>CM057450.1:1504983026-1507383026 GCA_016271365.2 Neoceratodus forsteri
CCAGCATTCCTGCATGTCTTCCCTTGACCAGGTACACGAACAAGTGCACCTGTAGAAGACAGATTCCCTCCAAGTACGGCCATGCAGCCTACTTGTTCTGTCTAGGCCAAGACCATGAGATCCAGTCCTGCTCCCACTGCCAGGCCTTCAACAATCTGACCCACATCTGTCGCCAGAAGTCCCTCCAGGCCTTTCTCAGTCAGCAGCAGTTGTCAGCCATGCAGAGTGGCTCCTCCTCAGAAAGGGAATTGTCCCACAAAAGCTCCAAAAAACATCACTCCAAGTCCAAGGAGAAGCGCAGAGAGGGATAGAAAAAAGGAGACGCCGCGATCCTCCGGTTCTCATACCACTTCCAGGTCGGAGTTGTCAGGCCACGACTCATAGCTGACTGTAGTGAAAACCCCAACTATCTCCAGTGGTCCGGCTATGAAGGAGAAGACAGGGTCCTGCGACGCTCCAGCCTATCAAGATCTGGCCTCCTGCTATGTCTTCTGGCCGATCGTCTGACCCAGGTAAGGTCCATTCTGCCCCAAGTCAGCCTCTGTATGCAGTGCTGACTCCCAGGAGAAGGCAAAATCCTCAGACCATTTGTCGGGGGAGGTCCAAATCCTCAGGCCAGTCGGGGAGGTCCTCTTCCCTCCTGCCAAAACAGGCTGCTAATTTAGCTGAAAAACGCCATACTCCACCATCTGACAGGCATCTCCATGTGAAACCCTCAAAGCCCACGTCAGACTCGCACTGATGTCGGTCTGAGGAGGATGCTACCAAATCCGCTTTGCTCCCTCCGCCTGCTAAGACACCGTTGCCCCCTGAATCCTCTCCCCATTCAGACGCCAGGGCAGATGACATTCAGTGGTTACAGAGGCCTGATCATTGGGCATTAAAGAGCGATTACATGACAATTAGACAAATGGGAGAAAAAAAACTGAGCAGTTGTAATTGAATACTAAGCTATTTCTTATTTATCTATTTATTTATTTAGCTTTTGTTTACCGGGTAAGTACACTAGACAAGTATTATGCCTATTTTCAGAACGACCCGGGAGAGTACAACATGAGGAACAACAGTCAAGGAGACATGGCAAAGAGAGTACAGTTTTTTGTCACAGTAAACAAACATGTGGGAAATACATCATTTGACGCTAGGGGAAACGTACAGTAGTAAGCACATTTCAGATTATACACTCTAGACTAGCTAGTTCAACTGACAGATATATACAGGTCATCATACGTAGGAGTAGAGCATAGCTCAAGGACTGGATTGGTCATAATATAACTTATAACATTGTCATATACACCCCCTAGACTAGTTGGATCGTGGACAGGTATATACAGTTCATCACATTTTTCTAAATACACACATGTTAGACAGAAACACTTGGTAGTACAAGTTTCTACCAAGTGACCAAGGTGCAATATGTCATGGTTAGCCTATGACCGTGGACCAATAATGGGTGTAAAAAATGCCCAAGGCTTTTTAGGCAGGAGTAGTCAGAAGTCATTGATACAGTGGGGAAAATATCTCCAGGAATTCAATGGAGACACCCTGGGGAGGTTCAGACAAAACAATTTGACACTTTACTCTAGGGAGGTTTGGGGCAGTCACACTCTGATGCTAGTTTTAGGAAACCCCACAGGGAATTTCGAAAACTCAGATAGGAGGGGGCAGCTCGGATATCCACAGGTAGCGAATTCCAGAGTCTGGGCGCACTTATGGCAAAGTCCCGATCCCCCCATGAGGGTCCGGGTAGGAGGGACTTTGAGCATCCCTGATATGAGAGACCTAAGTTGGTAGGGGGTGGGATTCAGTTTAGGCAGAAGCCGGGCCAGCCCCTGGGGGGTGCTAGTTCTGATCACTTTCCCAGAGAGGCATCCCAAACCAAAATCAAGGTATCTAGCTGGTGAGAGCCAGCAAAGTTTCTCATATAGCTCACAATGGTGGGTGAGTCGGGGGGCAGCCAAGGCAAAACGACAAATGTTATTGTAAGCAGTGTACCACCGGGTGAGATGTGTCCTTGGAGAGCGAGCAAATAGGTGCAGCCTGTAGCTGAGGGAGGGAAGGAGCACACCCTTCGCTAGGGCAAGCCTGGCTGCCGGTGTAAGGTTATACTTGGCCCTATAGGCCAGACCCAGTAATCGGTTGCCCTAGGTAGCACACCCCCGGAAACCTCCAAATCCATTGATAGACTATGGCAGAGTAACTGCATAGGGTTTAACGCTATCCCAGATGACGAGAGGCTGGGTGACAGTGAAACAAGGGGGATTGGGTTTGAAACCAACCGCAGAGAGCGAGAGGTGGGAGGATAGTGAAACGGGGGAGGGGTTGTGATGGGTGGGAGTAGCTCCAGAGGGCTTTGCTCGAGTATATAGTGTGTGTGTGGGGGGTTTGGGAGGGCAGTACCTAGTGCGTTTAAAGAGGACTGATAGCTTACTTAAGCCTCCCAGTGCTGGAATGGGAGGCAGGCCTTTGTAGTTGGCCTGGTGTTACCTTAGGGGTAGGCCTGTCTATCAAGTGGGGCCTGAGAAGCAGGTGCATTTTGAGTTAGACATTAGGTGCTGTTTGAGGCCTACTTTGAATTGAGACAGGCTGTTGTTTGTTTGTAATTTTATCGGGAGTTCATTTATCCAAAGGGGGGCCCGATAGGAGAAAGCACGCTGCCCTAGTGAGGTTCGGCGGACTGGTATGGACAGTGCTCCATTCTTCCTCCATCTGGTGATGTGTGTTGAGAGAGAAGCCTAGAGCAGGTTTCCTATACAGGGTGGTTTTTTTCCGAGGAGTGCTTTCTTTCCCAGGATGCAAGTTTGGTATTTGATCCTGTCTTTTAGGTTAAGCCAGTTTGTACGCTCATACAGGGTGCAATTATGAGTGTGGTGATCTGCACACAGGGTGAGGGGGCATGCCTTATTGAGTGCAATTTGGGCACTTTTGAGCACTGTATCAGTAGCAGCTCCATAGAACACCAGCCCATAGTCTATCATGGAGAGTATGGAGCTGGAGATTGAGATTCGGAGTGCTCCCGGGGTGAGGGATTTCTTATGCCTATAGAGAACCCCGATCTTTGTGTTTACCACTTTGACAAGGGAGTCTATGTGGTGCTTATAAGTGAGAGTCATCAATGGTGACTCCAAGGTATTTGAACAAGTGCACCTGCTCAATCTGCTCACCAGCCTTGTTGGTGATTACGAGAGGAGCATGCTTGTTTGTTGTAGGGGCTGGATTGTAGCATGGCCTTGGTTTTCTTGTAATTTAGTAGCAGCTTTTGCCTACTGAACCAGTCCTCGAGTTTATTGAAAGAGTTCTGTAGTTCTGTTTGTAGGGCAACCTGAGAGGTGCTGCTGCTCAACAGCACGGCATCATCCGCATACAGAATAAGTTTGGTGTCACAGGCTGTGGATAGGTCATTTACAAAGAGGCTGAAAAGCAGGGGCCCTAGAATTGATCCTTGAGGGACTCCTAGGAGTACATCTCTGGAGCTGGATAACGTCTGCCCGATTTTGACTCGCTGGCTCCTGTGTGTTAGGTAGTCATGGAACCAATTCACAGCATTTGGTGCCACACCAAATCTTTGGAGCTGGAATACTAGTAGAGAGTGGTTGACGGTGTGGAAGGCTTTGGTGAGGTCAATGAAGATGCACCCCACCAATTTGGCTTCATCCAGCGCCTTGTGCGCATAGTCAGTGTATTCCAGCAGTGCAGTGGTAGTACTGTGTTTTTGCCTGAAGCCATGTTGGTTTGGGCAGAGCAGATTGTACTTAATGAGGTAGTCTGTGAGTTGACTTGCCACGATTTTTTCAAAAGCTTTGGATAGTGGGGAGAGGATAGATACTGGCCTATAGTTTGACACCAGCGTCTTGTCACCATTCTTATGCACTGGAGTTACCAGGGCTTGCTTCCATACCTCTGGAAATTGAGCTAGGGCCAAGGACTTATTGAATAGCATTGGTATGGGCATAATAAGAATATCAAGGATGAGAGTAACTTCATGTCTAGCCCATCACTCCCCAATCTGGTTTTGCCTAGGACTTTCCTGACCATCGTTAGGGCCTCCTTCACCGTCACCTTCTTAAAGTAGAAGGCTGTGTGGTTAGTTATGAGCAGGTTGGCACAACCTTGGTCCTCCACAGGCAGAAGGTAGTCTGGAGGCAGCACTGAGGACAGGTCTGTAAAGGCCTAGTTAAAGGCATCAGCAATGGCTAGCGAATCTGAGGAGGATGTTATTAATGTTGAGCATCTTAGGGTGCTGCTTTTGATCTTTACCAAGGATGTTCTTGATGTTGTCCCAAAACCTCTTTCCATCTTCCCATGCATTGTTAAGCTGGGTCTTATGGAAATTGGCTTTTGCAAGCCTGATAAGTTTGGTGCCCCGATTTTTAGCCATTTTGTAGCACTGTAGGTCATGCTTGCTGCCTGAGTTTAAGGCTTTTTCCCAGAGGCAGTCCCTCTCCTTTAGGAGGGAGAGGAGCTTGCCATCAATCCAGCTGTTAACCTCCCCCCGAATTTTCCGTTTTTTGCGTAGTGTATAGATATCACAGATGGAATTGAAGCCCTCAGTTAAAAAAACAAGGGCCTGGTCCAGCGTACGTGCCTTGTTGATGGGATACCAGTTGTAGGCAGACAGGGCCAATTTGAGGGATCCAAGTTTGCCTTTCCACAGAACCCTGCTCTCGATGAGGCAGGGTGGGCTTTTGACAGGTATAGTGGTCCATATAAAGGAGATTGGGGAGTGGTCACTTAGCACGTCCGAGAGAACCCTGAGTTCGGAGAATCGAGTCGGTGAGCTAGCTAAGACCCAGTCAATGAGGGTGCTGGTACCAGCCTTGTAGTTCTGCCTGGTGGGGTGAGTTATGAGTTGCATGAGATTGTGGGAGGTGATTAGGTCTCTGGAGGGTGTTGCCTCCTTACATAACCAGTTAATATTAAAGTCACTGGTCAAGATGAGTTCTGAGCCCTTTCTGAGTGCGCTAATCTCTTCCACAACAAGAGGAAGGCCTTCCTTGGCTTTCTTGGGGGGCAGGTAGGTTGTGGCGATGGTAAGGATCTTGCCTTTTAGGCTGACTTGTATTTTTACCACTAGTAGCTCATCCTCCACAACTTTGGAAATGGGGAGGACGGAGCAACTCAGTGAGTTTCTGGCATATAGGAGGCAGCTACCACCTTTCCTGCCTATTCTATCAAGTTGAAATACTTGGAATCCTTCAATGGCCACCTCACCATCTTTGATCCTACCTCACAGCCAGGTTTCAGTTAGGCAGAGTATGTCAGGGGCATGGATGGTCATCCAAGCCTGGAGCTGGTCTAATTTGGCAGTTAGGCTGCAGATGTTTAGCGATGCTATCTTTAGGCCGTTCACTGTATGGACCCCCCGGCCCTCAGGGTTGTTGGTCCAGGGTTTAGTGTGAACATTGCCAGAGAGTAGCAGAAAGATAACCTTTCTGGCAGATAGGGTGATGTTTGTCTTCCTCGCCTTCCGTCCGCCTGGCTTCAGGTGGGGGAGTGCTCCATAACGCCTGTGTTAAATTAGGGGAAAGCTAAACGTTAAGGTTACGGCTTGCAAGGTTGGCTTGGCGATAACTGTGTATGGGAGGTGTGGGAGGATAAAGAGCCTATCATTACCGGAAGTGGTAGTGGCCATGTGTATGCTTTTCTTCCAGCTTGCACCCAGTGAAGATTCAGAGTGGGGAGGTAGGGGTCTGAATTCATATATGGTACCAACAATGTCAAAGGAGGTAGTGAGGAGTAGTAGTAGGTGGTTGCACCCCATGGTAGTTTGTTTGGTGTTGCTGGCCTGCTTAACTGCTAGCTGGTTTATAGTTGAAAAGGTATATAGTCGAATTAGGTGAGGTCCCCAACAATAGGGCAGGTAGAGCAGAATTGAGAGAGGTAGATGGAGTGGCTGGAGAAAAAGTTGAGAGCATGTGTGGATCCTGTGGGTGGGACTGCTTTTAAAAGGGGCGTGAGAAAGTGGGTCAAGTCAGGTATTGAAGACAGGGAGGCCAATAGCATGAAAATGTGCAGCAGTGGAGTGACCAATCAGCTGCTAGGCTGAGGAAAGGGGCGGAGTAAGGGTATCTTTAATACTGTGAGGAGGTGGGGGAGAGGGGTGGGGTGGGCAAAAAAATTCAGTCGAAAACACAGCACAGAAAGAGATTTCCCTGAGATCAGAAAGCACCAGGCGTTGGAAAATCAGCCAAGGAGCAAAGCTGCCAATCAATGCCTGGCTTCTCCACTGGGCATCCAGTCAAAACAGCGGCATTCAAAACCACGAGTTTCGGAGGTCCGGTGCATACCTGAATCTGTCCAGGGGTCAGTCGGGTGGTCTGTTAGCTGTGGCCTTCTTGGAGAGAGCCAGGGCCACAGGAGCAGCTTGGGAAGCCTGCGGATGGGCTGTCTGAATCTGTCCAGGGGTCAGTCGGGTGGTCTGTTAGCTGTGGCCTGCTCGGAGAGAGCCAGGGCCACAGGAGCAGCTTGGGAAGCCCACAGATGGGCTGTCTGAGATGGACTGCTTATACCCGTCTCCCAAGGACGAATCCTTTTTGGTTGAGCAGCCCGCCATGGATTCGGTGGCCATCTCAGCAGCTCACGACTGTTTGCAGAGGTTTAAGCATCTGAGCACCCAGCCTCTGGACAGCGAGTCAAAACAGATGGATTCCATGGGCAGAAAAGTGTACTCATCTGCCACCTGCAGCATTAGGAGCTTAAATTTCCTGACCCCGTATGGTCCAGTTCCAGAACACCCTTTGGGAATAAGGAAGGGATATCTTGCAGGGTGTGCCCAACTGCCCCCAAAAGGCAGAACTTACTAAACTGCTACAGACCGGGTCAGATGTAGGCACGCATGAGCTGCGGTCTGCCTTTGACTCTGTGGACAGAGCAGCAAGGCAGCTGCCACGGGCATTTGTTTATGGTGCCATTCCTGGTTCCGTGTATCTGGGTTCACGCAGATGTCCAAGCTAACATCCTAGATGCACCCTTCAAAGGCTCCATCCTCTTAGTGAGGATACGGAGAAAATATCAACAGATTACAGGACTCCAGTAAGGCCGTCCGTCATGCACAGTCCATGTACCTCAAACTGACAATTTCAGAGGTCTCGTTTTCATGGCCGAGGGGGTCAACAGCCTCAGCAGCCCCGTTTTCAGCAGCCCCAAGCTTGACAGGGAGGCTTCGGTCAGAGAGGAGGTCCCAAGGGATCCTCGGGCTCCTCCTCTCACCAGACTAAATCCGCCCATGCTGCCTTCCCTCCCCCTCCAACAGCATGACTCTCAGAGCAGCCGATCTCTCCATGATGTCTTGTCGGGAGAGGATGTAGGAGGTCGTTTCTGTCTTTATCCAGAGGCCTGAAGACAGGTGACCTCCAACCAGTGGGTCCTTGAACTCAGAGCATCGGCACTCTATAGAGTTCGTGGGCATTTTTCCGGACAGGCCCCCGGCCCATCCCATCACCCTGTGGGACATGCAGGCTTCATTCCTCGGAGATACAGGCCCTGCTTTCCAAAAAACCCATAGAACCCATTCCCCCAAGCAAGAGGGGTGCACTGGGTTCTATTCTCACGTCTTACTGGTCTCAAAGAAGTCAGAAGACTTGAGGCTCATCCTCAACCTCAGCGACCTGAATCAGTCTGTCGAGTACAAACTCTTCAGGATGGTTGCCCTTCAGAGCCTGCTCCCCATGGTCCATCAGGGAGACTGGTTAGCATCTCTGGATATGCAAGATGCCTACCTCCACATCCTGATAGCCAAACATCACAGGAAATACCTCCAACTCGCCTTCCAGGGCAGGTATTTCCAGTTCAGAACATTGCCCTTTGGTCTCTCATTGACTTTGAGGGTGTTCACGAAGTGCCTGGCGGTGGTGGTCGCAGTGCTTCAGAGGAGGAGACACTACATGTTTCCATACCTGGACACTTGACTCCTCCTGGCCCAGTCCAGAAAACACCTTCAGAGTGCCAATCAGGATACTTGCACTCTCTTTTGGAGCCTAGGAATCACGATCAATTCAGCAAAGTCATCCATGATCCCCCTCATAGCTCCTGCCATTCATAGGAGCCCTGCTAGACATGGTCACGGGAAGGGCTTTTCTGCCACAGTGCAGGGCACATTCGGGCTCCAGCCAGGCAGATCTATTCATCCTCCACCATGCCAGCCAGACTTCTGCTCCGGTTGTTGGGTCACATGGCGGCATCCATCATCACAGTCCCTTTTGCGAGACTCCAGATGAGGACAATCCAGTGGACCCTTCGGATCCAATGGGACCAAAGGTGGGATGACCTGGACCTAACTGTCTCTGTCACAGGACCAGCTCGCTCAGAAATACTCTGGTGGATGACGACACCTGCCTTGCAGGAAGGGACTCCCTTTCAGAGGGAAGTTCCCGACCAGGTCCTTACCATGGACGCTTCAAATTGGGGATGGTGTGCGCACCTAGGCATACACAAGACCCAGGGATCCTGGTCCTCAACCGAGGAATCCCTTCATTTCACCATCCTAGAGATGAGCGCTGTTCTCTATGCTCTCCAAGCCTTGGACATGGTGCTCAAGTCAGGACACCTCCTCATTCAGACAGACAACATGTTGGTGTTTTTTACCTCAACAAGCAAGGAGGTACACACTCATACCCCCTGTGCAGAGAAGCTATGAGGGTGTAGGATTGGGCCATAGCCCGTCAGATAACTGTTGAAGCGGTCCACGTCCCCAGTGTTCAAAACACACTAGCAGACACTCTCAGCAGAACAAGGTCGAGGGTGTACAAATGGTCAGTTCTCCAATCAGTGGTTGTCGACCTATTTGCCACATGGGGGACACCAGAATTTGACCTTTTCACTTCTGCCACCAATGCAAAACTGCCCAGTTCTTGCTCGCTAGATCCCAAGCCTGGTGCTTTCTTGCAAGATGCATTGTCCTTCTCCTGGAAGGGGAGATTTCTGTTCTACTCCCCCCCCTTCCCTTTTCCACTCCTTCAGAGAGTTCTTCACAAGGCGCAGACAGAGGGGACAACTATGATCCTCATAGCCCCGTCAAATTTGGTTTCCACTATTGCAGCAATTGGCAATGGCTCTACCAGTCTCACTTCCACTGAGCACTCACTCTCAGAACAACGGGACCTTGGTTCATCTGAACTTGTGATCCCTGCATCTTCACACATGGCTCCTGAAGACCTAGTCAAGCTTCGCTTTGGAGTTTCAGACAAGGTCGCCGAAGTCCTGGTGGAGGCTAGAAAACCTTCCCCCAGAGCTTCATACTCCATGAAGTGGAAGAGGTTCTGTCTTTGGATAACGGTGCACCATCTGGATCCCCTGGCCTGTCTGGGTTAATATGTGCTGGAATACCTGTTATCCCTGTCGGAGTCAGGATTGTTACTCCTCCATAAAGGTACACCTGGCTGCCCATCACATCCCTGTTCAGGACAGAACGGTGGCTCAATTGGAGGTGACCCACACTTTCCTTGGAGAGATACTCCACATACAGCCCCCTATTCAGGATCCTGTTCCCCCTTGGGATCTCCTGTTCATTTTGGAGAAGCTGACCCTTCCCCCATCTGAACCCACTGTGGACTGCAAGCTACGTTTCCTTTCCTGGAAAATATTATGTTTAGTTGCAATTACTGAAAGCCCTGATGTGTAAGGAGCCTTATTTGGTGTTCCACAAAGACAGGGTAGCTTTGCGTACCAATCCTAAGTCTTTTCCGAAAGTTGTTTCAGAAATGACATTGAACCAAGATGTCCAACTACCGTCGACTACCCCAACCACTCCAGTCGGGGAGAGGCACTTCTCCATACCTTGGATGTTCATAGCATGTTGCGATATTATTTATCCAGAACCGGGGGATCAGATAATCTGATAAGTTGTTGGTAGCCCTGTATCAAAGCAGACTCTCTCCAGGTGGCTGGTGCATTGCATCACTTTCTGTTACCAGAAGCATGACAAACCCCTATTGGGTCCGGTAAGGGGTCATTCCACGAGAGGCGTTGCTGCCTCTTTTGCAGCCCTCAAAAAGGTCTCTGCTTCAGACATCTGTGCAGCAGCCACATGGCACACAGTCCACACCTTCATCAAACACTATAGTCTGAACATTGCCTCAAGATGCAGAGCCGGCTTCGGCCTTGCGGTCCTGCAGGGTCTGACCTCCTAAGGGCTCCCTTCCTTCCTTTTTCCTCTTCTACCTCCCAAGGAGTTGTCTTCAGGTTATACTGCTTGGGACTCAGTCCTATATGTGTTACCTGCTGCAAGAGCTTCCTATCAAAGTAAGATAGTACAGTTAACGTAAGAACTTACCATAACTGTAGCTCTTCGAGAGAAGCTCTTGCAGCAGGTATACTTCCTCCTTGAGGTCTCCCATTGCATGCGTCTAGCCCCACTGCAAGTGTCTAGCACCATACTGCCTATCTGCTGGACAAGAAATTGCCCTTCTTTTGCCTGGACAGTGTTCAGGTGATCCGACTGCTGGTGTCTCCAGCAGTGCAAGAACTGAGGCACGTTGGGGGACCACCGCCTCTTATACTACTTGGGATGTCGGGGGCAGGCCAACATCAGGGGGCAGTCCCCACTTGGTACTGCTGGAAAGAAGTTTGCCGTGGGGTCCTGTCACCTGCCGGCTACAGTCCTATATGTGTTAACTGCTGCAAGAACTTCTCTCGAAGATCTAGTATTACAGTAAGTTCTTATTTAACTGTACTTTCTTAATGTCTGAAAGATCATAAACAGCTAATTTGAGTGTGCCATTGTGTTGATCTGTGAGGCTTTGCAGTCCAGAGTTATTCATATGTAAATTGGCCTGTAATTAAGGGCTGGGGGCAGCCATATGTTTTAGGCTCCTGACAGGAAATTATGTCACAGAGGATCTTGGCCCTCAGTTAACTGTAGGTGAAATAGGAAATTGTCTGTTTTTATTAAGTGTGTTTTAAGGTGTTATTACAACACTTTCAAGGCTGGCTCTGTGGTGCCAGCAGGTATTTGGGGGGGGGGGGACCATAACAGGATTTCTAAACCCTGTCTGTGTTTATGTCGGTACAGATTTCTGGGGCTGCTACAGCACCAACTTCTGTCTTTTTCCATTCCCTCTTTTACCGACTTTTCTCTTATAATTTCAGGTGTGAACTCGGGTCTACAGGATGCAAATGTGGCTACATACCTACTGGCCTGGCATCATGAGGCCAGCCTTGAAATGTGAAGTTTTGGATTATCAGCTGGCAGTACAGCCTAGAGGTTAAAACAAAGAGCTGTGAACATGCTTCGTTCATCCAGCAGAATGGGTTTTGATTCCATCATGCTCTGCTTGTACATCGTGTGACCAGAGCAAGTCGCTTAATCTTTGTGCTCCCAAAATACACCCAGGAACAAGCTGCAGCTGTTTGCCTTTCCTGGACAAAGACAGTAAAAACAATCTCGGCATGTGTTATGATTCTGAAAATAGTATGCTCTTTTTATCCAGATTTGACTTGAAAAGAAAAAATAGGACACCATTACTTGTTTATTAATTGCAAAAATACATAGATGGACAACACAGTTAAAACATGCATAATCTGAAATGCATTATTAAGAGTATTTTACTTCTTTTGATGAAGTTAAAAGTATAACAGTTTCCTACTGAAATGCTTTGGATGGAATGGAATTTTCTACTGTAAAGGGGGAAAAAAATCAATCTGTTTGATCCTGTCGCCCATACCCTTCGAGCGTGTCTTACACTCTGCAGCTATGCCGACAGACCGCAACTTTCCAGAATGCCATTCCCACTGTAATGTAAAAAATAACCAAAGGGAGAGAAGGGTGTGTGATGTGTGTGTATCTCTGATAGTAGTGCTGCACTAACTGAACTGTGCTAAAAGGAAAAAAATTATCACCATTAATTAAATAAAATATATGGGTGGATATAAAAAAACTGAATTTTACACACACCCTCGGTGTGGAATGCTTTTATAAACCACTCTGACTTTGCCATCAGGTTAATGTAACATCCCACACCTTGAGTGTGTGTAAAACTTTGGTTACACACACACCCATATATTATTCTAAATTTTAATAATGCAGTTCAGATTATGCTTTTTTTAAACAATGTTGTCCATCCATGTGTTTTTTTCAATTAATAAACAGTGGTGTCCTATTTTTTTATTTTCTTTTCAAGTCAAATCTGGATAGAAAGAACATAATATTTTCAGAATCATAACACATGCTCAGATTGTTTTTACTGGGTTTGTTCGGCAAAGGCACATAGCTACAGCTTGTTTCTGGGTGTGTTTTGGGAGCACAGGGCAGTTAAGTGACTTACTCTGGCCACACAATATACAAGTAGAGAATGTTGGAATCAAACTCTAGGTTGTACTGCCAGCTGTTAATCAAAAACTTCACATTTCAAGGCTGGCCCCATGATGCCAGACCAGTAGGTATGTAGCCACATTTGCATCTTGTAAACCTGAGTTCACACCCAAAATTGTAAGAGAAAAGGCTGTAAGAGAGGGAATGGAATAAGACAGAAGTTAGTGCTGTGCCAGCCCCAGAAATCTGCACTGACATGAACACAGACAGGGTTTAGAAATCCTGATACAGTATGGGGCCCTTATACCTGTTGGCACCAAACAGCCAGCCTTGAGATGTGTAGTTTTTAATGATCAGCTGGCAGTATAGCTTAGAGGTTAAAGCAGTCCTAAAGATGGATTATTTTTACCAACAGTCTGAAATGTAAGGGTGATAACTCCTAGTTTCAATGCACATACAAAACAATTATTATAAGTGTAGAAAGTGTTGTAACACCTTAAAACACACTTAATAAAACAGATGATTTCCTATTTAATCTACAGTCCATGGAGTGCCAAGATCCTTGGTGACATAATTTCCTGTTAGAAGCCTAAAACATACAGCTGCCCCAGCCCTTAATTAAACTTATTTACTTGTGAATAACTCTGAACTGCAAAGACTCACAGATAATTTGTCTTGGGCTACTAGGGGTTGATATTCGCCGCTTGCAGCTAGTGCTGAATGCGGCAGCTAGACTATTGACTGGTTCCTCTAGGTCCAGTCATATAACGCCTGTGCTCCGCGGACTGCATTGGCTGCCAATATGCTGGCGTATGACCTTCAAGGTTGGTTTGCTGACCTATAAGGCCCTACATGATCAGGGACCTGGCTACCTGAAAGATCCCCCCCGCTGTCTCCGATCCACTGACGAGGGATTGCTAGAGATTCCCTGGGTTCGTTTGAAGACCTCCGGGGCCAGATCTTTTAGTTTTATGGCCCCAACCCTGTGGAATTCTCTACCTCATCAAGTACGAGACTGCCCGACCGTCCAAACTTTTAAGGGAGCACTTAAAACATATCTTTTTAAACATGCGTATAATGATTTTTTAAATGTTATTAAGTTTGTATAATTTTATTGCTTTTAGTAATATTGTTTTATTATGTGATGTACAGGCGCCTTGGTTCTAGAAAGCGCCTTTTACAAATAAAGTATTGATTGATTGATAAACACGATGGCTCACTCAAATTAGCTTTTTATATTGATGACAGTTCCCCTTTAAGTGGTAAAATCCACTTTGGACCACAGATAACACCTGAGCTTCAAATGTCAATCAGGATAATGCCAAGATCTCTTGCCCTAGGGGAAACCATCAACATAGCGGACCCCAGGACCAATCCTGTCACCACTCTGGAGGCACTCCCATCATGCCTGTGACCCTGCTCAATCACTAGGACCTCTGTCTTGTCGGGGGTTCAGTCGTAACCAATTGGAGGACATCTAGTCATTGATCTCAGCCAGGCACTTTACACTTCCAAGTCCACAGAAAGAAGAAGTGTGCAAACAAGTTACCACACCAGCTTTTCGCCCGTTTTCAATTAGTGGAAATGAAGAACACAGTACAGAATATATTCCCAACAGTGCAGGAGACTGCAATTTATTCAAATACCATTTCCACAATTAAGTATAAAGTGTGTGGCAAGAAACCTCTGCAACAAACAACCCCTAACACCTCAACTCTCACGAGTCTTCAAAGGGGGTGAAGCGCACAGGTGATCACATCAATTTAAATTACAACCTCATTAATATGAATAGGTTGTCAGTCCCTATTACTTAAAGGGCACCATTTGATTTTATATAACAACTTCATTTCATATACAAAATTTCTTACAACCTATAATTAAAGTTTATCAAAAAAGTAAAAAAAGATTTCTAAATATAGACCATTAAACACATTTATCTGCACATTTCTAGTACATTTCAGCACATTTATAAGTTCTTAAGGAGAAAACGTCAGGATCCAAAATCAGTCAGGCCTGTCTGAAAGGGAGAAAAAAACCAAAAGAAAAATAAACATATAGAAATAGTTGCATTGCATGAACACTATTGTATATTTTCCATCAGGTACTTCCTTTTTATACAAGGTTCCACACAACTATAAACCATTTTCATTGTTTACTAAAAAAACTTTGTTTTCTTCATTATTTTTTAAGAAAGGGCTTAACACCCCATTTCTCATTTAGCCCATTTGGTCTCACACTATCCATTTTAAAGATCAACATGCTTTCTTGTTTGAGTAGTTTATGGGCCCCATCACCTCCTAAAGGTAATGGTGGAACATGTTCTAGGCCCATGAATCTCAAATCACAAGGGGATGAATCATGGCAGAGCAAAATGGGCACCCACTGGTGTATCCTGTCTATTGTTAATTATAGACCTAACATGTTCTTGAATTCTTTGTTTCAAAGGTCTCGCAGTCTTACCAATATATAACAACCTCCTTCTCGAAATTTCCTCCCTATCAGTCCTCTCTACTTTTTCGTATACATTTCTTAAGTATGTGTAAACCGAAGGTTTACATCATTCGAATGTAGGTACTCAATGAACGTCTGTGCTTCCCTTTCATCACCTTCCCATATGCAAATAATATTGTCTCTAAAGCGATACCATTTAATGATTTTCTTAAAAAATGGGTTCTTAATTACAGAAAATACATTTTTCATTTCCCAACTACCTGAAAAGAGGTTGTCATAACTAGGAGCCATGGAGACCCCCATAGCAGTACCACATTTCTGTTCAAAAAACTCTCCTTCAAATTCGAAATAGTTATGGGTTAGGATGAATTCCAAAGTATCCAAAATGAATTCCTTTGGAACTTCATCATATTCTTCAAAGGAATCTAAATGTTCTTTTATTGCTTTTAAGCCATCTTCATGATTAATCCTTGTGTAGAGAAATTCTACATCGATTCCCAACCATCCATAACTTTCACACCGCTCAAAGGTGTTTCGTTTTCTCAGCAGATCAGATGTATCCTGTATATGGGAAGTGAGATTAAAAACTAATGGCTGCAGAAAAAAAATCTACAAACCTACCTAAATTCTGAGTAAGTGACCCAACCCCCAGTACAATGGGACGTCCTGGTGGTTTTTCTTTATTTTTATGCACTTTCAGTAGTGCATAAAATCCTGGGACTTTAGGAAGTTCTTTCCAAAGAAATCCAAATTCTGCTTCAGAGAGCTGAGCTTTATTTACTGCTTCTCTCAAAAATAAACAATGTTCCTTCCTATGTTGAATAGTGGGAATAATAGACAATTTCCTATAGTTTGTTTCATCAGATAACAATTCCCCAGTTATCTCACTATACAAATTATTTCCCATGATCATAATATTTCTGCCTTTGTCTGCGGGTTTTATCACTATTGTAGGATTCTGGGAAAGAGTATTTAAAGCTTTTATTTCACCTGGATTTAAGTTATGTCTTTTAGTAGTGATGTCTCCACTAAAAAGGTTAAAAACCTTTGGTCACTGTCTTCTCATATACATGTAGTGTATTATTAAAGATTTTCAGGCAGAACTCAGAAACAGGGCGAAATAAAGATTTTCTTGCTTTCCTAAAGTCATGTCCAAGTTTAAATATTTTGTTACCAGGGATGGTATAATCCAAGAATTCTTCTTGTTCCATCAATAATTCCTCCAGAACATCCAAATCAGATTCAAGATCGATATGTTCAGTGGTGGGAGTCGTACAAATTGATACTTCAGTCCCAATTTCTGGTACCATATCTAACTCTGAATTTAAAGTACTTTCTCTTCTCTTTTTCTGGAAGCCAAAATTTTCCACATAATTCGAACTCTGTCCCAGAAAAAATTGTACTGTGGTGGGCCTCGAACCAGATGGTACTCCAACTTCTGCATTATGTAATTTTTATGTATCCAAATTCTGGGCATCATTCAGTTCTTTTTCAGTAGAATATATCTCAGTTAATAATAAATTCAGGTCAATATCATCGAGAAGTTCACAATTTCTTTAATATTAAACCCCATATTTGTATCAATTTCATCTTCTTCAAATTGAAGTTCTGTTTGATTTTCAGCAAGGAAGTGTAACTTTAAGTGTCATTTCTAAAAAACTTATGCAAGTACACAAACACCTGAATTTTATTTATCTGAGTGGTTGGAGTAAAGCTAAGACCTCTCTTCAACACCGACTGTTCACGTATATTCAAATTCCTCCCAGAGAGATTCAATATCTGTAAGTTACAGCTCGTTTTCTCGCCCTCAAAATACGTTCTGTTCCTATACTTCCCCCCTCGTTTTCCTCTCTGTCTTCCTTTTTCTTTTTCTGTTGGGGCTGGATGTCTCTGAAAGTTTTGATTCTGACTTTTTCCAGGTGTTTGTTTTCTACTAGAATCTCTAGTGGTTACTTCAGTTACGTCTTTGTTTCTATTTGAAAATCTGACCTTTGACCTAGTTCTTCCTCGACTCTGAGATCTTGATCTTCCCCAATTCAAAATATTTCCATGTTCATAATCTCCAGCATCTCTCTTAAGTTTAGTTATCTTCCTTTGTATTACTTCTGTTTCATGCTCTTGTATTTTATTAAGTTGAAAATTAAAGTCATTAAACTCTACACTTTCTTTATATTTCTGTATCATAAGTTTCATAACATCAAGTTCTTTCTGTAATTCTGCATGTTTTAATAAATCATCTTTAATTAGGAGTTCTAAAAATATCTTAGAACACTCTGCAGCTGCTTTCAGCTATTCATCTCGGAACTGAAAATTATCAAAGCTACATGATGGAGTAACTGTAATTCTTAAGCCTCTAGGGGCTTGGCCATGACTTAGATATTCCTCTAAAGTACTCACACTAAGTGTTAATTCTGTATCCTTAATTAGTAGTGATTCAAGCTTAATAAATGCATTTTTTATAGAAATGTCAGATTCTGTATTTCCTTTACCTCTGTCTTCCTCCTGATTGAAACGGTTCCATAATTCTCTCCTCCGCTCCTCAAAGGTTAAACGGTCAGCGCGCTCCCAACTATTGCTTGTGCTTTCATTTGAACTCATAGCACCATCCATAGAATTCATTCTAGATGATGAAAAATCCTGAGTGTAGCTTTTTAACTGCACAAGCCAGTCTTGTTGCAGATATAAGTTCCAAAACTCAGCTTCAAATTCTGGAGACGTCACCCCCTTGTGACGTCCGGGTTCAGTGGTAAACGATAGCACAATTAACAGAATCCAAAATGATACCATGAACTCACAAACTAGGGAAAGCATGCCGCACTTCCAAGAAGGCGGCTAACCTTCACAGACTCCAATTGGTTCGAATTATGTGGAAAATTTTGGCTTTCAGAAAAAGAGAAGAGAAAGTACTTTCAATTCAGAGTTAGTTATGGTACCAGAAATTGGGACTGAAGTATCAATTTGTACAACTCCCACCACTGAACATATCGATCTTGATGGTTGGGAATCGATGTAGAATTTCTCTACACAAGTATTAATCATGAAGATGGCTTAAAAGCAATAAAAGAACATTTAAATTCCGTTGAAGAAGCAGATGACGTTCCAAAAGGAATTCATTTTGGATACTTTGGAATTCATCCTAACCCATAACTATTTCGAATTTGAAGGCGAGTTTTTTGAACAGAAATGTGGTACTGCTATTGGGGTCTCCATGGCTTCTAGTTATGCCAACCTCTTTTCAGGTAGTTGGGAAATGATAAATGTAGTTTCTTTAATTAAGCATAGGCGTTCATTGAGCACCTACATATGAATGATGTAAACCTTCGGTTTACATATACTTAAGAAATGTATATGAAAAAGTAGAGGACTGATAGGGAGGAAATTTTGAAGAGAAGGTTGTTATATATTGGTAAGACCGAGACACCTTTGAAACAAAGAATTCAAGAACATGTTAGGTCTATAACAATAGACAGGATACACCAGTGGGTGCCCATTTTGCTCTCTGCCATGATTCATCCCCTTGTGATTTGAGATTCATGGGCCTAGAACATGTTCCACCAATACCTTCAGGAGGTGATGGGGCCAATAAACTACTCAAACAAGAAAGCATGTGGCTCTTTAAAATGGATAGTGTGAGACCAAATGGGCTAAATGAGAAATGGGGTGTTAAGCCCTTTCTTAAAAAATAATGAAGAAAACAAAGTTAAAGTTAACAATTAAAATGGTTTATAGTTGTGTGGAACCTTGTATAAAAAGGAAGTACCTGATAGAAAATATACAATCATGTTCACGCGATGCAACTATTTTTATATGCTTATTTTTCTTTTCGTTTTTTTCTCCCTTTCAGACAGTCCTGACTGATTTTGGATCCTGACGTTTTCTCCTTCAGAACTTACAAATGTGCTAGAAATGTGCAGATAAATGTGTTTAATGGTCTATATTTAGAAATAGTTTTTTTTACTTTTTTGATAAACTTTAGTTATAGGTTGTAAGAAATTTTGCATATGAAATGAGAAGTTGTTATATAAAATCAGATGGTGCCCTTTAAGTAATAGGGACTGACAACCTATTCATATTAATGAGGTTGTAATTTAAATTGATATGATCACCTGTGCGCTTCACCCCCTTTGAAGACTCGTGAGAGTCGAGGCACTAGGGGTTGTTTGTTTGTTGCAGAGGTTTCTTGCCACACACTTTATACTTAATTGTGGAAATGGTATTTGAATAAATTGCAGTCCCCTGCACTGTTGGGATTATATTCCGGACTGTGTTCTTCATTTCCACTAATTGAAAATGGACAAAAAGCTGGTGTGGTAACTTGTTTGCGCACTTCTTCTTTCTGTGGACTGGGCGTTTGTGAAGGTTAGCCACCTTTTTGGAAGTGCTGCATGCTTTTCCTGGTTTGTGAGTTCGTGGTATCATTTTGGATTGTGTACTTTAGCACTTCCACTGTGTCATGTGTTTCAGGGACAAAGTACATATACAGTTTGGTAACATCTGCATAGCAGTGAAAACCTAAACTGTAACGCCTAAAGAGCTCACCCAGGGGCAGCATGTACACTATGAATAACATTGACGATAAGATCGAACCCTGAGGCACTCCACATGGCAGGAGCTTCAGGGAGGAGGAGAAATTCACCATCACCACCAGTTGCTTCCTGCCTGAGAGATAGGACTCAAACCAGTTGATGACTGTACTTGTGTGTCCACAATATTCTTGAAAGCATTCTAGAAGCATAACGTGATCCAGGGTGTCAAATGCTGATGAGAGATCTAGGAGAACAAGAATTGACCTGTCTCCTCTATCTCTTGCTTTAAGGAAGTCATTTTGCACACTAACCAATGCCAATTTGGTGCTGTGCCTAGGCCTGAAACCCGACTGGAATGGCTCATAGATATCCAAGGTTATGAAGTGCCCCTCATGCTGCTGTGCCACTATTTTCTCAACAGCCTTTCCTAAAAATGGAGATTGGATTGTACTTCGCCAGGGCATCAGGGTCGAGCGATGACTTCTTCAACTAGGGGCCTCACCAGTGCCTCTTTCAAGGCATCTGGAAAGACTCCCTCCAACAATGAACACCAGATAATCCCAGCAAACACTGGGCCAATGGTCCCAACACATCTCATCAAGAAATGAGCCAGGTCCAGTGCACAGTAAGTGTGCCTCAGCTTCAAGATCACCTCAGTGACCTCAGCCACCTCCAGTGGTCTAAACTCCTCCCAGACAGTTGGAGCACATATGCTCCTACCAGGCTGGCCACTGCAAGGCAGAACTTGTCTCACTGACAAGATCCCCAACCGGATAGAGGACATCCTGTCAGAGAAGAATTGATCAAACTCATTGCATAATGCGGTTGAAAAAGCTTTCTTCAGCAGTAGACAGACTGGATGAGAAAGTCTGTCCACAGTCCGAAAGAGCTGAGATTATCTGTTTTTCCCCCTGGACAGGAACTCTGCCTTCTTATGGTTGATTACCCCTTGGTACTCATGGTAGTGAGCACGCAAAGCCAGTTTGTCCTCCTCTGAATGAGTCTTGTACCAGCAACACTCTAACTTGCAACCCTTTATCTTCATCACCTTGAGATCCCCATCAAACAAGGGAATCTGAAGTGAGAAGATCTGACAATACCACGACCATGTATTGCTTGAACAAACATGGTGGCATGTACTCCCTTCATCTGTGTCTGGAGGCTTTCCATACCTGGACCTTCATGGCGCAGCTTGGCTGCAGATCTCCTGGCCATCCATATAGCAGGAGCCTCTAACCAGCTAGTGGATACCCTCTGTTGGGTGGAAGAGGTGTCTCACGAGTGGTCCCTGCATCAGGAGGTGGTGAACTGCCTGATCTTCTTCGAGGCAATCTCTTGCAGCAGGTCATAACATGTGGGATAACAGCCACATGCGTCATTTCCTGTGGATGACTTCTCAGCAGTTGACCCTGGGCCCTATCACCACCACGTGGTGTCTGTATGGCAGGTATAAAAGGGGAAGGTCCTAGTTACTCCTCAGTTCTTTTCAACCATGACCCGCATGCAACAAGTCCTCCTTCGGAACTCTACTTACCAGTCATCGATGAAGAGTTCTACCGACCAAACGTTTATTTTAAATGGGTTCATCTACTTGCGTTTTCAGATCCCTTCATCTAAAAGTGTTCCTGTGGACCCCCAATGACTACCAGAGGTCATCCTCAGCTTTTGTGTTGGGTGCCTTGGGTCTTTATACGGCACCGGGGTTTGAACCTCTGAAAACAGATCTACACGGAACCTCCTCAGGGTCTCACCACTATGCTGATGAGCCCTCCTCATCAACAACCCTGGGTCCAAGTGAGAACCATGCAAGCAGGGACTACACACGTTTCTCCTGGGCCCTCGTCATGGACAAGAAGTGCCCCAAGGTCTACAGCAGAGGTAAGTAACCTGATACAGTAGCCACTGTTATGTTGTCTTCTACACCAGCGATGACTGCTGGCTCCTCTCTTTCCTGCATCAACGGGGAGTTCAGGGATTTTACCCTAGCCATCGTCCACTGATGATGGCTTCTGGCCCATCTATGATCCTACCGTCGATGGTGAGTTCAAAGAGTTTTACCCATGCCATCGTCCATCGACAATGACTTCTGGCCTGTCAACGATCTTCTCGTCCACAACTGACCAGTTTGCCCAGATATGTCATCTTCTATACCATCGACAACTGCTGGCTTCTCTTTCCACCGTGGATGGCTCCTCCATCCACGGTGAGTTCAAGGGTTTTTCCCATGTCATCGTCCATCGACGATGGCTTCTGGTCCGTCGACAATCCTTTCATCGATGACTGGACAGTTTGCTCCGATATGTCGTCTTCTACACTGTCGACGACTGCTGACTTATCTCTTACCTCCGTCAACAGCTATGTGTCGTACACATGTGAAACCAGCCAGCAGGGGTTTCTTTAGTGGCTGCCCTAATAGATCTAGGCCTACTATTCACCGACAGCCTGCTATTAAGCGATAGGCTCAGTTAACCTTGCCCCATCCCAGAAATGCAAGTAACCAACATTATGCTCTGGCTGCCTCCTAGCTTAGCCAGCCATCAGTATGAAGGCGATTCTCTGGTCATGAGACCAGAGACCCTTCCCACAACATGGGCGCAGGTTTTTCCTGCACATTCCAGGGGGACCAGTGCTCACTTCAGTTCTCTGGATCCTTCCGTTGATCCAGTCGTGTCACGCATTGGATCTGACGGACTGTCCCCTCCGGGGCCACCAAGGATCTCTCTATCCCCCAGACCAAGCATTGGCATTATATGCTGAAATAGATGCATTGCGCATAGACCGAGCCATCGAACCAGTTCCCTTTTCAACAAAGGGACACTGTTTTTTATTCCCGTTTCCTTATGGTTCCCAAATGGACTTATGATCACATTTGGAACTTGGAGGTCTCAACCTCTCTATCAGATTCCAAAAGTTCTGGATGGTGTCTCTTCCGACACTCTTCCCTTTGCGGGACATGGGAGATTCTCTGTTCCCTGGATAGGACGACTGCATACCTCCATATCCTGATGCACCCCGCTCACTGGCAGTTTCATTGTCTCTGGTTTCAGGGTCTTCATTATCAGTTCAGCACCCTCCCTTTCGCCCTCTCCTCGGCCCTGAAGGTATTCATGAAACGCCTGCCAGCTGTGGCGATAGCCCTCCACAGGGTACGCCTGTACGTCTTTCCATGCCTAGAAGGCTGGCTCTAGAAAGCATCTTCTCGCCATTTGCTGGAGGTCATGTTATCATGTACCCTCCAACTGTTTTCCCTGGTGGGAATCTTGGTGAACTATCTAAAACCCAAGAGGGCACCCTCCTAGAGCCTCCTATACAATGGGGGCTATTCTACGAGGCATGGCCTTTCTTCCCCAGACCCGGGCAGATGCCCTGCAGGCCTTGACACTCAGATTGGAGGCCTACAGGTTGGTCTCCACGTGTGATAATCTTCACCTTCTGAGGCATTTGGCAGTCACTTTTCAGACTGTCCCCAATGCCAGGCACAATATGAGACTTTTTCATTTTTTTTTTTTTAATTTGTAGTTTTTTCTCCTGAGCCCTGGCAGGTGGCTATGGCCCTCCGATTGGAGGGAGACTCTCTCTGGTACTTATTGCTCCTGTGCTAGGTGGCTTCCCAGTAGTTCCCTCATGGATTGCCCCCCGCAGTGGGGCCAGGAGGAGGTTGCCAGCTTGGCCCCCCTCCTGGAAACCTAATCCAGAATCTGGGGGACTGCTCCCAGGAGTGGGGGACCATCATCGAGCCTGCCAGGCTCGCTTTTTCCTGTTTTCATCCAGCCCCCCTCCCTGCTAATACAAGGATGTCTGTCCGCTTCAAGCCTCCCAACCTGTACTGCCCTCCAGCCACTGCCAGAGGGCAGTCAGTCAGTAAGTGGGACGACTAGTCCCCCTCCCACCGAGAGAGGAGAGCAGTCCTTCAGATGCTCAATCCTCTCTCTCCCTGCTGACCCCCAGTGGCCCAGGCTTGTTCCCGAACCTGGTTCGCTGGTGTGGCACGAAGTGTGGCATCCAGCACCTCAACCCTCAGCTCCACTGGGCCGGCTAATATGAGACTTTTTCATAATGATCCCTCAGAGTTCCGTGGGACTGGAAGGACGATTTCGATACCCCTGTCGTGATGTCTTTCCCAGCTTTTTGAGCTCCACAGTGGTGCAAATCCAAGGGCAACTGGATGTGGGGCATGCCATTCTAGTTTCTTGTCTCACCCTGCTGTCTGACATATCCTTGATGGGATGGGGTGCACATCTCTAGAGGGTTCACTCCCAAGGCTTTTGGATGAGTGTATTAGTTCATCTCCATATCAACGTATGGGAGATGTGGGCTGTCTTGTACGCCATTCTGGCACTAGAGACTCTGCTTCCCAAAAGTTGCCATCGGGTGCAATCAGACAGTTCAGCTGTGGTTCACTAGCTGAACAAACAAGGCGGCACCCTTTCATAACCTCTGGGCAGAGGACCGATGAGGGTATGGTGTTGTGCATTCTAGAGGCATCCATCTGCTGGCGGTCCACATACCCCGAGGTGTCCAACACCTCATGGCTGCTTTGAGCAGGTCCACTGTTCATGCCCCCAAGGGGGACATCCTATCAGCTGTCTTAGATGATGTCTTCCACCAGTGGGGCCATCCAGAGTTGAACCTATTTGCCTCCCTGCAACACACTTCACTGCCTCACTACTGCTCTCTAGAGCGAGGTCCTGGAACTGTGGCGGGATGAGTTATCTCATTCCTGAACAGGAAGATTTCTTACGCTTTCCTGCCCTTTCCTCTCATTTAGAGGGTTTTACTAAAACTTGTCCAGGAAGGGGTGTCTGTGATCCTCATAGCGTTGTTCTGGCTGAGATGTATATGGTTCCCATTGCTTCTACGAGTATTGGGCCAAGCCCTTACATCTAATAATTTGCAGGGCTCTATTCTGTCAGGCGAATGTCTCCTTGCTCCACTCAGACCTTCGCTCCTTGCACCTGTACTCCTGAGGCCATAGTCCTCTAGTGGTTCAGTGTGTCTCCTCAGGTGGCGGGAGTACTTCGGGCTGCCAGGAAACCATATACTCTGTCTGCCTATTCTCTGACATGGAAATGCTTTTCCATTTGGGCATCCACTCAGGACTTGGGCCCTTGTGAGTGTTCCATTTGGAGCATCTTAGACTATTTGCTGTCCTGTCAGACAGTGGACTAAAGTATTCCTCTGTGAAAGTTCCCTTAGTGGCAATTTTGGCTTTTTATTTCCCTGTGGACAACAAACCATTGTACCAGTTACCTTTGATTCAAACATTTTTAAAAGATGCTCTGCACCTTCATCCCACTATCTGGGATTCAGTCACGATGTGGGATTTGAATTTTGTGCTTGAAAAATTGACTACGAGACCTTTTGAGCCCGCTAAATCCAACAAACTCCAGTATCTGTCTTGGAAAAGTATATTTTTAGTTGCCATTACGTCAAGATGACATGTCTGAGTCACATGCACTAATGTGCAAACCTCCATACCTGCAATTTCATAATGATCCGGTGTTCTTATGCACAAACCCGTCATTTTTGCCAAATGTTTTCTGAATTTACTTTAAATCAAACCATTCAATTACCAGTGTACTTTGTGGAGCCGACAAATCCAGGGAAATCCCTGCTTCATACTCTCGATGTGCATAGAACATTGAGCATTTATCTTCTCCACACTTCACAGTTGCGAAAAACTGAGTAACTTTTCATTTCCTTCACCGCTGGAAACCAGGGCGTTGGTGTTTCAGAGCAGTGCTTGTCCACATGGTTGGCCCAACTGCATTACGTTTATCTATACAAAATACAAAAAAAACCTCTCACGGGGGCTGTAAAACCCCATTCTGCCAGAGGCATAGCTGCCTCTACGGCATGTTTCCGGGGCATCTCTGCCTTGGATATTTGCAAAACTGCCACATGATCTACTGTAGATACCTTCTCCAATCATTACAGTCTGGACATCACTTCAAGAAGCGGACCACTTTAGGACAGGCCATCCTATAAGGCCCCCTGTCCTGTCTTCTGAGGGTTCGCTTCCTCCTCCACACTTGGCATAAAAACTGCTTGGGAATCTTCTCACGTTATGACCTGCTGCAAGATATTGCCTTGAGGAAGATAGTACGGTTGCGTAAGAACTTTTCGTTGACCGTAGAACTTCGAGAGTATCTCTTGCAGCAGGTCATGCTGCCCTGCCCTCCCTCTCCCTTGCTGTTACTTCACAAGGGTGCCTTGTTCCTGTCATCTTGTGACTCCACGAACTGCTGCCTTATTTCCCTCCTCGGTTCCTATGGGAGGCTTGAGAAATGTTATCTCATTCGGTCGCTAGGATGGAAAAGAACTGAGGAGTAGCTGGGACCTCCCCCTTTTATACCTGCCATACAGACACTATGTGGTGGTGATAGGGGGAGGTCCCAGGGTCGACTACTGAGAAGTCATCCTGAAGAAATGACGCCTGCGGCTATTATCACACGTTATAACCTGCTGCAAGAGATACTCTTGAAGATCTGCTGTTACGGTAAGTTCTTACGCAACCGTACTTTCTCTCTGTGGGGCATGTCTCTGGTGAGCCTCTTTGCCTCCTTGGAGAACAGCAAGCTAAGGCTGTTTTGTGCTCGCCCCCCACAGTGTAGGACAATGATGGTGGATGCCTTCAGGAGGCCCTGAGTCCCAGGCCTCTTTTACGCCTTCCTCCATTTCCCTTGATCCACATGGTGTTGGTCAAGGTGAAGAGGAACAAGATGCGGATGATAACTTCTGAAAGACCCAACTAAGGATCTGAGGTTTGAGCAGACTCGATAGACCGTAAGGCCTAATCTGCTGGCAAATAGTATGTTAGTATGATCCTGGTAGTCCCGGACTGGCCACGCCAGTTTTGGTACCTGGATGTCCTCTGCCTCAGCAGCAGACCTCCATGGGAGTTGTCCCTGCGCTCAGATAAGCTCTTTTGTCACAAGGGGAAGGCCTTGCATTGGGACCGTCAGTCCCTGCACCTGACAGCCTGGTTCCTGAGTGCTAGAGTTCCTGGCCTTGGGTCTTTCAGAAGAAGTGCTCCATGTTGTGGAGACAACCCATCAGTACTGTGCCTTCAAATGGAAAAGATTTTCCATTTGGTGCCAGGACAAGGAGCTATACCTCCTGGCCTGCCCTTTGGCTAGCATTCTAGACTACCTGTGGTCCCTTTCTCAGTCAGGACTGAGGTCGACGACCCTCAAGGTGCACCTGGCAACCATCTCTGCAAACCAGGCGCCAGCTGGTATGCCAACGTTGGTGTAGGAGGTGGTGATTGGGTGTTTCTTCAAAGGCCTTGATCACCTGTTCCTAATGGTACATGAACCACCACCACCACCTTGGAACTTGTTTCTGGTGCTGGCAGTGCTCTTAGGCAAGCCTTTTGAACCAATACACAGGTATGAGATGTCTCACCTGTCAAGGAAGACTGCCTTTATGATGGCTATCACCTCCACTAGAAGGATCAGTGAACTCCAGGTCCTCTTGATAAGTCTCCATATTTGGTGTTCCATAAGGGTATGGTCATCCTCTGACCCCACCCAAAGTTCTTTCAGAAGGTTGTGTCGGGGTTTCACCTTAATCAGGTGATTAACCTCTTGGGTTCTTTCACCAATCCCACCTCGGAGGCCAAGCACAGGCCTCACTCAGACCTGAGGCTAGTGCAGAAGCTGCACCTGGCAGACCGGCAGCTAAGTGGACAGTTGGCAGGTAGAATGTCTCCTGCATTGACCTCTTCTATAGGTTGGCTGGTAGGGAGCCTCCCATAGGGCTTAAGGCTTATTCCAACAGACACCCCACTGCCTCGATGGCTGCCCCCAGAGATGTCCCTATCCAGGAGATCTGCAGGGCTGCTACCTGGAAGTCAGTACACACCTTAATTTCTCACTACCGCATCAACCCTGAGTCACACAGGGATGCTGGTTTTGGAACCTCGGTTCTTCAGTCCTTGTTTGCCAAGTAAGGGTATGCGCCTTGCCCCCTCTCCTGGAGAACTGCTAGTAGTCTGCCAGAGTGCCAATAGTGCACCATATCCACGCCCCTAAAAATGAGGATTGCTCACTTGTAATCTTAGTTCTAGTAGTGGTATATGGTGCATATCCACACGACCCATCCAGCCTCCCCTGGCAAGTGGCATATGGATGCCTGCTTTCAGTGTGCAAGATCTAATATCACGGGGCAGAGCTGAGTAGTATACCCCCCGGGTGAGTGGGAGGAACTAGGCTTAGACATCCAGCAGATTTAAAGGGGAAAGGAAGATTGCCAGAGTGTGGAAATACACCATATACCACTCCTAGGACTACGGTTATAGGTGAGTAACCTTTAGTTATGGTATTGTAATCGCAGAGACATTATCTATAAGAAAGACACCCTTGAAGTCTACATGTGTTATTTGGGCCAGTCTCACAATGTGAGGACTTGTGACATTTGCCAGAGCTTCAATCAGGCTACAAGAGGACACTGGAAGAAAGCACTAGAAAATTTCCTTCTCCTTAAAACATTAACATGAAGAACAGTCTGGGCCCAGCATCAGTATCTCCTTCTGCGTCAGCTGAGAAATGGCTGCTAAAACTGAAGGACTGGGACAAAGAAAGATCAGAGTGGAGGCCATCCTCATCAATGGGACTGAACCACAAGCATAGGGATAAAGAAATGTCTACTTTTTTGGGGAGGTCTCAATTGCTGATAAGATGGGGTAAATCAGTTGTGTCATTGCCAGCTCTGGTGGCATTGACAAACAGCCCCTTCCCACCGCCCCGATCGTCAATGAGGCTTGAAGATCAGGACTTGGCTTACATGCTGATGTACCTACTGTGGATGGTACGATGCCATAAAATCAGGCCAAAGTCCATCATGGACACAGATAGTCACTGCCCCTGGCCAGGGTGTCATTGACTTACAAGCTCTGCTGACATCGTTTTCAGTAATGATATGACGCATACTGCCTGGATTACCTATACGAGCCGTACCATCGATAGGGCATGTGGGCACTCAACCCCCGTTGACACCGGCTACCAACACATTGCAGATTCCTGCCTTTTGGCATCCACCAGTGTCACCTGCACAGTCTGGGGCCCCCGTTTTTGACAGAGATGTCGACAAGAGAGAATACAGTCCTGACCTCATGGTTTTAGAGGAGGAATATGAGGGAGAACAACAATATGTGGTGCATCCAGCAGTGAGGACTTGGTTGCATATACCCCAAGATCTCCTCCTGAGAATCCTACTTTCAAGCCTTGATGCAGCAAATGCAAGATCCTCTGGGTTTTGCTGTGGAAGAAGAGGATTCCACAAAGATAAACCTGATGAAATTTATGGTGGTCTGTGTCTTTGCCTTCATAATCATTCCATCTGGCTACTTTTGCTGCATGGTACAGACCTAACTTACTGCCTGCAGTGCCTAGAAAGGCTGATGAGCAGCATCTGCTAAGCCTTATTATGCTAACTAGCCAGTAACTGTCATCATGACTGCTTATGATAGCTGTAGGGCACCTAGACATACAAGTACCCTGTCTCCAGATAAATAATCTAGGTGGCTGGGCATAATAGGCAAGTGTACTTCTGTTTCTGCCTTACTGGGTCTTAGAAAAACTAAACTGGGAACATATAATCCTAGGCAACTTCAACATTAATTGGCAAGCACAGGGAGCAGTGACAGCTAGAGACCAATTAGCTGGCTTACCTGACCCAATTGGTTACACAACCCACCAGACAAAACTACCGTACAGGAACCAGCACCCTCATTGACTGGCTACTCGCCTCCTGTCCTGAACATATCACAGAGATAACAGTCCTATGTGACACCATCAGTGACCACTCCCCTGTACTACTTACCTGGACTAACAGGTTCACCAAGAGTAAGCCTAAGACCACCAGGAACAGATCACTAAGGCCTGGTCAACTAGACTCCTTCAGACACTACCTAAAAGGGATTGACTGGTCCCCACTGTACAGAGTCAAGGATGGAAATCAAGCACTGGATTACTTCTGCAGTATGTACACTAAAGCCTGCAACATCTTTGCTCCTTACAAAACAAAGAAAGCCAGAGGTATCTCCAACCCCTGGCTGTCTAGCCCTCTAATTGAACGCATGCGACTCAGCGATCACCTGTGGCATAGGGCCAAAGCCACTGGGAATCTAGCTGACTCCCAAATGTATATGGCAGCTAGAAATACCTGCACAAAACTCCTACATCTGGCGAAAGCAGCTTACTACAATGACCTCCTAGGAAAGACCTGGGGTAGAGGGAGGAAGGGAGTTCTGGGACTCTGTAAAATCTCTCACAAGTAGAGCCTCAAGGACCCCACCGGACCTTATAGTTACCACCTCTGGCACATTGCAAGACTCAAAGGAAATTGCTGACGCTTTTAATGTTGCATTCATGGACCTCAGCAATGTGTTGCCACCTGAATCACACCCTTGCAGGCCAGCAGCACAACCTCAACACTCCATCACCATGGGATAATGTTACCCCACTGTTCTAGTTCAGGCAAATCTCCCCAGGTGAGACCATCAAATATATCAAACATCCCAGTCATGGTTCTCTGTGTACCATGTTTCTGTGACTGCTATGATATCCAGGCATCCCTCTTCCATCAAGGCCACCAGTTCAGGGAGCTTGTTGCCCAGACTATGGGAGTTGGTACTCATTACCATCCATTTCTTGAAGGTCTTACCCCTTTTTGCCCCATCCCTGTCCTTACTGCATTTGTCACTTTCTCCATTTACCCCTGCGCTTCTCCCTATTGACATCTCTATGTTGGTGTCTACCTCACTTAGTACCCTGATTCTTTTGGGGGGGGGCTAGGATTTCCCTGCTCCTTTCCAGTGCCTCCCCCCCCCTTGGCTAGTTTAAATGCTTGCCAATGAAGTATTTAAACCTATCACCTCGGATCCTGGTTCCCCTCCTGGACAGATGCAGACCATCACGCCAGTATAGGCCTGCATCTGTCCAGGTGGACCCCCAGTCCCCAGTGAAGCCAAATCCCTGAGGTCTGCACCAGTTTTTCAACCACTGATTGAATCCCATGGTGTGGAGCACCCTAGCCTCATCCGTGCCATAGACAGGCAGCACCTCCGAGAAGGTTACCATGTGTACAAGGGTGTAACACTAAAGAATGGGGACCTATTACTTTCTCCACAGAGTATAATTCAACTGCAGGGGCTACAGGCAATGTGATATGGAGAAATTGTCTGATTCTGCTTGCTGACCCTACAGTAGGCAGTAGGGGGAGCAATAGGGACCAAACCCAGGGTGACCTTTCGTAAGGCCCCTACCATAAGAGACAAGATTGTCCACAGTCGCTTTAAACCAGATGGACCCATTGGCAGCACCTGGTTACCACCCCCCCCCCAAACCTATGGGAAACTACAAATGCATGAACTGCAACATTTGCCAGTATTTGAATACAGGTAGAAATTTGGGTGCATACAAAAACATTACCGACATTTAGATCAGAGATTTTATTACATGCAGTACTACATTTGTAATTTATTTTATGTGGTGTACCTGTGGACTAGGGTACGTAGACAGGACAGTAAATTCTTTCAAGGAACGTATACAGGAACATATTAGATAAGTTCTGAATAAAAGAATGGACAACGCAGTGGGAAGACACTTTAAGGAGAAACATAACTCAGACCCTAAAGACTTCAAGGCCCATCTATTCAAAGGAGATGTGTGGCCCAAAATGGAGATGCGCAGTGCATCTCAGAAAATGTGCAGAAGTGTGATATTCGAAAGGGAGAGATGCCTTGTACATTTCTGAATGTGCAATCTCGCAGAAATAATGTATGCAGCGCAATAAAAAAGCGTGTACATGAATATGCCGCACATCTTTATATTCAGCCAAAAGCGTCTCAGAAGTGTGCCGTGCAAAGTTATGCAGTCAAAAGAATGGCCTAAATCGGCCAGCCACCCACAGGCAGGCCACGGAACTGCAGGCAGGCCATCCTGAGACAGCCCTTGGTGGTGACCAGGCTGTGCCCCAGGCACCTACATACAGCAGTCATGCCAGGACAGAAGTACTCAAAGCCACAGGTGCCGGGACACTACCGGTACCACCCAGAGAGCCACCCCCTACACTGCACCCAGGACATAGACACCCAGCAACCACATTGCAGTGCTGTTGGGTGCCCCCCTAGAACACTGGTGGAGCAGACAGCCAGAAAACAGCACACATATCAGGCACCATGGCCTACATTCATGTTGCCTGCAGGGTGCCACCTGGTGGTGGCATGCACCCATGGTGATGTCTGGGGCAATGGTGCCCAGGTAGCCCAATAAGGAGCCACAGACATGTCACCAATGCCTGCCATGTGGTGTGACACCACCACAGGAGCACTGCAGTGGGTCAGTGTGGTGTTCCTGTGGTGGACATAGCACAACAGTGGGTAGCGTAGGGCAGAGGTGGCACAACCTGCAGCCTGGGGGTGACCTGGGCATGTCTCACGGACACCCAACCCCTCTGGTGTTGGGGCATGCGACCACCATGAGCATGTACATGGCAGTGTAAGACTGGCCCACCAGGTTACCTGGAGTGGTCCCGGTGGTGCTCACACACTCGGGTACCTGGTCACCTTCTAAACACTGACATTTCTTGCATTTATCACCAGATTCCTATCATAAGGGGTATGTGGGGCACTACAGGTGACTGTAAGCTGCAAACATAGCTAGTGTATCACATTCCTGTGGTATACCGATCAGATTGTGTCACCTGTACCCTCCCCTGTGGCCGCTGTCCAGGTGGGTCCCCTTTTCCCCAGTCTGACCCTGTACATGGCCATGGGTAATAGCACTGTACTCAGGCCAATGCAGTCCACCCCCCAACACACAAACATTCCATCAGACCTGCCTGCTAGGCTGCAATATCTCCTGTTCACCTTTGTTGGGTTTTGGGGCAGCCCTGCAAAGCTGGAACTGAGCATGCTTTGGGTATGCAAATGGCCTGAATACATTCCAGTAATGAGCTGCACATGTGGAGAATGGGCCATTTGCATATCCCAGTTGAATATTGTAATTTTGCATGCCACACATGTGGCCGCCTAACGTGCATTTCTTTATGCCTCATACAGGTCTCAGGGCACCTGCCTTGCCATGCATCTCCCACTGCGCGATTGTGCATGTTCGGGATATTCAGCCAGACATGCGCGATAGCATCTTACAGTGCATCTTTTGAATATACTATTATTTTGTTCCGGCGCATCTCAGTTGCACTGCACAGGCATTTGTGTGATGCAGCCTGGGACTGTTGAATATGGGGCCCCAAATGCATGGGTCTAGAAACAGGTAAATGTGGGAAAAGAAGAGGGGACAGGCAAAATGAGCTATTGCAAAGAGAGAGCTGCTGGATTTATAGACTGAATACTTTGAACCCATTTGGGATGAATGAATTATCGGATCCTAAGCCCTATCTGTAATATAAATTTGAAAGAGATATGTTAAATATGCTTCAAACCCTCCGCCGCCCCCCACTCCATGAAAGAGGTATCTCTTAAACTATACAGTTTTTGCTATTTGTGCAGGACCTTGTAGTTTCCTCTGTATTGTATGTATGAGACTAATTCATCAGTTATAAAAACAGAGCAGCACATTTGTGCATAGAAATGTTTAGTTTGGAGCTAAAATTAACATTTGACGTGTTCTCCTTCTAGGATGCATGCCTGCAAGCTGACAGCTTCATTCACTAAAGTGTGTTCCCTACAGAGTTTGATAATCGAGTGGATCCCCAGGAATGCCCTGTACTACAAGGGAGCTCACCTGTTTAATCAATGGGAACTATATTTACGTGTTTGTGTTTATCTGACTTTACTTAAACATAGAATTAGACACTGTGGTGTTAATTATAAATGAATTTCAGCTTGTGACTAGGCTGCACACCTAAACCAGTACTGACTGACATTTTCTTTTTTTTTTTTTAAATAACAGATTTTGTTTTTTTGTATCTTCATTTAATGAGAGTTGTGCACATATTAAGTGTTTCAAGTGTACAACTATCCGTTTGCAATATTTTATTGAATATTCACTTAAAGAAAATAAGATAAAGTTTGTAACAATCAAATGCTGAAATTGACTCAGAATGATGATGATGTCATAAAAATCGACTATAAATGGTATCACTGTTGTGTCTAAAGTCAGCCCCCTCACGAAGCTTCATTTGCAGGCGAAGCGCTGGGGTGGAGGATGACTTCTGTTCAGTGTGGTGACTTGCTAGTAGCTATTTGGCACTGGCCTAATAAATTTTGACATTTGAACATTTGTTTCTGTGATTCCTTTGGAGTCCTCCTGGGTATGGGGGAAGGGGGGTTTGAGGAGGAGCAACCTGTTTTGGTTTTGACTCTAGTTGTAGTGAGGACACTGTGGTTTCTAAGCCCAGGTCTCCCCTGAGGATGTCTCATGTCAGGCTTTGTTACGCCTCATGATGCAAAATGAGCTAGGCTTTTTGGCTGAAGTGGAGGACTCCACTAAGAGGAACTGGTGTGTATTTCTGGAGTTCCATATGTCTCCTTCCGTGATTGTTCCTCCCACTTACCCTGCTTTGGAGCATGCTACCATGGCTGCCTGGCAAGGCCCAGTACATTACAACAGTTCATTGCAAGGTCAGTGAACAATATCATGTCCCTTCTACCATGGCTTTTTATACCTTCCAGCCTAAAAACTGACTGTTGTCATCATAGCCGCTTATGATAGATCCCAGGATCTCCTCGTATAAGCTCATTCCCCCCTTGACAAAGAATCCAGAAAGCTGGACATTATAGGCAAATGGACTTCTGCCTCCACCTCATTCAGCCTCTATATTGCCAACTACAAGGCTTAAATGATTAAATATCAGAATACCCTGTGGAACACTTAATCTGCTGTAATGGATAAACTGCCCAATGGCTTTGCTAAAGCAGAAGTCCAGCAGTGCATTGTGCAGTTTGGGAGCCGTTAAGCATTTACTGCATGCTGCGTATGATGCCGCTGATGATTCTGCTTGTACAGCTGTGTCTAGCATCAGTCTTTACCAATATTCATGGCTGCTTGTTGCTGGTTTTACTGTCGATGTTCAGCCTGTTCTTAACTCACTTTCGTGACCAGAAATTATTTGGCTGTGACGTGGTGCTCACATTGAAGAACTTGCAGTCATCAAAAATTACTCTTCCACACCGTTGCTTAGGGGTACAGCAAGTATTTGAAGCCTCATTTAATCGAAAGAAAAGGGGGATGGCGATACGACGCAGACATGGTCTAAACTTTACAGCTTGCACTACCATGGCAGACCCAGATGGGAGATTACTTGTCAAAGGGATGCTAAATGGAATGAACACAATTTTGGGTATGGTGTATTGGCCAAACCAATCAGACCCCAACTTTTTTTCATGCGCTGTGGAGTTTTAGACCTCCAGTCACCCATTATCATTCTGGGAAGAGACAGAGATATGAACCAGTTCATAGACTTAGTGAGTGATAAAGCCCCTGCAAGATAGAACACACAGAGCCGGCAGGAAAATGAGCAATGAAGAAACTGATAGCAGATACAGGGTGCCTAAATAGCTGGTGATTGGTACACCCTAGGGGCAGGGACTTTTCCTACTTCTCTACTGTGCACTCTCCTTACTCCACAATAGATATGCTGTGGATTTCCATGGGACTGAGTAACTTGGTGAGCATAAAAGACTTGCTCATATTGAACCACATCCCTGTTTTTTTTGGGGGGGGGTTGTTCTTTTTTCTTCACCCCCCTCGGGGAACTCTCTCCAGCATCTTCTAGCTGCCGATCTCTACCTCCCACCTGAGACTCTTCTCCTTCTCCCTCACTCGCTCTGACACAGCCCCCAGATCTGAACCCCCCCAGGGGAGGGCCGCCCTATCCGCCCAGGGTGCTCTATCTATAGAGTGCCAGGCCGAGCGACTGGGGGGCATGGAGAGGAGAGCGCCCAGTGTTGGGAGTGTGGTTCGGGGCAAAGGTGCCTTTGCCTATCCCCGAGGGAGGGGGGTTTCTCTTGTTTCCTCCCAGGAGTGTGGCATGCAGTGATGCCTGCACACAGCTATCCTGCTGGTGTCTGCTACACTCCTCCCCTTACATCAACCGGTGAGCCTTTAATGCCTCCAATCTCCATCAGGGGCCACCAGGACACTGGCATCCCTGAATCCCACCCCAGAGAAAGGAGAGTAGTCCTCCGGATGCTCAGTCCTCACCAACCCCCGGCAACCTGAGTCCGTTGCCGAACCCGGGTCACCAGTGTGGCATGAGATGTGGCATCCAGCACCTCAACCCACAGCACCACCGGGCCAGCGAACCACATCCCTGTTAAGTTGGGTATAAGTATATTAGGGGCTGGGGGGAGGGCCAACTAAAGTGGAAAATGAACTCTAATCTTATTACAAGGACTGAAGTTCAAGACATGGCTACCATCCAAAACCACTTGTTTTTTTTTTTTTTTTTTTGCGTGATTTCTTTATGCTCCCTGTCCCCTCAGCTGGCCACTCCTTAGGGACGCCTAGGACTTTGCCAGTCCACCAAATGCCCCCATCACCATTCTCACCATCCCCAGGACTGTGGCCCCAGTTGACCCAAAATATTCTTTCGTGGGGGCCATCCCCCCCGGGAGGGGAGATTTTGCCCAGAGGCATTCCTTTGACACTGGACGTGCACAGCGGTGTATCACCTCTGGCACTTCTGGGCTGTGTGGTGAGTGGGGGGGACCAGCCACCATCATCCAGTTCCCTTTTCTTCCCCAGCCCACCTCCCTCCCACATATTGATCTGGTCCTGGTGGTGGGGTCATTCAGCAGTGTGTCCAAGCCACATACTACCAAGAATGCTGACCGCAGACCACCGCCAGGAGCCGCCTAACAGTGATCCAGTACTGAATGCCCCCTCCCCAGGAGGGAAGTGTCCATAAGATGCTGTAAACTCCCTCCCTGTTGGTCTCTGCTCGTGACGACCGGGCTCAGGGTGTGAACCTGGGTCACCAGCATGCGGAGCGTGACTGCATTTATTAAAACAAAACACTGGGAGTCTTCCATGGGACATTATGGGAAACCTATAAGGCTACCCTTAGAGGTCATATATTAGCATACACTGCTGCCAGGAATAAAGCATGGGTGGGGTAACTTAAGAAAAAGATGGAGGAGTTGAGGGACCTGGAACAACATTTTAAGAAACTAAACACACTAGATGGAGAGCTGCTGCACCATCTCATGCCAGCCTGAAGTATGATATAAATGTGCTCCTGAGCCATAAGGCGGAATACGGATTGTTTCAGACAGGACAACAATATTGGGAGGCTGACGAGAAGGCCAGCAGGCTGATGTCATACAGGCTAAGACAACAGCAGGTGAGTCACCAAATTGTGTCACTGAGAAAAAGAGAGGGGTGAACACCTCTGATTCACTGCAAATAAATCAGTTATTTGCCTTCCGTTTTGCACAGTTTTACAAGTCTAAGGAAAACCCTACAGAGCAGCAGATCAAAGATTTTTTTTTAGCTCCGGTAACCCTACTGTCCCTAAACCCAGAACAGTGGACCCAAATTGATGCTCCCCTCTCACTGGAGGAAATTCAAGCAGTAATAAAATCTTTCCTCACTGCTCCCCAGGGACAGATGGGGGTTACCTGGGGAATTTTACAAAGCCCATATTGGATATGTATTCAGAAGCACTAGAGAAGAAACAACCCCCCTCCCCATCACCAACGATTAAGAGAAGTTGTTATTGTCCTTATACACAAGAAGGGAAAGGACCCCCATACATGTGGGGATAACGCCCCATATCCCTTCTCAACAGATGTCAAAAAACTGGCCAAAGTTCTGGCAGTCCGCATAAATACAGTCCTGCCAGTTTGCTACACAAGGACCAGGTGGGTTTTGTCTTGAGGACTTATGGGGCTGACAACATCAGGACTGGTAAACTTGATGTGGGTAGGATGGAGGGCATACACTCCAGCTGGAGCCCTCTCCCTGGATGCCAAATGAGCATGTGACTCATAGAATGGAAATACTTGACAGAAGCATTGCTGGAGTTTGATTTCTGGGAGGGGATCCTCAGCTGGATAGATGCACTTTATCTTCCCCCAAGGCAGCTATCTTGTTCAATAATGGTCTCAAAGTCCTTCCCCCTCAAATGAGGCACCCAATAGGGCTGTCCCTTCTCCTCAGCTCTATTTGTAGTAGCCCTAGACTCCATTCCACAGCTGCTCAGAGAAAATCTGTCCATCCTAGGAATTAAGGCTAACAACCTGGAGTATAAAATGCTAGCCTATGCAGATGACATACCAGTGGTACAGTATCTGCGGACCTAAAGAGTAGCACCCCCATCCTTGTGGCAACGTTTGCATGGCTGTCTGTCTTTCACATAACCTGGGCAAAATCTGAACTACTCCCCATAGAGAAAGCTTGCACCAGTACAGCATTCAACCACTTTCAAGTTAAATGGGCAGCACAGGGCCTCACTTACTTAGGAATTATAATCCCGATGCAGCTGTCACGACTGGCACAAATCAATACAACCCCCTTGATAACCTGCCAGTGCCAATCCCATACAAAACTTCACTTTAGATAGATAAGATTTTCAAACAATTCTAGGAGGAGAAGCGCCCATGATTTAACTTGGCTAAGCTAAGGACCCACTGGACAGATGGAGGATTTGGTCTACATCAGTGTCAGTGGTTTAGCAGGTTGCATACTCTCCTCTGAGGCCGGAAGATTGGAAGGTTGTGGGTTCAAGTCCACACCAGGCACTTAGAGTAAAAATTCCAGTACTGACATTGTAGTGCATTATGAGGGGGATACTGCACTCCTGAGATGCTGTCCTTCGGATGAGACGTTAAACTGAGGTCCTGTCTGCCTGTTCTAGAGTTGGTTCAAGTGGTCGTTAAAGATCCACATGGCACTTCTTGGAAAAAGTAGGGGAACTTTCCCGGTGTCCTGTCCAAATTTCTTCCATTCACTAAAAAAATACCACCAACAGCTTAATCTGGTTCAACTTCAGTTGGTTACCATCTGTATCTTCCCACTCCCCCAGGATGAGCTGAAAATAGGCGGCATTGTTTAGCCCTCCTTTCCCGGTCAACAAAAAATAATTGAGTACCCTAGATCAGGGGGTATGCCCTGGCCGCATCCCTATACCAATCCAAAGGATGTCTTCTGCCACCTGGACACTCAGAAGCTCTACAATGGTGCCACCTAGAGGCAGAACAGGTCAAACCAGGGTTATTATCAAATCTCTTAAACATTCCCACACCAGAGCATTGCCAAGAATACTGAGCAATCTCCGCAACAGTTCAAGTGTGGAGAGATACCCAGCTGCAAAGTGGGACCTGCTGCCAGATAAATTTACTCCATTATGGGCCAATATATACATTAGAATTTATAACACGATTCCTGTGGGTGAAATATGGAACAGACCGGATCCAATATGGATCCACCTGTTAATGCAAATAATAGACCAAAAGAATAAGATGCTCATGTCTTTCACCCAAATAGCCCCAAAATATAAGCTGCCCAGACAACAGATTGGCAATACCCTACAGAAAAAGATCTGCACTAAAAACCCTACTCCTGTCAGGTTACAAGCCCAATGGAACCCCAGTCTGGGACACATTATTCCAGTCATTTGGAAAAGGCAGGGAAGGCATCTCTCGAATCTTTGGCTTACTCAGGGAAGGGGAGGACTATACCCAGCCCCTCCAAAATTGAAGGAGAAATGGGAGGCAAAACTAGAGTGTGCGATAAGTGACAAGAGTGGCTAGCTGCAGAAAAGCACAGGCAATATATCAGTATAAAATATTGCACAATTGATACCATACTCCAGCAGTGCTGCATAGAATGGAGTTACTCCCACACACAAAATGCTGGAAATGTCAGTCTGAGGGGGCAAACCTGAGCCACCTACTATGGTCATGCCCACAACTTGAGGTATATTGGAACGGGGTTAAAACGGCTTGTGAGAGAACTGGTGATGTCACAGTGCTGTGAACAGCCATTCAGCAGCACTCTGACTGGGAATCTCCTCAAAACCTCTAAAATCACTCCAGCTTTCAATGATTTTAATTAAAATCGCTTGCTAGAAGTAATTTAGATATGAGATGCTCAAGTAGGGCACCCTCTTCCTCTGAATCAGTGGATGGAGACTGATTCAGTGCCATGAGATTGGACAGCAAGTGCTCTCAGCTGACGCAGACCACCCCGATATAAATAAAAAGATGCTGCTACGCCTGGCACAGCCACACTTCAATGCCAGATGGACATCAAGCTCAGAAGCTTCAGAAAGGAGATGAAGCTTACATCTGCTTTACAAAGAGACAAACAAGATAGAGCAAAGACTGACAAGCCTAGACAAACAGCTCTCCCATCAAGATGGCTATCTGGGCACTACCAAGAGAACTGTGCTGCTATTACAAACCTCCCTGCAAGCCCTTCCAAGACCATGTAGAAGATGCAGAACGCAGGGCCAGATGAAACAACCTCTGGATATACAACCTCCTGGAGGGAGCAGAGGATCCTGACATTATACCCTTTCTGCCCCAATTCCTATAGTCCATCTTGCCAATCCCACTAGAGTTCACCCTGGAGCTCAAGTGGGCCCACTGTGCCCTCTTTCTGAAGCCATCCAGTCCCAAGGCACAGCCACCCCACTTGGTAGCCCTCTGGTTTCTCTGCCTTGCCACAAAACAAAAATTCCTCCATCCACCTGGCAAAAAGAAACTTAAGACACGAGACTTTTAAGTGACAATAACTATTCTGCCAGCATCATGGAAAAGTGGAGGACCTACGTACCAGTTATGAAGGCCTCGAGAGCCCAGAACTTCTGCTTTCGTACTACATGCCCTGCCAGGCTACAAATTTTCTTTTTGGATGGCATCCAGACATTTGACTCAGCCAATGCAGTAGTTAAGGAACTCACAAAAAGGGGTGTTGCAAGCCCCAAGACCCAATGGCTAAGCCATGCTCCCTTGTAGTTAGAGTGGTCTTTTTCCAAAGCAAAAACTGGATTCTGCAAGAGGCATGGAGGCATAAAGATCTTAAGTACAAAGAGGCGCCTATTTTCTTTGATCAAGACTTCTCTACGGCCTTGCAGTCAGAGAGGCAAGTGGTCAGAGGGGTTATCAGAGACTTAAAACAAAAAAAAGGAATCAAAGCTCAATTATTGTTTCCTGCTAGGATCAAAATTCACCTAGATACAGGCACTAAAATCTTCTCTAACCGGGTGGAAGCTGCGCAGGTTCTTCAAAATCTGGAAATACCCCTTCCTGATTTGGAGATGCAAAAATTAGAAAATAGTCTCAAGTCGGAGATGTGGTCCAAGGTCCCTAGCCTCAGAGGCAAGAAAAAAGCAGTCCCAGGTTCTTACCCGCAGGAGGCCTCCTCGGACATTCGAGATCTGATCACCAAAGCCAAGCTGCGCATGCATGAAGATGGAAGACTGACCCAACCGACCGAAAGATGATACCGCTGGAGTGGTAATAGAAAGGCCCGAAACACCTGTCATGGCGGATCCAGCGACTGAAGGAACAGACAGAATCGAAGGAACTTTATGTGGGGAGTAAAGGGGGGTGGGAGGGAACAGGAAAGACCTGAATAAGTGAAGAATTGTACAGTATATACATTTTGACTTACATAGACATTTAAATGGTGGACTCTAAACAGCGGTGGTTGTGCGAACGGGAAGGGGAGGTGCGGCAATGAATAAGAGAGATCGCTGAACATGCAATCGAGGTTGGGGATGCATCCTTGGTCAAAAATGTGAAGACTCCTTAAGGTAAGATGGGCTATATAGCCAGAGGGGAATGAAATACACCTCAGGGGACATGTTTATTTTTATGAAGAGGTCCCATCCTGGCACGTGGACAGATATGAGAGACGAGTCTGAAAGATTACAAAAAGTAATGTTACGTTGGTACAATACTAAGAGCCTTGGACTTCTTTGATACGCATTGAGAGAAAAGAGAGTTAGGAGAGTTCAGGATAACCAACCAGGGGCAGTCTGATGAAGGGGATAGAGGGAGCTCTCGGAGGATAGGGATGGGATTGGAGGGGGGTAAATATAGCGGTACTGCTGGCCGGGAGGAAAAAGGAAGTAGGGAGTAATAACAAAGCAGAAGGGACAAAGAATTAATTTGAAAATCCTAGAATATAGGGCAGAGGTAAAATGGATGGAGAGAAGGGGGAATAAAGAAAGGGGACCAAGGGGAAAGTGTCTCCTCTAAGAATACCCAGTTAGATCAGAATAGGAGAGGCGGGAGAGACCTGTTTCTGACCTCTGGATATGTCAAACCAATGGCGGTGCAATAGCTGCCTCCTGCTTAGTTTAGTGATGACCCAAGTGAGGAGTGGGGGAGGGAAAGGGACATGGAGACACAAGGTGAAACAGATGGATTGGACAGATCTAATGCTATGGGATACTAGATGGGTATAGAACTGAAACTGTCCCTCTGATTCTCTCGCTCCCCTTCGAGAAACATACAAAGGAAGGATAGGTACGCCACCGCAGGGGCATAAGAAAATGAGAGAGGGAAATTAATGTAAGATGAAAACCCGCGGAAATACAAGACGACAGGGGACAGGGTCGAGTCCTTTACAATGATTGCAGTGCTACTCCAAGGATGTACCCTATATAAGGGAATTGAGGATGGGAGGGTGGAACAACGAGAAGGCACCCTCGGGAATAGATAGCCTGTGGTCCCTGCTTGCTGATCCTTTCGGCCAGGAGGGGTATTATAGGGGTAAGACCCCACAGAGAATGAAACCACCATAGCAGAGTTCATAAGGGGTTGAAGTAAATTACTTGTTATACCAGAGCAGAGAGAATAGAAGAGGATATAACATGGGAGGGAGATGAAAACATGTTAAAGGAAAAAGGGGGGGTGGGGGAGGGAAAAATCTGAAATCGAATTTATAGCTTCAGTTAGATCCTGAAAGTGACGGGTTAAAAGGATTGGTAGGGGTCTCCCAGTGGGGATTCCACCTATACCTCTTGCCCCAGCTACAAGGGGCACTTACTGGGTCAAGTTGACCCCCCACGGTATTTCTGTGGGCTTCACATGGAAGTCAAGAAAAACGAAGCCAATAATGTTATGTAAGTAGTTTTAAAGTTTATTGTTATGGCAGTACCGAAGTTAGGTACTCAGTTTGTAGTTAATCTTTTATATCTTAATGTTTTAATAATTTTAAGTTTTAGTTTATGGGTCTTGCAGGCCGGACGGAAGACAGCGGGGAAAAGTAAGTTGGATCGATGGCTCACAGCAGACACCCTTTTACACACAACATGGCCTCCCTGAATGTTATCTCTTATAATGTGAAAGGGGTCAATTCCCCAATTAAGCGGACTAGGCTACTGACTGAACTCCAACACCTAAGATGTAGTGTAGCCTTTCTACAAGAGACACATCTTTCGCAGTCAGAACACTCTAAACTCAGGAGGAGATGGGTGGGCCAGTAGTATCAACGTCACACCCTACCAATAAAAAAGCAGGGGTAGCAATACTTTTCAGGTGCAACAGCCCCCTAAAGGTACACTCTATAGAAGAGGTGTTCCAAAGTAGATTTGTTAGGGCAACTTGTATGATGCATAATAAAAAGCTGCATCTAGTAAATATATATGCCCCCAATGTGGGCACAGAGAAATTTCTAGGGAATGTCTTTAACAAACTGGCCGACCTACCCCATGGCCAGATACTAATCGGGGTGACTTTAATACGGTACCCTCACTGCAGCTAGACCGTTCATCTGGTAACCTCAATACTAATAGAGCAGCAAGTAAAAAGCTCAAGGCTTTAATGGCTGAATTTGGCATGACAGATATATGGAGAGCGCAGCATGTGGGAGAAAGGGACTATACTTTTTTTTTAAGGGGCACAAGGCTCTTACTCACGTATTGACCTTTTTCTCACACTTAAAACTGACCTACATTTATTTGAGCAATCAAAAATGCATTCTATCACTTTGTCCGATCATAGCCCAATCTCTGTTAGTCTTGATATAGGTCAAGAAGACAAAACACCCCTGTGGAGACTTAATGTCTCCCTGTTAAATGAAGAGCCTTTTATAACACTTATGAATAAGACAATTAAAAACTTGGAGAAAGACTCTCCTACGGAAAGCTGCTCCCCAATGTTATGGTGGGACACTCTAAAAGCAGTTGTTAGGGGGCAAATAATTAGTTATGCCTTGGCTATAAAAACAACCGAAAGCCACAGAAAAAGCCCTCAGAGACAAACTATTGGATCTAGAGACCAAACACAAGAGGGGTACAGGATCAAAGCAAACGCTTAAAGACCTAAATCAAGTCCAATCCGAGCTGCATGAACTAGGGAACAAAAGAGCAGAGGGTCTTCTTAGGTTCACCAATCAAAAGTATCATGAAACAGGGGGAAAAGCTTTGAGACTTCTTGCCTTCCATCTCCGAAAGAGACAAGCCGAAATGAACATCTCAGTAATTAGAGACATATCAGACCCTGAAAAGTACTGTGTCAAACCAATAGAGATTGCCTCCCAGTTCAGGGCATTTTATAAGGAACTATATGCAGAAAATAAAGCAGAAGTAAGAGTCAGACCTGAAACTCTAAGCTTTCTAAATGCCATCAAACTGCCAACCCTGCCTGTAAAGGCGCAGGAGGCGCTATCTGCCCCAAATACGGAGCAGGAGGCCCTGAAAGCCATCAGAGACCTCCCGACCAGAAAAACACCAGGCACAGATGGGCTGCCAGCTGAATGGTACAAGAAATTAAGCAAGGATCTAGTACCCCGATTAGTGCATATTTATAATACTAGCCTAGAAGAAGGTGCGTTCCCTAAGTCGTGGCAGGAAGCCTTGGTTACAGTCATCCCAAAACCAGGGAAACCTCGATCTCTGTGCTCATCTTTTAGACCCATCTCACTCCTTAACCAGGATTTAAAAATCCTAACCCGCATACTTGCATCAAGGTTACAAAAGCACATACAGCTCCTAGTTCACCCTGATCAAACAGGTTTTATACCACACAGGCACCTTCAAGATAATGTCAGGAAACTCCTGAACATTGTCACACACGAACACCCCTCAAAGACAAACCCAATGGCAATATTCCTAGATGCTGAAAAGGCGTTTGACAGGGTGAACTGGGTGTATATGGGAGAGGTAATGTCCAAGATGGGGGTTGGATGCAACTTCCTTAAATGGGTAAACTTGTGCTACCAGAATCCAACAGCCTGAGTCAGAGTAAATGGCATAAATTTGGAATTCTTTGCTATAAATAGAGTAACAAGACAGGGATGCCCGTTGTCCCCACTACTGTTTGCTCTAACTGTGGAACCGCTAGCGCAGGCCATTCGCGAAAATCCAAACATAAAAGGGATAATAATAACACGGAAAATAAAATCTCATTATACGTAGACAATACAGTAATATACTTAAAAGATCCAGAAACCTCAGTTCCTGAAATGCTCCAATTATTAGATAGATTTGGTCAGATTTCGGGCTTTAAAATAAATATTGATAAAACAGAAATTATGAGTTTGGATGGACCCCCACATAAGAACTTACAAAGCCTCCTACCTTTCAGATGGGTTAGGGACAAAATTAAATATTTAGGAGTATCAATACCAACAGACCTAAATAAATTATACCTTTATAACTATCAAGCATTAAAAGAAAAAGTCTTCGAAGATTTACAGAGATGGCAAAACATACCTATTAGTTTTATGAATAGAGTGGAGGCTATCAAGATGAACATCTTGCCCAGATTCCTATTTTTATTCTCGACTCTGCCTATACTTATAGATGGAAGAGAATGGCGAGAACTGAGAAGAAAATTATCTAAATTTATATGGGCAGGGCGCCGTCCACGTAAGAAATGGGGCATCTTAACTGAAGCTAAAAACAAAGGGGTATTAGGTGTTCCTGACCTTCTAAAATACTACCTGGTGGCACAAACAACCCCAGTATTAAAAATGTTGAAACGTGAAAAAGAGGGAGGTTGGTACATGCTGGAGGAGAAAGCTCATCCCTGGATCCCCCTACAGTTTTTACCCTGGACAATCAGGTCTTCAGACCTGAAAATTCTGAGTATTGGACAAGGAACACTCTCAAAATTTGGCTCAGGGTCAGACAGTGGTGGGAGATATTCTCCCCTACCTGGAAATACATTCCACTGACATATTTGCCGCAGTTCCCAGCCACACACAAAGACCCATGCTGGGGCAGATGGTCAGACAAGGGGCTCAGATATCTACATCAAATGGTTAATAATGAAGGGGTCAAAACCTTTGCACTTCTTCAAGAAGAATTTGGGCTTTCCCACAAAGAGTTTTGTAGATACCTTCAGTGTAGACACTTTATAACCAATACAGTTGGGACTGGTGCCATACAAAGTGACCCAGCCCCACCATTGATGTATATGCATCAAAAAAGTCACATGGAGGATACTAGAAAACTCATCACATATATACAACACACCCTACAAGAAGGTTCGGGTGCCCTACACATTCAAGCGGTGGAAAATAAATGGCAAGCTGAATATGAAGGCCAAATATCAGACAAGGAATGGTTTCTTATCTGGCAGGAAATACATAAAACAACTAACTCTCCGGTATGGAGGAAGTTCAGGTGGAAAATTTCAACAAGGTATTTTATTACCCCAGATATTTCATCAAAATATGGAGCCTCCCAAACTAACAAATGTTGGAAGGGTTGCTCAGATAAAGGCTCACAGTTCTACATCCTTGGAGTTGCCCCAGGCTTGGGGACTTTTAGGCTGAGATAACCACTGCTACCAAAGAAATTTTGCAACTGGAAAGCCTACCAGAGTTTCCACATATGATACTAGGGCCCCCCCCCCCTTGGTGTTAAAACCTAAGCCCAAAGGTATTTATTCAATATATTAATAGCAGCAGCCTCTAAGGCTATTACATAAAGATGGCTCTCATCAGACAGGGTCTCATATTCCGGGTGGTGGACAAATGTAATTAATATTAAAAATATGGAGGCTCTCACAACTATACTCAGACTCCAAACAGACCAATTTAATTCAAGGTGGCTCCCATTCTGTGAATACGTAGAAACCAAAAAAGCCACTTCAGTACTAGATCAATTTCTATTAAAATAGGCTTGAGAGGTTGTTAGGCTTGACTGGGCAAGGGAAAACCTTTGGAGTCCCCGCCATCAGCCTGCAAGACTCTATTTTATGTTTAACTTCAGATATAAATGATCTGAATAATACTAAATTTGATTAAACCCCTAAAATTCTTGTCAGAAAATTCCTTCCCCCCCTTTTTTTTTGTGTTGTTAGGAAAATAAGATAAGCTCACATACAGACTATAATAACTACATATATAGAAGAAATGGATTGGAACTAGGAAAGACACAGGACAACAAGCTGTCTTATAATCACACATTAGTTTATTGGGACAGTGCTGGTTAAATGGAATGACAAGAGCAGTTGGACAGGAGGAAAGAGGGGTAGAAGGGAGTATCTTCTAGTGGCAGAAAATATGAGAGGGTCATTGGTTGGACGCTCTATTGGAAAAGACACCACTACTCGGTCCAGCCTGCAAAAAACCAAAAATAATAAGTAATAAATTTTATGATTAAAAACAGTAACAAGGATTATATACAGAACAATTTGGTTAAATGTAATGTCTGGTTATTACAGTATTAATTTTAACATAGATGGAAGTCTTTTCTACATATTGGTGTAATGAAGTTCAATGTAACCTGAAATGGAATATGAAAAACCAATAAAACCTAAGTTCAAAAAAAAAAAAGGGGTGTTGCTGTGCCCCACCAATCCCAACACCAGCAGCAGCCACAGTCGCTTGCCTCTATCCCAGCAAACCTGGAACAAGCCCAAAAAATGGAACCAGAGAGCCCCGAGGAGACAGCAATCTGCTGATTCCATTCAGGACATCATAAAACATTTGAGAGCCTTGATGAGTGATCCTGAACCAGCTATTCATAGTACAGCCTCAGCAAAATGGCTATTATCCAACTGAACAGGTGGGTCCTCTGTGTTCATAGCAGTCCCCTTGCAGCCCAGCTCCCCACTATTCCCAGCCCCTTCCTCTCTCCCCCCCCCCGTGGGTAGGCACCACGTAAGCAATTAGACTTACTGAATATCTGTTATAATGCTGCTGTTGCAGTGGCCTCGTGCTAGTGATCCACCAGGTGGCTCCTGAAAGGCAAACCTCCGACAAGCTAAAATTTCATAAATTATGCCTCAAGCAGCAATCTGGTTTTCTTCCCAGCAGTGACTCTCTGGAAAAGAGCCCTTGTAGGGTACATCCCTCTTCAGCCCCCATGCCCTGACCTGTGGCCTAATTCTTTTAGGCTCACATGCATGGTGGCCACGCCACAACTGTACATGCACCATAGGCAGTAATGGTATCTTATTCACCTCTGGGCCCAAGAGGTTGTGAGCAAGACATCCCTCTAGCTGGCAGTTTCTATGGCTCTGAAATTCTGACTCCATGGGAAGCTGCGTTAGGCACAGTTTGAATTGTTCATTTGGGACCTAGTGGAATTTCAAGGCTCTGGGCTAGGCCACTTGGCTGTTGCTCAGCCTGACTGTAAGGCTGGAGACCCTTATAACACTGCCCTGCCAGTATGGCAATGGCTGAGAACTGCCTGTGGACTATTTGCCATATATAAAGACTTTCTACAACCAGCTGATGTGCTAGTTTAACATCCTGCTTAATTTTCAAGGAGACAGAACTTTCAGATTAGATTTAAAAGTGTATCAATTACATTTGATGGCACTGCATTGATACAGATATTGGCCCTTACAGCTTCACATTTTCTGTTAGCAACTGCAAAACTTTGTTGTTTAACTATGTCATGTGGATTTTCCTTTTACCTCCCTGCTCATTGCACTGACACCCATGAGGAGGTGCGCACCTTCTTCTCCTCTGCTCTGACAGATTCTCCTCCAGGGAGGACGTGCAATGACAAAGACCCTCCCTCAACCGATATTCAAGATATTCTCAGTCAGGGATGTGGCATTTAACCCACTATCCTTCCCTAGCTGGCACTGGCTGGAGACCCATCCCCGAGAGGTGCTTCTTCCAGGCAGACTGCAGCCTGCAGATATGGTCCCCATTTGGACCCCTACCCTGGAAGCCATAGTTGATAGCCCAGTTAGCTACAGGATCAGTGTAGTGTTATCAGTCATTTTTATTCTTGTTGTTCTTGGGCATCCCACCCAATGCAACCTATGTTTCGCTGTCCTTGGACTGAGTAGTTCTAGGAGCATGGATATGTTGTTCATCCACACTTCTTGGCATGTCCTCTTCCACTTTAAATCTTGCCGGAAGTCTTCAAGCTGGCTCTTCCCACCCACCCACCCAGGTGGTATATACCTCGGCTCCACCCGTGGCGCCAGATCTTCCTTTCCACTGGAAGATACAGGTTCCCTCATGCTCTTACAGCAATTTGTAGGCCCTGGATTAAAAGCATCGGTTTTTACCAAAAATTACTCTCAAATTCGTTCGAGTCAGCGATTGCAATTTTACTGCATCTGACATGGAGGAAAAATCTTCTCCCGGATTTCACCGGTGCCCCTGCGGCCAGAAGATGTCGCGCACCGATCCCCACCTAACCTGCGTCTACTCTCTAGGTGTCGGACATGACACCTCGTTGTGTCAGTTTTGCCTGGCCTTCCATCCCAATGTCCTGGACGACCACAAGGTGTGCTTAAAGCTGGGGAAACCAGAGAAAAGTAACCCACCGCTGAAATTGAAGGAGGCGAGGTGAGCAGTTTCCACGGCCGTGGGATCCGCCGAACAACTGAAACAAATCAAGCCATTTGAGGAGGAAACAGCTCGAGCTTCGGCCAATCGAAGCTTTTTTGTTCTGTTGAACCTTGGCTCCACCTTTTCGGGCTCCTTCAAGGAATTGTGCCAGTCTCTCCCCACCCGGGGTGAGGTGCCCTTGGGCTCGCACTCCTCCCACTCTTGAAAGAGAGAGAGAGAGAGAAGGACCCGTCATCTTTGTCTCGACGAAGGCATTCTTGGGACCGAGAAAGGTCTGAGTCCCAGGAGCACTCAATCTTGACTTCGGTCGAGATTGCATCCTTGGCCGCCGGCTTCACAGACCTTCCATCTGGCCAAGGGACCAAGGAAGTGGTTAACGAGGTCAAGATTGTTATTGACCCCTTGTCGCTGGTTCAACCCGATGACTCCTTGGAAAGGACTCCGGTCCTTGTCTTCCCTGATGAGGAGACCCAGCCTGCTGGTGTCCCCATTAAGGACCCAGTTCCGGAGCCTCGGTTTTCACCGACCCCGGTGTCTCCCGATTGACCGAGTTGGCCTCCCCGGTCTCAGTCGAGGTCCAGAACCCCCTCAGCCGAACGGCCGAGAAAGAGCCATAAGCACTCTAAAAAGAGGCGAAGCCACAGGTCTTCATCCTCCTCAGACGAGGGGAGGCTTCAGCAGAAACTCTGTCGATGCTATGAAGACCTCATGTGGCAACAGCTGATTTTGACCGGGCAGAAGCCAGCTCCGCTGCCTACCCCGGCCATCACTTGGCTTCCGCCTCTAAGGCCGTTTTCCGACCCCTCGGAACCGGACCATCAGTTCCTCCGCCTGGGGGCTGGCCCATATCCCAGTTCGCCTATTCTGGTCTCTCCACCAATTCTGGTGGAACCACCACCTAAGCAACCTCAGGGAGGGGTGCCCTCGAAAGAGGATCGAGCAGACACCGGGCTTCTCCAACGTCTATTGATAACAGTCACCCCGGATCGCCCTCGGCGCATCGAGGGTGACTTGGGCAGGAGACCGCTGTATCCCAACTCTTCAGACTCAGACGTCACCGGACTGCACTCACATCCTGGGGATGATGAGTTGTCCGTCGCAGGGTAGGAGGAAAGCCCTTCCTCCTTCCAGGGCATCATCTGCCTTATCTCTGTATCTGCTGGAATGCCCCTGGAGTCCATCCAGAAAAAGGCAGAGTACCCCCTTAACTGATATTCTCAAAAGGGGGGAACCCCAAAGGAGGCCTTTCCAGTGGCCGAAGCCATTGTTGGCCTGGCCCTTGAGCTTTGGCAACATCCTGCTTCCTGCCCAGCACTGTCTGCTTGCATGGCCCGCAAGTACATGGTGCCCATGGGGTCCCTTGCGGGATTCACAGAGTACCCTTCGGCCGAGAGCCTGGTGACTGCCTCTGTGTTTAGGTGTACTGGTAGCTCAGTTGACACTGACTGACCCCCGGACAAGGAGTCCAAAAATATGGACCACTGTGCCCGTAAGGTCTATGCAGCCTCTCCTTTAGGCCTTCATCAGGCTAGCTCAGCTGTCATTGTGGCACACTTCTCTCATGCCCATCTTGGGTCATTAGATGAGGTCCTCCCTCATCTCCCAGTGAACATGCAGACCACGGTCAAGCAAATCCATGACCAGGGACATTCTGTCGCAAAACAGCAGCTCCAGACGGCCCTGGAAATGGGGATTCTTGTGCCCACTCATTAGCAGCCGCAGTGGCCATCGCCGCAGGGCTTGGTTGAGGCTTTCCTCCTTCCTGGCAGATACTCAGCATAAGCTTGCTGACCTGCCCTTCCTATGCACTGACTTGTTCGGTCCAGGAGTGGCCGGTCACCTTCAGTGCATAGAGCAGTCCAATGCCACCTTGGATGCTACTTCTGCTAAGGGCTGTTCGGGCAAGAACCAGCAGAAAAGAAAGAAGAAGCCATTTTGGCATTCTTCCCCTGCGGTCAGGCAGCCCTCCTATCAAGGAGGTCAGCAGCAGCAGCAGGTTCAAGCTTGGCACCTGCAGCCCTAGCAGAGCCCTCAACAGCCCCGTAAAGGAGGCCGAGGTGCAGGTCCAGGAGCCTCCTCCTCCTCCTCTAAGCCTGCTCAGTGACGGATTGGGGGTTGCCAACCCTACACCTGTCATGCCAGCTCTGGGTCCTCCTGTGGGGGGTCGGTTCCACCACTTCCTTTCCGCCTGGTCCGATATCACTTTGGACAGGTGTGCTTTCAAAGTGGTCGGTCAGGGACGGCCTCTAGAATTTGAGCACTACCCTCCCAGCCGAGCCTGCACCCCTTGGAAGGAAGGGATCTCAGCTTGCACTCAGTCGGCTCTTCGAGATGACATAGCTCAGCTCCTCCGCAAGGAGGCCATAGCTCCAGTGCCAGATCCTCCTACAGACCCAGTCTTCGTTTCCAGGTACTTATTGGTGCCCAAGCGGACGGGGGGGGTTGGCGCCCCATGCTAGATCTCCATGACCTGAATCAATATATCAGGTTTCGCACCTTCTGGATGGTAACTCTGAACCAGATCATACCATCCCTGGAGCAAAACATGTGGTTCTGTTCACTGGATCTACAGGACACGTTCTTTCACATCCCAATCTGTCCATCCCATCAGCGGTTTCTCCACTTCCGGGTCGAGAGGACCCTGTACGAGTTCTGAACCATGCCGTTCGGCCTGTCATCGGCCCCATGGGTCTTCACCAAATGCATTGCAGTGGTGGTGGCCCACTTTCGGCATCGAGGAGTCAGAATCTACCCTTATCTCGATGACTGGCTTTGGCAGGTTCCTCCTTCAGGAGGTGGAGAGGTCCAGGATCTGGCCTCCAAACCTGCTCCCAACTCAGCCTCCTGATCAACGAGGCCAAGTCAGAACTTGTGCCCTCTCAGGTGATGGGCTTCATCGAGGCAGAGCTCGAATCTTGCCAAGCCAGAGCTCGGCTCCTGGCGGACAGGGCAGAGGTTCTCTCCTCCTTTGCCCGATCATTTCTGGTTGGGCACTTACGCCCTGCCCGGGACTTTCTGCGCCTTATGAGTTACATGGCGGTGTGCACCCCAGTGGTCCATTGGGCCCAGTGGCACATGCGCCCCTCCAATGGGAGCTGGCCACCCAGTGGACTCAGTGGTATGGTCACTTTGACCAGCTGATCACTGTAACCCAGAAGATGTGGGATGCAATCCAATGGTGGACCGCCCCAGACCGGTTGCAGGAAGGGATTGCATTTGTCTGCCCAGAGCCAACGGTTGTCCTTACAACCGATGCCTCTCTCATGGGCTGGGGAGCCCACATGGGGGACAACAGGACCCATGGGTTCTGGACCCCTGAGGAGTCCCAATGCCAAATCAACCTGTTGGAGCTTACAGCAGTCAGACTGGCGCTGTCAGCTTTCACTCCTCAGCTCCGGGGTCAAGTGGTTCAAGTACAGATGGACAATACCACGACCATGTACTACCTCAACAAGCAGGGTGGCACGCACGCCTGTCTGCTGTGCAAGGAGGCACTCCGCATCTTGACCCTCGTAAGCTGGTTGGAGGTGGATCTCCTAGCCACCCATGTGGCAGGAGCCTCGAACCAGCTGGTGAATGCTCTGTCGCATAGGCCAGACATCCCACGAGTGGTCTCTCCATCCAGAGGTAGCTTACAACCCGTTCTTCCATTGGGGCAAACCGATGGTGGACCTGTTTGCCTCTAGCGAAAACACCAAGCTGAGGCTGTTTCATGCCCACCCCCCCCCTCAGCAGGGCTCGCTGCAAGGGGATGCCTTCTCAAGGCCGTGGACCCAAGGCCTACTCTACGCCTTCCCTCCATTTCCCTTGATCCACAAGGTGTTACTCAATGTGAGGAGGGACAAGGCGAAGGTGATTCTGGTAGCCCCAGATTGGCCGCGCCAGTTCTGGTATCCAGATCTCCTCAGCCTCAGCTGCAGGCCCCCAGAGCGGCTTTGCACACACCCGGACCTGATATCTCTGAACCAGAGGAAGGTATTCCATCCGGACCTTCAATCCCTGCACCTCACAGCCTGGTACCTGAGCGGCTAGAGTTCCAGGCTTTAGGTCTTTCTGAAGATGTCTACACCATGATGGAGGCATCTAGAAAGAAATCGACCAGGAAATGTTATGCCTTCAAATGGAAAAGATTTTCCATTTGGTGTCAGGGGTAAGAGTCTGGACCCCTTATCCTGTTCTGTGGCCAACATTCTCGACTACCTTTGGTCTCTCTCCAAAGGGGGTCTATGGTCATCAACCCTTAGGGTGAACTTGGCAGCCATTTCTGCATACCGGGCGGGGGCCGGTCAGCCAACACTGGCACAGGAGACAGTGGTTGGGCGCTTTTTCAAAGGCCTGGGTCACATATCCCCTCCGGTGCGTGAACCTCCACCTCCATGGGATCTGTTGCTGGTTTTGGCAAAGCTCATGGGCAAGCCATTTGAACCCATGCACAAGTGTGAGCTCTCACACTTGTCGTGGAAGATGGCCTTCCTGGTGGCTATCACATCAGCCAGAAGGACAGGGGAGCTCCAGGCACTTTCGGTGGACTCCCCTTATCTGGTCTTTCACAGGAACAAAGTTGTTCTGCGCCCCCACCCAAAATTCCTTCCGAAGGTGGTGTCAGAGTTTCACCTTAACCAGGTGCTGACTCTGCCGATATACTATCCTAACTACACCTCAGACACCGAGTACAGCCTCCATACCTTGAACCTGAGACGTGCTCTCTCCTACTACAAGCAGAGGACGGCAGAAATTTGTGGAGAGGTTCGCCAGCTGTTTGTCACCTATGCTGAAGCCGCTTCTGGCAGACTTGCAGCCAAATGGACCATAGCAAGGTGGATTACATCATCATAAGTCTGTGCTACGAGTTGGCGGACAAGGAGCCTCCCAGAGGGATAAAAGCTAATTCTGCCCGCCATGCTGCTGCATCGGTGGCTGCTTCCAGAGACATCCCTATCCAGGAAATCTGTCGAGCTGCTACCTGGAAGTCAGCAAACATCTTCATTACCCACTACCACATCGACCTTGTGTCATGCCTGGATGCTGGTTTTGGGGCCTCGGTTATCCAATCTTTATTTCCTAAGTAGGGGGTGTGCACCTTGCCTCCCTCCTCCCAGAGAACTGCTTGGAGTCTGCCAAGAAGTGTGAATGAACAACATATCCACGCTCCTAGAAGGACAGGTTACTCACCTGTAACAGTAGTTTTAGAAGTGGTATATGTTGTTCATCCACACACACACCCACCCAACCTCCAAGGCTTCGGGCACTCAACCTTGCTTCCAGCAGGCTAAGATCTGGCATCATGGGGCAGAGCCGAGGTATATACCACCCGGGTGGGTGGGAGGAGCCAGTTTGAAGACTTCCGGCAATATTTAAAGTGGAAGGGGACATGCCAAGAAGTGTGGATGAACAACATATACCACTCCTAGAACTACTGTTACAGGTGAGTAACCTGTTCTTACTCTCCAATCCCTTTAACTCTTCTGCTTTGCCCTTTTATCCACCTGTTAATTGGTGTGCAATGTACTGTGATATTTGCGGCTGTGGGGTGGGGTGGGGGGTGACTTGGTGGAGGGGGGATGCCCCCTGCACTTCATGTCTCATTCTCTTAAACTTAACCTAATGACCACCTAAAAGCTACACTTGTATCCTCTCAATATAAATGGACTAGTCTGCTCAGATGGACCAAAATGTTGCCCTAGATAAAACGTGCTAGGCCAGACCTCCTGTACCTCCAGGAAACCCACCTCACCTTCCCGAAACACGACAAACTCACAAAATGTGGCTATTCTGCTTTTTAACCCTTCTCATATCCAGAGGACTGAAGTTGCCATTCTGATTCCTAAGAGCACCCCATTTCAAGATCATTCAGTATGGGCTCAGCTGGAGGGATGATTGATACTGGTCCAGGGCTCTTTGCATGGCCAAGACCTTACATTGGCCAATTCGTATTTGCTCCCTTGGTTAAACACCCCAGCCATTAAGTACTTACTAGACAAGATGGTGTCCTCTACCTGGGGTACCTTACTCCTAGCAGGGGATTTCAACACAACCACACAACCTAACTGGAACTCCTTGAATCCTAGTCTGTCCCGGCAATCGGCAGCCCATAAATTCTTTTGTAGATTTATACAGAAGCTAGAGGTCCCATCATCCTAGAACCTGTGTCTTCTTGTTTTACTCTATTTTTTATGGACTTATACCTGCACTGGCCACCTGTACACCCAAGTAGAACCCCTCACACAGGTCTTATCCTGTTCCCTGGGGGATATATAGCTCTCAGACCACTAACTGCTCAATTGTTACTGGGACTGGGGCTTAGAATGCAAAGACATAAGGTGGCGCCTGAACCCCTACTACCTCTAATCCCCAGAATTTCACATCTTCCTTAGTGAGAAGGTCAAGGTGATACTTATGAGTAGTCCTGTCTCAGACACCTCAGATTCCATTAGATGGGACACCTTGAAGGTGGTTCTTCCAGACCTGATAATTCAGTTTGCTGCTACTGCCAAGAGAAAATGTCAGGAATGGCAGACCCAGTTACAAGACACCTTATATTTATTACAGTCCACCCATCAACAAGGGGACACTACGGTCTCCCAGCAGCTGCAAAAGGTTAAGGCAGATTTAGATGCCCTCTGCCTCCAGCAAACCAAAATGTCCCTCATGTTCCTTAGACAGAGGTACTAAGAAATAGGTGCGTGTTCCTCACGATTGCTGGTCTGCCAAATCTGGCAACCATTCCTGACATGTTTTATCCAACCACAGGCAGCCAGCATTCAAAGTTCAGGGAAATGGCTGACACCTATCACACATACTTCCTGTGCCTATATACTCCATAGGCTATAAACACACAGGAAAAGATGTCTACATTCTTGAACTCTGTCTTACTCCCAACTCTGACCCCTGAACAAGAAGCTAGTCTTGTGACCCCAATTACTACCGATGAGCTTAATGGCACGGAAATCAAAAATGATGAAAGTCCCAGGACTGGATGGCTATGAGGCAGAATTTTATCAATTCTCCCAGGATTTCATCACACAGCTGCTCCCGGCAGCATTTACAGACCTTATCAGAAGGAACTCCCCCATCCTGCTCACAAGCTGCCATATCAGTTATTTTAAAACCTGATTAAAATCTGCTTTAGTATCCCTCTTACCGCCTGATCTCAGTATTAAATACCAGCTATAAGAACTTCATGGCAATATAAGCCTAGTCGCTGGACAAGTTGCTACCTTTCCTCATCAGTAGGGATCAAACAGGGTTTGTGTATTCTAGAACCACCTACAATAACACCCACAGAACCCTACAAATATTGTATCAAATGCACAGAACACTGGCCCCTTCCATCTTGCTCAGTTTAGATGCTGAGAAGGCATTCGACTGGGTGTCCTGACCATTCCTCTACATGGTGCTTGGGCGGCTAGGATTCCTGGTCTCCTTTCTCCATCTTCTGCAGAGAATTTATGCCTCCTTGCATGCATGTGCTAAGGTGAATGGCCATCACTCGGAGGACTTCACCCTGTGGAGAGGCAACCGACATCAGGCTCCCTCTCCCCATTACTGCTTGCTGCTTCCATAGTACCACTTGCACAGGCCATTCACGAGACTGACCAATTCCATGATATATAGGTCTTGGTAGAAAAACACTGCATCGCATTGTGCATGGATGACGTGCTCCTTTACCTTTCAAACCCTCAGGAGGCCCTTCCAAAGGTATTCTCCCTGCTCCAGTCCTATGGAGAGGTTTCAGGCTATTGGGTGAACACTACCAAGACTGAAACCTCAGTCGCCATTACACTCCATCCCCAACAATCTGCTCACAATTTTTCCTTTTACTAGGAACTAATAAAAAAACCTTAAATATTTGGGGATCCAGGTGGCCCACTCCATCACCACTGCTTATAAAGATAACTACCACACTTTTACACAATGGATGTCCCAGGATTTAATCCAGTGAGACACATTACCGCTGAGCCTATCTCAAAGGGTGATGGTTATACGGATGGTGACTCTCCTGAGGGCCCTATATTTATTCTATAATATCCCATAACATCCTATGATGATATGGCGCCACTGGAATAGAGAACACTCCTGCTGTATCTGAGGTGGGCAGTGGCCGCAGATCAAAATGAAAATGTTAACCCTTCTGAAACAGGCAGGTGGTCTCGTATTACCCAGCCTCAGACTCTAACTGAGCCCCTCAGATCAATTTCATGCTGTACAGGCACCTGGAGTCATCACCTAATGCTGGGATAGAACAAAAGAGGGAGTTCCTCCAAAACCCAGACGACAGCCGTAGTATGTATCACACCTCAGCACCACTTGAGTTGCATAGAGGAGGAAATCCCTGGCTTATCCAACAACTGCAGATCTGGCTAACAATTAGGAAAACTCAAAAGGAACCAGATCCTCCCATGGTGCTGTGAGCAAGGAGTAAGAGATCAAGGAGCTATCTGTTCCCATCAGGGTCAGTGAACACTACAGTTCTAGGAACATACTGACCTCTCATCCAGATTTATGTTATTATTAAGATCAGGTTTATTAAACCAATCAGAACCTTAGGAGGTCCCACTCAAGCCTGCAGAGGGAGGAAGGAGGGAAGTCAAGTCAAAGTGCTTTCACATACAGCCAGAGGGCAGAGGAGAAACTTATTAACACTGAAACACAGATGAAGAGAAGAAATGCAGGACTGCATTTTTTGAAACAGGAACACTCAGAGCTATGGTACGTAAGTCCACCCTAAGGAAGGGATATTAACCCCCGAAACAGTGGTGGTGTGTGGGAACTATTAATGTTCTAAGTGGTCTAGTAAACCTGATATGATTAAAAATGTAAATCTGGGTAAGGTGTCAATATATTCTTGTAAGCCCCCCAACCCCATGTGGGGGCTTACCTATTTGTGCTATGGTCTGTTTGTGCCCCATTGTGGCTGTCCTTAGTCCCTTGAAGTGCTGGATTGGGATCAGAGGGCTTTATTCAGGAGCCCTGGTTAGATTCAGACCAGGGCTTTCTCCCTGATTTTCACGGCAGCTGCCACCGGTTCTCCCTGTCCCTTGGCCCCATAAGGAAATTGGGGCCGAGGTCCTTTGTGTTTTTGGACCTCTGGGTGCCGGGGGGAAGTACTGTTGTCCCTAGTTTGGGGGTTTTCTGGGCCAGCCGGTTGCCGGTAAGCAATATGGCCATGAATTCAGCAGCTGCGCATGTGTGGCCGAACTCTTAGAGGAGCCACGGCTCCCAGGAACACTTTTGGCCATGTGGCCCCAGTGTAAAAGCATTCCCAGCTCCCAGGCAGGCAGCAGAGCCAGGATATTAAAAAAAAAACCCTTTGGGCACATTGTTAGGGATTTCCCAGTCCCAATTTCGGCAATGAGACTGAGATTCATATGAATGAGGTGCACATGCTCACCTGCAGCTTTAAAAGGCACAAAAGTGGTGCCTTTTGTTTCTGGAGCCCCGACAGCCAAACAGACCACAGCCCAGAGGTACTACAGTTTCTTGTAGGTGTCAGGAGGTGCTGAGTAAAGGCTAAGGCTTGGCAGTACTACACTGGACTCGGCAGACAGTCTCTTGAGGAACAACAGTGGCAGGTTGGAGATTTTAAGCATGTGCTGGATCCTTCACCCGTGATGGGCCTTTCGTCGTCTTTGACCCTCGAACCTTTCACCGTTTTTGCCTCTCTGGCCTTTCATCATCTTCACCCCTCGAGACAGTGTGCCAGACCCTTCTGGAGGAGAGATCAGACACTCCCACCCTGGTGTTAGGTGGAGAATAGCCACTGTCTCTGTGGAGTGTCATCTCACAAGTGGACCACCTAGGCTTGTAGTCACCCAGGATGGCTTGCTGGGCACACCAGTTCTGCTATAACTGAAGTTCAGTGGGGCTTCTTTACCATCTCTAACCAGCCCAATTAAGTTGCTTCCTGGTTGAGAAAACAGTACAGCAGTCCGGATCAGTTCTCAGGCTGGCAACATGGAACAGTAGTTCAGACAAATCCCCATTAAGAAAACAGATTAGCAGTCCAATAAATTCCCTGCAAGAAAATAGTCAAGCAGAAACTCTGCCAAAAAGATTTTTGGGCTTGGAGGGGGACTGATATGCACCACAGCTAGCCTACTGGCTTGTGTAGCCCTCCCAACACAGTCTCCACCTCCAGCTCTTGGCTGGACTCCTCCCAGAACCCAGGGCATAGGCCATTATATAGCAGCCCATTCCTCCCCACCTGACTGGCTAGTCTTTTCCCGGGCAGCTGCTGGGTGCCCTTTTACTCTTCCCAGAACCCTCAGTGGCAGGAGAACTACAGGGGGCCACCACGTTTGTTTACATAGGGCTGCCAAATTGTGCAACCGATAACATTTATAATAAGCCCATTCAGGGGCTATTAAATGCATGACCGTGCCCCACTTGCCATGTGGGGGCTAGGAAAAACCTTATTTTGTTTTAAAGGAGCACCATTTGGCTGTCAGGGCTCCAGAAGCAAAAGTTGCCTGGTTCTTGCATTTTAAAGCTGCGGGTGCGCATGCGCACTTCGCTCATATGACTCCCAGCTCCACTGCCCAAATGGGGACTGAGAAATCCCCATCAATGCACCCAGAGGCAGTTTTGTTTTATGTCATGGCTCCACTGCCTGCCTGGGAGCCAGGAATGCTTTTACATTGGGGCTACATGGCCAAAAGTGTCCTCGAGAGCCGCAGCTCCTTTAAGAGTTCAGCAGTGCATGCGCAGGTACTGCATGCCTGGCCATATTGCTTACCGGCAATCTGCTTGCCCAGAAAACCCTCAAACTAGGAACAACAGTACTTTCCCCAGGTGTCCGGAGGCACAAAAAACACAAAGAACCTCAGCCCTGATTTCCTCATGGGGCTGAGGGACAGGGAGAACCAGTGGCGGCTGCCGTGAAGATTGGGAAGGGATCCCTGGTCTGAATCCTGCCAAGACTCCTGAATAAAGCCCTCTGGTCCTGATCCAGCAGTCCAGGGGACTGGGGCAGAGGACAGGCACAATGGGGCACAAGCGGGCCTTAGCCCTAACAGGTAAGCCCCACATAGGGGGTTGGGGGCTTACATTCCTATAACTGTAGAAACAATTAGGAAAACCATACATCTCACCCCCTTCTTGATGATGCTCTGCCCCATTCCCCTATTGGAGAACTTTACTCCGGCCTTGTGGGATCCCGGGTATCGTACCTGGGGGGAGATACTCCCTGCAGTGCCTCTCTCAATTAATTCTTGACACAGGGATCACATCCTTCACAGAACTGCAAGCCAGCTTTGGCCTGGGCCAACAGAAATTTTTCAGATTCTTTTAAATTAGATACTATATCCAGTCACTGGCACTCAGCTGCCTACCTAGCAATCATCTGCTACTTCTTAGCCTTTATTAGAACTGACCCTTCCACTCACATGGTCTCACAGATGTACAGTGTAAAGCTGTCCAGGACTCCATGTGGGAAGATTCACTGGAAATTACTTGAAAGTGGGAGGAAGAAATGGGAAGTCTAATTTTCACAGAGGTCTGGCAGAGGGCCTTTTTCGCTTTCTCCAAGGTGACAAGTTCACATCAATGGAGGTAATACGGATGGAAACAACTTGCCAGACATTTCAGAACTCCAGTAATCATGGTGCATTTTACAGCCACCCACCCTGTCTCCTGTTGGTGGAATTGTGGTGAACCGCAAGTGACCCATACTCACGTTATGTGGGCATGCCCACTTCTCAGACCCTTTTCTGAGGAGCTGGAATTGGAACTCTTAGACCTCTACAGTAGACACTCCCCCTTAACTGCTGAGCTATTCCTGCTGCTCCAGTCCCAAAGTGGATTCAAGGACCCGAACTCTAGGTATCTAACTGGCATCCTGCTGACAGCAGCTAAGAAATGAACCACCCATCTCTGGCTAACCCTACAGTCTCCAGATATTCCCTCTTTGCCCATACTCACTGGGCAAATTTATATTACGCAAATAATTTTTTCTACTTGAATGGGTGCACCAAGAGCTTCTCCTCTAGATGGAATGCCTGGCTCCTGCTCTGCACCCTTGGAACAAGGACCCGACATTAGCCCCTTGACCAGTTCAATAGAGAATATCCTGGACTGGTGACCCATTTTACTCTCCATCTCACCCAAGTTCGAACCCCTCTACACATCCTCCGTCAGTGGACCTCTCACACACGCTGGCACTAGTAATCAGGAGGATGGGCAAGGAGGCAAAGGAGGCCAACTAAGCATGGGGAGTCAGGGGGAGAGTGCAGGGGAGGGGCAGGTCAGGAAGAGTACAGAAAATAGGCAGAAGGGCATGGAGTCAAGGTAAAAGGTGGTGTCATTCAATGCTCACAGTCTCAGTAACAAGATGACAGACATGCAGGCCCTCTTGGCAGAGGGGAAGGTATATGTAACAGCAATTACTGAGACCTGGGCTACACCACACCATGACTTGTACCTCTCGATCCTGGGTTACAAGTTGTACGGAAGAGACAGGGTGATAGGAAAAAGGAGGGGGAGTGGCGGCTTACATCAGGGAGGCGATAAGATGCACAAGGGAGGAGAATGAAAAGGGTAGTGTGGAAATGCTGTGGATTCAGCTCCAGACCAGTAGAGGGAGAAAGGTGAGGCTGGAGGTGGTCTACAGACCACCTAACGAGGAGGAGGAAAGAGACAAGAAGCTGAGTTCACAATTGCTGGAAGCTACAAGAAAGGGGGAGGTGGTAGGGATGGGGGACTTTAATCTGCCCAGCATGGACTGGGGTATACCGGCCACATCCTGTACCAAGACTCAAATGATCCTGAATGCTATACAGGGCAGGTTTCTCATTCGGGGAATTACTGAGCCCATGAGGGAGGGGGCAATCCTTGATCTAGTGCTCACAAATGGGGAGCACATACAAGAGATAACGGTCAAGGAACTTTTGAGGGGTAGTGACCACAGCACAGTGTGGTTCAGGTTGGATATGGGCAGGGAAAGCATCTCCACCAAGACCAAAATCCTGGATTTCAGGAGAGCGGACTTTAGGAAGATGGGTGAGGTGCTAAGGTTACACCTAGAGAACGTCAAAGTGGACATGGGGGTGGACCAAAAATGGACCGTCATCAAAGAGGCAATTCGGGCTGCCACAACGGAATGTGTTAGACTTAGGGGGAAGAAATCGGGGGCCAAAGCAGCTGTCTGGTTCAGCTCTGAGGTTGCCAGGGCGGTAAGGGACAAGAGGATGGCCTGCAGGAAGTAAAAAAAGACTGCGAGTGAGGCAGCTGAGGCACACTTCCTGAAGTTGGCTAAAGTGGCAGGCAAGGTAGTGCAGCAAACTAAGGCACAGAAGGATCTACAAATAGCTAAAGTGATTAAAAGAAGAGAGAAAGCTTCTTGAGCTACATAAGCGAGAAGAGGGACAAGAAGGATGGGATAGTTAGACTTAATAAGGGGGATGCATGGGTGGAGGAAGAAGGGGGCAAGGCAGAAGTGTTGAATGATTATTTCTGCTCTGTCTTCACTAGGGAAAAACAAGGACCAGTGCCACCGGGGGGGGGAGGTGAAAGAGGGAGGAAGGGAGCACAGACGTAGTGATAGAAGTAGACAGAGTGAAGAAGGGGGGTGCTGGCACTGAAGGTAGACTAGTCTCCAGGACTGGACAGTATACACCCAAGGGTGCTAAGGGAGCTGGTGGAGGAGCTTGCGGGGGCTGCTGGTGAACCTTTTCAATAGTTCCCTGGAGTCAGGAATGGTGCTGCAAGACTGGAGAACAGCACATGTGGTGCCTCTCCACAAGAGTGGACCCAGGGACAACTTGGGGAACTATAGGCTGGTCAGTCTGACCTCAATCATGTGCAAACTCATGGAGACCATACTTAAGAAGAGGCTAGTAAGGTACATGGAAGAGAATGGTCTCCGGGATGAGAGACAGCATGGATTTGTGGGAGGAAGTTCTTGCCAAACAAACTTGATTGACTTCTTTGGGTCAGCAGAGCAGTGGATGGGAGCCAGGCAGTGGACATCATTTACCTGGACTTCAGCAAGACCTTCAGCTCAGTGCCCCACAAGAGGCTGATCAGGAAACTGGCAGATCTAGGAGTTGGGGAGAGACTGGCCAAGTGACTGGAAAACTGGCTAAGGGACAGAACCCAGAGAGTGGTGGTAGGGGGAAGAGTTATCCAGCACCAGGGAGGTCACCAGTGGGGTCCCGAAGGGCTCGGTGCTGGGGCTGGTGTTGTTCAGTGTCTTCATAAATGACATTGTGGAGGGCATTAGGGGCAAGATGTGCCTGTTTGCAGATGATACCAAACTCTGTGGGAGGGTGGACACAGTGGAGGGGGATACAGGACCTGTGGGAAGAGGGCACCGTTTAAGGCTTGGGGGGGTTAGGAGGGATGTTAGAAAGCATTTTTTTATGGAGAGGGTGGTGACCACATGGGATGCACTGCCTGAAGAAGTGGTCTTAGAGGAGACAGTGGGTGGCTTTAAAAGGGCATGGGATAGGCATAAGTAGATGCTATGGTACCATGGGGGGCAGACAGGGATGGAGGGAAGACCGGGGCGTGGTAGGGTCAATGGCATAAGCTAAGGACCCTGCAATAATGAGCAGACTTGATAGACCAAATGGCCTTCTTCTGTTGGTTCTTTCATATATTTGTATCCTCAGCCCCCCATATGCAGGATGCATTATAATAGTATACTAGAATCCAGGGACCCCCCTCAGATGTTTTTGCCACCCCAGAATGAGCCTCCCCCTCATCAGCTGCTGTTTCCAATTAAGAGAGTGTAGCCCTACCAGTTCTTAGATATGAACAACTGAATGATTACTTCCAGCAGGATTTCTACTCAGACTGTGCCATAGAGCAGAAGACCCCTGACTGCAATAGGCAGGGATTGTTGTTGGGCTACAGTCAATTCAGACTAGAAAATACCAGTAAAAGTGTATCACCTCATTGTTATATCATTGTAAGATCTACTGGACAACTGCTGTAGGCCACTATACAAGTTTCAATAAAACTTATATTAACAAAACAAAAAGCTTGTGAGGAGACACTGCAGAGAATAATTTAGATCCTGCAGTTATGCACTCTGGGAGACTAGCAAAGTCAAAGGACTGGGACCCAAAAATTAAAAGTGGCTGCAGGGAGGGCTCTTCTCTGTGGTAAAAGATTGGTCCTGTCCAGGTGGAGACAACCCCTACCTCATTATTTTGTGCAGTGAGTTAGAAACATGGTCAAGCTGGCGGCAAATGAAAGGTTGTCTTACTATGCACTTAACAGACTCAAAGTATTTTATCAGGTCTGGGAACCTTTCCTAAGAGCCTCCTCAGCATAGGCAGAATGCTTAAGGTGATTCAGCCCAGAGTAAGATGCACACAATCTAACTCACCCTTCCTGAGACATGGGACATTAAGGGGAACATCCTCCCCATGAACAAACCTTAAGTTGAAACTGAACCCCATAATGAAGCACATCCAAGCATGAATGTATAATTATTGCGCAGCATATGAATGTGTACTGTCATAGAATGTTAACTGGCTACTGTTGTTGATCTTGGCTTCTTTCTTCCTTCTCAGCTCCTTATCATTTTTTCTGTATCCAACTGCCCTCAGACACGAACATGGCACTAACCCACAGGTTTTTAACCTGGTAGGCAGTTTTCATCCCTATCTTCTTCTGGGGACTCACTGTGTTTCACATTATTACTACTCAATGGAATTTGCAAAAGATACGCACTAGTAAACACATGCTAAAATTGGTCATGATGTATGAATTGCTATGAGATACCCAACTGTTGTGGTGTTTGTGATTGTAACAAAAACTCTCTTACTAAACAAAATATTCCCTCCCAAAAAAGAGACTCTTTGGGGGGGAGGGGGGAGCTAGCGCTCCAGCCAGCAACAGCTCTTTTCTTGAACTCCTTCTTCATAGCCCTAAAAAGTTTGAAAAATTGATTTTCTCAGGTCAGTAAACAAAATCTGAGCCAGCTAGTTTAATAGGAATTTTTATACTGATTAGTTTGACACTAAACTTGCCAATATAATACACCCAAAGAATAACACCAAGTAGGATTTCTTTCAGCCTTATGGTAGTGATACAAAACAACCAAAGCTGCCTAAATCAAGCCCAATACCTGTAGGGCCATCTGCTGCTTCACTGGAATCTACAGATGGCAGTAAATGCTTTAACAAAAACTACAAAAAGCTGATCAGAAAATGGACAGCTTCACCCAGAGGATGGTTGTGGCTAAAACAAAATTGGAGGTGTTCGGAGAAACAATAAGGGACTCTGAGATGGTGTTGGGGGGGGGGGGACATTTTTGCAGCCACAACAGTGTGAGAGCATTTGGTACTCAAAAGCAGGGCTCAGCAATTGAAAAATGCAGTTTGCATGGTTAACATAAGCATCACAGACTGGTTCTCTCCCAGAACTCAGGCTGCACTGTTACCAGTTTTCACAACCCTTCAGACACCTGAATGATCACCTTGGTATGCTGCCACCACTCAGCTTGACTTTCACTCAGGGTATTGTTGGGTCCAAATCCCACCAGAGTCACGGCTCCCACAGTACAGTGCACTTTTCCAAAAGGCAAATGACCCACCGCTTTCATCATAGCTGAGAACACCTTGTTTTAGATAGTTTAGTAGCCTGTCTCTTCAGAATAGGATCACAGACTTGCCAATTTACGCCAAGTTATCTGTACCTTAAAAAGTCACTTAAAGCATGAAGCATATAAAAATAGCATTCAATACTCCACGATATTTACATATGTTACATGATTATACACACTAAACACTATGAGAAATACAGGATAATACAAAAAAGAAAAAAACATTTGAGAAAGTAGAGATCACACAGAAAAACCTAACTCAAAGCTAACTTAAGTTTCTAAATAATAGAAGAAGCATAGTCCTAGCTGGGAACATGTGAGCTATGGCAGACTCAAGACCATAATTTTACAAGTACAATGTCTCAGCACAACTGATCTTTCTCAGAGCAAAACAAGACAGAAGTACATTTTGCAGATTGGTCCGCTTTGCCCACCTCATCAACCATGCCTCTCTGACATCACACCATGGACCCTCCTTTGATCTCGAAATCCACATCCACTACAAAGGCTCACTAAACTCAATATGTGTATTCACTTCAACTTACATTGTTCCACCAGCTCAAGACCCAGCAGGGTGCCATCTGGCTGGAGCACTCATTTGTTTATTGTCAAAACATAGCCTCATTTAGATGAAATGGGCCCAGCCCTTTGATGTTCACCCAAAACAAAAGCCTTTAAATGACAGGAACTCTTCCTGTTCCCACCCAACTTCTGTGAGAACCTGGAATGCTTGTATAACAGGCCTGGTACTGCAATAGGAGGTAATTTTCAATTATTTCCATACATCTCACAACTAAAATATTTTACAGAGAAAATGTAACTAATAAAAATAAATTCCTGGGTGTTACATGTGTTACAGTAAGAATATTGGGTCTCCCCAAAGGTGCTGAAGCGTATGACCTGATACAGTTCCTCAGAGACTAACTTTCTGAAGTGTCTGGATGCAGCTATTTCACTGTGGTCCAGACATATTGGATAACCCAGTACAGTGAGAGCAGTACAGGAGAATACAAGAACATTACTTTTTTATCTTATTTCTTTTTGTACCCTCCTGCGGTGTGGAACTCCGCAATCTGCAGCCGGCAGCACCCGCACCCCCCGGGCCTGGTCTGGCACCCCCACAAAGCTGGCCAATTAGGGCTCTTACACTCTGTGGCAGGATCATCTCGGGAACCGAGGGGCGCTGGGTGCGACCACCAGCCAGCGAGATCATTGCTTCACCATGTTTCACCTTGATTTACACCCTTTGCAGAGTGCGGACGAGCACTGATGTCTTGAGGCACAACATGCCAACATCTGTCGCACTCTGCCCCCCTTGCTGCCATCGCTCTGATAGTGCCCCCAGTCATCACCAGGGGCTGCTACAGAGTGGTGGTTCCCTGGATCCCTCCCCAGGATAGGAGAGCAGTCCTGCAGATGCTCGATCCTATCCCTTCCCTGCCAACCCCTGGCAGCCCAGGCTCACATCCGAACCCAGGTCACCAGCATGATGTGAGGTGTGGTGTCCAGTGCCTCAACTCTCAGCGTCACTGGACTGGCAGAATACAAGAACATTACTGATGGTGGCAGTCACATTGGCAGAGAGAAACCTAATTTTAGGAGTGGTGCGGAGGAAGGGGCTGTAACGCTTGGCCATCTGGTTATGATTATTGTATGATATTGGTATTATAAATACATAGTCATAGAAACATAGACTTTGATGGCAGATAAGGACCGCTTGACCCACCTAGTCTGTCCACTTCCCTACCTAAATGATAAGCTGCAGATGCTAGTTAACCAACAGCCTATTTCTTCCTACCCCCCACAAGAATTGCCTTATGTCTGTCCCATGCATTCTTGAATTCTCCCACAGTTTTAGACCCTAAAACCTCCTCGGGAAGGCTGTTCCATGCATCCACCACCCTCTCTGTGAAAAAATACTTCCTCACATTGCTCCTGAGCCCTCCCCCCCTCTATCTTCAAATTGTGTCCCCTTGTTCTTGCACATCTCTTTTTCTGAAAGATGCTACCCTCTTGGACTTTGTTGATTCCACCTCTCCCTCCTTTCCTCAAGGGTATACATATTAAGCTCCTTTAGTCTCTCCTCATATGGCTTCTCTTGCAGACCCTGCACCATTTTAGTTGCCATCCTCTGGACTGCCTCCATCCTGTCTATGTCCTTGCGAAGATGGGGTCTCCAGAACTGGACACAGTACTCCAGATGGGGTCTCACCAACTGTCAGAGGGATAACAACTTCCTGTTTTCTGCAGGTGATGCCTCTCCCTGTACATCCCAGTATCCCCCCAGCCCTCCCTCTGCCTTCTCACATTGTTTGCCAACCTTAAGGTCATCTGATATGATTACCCCCAGGGCCCTTTCCATTTTTGTTGTTGTTACTACCTCCCCCCCATTGTGTACTCTTCTCCTGGGTTTTTGTTTCCCAGGTGCATTATTTTGCACTTCTTTGCATTGAATCCAAGCTGCCATGCTTCTGACCATTCCTCCAACCTTGCCAAGTCCCTTCTCATCCTTTCCACACCTCTTTGTATATCAACCCTGTTGCAGATCTTTGTGTCATCTGTAAAGAAGTATACTTTTCCTTCCAGTCCCTCTGCAATGTCACTTATAAAGACATTAAAAAGGACTGGATCCAGTACTGAACCCTGTGGTATCCCACTACTAACACCCTTTCTTCAGAGTGGACTCCATTTACAATTACCTTCTTTGTCCTGTTGTCCAGCCAATGTTTTACCCAGGCTAACACCCTGGGACCCACTCCCAGGCTGGTTAATTTGTTTATTAATCTCTTGTGTGGGACTGTGTCAAATACCTTGCTAAAGTCTAGGTAGGCCATGTCCACAGCCCCTCCCTGGTCTACTACTTTGGTCACCCAGTCAAAGAAATCAATTAGATTCATCTGACATGACCTTCCCACTGTGAACCCATGTTGCCTTGGGTCCTGTGCCCCACCTTCTTCTACGTACTCAACAATTCTTTCCTTCAGAAGTGATTCCATCACTTTCCTTACCACAGAGGTCAAACTGACAGGTCTGTAGTTTCCTGCCTCTGTCTTGCTCCCACTTTTGTTATGGAGAATCACATCCGACTTCCTCCAGTCCTCAGGTACCACGCCATCTTCCCAGGATTTGTTAAAAAGGGTAGTCAGTGGTGTCACTAGTTTTCCCCTTAATTCTTTTAGAATTTTGGGGTGAATCCCGTCAGGTCCCATTGCTTTGTCCACCATCAGTTTTAGGAGTTCTTTCAGAACCCTTTCTTCTGTGAAAGGACTGGGATCGACCTCCCTATCCAGAGTGCTTCTGTTAATTGGATTAAGTACCTTTAAGTGATCTTTAAGTATGTGAGAGATCTGGCCTTTAAATTACAAGGATGTCAGTAGCTGAAAACCACAAGATATTGTAATTTCAAAGTTTGCAGATGACACTAAGTTGGGAGGTCGTGTTGACAATGACACAAATAGAAATATTTTAAAATATGTTCTCGCCAGTATTGAGAGCTGGGCAAATACCAACCGAATGTTTTTCAATGTTACAAAATGTGCAGTTTTACACATGGGTAAAAAAAATCCCAAACAAACATATTTTCTTAATAACATTATTATTAGAGAATCATCTATGGAAAAGGATTTGGGAATACTAGTAAATAACAAATTATTCACTGATCTTTGTAAAAAATTAGCTAATCAAACAAATGCGCTTCTTCGTAGAATAAATAACACATTTGTTATAAAATCTGAGGAATGCATTTTGCCTCTCTATAAATCACATATTAGACCATACATGGATTATGGATCATCATTTTGGAGTCCTTATCTGATTTCAGACATTGCCAGACTAGAACAGGTGCAGAGAAGGGCAACAAAACTTGTACCACATCTTTCTCAGCTAGACTATGAAACTAGGCTCCTAGAAACAGGACTATATTCACTCAGTTTTAGAAGAACAAGAGGTGATCTTCTTCAGCTTTTTAAGACTGTACATTCAGCAACCTTAATGGAATTATATGGATTGTCATTTACATCAAGGAAAATTGTAGCAAGAAACCATAATAAATAGAACTTGATCAAACAAAAACAAATAAAAGACAGCAATTTTTCACAGTTAGAGCTCTGAGAATCTGGAATTCTTTGCCACAAGACATTATAGAATGTGAGAACATAAATAAGTTTAAAATCAAAATTGACAAATGGCTTCTAAAATAATTTTGACAGGGTATAATGATCCACAAGGTGTGGAGGATAATCTCGATGGGCTTAGGCCTTCTTTTGTCCATTATCTGAGTATCTGAGTAAATATGGAGGTGACTCATACAAAATAATGAAAAGAATCTTTGATGCAAAAATAAGGAAGTATTCTATACTGAGCTGGGGTGTGGTGTGCAAAGTACAACATGAATACACTGGAAGTTATACAAATTCATTTTATGCTTCAAATTAGGGGTTGGGGATATAGTCCCACTGCTCACTTGAGAGCAGAAGCTTGCTCTCATTCATGAGAAAATTTGACTTTAGTTAGGTCACTGAATTATTACATAAAAATCATGAGTATGGTGGAGGGTCAGATTCAAAATAAAATAATTATGGAGGCACAACTAAATTATAGAGAATGTATACAATATTTCTGGTGGATAGTTTGAATAAAAAAGCTGCACATCTGAAAATTCCAAGTTTACTAAATCAAGCATTTCACAGTAGGAAGAGAGCTGAATGTTGTTTGTTTTTTTTGGTAATATTATAAACGAAAGGATAACGGACACTGAAATGCAGCTCGATCTGACAATAATAGAGACTTGCTCTTCATTGGCTGATTATGCATCATATAAAACACCGTGGGGTACAGAAAAGTATTTGACTTTGTGTTTTAATAGGGTACTCTGAAGAAATCTTGCCAGATTAAGATTTCAAATATTCAGTGGCCTTAAAGGTTGGGCAACTGCAATTGGCCATGTACAGTATATGCAAATGTGATAGTCAATACACCTCGATAGGTCAACATCTTCTTTTAGAATGTGTCCTGCTCTTTGGTTTAAGAAACAGGTGGATTAACCCAATTTTTTCCAACAAAACCTACCTTCATTTTGTCAAAAGCTGTGTCTCAATGCGAAGTTGTAGCACAGCAGGAGAGCATTTGATGTAACTTTTAACTTCAGTATTATTGTCCGGGCTGCGGGTTGTGTGGAGGGGTCATCTCCCAGCAACCAGTGCTAGGAATTACACTAATCAGGAAGTACTGCTAGGGAGTGTAGTCCATGGGATAGTCTCATTGGACTACTGGAGCTGAGACCTTTAGCATTTTTTACTGTAAGGCACATGAACATCTTTGACACATTACTGGAGCTCTAAAACATTTAATACTTAAAAAAAAACTCTTTATATTTCAAGTAGGCATCATTGGACAGGTATCACATGACCCACAGTGCACTTCCATGTCGCAGACCATAAATGGAGTACCCTGTGTGAGTGGGGTGAGCATGAGATGGTAGGCACGCATTCATCGCATGTGGAGACATGCTGAGACACATATGTGCATGTCTGGCATGTCCGGCAGTGGGAATGGCAGGAACAAAGGCAAAGAAAAGGTTGCTAGCAAGATTGTTCAAATACTAATAGCCAGTACCAATCATATGTAAGAAACAAGCCTAGAAAAACATAAGGTCTAAGGTTTTAGTCCCATACTTCAGATTGACAGGGGTTACAGGGACAGTCATATACAACAAAATAAATAAATAAAAAAAATCTCACCTGATTTCTACCTTTTAAATCTCTGTGTTTCCTATATCTACTGCACATGCGATAAGGCCATACTACTAGGCCATAAAAAACTATTAACTGCTAATGATGGAGCCAAAAGAGCAGTTACGTGATATACTCTGTGATGCAGGTTCAGCCATGAAATGTAAATCATGTGGCATGTATGCCTCTGAGGAGATTGAAATGGTTGATTTAGATTTTGTTTGCACCAAATGCAAGGAGATAGATAAGCTAAAAGCTGAAATAACTAAATTAAAGCACTGATACTAAACAAAGATATACATAACAGAATGAAACTAGACAAACCAAAGACAGTAGTAGAGAACTTAGAAAATACAGATCATGACAATAGTACAGATCCATCATCTGATGGGGACTGGTCACTATAAGTACAGGCAAAACCAAGAAAAGATGGAAAGCTATGACACACAGTGAAATCACACTAACAAATGGATTTAATATACTATCTGATGTACAGGACAACTCACATATGGCAGGAAGCTCACACAACACAAATGATAGAGCAGATACAGGTATACAAAGGGAATATAATTCAAGCAAAATCCTAGTATTAGGTGATTCAATAATAAGAGGTTGTGACTCTGTTATCTGCCATCCAGACAAACTAAACATTGAAACAAACTGTCTACCAGGAGGTAGAATAAAAGATGCCAAATGGTGCATCAATAAATTACTTAATAAAAAAGATAAATACTCTAAGATAGCTAGTCACATTGGAACTAATGATGTAGGTAAAGAGCACGGAAAGGATATTGGCACTGAACTTCTTGAATTTGGCCTTCAAATAAAAAACACTGGTACAACAGCAATCATCAAAATTATACTCCCCCAAGAAAAGTGTCACCCTGAAAAGAATCTAACTATACAAAGAATAAATGCAAGACTATCATATAAATGTAAACAAATGGGAATTACATACCTGAATGCATGGGAAATGTTCAAAGGCAAAGCACACTTGTATTCAAAAGATGGTCTACATCTAAATCGAGGTGGAAAAATGTCCTAGGAAGGCTGCTAAGGGATGCTACCTCTGGCAATAGACAGAATATGGGATATTTAAACTAAATACAAAGGGGGGAGGGCAAACCAGTCAAATACCAAGTCTCAGGGTACTCCTAGTTAATGCAAGGAGTTTAACTGATGAGAAAGACAAACTGGAGCATATGCTAAATTCCGACAAAATAGATGTATGTGGTATAACAGAGACATGGTGGAAGGATGATAACTGGGCTAAAAATATCTCCAGGTATAACGTGTATTATCACAACAGAGAACATAGAAGAGGAGGTGGGTTGGCATTATTTGAGTCCAATACAATTAAATCTTTGGAAGTTAATACCAGCAATCCATGTACTGAAAAGGCAAAACAGAGATGGGTGAACATTCTTCCTAACAATAACAAAAAATTAACACCGTGTAGCTTACAGAGCCCCAAATCTAACTGAGGAAGAGAATGAAAACTCTTCAATATGTTAGACAAATCAAATCCAGGGGATGATACCATAATAATGGATGACTTCAACCTTCCAAACATCAACTGGAAGACTAGAACTTCCACAACTACAAATGGGAACAAATTATTGGAGTTCCTGACTTTAAATAACATGCAACAAAGAGTCTCTGAACATACTAGAGGACATAACACCCTCGACCTAGTATGTACAAATCTAGGGAAGCTGTCCTTACTTGCAAAACAAGGGAGTCATTAGGACACAGTGACCATAATACTATTGAATTCAAAGTGCAACTAGCTTGGAAACCAATGAAAGGGGTCACTTAAATAAAATGTTACACCTCGGGCCATTATGTAAAAATACAAAAATTACTTAAAATTATGGGCTTGGAAAGAGGAATTAAAAACCAAAACACTAAAACACAATGGGAAAACTGGCAGATAAAATAACATACTGCATTGAGACATTCATTCTATCAAAAATTAAGTATAATAACAAAGGCAGAATACCAGTTTGGCTTAACAACACTATCAGGAAAACTTAAGGAAAAAGAAAATAGCATGGAAAAAAACTCAAACTAAATCCATCACAAGCAAATTCTAGAAAATATAAACTGTTAAGTAAGCAAAGCAAGAGGAATATTAAAGGGCAAAAAAGCACATGAATACAAAATTGCAACTGAAACAAAAAGCAACAACAAATCATTTTACAACTACATAAATATCACCAAAAAGAGCCAATCAGAGATTGGGCCAATAGTGAAAAATGATACAGTAATAACTGACCCTCCAAGATATGGCTTCTGAGCTAAATGAATACTTCACAATTATTTATAAGCCTAAAATAGGTAGTCAAAATATTCTCATTGCACAACCAGATGATGTAAAACCTGTTACTGAACAAGAAGTATACAGATTATTACAAAATCTAAACCAAAATAAATCTCCTGGCCCAGATGACCTTCACCCTGCATTGCTAAAGGAACTGGCTGACCTATTGTCTGGACTCCATCAGTCATATTCAACATAGAGAATAATGCATGGACAACCATACACAACAAGGCTGTTTCCATCGAGAAGTTGAGATGACAGCATACGAACCTCGAGAGCGAAGCTCGAGAAGTCCATGCTGTCATCTCAACCCCGAGATGGAAACACATGTCGAGTTGTGTGTGGCTGACCATATTTTATTTTTTATAGTGTATGGTTTTTTACACTAGAGTGACAGACCCCTACTAAAGTGAAAACAACAAATCTTGCCATTTCTTTGTTCTACTCACATATCAAAATCAAATTTCCAGACTTTTGAAAGGTAACATGTATGACTTTGGGCACTCGGTGGTTAGTAAATAGCTAAGTGTAGAATAAATGGGAAATTTAAAATTGTATGACCTTTGAACTGTGCATAACAACTGTTCGGAATGTGCATAACACTTTAGAATGTGCATAATGGTTTAGAATGTGATTTTGAGCAGGCTGATTTTTATACATAACAAAGGGTAACCATATACTATAGATCACTAAGAGAAGGATTAGTCCCAAATGCATGGAAAGAGGCTGACATCACTCCGTTTCACAAAAGGGGAGTAAAGATGATTGTAAAAACTATCTGCCAATAAGCATCACCTCAGTTATTAGCAAATGATGGAAGGAATAGTTAAAAATAGAATTAATGAACACCTACTAACTTTGGGTAAGCTAGATGTTAATCAGCTTTAGAGAAGGTAGGTCATATCTGACAAACCTATTACAGTTCTTTAACCCAGTAAGTAGTCCAAAGGATATAGGGCTACCAGTTGACGTTTTCTACATGGACTTTTCAAAGGCCTTCGACATCATGCCTCTCAGACCCCTTATTAAAAGATTACAGGGTTGTAAGCTAAATAATTATGTAATCAAATGGGTTGCATCATGGTTAGAGGGTCGGAGGCAGAGAGTTAGCATAGCTGGACATTTATCAACTTGGCGAGAAAATACAAGCAGGGAAGAACAAGGTTCGGTTTTGGGTCCTATACTATTTAGTCTATCTATTACACCAATACAAACTACATCAAATAGTTGGTGTACTAAATTTACTGAAGACATAAAGATAGGTGCAACTGTAAACAACCAGCAATCAATTATACATTTTCAAAAAGAAATAGATGCAGTGGGATTATGGGTCGAACAATATATATTACAACTAAACCTTGACAAATGCAAAATAATGCACATACTGTAGGTAAGGGAAATAAATGTGCCAAATACACATTATATGGGAATACCATTCCAGTTACAAATCAAGAAAGGGACTTAGGAGTAATTATTAGTAATAATTTGTCCTCAACGGAACACTATAAGACAATTGCAAGCACTTGTACCAAAATATCAGGATGCATACTTAGAAATATAGAGTTGAGAAAAAGGAGTTATTCTCCCCCTGTACACAGCATCGGTGAGGCTTCAACTGGAATATTGTGTCCAATTTTGGTCACTATCACTAAAGAAAGACATTAAAATGCTGGAAAGGACACAGAGAAAAGTTACTAAAAGGATACGCCAGACAAAGGGTACGGCATATGGAGATCGATTTCAAGAACTACACCTCTACTCATTACAGTACAGAAGATTGAGAGGGGACCTATGTGTCACTCACAGGGCATTTACAAACAAAGATGTATGGGAATGTGTAGGCCTAACAAAAAAGAATACTAGTGGATCAAGTAGATTTCACCCACTCCAGCTTAAAGGAGAAAACTACTGAGCCAACTGTAGGGCAAACTGGATTAACCAGTGAGTAGTAAAAGTTTGGAACCAGCTTCCACAGAAGGTAGTACTTAATAAGTCACTAGGTACATTCAAGTATACATTAGATTGGCTTCCGGTTCCAGCATGGCCAGCTAAACACACACCTAACTAAGCCCTCCTGCATAATCTATTTTAAAAACATCTCCTAAATTGTTGTTGTTCTGAATTAATAATCTAACATAAACAACTCTCGTTGGGAGACAACCAGTTTAATATTTCCCTGAGTTAAATGGCCAAATATTACAGGAATTGTTACCAGCTTCTCTCCGACCTGGAAGATGCAGAGGATCGGGAGCAATCCAACTCAGAACACACTGCCAGCACTCAACAGGGCCCAAACTCCAGCAAACCCATGGCAAACACCAAACAAAGCAAAACAAAGGGACCCGGCCTTCAGACTGAAGAGACCATCCTTAAAGCCATAGCCGAGTTCAGAGGAGAGATGCATGACTCGATACAGGAGCTGAGGTCGGATATCAGGTCCCTTCAAAATCGTATGGCAGAAGTGGATCAACAAATCCCTGCAAATACTACCTGACTCAATATATTAGAAGACTCAGTCAAGACCCTTATAACAGAACAGCTACACATGGCAATTAGACAAGAAGATGCTGAGAACAGAGGCTGTCAAAAAAATATTAGAATATTCAGCCTACTTGAGGACAAGGAGGGAAGGGACCTGGTAGCATACGTTGATTATCTCCTGCGTCTGGTCCTTGAACTCAAGTCTGAATTCCAGCTGGATATAGAGACGGCACACCACAGGCTAGGCCCAAAGCTGACCCACCCAGATGGCAGAAAATGCTCATTCGTGATCAAATTCCAAAGCTACCAAACAAAAGACCAGCTTTTATAAAAGGTCTAGCTAAAAGGTCATACAATATTGGGGTCTCATCACCTGATTATGGACAATGATTATGCTCCCTTTACCCAGCACCAATGAAGAGAATATGCCCCACTCTTTCCGCTTCTCCACGCACATCAGATCAAGTTTTGCATGCCTTACCCGGCCAAGTTAATAGTAAAACTAACCTCGGGTCTGGTTACCTACAATATGGCTCAGGAGGCAAATGAAGATTTCATCTCCAAAGGAATCAAAAAAAACAAACCTTCAGGTCTGCCTAAGCCTCTGCAAAACCAAAGGAAACCTGATGGACAACAACAACAACAATATTCTAACCTTTCAACAGCCAAAATGCTAAAGAAACTCTACCAATATAGAAACCCAGCTCTTCTCACTTGAAAACACTCGGTAAGAATGTTCTGTGTTCTCTCTTTCTTTTTTGGAGGTTTGTACCCTCTCTCCGGCCTCGATTGATTTGGGGGGGGGAGGTACTGATTGTCTGGTAAGCCGGATTAAGACTCATCCCATTAATCCCAGGCAACACAAAATAAACAAAAAATGTATTAAATATTAAACAAATGGTCATGAAGTTGCAATTCTGGGGCTGATGGACCTTCTGATTGCAGGCGATTGTCCAGGCTGGAGGATCCCTCGTGACCGGGTATACCAGCAGCCAGGTGGGCTCCCTCCTAGGTCCCTCTCTCTCTCTTTTCCCCTCTGACTTGGTGGTGCCAAATCATGGGGCCCCAGATGTGTCGAGGGGAGGACCTTGTCCGGTTGTGGCTGGGGGGAGCTCCGAGATCATTGGGAGGCAACCTAGATAAAACCCCGGGTCAGGCAGAAGAGGGCCTTAAATTGCAACAACAATGCTGCAAATTGAAATCTGGTTCCTGCTTCTAGAGCCTAAGGTCAAACCCCTCAATGTACCCATATGGACCAAATTAAAGGACTTCTCCACTGAAAAAACTGTTTAAAAATTAAACAACAATATAAACTTAACCCAAATGGGGAATGACTACTCGGAAGCGAGGAGATGTTTTCTTTTTGGATGTGTTCCATGATGTTTTCCCAGACTGCAGCAGTAGCATCTTCTTGATTGGGACATGGAATGAGGGGGCACTTGGTCACTAATCCTACAGACATTTGATGGACTTGAGTTATATCGGAGGTGGGGGAAGGGTAGGGATGATAAAAACTTTGCTGGTATGTTAGGATATACTATATAAAATACAATTAGAAAAAGGAAAACTCCCTAGATTCCTGGACGGCCCCTTCACCAGAGTGTTTGTCTCTTCCTTCCCCCAACCACTGTAAGATTTGAGAGGTTCCGGCCGGGTAACCAGTACTGAAGCACCAGTCAGGAATTTTGGTTGGTCCTCCCTTTTCCTCTTGCCCCAGGGATTCTCGGAAATGAGGGAGAAGTGTCCTTCTCTTTAAGGCCTTGGTAACATATAACTCTAAAATGGGGAAAATAATATTCTCAATAATGCAGAGGAATAATTGGGATAGCACCACCGCATGGCTTATGCTGAACCAACTCAAGGGCGGACTCCACTCCAGAGCCTCTACCCTATTGGGGGCCCTGTGGTTCCTCGTATGGGTCCTAACCCTCCTGGGGCCTAATAGGGTCCCCAATCCCTCTCTGATCCGCTGAAGGGAATCAGTTGTGAGCACCCCGAGGTAGTTAATATATACCACTTCAATAATGGGAGTCATGATGTACATAGTTAATGTTTTAATAGTTATACTATTAGATTGTTATATAAGGTTTATTTCGTCACCTATTCAGACAGGGGGGATGTTCCACTCTGAGTCTAGCTCTATGCTGTTTATTAATAGGTTACTCAATAAGAGTTTCGGAAAGGGGGAGGTTTAAAGAAACACATGAGACTAGGTTTTGACCATAAACGATGTTTTTTATTGAAACTACACCAACTTTCAGATAAAGGTGGGCCCCAAGTTAGATTTACAAGTGGTCCTATTTTGCATCCCTCGGATAACTGTGTTGGACCCTGTGGGACACAGAGACAGAAAGGGTCATATGAGACCCTGAGACACCATCTGTTGTTTGGGGGGAGAATGGTTCAGATGAATCTGGGTCCGGCAATCCTAAAAAAGGAAACAACAACTATTAGTGATCTTAAAAGAAAAAAAATAATAACATGCTGACACAACCAGTACAAATCTTCTCCCAAAATATTAATGGATTGCACAGCCCAATCAAACATTCTCGCCTATTGCAGTACCTTAATAAACAAAAAGCCAAAATATATTTTCTCCAAGAGACTCATCTATCCGATTCAGAACACCAAAAATTAAAATGGTGAAGGCGATATATGGTTTATGCTTCCGACCATTGAGTGGCCAGAAATGGGGAGTGACTATATTAATCCTTCCCACCACCCCATTCGAACTAAATAAAACATATATGGACAGTCAGGGTCGATATATTATCCTGCAGGGTCATCTTTACTCACAGGAAGTCACTATTGGATAATAAAGTCCAACAAGCCCTAATATACCTAAAACAAATGAACTACAAAGGGGGCTCTAAAGGAACGCACAGATTGGAACAGCGTCTGAGACCCATAAAAACACAGGAACAATACTTGAAATCAAACCCCCAAAAACGGGCCAATTTACCCATAAAGAAGCCGAAATTAGACACATTTTTTCAGAATATTATGAAAAACTATATAAAAATACAGAACAAGTCTCCCCTGAACAAATACAAGATTTTCTAAAAAATTTAAACCAGTCAAAACTAACAGAACAACAAATGAAAAAATTAGAAGCCCCAATTAGGATAGAAGAGATACAAGCTACCATTAAAAACCTCTCCCCAGGACAATGCCCTGGCCCAGATGGTCTACCTGCAGAATGGTACAAAGCACTACAAAATGAACTATCCCCTAAACTATTCCATCTTTTTAAGGAGGTGGCAGAGGGAAATTCTCCTCCCCCTTCTTGGGACTATGCTATACTGGCTGCGCTCCCCAAACCTAATAAACATATAACCAATCCAGACTCCTTCTGTCCAATCTCTATCTTAAACATAGACTATAAAATCTACACAGCCATTTGGACATTCAGACTTGAAAATATCCTCCCTTCCATAATACACCCAGATCAAGTGGGTTTCATAAAACAAAGAAATACTACAGACAATATCTGAAAAACTCTCATCCTAATAGAACACATTCAAACTCGTAGGATACCCTCAGCCTTTCTCAGCTTAGATGCTGAGAAAGCTTTCAACAAATGTCCTGGGCCTTTTTATGGGATACTTTGTGAGAGTTTAGATTTCCCAAAACATTTCTATCATGGCTATCACGTCGTCTCTACTCCTCACTGAAAGTCTATGTCCATATCAATGGGGGAATGTCCACACCGATTCCATTACAACAGGGAGCACCCAAGGTTGCCCATTATCTCTGCTGCTTTTACATAGAAACATAGAAACATAGAAGTTGACGGCAGATAAGGACCGCAAGGCCCATCCAGTCTGCCCATTTCTTTTTCTACCTTATAAATGTGCCATCGGCCTTTGCTCTGTCAGTGACCTATCTATTCATAGTCATTTGTATTGCTCCCTTATGCCTATCCCATGCCTGTTTGAAGCCCTGCACTGTATTCATAGCCACCACTTCTTGTGGTAAGCCATTCCATGCATCTACCACCCTTTCTGTGAAAAAGAATTTCCTCAATTTCCCCTTAATCGGCCTCCCTCTAATCTCATGCTGTGTCCTCTTGTCCTGCTATTTTCTTATATTTAAACATGTTAGACTCTTTCACCTTGTTTATGCCCTTAAGGTGTTTAAATGTCTCGATCATATCACCTCTCTCTCTCCTTTGCTCAAGGGTATACATATTGAGCTCCGTTAATCTGTCCTTATATGTCTTCTGATGCAGTCCCTGCACCATTTTGGCTGCCCTTCTCTGGACTGCCTCAATTTGGTTAATGTCCTTGTGAAGGTGTGGCCTCCAATACTGCACGCAGTACTCCAGATGGGGCCTAACCAATGTCTTGTACAGAGGATTATTACCTCCTCTTACGCACTTGTGATACCTCACTAATACACCCTAACACCCCTAGCCTTACCTTACTGCTTTAGAGGTCTGCTTGGATGATTTTAGGTCATCAGTGATGATGATGCCCAAGTCTCTTTCTTCCTTGTGACTGCTAGCAACTCCTCCCAGCCTATAAGTGGCTTCAGGGTTTCTCTTCCCTATGTGCATGATTTGCACTTCTTTGCATTAAATCCCAGTTGCCACTCTTCTGACCATTCTGCTAGTTTATCCAGATCTCTTCTCATTCTGCCCACCCCATCTGGATCATCTACTCTGTTGCAGATCTTGTGTCATCTGCAAACAGACAAGCTTTTACCCTCTAGTCCATCTGCGAGGTCACTAATGAAGATGTTGAATAGGACTGGCCCCAGGACTGATCCTGAGGTACCCCACTTGTGACTTGCATCTCTTCTGACTGTATACCATTTACCACCACTCTCTGTTTTCTGCCCAGTCAACAGTTTGCCACCCAGTTGACCAACTTCTGACCCACCCGAGCCTACCTAGCTTATTTATCAATCTTCTATGTGGAACAGTGTCAAAAGCTTTGCTGAAGTCAAGGTAGGCGACATCAACTGCTCCCCCTTGGTCCACCACTCTGGTTACCCAGTCAAAGAAATCTATGAGATTAGTTTGACAGGACCTTCCTTTTGTAAACCCATGCTGTCTTGGATCCTGTGCCCCTATGGATTCCAGGTGTTGCACTATCCTTTCCTTAAGGAGTGCCTCACAATCTTGCCCACTACTGAGGTAAGACTGACCGGTCTGTAGTTCCCCGCCTCCTCCCTGCTACCACTCTTGTGGAGTGGGATCACATGAGCCTTTCTCCAGTCTTCTGGGACCTCCGTGCTCAGAGACTCACTAAACAATTCTGCTAATGGCTCTGCTAGTTCCTCCTTTAGCTCCTTAAGTACCCTGGGATGTATGCCATCAGGTCCCATTGCCTTATCCACCCTGAGCTTAGCAAGCTCTTGTAGGACCCTTTCTTTTGTGAAGGAGTAGTGCTCACCTCTCCCTCCCCTGTGTCCATGATGCTGAGCTGTGGGCCCTGCCTACCTTCTCTTCAGTAAATACTGAGCAAAAGTATCTATTTAGGATAGATGCCTTTACAGGGTCCTCCTCCTCACATGCTCCCTTTTCTCCATTGCTTAGCAACCCCTCTGGACTTTCTCCTTTCACTAATGTATCTATAGAAAGTCTTGTCACCTTCTTTTACTGTTCGGTGCTAGTGTTTCCTCAGTTTGGGACTTTGCCTGCCTTACTGCCTTCCCTGCTTCCCTTAGGGTAGTTTGGTATGCCTCCCTTTCTTTATCCTGCTGTGTTCTCTTATATTTCCTGAAGGCCAGCCTTTCGGCTCTGACCTTTTCAGTTACTATATTTGAGAACCAAAGTGGTTTCCTTCTTCTTTTGCACTTCCTTTTCTGTCTAACACAATGGGATGTTGCTTCAAGTATTGCATCCTTAATGCTTGCCCACTTTGCCTGTACCCCCTCACCTGTGTTTCTTTTTGCCAGGGCTAGCTTAACTCTGTTGGCCATCTTATTAAAGTCAGCTCCACTGAAGTCCCATATTTTTGCCTTGGAATGGGATGATTTAGATGTAGTAGCCAAATTGAACCATACCATGTGATGGTCACTGGCCCCAGGTGACCTTCTACCTGGAGATCTGTGATCCCTTCTTTGTTAGTCAGTACTAGATCTAGGATAGCCCTGTCTCTTGTGGGTTGCTGTACCAGTTGTTTGAGGCCCTCCGCCAGGGAATCCACTATGAGTCTAGTTCTGGCAGATGTTCCTGCTGGTATTGACCAATCTGTTCTGCATGTTGAAGTCTCCCATTATCAGAACCTCCCTTTAGCTGTCATGTTTTGTATATCTTCTAACAGTAATGTGTCTATGTCCTCCCTCTGGTCTGGGGCCTGTAGACAACCCCAGTTCTTATGGCTGTCCCATTACCTGTTCTCAGGGTGACCCACAGTTCTTCTGGCTCCTTATGTGTATTCTGAATTTCTGTAGCTTTGATATTTTCATTAACATACAGGGCCACCCTCCCCCTTTTTGCACCTCGGTCTCTTCTGACAATACATATCCAGGTACTGAAGTCTCCCAAGTGTGGTTACTGGTAAACCACGTCTCACTAATTGCTACTATGTCCAGTTTAGCCTCTGACATTATTGCCTGCAGGTCTGGGATCTTATTTCCCAGGCTGTGAGCATTTGTGTACATGATTTTCCATTGGCCAGATTTTGGTGTGTTAGTTGTTGGGTGAAGTTTGGCATTACACTCTCTATATCGAACCCTTGGCGACAGCCCTTAGGACCGCCCCTGGTGTTGAAGGTGCTCCTCTGAACTAATGTGAACATAAAATTAGTCTATTTGCTGATGACATCCTGTTGTCCCTTCTGTCCTCATGCACCTCAATCCCAGAAGTTTGGAAAATACTAGCACTTTTTGAACAAATAGCAGGTCTCAAATTAAATATAACCAAGACGGAAGTCTTAATATTTAATTATTCCCCTCCCAGACCCTTAAGACAGCGATATCCCTTGAGATGGCACACAACTAAAATGAAATACTTAGGTTTCCACATCTCTCTCAATTAAATGGTATTGCAACTTATAAATCATGAACCCCTTTCAATCTCAATACAAACAGATCTACGAACATATGAACATACAAAATTTGCCAGCAGATAAAGGCCTAGAGGTCTATCAAGTCTGCTCGAATGTGCAGCTAGCACCCCTTATTCTGCAGCTGCCCCTCCCTTCCACCCTTCCCCTTCATTAACCCTCCCCTAGTCCTGTCCCATCCTCATTTGAAGCAGTCCACTGTTCTACTGCATACCACTTCAGCAGGTAACGATTCCACCCAGCCACCCACCCTCTGTAAAAGTGTCTCCTCATCTCCCCTGAACCTTCCTCGCCCAGTCTCATATCATGTCCCTGGTGTCCCTGCACCTCCTTACTTTGAACAGCCCTCTGTACCTGTCTTGTTTATTCCTTTCATGTATTTAAAGTTTTCAATCATGTCACCCTGTCTCTCCTCTCCTCCAGTGAGTACATGTTCAACTCCTTCAACCTCCTCTCGTAGAGAAGTCCCCCAGCCCTTGATCATCTTTTGTCTCTCTGCGCTGCACCCCCTCCAGTAACTTAATGTCCCTCTTCAGATACGGACGCCAATACTGCATGCAGTACTCCAGGTGTGGTCTAACTAATGACCTATACAGTGGCAGAATCACCTCCTCCCTCCTCGAGGATATACCCCTTGCAATACAACCCAGCATTTTGTTGGCCTTTTCAGCTGCCTTCCTACATTGTGCTGAGTTGTTCATTGACCCTGTAATGAGCACACCCAGATCCTTCTCCTCCTCTGTCTGGGCTAGCTGCACTCCCCCTAGCTGGTAACTCCTCCTTGGGTTCTTCATCCCAAAATGCAGCACCTTGCACTTTTTGGCATTAAAGCCAGTTGCCAGGTGTCTGACCAGGTTTCAAGCTTTGCCAGATCATCCTGCAACCCCTGCCATCCCCCTAGGTCATCCACACCACCACGCCTACCTTGGTATCATCAGCAAACAGACTGATCTTGCCCTTGATGTCCCATGATATGTCTGCAATGAATATCCCAAACAACACTGGTCCCAACACTGAGCCCTGTGGAACACTGCTCATCACTGCCCTTGGGTGTGAGAGCTCCCACCCACCACCACCTCTGTTGCCTTCCCTGCAGCCAGTTTCCACCCATCTCACCAGCTTTGTACCCACCCTGTGCCTACTAACTTCCTTCCTAGCCTCCATGTGGCACTGAGTTGAATGCCTTACTGAAGTCCAGATACAGGACATCCACTGCATGGCCCCTGTCCAGTTGCCTAGTTATCCAGTCATAGAACTCGACCAGGTTGGTTTGGCAGGATCTGCCACGTATGAAGCCATGCTGTCTGCTGTCCTGTAGTCCTTTGGCCTCTAGGAGGGCCACCAGCCTCTCCTTCAGGATAGTCTCCATTAGTTTACCCATGATGGATGTGAGGCTCACTGGTCTGTAGTTTCCCGGTTCATCCTTGTGGCCACTCTTGTGGAGGGGCACCACATGAGCCATCCTCCAGTCCTGAAGTACACACCACGAATGTAGTGAGGCATTAAATAGGTCTGCCAAAGGTCCTGCAAGGACCTCTGCCAGCTCCTTCAGTACCCTGGGGTGGATGCCATCTGGGTCTGGTGCCTTGTCCACCCTCAGTGCCTTCAAACTCTCTCGAACTCTGCTCTCCATGATTTCCCCATCTGTCACCACTTCCCACCCTGCTTCTGCCATTTCTCTCACCTTGGTGTCACCCCTCTTCTCTTTAGTAAATACTGAGCAGAAGTACTCATTTAGTGCTTCTCGCCTTATCGCACCCTGCTTCCACCCAACCTCCCTCCTTCCTAATCCTTACTATGTGGTCCTTACAGCCCTTTTCTCCTGATGTACTTAAAGAAGTCCTTCTCCCCCTCTTAATGCCTTGTGCCAGCCTGAGTTCTGTAGATGCTTTCCCTTACTGCCCTTGTCACCTCCTTCGATTCTGTCAAGTACTCCTCCCTGTCCTCCCCCTCCCTGTTTTCTTTTGTACTTCCTAAAGGCAGCTCTTTTCCTCCTTACCTTTTCCATGACCTCCTTGCTCAACCAGATTGGTTTCTAGCCCTAGCCTTCTTGCTCTGGGCTTTGCAGGTTTTGTTGCCTCCACTATCCCCAGCTTTATGAGCTCCCATCTCTGGTTAGTGTCCATACTAGATTGAATTATGGCCAGGTACCCTTTACCACTTCCCCATCCTCCCAAAGTTGGCCTTCCTGAAGTCCAGCACTATTGTGCCAGATTCCACTCCTTCCTTGCCCATATCCAATGTGAGCCATACTGAGTGGTGGTCGCCCTGACAGCGTGTTCCTCCACTGTAAGTTCTCTCACAAAGTCCCTATTTGCCAGCACAAGGTCAAGGGTATTCCCTAACCTGGTTGGTTCACTGACCATTTGCAGCAGGAAGCTGTCCTGGAAGGCATCCAGCAGTACCTGCTCCCTTCTGTTCCTGGTTGTTGGGGTGCTCCAGTCCACTGCTGGCATGTTGAAGTCCCCCACAATCACCACACTACCCTTCTCGTAGGTCCTCCTGATCTGTCCCACTAGTTCCCTGTCTAACTCCTCCGTCTGAGATGGTGGCCTGTACACCACTCCCATTCTAAGAATCCTATTCTTGGAATCCTGGATTTGCATCCAAAGTGACTCCATTACTACCTCCTTCCCTTCCTCCCTACACACTTCAGTCCTTCCTTCACTTATGGTGCCACCCCTCCTTTCCCAATCACCCTGTCCCTACAAAATAACTCCGAGCCTGGTACAGACAGGTCCCAGTCATTGTATTGGTGGCCCATGTTTCCATGATGGCTGCAATGTCCACCTCTCCTCTGCCATGAGAACCTGTAACTCTGCAGTTTTCCTCCCAAGGCTCCTAGCATTAAGGGTAACCACTTTCCACCCTTCCCCCCTCCCATCCTGCCCTCCTTTCCTAGCATCACCAACAGTACTTGCCATTTGTCCTTTGTCACTGTTAATGGGGTAAGCTCATATGGTTTCCCAACCTGTGGTCTCTGCATATCTCTTCCCCAACTGCCACCCCCCACTCCTAGTTTAAATTCCCAACTTCCTCTATGTACTCCTCCATCCTCTGTTTCAACACTTTCTTTCCCTCCTCACTCAAGTGTAGTCTGTCCTTGGCATAGAGACTACTGTCCTCCTAGGTCCCTCCCACCCCCCAACAGCCCATACCCTTTAGCACAACACCAGGTTCTTAGCCATCCATTAAATTCCTCTATTCTCAGCTTTCTTGTTGTGCTTGCCTTTGGCACCAGAAGTATCTCTGAAAAAGTTACTGATCTTCCTGCCCCCTCACATAATTGTGCTAGTTCCTCAAACCTCCTCTGGACTGTATCTACTGTCTTGTCAGCCAGGTCGTTTGTCCCAAGATGTATAATTAAATGAGACTTGTCCCTACCCCTTCTAACATATTTCAGAACAGACTGTCCCACCCTTTCCGCTGTCATTCCTGGCATGGCCTCCACCCAAATGCGACTATGCCTCTCCCCCTTGCTACCCCACCTAACTCCTCTTAGTATTGAGTCCCCAAGCACTAAGATTCCACCCCTCTTACTCCCTGCTTGCTTCCATTCATCTCCCTCTCTCATTTCTAGCTACTCTTCTTCCTCCTGCACATTATTTCCACCTTTTACCCCTGTTGCAATTCTCCCAGCAGAACTTCCCCCCGCTCCAGTTTGGTCCAGGCATTTATCAATTACTCCTCTGATTTCATCATTTCCCTCCTCCACCTTCTTCCTCTCTAGCAGTGCACAACTATTTTCTGAAGGCCCTTCACAAATGCCTGCTCCCTCTCTCTTTATAGCAACCTGTTCTCTCCTTTCCACTCCATGACTTTTGCCACTTCTTCACCTCCCCTCACAAGTCCATATCTCCTCCTTTCATTTATCTTTTGTCTCCTGACCTGGTTTCCCCGGCAATTGTTCTTCCTGGCCTGGGCCCCTTTGTCTCTGCTTCCCTTCTTCTGAACCTCTCCTCACCACTGTTGGCTTAAATCACCCTCCCTCATCTCCCCTTCTTCCTCCCTCCAGTATTGGGCTAAACCCACCCCCAATCTGCCTTGCCTGTCTTAGTTCCTCCTGCAGACCCTCAATCTCCTTTCTAAGTTTTTCTATGTGGTTGCACACTAAACATCCTCCCACACTCCAGGCAATTTTTAGAAAGATTGGTGAACCACAGTTGTTGCAGCCTACCACCCTACCCATTGCTGTCGTAGCCCACCAGCGACCCCCCACCCTTCCAGATGCAGGATACCAAACACTCCCCCAAGTCTCCCCTCTCCCTCCTCTATCAGTGCAAAACATTTTCTTTATTTCCCTTACCTCCTTTGTTGCACACATTTAGATATATTGAGCAACTGCTGTTTATATTCCTATCCTTCCTATCCACACTCAAAAACAGACTTTAAGTAGCCATTGCACAACCTTCTTCAAACTCCTACTCCTCCTTTCCCCAATGCAATATCAATGCGAAGAAGTAATAATGAAAGCTCCTAGATTTGCATTTACTTCTCTTCCACTAAGAGAGCAGTCACCTCTTCACTTGCTGCTGTTCCTTTCCTGGTATGCCCCTTCTACTCCACAACCCCTACTATACCCAGTGTTTAGCTCCTGTTAATCAGATTTAACAGGGCATATAATCAAGAGTTGGGGGAAGGGGGGTTAAAATTTGCAGCAACCAAAGACAGCAAAGAATACACCACCACTACATTTTAAATCCTCAACAGCCCAAAAACAATACTAAGTAAAGACAACAAAGAAAGTACAGTGTCACCAAAAGCCCACAATCCAAGTCTAAAAGAAAAACAGCAATTACCAGTTACTGTAAAGTATTGAATTGAATATGCTTCCTTCCCCTTCTGGCTTCTATAACATTCAAAAATACATACATTTCTATCTCAGCTCTTTACCCTTACCATCAAAAGGTAACTACAATCACAATAATCTACCTTCTTCTAATACAGATTCTATCACAGAACCAGAGCACAATGCAAAAACATCTGCTGCTTAGCAACAACAAACAGGTGACAACATACCAAGCTGATGTAGCTTTTTTAAAATAGAAAAAAAATGTAATCTTTTAAACCAGTAGAAATCAGCAGTCCCAAAAGCACCTTGAACTACAAGAAAGAACACAGTACCACACCTCTGCCACAAAACTAAACAGTTCTAAAACATTGGAGAAAGAAGAAAAATCAGAGACTGCACAAAAGATACAATGTACTATAAAGTATTAGGCAATAGTATACTCAGTTGTTTAACAGAGAAAATAAAGTACCTACCAAAACAGACAGAATACCCCACAAATGACACTTAGGTTCTCAATATCAGACACCACCAAAGGCACACACAGAAAGGGTTTAAACTATAGTATTAAAATTAACCACATCAGAGTAGAAAGATCACACTAAATAAATGTGTTGATCCTTCTGATTTCAACGAATATCTACCACTCAAATTTTATATCTTCCTGGAGCCTACAGGGTTGTCTTTCACAATCACCTAAATTTACATAAAACAAAACAATTTTTAAACTGAAAATTATAGCAAAAAGCACTTAGCTTTGGGAGCTCTTCTCAAACACAGCCACTCAGCTCAGAGTTCTAGAATCAGATCTAGATAAATGGCAACATTTTCCTTTCACATTCTTTCAACAGATAGAGATTATCCACATGAACATATTACCCCACTGATTATATCTATTTCGTAACATTCCTTTTTTCCATCCCCATATTATTTCAGATCATGGGATAACATGATTTCTAAATTTATATGGGGAAATAAGCACCCTAGAATATGGCTTTCTATTTTAAAATTGTCCCTAACTCAGGGAGGAATGAATCTTCCAGATCTCAAGTTATATGCTAAAGCAGCCTTCATGTATATTCTTCTTCTTTGGCTTGCAGACAGCTATAAAGGCCCTTGGAAAACATTAGAAATCCATATAAATGACATGTACAATATAAAAAAAATCATATTCTCTTTGGAAACTAAAACCCCGCCATTAAAAGATTTTATGAATATCACCTCTTAGATGTTGAGGATGTGGTTCAGGATGAGGAGGAAGGGAGATCTAAAAGCAGTCTTTGAGTACTGCAAACTAATGTCAGAAGATCACTTATTCTTCCCAGCCCAGACTGATCTCACTTTTCCAGATGGAAAAATAGGGGACTGGAACATGTCTCTCAGTTCCTGGGCCAATCAGGGGTTCTCTTGTTTGAAGAACTGTTAAAAAAATATAATCTTCAGAATAATGGCCACTTTAGATATTTTTAGGTAAGAAACCACATCCTTAGAAACTGTACCATCCAAGCCAAAATTCCTCTCCCTATCCCCACCCTACTGAAAATTTTCATGGATCATATACAGGGGAATTACAGGAATCACCTCATAGGATCATTATATAAAGGTATGAGGGACCTAACTAAAAACTCCACCAACTCCATTCTAGAAAGTTGGAATAGGGATTTGGATATGGAAATTTCAAAAGACCAATGGTCTGACTCATCACTTGGGGCAGTAAAGATCACATCATCTCATATTTGACGAGAGTTCTCCTGGAAATGCAGATCCAGATGTTTCTGCCTCCCCTGCCTATTTTGGCTAAATACCTGCCGGAAAGATTTGGATATTGTTGTAGAAACTGTGGCTGTCTGGTGGCATATCTTGCCCATGTCATGTGACAATGCCACTGTCTAATGCCTTTCTGGGTCACTCTCCAGGACAAGCTTACTTCTTGCTTGGGGATACCAATTGAATTAACCGCAGAAGTTTTTTCTCCTAGCCATTTATCCAGACCATTCTCCCCCCTGGGCAAAAACGTTACTTCCAATATACATCCTAGCAGCCAAGAAATCCATAACCAGGAAATGGATGACATCTAATATAGCAACAATAAGTGATTGGAGATCCATAATGTCCAATATATATCATATGGAGAACTTGACTGCCTATGTCAAAAATCAGTCCCAGAGGTTTAGTATAAAATGGCAGGGTTGGATACTCCACCAATCAGAAATAGATCCTAACTTTTGTCCTTGAAACATGATATGTAACATTTCCTATCTAATTATTAAAAGAATGGTCTAACGTTAGAAATGGGGATATCTAGTTAAGATGCAAACTGAAACAATATACTGTAATGCTGGTGTGACAGATGTTTTGATTACCTACTCCTGTGTACTATCCAAAAAAAAAAAGCTAATAAACATTTTATTTAAAAAAAAAAGGATACATTAGATAAACATATGGGAAATATAACATTTTCCTATTTGAAATAATTGGATGAGTCATTGTGGCCTACCGGCTACAGATTTGTACCTACCTATGAATTCATCTTGCTGAAAAATGTACTTGGGTTTTGTCCTCAAAGAATCAGTATTGAATGCATTGTCAACATTTATCACTTTAGCTAATAGAACCTTGGAGAGAGTGGAAGACATCCGACTTGAACTGGCTTATGGTCATTTTTATTGACATATTTCGCATTATTATATACAAATTGGGCTACTTAGATGTTTTAGAGTTGTTTTTCAAAGTGCTTAAAGTGCTTTGCAAAACATCCAGAACTTTAAGCCATGTAGTGCACCGTGGTCTCTTTATCTTATGTTCCTGTAAGTGTTTCCAGAATTTTTTTTAAGAATGTAACTACCATTAATGTTAATGTTACTGGCATTTGGTAGTAATTTTTCACGTGGAAACAGGTGATACTATTTTGGTTTACCTCAAACTTAACACTTGAGTTGACTTGAGGTGGGGTCTCATCAGCAAGCAATACAGCAGCAACACCACTTCCCTCCTCTTGCTGGAGATACCATTCCCTTGGGCCACTCCCTATTCATCCCCACATCCCACTAGCCCTACCCACTGTTTTGTCACACTGCTCTGCCACTTTGAGGCCATCAGATATGATAATCTTAAGGTCCCTTTCCTGTTTAGTGACTGTCAGTACCTCTCCCCATCCTGTACTCAGCTGCTGGGTTCTTATGCCCTAGGTGCATGAGTTTGCACTTTTTGGCATTGAACCCCAACTGCCACACTCTTGACCACATCTCAAGAGTCTCAAGATCCCTGTGCATTCTGTCCACCCTCTCCTGAGTGTCCACCCTATTGCAAAGTATGGTATCACCTGCCAAAAGGCATACCTTCCCTTCCAGTTCCTCTGCAATGTCTCTTATAAAGACATTGAAGAGGACCAGTCCCAGCACTGAGTCCTGTGGCAATCTTCTGGTTATGCCCACATCATTAGAGTGAGTGTCATTTACTACCACCCTCTGTCTCCTATCCATTAACCAGTTTCTAACCCAATTCACAAATACAGGAAAAAGTGCAGAGCACACTAGTAGGGTGTAAACATGTATTTACCAAAACACCAACAGCATACAAATCCCTGGTGCTTCGAGGTCACATTGCCTCTTCATCATGGGAAAGACACATATATCATGGCTCCCTTTTTTTATACATAACCACCCTTTAAGTGACATTGCTATAATGCAATCAGTACAGACATTCTCCTATATAAAATGTTAAAACCCACACTGAATACAAATAGAAACATAAGTTGTTGGCAGATAAGGACCTCGTAGCCCAGCTAGTCCACCCAGTTTTTCCTGCCTACTGTGCCACTGCAGGCTCTACTTGCTCTCCCAACGTCTCCTCCTCCTCTTGCCTTACTACCAAGGTACCTTGTATCTGTCCCATGCATGCTTGAATCCTGTCACCATTTTGGCACCCATCACCTCCGCTGGACGGCTGTTCCAGGCATCCACCACCCTCTCCATGAAGAAGTATTTCCTCACATTTCCTCTGAGCCTCCCCCCTCCAACTTTGTAGCATGACCCCTTGTCCTCGAGTTTCTTTTGATATGGAAAATGCTACTTTCCTGTACCTTATTAATACCTGTTAAGTATTTGAATGTTTCTAGCATATCTCCCCTTCTCTTCTCTCCTCCAGACAGTACATATTCAGTTCATTGAGTCTCTCCTTGTAGGGCTTTTGATTAATGCAGGCCCTGCACCATTTTGGTAGCCCTCTTTTGTACCGCCTCCACTTTATCAATGTCCTTCTGGAGGTGGGGCATCCAGAATTGGACACAGTACTCGAGGTGGGTTTTTACCAGTGATCTGCACAGGAGTAATATTATCTTCTTCCTACTGGTGATACCCCTCCCTATGCACCCGAGCATCCTGCTAGCCTTCCCCACTGCCTTATCAGCAACCTTATGGTTGGAATACTGGCAAAGAACAAAATGCAAAATACCTGTCTAGGTTGAAGAACACCCTGGTAACTACATGTTGCATGTGTAAAGGAGGTTAGCCAATTAATAGTGATTGTTCCTATAAAAAGGCAGAAGTACAAAATAAATGTGCATTTTTAAGAAAAATTACCCTGATAGCTACATGCTATATTGGGAGGATCAGCCAAATAATAGTGATCACTCTGAAAATAGATCATGGACAGTGCCACAAACAAGTAACATAATGTTTCAGCATGTTAGAGTGTTAAACTCCCTAGTGTGTACCCATTGCAGAAATTATATTAATAAATGAAAGGAAAGGCAAACCCCCCATATCAAATAGCCAGTATAAGAATTAGAATTAGATGGTGGCATGGAAACAATCCAATGTAGTGAGAGAGCATTCCTGTAGGAAACAAGAAAAAAAGGAAAAAACAGTGATAGTGATAATACAGCTAGGCAAAATAAACTACATACAATATATTACATACAATCCATAGTCATGGAAGGCAGTTTGATATGTAGAAAGGTAATTTTAGCTCCACAAAGGGGAAGATGGTTCAAGGGAATCTTACACATCAAGTTCTTTGTTCAGCCCCCCGATCTAAAGCATTTAATACATCAGTCAATCAATCAATCAAAACTTTATTTAACCAGGCAGATTCATCACTGAGCAAGCTCATTTTCAAGATGGTCCTGGCAGAAGGGAACAGTGCAAGGAATAATACAATTGGACACTTAGTGCAGGCTAGTACATACAGTAACAAAATAGCAAGATATGCATCAATCTAGACTCTTTCTTCAAAAACATTTAATTCTGTTGCCTTCCCTAGGAGGGAGGTTTAATGTGCTCTAAGGCACAAAATCTTATGCAATTTAGATCACTCTGGTGGCAGTCTTTAAAGTGAACTCCAACTGTAGAGTCCAGCCTAGCATACTTGATGTCCCTCATGTCTTCCTGAACATGTTCCTTAACCTGGAGTGTGGTTCTGCCTATGCACACCATGGGGCAAGCGCATTGGATGGCTTATACAACAAATTGTGTAGAACAATTTATACATTCTCCAGTTTTCACTTTGGTGGGGGCAGAGGGACGTTGGTACACTTTATTTATTTATTTATTGAGACCTCGGAAAGTACCTTTGAGCTGGAAGCTGTTTTACAAAGGTTCCATGTCAAGACAGGGAAAACAAGGCATACAATTCCAAGTAGGAACAGATAATTTACATAGATTCCACGTCAACAGGGCATACAATTCAAGACAGGAAACAGTTATTATTCATATATAGTATACCCATTATTAAACATAGATTCTTCATCAGCAAAGGAAAAAAAATAAGGCATTTATTTCAACTGGGGAGTGCAGCAAGACAGTACAGTGCATTATTGTTCGGTAAAGCAGCGCAAACAAGGGAAGACAAATATAGATGAGAATAAAGTACATAATCAATAACAATTAAGTACAGTGATTGAAAACAAAACTAGTTGAAGCAAAGTAAATACATATTTGTCTGGCATGGGGGAGGGGGCTGGGAGGAGAGAGCGGGAGAAGAAATAAGTGCCAAAGAGGGATAGGAGATGATTGAAGAGGGTGGGCTAGAACAAGGCTGGAATTGGGGGAGGGGAAGGGGCAACGGGAGTGAAGGGGAAGAGGAGAAGGGGCCCTTGGAGGAAGGGCAGGAGGAAGGTGGTAGGTGAGAGAGGTGGGGCTAGCCAGGTATGCAATATTTGTACACAGAACAATGTCTGCAGTAACAGAAACTGACTGGTTTTGGTAGTAACCATGTAGGTTGTCTTTCACAGAAACAGAGAACCATAGATTTTGTCAGCAGAATAAAGACCTCTAGGTCCATCCAGTCTGCCCCTTGTCCCTGGTCTATTCCATCACCACTGATTCTAGTTGGTCATAGGTGTCATTCCCTTCCTCTGTTCCTCTACCTAATATGTCCCTCTGCCTATCCCGTGTATACTTGAAGCTCCCCACAGTCTTTGCCCACACTACGTCCTCTGGCAGGCTGTTCCAGTCATCCACCACCCTTTCTATGAATAAGAATTTCCACACATCTCTCCTAAGCATTCCCACTCTTAGTTTCATTGTGTGCCCCCTTGTTCTAGTGCATTTCTGACATAGACTTTCCACTTGAACCTTGTTCACTCCTGTGAGGTACTTGCAGATTTCAGTCATGTCCCCTCTCACTCTCCTCTTGTCTAGGGAGTACATATTGAGTTCCTGCAGCTTTTTCTCATATGGCTTCTCGTGCAACCCCCTCACCATTTTGATTGCCCTCCTCTGTACTGCTTCCACACTTTCAAAGTCCTTGTGGGGGTGCTGCCTCCAGAACTCAACACAGTACTCCAAGGGGGGGGGGCTCACCAGTGAGTGATACAATGGCAGCACTGCCTCCTTTGTCCTGCTAGAAATCCCTCTCCCAATGCACCCCAGCATCCTGCTAGCCTTTCCCACTGCTTTCTCACATTGCCCAGGTACTTTGAGGTCATCAGATATGATGACCTCAAGGTCTTTTTCTTGCTAGGTGTGCTGTAAGCTCTACTCCCCCCATCTTATACACAGCCCCTGGAATTCACAGCACTAAGTGCATAATCTAGCATTTATTGGCATTGAAACCCAGCTGCCACCTGCTAGGCCATTCCTCTAGTTTCCTTAGATCCCTTTGCATTCTCTCCACCCCATCCTGGGTTTCAACCCTGTTTCAGATTTTTGTATCATCTGCAAAGAGACACATCTTACCCTTAAGCACCTTTGCAATGTAGCTTATGAAGACATTGATGAGAACTGGTCCAAGCACCAAACCTTGTGGAACCCCATTAGTCACTTTCCTATTGCCTAAGTGCCAACCACACCCTCTTACTGGCCCAGCTACAAAGCCTGGGGTGGTTGCCAATGCAACACTCTGGTTACGAGACTACCTGTCCCTCAGGTCACAACAGGTAAAAATAGGACAAACCGTGTCCGACCCCAGGGAAGTCATGCTGGGGGTTCCCCAGGGATCCATCTTGGGACCCCTGCTCTTCAGCCAGTTCCAAAATAATCTACTTCAAGCCTGTGACACCAAGATAATCCTATATGCAGACGATGCTGTCATCCTCAACAGCAACTCTTAAACTGAGCCACTCCAAGCAGCACTTCAGCACTCCTTCAGTAAAATAGAAGACTGGTTTGGTGAGCACACACTTCTGCTCAATTACAAAAAAAAACAAGACCATGCTCCTGTCTAGCCCCCAGCACAAGAAAAGGTTCCTCACCATAAACATCACCAACAATGTTCCCCACCATAAACATCACCAACAATGTACTCACCTCCTGGAACAGGTACACTCCTTCAAATACCTTGGAGTCACCCTGGACGACACCTTATCCTATGCTCAACATGTCAACCAGGTGGTCAAGACAGTCAACACCAAGCTTGGTGTACTATACAGGCCCAGAAAAAACCTTACCATGGCAGCCATATGCCTATAAGTCACGAGCTCCATCCTCTCCACCATTGACTATGTCCTCTACAGTGCAGAATCCGACTCTGTGCTCAAGATGGTGAATGTAGCTCTCAACAAGGCCTGCAGGCTCATCCTGAATGGTGATCAAATGACCCACACCTGTTCCCTCTATGAACAGACACACCTGCTCTCTTGGGTGCAGAACTAAATTCCTCACATGCCTCCTAGGTAAAAAAGTATTATTGGGGAAAGTCTCCCCCCTGTGCGTAGCAGGCATCTTCTCCCTCCTAGGCTCAGAACATATAATCAGAAGCAGAATGCAGGGGGCCCTAGTGGTGTCTTCAAAGTGCTCAGCTCTCGGACAGTGTGCCTTCTCCTACAGTGCCCCTCTTTGGCTTAACGAGGTACCCGAGTCCATTCGGAAGTCCACTAGCCTGTACGACTTCAAATCAGACCTTAAGCACTACCTGGCCTCCAGCTCTGTGTGCACCTGCTTCTCCAACAGCTGATAGACTCTGGATGACCAGGCCTGGCTCTGCTAACAGCAACTATTCTCAGCACAAGACAGAAGCCACCCTCCCATGCGCTCCTTGACAATGCCTCTGAATCACTGTAGGGGGATGCTCCTTTACACCCCCTCTCCCCCTTTCCCCATCTCCATGCCAGGATGGGTCTCTGCCTTCCTGGCCTCAGCCCTGCCTCCTTGACCACTTTTACTAGAGGTCACCCCCCCAACAAAATCCTGTCCTTATTGACTCTCTGCCCAACCTAACCTAACCTCTAGTGCTTCTGCACCTTACCTGCACTTGTAATCAACCAAAGTTGATGTCCATATGCTGTATAGTGTTTTAAATGTCTAAGAAACTCTGTAACCTTTTCCTGATCATTGTGCTGTTCAGTGTCTCAAATGTCCTAGAACTCTGTAACCTTCTTGACTGAATGTCTATACTCTGTTCATATGATGTGGTACCTTTGTAAAAGAACCTTGGCTCAAAGGTTATTTTCCGAATACCAAATAAAAATAAAATAAATAAAAATAAAATACCATTTACCACCACCCTTTGCCTCCTATCCCTTAACCAGTGTGATGCCCAGCTTGTCAATTTCTGCCTCCGCTCCCAGGCTGCTTAGCTTCTTAATTAGTCTCCTGTGCGACACAGTGTCGAAGACCTTACTGAAGTCCAGATAGACCATGACCAATGCTCTCTCTTGATCCACCTCCCTGGTAACCCAGTCAAGGTGATCTCTGAGATTAGGTTGATTGACCTCCCCCCTGTGAAACTGTACTGCCGGGGGTCCTGCAGCCCTTTTGCCACCAGACGCTGCATGAGCCTCTTCTTTAGTAGTGTCTCCATTAACTTCCCCATTACTGATGTGAGACTGACTGGCCTGTAGTTGCTAGCATCCTCCCTACTGCCAATTTTGTGTAGAGGGACCACATTAGCCCTCCTCCAGTCCTGTGGAACTTCACCCATCTCCACTGAAGTGCTAAAAAGCACTGCCAGAGGGGCAACCAGCACTGTGCTCAGTTCTTTTAGGACCCCTGGATGAATTCCATCCAGCTTCATCGCCTTATTCTCCTTTAAGGCATCCAATCCCTTCTGGGCCGTCTCCACCAAGAATGGACTTGTGTCCACTCCCCCTCTCCCTGGTGCTTAGTGCAGCATGCTTGTCTGCCCCCAACCCTCTACCATGAAGACTGAGCAGAAGTAATCATTTAATATTTCTGCTTTCTCTTGATCTTCCTCTGCGCATTCCCCCCTCCTCTGTCTAACTGTCCCTCAGCTTGTCTTCCTCTTTTCCCCCACAGACCTGAAGAAAGTCTTGTCCCCTTTTTTGACCTCCTTAGCCATCCTCTCCATTAGTGCTTTGGCTGCCCTCACCCTCCTTCCTGCTTGTCTTTGTTTTGTCAGATATAGCTCCCTGTCTTAGTCCTTCTGGGTCTCTTTGTGCTTTCTAAATCTAGTGTTCTCCTTCACTGCCTTTGTCACCTCTTTAGAGAACCCTGGCTCACTTCCTTCAAACAGTATACCATTGCCTGGGCTATACCCTTCTTAATTTTTCTCCATTGAGCCTCCACTCCCCCTCTATCTTCCGTCTTTTGAGGCATTCTCTGCATCAGTTTCTCATTTCTTTAAAATCTGCCCTCCTCAATAAAAAGATTAATCACAAAAAAAAAAATCTGCCCTCCTTAAGTCTAGGACCCTCATCTTATTTTGTTTTTTTTTACCTGTCCTATCTGTATGCCAAACCACACAGTACTGTGATCACTTGTATCCAGGGGACTACCCACTGTGACATCAGTAATGCTGTCTCTGTTTATAAGTACCAGGTCCATCACTGCCCCATCCCTAGTGCGTTCCAAAATCAGCTGCCAGAGAATTGCCCTTATATGGAGTCGAGGATGGCCCAGCCTCTTGATGTAGCTGTAGCAAGAATGCCCTAATGTATATCTGGCAGATTAAAGTCCCCATAATCAAAACTTCCCCCTGCTGGCCATTTTGCTAATGGCTTCCCCCCAGGGCTCTGTCTAAATCTTCCCCCTGTGTTGGAGGCCTGTACTCATCCCCGTGTGAATAACGGCCCCTGACCCTGTCTTTAGGCTGACCCATAGTACCTCCAGACCCTTATTGCCCCTGTATCTCAGTGGCCCTTATACCCTCCCCCACATATAAAACAACCCCTCTGCCTTTCCTCCCTGATCTGACCTTCTAGAACATGATGTAGCCTAGGATGGCCACTTCTGAGCTGTGGTTGTCTGTGCACCATGATTATGTTATGGCCACCAGATCCAGGTCTGCCTCTGCAATGATTGCCTCCAGATCAGGAATGTTGTTTCCCAGACTCCTTGTGTTGGCATGCATGGCTCTCCATTCTCTTCATCCCTCTTTTCCTCTAACCTGCATCTCCTTCTTGCTTCTGCCTTGCCCCCCCCTCTGTTACAATGTGCTGACCTTCCCCATTACAATGTCTTCCTGCCTTCCCTCCTTCCCCTCTTTTTCAGACACTTGCATATAGTGGCTGAGAAGATCCCCAATATTTTTGGCTCTGCTAAAAGTTACCTGGAAATCTTGAGCAAATAGGCCTGGTATGCTACAGTGTTCTAATATTCTCCAATTTTTGCATAATACATTTTTAACCTTAGGAAAAATGGTGTTATATTCTAACACAAAAGCAAGGAACATAGCCTGATTTTTTGTTTGTTTTCATTTAGGGGTTAAAAGGGTGTCTCTGTTTGTAATTCTGGCTCAGTTAAGAGCATTATCCAGTACTTCTCTTCTGTAACCTCTTTCAGTGAATCTTTGGTACATTTCCCTTGCTTGTGTGTCAGAACCACAGTCTGTGGAACAGTTTCAGCAAAGCCTAAGGAAGTGGCCATAAGGCATGGATGATGTGAGAGAAGGGGGTGGGCACTTGAGGCATGGAGAACTGAGTTGCCTGCTGTTTTCTTCCTGTAATGCTTGTAACAGTATCATCAGTGTTGACAGTGAGGCATAGATCTAGAAAATGTACACTTTTAGATTCCATACATGAGGTGAATTTTAAGTTATATCTGTTACCATTGATGCTTTTACAACCCCCCCCTCACCTGTTCTTCAGTTCCTTGCCAGACAATCAATAAATCATCTACATACCCATGACACTGTACTGTATTTTCCAAAAATGTGTTGTCATGAGTGAAAATACAGTTTTGTTCCCACCATCCAAAATATAAGTTGGCATAGTTGGGGGTGACAGTGGACCACATTGCTGTCTCACATTTTGTAAATAGATGTGGTTGTTAAATACAGAAGAGTTATGGGACAGAATGAAGTCCACTGCCACCAGCAGAAAAGGAGGTGGTGGTGCATCTGCATAGGTGCTGGACCATAAGAAAGATTCCAATGCTTGTAGACTTAAAGCACATGGTATACATGTATAAAGTGGTATCACAGCTATACAAATCCACAAGTAATTATCTCTCCAAGTGAAGTCTTTCAATTTTTCAAGAATATGTAGGGAGTCTCTGGTATAGGATATTAGGTTTTGTACTAGGGGTAGTAGAAAAAAAAATCACAAAACTTAGGTTCTCTAAAAAGAGATCCTATACCAGAGACTATGGGTCTTTCAGGTGGTTTAATAAGGCTTTTATGAGTTTTCAGTAAATAATAAAAAGTTGGAATAATAGGTTTTTTGACCTTAAGAAACACACATTCTTTGTCAGTTATGAAGACCCTGGGTGACTGTTATTGGGGGCTCCTGTACTGGGCTCTGTTCACTTGAACATTTAAGTGGGTCCTAGAGGGTCAAAAAACTGTTTAAGTGCCAGTGGAGCTCCATATTATATCATCTTTTGCAGGCATGCAAGTTCAAATGTTTAGTTTTATCACTGTGTTCTATGGTCTATAGGCTTGCTTGCCTGGTAAGTCCCCTTCTATTGTAACAGGACCAATAAATAGTTAAGGCATTTTTTGCACCACTCAGTTTGTGAACTTTTAAATACTCTTATGCCATTTATCCCCCTGCACAGTGTCTTTTTTTCTAGATACCCGGTAGTGCAGGGTTTAGTGATAACTTAATTGGGCTGAGACATTCTAAGGCAAGGTTATGTGTCCTGATTACAAGGGTGCACCCTCACCCATTTATTTTCATATCTGCAAGTGGGAAAGAAATACGGAGTATAGACTGTGTATCCAGTTTCCTGTGGCAAGAGCGCCATCATCTGTGGATTTATTTCTCTGAAATATTTGACTCCTGGGAAATCTCTGGGGTTAATGGTTATCATCTGATTAAGTATAGTAATTATTATCCTTTGTACCAAGATCTGTACAGATAATATTTGATGCCTTTTCTTTGGCTTATGTACTTCTTATGTGCGTACATGTTGCTGTTTTTTGTATGTGATAGTTCATAAATAAAAAGTAAAAAAAATGAAGCCTCTATTATATACTTCATCCACAACTGGAAACAAAGCAGCCTAAAATACCAAAGTGGGATACCTCTCTAAGATTGCATATGTGTTCTAATCAGAAAGCAGTCTCATGGTTTCTACAACATAGTTCTGTTAAGAGTGACGATGTCCACCCCTCCTTAGCCACTTCCTTAAAATGACATCTTTCTGGTTCCTAAGTTTCTCTAATGCCACCTTTTCAAATGTATTTAAATTTTGTGGAAAACAGTGCCATCTTTTTGTGAATAGATCATCCACTTCTTGTAAGACTGTTTTCTGATATAAAGTAACTGCAGCATTATACGTACCCGGGCACAAAAAAAATGGCAGTAGGTTTCAATTTGTTTTGTCTTTCTATTTTATCAAATTCAATTAAAGTTGCTTCATCTGTGCCTGGATTGTGGTTGTAAACAGCATTCCCCATCTCATTGAAATCAGTGTAGTCTAATCTGTTTTCTGTGGCAGAACTTGAACTTGTGCTGTTGTTAGGAAAAATCCTACCTGACGAGACTGGTTCTTCTTCCAAGGTTGAGATGAGAAGGCTACATTCATCTCTTGAAATGTCCTCCATATTTGGGTTTGTTTGTTGTAGTTGTCCTATGTCTCTGTTTCTGTAGAAAACCCTTAGGTTGAGCTATCTAAAAATCATAAATAATTCCACTCGTAAATTAAACCTATTGACCTTTGGAGATGGTATGAAGCTAGATCCTTTTTGAAGGACCTTTGTTTTAATTACAGTTAGTTCAAAAGCACCAAAATTAATTATTTCTTAATTTTCTTGGATATGGTGGATTTATTTGCAGTTGATTTTCTGTTGCGTTGTCTTCCCCTTCTTCCTCTTTTTGTCTTTTTCTTGTTTTCAGTTTTGTTCCTCTCTCTGCCCTGTCATTCCCTTTAAAAAAAATTAACATGCTTTGCAGAAACAGACGCTGAAGAACCTTTGTTTGGATCCCTTTCACTGTCTGTTTTATTACTTTTATTTATTGTTTTATTCTTGTTTATATTTTATATTTCTACTGCTGCTTCTATTCTTATTTTGGTTGCTCTTTCTACAGCCCCTTGAGACAATGCAGTCTCTGTTAGGTTCCTGACTGAGAGAGCGTGAATCCCTTTCCTAATGGAATATCTGCCCTGATGAGTAATCCTGCTTGTGTCTTTCAAACATAGACTGTTTTCTGGCTACCATCTCATTTTTACATGTGTCCAGATTTTTGTTCAGTTCTGCTTGTCTTTTTTTTAAGCTCTGGTAGATGAGGTAGATGGCGGAGGTGTTGGCGGAGCCACTGGTGGACCTGAACAGCACGTCAATAGAATCGGGATGTGTGCCACTGGACTGGATGATGGCACATGTAGTACCATTACACAAGAGCAGACCAAGGGATGAACCGGGTAATTATCGCTCGGTAAGTCTCACCTCCATAGTGTGCAAACTCATGGAGACAATACTAAAGGAAAGACTGGTGTTGTACCTGGAGAACAATGGCCTCCAGGATGTGAGGCAGCATGGTTTTGTTTCAGGGAAGTCTTGTCAAACCAACCTGATACAACATTATGACTGGGTGACAGGTGAGCTGGATAAGGGTCATGCAGTGGATGTTCTTTACTTGGACTTCAGCATGGCCTTCGATTCCATGCTTCATGGGTAGCTTGGAGGGAAGGTTACTGGTGTAGTGGTAGGGGCATAAATGATGAACTGGATTACAAGCTGGCTGAATGGAAGGCTGCAATGGGTGGTGGTGAGAGGGGAGCTCTCAACTCCAAGGCCGGTGACGAGTGGGGTGCCACAGGGCTCTGTGTTGGGGCCATTATTGATTGGGCTCTTCATATCAGACATTGCACATGCAGTAGTGAGCAAGATAAGTCTGTTCACTGATGACACCAAAATCGGAGCAGTGGTGAATGGAGAGGAGGGATGGAAGCAGCTGCAGCGGGACCTAAGTAGGCTAGATGAGTGGTCAGAGAGGTGGCAGCTGGGGTTCAATGCAAAGAAGTGTAAGGTTATGCACTTTGGGGTGAAGAATCCAAGGAGAGAATACTGGCTGGGAGGGGTTAAGCTAGGGATCACTGAGGAGGAAAAGGACCTAGGGGTAATGATAGCAGGCACCATGGACAACACTGCCCAGTGCAGGAGAGTGGCTGCAAAAGCGAGCAAAATGCTGCGGTGCATAATGAGGGTTTTTTTTGTCCAGGCGAAGAAAGGTGATCTTGTCCCTCTACAGGTCACTGGTAAGGCCGCACTTAGAGTATTGTGTGCAGTTTTGGAGGCCATACCTAAAGCGTGGTATCAGGCTACTGGAGGGGGTGCAGAGGAGGGCAACAAAGATGATATGTGGAATGGACAGACTATGACAGCAGGCTGAGAGACCTGAGTATGTACACCCTGGAGGATAGAAGGGACAGGGGGACATGATAGAGACATTCAAGTATCTGAGGGGAATCAATAAGAATGGGGCAGATGGGGTCTTTAAGTTAAGGAGGGGGAGGGTCACCAGGGGGCACGGACTAAGAATAGAGGGGGGAAGATTTAGGAAGGAAATGAGGAGACACTATTTCACAGAGAGGTGTTAGCAAATGGAATGTCCTACCAGAATGGTGGTATCATGTAAACCCGTGAACAGCTTCAAAAAAGCATGAGACAGGGAAGAGGGGAGAGTGAGGGTGGGGGAGGTGGAGGTGGCAGTGGGTTAATAAATGGGAGGGGGGTGGGGCAGCTGCAAACTAGGGGTACTAGCTGCACACTCGAGCAGACTTAGATAGACTGGGTGGTGTGTTTCTGCTGGCACATTCGTATGTTCGTATGCTCGTATCCTTGTATGTACTCAGTTCAGTTTGTGTTTCTTGTATTTTGTGGTTTATTTCATTATAACTTTCTTTGTGTTCTTTAACAAGTGCCTTTATTAATTTTGCTGAGCACTCATTGAGTGCTTCTTCCCAAGCTGCCTTATTTCTGAATTTTCCAAGACCATCAGATGGTCTTATATCCAGTCTTAAACCACATGATATGTAGTAGTTCTCTAAATACAGTACTGCTCCAGACTATTTATATTATACCAGATGCTCATTTCATTATTTGATAATCTTTCAAGTCTGAAAAACACCCCTTTTAAATCAGTATTAGCCGAAGTATTTGCAGTATTACCTGAAGGAAGCTGTTGGGATCTCTTTAGCTGGTGTCTTTTCTCCACCTCATGCAGTGACTCTAAGCAGGACACGTGTCCCCTCTGAACCTGATTCAAGTTCAGAAACCACGTGGAGCTTTCCACATTGCTCGTGGCCCTTTGCAGGAGATGGAACAGGAATGCTGGTTCCACTGGTTCTGTTGAGGTCATATCACCATTAGAACATTTCAGAATCCTGAAAATGCTGCTGGGTAATGGACAGGAGACTTATCCTGATCGGAATCTGAAAATGCAATAATCCAAACCGGAGTTGTATGGGACAGGACACCACCCAAAATAGACTAAAGCAACACAGAAAACTGCATGCTACGTGGAAAGTGGGTGCAGCTGTACAGACTGGCAATTGATACAGCAAACACAAGAAACTGTGCAGTGCACACCAATAAGATGCAAAAATGTTATCTAAACAACAACAGTATATAAACCCCCACTTTTAGGTCACAGTACCTCTTCATCGGGGGTAGAGTCATAAACATCATGGCTCTCTTTTTATACATAAGCACGTATAAAGGATGTCAGCCATTTAACAGCGATCACTTCTAAATAAAGCAGAAACACAAAATAAATGTGCATTTTGAAGAAAAAATACCTTAATCACTACATGCTATCTGAAGAGTGAGTATCAGTCAAATAACAGTGATCACTCTAGAAACAGATCATGGACAGTGCCACGAACAAGTAACATAATGTTACAGCATGTTAGAGTATTAAATGCCTAGTGTACATCCATTGCAGAAATGATATTAGTAAATGAAAGGAAAGGAAAATCCCCCATACCAAATAGCCAATATAAGGATTAGAATTAATAACATTGCTTATGGTGGGGGTGGGAAGAATGGGAAGTGAAGAACATAAAAGGAAGGATAAAACTAAAATAACATACTGTAGGGTGGTGAAATTGCTAAACAAATGGTAAGCACAAAATCAGATAGTTAGGACAAATGAGAAAGGCATTTAGTGGAATGAAACACCAGTGAATAGGGTGATGACATCATCATGGTGGTATGGGAACAATCTGATGTAGTGAGACTGAATTCTGGTAGAAACAAGAAAAAAACAGAACAAAACAGTGATAAACTGATAATACAGATATGAAATATAAACCACTGATGGTCATGGCAGCAAAGCGCAAAACGTGTGTGCTTCCTAACGAACAAAAATCAGAACAGAAACACCTGTCCGCTCCTGGGAAAAATCTGAAGTCTTGTGTGATCCTTAGCCTGAACCAGTTGTTATCCAACAAGAAATTGAGGCAAGTGACGAACTGCACTGGATAGCACAGTACACTGACTGTTCCACTGAGGCTGTGCAGGAGTGGCTAGAGTGTGACACAAATGATGATGGCTACGACAAACTGAACGATGAAAACATAGTTGCCATAGCCCAGAACACACCAGAGGTGATGGATGCCAGTGAGGAAGAAGAGGAGGACGATGCAGGGGGTCAGACCGGGACTGTACAGATACTGCCAACTTCTGAGATAGTTAAATCCCCAACAGGTGTATCCTGTGGATTGAGAGCCAGCCTAACACTGACTACCTTCACACGCTGCTTCTGCACAAACTTAGGCTGCAGGCAGTACAGCAGTTAAATAACTCTAAAAAGCAGTGTGCAATTACCAAGTTCTTTAGTCTGTTATAGAGCTTTGTTAGTTATATTGGTTACATTAGTCTGCACTTTGTGCACTTTAGTCTTTGCTGCATACTGTTTTTAAATACGTTTCCTTTAATGAAGTTCAGCACTATGTACTGTAGATGCCTTTACTAATTTATTACATGTAGCACTGCCATGTGTTTTAAGTGTTTTTTTCAGAAAATGCTCTTGAATTATTGTCATTTACATAAAATTTTTCAGACTCAATAGAAATTCGATTTCTCCCATTTATCCGAACCCTTGATTATCTGAGTCATTTTCATGTCCCTTGTGGTATTCAGATAATCGGGGTGATACTGTATATACAATGTATAGCATACAATAGATATTCATGGAAGGCAGTCTGATACAGAGAAGGGCAATTTTAACTCCACACGGGAAAACCTGAAATTGGATTTGTATGCTGTTGGTGTTTTGATAAATACATTTCTGCATCCTACTGTATGCCGCACCTTTTCTTGTGTTTGCTGTACCTATTGCGAGACCATACAGCTGTACCACTTTCCATGTAGCTCACAGTTTTCTGTGTTATTCAAACCCAGTTCAGCACTTTGGATCCCACCACTGGGCTGCTCAGTTTCTTTATCAGCCTCCTATGTGGCACATTGTTAAAAACATTGCTAAAGTTCATGTAGGCCACATTCACTACCCTCCCCTAATTTATTTTCCTGGTCACCCAGTCAAAGAAATCTATCAGATTCATTTGGCATGACCTCCCCCCGTGAATCTATGATGCCAGTGATCTTGCAGCCTATTGGATTCAAGAAACTTTACCATTTTTTCCTTTAACAGGGTTTCCAGTAATTTCCCCACCACTGAAGTAAGACTATATTTGTTAGTCGTCTCCCTGATGCTGTTCTTATATATAGAGAGAACATGTCAACTCTTCTCCAGATCTCCAGAAAGATGTCTGTTTCAGTGACCTATTGAATAAGGCTGTCAGTGGGGCAACTAGCACCGCCCCAAGTTCTTTTAGAACTCTTGTATTTATCCCATCCAGTCCCATAGCTTTGTCCACAGCTGCAAGTCCCTTCTGGATTATTTCCTCTGGAAATTGACTTGTGTCCATCTCTCCTCCATATTCCTGCCATTCCTTGGTGGTCTGTCACCCTTCTCTCCACTGTGAAGACTGAGCAGGAGTATTTGTTTATGATGTCAACTTTTTCTTGATCCTCTTCTGCGCAGCCTCCCCCCTCCATCTTTCTAATCCTCATTGTTCCTCCCCTTGCTTTCCTCTTCTCACTTATGTATCTGAAGAAAGTCTTTCTCACACCTCATCTTCAGGCAAGAAGAAGCATCAACGCAGGATGTGTCAGTGCTACAAGGACATCCTCTAGCTACAATGGACCATTGCTGGGAGGGGTAGGGCTCTACCCTCTGGACCTTCAGTCCCTTGGCCTTCACCTGTCATTCCTACACTGGTCCATGCTGCTCAGCAGCCCCCGCATATGTGTCTTCTCCACTTTGAGTGGAGCCACCCCCACTGCAACCTCTGTTTGAGGCCCTGACCAAGAAGTCTCACTCTGCTGCCAGCTTGCCAGGTGGGCTGTTGGTGGCAGTCATCCAGAATAAGGATACCAGGGTGGTCCACAGTGACAGATGGTCAAGGGCCATCTTTGAGCAATCTTCTGATTCCAAAGGTGAGTCATCGATGGCCTTGGCCAAGTCTCATACTTTCAACCAGTTGAACGGGGGAAGCAATGCTACTGCATGGTCCCTGAAAGTGGTACTGCTGCCTGGTTGCATATAGTAACAGTTTAAGAGCAACAATGGTAGGCAGCGCACACAAGCCAGGGTGAAAAAAGTCTTTATTGATAAACACCACAAAAACATATAAAACTAATGCAAAGGTACAAAATCATGATCCTGAACACTGTCACGGCCCCTGGAGGGCAGCTGACTAAACTCTCCAACGTTTTGTGTCGCACTGACATTTCTGCTGGGGGCAGAGTCTGAACACTGGTATGGTATGACTCTATTTATTTATTTTTTTTTATTTTACAATTTTTGGCCAGCAAAGACACACCAAGCCAAAGGCTTGTGTCTATTCCAAGTGCATCCTGGGAGCACAAGGACGTTAAGTGGCCTGCTATGCTTGTGGTCACACTGTATGCAAGTGGTGGCTGTGGGATTCAAACTGAATTCTCCAGGTTTTGCAGCTCAGTGCTCTTAACCCTTATGCTATACTGCCTGCCCAGTCTTAAAGAAACAGTAACCACTGAATGGTGGTAAGGTGTGTAAGAGGCATAACCAGGGATCCAAATTCAGTGCAAGTGTCAAAATGTGCAAATAGTGCAAAAAGCATAATACTGTGAAAAAGCATTAATACAAACAAGTTAAAAAACACAATAACAGATTCTTATGATCAGTTCATTCTACAGTAACAAACATAACAGGAACTGGTTGAAGAGCTGACCTTGGCCCACAGGCTGGTGTCCTTTGGAGCTCTAGTCTGACTTATGCTGGAGACCATAAAGGTTCCTTTAGAACCAGTCCAGAAATGGGCTAAATATCCATTTACAGATATACTGGATAGGGACAAATCAGCAGGGGTTGCCTTTCCCTTGGCTGAGGCCATTTTGGAAACAGTCCTGGAGCTTTGGCAGTTTCCAGCATCCTGTCTGGCACCCTTTACCTGTATGGTTCACAAGTATGCAATCCCCAAAACCATCTTTTCTGGGTTTTCCCACCACCCCTCTGTGGAGGGTCTGGTTATGGATTCTGCCTTACATAAATTGATAGGCCAGGGGGATACGGACAAACCTCCAGAGAAGGAGTCCAAGATGAATGACCATGTGGCTTAAAAGGTGTACGCTGTCACATCACTGGGTCTCTGTCAGGCCAGTTATTTGGTCATGATGTCAAATTTTGGCCATTCCCTTCTCGTGGTGCTAGGGGACTCCTCCCTCTACATCCAGCAGTTAAACAGCTTCCAATAAAGTGCATCAGAGACCATGGTCAATTGCTGGTGAAACATGAACTTCAGATGGTATTGAACATGGGTGACTCCTGTGTCTGTGCCATGGCTACAGCCATCTCCATGCGCTGTAGGACCTGGCTGGGGCGCTCCACCTTTACGGCAGACACTCAGCATAAGCTGGCCGATGTTCCCTTCTTGGACACTGACCTCTTTGGCCCTGGGGTGAAAGGACATCTCACACATTTAGAGAAGTCCAGTGTCTGCCTTGATTCTGTGGGTTCATCCCAGAAAAACCAAGAGACCCAAAAGTCTAGAAAGGAGGCCTATCAATTTCAGTCCCTTTAGCCACAACCTTAGCAGCAGCCACAGCAGTGGCAGTTTCAGCACTGGCATCCAAAACCCAAATTCGGTAGTTAGGGGCAAAAAAGAGAGGGGGGAGCAGAGGTGGTGGTGCCTCATGGCCCCTGCAGCCAGAGTCCTCTCCACAGCTGCGCAGTGATGGGGTTGTGGAGCATCCTCCCCCTACCCCCTCATCCAGTCCTTCTTCCAGCTCCCTGTCAGGGGTTGGTTGCACCACTTCTTGCCACAATGGTCTGCCATTACCTTGGACAAGTGGGTTCTGGATGTGGTGGTCAGAGGGCTCCCTCTGGATTTTGAGACGTTCCCGCAATGCTGACTCCGAGCTCCTCAGGAGTCTAGGATGTCAAAGGACAAATTGATCATGCTAAGGCTGACATAGCTCAGCTTACAGAGTGGTGTGATAGCCCATGTTCCAGACGTCCTGGTCACTCAAGTATGTGTGTCCAGGTACTTCCTATTTCTGAAACAGACAGGGGACTGCACCCCGTACTGGACTTGCATGACCTAAACCAGTTCATGCAGAAGCATAAATTCTGGATGGTCACTCTGAATCAGATAACACTATCCCTGGAGCAGGGAATGTGGTTCTGCTCCCTGGACCTCCAGGATGCATTCTTCCACATTCCAGTCTATCCATCCCATTGCTGGTAACTTTGGTTCTATGAAGAGGGAATCCTGCACCAGCTTCAGGTCATGCTCTTCAGCCTCTCATCTGTGCCCAGGGTCTTCACCAAGTGCATGGCAGTGGTGGCAGCCTTCCTGCGGTACAAGGGCATCAGGGTGTATTCCTGCTTGGATAACTGGCTGAAAGCTGGGTCATCTAAGGAGGCTGTGGAGAGGTCCAGGGATCTGGCCCTCAAGACCTGTCAGTACTTGGGCCTTCTGGTCAACTGGGTCAAGTCAGAACTGGTCCTCTCACAGATGATCAAGTTCATTGGGGAAGTACTAGACTCCCTGTGGCCAAGGCCTACTTTCCAGTAGATTGAGTATGGGATCTTACCTCCTTCGCCTGATCATTTCAAGTTGGGTACTTGTGACCCGCCTGGGACTTCCTGCAGCTGCTGAGGTACATGGCATCCTCAACTAATGAAATCCATTGGGCTCACTGGCAGATATGTTGGTTCTTATTTGTATGTGGGGGGGGAGGAAGTTTGGCTGGATTTCTATTTTGGGACACCCAAAGCGGGTGGGACAGGTTGGCCTTATTTGTATTTTTTTTTAAAGGGAGTGGCTTTATCCATTTTATATTGCAATAAAAAGTCTTTAAGAGTTACATGCTGTTGATTAAACAATAATGCACAACAGGGTGTGTGTTGTGCTGGGATAATGTCATGCCTTGCGTGGTTGGGCATGAGGCCGAAGGCCAAGTGCAACCAATGGCAAGGCATGACGTTATGCCAGCACAACACACACCCCGCAGTACATTATTGCTATTATAAAATAGCTTGGCTGTAAAAAAGCAGATGTGGAGGTTTTATTTTTTATGTTTTTGTATGTTTGATTTAAAAAAATGGTATGTAACCCTACACCTGATAAAGTAGTCCATGACGTGTCTGTTTTTTTTAAAGCTTTTTTTATTGCGTAAATAGTTTAACACTTTTGCAATGAATAGCATGATAAAAGGAAAACCTTTTGGAAGAATAAATAGCAGGATAAAAACTTTTGTGATAAAAAGGTGCATGGTTTAACTGTTTTGGAATAAATAAAAGAATAAAAACCTCTGCAGTAAATAGAGACGTACATTACTTAAATGGTTATGCTGAACATTTAGAAAGATTTCTTATGAAGAACTTTTAAACTGTTTCAGAATGTTTAACTGTTAGAGTTCATTGTAAGAGTTCATTTGTAAATGCAGCTGCGAAACTTGCATGTGAGACTGCTTACTGAATAGATGTACTGGGTCTCGATGTGCTTCTTTTTTCTTCACTTGTTGTAGATTTTGAAGACACGCATCAAGTTATCCATGATGAATGTCTGGGTGTTTAGTTGCTGCTTGGAGGAGAGTGAGGTCATACTGAACATGGCTGCTGATTGGTCCGTTGTGCTGCTTCCTGTACTTTGCTCATTTTCTGTGGTTTCGGGTTTGGGACTCTGCTCCGATGTTTGTTGCAGGATCCCTGGTGCAATTCTTATTTGGACTTGGCCATTGCTGCTGTAAGATTCCGTTATCTGGCAATGGCTGCTGGTGGTGATTTGTTTTTGGCATATAGCTGCAGAGGTATGTGGTTGTTCTAATTTGAGCCTGAAAGTAGTTGGCTCCAAGTTTTCCTTTTTTTGAGCGATGGGGCCCAGTAACTCCACAGAGAGGTTACATTTCAGTAATGATTGTAAAGCCATAATTTGCCAACTTGAGTCTGGTGTCGGAAAGGATTTGAATTGCAGTCACGCATAGACTGTGATTCGCATAGGTCGTTTGCAATCCCGCAGCTTCGCAAATCTTATTTATTTATTTATGTATGTATTTAGTTTTTGTTGACCAGGTAAGTGCGCTTGACAAATCCTGCCTATTTTCAGGCACGACCCAGGGGGAGGGGGATACAGATGAATGCCAACTGACCTTGAACTAGATTAAGCTGTTGGTGGTATTTTTAGTGAATGAGGGAAATTTGGCCAGGACACCGGGGAAATTCCCCTACTCTATAGATGGGTGGCACTGTGTCTACGGGGAATCCTTCAGTCGGATGGAGGAGGACAGTGGAGGAGGACATGCTGTGGCTGGTGAGTCAGCAAGGCTCAGTGGGGAACATGGTACGGCTGGAATGCACCCTCAGGGTGGCCAGCATATCGTACCTCAGCCCCCACTGCTTGCTGTGATAGCAATGGGTGGAGGATCCGCTGAAAATGGAGTATTGTTGCACTCCTCTACTATGGTGACTCTAAGTGTTACAGGAAGCCTCGGAGCAGGCCCCGTACCTGTGGAGGGCGATGAAGATATAGACACCGTGGTCCATGTGAAACAGGACCTCTTATGACAGGCTGAGGCTGATTACAGAGCAGCTAACCTGCATGCAGAAGAAAAAAAAGGAAACGCTTGATTCAAGGTTCACCGTTGCCTTCTACGGCATCTACGGAAAAGGTTTTTGCAGTGGGCTGTCCAATAGAGGATACTACATCAGGGAAAGACACAGGATTGGAAAATCACTCACAGCATGATTCGACATTGTCTCCGGAATGGGCACTGGAATGAGCTGGCTGGATCCAAACAGAAACAGAACAATGGGTTGTGGATCCCGATATTCCACTTCCAGGTTCGGGGAGTGTCACGGGGGTACTGGGGGGAACTGTGGATGGCCTCCTCCACAATATGTACAGGCCTGATACAGTCCTGTCTACTAAACCATATGTGCTAGCCTTAGACCCTGTTTCAGGGCACACCTTACCTGCTAATACAGATGCAGAGATGGTTATGATGGACTTGCCCATTTCACAATCGGATTCTATTTCCTTTTCCCCTATACTGTCTCCAGCACAGCAGGGGCCTATGGAAAACATTACTGTGGCTATTGATTCCTCCCAGTCAGAAGAAGTGCTGGGATCTCTTCCTATAGTACCTCCTGACAATGAGTCAGTACCCCCAGCCCTGACAGCTCCCACTTTTGCTAGATTATTTCAAAAACCTGTTTCTTTAGCTAAACATAGGAATGCAGTTTGGCTGCGGCTTTTAGGACCAGTGGATACTATGCCAAACCGCTTCTATGTGGGGAAAGTTCTATTGAAGCAGATGCTGGGGTTTTCTCCCTCGGAAGTGTATGCTTTGATTCATACACTAGGAGAATCTACTTATGACATAAGTTTTCGTTCCCCTGACATCCTGAATCGTTTCTGGATGAAGTATGCCTTGTTTAAAACAAACCCAGCTTGGACCCACTTTCAGGCTATACCTTTAACAAAGCAAACTTTTAAAGTGATCACTGTCTTATTCAGGAATGAAGGGGTGAATATTACAGACATTTCATACTGGCTGGAGAAACATTGTCAAATACAAGGGAATCCGGAACCAATATTAGATTCTGAAGGTTTTTGGAATGGAGGGTGGAGGCATAAGGTGACTTTACCACAAACGGAGGATGGACTTCAACATCTACCAAGTTGTTTTTACCTAGGTCACGACAAGGGTTTTATTTTTTATCCTGGACAGCCACGCCATTGTTATAAATGTGGTTCCAGTAGACATTTGAGTCGAACCTGTGATATGATGAAATGTGCTCAATGTGGGGAAGTGGGGCATATTATGACTGACTGTCATCATCCTCCCAAGTGTAGTCTTTGTGAGGAACGGCATTCATTTATGGATAGTCCTTGGACAACCCATAATACTGTGGACAAGGATTATACCACTCAGGATTTTTATTTGAATATTGCATTAAAAACGGCTTTGAGGGACTTCCGGTGAGGCAACAATCCAAAATGGTGGTTTAGCCTTCAGCTCTCACCCCGTGTGTGAATAATTGATCATAATCCAGAGAGTTTCGGGCATATCCACTTGCAGGTCCTTTCAGAAAAATAAGGCTCTGTTTTCAAGGATGGGGAGAACAAAAAAGAAAGGTTTAATAAGCCCTAGAACGGTCACACGGAGCGACAAAGGACGAGCAACTCCAGGCCTGAGCCCTGCACCCTCTCATTCTTCAGTACTCTCGGGCTCGGGAGAAGAAGATTCCTGTTCTGACTCGGGATCCATCGGGATACACGTCTGGAGACTAGGAAAATATTGCACCTCCTACAACGCATCGATGGCAAAGTAACAGAAATACAGAAAGATTTCCGGAAATTGGAAGCGAGAACAACTGATATAGAAAAACATATGGACATTCTCCAGAGTGAGAACATGGCTTACAGTCGATCCCTGGTCTAGCTTCATAAAAGAGAATGCGCTTTAACGGTGAAAACGGAAAATGCAGAAGCCCTGTCCCAACATAATAACATAAGGGTGGTCAGAATACCGGAGGGGGTAGAGCAAGATGATATGTCAGGATTTATGGAATCATGGCTCAAAATGGAGTTGGGCTTGGAGGAGGATATCCCCCTAGAAATTGAAAGAGCACACTGTACGCTTGGTCCCAAACCGAAACCGGGTGCACCCCCGAGAGCTATCCTCATCAAATTCTTAAAATTTCCAATAAAAGAGAAAGTTCTCCATCGTGCATGGGCAAAAAAAGACCTTAATCTAGATGGAGCCAGAGTATATGTGGACCAAGACTTTCCCTCCTCCATGGCAGCTCGGAGAAAAAAAGTGCTCTGGGTGGTGAAGTAGCTGAGAAAAAAGGGGAAACGAGTTTACTTCATGCCATCTGCCAAATTTAGGGTCAATTCCATGGGTCCCAAAATCTTGAGTCCCTGTTAGCAGTGAGAGAAACCCTGATTGCAGAAGGCATTTCATTGCCAGATTTAAAATAAGAGATCGCAGAAAGTGAAGTGGAACAGTTATTATGGTCTCAATCTCCAGGAGACAAAAAGCTGCAAAACCCAACTTCTAGAATGGAAGTGCTGCTCCCCCTTCATGCGGACCTCTCGAAATGGCTCCAGAAAGGTCAGTCAAATTGAGTAATAAATAGGAAAGTTACTGCTGATTTTCAGACAACACCCAACATCACTAAACCGGGAGAAAGATTACTTGAAAGAAACGGGGGCTGTCCGATTAGTTCTATCGGTGAATGCCTAGTTGTATGGCCAGACAGACAGAAAGGGGAAATTATTTCTGCAGAGTGAAGGTTTACCCGATAAGCGATGGTCCTCCGATGTTAATAAAAACAGTTGAATCTGCCTCGAGGCTTATCTGAAAGTCCTAGATTAGCTTGGAAAACATGTATTCAAATAACAATGAATGCACAGCAATTAGCACGGAGCGGGGCATACAGGGGATTGTTTTGTAATTTGACTGTGACTGTTGGGGAATTTGAGTCCTAACGAGAAGCCCCCTTAACATGGGAACTCCTTCCTTTCGTTACAACTTGGATTTTGGAACAACTCATACAGACGTTACCCCTCATTTCCTTGTTTATATTTTATGTAGAACTGCATAAAAGAACAAGTTGTAAATCTTTAATTTTTTAATTTTCTCCTTTTGATTGGAACAGAAATTACATTTGATTTAAGGTGTTCAAAAAGTGCAAGTTGATGGGGGCATAGATTTAGAAGAGGGAATGTTGATCTCTCTGGATGTTAAGGCATTTAATATGCATTAAGGGGTGTAAGTAGCTGAGGACAGTTCTGCTTCACTGGTAACTCCCTATTAATAGAGGGCATAGATTTGGAGGGTTCTGGTTAATTTGGGACTCTCTGACCTCTCGCCCAGAGCCCAGGGTGTCTTATCTCTCAATAGCTTTGGCTAGTAATCCCTGTTTAGGGGATAATACCACCTTTGGAAAGTGGCTTTGGTAGTTTCTTCTGCGAAAAGTATTGTTGCTCCTCCACTTCTATTAGGTACAGGGTGGTTAGTGGGAGCTGTGTTGTTTACAGTTATGCTAATAGGACTAGTAGTAGTTGGTATTTGTACCTACTTTTACACTCTATTCTCTAATTTCCTAACTGTTTCTTTCCTTTTCTCCTTTCATATTTCCAGAGGGACTGAAGATTTAATGTATAGAAAGAATACTGTTAGACAAATAATGGATGTGGATGGCTTTAGGAGATTTTGGTTATTATTATTATTGTACATGTAATGGCTTCTTTAACACTTTGCTCTCTGAATGTCAAGGGAATCAATAACGTGGTCAAAAGGGCCAAGATACTTACTGAACTGAAGAGAGAAAACTGTGATATCACCTGTTTGCAAGAGACCAAACTTTCTTTAACTGAGCATCTTAAACTTCGCAGATCATGGGTGGGTAGTGTTTACTCAGATGAACTTCCTACAGCAACTAAAGCAGGGGTAGTTTTTCTTCTTAAAAAGGGTCTCCCGTTCCAGCTCCAGAAAGTGCAAAGAGCCAGCTCAGGGCATTGGGTGATTCTCACTGGTTGTACAAAGGGAGATTATTACATTTGGTGGGAGTGTATGCCCCTATGCCCCCCTCAGGGAAATTTTTTAGAGCCTTATTTACTGTTATGGTGGGCCTCTCTCCCGGGCAAATCATATGCATGGGAGATTGGAACTGTGTTGAAGACATGGTTAAAGATCGGAGTTCTCCTAAGATGTTGGGCTCTAGAGCCTGCTCACGCCTATTGAAAAATCTGTGCTCTGAGGCTGGAATGGTGAAGCCATGGAGATGCCATAACCCGGTATCCAGAAATTATACTTTCTTTTCTCCATCCTCTAATACTTATTCTAGATTAGATAGATACTACACACAGAAAGATTTTTTATATAGTTTTAAGGATATTAACATCCTCCCGGTTACCCTATCAGACCATGCTACAGTGAAAGCGACTTTAAGTTGGGGGGAACCCTGGCCTAGGGGGCTTTGGAGATTTGATATGGGTCTATTAAATGATATCCAATACAAAGATTCAATTAAACAACTGATACAGCATTTCCTAAGGGAAAATTCTGAATTAGCCCCCAAATACATCTGGGATGCATTAAAAGCGGTGGTGAGGGGCCACACAATCTCGTATGCCTCATACAAATATAAATTATACCAGGCTGAGTTGCAGAATTCCCTGGATCAGATCAGGATTTTAGAAGATGAGCATAAGAAAACAGGCACAGCTACGATCCTGACCAAATTTACTCAAGCCCGAGGCAAGTATGACTTTTTACTACAGAGGCGGGTGGAAAATAGTCTTAGATATCTGGTGCAGAAATATTATGAGAGAGGAGAGAGGGCGGGCAGACTGTTAGCTCAAAGATTGCGAAAACAAGCAGCAGACAGACATGTTGAGAAGATAGAAACATAGAAACATAGACTTTGACAGCAGATAAGGACCGCTGGGCTCATCTAGTCTGCCCATTTCCCTACCTACAGAATAGGCCGCAGATCCTAGTTAACCAACAGCCTATTTCTTCCTACCCCCCACAAGAATTGCCTTATGTCTGTCCCATGCATTCTTGAATTCTCCCACAGATAGCTCCAGATGAGACACCATCTCAGGAGGAGTTCTCCCCAGAAGGGATTGCAGAGGCATTTAAAAAGTATTATGAACACTTATACAAATCAGATAAAAGTTCTCAGCACTCTGAACATATCAAATGTTTTTTGGATAAAGTGAACCTCCCCACCCTATCTAACTCTCAGAGAATGACTCTGGGAGCCCCTCTGACTGAGCAAGAGGTGATAGCAGTGATTAAGGCTTTGCCAGCCAGAAAGGTGCCTGGCCCAGATGGCTACATGGCTGAGTTTTACAAAGATTTTGGAGAAAGTCTGGCCCCATTGCTGATGAGGGTTTGCAACTCGAATCTGGGGTCACAGGCAGTCCCCATTACCTGGAAAGAAGCTATGATAACCATTATTCCTAAATTAGGGAAGGATCCCATAAAATGTGGTAATTATAGGCTTTTAGCGTTACTGAATCAAGATGCTAAAATATTTACTAAAGTTTTGAGTAACCGGTTACAAAATGTCATAACTGATTTAGTGCACCCAGACCAATCGGGATTTATTCCAGGGAGGCACCTGCAAGATAATATACACCTACTTTTGAACATACTCTCCGGAGCCAGGCCTCCCCTGGGGCAGGATCGAGGGGCAGTTCTTTCTTTGGATGCTGAAAAAGCATTTGATAGAGTAGATTGGCAGTATTTGGATGCGGTCTTGGGGAGGTTCAGCTTTGGAGACAAATTCAGGGCATGGATAGGAGGTGTATACTCAGATCAAGTAGCGCAGGTTAAAGTGAATGGAGTACTTTCGCCCGTCTTTTCAATTTTTAGAGGCACCAGACAGGGTTGCCCCCTCTCACCTCTCCTTTTTGCTCTCAGTCTGGAACCACTAGTGGCCTATATAAGGCAGGCAACTGCTTTTCAGGGTATAAATATCAAAGGGGAGGAGGTAAAGATATCCCTGTATGCAGATGACACCCTGTTATATATTTCTAACCCAGTCCAGGTGATTCCTCACATTAAAGATATATTGCAAGAATTTGGCCATTTTTCAGGTTACAAAGTGAATGTGGAAAAATCAGAGCTATATCCGGGGGGGACCTTCCCAAAGTTAGACCCCTTTAAGTGGTGTACTCATGGGTTTCGCTATCTGGGAGTATGGATTTCCCATGATTTGAAACAGCTCCTGCTAAAAAAATCATATAAAATTACTGCAGAAAGTTAGAGAAGATCTTAATAGGTGGAAAGAATTGCCTCTTTCCCTCTCAGGGAAAATAGAAACAATCAGAATGAATGTCCTTCCTCAATTTCTTTTCATGTTCAGTGTTCTTCCTATCCAACCCCCTATCGGCTTCTGGAAGGGTTTATCGTCGACCTTTTCCAAATTTATTTGGGGAGGCAGAAAACCTAGAGTTAAATGGAAAATAATAATGACGCCCAAGGACAGAGGAGGACTGGGGCTTCCAAATATGCAGGTATATTATTGGGCAGCACAATTGCAGGCATTACGCACATTAACATGATGTTCCCCTCCAAGGTGGGTGGAGATTGAATTAAATTCCTGGCCAACATCAAAAGTAGCAGATATTTTTCATTTGGATTATCCCTGTCTGTCCAAATTACATGTCTCAAATCCCTGGTCGCAGACCACAGTACAAGTTTGGCTAAAGGCAAATAAATGCTTGGGCTTCCCGTTATTGTTTAGTCCTCAAACCCATCTATCTAGTTGCCAGGATTTTTTGCCCCTGAAACTAGATATGTCATTCCACTCATGGGAGAGACATGGTTTAAAATGGTTAGGCCAATTTTATCCGGATCAGACTCTTAAATCATTTGGGCAATTAAAACACGAATTTGGTCTGAGACAGTCTGATTTCTTCAGGTACTTACAACTTAGACATTATTTGGGATCTAAAATGGGGGATAAGTGAGAGGGAAATAACACGCCAGTTAACCCCCTTAGAGAATCCCTAATGGGGGTAACAAGTGGGAGAGAAACTAGTAAGACAATATCGAAGTTGGTGGGGGCAATGCAAGACATGAGCCATGATTATCTGAAGGAGGTTAAACAAGCATGGACAGTGGAACTAGGATTTACACTGTCAGAGAAAGAATGGGACAGGACATGGGAAGAAATCCACAAAACAACAGCATCCCTTTTTTGGAGGGAATTTTGTTGGAAAGTGGGAGTGCAATTTTTTCTGCTCCCAGTGGTGACGAAGCATTATAAGCATCATCCCTCAGACAGATGTTGGCGTCAATGTCAGGCGAGAGGCTCATATTCCCATATATTCTGGAAATGTCCGGTTGTTGTGAGTTTTTGGGAGGCGATCCAGAAGTTAACCTCTGACCTGCTTGAAGTTCCCCTTCCAGTGGATCCACAATATTGGTTACCCCATTTTGAAAAAGAGAACACAGAAATATCTGTTTGTGATAATAATAGGGGCAGCTCTTAAAACCATTACCATAAATTGGTTAATGCCAAACAAACCAGTAATAGATACCTGGTATACCATTTGTCTAAAAATTCTGCAGTCAGAATATTTGACAGCAAAGATTAGGCTGGGGTTGGATACCTGTAAAGCGAGATGGCTACCTTTTTTCCACCTTATGACTAAGAGAGATAATGTTGATATGTTGACACTGTTAGCCAAGTATGCATGAAAGAAAAACTAGTACAAGCTTTGCAGGAGTAAAAACTAATTGTTTTATTCATAAATAAGGTAAATAACATGTTCAAGTTTTACTAGATTTGATTTTAGGAAAATGATAGCCACCCTGATGAAGGGTGCTGGATGGTATAAGTTAAATATTATGTCTCTCTTATTAGTCTCTCTCTGTTGCTTTTTTCTTCTCTCCTTTGTCCTTTTTCTATTTTTGATAGTAGTTCTTTCTTTTGATTGTCCTTAACTCAGGGAAAAAAAAAGAAAAAGTTGATGGGACGCTCGTTTGTATATGACTGGAATTGTTGTGTAGTAAATACTATGTAACCTCCTATCAACAATAAAAATTATTATTTAAAAAAAAAAAATGGCTTTGAAACAATATGGGCCCCCTACCTAAGAGGGCACCTCCTGAAAGGCCTATTAATCCCCCTTCAGAGGCCTTATCCACTTCTGTTTTGGTTTCTCACATGCCTCCATCTGAGGCAGAACCTTTAGTACTAGAGGTATCTGGTGATGTAGGTTCTATGCCTCCCCCCCTTCCACCAGAAGGTGCCGTCACAGTAGTTAATAATCGAAGAAGGAGTTTATGGAAGAAAACTGCAGCATCTGTTTTAGAAGTCTTCCATCTCCCTGTGCAAAACACCTTTTCCACCTTGCAGGTTGAAGAACCTGATGTAGGTACAGAATCAGACTCTGTTTCGGTTCACTCCTCCCAAGCAGATAGAGGATCAGACACTGAGCGTTCTACAGAAGATTTGACCATCCCTCCAAAAAATAAATCTAGGATGGGTTCCCATAAATGGGTCAGGAAGAAATCCTAATGTTTTTCAATTTTCTTCAGGATTAATTAGTTCTCCTCTAGTAAAAACTTAATGTTTTATTTTTGTTTGTTTTTATACGCAATGGATACGTTATTTAGTATTGCTGTGGCCTCTTTAAATAATAACAGTATTCAGTCAGATAGAAAATGACTTTTGGTCTATTCTTTATTTGATTCCTTTTTTTATGATGTGGTATTCTTTCAGGACACTTGATTACATAGCAGACAAGAGATGGATAGAGCCTCTGTGGGATGGAAATGGGGGGTGACTTATTGGTCTATTGGAGAGGATCTTTGTTGTGGTGTTGGAATTTTCTTAAATTCCCCTTTGGCACAATCTATACAGGTAGTGGACAATGCCCCGGGCCGTGCTTTGTTATTAGATGTCACGTTAAATAAATTGCACTGTCAGTTTATTAATGTATAAGCCCCACAAACAAAGATGGCTAGAATTAAGCTTTTTAACACTATACAGCCTTATTTGTTTACCTCTCGTTATGTTTTCTTGGGAGGAAATTTCAATTGTGGGTTGTATTTAAAGGATAGGGGTCCTCAAATCCAAAAATTATATTGTGATACCAATTGCCTGGCTGCTTTGATTTCACAGACTGGTTTGGTTGATGCTTGTGGTTTTTTTGGCCGGCCAGATAAGACCTATTTCAGAGGTAACCTAGCTACTAGGATCGATTTCTGGTTTATATCTCCTACCTTGGAGATTAAAAATACCAAGACCCTTCCTGTTGCTCCATCTGACCACGCCATCATAGAGCTGACGGTCTCTAATTATGATGGTATGCAGCAAGGGCCTTGGAATGGAGGTTGAACTTCAAACTGTTGTCCCTTCCAACTGTTAAGGGTGGTTTTATTTCCTTATTAGAAGCACATAAATCGGTTAAAATGTTATATGATACTTCACAGGAATGGTGGGAGGATACAAAGCTAGATATTAAAAGATATTTTCAACACACAGGTAGATTAAATGGGAAATTTAAGAGGGACCAATACTGTATTTACAAAACACAGTTTCAGAATTTAGTGTTTCAAGCCTCCCAAGGAGATAAAACAATTCTTGCAGAGTTAGCAGAAACCAGGAGAAAAATGAATGAGCTGTAGTATAATAGACTTAGGTCTTTAGAACAGGAATGGAAATTTGTAACCCAGGGTTCACCGGATTTTATGAATCCATTTCAATTCTGTGCTCAAAAACAATATCAAAAGTGGATGTTTTTAATTCAGGATGCTAAGGGGTGTCTTTGTTCCAAAAGGTATGATATTATGACAGCCATAGAGGAGCATGTGCAGTCTTTATTTAGTCATCAGGAATCCTCCCGGGATGGTCATAAGGTTTGGTTGGAAAAATGTATCTTACCACAAGTTTTGTCATCCGATCAACGGGTACTGGTGTCATCACTTACTCAATCTGAAATAATGACCACTTTTGCAATGGTTAAAAAGAATTCTGCACCTGGAACAGATGGAATTCCATATGAACTGTACAGTGTGATTCTGCAAGTTTTGTTACCTGAAATCCTAGAGTTATTTCAGGATATGATGGTTTCAGGGAAATTGCCTGATTCAATGGGTAATGGGTTTGTGGTTTTTATGTATAAATATGGGGACAGGACTGACCTTTTAAATTGGCACCCCATCACATTATTAAATACTGACTTTAAATTGTGTACCAAATTGTTGAATAACAGGTTGTTGCTTTGTGCATCTACTCTGATACATCCTTCTCAGACGTGTACTATCCCTGATCAGAGTATAACGGATGGATTAATCTTATTAAGAGAAATTTTGTCCCGGGGGGAGACTGGAGAATTAACTGGTTTCATTCTTAGTTTAGATCAGGAAAAGGCCTTTGACAGGGTAAACCATGAATATCTTTGGGACTATTTGGCTAGTTATGGGATTCCGCGTACTTTGATTTTCTGGGTAAAATCTTGTTATTCTAATGCTAAAGCTTTAGCATATTGTAATGGATGGATGGGGAGGGCATGCATGGTTACCCAGGGAGTTAGACAGGGATGTCCCCTGAGTCCCCTTCTCTATCTTTTTACACTGGATCCTTTAATTCGTCACGTTAATGATAATATTGCTATCCAGGGGGTTTCTTTTTCCAGTACCTCAGAAGAAATTAAAAATATTGCATATGCAAATGACATTTGCTTTCTTGTGGGGGATTTACTTTCGGCCTGTTTAGTAGGACAAATACTTTGGGAATTTTCTGAATTCACAGGAGCTAGAGTTAACTATAGGAAAAGTAAATGCCTTCCTTTTGGATTAGAAAGTTTTTTAGAATCTACGGTAATTGAGATCCCTGTTGTGTCAGGGACCTGCACAATTCTTGGACTTCTTTTTGTTACAGGGGATTTGGCCTTCTTAAATTGGTCCTCCAAATTGGACATTGCATATGGAAAAATTTTACTGTGGAATAAGTGGAGATTGTCCAAATTAAAAAGGGTATATATGATTAAGACCTTTTTACTCCCAATTTTTTGTATTTAGCTGCAGTTTTCAGTCTACCCCCTAAGCTGGAGACCCGGATGTATGGCTGTTTTTTTTCAGGCATTTGGGGTAGTAGACTGACTCCAATTAAACAGTGTTTACTGTTTAGAGAGAAAGAAATGGGGGGTATTAAAATGATTAATCCCATTGTTTTCTTTTTTACAATTTTTGCTAATGTAAACTTGAGACCATTATTAATGAAATCTGAGGGTATTTGGATTCCATGGGTTTTGGATTTCTTGGCAGGGATACTCCCCTTCTGGCTTCCTCATTCGTGCATCCCAAAACAGCGTTCTTTGTACAATATTCCCGAAACTTTAAGGGTATGTTTTGGGAAAATTAAAACTTTGGTGTTTAGTACTGGAACATTTTTCACAACAGGACCGGAAAACACTATATGCCCATCTTCTATCTACTTTTTGTCATGTTATAGCCTGTTTTGACTCTAAACCAATTTCAGATAAAATTTCATTGGGAAAATGTTGACAACTACCCATATACTGGCTTATATGTGGGATGTTATGTGGCTTTCCCTACATGGGAAACTCAATGTCAAAGGAAACTTAAAACATAAAAGTGTAGAACATCGTTACTGCCCTAGGGAGACTTGTGTTGAGGTAGTGGAATCCATGGGCCATTTGTTCTTTGTGTGTCCTTTTTTAAAACGTTTTTGGAATTTTTTATGGGGTAAATGGCCTACATCACCCTTTTGTGATTTAACCCCTGAGATTTTATACTTGGGTATTCTTCCATTCAAATGGACTAAACATGATAGGGTTACACTTTGGTTATTTTTGGTGTGTTTTAAATTCTGTATATGGCATGTGCGGTGTAGGCTGACACTGCAACAATTAGAATATACAGAGGAACAATTATTTCATATGATCACTACTGCAATTCTTAGTCATAAAAATACTGAAAGGAAGTCAGTGCCATACGAAATCTTCCAGTCTTGGTGGTACAGTATAGATTGGCTATGAGTTGGTAGGGTATATTTTGAGATACATTTTAATCATTGCATAATTCCACTTTTGTTTATGACTAGTAATATGTGGTACTGAGTGTTTTCTTTGTAATTCCACTATTATTTTCTTCTGGTCTTAATTAATGAGAAGTGGCAGTGTCTGGTAGAAACAAATTATTTTCTGGTGAGGAGTATTCTTGATTTTGAGTATGGTTGAATTTTAAAATAGAAAAAAAACAATATAGGAACATGAAGAATCTGTATATTATGAATTTGTATGTTGTGGATACTAGTTAATTTTATATGAGGTACTTTGGGTTGGGAAAACATGCTGCTATATTGTGGTATGCATGTGCGGGGGGAGTTTATTTCAGCTTACCATGTATATTATGTATGGGATACTGTGTTTATGTTTTTCATCTTATTTTCACAATTTTTTTTTCTCCCTTTAGGTTTACGAGGGACAAAAAGTATGCCGTATACTTCATTTTTTTTTTTTGTATGTTGTCATACAATTTTTGTTATTTTGGTTTTCTCATAATAGAATCCCCTGCTCCTTTAAGCAAGGGGGGGGGACTTTCAACATTTACTACTTGGGTTTTAGAACTCCAATGACAGAGTTTTTTTTCCGCTACATGTATGATGAAATACATATTTCTGTTTATTATTTGGTTTTGTATTATAATGTAGTGTGTAGTAACACTTTTGTACATATAATTTTCCCATACTTTTGGTTTTAGGGGAGTTTTAGCTTTTGTTATTTATTCTTTTTTTTGTTTGGGACTTTAAACATTTTGATATTTGTTTTTGTTCATTTGGATGCTGTATTACCTTTTATATTAATTGTTTAATTTTGCATTATGATTTGGTGTGCTGTAACACCTTGTGTATTTGGTTTGCTTTTCAGTCTTAATAAAAGATTCTCCTACTCTTTTTGATAAATGCCATGGGATCTTTAACAGCCACCTGAACTACCACCAATCCAGGTAGATGGGACCTCGGTTGAGCGTCTCATCTGAAAGACGGCACCTCAGAAGTGCAGCACCCCTCTCATGCTGCACTACAGTGTCAGTACTGGGATATTAACCCAAGTGCCAGATGTGGGAACTGAACCCACTGCCCTCTGATCTCCTGGCCTTAGAGGCGAGCGTGCTACCTACTGAGCCACTATGGGCAGTATTGTGGCTGAATAGTTTATTCCCATGGGTTACAATGTGAACCAAGTTGTTTCTTCAGCCCATGGTTTCACAGGTTTTTTCATAGGTATCACAGTATCATAGGTGTTCAGAGCAGAGAAGACAGAAGTCCATAATACTCGCATTATGTCGATAATCCTCTGTCCCAAAAAACCTAACTCAGTATCTCTTTATGTTACTAGAAATTAGGTATCTGTCCAGTTTATGCTTGAATTCCTCAATTGTTTTACTTATCACTACATCCATAAGTAGGTTATTCCAGATTTGTTGTACTCTTACAGAGAACCAGTTTTTCCTTTTTGCTCAGTATCCCATGCCCTTGATTTGCAGATGGTGTTCTCTCATGTTGTATTTGTGTTTTTTTGGCTTCGAGGCACAACTGGTTCCAGAGTGATGCATCAGATAAAGCCCTAAAGACTAGACACATGTGCCCCATTAGTCTTCTGTACTCCAAGGAGTATATTCCCAGGTTCGTCAGTCTGTCCTCATATTCTAGCTCACTGTTTCTGACCATTTTTGTTGCCCTTCTCTGGACCCTCTCAAGTGATTTAATTTCAGTCCTGCCCGCAGGGGTCCAGAACTGGGCACAGTACTCCACATGGGGTCTCACCAAGGAACTATACAAGGGCACCACAACCTCCCTGCCTCTGTTGCTAATGTGTCTCCTGATACAATTTAGTATGCCATTTGTCTTTTTGGTGACCAAGCTGCAATGCAGTTTGCAGCTTAAGTCATTAGTTATTCTGACCCCCAAATCCCTCTCATCTTTCACTTCCCTCAGAGCTTTGCCGTTTAAATGGTATAAAAACTTGTTATTTCTAGTCCCGAAGTGCATCAAGCAACACTTGTCAGTGTGAAATGATAATTTGTGTGTTTTTGCCTAACCCTCCAGGTTACTTAGGGCTGATTGAAGTATGTCCCTATGTACAGTATTTTCAACTGTGTAGCCCAGTTTGGTGTCATCTGCAAATTTAGAGACCCAGGCTTAATTTCTGGGTTTCATGGTGGACATATATATGTTAAACAAACAGGGCTCCAAAACAGAGCCCTGTGGGACCCCCACTTGTTACATCTGTCCAGTCGGAATATGTCCCTCTGGTGCACACTCTTTGTTTTCTATTTGAGAGCCGTGATGATATCCATTTGGTGATATTACCCTCTATTTTGTAGTCTATTAATGTGTCGACTAGTTCACCATGTGGGACTTTGTCAAAAGCCTTGGAGAGGTCCAGGAAGATGACGTCTATCGATTTTCCTTCATCCAGAGCACTGCTAACCCTGTTGTAAAACTCTAGGAGATTTGTTTGGCATGAATGGCCTTTAATGAAACCATGTTGTGTGTGGTCGATGTTTCCTTTTGATTGCCTTCTGGTATTTTGCCCAGAACAGCTGTCAAACTAATGGGCCTATAGTTAGCTGCCTCGTGTCTTGGCCCTTTTTATGGATAGGTACCACCTCTGCCTGTTTCCATATCTTCACTACTTCATCCATTCCTAAGGATCTATTAAATATGGCTGTCAAGGGGCCAGAAATCTCATGTGTGAGTTCTTTAATCACTCTAGGGTGCAACCCATTGGATCCCTGTGTTTTACTTTGATCAATCTTTAATAGTCTTTCTTTTCGTTCTGGAGGTCTACAATAAGGTGAGAATCTTCCAATTCTGGGTTATGGATTTTTAAACCCTTGGTTTTGTCATTAAATACTGTGGTGAAATATGTGTTGAAAAGGTCAGCCATTCCCCTATCCTCAGTGACAGTTGTACCGTCTAAGTGTTTTAATGGCCTGATAGAGTTAGCTCCACCTTTTTCATTATTAATAAAGGAGAAAAAGGATTTGTAATTGTCCTTAACTCTGCTGGCCAATGTAAGTTTGTGATTCTGTTTAGCTTTTAGGATCTTTCTTTTTGAAATTTTAAGCTGTTGATGGTATAAGTCTCAGTTAGTCTGATGCCCGCACTTCTTTGCCCTTGCATGTGCCTTATTTTTTTAATTCTATTATTAGCTGATGTTGTCATCCATATTGGCACATTTTTTGATGTATCATATTTTGTCCTGTAGGAAACATATCTCTTGACCAAGTATATCCCACATTTGCTCCAGACTTTGATCTTTAAAGGCCACCTCCCATTGTTTCAGGTCTTCCCGCATATTGCAGAAGTCAGCCGTTGAGTAATCATAGATGATGGTGTTCCCATTTGTTGTTTCCAACTCCCTAGGCAGGGAAAAATAGATCATATTATGATCGCTTGTTCCAAGTGGGGCTAATACTGTGCACCCAGAAATAGATTCGCTCATGTTGCTTAATACCAAGTCCAGGATATGATTCCCTCTTGTATTTTTATCTATATGTTGCTGTTTCATTAAAAATGTCAAGATATCGTAGTTTGGACTATGTTTTGGCCCTGTTGTTAGCCCAGTCAATACCCGGTAGTCTTAAATCCCCTGTGAGTAAACAGTTTTTGCCTGCCAGGAGTGTATCCAGGCCGGTTATAAGTTCAGTATCTTCTGTATATGTGTTAGATGGTGGTCTATATATAACCCCAATGTCAATTTTGGGCCCTTTTTTAAGAGAGAGTTTTATCCAGACTAGTTCTGAGTCACCCCAGTGTGTCGTGTGAACCTGTTCAGATGTGATTTTATTTGTTATGTATAGGGCTACACCTCCTCCCCTCATTGCAGATCTGCTTCTGGAATATAATGTGTATCCCTGGATTTGTTTATCCCAGGTGTCATCCCCACTCCACCATGTTTCGGTGATAGAACATATATGCACATCATTTGTATCTAAGGTGTACCTAAGTTCATCAATCTTGTGGACCAAGCTCCTAGCATTGAGTGAAATGCAATTCCATGTTTTGTTAATCGTGCTATTAGTTACATGGTCTGTTTTAGGGTGACCCAGGATCTGAGCTTGTGGCCTAACCACATGCCCCCATGATTTTAGTTTAAATGACTGTCCATAGCAACCCTAAGTCTATCTGACAATATTCTTTTCCCCATTTTGTTGAGGTGTAAACCATCAGGGGCAAAAAGATGTGTGCCCTGGAAATGTTCCCCATATGAGATGTAAGTATGCCCTTCCCTGTAGCACCACCTCTTCAGCCACCCGCTTAGCTGGTAAATATCCTTATTTCTGCTAGCATTTGCTCTGGGGATGGGAAGTATTTCTGAAATTATGATGTCACACCCTTTTGCCTTTAGTGCAGCTCCCACTTGCTCAAAGTCCCTCTGTATATTAAACCAACCTCTCTTCCTTGTTTCATTTACACCCACATGTAAGATTGTAACAGGTTTGATAGTGTTTTGTAGTAACCCTGGGAGGAAATTCCTGATGTCCCCTATCCCTGCACCTGGGAGTACACTAACTGTTGTGTGTTCATTCTGTTGCTTGCATAGTGCTTGATCTGTGTATCTCAGAATAGAGTTACCTATCACCAATACATCTCGAGTTATTGGATGTATTGGTGTGTCATGTTTTTCTCCCTCGGTCTACAGCCTGCTTTTGTTTGCTAACTGTGTGGGTAGCTCTTTCTCCCTTAGTCCCATCATTTGGGAGTTTGCACTGAGGTCCGCAAGGGCTTGGAAGCTGTTTTGGGTGTCTATATATCCTGTCCCCCCAATATTCCTGCACCCTTTTTTTGGTGCTTTTGTTACCCTGCACCAATCCTCTTCTACATTCTCTTTGCTGTCATGTCATATCAGAGCACTTCCTGTATTGGGGTACTACCATCAGGTACTGTGGGTCGTAGGGGTGTGTAGACTAGACTTGTGTTCACAGCTGCGGTATCAATAAACTGCTCTAGTATGGTGATTTCTTTCTGTACTTTCAGCCTAGATTGTAATATAATAATCTCCTCCCTTAATATATCTATTAGCATGCATTTATCACAAGTATAGTGCTCTTCCTGATCACCACATGTGTACATCTTGCATGTCTGGCATTGATTAAAATCTGCTTTGTGTTCTAAGGTACCCATGCTGCAGGTTTACCTTATTTATGGCCTGGATCTTTATAAATTGTCCCAGTTCCCCAGACTTCCACAGCTGACACAGATGACACGTGCTGACACACGTGTCTCTGTGCGCGGTGATGCGCGCTGTGCCAGTGCTCACCCTGCTTGCAGCAGGCTAGGTAAGAAGCCTAGATTGACCCGGAAGTATCCCTGGGGGTTACGGGTCCCTCACAACAAAGTTGCACAAAAAATAGGATTTAATTACAGCTTATGCATCTCCTACTCATGTGTAGGACAAGTACAGAATATGAATATGTAGCCCAAACACTGAGGGCACTGAGGGTGGACAAGGTACCAGGCCCTGATGGCATCCACCCCAGGGTACCGAAGGAGCTGGCAGAGGTCCTTGCGGGACCTTTGGCAGACCTATTTAATGCCTCACTACACTCTGGGTGTGTACCTCAGGACTGGAGGATGACTCATGTGGTACCCCTCCACAAGAGTGGGCACAAGGATGAACCGGGGAACTACAGACCGGTGAGCCTCACATCCATTGTGGGTAAGCTAATGGAGACTATCCTGAAGGAGAGGCTGGTGTCCCTCCTAGAGGCCAAAGGACTACAGGACAGCAGACAGCATGGCTTCATATGTGGCAGATCCTGCCAAACCAACCTGGTGGAGTTCTATGGCTGGGTAACTAGGCAACTGGACAGGGGCCATGCAGTGGATGTCCTGTATCTGGACTTCAGTAAGACATTCGACTCGGTGCCACATGGAAGGCTGGGAAGTAAGTTAGAAGGCAGAGGGGCAGGTGCAAAGCAAGTGAGATGGATAGGGAACTGGCTTCAGGGAAGGCAACAGAGGGGGGTGGTGGTGGGTGGGGAGTGCTCACACCCAAGGGTAGTGATGAGCGGTGTTCCACAGGGCTCGGTGTTGGGACCAGTATTGTTTGGGATATTCATTACAGACATATCATTGGACATCAAGAGCAAGATCAGTCTGTTTGCTGATGATACCAAGGTAGGAGCGGTGGTGGATGACCTGGGGGGGTGGCAGCGGTTGCAGGAGACATAAGGCAATTATAGTGGGGGGTGGCAGGAAATAGGCTGTTGGTTAACTAGAATCTGCAGCTTATCCAGTAGGTAGGGAAATGGGCAGACTGGGTGGGCCAAGTGGTCCTTATCTGCCGTCAAAGTCTATGTTTCTATGTTTCTATGTTTCTATCTGGCAAACCTTGAAACCTGGTCAGACACCTGGCAACTGGGGTATAATGCCAAAAAGTGCAAGGTGCTGCATTTTGGGATGAAGAACCCAAGGAGGAGTTATCAGCTGGGGGGAGTGCAGCTAGCCCAGACAGAGGAGGAGAAGGATCTGGGGGTGCTTATTAGAGGGTCAATGAACAACTCGGCACAATGTAGGAAGGCAGCTGCAAAGGCCAACAAAATGCTGGGTTGCATTGCAAGGGGTATATCCTTGAGGAGGAAGAAGGTGATTCTGCCACTGTATAGGTCTTTGGTTAGACCGCACCTGGAGTACTGTGTGCAGTACTGGCGACCGTATCTGAAAAGGGACATTAAGTTACTGGTGGGGGTCCATAGCAGGGCGACAAAGATGATCAAGGGGCTGGGGGACTTATCATATGAGAGGAGGCTGAGGGAATTGAACATGTACTCACTGGAGGAGAGGAGGGACGGGGGGACATGATTGAAACCTTTAAGTACATGAAAGGAATAAACAAGACGGGTACAGAGGAGCTGTTCAAAGTAAGGGAGGGGAGGGACACCAGGGGCTATGATATGAGACTGGAGGGAGGAAGGTTCAGGAGGGAGATGAGGAGACACTTTTTTACAGAGAGGGTAGTAGCTGGGTGGAATGCGTTACCTGCAGAAGTGGTATCCAGTAGAACAGGTGACTGCTCCAAAAGGGGATGGGACAGGACAAGGGGGAGGGTCAATGTAGGGGAAGGGTGGAAGGGAAGGGAAGCTGCAGAATAAGGGGTGCTAGCTGTACATTCGAGCAGACTTGATAGACCTCTAGGCCTTTATCTGCTGGCAAATTTCGTATGTTCGTAACAATTTTAAAAATGCATAGTGGTAATTGTAGCTCAGTCCAGCACTACAGAACTACACCACTCTCTTCCTACTTCCTGCTGTGGGTCAGGAGGTAGGGCTCCAAAGAAAACGCTTTAAAAAGCACAGGCTAAGATATTTTATCAATACACCGTGCACATATCCCATTTGTTGTACTAGCCCCCATTAGGAGGTCTGCTCCCGATTTCTGTTACAATTTATTTGTCCGCCTGCTCACAGCAGGTCCGAGTTAAGAAGCCTAGATTGACCCGGAAGTATCCCCGGGGGTTACTGGTCCCTCGCAACAAAGTTGCAAAAAATAGGATTTAATTACAGCTTATGCATCTCCTACTCATGCATAGGACAGGAACAGAGTGCGAATATGTAGCCCAGACAATTTAAAAAATGTGTAGTGGTAACTGTAGTTCAGTCCAGCACTACAGAACTACACCACTCTATTACTACTTCCTGCTGTGGGTCAGGAGGTAGGGCTCCAAATAAAATGCTGTTAAAAAACACAGGCTAAGATATTTTATCAACACACACTGCAAATATCCCATTTGTTGTACTATAACCCATTAGGAGGTCTGCTCCCAATTTCTGTTACAATTTTCTTTTTTTCCGGGGATGTAGGTACAGACTGGGAACATTGGGAGAGATTTTGCTTAGATATTTTTTGAAGGCTTCTACTGGGCAATGTGGCTGCCCTGGGAGGGTGAACATGCAGCCGTTTAGGTGGTCTTTGCTCCTTTCCATGATTTTGCTGTGGTTTTTCATTTTTTCGTTAAATGTAATTGTTATATACTGGTACCCCATTGTGTCAGTACATATTTCAAATGAGTCGGGCTTTAATTTGTGTTGTCCCTTGCAGCCGTGTCTGGCAAAATGTATTTGAATTTCAAACCAGACATGATGGACTAGGCCATCTGGTGTTTCTGTGGACAGCATGTCTGAGTTCCTCAACTGTTCCAGCTCGCTGAGGGGGATGGCTGGATGATGTTTAGTGCGGTCCTTGCCTTCGCGTCAGAGATTTTTTATATTCCCCCAAAATACATTGTTCGATGAATGAAAATCAGTGTCGCACATCAAGTTTACATTTCTACTGATTGGGGGTTCATTGAGATACCTGTTTGTCCTGGCTTTTAAGCCTATATAGCTGCTGATGCTGTGCGCTTGTCCCGTGGAGATTCTGACAGACCCGTAGAAGTTACATAGGATAGCATTTAATTCTGCAGGCAGTATTTCTGTGGAGTTTATTTGCATTGCTTTTTTCACTGAGCCAGTCAAGGAAGATTTTCATAGCTCAGGATGTTGCTCTCATTGTTGTGGGCTCATTTCTTTCTTTTTCTAGTCTGTCAGTGTCTTGAGGTGCCAGGTCTAAGTGTCTTCTTTTTTCTTTTTTCCCCCATTTTAGTTGCTCGTGGCTGAGTTGCTTCTTTGTTTTCAGTTCCAAACCATTTGGTTATGTCTGACATGTTAAACGGGTTAAAATTAATTTCTGAATGTTCTGCCATTTCTTTTACTGTCAGCTATTCTGAAGTGAAGTTGTCAATCTGTTCTGTGGAGAGGTGGAGAGGATTAGACAGCTTCTGACAGGCACAGTGATTTTTTTCTCCCCCTCAGGGTCTGAGAGGCTGCCAGGAATTCATCTGTGATGTTGTACTCAGATATCATCACACCTTTTGGAGACTGTCATCCAATCAGGTAAGTGGATTTGTTCTTGCCATTTTATGATGTCTTATTTCTAACTGGTTACAAACAGTACTGTACAAATGTACAGCAACCTTGATCAGGTGGTTGTGGGCAACTGCAGATCATAACTCACAAAATGGCTAACAAGATTTTCACAGTGAGATTTCAACAGCCCTGCAGCCTTGAACAGATGGTGAGGAGCAACTGCAGATCACGACTCACAAAATGGCTAACAAAATTTTCACAGTGATCGACCCAGTGGCATTGAGGGCTGATGGACCAGTGGCATGGAGGGCTGAGGCACTGGGTGCCTTAACTCCTGCCATGCCTTTGACCTGGGTTTGGGAATGGACCAATGTCACTCATAGGCCGGCAGGGTGAGGGAGGACTGACCATCCTAAGACAGCTCTCCTTCCATGAGGAGAGAGGATTCTGAGTCTCAGCACTTGCCTGCCAACTAGCGGAGGCAGAGTGGCAGTACAGGTAGGATCAGCAGATGTGGTGTGTGTGTGTGTGTGTGTGTGTGTGTGTGTGTGTGTGTGTTGATGCAGAATGCATGTGGGATAATACACACATGCATGCACGCGTCACATACAGATTCCCTGGGGAGCAAATGGAGACTACGGCCCCAGCTTGCTCAGCATCTCCTGCTGACAACACGTGACCTTTTGTGGCAGGCCACTCACCAATATGGCTCTGCGTAAGTGATGGTTAACCCATAAGTCTACAAGACAGGAGATTTTCACCATAATATGTATTGCTGCTTTAAGTTCGAGGCAGGATGTTTTCCTTCAGTTCCCTGTCACTTATGAATATGTACTGTGTAGTATAGCATTTTATATATAATATATATATATATATATATATATATATATATATACATACACACACAGTGACTTGCAAAAGTATTCAACCCCCTTGAAAGTTATCAGATTTGTCTGGATTACAAATGAGAGTTACATATATTATTCCAGTCAGTATTTTTATTGCAAACTCATATGCTCTAACAGTATATTGTCAAAGCCAAAATTAATTATCCGTCAGCAGATCTTTTAAAGAAAATTAAAAACTGGAAAATGCTGCTTGCAGAGGTATTCAACCCCTACACATTAGTATTTGGTAGAGCCACCTTTTGCTGCAATAACAGCTTTAAGTCTTTTGGGGTAAGTATCTACCAGCCTTGCACACTGTTCGGAGTGATTCTTGCCCATTCTTCTTGGCAGATTTGTTCCAGGTTGTTCAGGTTGGTTGGGTGACGCTGAGAACCGCAATTTTCAAACAGTGCCACAGATTCTCGATGGGATTGAGATCTGGACTTTGACTTGGCCACTGTAGGACATTCACCTTTTTGTTGTTTAACCACTCCTGTGTTGCTTTGGCCTTGTGCTTGGGATCATTGTCCTGCTGAAAGGTGAAGTTTTTCCCAGGCTTCAGTTTTTCAGCAGACTGAAGCAGGTTCTCTTGCAGTATCTCCCTGTATTTTGCTCCATCCATTCTTCCTTCAATTTTAACAAGATGCCCAGTCCCTGCTGATGAAAAGCATCCCCACAGCATGATGCTGCCACCACCATACTTCACTGTAGGGATGGTGTTTTTCGAGGCATGGGCAGTGTTAGGTTTGCGCCACACATAGCGCTTTGAATTTTGGCCAAAAATCTCTATCTTGGTCTCATCAGACCACAAAACCTTGTGCCACATCTTAGCTGGGTCACTCTCAAGCTTTCTGGCAAACTCCAGATGTGCTTTGATATGGTTCTTTTTGAGTAATGGCTTCTTTCTAGCCACCCTCCCATACAGGACAGTATTATGCAGAGCTCTTGCTATGGTTGACTGGTGCACCTTCACTCCACTCTCAGCCACTGAACTCTGTAGCTCCTTCACAGTGATTGTTGGCCTCTCTGTGGCTTCCCTCACTAGTCTCCTTCTTGTTCAGACACTGAGTTTTGAGGAACGGCCTTGTCTAGGTAGTGCCTGGGTGGTGTGATGCAGCTTCCACTTCCTCACTATTGATCCAACAGTGCACACTGGGATATCCAAACACTTAGATATTATTTTGTACCCTTTTCCTAATTTATGCATGTCTATTACTCTATCTCTAACTTCTTTAGAATGCTCTTTAGTCTTCATTTTCACACCCTTCCTTCAGATTCACAGTCTGACCAATGGTCAATAAACTGAGGGGGGGTTTTATCCAGAAAATGTGAGCTACTTTAATGTTTCAGAGGTGTGGCCAATTGTAAGCCAATTGTGTCCTCATTAGGGCAACATTTTTCATCTGTGTAAACTTGGAGCTTCCAGAGCACAGGGGTTGAATACTTATGCAAACAGCATATTTCAGTTATTTATTTTTCTTAATATTTTCTAACATAAAACCAATGTCACTTTAAAATAATTATTTTGAGGGTCAGTCTTTTTAATTAAATATTACACAGAACAAAATCTCAATGTATAATTTGTCATTCAGACAAATCTGACAACTTTCAAGGGGGTTGAATACTTTTGCAAGTCACTATATACTGTGTGTGTATATATATATATATATATATATATATATATATATATATATATATTATTAATATATTGGTAAATTGATTTGTTTCAAACCTTTTCAAACATTGATTCTTGAACTTAACTGTACTACAGAGTCATAATATAAAATATACCAGTCAGGTGTTAAAATAACATTTAATGATACAGTATTTGGAAAGGGGAAGGAATAAGGGTAGGAGGGAAAAGGAAATGCTGGGTAGTGAGGGTGAATGTCACTATGCCACTTCATGCTGGACCAGGCACACCGTCGTTTGGCTATGGTTGTCCACCAAAAAGATATAACATCATGAAGGGAAGTAAGTAAAGTTCACAATGCTAACAGCACATCAGTGTACTGTACAGTAACCAGTGAGTCAGTGACACACACAACTGATGTCTGGTGATGTCCCATACTCAGCCCAGGCTGTCAACATACTCCATCCTGTTCTCTAGATTGAAGTATGGTGGCAGCATAATGCTGCTTACCAGGAAAGGTGGGGTAAAACTGGAAAATGTGGCTGCCTTAGAGGGACTTCTTTGAGGGTTGCCTGCCTCTCTGCACACAGTGTTGATCCTCCAAGCAATTATGTGTGGTCAGTGACAGACCTATGCAGTGTGTGTCGCAGCAACAGCATGAGTGCAAATGTACAGAACTCCACTTACTTTTTGAAAGCAACCCTCCCTTCGGGTGGGGTTGCTGCTTTAGACCCACTGGTACCCATGCCCAAGGTAGGCCATTGTGAGGATTTTGTGTAGGGCAGTTAGCGGTCCAGTGGCCAGGATCCTTCAGCAATCCACACTGAGGGTCTCATCACATGCAGTCACACAGGTCAGAGGGGTCAATGTCTGTGTATTGTATCCTAGCAATCATGTGCACTAGGTGAAATCCTGGAACAGTGTTGCACACTTGTGCAGTGACAAAACCTATGGTACAATACTAACTGCTGTGTTTTCATTCATACAGTATAGTGCTAAATTGAAAATGCAACCCATAAGGGTGACCTGCTGAAATATTGCAATTCTTATAATACAGGGGTAGTTGGGGGGAGGGCTCATCCCAGGTGTACTGTACTGCTCATATACATAGGTACTATAGTACTGTATATGTATGTGTACTGAAGGGTGTCTCTTACTGAATAGGAATGTTCTCTTGTGGTGATTGGGGGAGAAGATTACTAAGTAGACCTGATCCATTTTGTTAGCCCAAACAGCAGGAGAGAATGTTCCTATTCAATAAAATACGTTCTTCAGAATGCATAGATAAATATATTAATATTTATTTAGTTTTTATTTACCAGGTAGATGCACCAGACATACAAGGCTTATTTTTTAATTTATTTTTATTAGTTTTCCAATGTATTAGATACATGAGGACTTTGTGGTACATAGTACAGTATATACAGTAGCTGAGACATGGACTACATAGAAACATAGAATCTCTTGGCAGATAAGGACCTGATGGCCCACCTAGTCTGCCCTATTTTCCCTACCTATACTGTCGACACAGACTCTACCCAGTCTGATCTTTCACCTCCACCGCTAAGATCCCTCTGTGTCTGTCCCTTAAGTTCTTGAACACTGTCACCGTTTCTGCTCCCACCACCTCTGCTGGTAATCTGTTCCATCCATCCACCACTCTCTCTCCATGAAGAAGTACTTCCTCACACTTCCTCTGAGCCTCCCCCCTTCTAACTTCATAGCATGGTCCCTTGTCCTTGAGCATCTTTTTCTGTGGAAAGTGCTTCCTTCCTGTACCTTGTTTTTGCCTGCAAGGTATTTGAATGTCTCTATCATATCCCCCTTTCCCTCCTTTCCTCCAGGGAGTACATGTTCAGTTCATTGAGCGGGGAGCCTTACCCCATAGGGCTTTTGATGCAGGCCATGCACCATTTTGGTTGCCCTCCATTGTACTGCCTCCATCCTCTCTATGTCTTTACAGAGGCAGGGCCTCCAGAATTGTACACAGTACTTGAGGTGTGGCCTAACCAGTGATCTGTATAGGGGTATTATTACCTCCCTCCTTCTGCTGGTGATTCCCCTTCCTATGCAACCCAGCATCCTTCCAGCCTTCCCCACTGCTTTGTCAGACTGCTTCACTACCTTCAGTGCCAATAAGGCACTGTGTACCCTTGTTACCACACTCAAGGGATCCTGACAATTTAATATAACACTAAATGAAGTTAAGAAACATTAAGTCATTTATTCAGCACGCCCATGGACTTGGCTCAAAAATAGTGCCTGATAAGTTCAACTAGTGCCTTGATACTATAGGCGTTCCACTTCTGTAATGATACATCCATGAGGCAACCTAAAATTAAAACATTGTAGTAAGCATGATGGCTGCCTTTAAGCAGAATCCAGAAAAAAAAGAAGAAACACCTTCAACATCGTGTGGGGCTTGCAAACTGTTAATTTATTACTCAGTCTTATATGCATTACTCCAAAAACGTGTTGCACTGTAGGACCACAGTGGAAATATCACCCAAGGAGTTCTTTTTGCAGAGCAAGCAAAACTAGCCCACTCTGCCTAATCGGGATTTATAGAGCTTCACAACATAATTTTGAGATGAAGTCCTCAGACAGACTTGAGTTCATGGAGACTATACTGAAACAAATGCATTTAGTGTTTTATACTGAGAAACTTTGATTTAAATTATGACATATAGCCACCAAAGTACCTGCTCTGAGAGGGCTCTGAGGTGTGTGTTTAAGCAATATACCACAAGAGGGTGTGAGTGATGGCAGGATTTACCCACGGCTGGTGTGGTTCGGTCACGAGGCCATTGACAAGTGGGTGAACTACACCAGAAGTGGGTTAATGCTGACATTACCCACGCTCTCAAGTGGGATATTGCGATTATGCAATGGCCCTCTTTATTGCTGAGGAAAAAAAGTAATAATAAATATTTTTTTATGTGTAATTATTTTTTAATTGATTGCTGTGCAAGGAAAAATAGTCCCAAGTTGCTACCCAGCTTCTAGTGCATCTTTAGACACAGAACAGTAGGCACTGACTGTTTGTAATTAGCGAGGCACACATGTCCCCACCTGCGGTTCCAGTACCTTTGTTTGAACTGAGAGAGGAGTGAGAGAGTGACAGTGTTTTGTTTTGTTTCTTTTTGCAGGGAAAACAGGCTACTAGTACCACAGAAAGCAATATTCTCTCTCTCATGTTATGGGGAACAGTAAAGACAGCATGTAGCGGGGAAAGACGTGGCAAGAGGTGAGCCAGCTGAAACTCTTGAATTGCCTATGAAGACAGATCTGCAGTTTGCAACAATTATTCTCCAGTCGTCATCAGGTCCTGGCCTGGTGAAACAAAGTTTTTGTTTTTTTGTTGTAATATGGCCTCTGCCTCACCCCCCAACTGACTAGAAGTTCCAAGATTATACAGAGCTGAGCGGAAACAGCTGCACATTTAAACTGAGGAGTCCTGCTGTAATTGCCTTCTGGTCTCCATATTCGTCAGTCTTGGGAGACCGGAGCATGAAGATATTAGGAGATGAGGGAAGGGAGTTAGTTAAGGTGAGCCCTGTTATTGAGTTACAAGGGATGAGAATGTTTTTGTTTCTATGTAAGGTTTTAGGCATTTCATACTTCTCTAATCATACCCTTGTTTTTACTGACAGAAATTGCAAAGTTGTTAGTGCATCGTCGTGGTTTAACGAGATGACTAAACCAGGGATTGCCTGTTTGCCCGCCTTGGGTTTGCCATGCATGGAGTGATTTCAGAAAGGGGGTCCTGATGTGGCTGACTGGCGGCTGGCACTTTTTACCATTGGGTGATGCTATGATTTACAATGTGTAAATCATGCCAGCCAGCCAATCGGCATCTAGGATTTTAGAAGCCATTGTATTATCAAATATATAAAACTGCTCCATGATGCAGTCCCATGCAGCCAGCACCATCTTCAGCTCGCAGCTTTCTGCCTTGCCCAGTACGGCTGTACTGAGGGGAACACAAAATTGATTTCAGACACCTTGATCTCATCATTACTGGCACCTCTATACAAGGCCTATTTTCAGGCACAACCAGGGAGAGTACTGGACTATAATTACAAATTAAGAATTTACGGTTTACTCCAAGCACAAGGCATGTTAAAGCACAATAATATAGGACTGAAAACGGTGCATCAAATAAAGTGCAACATGTATCCCGGGAACAAAGGAAAATGACTACAAACTGCAAATCTGATGCAACAGCAGTCAAAGAAGCAAAGAGGAACAACAACTACATTATATAACAAGCACATTATGCTGTGGATCACTCGAATTTTCTTGGTGAGGATTTATAAAGTGATTTATAGTAAGTTTTTAATTTCTTAATTGAGTGTAATGCTTTCTCCTTCACCTGTGATGTGGATCACTCCCAGTTAACATTCTCTAACAGCAGAACCTCTGTACGCAGGATAATGTATACCCTTGAGGAAAGGGGGGGGGGGACATGGTAGAAACTTTTAAGTACTTCAGTGGAATCAACAAAGTCCAAGAGGGTAGCATCTTTCAGAAAAAGAGATGCGCAAGAACAAGGGGACACAATCTGAAGATAGAGAGGGGACAGCTCAGGGCAATGTGAGAAAGTATTTTTCACAGAGAGGGTGGTGGTTGCATGGACCAGTCTTCCTGAGGAGGTTGTGGGGTATAAAACTGTGGGAGAATTAAAGAATGCATGGGACAGACATAAGGCAGTTCTTGTGGGGGGTAGGAAGAAATAGGCTGTTAGTTAAATAGGATCTGCAGATTATCCTGTAGGTAGGGAACTGGGCAAACTAGGTGGGCCAAGTGATCCTTATCTGCCGTCAAAGTCTATGTTTCTATGTTTCTATGTAAAAGTCCCTGCTGTTCTGAGTGCTGATTGGCAAAAGCTGTGTAAGCAGAATGCATTTTCCTTACCTTAACACTGGGTAATGTCAAAAGACTTCTCAGAGGATGCGTCTACCTTCCCCCTAAGGATGGTAATAATGTCCTCACCTCTCTTATAGCTTCCCTCTCTGACCTCCCCGGCCACAGTCTCATACTTTGCAGAGATTTCAACATCGACTGGTTGAACCAACATAAAAATAAAGTTCATTCAACACTAGCTGACATCAACCTTACACAACATGGTCAGGATTCACAAAGAAGATGCGCCCAGTACATCTCGGCTGCCCCGGTGCAGGGGAGATGCACTGAGTGCAAAATGGGGTATTCACAGAGGAAGCACAGGAAGATGCCCCCAGTGCATCCTCTCCGTGAATAGCACAGGTGTGCCCAGCCCAGGATACCCTGGAGCATCCCAGGCTGCTCCGGCGCCTCCAAGTCAGGCTGTGAGCCCATTGGGGCAGGGCATTTCAGGATGCCCTGCACCCAAAAATGTGATTCACAGCCAGGGGCATGCAAATGAGACCATTAGACATGCATGGTTCAATGGGGCCATTAGCATGCCATTATAGCCCCATTTGCATAGCGCTGGCTGGGATGCCCCAGCAGAATGTGCCGAACTGTGTCCACCGCCCCTCCCCACCCGACCCCAGCCCAAGTCATACCGCTTCGGCGGAGGTTGAAAAAAATGAATCCCCATGCCTCCATCGAGAGCCGCAGCGGTGGCAGTAAAGGTTGTTAACCCCAGCACCTGTGGATGCTGCTCCGCAAGCGCCCGAATGAAATAGAGGAACCACCTCCAGCCCCAAGCCCTCGGTGTACGCCTCCCGCGACGTATGCCTGTGCAGTCAACCCCCAGCACCCCAACCCACCTCTCCCCAGCCCAGCAGGATCCCGCACAGCCGGTGGGCAGCTCAACCACCCGCATACCACCACGGCCGCCCACCGACAGAGCTGTCTGGGAATCAGCAACAATCGTACAGCTCAGGCTGTACAATTGCTATCATTCTCGAACAACACCTCCTCTTTTGCCTTCCCTGTCCCTTCTGTAGATTGTGTACCCTGGTATGTTGACATCCCATTCATGGTTCTCGGTGTACCATGTTTCTGTAACTGCCACAATATCCAATTGTTCATCTTCCATCAAAGCTACTAGCTCAGAAAGCTTGTTTCCCAGACTACGGGCATTAGTAGTCATTGCCCTTCATTTAATGTTGGCTTGATCCTTTTCTCCCCCATCCCTGCTCTTATTGCTCTTATCTATTTTACCATTTACCTCCATCCTGCCCTGTGTTGAGCTCTGTACCTCAGTGTTTACCCTACTACCTGCCCTGTTTTGTGGGGGGAGGCTTGACTTTTCCTGCCTTTTATCAGTACCTCCCCCCTTATCTAGTTTAAAAGCTTGCCAAGGAAGCATTTAAACCTGTCACCTAGGAGCTTGGTCCCCTTTGTGGACAAATGCAGACCATCATACCAGTATAGACCTTTATCTCTCCAGGTGGACCCCAGTCCCCAAAGAGCCAAAGCCTTGTGCTCTGCACCAGTTTTGCAACCATTCATTACACTGCATGGTGTGCAGTACCTAGCCTTATTCCTGCCATGGACTGGTAGCACCTCTGAGAAGGTTACTGTGCTTGCTACCCATCTGAGGCCCCTCCCAACTCCACAAATTCATTCTGCACTGCACTGATCCCATGCTTAGCTAGGTCATTTGTCCCAAGGTGGACAATGATATCTAGTTCTCTCTCCTGTGATGCCACTCACAATTGTGAGGATTAAGCTTCTTGTCCCTCAAGCCATGGCACCAGGCGCAGCTTACTTCCTTCTCCCTTCCCCAGTTCTACCCCCTAACAATTGAGTCCCCTATCAATAGCTGTTTCCTTCCCTGTGGTGTCCCTTGCCACACTTTTGTGGGTCTCCCTTGTGGATGTCCTCAGCATTCTTCTGGGTCTCCACTGGGGTGCCATCATAGAGGAACCTTGCTCTGCCAGAATGGCATCTGATTTGTGTAGAGGTACAACTGGGGGGCTTCACTTCTGGTCCACCACCCGCACCCTCCCAGAACCCACTGTGGTCCTTCTGCTCTTCATACTCCGAAACCTCTGACTCAGTGGTTGTGGCAGTGGTGCTCTTTGGGAGGGGGAAGCCTCCTTAGTCCTTGCTAGTTCAGCCTGGAGGTGGGCAACCTCCTCTCTCAGAGCTGACAGTTGCCTACAAATAGGACAGCAACACAGTTTCCAGAATGTTTCCCGGAAAACTGCTGCCCCACAGCCAGTGCATTGCACCACTCCCCACATGTCCCGCTCCCTTATTCTATACAATATGTAATTATATATGTATTATTATTTGTTTTGTGTAACTACTCTTTATGCATGTTGCAGGGTTATTAGGAATATGGCAGTTCTGCCCCAAGACCTATTGAGGAAGTGATGTCAGTGATAACAGTGGCTGACTGTCTGCTCTGACCACTCACTGCTACTTGCTTTTCTCGCTGGTCATCACCGTCAGCACTAGCCTGGGTCTAGCAGCAGCAGCAGAGCAGTCGGCCACCACAACATGGTTCAGCTACGAGCACCCGATGGACTGGAGGGGGTGAGACTAGAGCCTGGAGGATTGCAGTGGTCCAAGAAGAAATTAAATGCTGGCTTGCCTGGTAGCTACTAAGTGTGTGGGTGGACCGGAGGTGGAAAAATTAAGTGTTCCCTTGAGTAGCAGCACAGCTGATTGGCAGTTAATGGTTGGTCACATGCAGTGTGCGTCAGTGTGTCACAACTGCAGAAGTCTGGCTTGACCCCAAAACTAACAGAAAACAGGGCCATGGTCAGGACTTCTGCCTTGCAGTACACAGGCAGGGCCGGACGATTATTGACTTGACTGGGTGATCGAGGGGGGGAGCTGCCTCTGCCTCAGAATCTCAGGACTCAGATGAGACGGGCTCACGGGCAACAGGAAAAAAGTTTTACAGCCGGTCCACAGCCTGAGCAGAGTAGCAGCAGACAGTGCACTGCAGAGACTCAGAGCACCGGGGTATGAACTGAGGCAAAGCATTTTTTGACTGGTGCACGTGCCCGGTGTGCCCTGGTGTAACGCCGCCACTAAGTACCTCCCCCACCCTATACATATTTCTTGGGTTCCTGTGCCCTAGGTGCATGATTTTGCACTTCTTGTCTTTGAACCTCAACTGCCATGCTCTTGACCACTTCTCTAGTTTCCCAATACCCCTACACATTCTTCCCATCTCTTACTTATTGTCCACTCTAGTACAGATTTTGGTATCATCTACAGAAGGGCATACCTTCCCTTCCAGTTCATTTGCAATGTCACTTATTAAGACATTGAAGAGGACTGGTCCCAGTTCTGAGCCCTGCAGCTGCCTGTTGGTCACTCTTCTATCATTAGAGTGAGTGCCATTAGCCACCACCCTCTGTTGCCTATCTGTAAACATTAACTAACCCAGTTCACCACTTAGGCTCCCACCACTGGGCACCTTAATTTCTTAATCATTCTCCTGTGCGGCACAGTGTCGAAGGCCTTGCTAAAGTCCAGACAGGCCTGTGGGGGAATGAGTACTATGGATCTCATTCAGGAAAATTATAGATTTGGTGTAGAATTCCCTATTCCACTTCAGGCCTTACTTTTCTCCTGCAAGGATCACACTACATTCCCACAAGACACTGTTACGGGAATACACACAGAGAAGCGGAAACAAGGTGCATCTAAAGGTGCCACGAGGGAAAGGTTGAGGCACTACCGATGGTGGACTTGGGATGATACCGTTATTCTTGCTACCGTCAACCTTTGATTTAGGCGACAGGCTAAGTGGGGTTTATATTCAGTGAGGCAACTACCACAAGAGAGGTTTTTTTAGAACTTTTGAAGACTGTGTGCAGGCCTTTAGGTGGACCCGAGCTGATAGATTCCGATATTTTCAACTGAAGTATTACATAACTAAGCTGCTTCAGAATAAGTCAGAAGAACCGTTGGCCCTCAGCCCCATTCCTGCCTTCACAATGATACTAGGGTCCGCACTTGTTAAAGAGGGTATCACACATTTATACTCAAATTATAGGCTGTTCTTCTGATTATGTAAAATCCAAGTGGGAAACAAAGCTGGGGGTGGCACTAAGAGAGCAACAATGAGATGGAGGGTGGGACATGGTCTTGCATACCTCCTCCTCCCCTATATGGAGGGAGTATGTTTGGAAATTGAGAATATGGTATTTATTGGTCCCCCTTTCGCAAACAAAATGGGACCCCAACATGTCGGCCAGCTGCTAGAGACAGTGTGGGGCAGGAAGGGCTACATAGGCACCTGTCTTCTGGCATTGTCCTCGCCTGCAGGGATATTTGACAGCGGTGAGGCACAGAATCTCACACATTTTAAATATTCAGGAGACACTGAACTGTGAGCATTTGTTATTGGGTAACAGGCCTAGTGCATTGACGGGAAAAGAAGGCATTTACATGTGGGGCATTGTTACTGCTGCTGCATCCAAGCTAGAGTGAGGAGGTGGCTTCAGCTGGGCCCACCCACACAGTAGAGTGGGAAGAGTTTGTAAACAACATTTGACTAATTGAAAAAAATTACTTGCTTGGTACAACACAGATTTTAAGTTTACACAAATCTTTGGACATGATGGGACCTAGAGAATCTGAGAGTGGACTCAGAGTTGAAGTCTTAAGCTTTACCTGACTTTGGCCTTGATTATGTAAGGCTAATCCTGTTGAAACTACATCTGTCAGATATGCACCCATGTTAAGATCTTGACCTACCAGACAAAGAAACTATTCCGTGGCTGCCAGTTTTATTAGTTTCTTGTGCTGGTGACCTGTTGTCACCAGATTGCTTACGTGAAGTACAGTACTGGATTCTTGTGTTAATGTTGTACAAATTGAAGGTCAATTCATTTCTGTCCTGTCATTGTTTGTCAGCTGTATTTGTTTCGTATGACGACCACGCCTGATCCCAGTGGGCTGTTAATTAGGGCCATCAGCTGGGCAGCCAGCACCTCCGTGAGTTCCTTCAGTACCTTTAGTTGTATCCCATTTGGTCCCATAGCTTTGTTTACTTTCAGAGTTTCAAGTCTCTTCAGAACTCTCTTCTCTTAAAATGGACTTCAGTCCACCTCTCCTCCCCTCTCAGTTCCTGCTGATCACTGGTAGTATGTCTTCCTCCCTCCACTGTGAAGACTGAGCAGAAATACCTGTTCAGGATGTCTGCTTTTTCTTGGTCCTGTTCTGCAAAGTCTCCCTCTGCTGCCCTTTCTATCCTCAGTATCCCTTCCCTTGCTTTCCTTTTCTGGCTTATATACCTGAGGGAAGTCTTATCCCCATCTGCTACCCCTTTGGCTATCATTTCCTCTGTCTGCACCTTTGCTTCCCTCACTGCCTTACCTGCTTCCCTCTGTTTTACGTGGTGCACCTCCCTGCCTTCCTTCTTGTGCATTTCCTTATACCTGCTTAAATGTCTCCCTTTTTTCCTTCACCACTGTGGCTGCTTCCCTGGAGTACCAGAGTGGTCTCTTTTTCCTTTTGCTTTTACTTACTTCATTTATGAAAATGCTAGTTACCTTAATTATGTCCTCCCTTGTTTTTATCCACTATTCCTTTACCCCTCCCTGCATTTTCCTTCTACTAGGCAGTTTCTGAGGCAGTCTAACATTTCCTCAAAATCTGCCCTCCTAAAATCTAGGACCCTTATGTGGATTTGCCTCTGCTCCTGTTTTAATGTTAAACCACACCGTACGGTGATCACTGGTCCCTCAGGAACTGCCCACGGTGACGTCTGCAGCGCTATCCCTGTTTGTTAGCACCAGATCCAGCACTGCCCCTTCCCATGTGTGTTCTTTGACTAGCTGCCTGAGAAAGGCCCCTTATAAGAAGTTAAGAATGAACCTGCTTCTTGCCAAAGCTGCAGCTGGAAGGCTCCAGTCCACATCTGACAGATTGAAGTCCCCAAATAGCAGCATCTCCTCCTTATTTGCCATCCTGATGATATCCTCCCCAAGTGCCTTATCCAACTCCTCTCCCTGTGCTGGAGGTCTGTGTTCCACCCCTGTATGGATAGCAGCCCCAGTGCCTGTCTCCAGGATGACCACAGCACCTCCAAGCCTTCCTTTTCCTCTTGGTGCCCCTGCACTTCCGTAGCCTTGGTTCCCTCCTTCACATATGGTACCTTTCCTCCTTCCTTCCCTGTTTCTCCTGAACAGACAGTAGCCTGGTATGGCTGCATCCCAGTCATGGCTCTCAGAGCACCATGTCCCTGTTATGGCCACCAAATCCAGGCTAGCCTCCTCCATGCTGACCTCCAGGCCAGGAATGTTATCTCCCTGATTCTTTGAATTGGCACACATGGCTCTCCATTCCCTTACTGCCCTCCTGCCTGCCTGCTTTCTTTCACTTTCTGCCTATGCTGTTTCCTAAAGCTCCCCGTGTCCCCCCACCTTCCCTTGCTACTCTCTCCACTCTTTTCTGCTGCATGCATGCCTCTGGATCATAGATGGTGCTAAAACATGGCAATATTCTAATTGGAAAGATGCAGGCAGGTGGCTGGAGTGCTACAAATCGGAATTTGCTGCCCACAAGGTCTGTGATGTAGCACAGCAGTAGGGAGAATCAGGAGAAAACTGAACTGGCGTAAGAGATATTATTTGTGCATGATAAATACTAAGGCCAGCTGGGAAAGACCCTGCTAAATCTATAGTATCCTGAACATTGACTTTTCATCCAGAACTTACCTTATTATGAACTGATATTTTTTTCTGGTTTAAAATGTATTGCTTTGAATTTCAGAATCCTTGAAATGTGGGGCATGACTCTAGTGGGAGGCACTGTCCAATTAACCCTGTCTCTAGACAGTCTTTTGCCAAATACCTCCACCCTTGTCTCTGTGTCCCTGTGTTTAATCAGCAAATGCAGAGAAAAGGAATATTATTTGTACTGCATCTCTTAGTAGAATGTTTTCTGTATTGAAGTTTGACTGTTCTATTTCAGTTTCAAGTTGCACTAGTGTTTGCCAAATTACAACAGAGAGGGGCGAGGGCAGGGGAAACTATGGAGGGACCTACAGTTCCTTTTAAATTTCCTAATTTGAATTCATTTAAGTAACAGTCACTGGTTGGCTATGTTTGTCTTCCTTGGTGTTTTCCCTCTTGTTAACACTGTAGCTGCTGAAGAGACTGGCATTTATTGGTAGTCATATTCTTGTAAGAAATTGTACAGTACCTGTTTCCCTCAAGTCCACTTTTACAAGAATATTGAGCTTTGTACTTGAATATCAAATAGCTGTATGTGATATATTTTACCAGTAACTGCTCCTTTTGCTCTGTATAAAAAGTTTAATGCTCATGCATTATAACAAACCATAAACATAAAGTTAAAAAACGCAGTCTTACGCAAACACAACTGAGTAGTATAAACAGGCACAATAAGCTTATAAGAAGACCACAGTTTGATGATGTATATGTTATAAGACTACAAGGATTGACTCTACAGGGTGATTAATATTTTTTCTTCTTCTTTTTGTATTTTGGGTGCGTTTATTGGTCTGATTTTCAAAGCACCCTTAGAGCAGATGCAACTTGCATCGTTCTAAGGGTTTCGATAAATTCCAGGTGTTCCAGGAACCCTGCACCCAATTTACAAAAAGCAAGGTCCCTACAGCCAAACTCCCGGGTCTGCTACAAGGGACTAGCTGCACCAAACAGCTGGTGCATCTGCAACCTTGCCACAGGGAGCCCCCAAGCCCGTGCAACACCTGAGTGGTTGGGATAGTGCTGGGAGAGGAAACACCATGCCAGGATGGGGACAGAGGCATAGGTGGCACAGGAGGTTGCAGATGTGAGTCAGGGTAAAGCTGGCTATCACCAGCAGTGACATGGTACCCGGCTGGGTGCCACTGATGTGTGTGGGAATGCTACTGTAAATGTTGACAGCAGTCGCATGTAAGGAACTTGCATACCTAGTAGTCTAGTGCCCCCCCAGCGATCTCTCCAGTGTCATATAATCCCTAGTGGTATAGTGCCCCCCTTGTGCTCCCCATCTCCCTCTAGTGTGCGTACAAAAATACCCCAGTCCTATCGCACCCACCCCCGATCTCACCTGGTAAAACCGCATAATATTCCCTGGTGGTCTAGTGGAGCACCAACCCTCCAAACTCCATCTGGCACCGCCCAGCCTCCCCGCTTCCCCTTCCCTTCGCTGACAGCAGCATGATCCTGCGACTGGCACAGCCCTCCACACTACCACATCCAGCCGCGGGATCGTGCTGCTGTCAGTGAGGGAGGAGTGGGGAGGTTGGTGATGCCAACGAGTGAGGAGGTGGGGGCTCTACTAGACCACCAGGAATATTATGTTTACCGGATGAGATTGAGAGCAGGGTGGCTAATAAGCCCAGGATATTTTTGTACCTCACCGAGATCGGCGAGTACGGGGGGCACTATACTATCAGAATTATGACACGGGGGCACTAGACTACCAGGGTTGCAAATTCCCTACGGTGGCTGCTGTCATAACTTATAATAATATTTCATCATACAGTACCTCATGCCACTGCTGGTGATGGCCAGCTTTACCCTAACACCTCACCTGCCACCTCCAGTGCCCCTAGTGCACACCTCCTGCCCCTGTAGTACAGCAGCCCACTGGTGCAACCCAGTTAGACCAGAGGTGGTCTAAGTGGTGTCCCTTGCTGTGTCCATGGTGGGGCTTTGAAAATCCCAGAAAAGGGGATGTTGCAGTCCCGCCATGTCGCAAGCCCCCTTGCGACCTGGCACACCTGGTTGTGTGGCGTAGCTGGTGGCGCAGGAGACTTTGCTGTAGCTGCATCTGAACTGGATGCAGGCTGCCTTAGAAAATAGCACTTGACGCAAGTTGTGACGCAAATCTCCACTTGTGTCAAACTCTTGGGACGCAAACCCCTTGCGTCCCTCTAAGCCCTTTGAAAATTGCGCCCAATTATGTCAAATGTAATTTTGCCATATATATCTTTACATTTATCAGATGCAGTCAAGGATATGAAGAAAGTGAATACCACAGGCACAGTGCTGCCTAAGTTCTGATGTCAAATATATATATATTTTTTGTCATAGAAAAAAACTACAAACTTGATCCACAGTGCACACACTACAATAATAATTCAGGACAGTGTCATATACAGTAGGATAATCTGTATGAACATCCAGTGAATTCTGTCATAGAGGGCACTTGACCAGTAAATATTAAATTACCACCATACATATTAAAGCAGCAGTAGTTGATAGTAGCAAAAAAATGTCATCATTATAGTTTTTAAGCAAAAAGTAATGAGCCAGAACCAATACTCTTGGACTTTTGCAAGCATAATGAGTGCATACAGAAACCTAGAATTTGCCAGCAGATAAGGACTGCTTGGCCCACCTAGTCTGCCCATTTTTCACTCTGCTTATACTGTTACTGTAGACCCTGCCTGATTATTGGCTACCCACCCCCGCTGCTTTCCTACCAAGATTCCCTTGTGCCTATCCCATGCATGCTTGAAGCCCACTACTCTTTTTGGCCCCACTACCTCTGCTGGAAGACTGTTTCAGGCATCCACCACTCTTTCAATGAAGAAGTACTACCTCACATCCATCCTAAATTCCCCCCTTACAACTTCATTGTATGCCCCCTGATCTTACTTTGAGAAACAGCTCTTGCAGCAGGTTACACCATTAGGACTGAAGCCGGCAGGCGCCAGGACCTCATAAAATTTTAGCTAGCAGTATCCAGGGGACACTTGACGTTAGCCCATGACGTCAGGCATCATCATAAAGGGGCAGTCCTCCAAAATCCCCAGTTCTTTTCCCGCGTCGACTCGCCAGCATCGGCCTCATGGTCTCACTCTAGCGAACGACACCTGGAACTTTCAAAATTTTACTCTAAATGTCAGCATCTCCAACTCCTTCCTCAGAAGGACGATCCTCCAAGTGTGCCTGCGGCAAACAGATCCCTTTCAAGGATCTACATTCATCCTGTCTGCGGTGCTTAGGCCCAGAACACGACACCAAGGCCTGCTCCTTTTGCCAGCGGTTCAATAGTCGCACCTTGATCCGCTGCCAGAAGGCACTTCAGGGGTACCTCTTGGAAGAAAAGTTGAAAAGCACGGACAAAGACCCTGCCTCCAGAGGGGAGTCTATCTCTAAGTCCCATAAGCACTGGGTCAAGCATCGGGAGAAGGCCAGGTCCAGATACCCTAACCGGCCTCGGACTCGCACACCAGCTCAGGCTCCACGCGCTCAGACTGCTCTCCCTCTAGGGCTCGCTCTCAGCCCCCTCCAGTAAAGGTTAAGTCTTTAGGAAGTACTTCGGCTTCTCTGCATCCCATCAAGACTTCCAGGCCTTCGGCTACTTTAACACCCTCCCGGCCCTCCTCGAAGTCTTCAGACCGTCACTGGTCCAAGTCCTCTTCAAAACCTCAAGGTTCCTCAGAGAGATGCCAGGATTCTGATGCCAGATCAGCCTTCCAGCCTCCTAGGGGTCCGGATCCCCCTCCCAGGTAGACTAATGGGACCTGAAGTCCCTAAAACGGACGACGGACCCAAAGCGGGCTACCAACCCTTCATCGGTTATACGCCTGTCGGACCAGACATCGGCTAAGCACCCGACGTCAGTGAGATGTTCACCAGAGTGGAAGATTGCCTCCTCGTCACTGGTGGACACCGGTCGCCAGGACTCTACAGAGGAGGACCTGACATTGCCTGATACCAGGCAGGCGACAGAGCGGACGCCGGGCTTCCACAGGAGCCTTCGCCAAACCCAGCAACGCCCTTGGACCAGATGCCCGATACCGGCGACAGATCACCGATGCCAGGTCCGTTGTCTGGTATGAATATCCAGGAGGTCAAAGATCTCTTCACCTTTTGGTGGGACACAATAAGAAGGACGTGATCCCAGTAAAACCTGTTCCTCCTCCTCCTTCACCTCCTACTCCCCCTCCTCCACCGCAGGGGCCAGCAGGAAGACCACTGACCCCCAAGGAACCTACTCCACCTCCTAGGGGAAGATCCAAACAACGGAGAAGGCCCCCTTCAAGATCACCCCCAGGGTCTCCCAGTTCTAAGAGACCCAGACGTCAGTGGTCCACTCCGCAGGGGGATGATTCTAGACCTGACACCTCAGATACCTCCAGGTCTCCTTCTCCAATCAGCATCCCATCACCTGACCCACGAGAGCTGCCCAGGTCACTTCTGGATGATCCCTCTTTTTCCAAAATCATGAGGCACATCCAGGAGAACATGGAATGGGATGCGATTCGGAAGATCTCGACCCCGAGAGACAGCGCCTAGCTTGTTAACTTCGGCAGAAGGACCCTAAGCCTGTGGTGTTGCCACCCTTGGTGGACACCTTCATGGACATCACAAAGGCTGCATGGAAGCGTCCACACTCCACCCCCGCAGTGCCGAAGAAAGCTGACCGCCTGTACTGGGCCCCAGCAGAGGACCAGTACTTGGTGCAACAACCTTTGGCTGATTCCCTAGTCATTATGGCCTCCCATGATAGGTCTCAACGACCACAGCATCTGAGTACACAGCCACCGGACCAGGAATCCAAGCAGTTGGATGCCCTGGGGAAGTGCATGTATGTGGCTGCTACATGCTCCATCAGGTCACTGAACTATCTGAATCATATGGTTCAGTTTAAGAATGCCCTGTGGGAACAGGATCAGGACCTGGTTGACAAACTACCGGATGGCGAGCAGAAGTAGGAGCTCTGAACCTCCTCCGCACAGGGTCAGACGTGGGGACCCTAGTGTTAAGAGCCGCATATGATTCTGTGGACTCGTCTGCCAGGGGCGCAGCTTCAGGCGTCTGTTTCTGGAGACACTCCTGGCTCCGTATCTCCGGTTTTACCCCGGACGTACAGAAGAGTATCCTGGATGTCCCTTATAACTGAGAGGTCCTGTTTGGTGAACCCTCTGAAAGGGTCATCACCAAGCTTCAGGATGCCGGGAAGGCAGTAAGGACTGAACAGGCCATGTACAGACTCAAATCTGGTTCCTTTTGTAGGAACCAGAACCATTTTCGCAGCCAACAACGACAGCAGCCACGTTCCGGCCAGCAGCAAAGGGGCACCTTCCACCGCAAGGCCCAACCTAAGTCTTACCCAGGCCGAGGTCAGCGGTATATCAAACTGGCCCAGCCTACAGGGGGGTAATGCCACCACCGCATGACTCCTTCCCGGCCCCCGCCCGCCTCCTCTGGATCAATGGGCAGAAAAGGTCGGGGGTCGCATCGCTCGCCACTTTTCAGGGTGGCAGTCTATTACTGCCGACCGGTGGGTCCTTCAACTGGTCAAGAGATGTCACTTTATAGAATTCCTCGACCACCCACCGTCAAGACCTCCCTTGCTTTCCTGTTATTCAGGTCAGCACGCACTGATCATACAGCAGGAGCTGCTCGCGCTTCTGGGAAAGGAAGCTATAGAGCATGTACTGAGGAACCAGAGAGGTGCAGGTTACTATTCTCACTTCTTTCTGGTTCCCAAAAAGACAGGGGACCTCCATCTAATACTGGATCTCTGCAATCTCAATGCGTCGGTCCTTTACAAATGCTTCCACATGGTGACCCTTCTCGGTTTGATACCCATGCTCAAGCAGGGTGCCTTCCTAGCGTCCTTGAAAATGCAGGATGCCTACCTGCACATACCCGTTGCTTGAGCGCACAGGAAGTTCTTACGCTTCAAATTTCTAGGTCGCCATTATCAGTTCTGAGCCCTGCCTTTTGGACTGTCATTGGCACCTCAGGTGTTTACGAAGTGCATGGCAGTCATAGCGGCGGCTCTAAGGAGACAAGGCCACTATATGGCACCCTCTTGGGAGGCTCTGATGTCCGCAATTCACTGTACTCAGTCCCTGTTTGGGACATTGGGCATCATTGTCAATCAGGAGAAGTTGCACCTGGTTCCATCACAGAATCTGCAGTTCATAGACACAGTTCTGGACACCGTCCAGGGAAGAGCTTTTCTGCCCCAGGACCAAGCGGAACACATCAGATCCCTCATCAAGGACATCTTGGCAAAGAAGATTGGCCCAACCAGACTGGTCTTTTGCCTGCTCGGACACATGGCTGCGGCCATTACAACAGTCCCGCTAGCCCGTCTCCACATGCGGCTGACCCAGTGGATATTACAGGTTCAATGGGATCAGAAGCAAGACCATTTGCAGCTTCCAATTCGGATCACGAATGCCGTAATCCGGGATTGGCAATGGTGGCTAGATTTAAAGAACCTGTTGGCGGGGTCCCCTTCTTTGTGCCATCTCCAATTGTGACGCTCTCCACGGACGGCTCAGGTTTTGGTTGGGGAGCACACCTCGACGGGGTCAGGTCTCGGGGCTCGTGGACACCCCAGGAAGCTCATCTCCACATAAATATTTTGGAAATGAGAGTAGTTCTTTATGCCCTGCAGGCCTTCCAGTTGGAGATCCCACCGGGTACTCACCTGTTACAAACAGACAATACCGCGGTGATGTATTACCTCAACAAACAAGGAGGCACCCATTCCAACCCGCTTTGCAGGGAGGCCATGAGGGTGTGGGATTGGGTTCTACAACACGGCGCAAACCTCATTGCTGTTCATGTCCCAGGAGTGGACAACGTCATCGCAGACAGTCTGAGCCGCTCTCAGGCCAGAGTCCATGAGTGAGAACTACTACAGGAGGTAGTAGAGGATCTGTTTCACAGATGGGGCACACCAGAGTTGGACCTTTTTACGTCCCCATCCAATGCAAAACTGCCCAATTTCTGCTCGCTAGATCCAGGGCCTGGTGTTTTCTGGCGAGATGCATTTTCAAACAACTTGAAGTCTTGCTGTATTCTGACAAGTGCAGTTAGCCCCAGCCTTTAAACTGCCCTGGAGAACAAAGGGTTAACCTTTCTATGCAGAGCATAGAATGCTGAGCTCGAGCTCAGTTGATGTCTCTGTCTGCTTCCCTTTGAACGCTAACCATCAGATTCTTTACTCCGCCTCACTGAACAGTCGCTCTGGAAATTTCTCCTGCAGGTCGGTTTGAAAGTCGGTTTAAGTGTCATTTTTTCGTCAGTTTCTAACCGAAAAAAGTTTCCCGCATAAGTCGGTTCAGTCTCTGTCTGTGGTACTGTGAGTACTAGATAAGTTTTGTACTGTGTTTCTGTGTTGAACTTGTAAAAAGTGTGGATCGGTTCGGCTGAACCGATCATTTGTTTAATTCTTGTGTAAATTTTAGTGTGTGGTTACTGGTTCTTATCGGTCCTAAATAAAAGGTGTTTTGAAACGTTTTTTTCCAAGACCCGTGACACGGTTAGGAACCGATAAGTGAGTCTTGCCTGGCAGTTGCCAAAAAAAGGGTAAGTTTGGTTAGGTTGGCCATGTCTGAGAAACCCAAGAAAAAAAATGGGCTCACTGGGTTTCAACACTGCAGTGAGTGTGGGAGGTCTTTGCTAAGGCGATCCCCACACCACCTGTGTTTATTGTCTGGGATTTGACCACCTCGATTCAGACTGCCAAATTTGCAAGAATTTTCCCAAATCTACTCTGGAAAAGAGATTAGGTAGACTGAGGGAAAAGAAGGCCGGGAAGTCCGCTGACCCGGATGGCCAGCCCCGTTCTGTTCCGACTGAACCAGAAGGAGTGCCCTCTAACCAGGGCGAAACTTCTTCAGGCAAAAGGAGAGCCGATCACGAGAGGTCGGTTCCGACAAAAAGAAAGCGCAGAGGAAAAATCGTCCAGTTCGGATGCAGAAGTCCATGTTCCGACCAACGAAGAAATAGCCTGAGCGATTTGGATTGTGGAATCGCTTCACCCGGTTCTGACCGATCCGGTACCTTTTGGCAGGGTCATGGTTCGGTCAGTTCCCCCGGTTCACGATTATACTTTGAAAGAATTTTATGAACCGGAATTTGAGGAGGAAGGGGAGTTTGATGATGACGATGGTGATGGTGAAAGTCTAGATGTGCCTGTGGAACCGGACATCTCCCCAGACAGACCTTCAGGTGTATCCCCTCCTAGGCTTTCTGAGTCCCCTTCCCATTTTATGTTCTACAGAAAGGTGGCTGAGACCCTCCAACTTCCTATGGAAGAGGCAATAGAGGATTAGGAGGAGCCTGATTATGTAGGAATGATGAACATCCCAGAGTCCAGGAGACTGTCTATTCCCCTCATCAAATCTTTTGGGAAACAGACAAAAAATTCTGAAGTCTCCCAATTCTATACCTCCTGTGGACAGAAGAATGAACAAGAGGTAGACACTCTCAAGCTCAGAAACAGAGTTTTTATACCACCTATGCAGCCATGTTGGGGTTGTGCAGGCTGCTGCCTGTGATAAGGCAGGCATTCCCTTGGCTTCACACCCCCCAGACAAAGACTCCAGGAAGGTTGATGCCATGGCAAAAAAGCTGTGCATGGCATCTTCTCTGGTACTCAGACAGGCGAATTATATGGCCTATACAGCCAGGTACCAGAAGTCCAGGTGGGACACTGTACTGGCACTGGCTAAACAGGCCTTCCCCCAGCTAGCCAAGGAGCTGGAGGTGGTGGCTGCAAATGGGATTGAAGCATCTAAAGTTCAGTTTCATGCTGCTGTAGACTCTAATGATGTGTCATCAAGAGTCATGGCTACATATGTGGCTCTTCAGAGGATGGCTTGGCTCAGATGTACTAGCCTCTCACAGGATACCCAGGCTAAAGCCATGGATTTTCCTGCAGTGGGTAATTCTCTGTTTGGGGAGCAGACAGAGAATTACATGAAGAAATTGGATGAGTACAGGACCACATACAGGAGTGCTCATGCCAAGGAGAGGCAGGCAACTCCTCAAAGGCAGCAGTCTAGGGGCAGGGGCAGGCCTTTTCAAAGGCCTTTTTACCAAGCACAGGCCTCTTCTTCCTTTTCACAGAGGGGGTTCTTCAGAGGGAGAGGCAGAAGGAGGATGAGCAGGGCTGCATCCACTCCTCAGCCTATAGCCCCTGCCAAGCAGACACCCTGATGGGCCTGCCCGGATCGACTCTCCTATTCCAGTAGGGGCAGGCTGGCTTACTTTGTCCAGGACTGGATGTCTGTTACATCAGACAAGTGGGTCCTGGAAGTGGTAAGCCAGGGACTGGTTCTCGGCTTCAAGAAATTTCCAAAGATGAGAGCCAGATCTTTTCACCTGCAATCTCTGAAACCCTTGCCCTAGAGGCAGAGGTTTCTTCTCTCTGACCTTAAGAGCCGAGAGAGTACCTCACCCTACACTGGGGCAAGGGCTGTACTCCAGGTACTTTCTGACCCCAAAAAGACAGGGCGTGGCGACCCATTCTAGACCTAAGATATCTAAACAAACATCTTTTAAAACCAAAGTTCAAGATGGTAACTCTGGGAATAATCCTTCCCTCTCTAAGGCCAGGAGACTGGTTAGCCTCCCTGGACCTCAAAGATGCCTACTTTCACATTCCCATCAGGTGCTCCCACAGAAAGTACCTCAGGTTTGAGTTGCCCTCAGGCCACTATCAGTTCAGAGCAATGCCCTTTGGCCTAACATTAGCCCCAAGGGTTTTTACAAAGTGCCTGGCAGTAGTAGTTGCCTTTCTAAGAAGGCAAAAGATTTCCATTTTTCCGTAGCTGGACGATTGGCTAATAGTGGGCCAGTCTCCAGACCAAGTCAAGTCTCACCTGCAAGGGACCCAGCAAGTGCTCACTTCTCTAGGATTTCTTCTCAATCTTCCCAAGTCAGTTCTCGAACCAGTCCAGCTTCTTACCTTTATAGGGGCAGAACTGGACACAGTCAGAGCAAGAGCCTTCTCCCTCTAGAAAGGGCAAGGGTTCTTATGGAACTAGCCTCTTCCTTCAGCCTTCGGGTATCTTGACCAGCAAGGTATTTCTTCCAGCTCTTGAGCCACATGGCAGCTTCAACAGCAGTGGTCCAAGGGGCAAGATTCCAGATGAGGGATATTCAGTTCTATCTGAGAGCTTTTTGGTGTCGGAGGAAAGCTTCCCTTTCTAAACTGATCCCAGTGACTCTGACCTTGATCCAAGCCCTCCAATGGTGGCAGGATCAGGGCAATTTAAGACAAGGTGTTCCTTTTGCCACTCAGCCTTGTTCAGTGGTCCTTACCACGGACACTTCTCTTCTGGGCTGGGGGCCCTCACTGCCCAGGGGCTGTGGTCCCCCCAAGAATCCCTTCTCCATATCAATCTCCTAGAGCTCAGGGCAGTTTTTCTGGACCTGAAAACTTTCTCTCAATCAGTACAGAACAAGGTGGTTCAGGTCAGAACGGACAACACCACCACGTGGTACATCAACAAGCAGGGAGGCACTCGGTCGACGACCTTGTGCATGGAAGCCTTGAAATTGTGGTCCCAGGCTTATTCCCTGCAAACCCCTCTGGTAGCAGTTCACCTTCCAGGGAAGGACAATGTGCTAGCAGATGCACTGAGCCGGATCTCTCAGGGCCATCACGAATGGTCCCTGGACCCTCAAGTGTTGAAAGTGATTTTTTCAAGGTGGGGCACTCCAGAGATGGATCTCTTTGCAGCCTCAAACAATCACCAACTTCCTCTCTTTTGTTGCAGACCTCTAGTCTTGCGCTCAGTCCCCCTGGATGCCCTGATTCTGAATTGGGAAGGGAAGTTTCTGTATGCCTTCCCTCCCTTCCCACTCCTGTTCAAAGTTTTAGTCAAAATAAGGTCTCAGCCTTGCAAAGTGATTCTGATTGCTCCAGATTCGGCCAGACAGCCCTGGTACCCCCTGTTGCTGTCCCTAGCAATCCATCTTCCCCTGTCTCTTCCTAGGAATTAAAACCTGTTAACATCCTCTTAGGGAAGGATTTGGTACCCCAATATTCAGTCTCTCAATCTCAAAGCATGGCTCTTGAAGAGTTAGAGTTTGCAGATCTGCATCTTTCCCAAGGGGTTCTGGATATTCTCAAAGCTTCTCGAAAGCCCTCCACCAGAAAGACGTATAACTCCAAATGGAAGAGATTCAGCATTTGGTGTTCTAAGAAGCATATTTCTCCAGATACTGCTGGATTGCTTACTGTTCTGGATTATATGGTCCATCTTAATGGCCTAGGCCTCAGACCAGCTACTCTTAAGGTACACTTGTCAGCTGTTTCTGCGTTTCTGTCTGTGGGGAAGTCTTCCTCACTATCTTCTCACCCTGTGTTCTGTAAATTTTTTAAAGGATTGCTTCACACTAATCCTCCTTTTAGAAACCCTGCCCTCTGCTGATTTGAATGTTTGCATTGCTCAACTTATGCAACCCCCTTTTGAGCCTATGTCCTCAGCAGAGCTTAAGTACTTGACTTGGAAAACTGTGTTCTTGGTAGCCATTACCTCTGCCAGGCGTATCAGTGAATTGCAAGCCCTGTCAGTGGAACCTGATTTTATCTCCTTTCACAGAGATAAAGTGGTCCTTAGAACCAATAGAAGGTTCTTGCCCAAAGTGGTTTCAGACTTCCATTTAAACCAGTCTATGTCTCTTCCTGTTTTCTTCACTGATCATTCTTCCTCAGGAGAGAGGAGGCTACACAGTTTAGATGTTAAAAGAGCTCTTAGTTACTACATAGAGCGTACCAAGGGTCACAGGTTTGACTTCCTCCAGTTGTTCCTCACTTATGGAGAAATAGGAAAGGGCAAACCTGCCACCAAGAGATCTATTGCCAGGTGGATCGTGTCTTGTATACAATTCTGCTGTGAAAAACTGGGAAAAACTCCACCCTCAGGCCTGAGGGCTCATTCCACAAGAGGTACAGCTGCTTCCCTGGCTGCTGCCAGGGATATCCCTCTCTTAGAAATTTGTCAAGCAGCCACGTGGAAAACAGTCCATACCTTTACCAAGCATTACTCTCTGGATATCCAGGCTAGGAGTGATGCGCGGTTTGGCACAGCAGTGCTTCAGAGCCAATTCCCAAAGTAGGTTCTGTCCCTCCTCCATGGAGGTACTGCTTGGTAGTCTGCACTTGTCAGAATACAGCAAGACTTCAAGTTATTTGAAGAAAAAATTACTCACCTTAGTAATTGTTTCTTCTATTTGAGTCTTGCTGTAGTCTGACCTCCTTCCCTGCCTCCCCTCTCAGAACCTGTTTTTGGGATGTGGGTAGGCAGGTGCAGTGTTGCACCTCAAGGGTGCTCTTTTTACACCCTCTTTTGTGTGGGTGTTTATTTTTTTATATTGCTGTTTGGTTTGGGTTTTGAGTTTTGGGTTTCCTGACTTAAGTCTTCTTTTGGTAGTCCAAAACGTTTTGTTGCCAGTTGGCTATTAAAAATTTTGTTTTACAATTTCCACATAGAATACTATTTGAGTGCTGCTCGTAAGAATCTGATGGTTAGCGTTTAAAGGGAAACAGACAGAGACATCAGCCGAGCTCGAGCTCAGCATTCTGTGCTCTGCATAGAAAGGTTAACCCTTTGTTCTCTGGGCAGTTTAAAGGCTGGGGCTAACTGCACTTGTCAGAATACAGCAAGACTCCAATAGAAGAAACACAATTACCAAGGTGAGTAATTTTTTTGTCCCTCTCCTGGATGGGCAGATTCCTCTACGCGTTTCCTCCCTTCCCGTTGATCCAGAGAGTCCCACTGAAACTCCGCAGAGAGCAGGCGACGCTGATATTTATCGTGCCTTTTTGGCCCAGACAGATTTGGTTCCCTCTGCTGCACCAGCTGTCCCAGGAACCTCCAGTGCTTCTGCCAATCAGCTGTCAATTATTGTCCCAGGAGGCAGGTTCTTTGGTCCATCCGGACCTTCGCTCTTGGAACCTGCACGTCTGGCTCCTAGAGATATAGGTATCATGCGGTACAGGGTCTCACAAGAGGTAGCTGATGATCTTGCCTGGTCAGTCTTCACCATTCATTACTGCGTGGGTTAGTGCCGGAGGCACGCACCCACTACGGGAGATTTTTTTTTTTGGAGTCGGCTCCAACGGCGCCACCCATGAGAGCAACGCGCTGCATCATGCACGGGGGGCGGCCGTTAGGTGCTGCAGACTCCTCCTCCATCTTGGTTCTGTTTCTCTCGCCGTTGAGGCTGCACCTGCTGTGCGGTAGAGTTAATAGTACGCCACTAGGCCTAGTTGTCGTTATCGACCCCATCTTCACAGACTTCTCCTTCATCCTGCTTTTTTTCTCGACGTTGTCACTGGTAAGACCGTTGTTTTTTTTCTCTATTATTCGACGCTGAGCTGTGCTTTTTTTGCCTTAATTCTTTCACATCATGTCAGGTTCGGGGGCCAAACGCAAGTTGAAGGCGGGCCGCGCCCCTATGCGTCGGTGCTCCTGTGGTCGGCATTTTTCTGTCACGGACCAGCATGATGTTTGTCTCCGTTGCCTGGGACCCTACCATAATACGGATGCTTGCGATGGCTGTTTCTCAATGGACCATCGTCTCCAGGAAGTCCGCGTGTTCAAGATTGGCAAGGCTCCACCGACTTTCTGGGGATGGCACCGCTCCAGGGATTCCCAGGTAAGGTCTCTAGACCCTTCCTCCGGGTTCCCTCTCAGGCCTATATTGTCTGGAGAGGAGGAGGCCTCCTTATCTTCTTTTGCCGACGAGGAGGTCTGTTTTGTGGTGTCGGAGGAATGCTGTGGTCTTTCCCGGGGCCAAGGTGGAGACACCACCTTGGCAGTCACCTCCTCGGAGGTGCAGGCTCCCCCAGTGTCCTGGGCCTGGCATCGGTGGACCCTCGACGCCACCTTCCGGTGCCATTTCGGATCCCGGGGCTGCCGCTCGCGGTGCTGGTGATCGAGGCGGCACTGTTTGTGACACCTTGTTGGCTCTCTGCTCCACCCGCGGTGCCGTGGGTCTGGTCTGCTCTTCTAGCAGGGCCGAGTGGGGTCGCAGCACCAAGGGTGGTGCTGCGGGTCTGGCTGGTGCCATTGAGGAGTGAGGGCCAGGTTTCAGCATTGCATGGGGTCCACGGTCGTCTGGCGCCGCCGCTGGCACCGGCGCCGTTCACGGTGCTGTTTCACTGGAGACCCCCGGGGTGGCCAGTATTGTGGTCCAGCTGGTCTCTTCCTCCTCCTTGGAGTATGATTCAGATGTGGACCCGTCCTGGCACCCTGACTCTTCAGAGTAAGGGTCTCCGGTGAGATGAGGTGCTAGGCGGCCCAGCGCGCCTATTCCTCTGTCTCCTCTGCTGTCCTCCCCTGAGGCCTCCCAGGCTGGGGGTGGTTTGGAGTCCCTGGATAGGGATGGCGTGGAGGCAGAGGGAGGGGCTCTCCCTCCTGGGGGAGGGTTGTGGCAGCTGCCGATTCCGGTGCTGCTGCAACTCCTCGGGGTGGGGTGTCGCTGGGGTCGAGGAGGAGGGCATTCTCGGTCTTCACCTGCCACCCCTCGGGGGGTGGGTAGGAACCGTAGCACTGGGCCCCTTCTTTCCCTCTCGAGAGCCAGTGACCCTTCTCGTGGCATTGCTGTGGGCTGCCCTTCTGGACCCATGCAGCCCCTGGTTCATCACAGGGGAGGATCTCCTACTAGGCTCTTCCAGGCTTCGCATCCACAGGGTTTCATTCTGCGACCTGGTTTGTTGTCCGGGATCCGGCCAGCTCGGGCCCCGTTTTCCAGATTTCAGATCCTCAGCAGAGGACAGTTGCCGTGCCGTAGGTGCCCCTCTCCCATTCCTCTGCAGCCACCCCTCCCCAGGCCATGTCGGTCCCTCTGGGCCGTTATCCCGGGAGACGTTCAGAGGCTCTCTGCGGCCTTCCCTCATCACGAGATATATGCATGAGTGGGTGTTTCTCCTATTCCCACCACCGCAGGAGTCCTCTGGACATTCAAGCTCTCCATCATCCTCGTCTCCCTCCTCGGAGGGAGAGGAACCCACTGCTCATCTCTCCTCAGATGCTGATTTCACTGAATATCAACGATTCTTTTCGAGGATGGTGAGGGATCTTCATATCTCCTTTGTTAGGCAAGACAATACCAAATGGGAAACACGTGAATTCCTCAGTGAATTCAGTACCCAGCATTTGGTAGTACTATCCTGGCCTATTCCCTTCCAGGAGGCATCTATCCATTCTTGGCAGTCACCAGCCGCCCTTTCTCCAGCCCCGTCAGACTGCAGAAGAAGGTATTGTGTCCCACTGGAGTCTCTAGGTACTCTTCCCAACCCACCTTTGGGATTGGCATACCTAGAAACTCTCTCCGGGTGCCGCCGCCTGGCGTACGACCATCCACCGGACTCAGATTCCCTACAGTTTGACCGGTGGGGGCAAAGAGTGTTCTCTTCCTCTCGTGCGATGTTATGCATTGCATCACATCAGGCTCACCATGCTGCCTACAGTAGGCATTTGTGGTCTATTCTCTCCCAAATCTTAGCATCAATGCCTGATACAGAGCAATCCAGACAAGCTATTGCCCTCTCTGCTATAGGCCTGGAGCTGGCAAGACACCAAGCAAGGGCATCTTATGATGCCAATGAGGTGGCTTCCAGGCTTGCAGGGACAGCGATCTGTATTAGACAGACAGCATGGCTTCATCTATCAAGGTTGTCACCCCTGGCCTGGCCTAGGGTGATTCACTCCGCTTTCCGGGGGACCCGTCTTTTTTTCTCCAGAGCTAGGAGACTTCTGCTGGGGCTTCCTCTGTCTCCCCACCTTCGGGGAACACCTCCTAGCTCTCCTCCATCATAGGCTTCTCACCTGATTAGCCCAGGGTCTTCCCCTCCTGTTTCCCACCAACAGGAGGCTGGGGTCTTGTTCTCTCATGGTTCCTATTATATCCCCCCCTTGCTGGGGGGGGGAGCTTGATACTCACCCAAGCAGTAATGAATGGTGAAGATTGACAAGGGAAGATATGAAAATTACGTACCTACTATAATTCTTGATCTTCTCTTGTATCTTCACCATTCATTATTGATACCTGCCCACCTTCCCCTCAGTGGCCTCCTACTGTGGCATCTCCCCCTCCCTTCTCGTGCCTCTCCTTTGGCCTTTATGCCAAAAAAAAAAAAAAACCATCCTGGTTTCCGTTCTTCTATGGATGGATCTTTTTTCCTCAAGGTAAAGGGGAACAAGTAGAACTTTTTTCCTATCCTGAGGGAACTCTTTCTGACTGCCACTAAGGGTGACGTCTTGGCTCCTTAGCCACATTGTTCAGTTCACAGCTGAAGAGACTGTACCTCTATGGCTTGGCCTCAAATTTCAGGTTCACTCTGGCAGGCATCATTTAATTGTCCACTGCTTCTGGTTGGTGCTTCTGCACTACTTAACCTTGAACTGTTGTCCTTGCCTTGCCTTCAGGGAGTCCGATTGAGTTCCCACTCTATCCTTCATACAAAGCTGCCTTTTGTAGGGCCTAACCCCTACCCACACATTCCGTGTTAGCACTTAACAAGGTGCTAAGGGGCTTATCCCCCTCATAGTTGGGCGCTCTCCTTCCGGAACAGATTCTGCCTGGGCAGTCTGTGAGCTCTCAGCTAGAGTGTAGGGGGTTGGGATGATGAGAAGTTAGAGAATCTGCCCTTTGTGTCCAGTTGATACAGGCGGTTCAGTTGAACCTTCTCTCAGTCCTATCAGGAGGGATTCTTGCTCCCTTGTTTTTGGTTCCGAGCTTATAGCCCTCTCAACCAATGTATCTGTGGGCAGTGTTCTCCCCTCTCAGCATCCCTTCTTTTTCTTCTCTTCTTCTTCTTCTTCTTCCTTTTCTCTTTATCTGTTCCTCCCTTAGAGCCGCCACAGAAGAGAGGGAGGCCCTGCGGTCCCTTAGAGTAGGTATTCTCCCTCTTCTATCTGTCCTCTACCGGCTTATTCCTTCAGTTTATATCTGTTCCTTTTTCTGTCCCTCAGTTCTCTTGCCTCGCTCTCCCTTTTTTTCCTTTACCCTTTATTTCACCTCTCCGGCTACCAGAACTGAGATGGAGGAGGAGTCTGCGGCACCTAACGGCTGCCCCTCGCGCATGACGCAGTGCATCGCTCTTGTGGGCAGCGCCGTTGGAGCCAACTCCAAAAAAAAAATCCCCCTTAGTGGGTGCATGCCTCCAGCACTAACCCAAGCAGTAATGAATGGTGAAGATACAAGAGAAAATCACGAATTATGGTAGGTACGTAATTTTAATTTCTAGTGGCTGCTAGAAAACTGGCCACTCGTGCCATGTACGCCATGAAATGATGCAGGTTTTGCCCATGGGCTCAAGCACGAGGACTTTCCCTGATGGATTGTCTGGAAAGGTCGGTCCTGGTCTACCTCCTGTCTCTCTTCCAGGCAGGCTTGGCCTACTCCTCTTTTAAAGTACAACTTTGTGCCATCTCAGTTTAATATACACCTATAGGCCGACATCCCATAACTCAGTTGGACACAGCACGAGCCTTCCTGAGAGGTGTTCTCCACCTTAGACCTCTGATTAAGGATCCTATTCCTCCATGGGATTTACCTTTTGTCCTGGAGCAGCTCACGCTGCCACCTTTTGAACCAGCCATGGATTGCGAGCTACGTCTCCTTACAAGGAAGACGTTATTTTTAGTTGCCATTACTTCGGCTAGAAGGATTTCTGAACTTCACGAACTGATGTGCAAAGAACCTTATTTGGCTTTTCACCAGGACAGGGAGTCCTAAGAACAAATCCAAAGTTTCTACCTAAGGTGGTCTCAGCTGTTGCCTTCAATCAGGACATTGACTTACCAGTGTATTTCCCTAAATACTCTAAAAGAGGAGAGGCCCTGTTGCACACTCTAGATGTGCGAAGGTGTCTAAGATAGTATCTGACCAGAACCAGGCACCACCGTCAATCTGATCAGCTTTTCGTCTCCTTCGCCCATAGGATGATGGGAGCTCCGGTTTTTAAACAATCGCTGTCCAGGTGGCTCATCCATTGTATCACGTTCTGTTACCAGAAACATAACAAACCTTTACCGGGTGCGGTTAAGGGTCATTTCACAAGGGGGTGGCTACCTCCTTTACGGCCATGAAGAACGTGTCCACTTCAGCCATCTGTGCAGCAGCCACTTGGAGCACCGTGCACACCTTTATCAGGCATTATAGCCTGGATGTTGCATCACGGCGAAGAGCTGGTTTTGGTCTAGCAGTCCTTTAGGGACTCCTATCCTAGGCTTCAGTCCAACTCGCGATCTCTACCTAGCCTCCTCACACCTGCGAGGGATTTCCAGTATTGCTTGGGAATCAGTCCTAATGGTGTAACCTGCTGCAAGAGCTGTTTCTCGAAGTAAGATAGTACAGTTACGTAAGAACTTACCATAACAGTAGATCTTCGAGAACAGGTCTTGCAGCAGGTAGTTTCCCTCCCACCATCCCCTCTGGAGGTAGAGTTGTTCCGATATCTCTTTTCCAGGATCAGGTGTTTCTAACACCGCTCCGAATACCTTCTGATGGCGGATCCTCATTCTCCACTTCTGATGTCATCTAGCAGCTGGGGGTTTCCGGCGGGAGAACTGGGGATTCTGGGGGACTGCCCCCTTTTATAAGATGCCTGACGTCTGGGGCGGGGCCGATGTTGGGGGCCGTCCCCACTGGATACTGCTAGCTAGAAAATTTCCATGGGGTCCCTGGCGCCTGCTGGCTTCAGTCCTAATGGTGTAACCTGCTGCAAGAGCTGTTCTAGAAGATCTACTGTTACGGTAAGTTCTTACGTAACTAATTTCTCGTGCACCTTCTCCTCTGAAAAATACTCCCCTCCTTACCTTATTCACCCTCCTGATGTATTTGTAGGTCTCTATCATGCCCCCCCTCCTCTCATCTAGGTTGTACATATTGTGGCCCCTCAGTCTCTTTTCATATGGCTTCTGATGCAGCCCCTGTACCATTTTAGTTGCCCTCCTCTAGATGGCCTCTACCCTGTCTATGTCCTTTCTGAGGTATGGTCTCCAGAACTGGACACAGTACTCCATACTGAGTCCTGATAACAAATCGATACGGTTGTAAAGCCACCTCACTCTTTCTGCAGGTGATGCTACTCCCTGTGCATCCCAGCATCCCACTGGCCCTATAGATCCAGAATAAGGTGCACTCCAAAGGCTTCGAGAAACAGTGGTTGGTTTTTCAGAATTTATTAGGCTAGCGTCCGCATCACTATTAGCCAGTCACCACAGTGAAAAAAGTAACCCCCCAGCGCTTGCCTGCTAATGAGGCTTTGTCATATTTAGGAGCAGAGGTACTTTAGCAGTAGTGTTTAAGAATGAGATTCTGATGACCTTCGCACCCATAGAACCATAGAACATAGACCAAACCTGACATAAGGAGTGACATTAAAAGTCGCCCCCCACAGTTCACAAGAATACTGTAAAACTGATTATTTTCGCGCTCTGTTTAATTTCGCTATATTCACTATCGCAATTGGCAGGCGAAAATAAACGGAACGCGATTTAATTTAGAAAGTCAACATAAATGATGAGGAAGTGGAGTGACTGCATGTTGTCAAAAGATAAAACGAAAGCTACAGTATTCATTTTTAAACAGTGTTGCAGTGCAGTAGCAAACATGAGGAAGCAGAGTTACTACATGATTCTAAAAAATATTTTTATTTTATTTTTATTTAGTAAATACTGTTCGTCCCTTTATTAATAAAATCAAGGCACTATTAGAAAAGCAAACTGTATCTTCATCCCAGCAGCATTTTTCTGTTCCTCAGTTAGCTGCTCGTTCCTGCTCCCTTAGCTGTGTCTGCAAAAACATAAGAATGCAGACCTTAGAATGCAACTTTAATATTTTAAATCATGATCTTAATCTTAAACAGGTGTTAGCAAAATCAAATTTACCGTGTTTAGGCAGTTGTTATGTGTGTCCTGTATCCCGGCTTGTCTGAATCCACGAATAACGACATCTGGTTTTACTTCGAGGTATTCAATGCTTGCCTGCTTTCTCGTTGGAATGCGCGAATTCAATCACCCACGATTAAATGGCATAACAGCTGATCGCGATTACTGGCACCCGTGAATATAATCGGTTCTACAGTATATAGCTCATAGCAATATAGGCTGTATTACATGGATAGAAGAGCATTGGTTTGGGCAGGAAAGATGCCATAACTGTAAACCCATTATCTAGCTATAAACTCTAACAGTACTTTGAAGCAACTATTACTGAAGTTTTTTTTAGATGAGTATCATTGAACAGTCTACAAGTTTTAAACTATATCTTGAACAACAGTGCTTGCTCACACACCTGAGACACCTGCAAGGAAAGCCACCATAGAATTAAATTGAGTGGAAGTAGTAAATTCCTTTCAGTTTGAAGGGAAGCGAGAGGATGAGGAGAGGGCAGCTTGAGCAGGGGCCATGCAGTTGGTGCCATCTTACAGACGGTATATCCATCTACCACGGTACTATGTGAAAAGGGTGACCGCAAAATGGCGACTGACAAAAAGGGCAACAAGCACTTGTGTGACGGAGCATTACAGTGACCAGTGAAAAGGGTGACACATCGGGGGGAAGAAAAAAACACACACGACCAGTACATTATGCGGTGGGGCTTTGCCCCCCCACCCTCCATTTGCCCCCCTGTACCCACCATGCTAAATATAAACATCCTCAGAGTCGCATCCAAAACCACACATGCAGCATCAGTGGGGCAGAGTCGCTTATGTGACCCAGCACTCTTGTGTCACTGTTGCCCATACTACTGTTGCCTTTTTCAGTTCGCCCTTTTGCTCTTGCCATTATTATTTTTATTTATTTTATTTAAGAGTTTCACCAGGAAGAGCACACTGAACAACAAAGTTACTCATCTCACAGTGTGTCCTGTGGGGGTGAGGGAGTTGGAAGGCACACAATAAAACATAATCAGCACAGCAGTATACATTGCCAATATATGGGAATTGAAAGACATACAAATAAGTCATAGGCAAACAACAAAACAGTATATAGTACCAGTTATGCATAGGGTATGTTATCAAGTAGAGAACAACTAACAGGCAGCAAGAAATTACAGCTAGTATGTATATTCTATTATATCATAGTGAACAGAAGGCCCGCAAGTGCGGTAATAGGATAACTATTCCAGCCAATTTAGATGGAACATGATCTGCTCAGTTGCAGTTGCAGTTCACAGATAGGTAATTGTGTAAGGCTGAGGAGACAGAGGAAGTGGAAGAAGAAAGGTGAATGGGGGTGGAATTCCACAGTTTAGGGAAGTGGTATGAGAAGGCTCCCTGGCCAACAGTAGTCATACGGCATGGGACACCTAAAGTACAGGAAACTGAGGACCTAAGTAAATGGCTGGATAATGAGGGGTTGTTAGGGAGGAGTTGAGATAAGCAGGGAGGGAGCCAAACCAATATTTGGAGACAGATCTAGCACAGTGGAGGAGATATATTTTATTAAGAGATGGGAAGGCCAAAGTGTGCCGTAAAGTTGACAGTGATGAGTGAGGGTAGGAGCGTTGCGTGCGAAGTGGCAGAAGGATTTAAAGAGGGTGTCCAATTTGGCTAGGGAGGTCTTAGGTGCGGCACTGTAGACTATGTCGCAGTAGTCAAAGATGGGGAGGATTGTCTTTTGGACAAGTTCACGCCTAGCCGGGAGAGGGAGGCAGCTCCAGTTCCTAAATAGTGTGCCTAACTTGAGGCGCAGCTTTTTAAGGATGGCATCCACATGACCAGAGAAGATGAGGTGTTGGTCAAGCCAAACCCCCAGATATCTGAATGAAGAGATGTCCTCGAGGGCCGTCATGTTGAGGATGTGGAAAGTGGGTAGGGAGGGGAGCCTTGAAATTCTCTGCCTAGTGCCGATGGTCATGGAGACAGTCTTCTTGGTATTTAGGAAAAGCTGATGTGAGCAAAACCAGTGCTGAACGTTGTTGAAATTGTTCGGAAGTCTGGTTGCAACATCAGTGGGGGAGTGGCCGGAGGTGTAAAGGACCATGTTACCAGCATACATATGAATAGAGGTAGATGTGCAGACAGACGGCAAGTCATTGAGGAAGATAGAGAAGAGTATAGGGCCTAACACTGATCCCTGTGGGACCCCTGTGTCAATAGGGAGGGGTGAGGATATAGAATCTGCTATTCTAACTGACTGAGTCCAACCTACCAGGTAGGCACAGGACCAGTTTGTGGCAGCAGCTGACAAGCCTGCAAGAGAGAGGGAGTGTAACAGGCTAGAGTGGGAGACAGTGTTGAAAGTCTTGGCTAGGTCGACAAAGATGGCGGATGTGATTTGACCACTGTCCATCTCAGTGAGGATGGAGTCAGTGAGCCTAATCAGGGAGGTGGTGGTGGAGTGGTTTTTACGGAAGACAGATTGGAAGGGGATGAAAAAGTGAGAGTGAGAGAGATGGGCAGAGAGTTGGGTAAGAACTAGGTGTTCTTGCAGCTTAGCGAGGGTGGGAAGTTGGGTTATGGGGTGATAGTTCCCAGGGAAGGATGGGTCACCACCCTTAGGGAGGGGCAGAACAATGGCACGTTTCCAGACAGAGGGGATAGCTTCCACTGTGAATGAGAGGTTGAGTAGCTCCATCAGTGGGGCAGAGATAGCCATAGCAGAAAGATAAAGCAGCTTGAGGTCCAGCCCATCAGGTGGAACTGCCTTTAGAAGGGTTTAGGGTAAGCAGGGCATCCAGTGGTGTCAGAGGGTGTTATGTTGGTGAATGAGAAAGGAAGAGGCTGGGGATAGGTGCGGTGAGTTAGGGGGAGGATCAGACTGAGGAGATGGTAGGAGGATAGAAGGGCAGAGGCACAGAAGGTGAAAAAATAATTAAATTCAGAGGCGACACTCAATTGGTCAGAGATAATAGTGTTGTTTCTAGTGAGAAGGGGGTAGGAGGAGAAGAAGGGGGAAGAAGAGAGAGAGAGTGAATGACTTTCCAAAATTTTGAGGGTCTGTTTATGTTCGATTGAAAGGTTGGGGTAAAGTAATCGGCTTTAGCCAAACAAGTGGCTTTGGTGCATTTGTAGCAAAAATGATGATAGTCATAGTCTTTCTGGAGCTTGGAGATTTTGTGTTGCTTCCAGGCTTGGTTCCTTGCTTTTTGGCATGCTATGAGTTCTGATGTGACCCAAGGAAGGTGGTTCCTGCATACTCTGACTTTGCACAGAGGAGCATGCTGGTTTCAAACATCGACAAATTTACCTTTGAAATATTCTGTGGCTGCGTCAGTCATGTTCACTGAGGTTATAGGGGACCAATTTGTGCGTGATAGGTCAAGTAAGTCGCCCAAGGTGCATGGATTTGTATGAGCGAGTCACTAAGCTTTTGTGGGGGACTTTAGTACGGTGGATTTTGCGTACTAGGAAGGTCGCTCAGAGCATCTGATAACACTCCAGATTTGATGACTCTATGTGGGTGGGAAGTGAGAGCCCGGTCAATTTAGGAATGGTTGCCTGTTTTCGGGTTTATCCTAGTAGGTTCAAGGGTGAGTTGGGTTAAATCATGGGCAGCAATGTTGTTTTTTACTTTGAGTAGGGAAAGGATAACCAGTTTAGATTAAAATCACCCATAATGTAGACTTCACCTGAGGAGGTGTGGGAAACTATGATAGAGACGAGGTCAGTAACCAGGGAGGCGTTGAGGTCTGGTCGGCAGTAGGCCCCTGCAATTAAAATAGGGATTGAGAATGGGAGAGATAATTGTAAGATGAGTACTTTGTAAGCTTTTGGGCAGAGGCGGAATAAATGATAGTGAATTGGATACCGAGGAGACATATATTGCCACACTCTGCCCTCCCGGATTGGTCTTGTCGTGAAAACAGAAAAGTCCGGGATGGCGGAGGGGGGGTCACCTGTTTTATTATTTAGCCGTTTCAGTCAGAATAATTATGTCAGGGCCTAGTGAAGCAACAAGGGCTGGAGTACGCCGATTTAGGGAGAAGGCTACATATATTTAGGTACAGAGTTTTCAAACCTCGGGGCAAGGCAGAGGGTTGAGGTAGCGGGGCTTCAGGGGTAGCAGATGGAGGCATTGTGCAATTTAGGGAGCAAGGCCCAGGGTTAGGATTTATGTCTCTAGATGATAAGAGTAGCAGTGCAATGATTAGATAATGGAGTTTAGCACTTTTATACAGGGTATCTTAGAGGCTTGCCTAGTAGGAAGGGAAGGGAGCTGTCAGTAGGAGGGAGAAAACTAATAGTGTGTACAAGTGAACAGTAGAGAGGGATGAACGTGAGAGAGGCAGAGGGGCGAAGAGGGAAGTGATTCCAAGGAAGAGAGGGGGAAGAGGGGGAAACAGCATTGTTGGGGACTAAGTGGAGAAGTGTGGGAGGACAGGGGGGACTGCTGGTGAAGGGGAAGGGTGGGAGTTGTTATGGGAAGAGTTAGGAAAATGAAGAGAGTTAGAAAAAAACTGAGAGTGTGCATGGTGAGGGTGGAAACAGAATGCAGAGTTGCAGAAGGGAGGGCTAACATAGGAAAGCAGAGAAATAAAATAGTATTGGGTGGGTTGACAGTAGTAATGTGCCTAGAATGTATTGGTAGCACAAGACAATTCGGACTTGCTGATGACTACATGACAGTGATTCCCCTCCCAGAAGAAGTAGACAACAGGCAGGCTTCAACATACAGTATAGTAGAGCACAACCAAATCACACAACCCTAAACTCCCCCTCTCCCCACTAGACCAATGAAACAGACCACCCTGAGCAGTGTACAGGCCAATCCCACCCACAGAGCATTTAATAAATGGTGGAGGAGGGGTGGGGTGGGGCATTATTACGGTGCTCTCATCACCTGACACCATCTAACACCATTTGTCCTGCATTTCACAGGTGCTGAGGAATAGCTCCTCAAAGTTATATACAAATCAACACAATGGCTCCAATTAATCAGCTGGCTCACACTCTGTCCCTCCCCTCCCGCAGACACCCCCTTACTCAAAGAAGTAAGCCCAGGTTATGAGAGCAATTTAAAATGTCCAGCAAAAGTCTATCAATCTGCCAAATCCTTTGCACTTCCCTGGGTAGTATTTGAACGTAGTCTTGCTCCCTTGGCAGACCTGTTCAGTGCCTCCTTGGACTCGGGGAGTGTACCTCAGGACTGGAGGATGGTGCATGTGGTACCCCTTCACAAGAGTGGCCCCAAGGATGAGCCAGGAAACTACAGACTTGTAAGCCTCACATCCATCATGGGAAAGCTGTTGGAGACCATCCTGAAGGAGAGGCTGGTTTCCCTCCTTGAGGCTAATGGGCTGCAGGATGACAGACAACATGGGTTTGTCTCAGGCAGATCCTGTCAGACCAACCTGGTTGGAGTACTGTGATTGGGTAACCAGGCAGTTAGACAAGTGCCATGCAGTGGATGTCCTGTACCTGGACTTCAGTAAGGCCTTTGATTCAGTGCCACATGGGAGGCTAGGAAATAAGCTGGAAGGCACAGGGCCGGGGGCGAAGATGGTGGGATGGGTAATGAACTGGCTGCAAGGGAGACAGCAGAGGGTGGTGGTGAGAGGAGAGCTCTCATCTCCCAGGGCGGTGAAAAGTGGGGTGCCACAGGGCCCTGTACTGGGACTGGTGTTATTTGGGATCTTCATAGCAAACGTCTCATTAGGCATCAAGAGCAAGATCAGTCTGTTTGCAGATGACACCAAGATGGGAGCAGTAGTGGATGACTTAGGAGGGTGGCAGGGGTTGCAAGATGATCTGGTAAAATTGGGGCCTGGTTGGACACGTGGCAGCTGGGGTTCAATGCCAAGAAATGTAAAGTGCTACATTTCAGTGCAAAAAACCCAAGGAGGAACTACCAGTTAGGCGGGATTCAACTAGCCAAGACGGAAGAGGAGAAGGATCTGGGGGTGATCATAACGGGAGCAATGAACAACTCAGCACAGTTTAGAAAGATAGTTGTGAAGGCCAACAGGATGCTGGGTTGTACTGCCAGAGGCATATCCTACAGGAGGGGGGAGGTTATCCTGCCGCTATATAGGTCACTGGTTAAACCACACCTAGAGTACTGCGTGCAGTTCTGGTGACCATACCTGAAGAAGGTGGTGCAACGCAGGGCAACAACATTGATCCAGGGTCTAGGGGACTTACCCCACGAGTGCAGGCTGAAGGAGTTGAACATGTACTCCCTGGAGGAAAGGAGGAATGGGGGGACATGATTGAAACCTTCAAGTACTTGAAGGGAATAAATAAGATGGACACAGAAGGGCTTTTCAAATTAAGGAGGGGGAGGGACACTCGCGGGCATGATCTGAGATTGGAAGGGGAAAAGTTCAGGAGGGAAATGAGGAGAGACCTTTTTATGGAGAGGGTGGTGTCTGGGTGGAACACATTGCCAAAGGAAGTGGTACCCTGTAGAACAGTGGGCTGCTTCAAAAGGGGATGGGACAGGGTAAGGGGGAGGGTCACTGGATGGGGGGAAGGGGCTGCTGCAGTATAAGGGCTGCTAGCTGCACAATGGAGCAGATTTGATGGACCATAAGGCCTTTATCTGCTGGCAATTTCATATGTTTGTATGATTTTGTTAACCAGGTTCTCAGGCCTCTCTGGGCTTTCCAAAAATATATTCTCTAGTCGCATGGTTAATTTTCAGTTTTACTGGATATTGAAGGAAGTGCAACACTCTCAAGTTCCCGCAGGGTAATTCCCAGAGAGTTAAAGGTCTTATGACTGTCCCAAGTGGCATAACTCAAGTCGGGGGGGGGGGGATTCTCTGTCCCTCATCAAGGGTTATCAGTTCTGTTTTACGGGCAGCGTCCAGTATAAAAGTCCTGAATGACTCCAGAAGTAATAACTAAAAGTAGAGTCTGTGGAAGTTCAGTGTTGTCAAGTCTGTGGTGTGGCATTATTCAGAACCTTTGTTCCCCTTCCAGAAACCTGCTCCTCATCCCTAGGTACTAAAGAGAAGTCTGGTCCGCTCGCCTTCTGCTGCAGGCTGCCACAGTCATGGGAAAACCTAGCCTTGAGAGTCTGTCTGCCTATCAGTATTCCCTCTGTAAAACAATCCCTTAAGATACTGTTTTTATCCTGCTTGTATATTCAGGGGAGAAAGGAGGAGGTGCTACTTCACTGAGAGGGTGGTGGAGCCATGGAATGCACTGCCTAGGGGTCTGGTGGAGGCAGAGACAGTGGAGGGGTTCAAGAGGGGTGGGACAGGTACAGGGAAGGGTTCTGGAAGCAAAATCCAATGCAGCAAGAATGTCCGGAACTGGGAAGGGAGAAGCCAGAGCAAGGGGGCAGCAAGGTCAAGCACCCAGGGTGGGGCTGACCAAACGAGCAGACACGTGAAGACCGTTAGGGCCTATTCTGCTGGCATTTTAGTATGTTAGTATATGTACTGTAGTACATTTTTACAAACTTCTACCTTTTGGTTAGGTTTATACCTGTTTATTGTATAATACTTTTGTAACTCTGTATAGCAATCCATGTACTGTTATATTCCTATAGTATATACTACTGTTTATATATGCCTACTTGATTTCTAAAACAAAACTTAGAAAAGATCACTCACATCACATGATGCTCGGAGACATGAAGAGGTACAGCTGGAGACCGGGGAGGTTATTGATAGAGAACGTTAAGTTCCTGAAAGGAATGAACAAGATAGATTGAGAGGACTTATTCAACAGGACTGTCGAATTGAGAACATGAGTGGAAGCTAGCGGGGGGGATTCAGGAGGGCTGTAAGAAAGTTTTATTTTACAGAGAGAGTGGTTGAGCCATGGAACAGTCTACTGACAGAGGTGGTGGGTTCAAGAACCATTAATGGTTGCTGCAAACATGGCTGGGACTGAGTAAAAGGCCGAATAGCTGGGGAAAGCAGTAGCACAGGGGGCAAAGGGGAAGGTGAGACCAGTCCAGAGTAGGGTAAAACAGGGCAGACTGGATGGACCGATGGTCTTTTTCAGCTGACATTTTCTATATTTCACTGAGACCCATAGTACACATAGCTCATGCAGAAGGTCCAGAACTCCAGTCCATAAAAGGCATAGGATAAGGAAGGGAGGGGGAAAATGTTTAACCAGGAAAGGCACACTCAGCTGAAGCTTGTTTCCAGGTGCGACCAGGGAGCACCAGGAAGTTAAGTGACTTGCTCAGGGTCACACAGTACACAAGTGGGGGCTGTGGGATTCAAACCCAAGTCTCCAGGTTTGCAGCTCAGAGCCTTAAACCACTTCGCTATACTGCCTGTAACTAAGATTTGAAGCCATTTATTTAAAAATAGTTGCAGATAAAATAGGTACAACAGATCACTGAAACCACCAGCTGTGAAAGCAGCTTCTCCTCCACTCTCACAGTTGGAAAAAGGGTTATGCAATGTCCCTGATTGTTGGGGTTTTGGGGGGTTGGGGTAGGGCTGCTCAGAGTCCATGCTGAACCAGTCGTATTCCTCTAAAAATTCCAAGCCGTTTTTCGGAATTCAGAATTTTAGTATTCAGGGCCAGAAATCAAAATTCTGAAAATCCATTGTTGGATGTGGAAGTGGAATGTGATTTTGATTTCACATCCGGGTGTTTTTCAGACTTCCACAACCACGGTGCACACACCCACATATTGCCCTTAGTAAAAACCCTGACTCATTTTACCTTAAGCTATTGCTGGGGGGGTTCCCATCCCATGGCTGTATTCATCTGTGGTAGGCAGGTGAGCAGCTGTAGGTGGAGGTGGCTAAGCTAGTAGTGTCTCTCCGGTGATTAGTCCAGTGTTTATTGTAGTTTTTCCAAATCAGTACAGGAAAATGAGCCCCTTTGCCTCTCCCCAACAAGCATCCACAGTCCACACACCCAAAATAACCCAGTCCTGATCCCCTACTGTGACTCTTCCTCAGGCTTACAGATTGATGTCCTCCACGGCAACGCAGTTCCACCCTTATGACAGCAGCAGTCCATCCTTATAAACTATAACTCTCCCATCAGCTGTACCTGGTCAAACAAATTCTATAAGCCCCCTCCAAAAATCATCACCAGCAGAGTCCTACCCCGTGGTCAGCTACCCCACCTCAAATCGCACCTCAGTCTGCAGGACTGGTCCCCCATCTTCAAGGCAACAGATACTAATACTGCACTGGAGCAATTTATTCACATTCTCAATGAAGCGTGTAATAAATTTGCCCCTCAAAAGCGTAAAGTTAAATCGCTCAGTAACCCTTGGCTGTCAGGAGACCTCCTAAAAACTTAAACTGGGACCACCTCTGGGAACTGGCTAGAAACTCCGTAAGCAACTCGACATCCAGAATTATAAAGGGCACGAACGACTGCACTAAATCCATTCGGCAACAGAAATCTGACTACTATAAAATACCCTCACTAACTCCTGGGAATTGGGAGGATTTCTGAAAACATTAAAGATGTCACTGGAAGCAGTCAAAATCTTCAGTCGAACATACTCAACATAAATGGGCACACTACACTGACTCTAAAACTATTGTGAACACTTTTAACATCGCTTTCACTGACCTTAGCAGTGTTCTCCTCCGACTTCTTCCAAGATGTGTCAACTCCCATTCCCCCAACTCCTCCACCCACGCCTGTCACCCACCTTTTCTACTGTAAAGCACTAAAGAAACATCAAGTCCAAACTACGCTGACAAAGCCATCAGCAAATCTAGAACAAGTAATGTGATATACTTGACTCTCAAGCTTACATTGGTTCTAACGCTTGATTTAGGTACTTGGGCCTCTACCAAGATCTTTAATATCTCTCTTCTCTAGCCAATTCCTGGACAAATGGAAAATGGCCACTGTTACCCGATTCACAAAAGTGGTGATAAGGCTGACCATGCAAACTTCCGCCCTATCTCCATTCTGCCTCCCCTGTCGAAGGCACTGGAACGTATAGTAGCAGACCAACTTACCAAGCATCTGGACAATTGTAATATTCTCTGTAAACAGCAACATGGCTTTAGAAAGGGTCATAGTACATCCTCTGCCTTACTCAAATTCACCGGCTCCATTCACAGCTCCCTCGACAATGGACAACTAACTGGTGCTATTTTCATCGACCTGACCAAAGCCTTCGATACTGTCCACCGCTCCCTCCTGCTGAGCCAACTAAAAAATGCTGGTCTCTCCAATGATTCAATCTCTTGGTTCAAAAGCTATCTTGAAAACCGCTCCCAGTGTGTAAAAATTGGAGATGTGCACTCTGATTCCAAACCTGTCCTCTCTGGATTGCCCCAGGGTTCAATACTGGGCCCCCTACTCTTCAGCCTGTTCCTTAACACCCTACCGGACTCCTGCACTGAACATATCACCCTGTGTGCCGGTGATGCAGTAATCCTTGCCACACACCAGAACCCGAAGAAATTGCAACAAAATCTCCAACTCGGCTTATCCTTGGTTGAGAATTGGTTCACAAAGCACAAACTGATCCTTAATCAAAAAAAAAAAAAACAAAGGCCATGATCTTCAGCAGCTCCCATAATAAACATAAGCACTTCCAACTCTCCGTTATCACCAGACAAGGTGCCGCACTGGAACAGGTCAAAAACTTTAAATACCTCCAGTTATCCTTGACCCTCCTCTCTCCACTGCCCACTTCGACCATGTCGCCAAAGCCGCTAACTCCTGGCTAGGCCTGCTATTCCATCATAGGAAACACCTGACACCCGAAGCCCTCGCTGTCGCTGTCCAGAGCTCCATCATATCCATCATTGATTATGGCATTATCATTTACGGCTCTGCTACAACCACCACACTCAAACGTGTATCCACCACCCTCAACACGGCCTGTCGACTTGTCACTGGCTCCCAACGCCTAACTCACACCTGTGACTTCTATTCTCAAACTGGATGGTTGAACCTTGCCAGTCGAATAAAACACCAAACTTGTATTACTACTAAGAAAATCTTGCTGGGCCTTGCCCCCGAGTCTGTGCCCTCATACAACCGAGAATTCACACCCGAGTACCAGGGATCGAAACCTCAGCTTCTGCAAATCCGCGATTGCCGCTGTAACACAAGGCCAAAGATCCTTTGCTTACCCGGCCACTAGTTGATACAACGGTCTTCCAGCGACATCTCATCCTCACTATTGCTCAGCACCTTTTAAGACTGTCTCCGCCTAACACTCACTGCCTCCAACCTCTGTGACTGTTGTGGCTAAACATGTCTTTGGTTCCATAGCTGAAGATGCCCTTTTGGATCCACATCTACTCCTGCACTTTGCCAGCACCCCCATCTTCACCTCCCCTGCTGGCCCATGACAAATGCCACCCGGCTGCACTACCTCTATTCTTATCCGACTTACACCTCTCTCTCTCTGTCCCCCAACCTACCTCCCTTTTCTCCCATCCACTTAGTCTCCTGATTTCACCCTCCTCTTTTCCCTTCTCCCAAGGTTTCACCTTATTGTTCTTTTTCATCTACAAGACTATGTTTTTTATTTTATTTTTTTATTTTATAAACTGTTATCTTTGCTTATGATTGTCTCAATTGTACCAATGACGTGGAACCTTTGTAAAAGAGCCTCGGCTCAAAGGTATTTGTAATCCTATAACAAATAAATAAATAAATAAAAATAAATAATCCATCCATAGTTGTGTTGAACAACTTTAGTAAATTAAAATCAGGTAGGTCTAGCCCTCGGGTGTGTAGTATTTATTTATTTTAAAAGTTTTAACAGAAATGGCATACTGAGCAGGTAGCTGCTCATTCTAACCCCAGTAATCCTTGGGTATTCATAACTTCTGCAGTGTCTCTTTAAGACTGAACTGCCAGGAGAGATGGAATGCTATGCAAATGATGGAATCTTTGCACTTGCTATTTTTCAAATGCTGCCTCGAACTAACTGCCCTGGTTCTAAACCCTCAGATTTCACTCTCAGCCTGTCAAGACCAGAAGCTCGGAGATCCTCTCCTCATCTACTTGTCCTGACACGATAAAACTTATAAAAATACATACGTATTATTTATCCTTTCTTTTACTGCCTTTTGCTAGTGTTTTTTGTTTATTAAACCGTTGTTTCAGTGTTAAATAATTCATTTCTCTGTTTCTCCCTGTTCAGTATAACCAGTGGGGAACAGGGGCTTTCTTTAGTGTTTTCGGAGTTCCCTGACTAAGGAACTCCGTTAGTTTTGTTTAAATTTAAGATTCTATGTTTTAAATTTGAACCGCTAATCCTGGTTCGTGAACCGCTAGCTCCAGTTCATTTCTTGGTTCGGTTCCCAGTTTCGAAAGGGTTTTCTCGGTTCAGGAACTTACTGCTAGCGCTAAATAAGGTTTTTAAAATCCTTCTTATTTAGTGGTTACATATATTTTTCCTTTTCTCACTCAGAATGTCTGAAAAACCAAAAAGAAGAACCGGTGAAGCTGGTTTCAAACCTTGTACTGATTGTGTGAGATTTTTGCCAAAGCAGACAAGCATAGTCTTTGTGTGGTCTGTTTGGGCTTTGAACATTTGAAAACAGACTGTGATATCTTTAAAACCTTTTCTGAAAAACAGTGGAAAAGCGCCTTGAATGGCTTAAGAAAAACACATGTCTGTTTCTAAGGGCCCCTCGAGCTCTAACCAGCTGACACCCTCTGCTCTTGTGGGTGAAACCACTTTGATCACAACGTCTGTAACTGCCGGCCCTGAGACGGGTACGCAAGCAGTTTCAAAGAGGCTTGCTGAACCGGCTGACTCTCTGGTTCCCTCAAAGAAATCTAAAAAGACATAACACACAGAACCCCCTGCTGAGAAGCAATTGGGGACTTCTGTGCCTGCAGTAAAAATGCCAAGTGCAAATGAAATTGCACAGGCCTTTCATGTTATCCAGGCTTTGCAAGGGCTGACTGCTCCTTTGCCTTATACTCCACCCAAACAGACTGGCTCTTCTTCTCAGTCTTCTCTTTATGAGCAAGAAGAGTATCTGGATATTGATGTGGAGGAGGCCGGGGACCCTACTGAACCAGGGGTTTCCCCTAAACAAGAATTTGGCTCTCCTCCAAGGGCATCAGAGGATTTTTCCTCTCATTTTACCTTTGTAAGAAGGATGGTGGATGCATTGGACATCCCCACAAGTGAAGTTATTGAGGATGAAGAAGAAGTTGAATACATGGAACTTAAGGGGTTAACACCCACTAAAAAGCTTCTTCTTCCCATTAACACATTCTTTAAAAAAGATGCCCTAAAAATACTGCATACACCAAATACTGCTCCACCTCTGGATAAGAGGTTGGATAAAAAGTATCAGTTAGAAAGGCAGGGTGCTTAATTTTTGTTCTCTCACCCTGACCACCAGTGGGTGGTGCAAGTGGCAACCTGTGACAAGGCAAGAGTTCCACTAACCTCCCATCCCCTAGACAAGGACTCAAGGAAAATCGACAGCATGGTCAAAAAGGGTTATCTTTCGGCCTCTTTGGCTATCAGACAGGTCAAGGCCGCACAATACCAGAAATCTCTCTGGCAGTCGGTCCTTGTTATGTCAGATAAGGTGCAGTCTCCTATTTCAGCTGACGTAGCTGAAACAGCTAGATTTGGTCTGGAAGTAGCCAAATATCAATTCCAAATGGCTGCTGATTCTAATGACACAGCTGCCTGGTGGATGGCAAACTCTGTGGCTCAGAGAAGGTTTGCTTGGTTAAAAGCCACAAACCTTACCCAGGATACACAGATCAAGGCACTAGATTTCCAATTAGAGGAAAATTCCCTCTTTGGGCAAATAACGGAGGATTACATAAAAATGTTGGATGAGTATAAGGCCACCTACAGAAGCAACTCTGCAAAAGAGAAAGTTTCCCCATCCACTAGACCCTATGGAAGGGGAGGCAGGAGTAGATTCTTGCAAAGCAGGTCCATTTTCCAGGTCATGGCTACGACCCCATACCAGCAGTATCCACAGCAGGGATACTTCAGGGGTAGGGGCAGAAGGGGTTCCAGGCGTGGTTCCCAGGCCCAAGCTCCGCCCCAAGCAAAGCAGACACCCTGACGTGTCTGTACAGGCTGCCTCCCTACTGCCTGTAGGAGGCAGACTAGCTCATTTTTCACACCTCTGGGAAAACATCACCACATACAAGTGGGTTCTGGAAGTAGTGAGCCAGGGACTGTCTTTAACTTTCAAATCTGTTCCACCCTTAAGAACTTGAGTTTTCAAGACATCCTCAAATCTAGAGAGAACTCTTGGAAACAGAGGTTCAAAAACTACTTCAGTCTCAGGCAGTGGAACCAATGCCAACCAATTTAAAGGGAAAGGGATTTTATTCCAGATACTGTCTTACCACAAAGAAAAATGAGGAGTGGCAGCCCATCTTAGACCTCAGAGCCTTAAACGGATACTTCATGAAACCAAAGTTCAAAATGGTAACTTTGGCACTGATCTTGCCAACTCTTTAAGAAGGAGACTGGCTGGCCTCCCTGGACCTACAAGATGCCTATTTCCACATCCCCATAAGGGAATCTCACAGAAAATACCTCCTGTTCAGACTCCTTTCAAGTCACTATCAATTCTCAGCCCTGCCATTCGGTCTCACTTCAGCACCAAGGGTGTTCACAAATGCCTGGCAGTGGTAGTGGTACACCTTTGAAAGCAGGGTGTCGCAGTCTTCCCATACCTAGACGATTGACTGGTGGTAGGACAATCACCTCAGCGTGTCTCAGCACATCAGCTGCAGCTCACTCAGGAGCTCTTGGAGTCCCTAGGATTCCTGATGAATCTAAAAAAGTCGGTCCTTCAGACTGCTTGGGTATTGCAGTTCATAGGAGCCTAGTTAAATACCCTGCAGGGCAGGGCATACCTGCCTCTGGACAGGGTAAGGAGCATCCAGCAGTTAGCAGGCTCATTCGTCCTGAACAAATCAAAAATCACAAGACAGTTTCTTCGGTTCTTGGGCCACATAGCAGCTGCCACTGGCACAGTACTGGGATTCAGATTCCAGATGAGGGACATCTAGTTTCATCTCAGAGCTCACTGGTGCCAGAAAAGAGACCCTCTTTCAAAATTGATTCCAGTAACAGGAACTCTGTTACATGGGCTCTACTGGTGGAAAGAGGAAAGCAACCTGAGAGAAGGGATTCCTTTCCAACAGGAGCTCCCATCAGTAATTCTTACAATGGATGCATCACACCTGGGGCGGGGTGCCCATCTGGGAGATCACGCTACTCAAGGCACATGGTCAAGTGCAGAGTCACTCTTGCACATAAACCTGCTGAAGCTCAGAACAGTATTGCTAGCACTGAAGGCCTTCACACCTCTGCTACAGTGAAAGGTCGTACAGATCAGAACAGACAATACCACCACCATGTACTACATAAACAAGCAGGGAGGGACATGGTCAAGTCCTCTCTGCACAGAGACCATGAAAATATGGAGTCTGGCATACTCCTTGGGAGCTTCCCTACAGGCCATTCATCTGCCTGGCAAGGACAATACCTTGGCAGATACCTTGAGTCAGATAAATTGGGCCTATTATGAATGGACTCTGAACAGGCAAGTGATGCAAGTAGTTTTCAGGAGGTGGGGCACTCCAGAGATGCTTGTTTGCATCCCACCAGAGTCACCACCTGCCAGAATATTGTTGCAGACCACCAGAGCGGGGAACAGTCCCCTTGGATGCTCTAAATCTGGATTGGTATGGGAAACACCTGTATGCTTTTCCTCCCTTCCCCTTGGTGTACAGGGTTTTGCTCAAGCTCAGGTCCCAGTCCACATCCATGATCTTGATAGCTCCAGATTGGCCCAGGCAGCCATGGTACTCTCTTCTGCTCTCCATGTCTGTGGCCGAACCAATACACCTTCCCAGGAGGCACAACCTGTTAACCTCCAGCCAGGGGAGGCTTCTGTACCCAAACCTCAAATCCCTCAGACTCAAGACATGGCTCTTGAGGATCTAGAATATGCAGGCCTAAACCTTTCTAAAGGTGTCCTGCACATTTTGAGGGATTACAAGAAGACCTCCACTAAGAAAACCTATGCTGCAAAATGGAAAAGGTTTCTGTTTGGTATTCCACCCAGAATATTGTGCCAACACAGGCTGGTGTATCAGCCATGTTGGATTATTTTATTTGCATTCTTTGGGCCTTCAGCCCAGTGCCCTGAAGGTATATTTGGCTGCAGCATCTGCTTACATTTCAGCCAGGCACAGAATTTCTCTAGCCTCAGACCCTATCTGTAAGAGGTTCTTTAAAGGCCTTTCCCATTTGCACCTCCCCACAGGGAACTAGTGCCAGCATGGGGCCACAATGTGTGTATAGCCAAACTCATGGGGTCCCCTTTCGAGCCCATGTCTTCAGCTCATCTTAAATATGTCACATGGAAAACAGTTTTCCTACTGGCAGTGACTTCAGCTAGAAGGATCAGCGAGCTCCAGGCTCTTTGCATAGATCAGGACTATATCTCCTTCCACAAGGACAAAGTGGTACTGAGAACAAACAAGAAATTTCTCCCCAAAATGGTTTCTGATTTCCACTTGAACCAAACCATTACCTTACCTGTCTTTTTTTCACTGAGTGCTCCACCTCTGGTGAAGGGAGGTTCCACAGTTTGGATGTTAAGAGAGTTCTTAGTTACTTCATGTCAGCTACTAAGGACCATAGGCAGGACAGAAAACAGCTGTTTCTGACTTATGGGGATGTGGGAAAGGGTAACCCAGTATCTGAAAGGTCCATTTCTCGCAGAATAGTACAGTGCATCCAGTTTTGCTACTATAAAGCTGGAAAGGAACCCCCAACAGGGTTGAGGACCCATTCCACAAGGGCATAGCTGCTACCTTAGCAGCTGCCAGAAATGTTCCATTAATAGACATCTGTAAAGCAGGTACCTGGAAAACAGTACACACCTTTACAAAGCATTACAGTTTGGACATCCTGTCCAGGAGTGATGCCAGGTTTGGCACAGCAGTCCTGCAGAGTCTGTTTCCAAAGTAGGTTCTGTTCCCACCTCCAAAGGTACTGCTTTGTAGTCTACAGAAGTTATGAATACCTGAGTATTACTGGGGTTAAAAAAAATGTACTTACCACAGTAATCTTGTTTCTTCCCAGTGATACTCAGGCATTCATAACTTCCAACCCTGTCTCCCCTGCAAGAACCAGTAGCCTTTGTAGTCCTGGGAATGTTTTTCTGACTTACTGTATAGGTGCCACAATCAGGCACTATTGTTTATAAACTGGGTTCTTGTTTTTTTTTCCCCTTCAGGTGATTTCTGACATTCAGGGGTGTTGATGCATTTTATGACCCCCAGTTTTGAGGTTTTTGTCCTCCTCTTAGGGGCTTTTGGATGTTATTTTATTATCATTATAATTCCAGTTATTACAGTTTTTACATGTATATGTGTAGTTTTTGAGGCCTGTTTTTCCAGGCTCCAAGGAAATCTGAGGGTTTAGAACCAGGGTAGCTAATTAAAGGCAGCATTTGAAAAATAGCACGCACAACGATTCCATTATTTACATAGCATACCATATCTCTGGGCAGTTCAGTCTTAAAGGGACCCTGCAGAAGTTATGAATACCTGAGTATCACTGGGAAGAAATAAGATTACTATGGTAAGTAATTTTTTTTCCAGATACATCCAGGGGTAGTGGAAGTTGGGAATTAATTTGTACTGACTGCAAAAATCCATGGTGAAAAATAATGCAGAGAATTGTAGATATATAAAGGTTAATTTTCTGAAACAAACAGGCACAGATCAGATATACTACCGGGAACTGGCTAGTGATCCAGTGGCACAATACATCAAATAACTGGGATATTATTAAATCATTTCCTAAGCATGTCCAACACCAAATCACTGATGACATCCCAGGCACTCCTAAGCAAGAAACATTTTACTTGCTGTCCAAGATCTATAAACCTGGGAATCCAGGGTTACGCTAACAGAAGGGTGTGATGCTTGGGCAGCTGGTTCTGATTACACTATGATTTTTGTAATATAAAAATGTGTTATTGAGTGTCTCTCATGAGACATGCTGTTTCAGCTAAAAGATAAAATCCAGGAGATAATCGAAGGCTAGAGGAGACCTAAATTAAGGATAACCTGTTTATCTAGCTTAATTGTAGCTGCCAGCTGCTAGGCTGGAAAATCATAAACGTCTATGACATTTAGAGGAAGAATACAAGTTACGTCACTGTGGTACTAAGTCATAAAAGGTCCTTTGATGTCCTTGAGAGAGGAAACTGCTCATGGATGAAAGAAAGAACTTGGAAAATTAGACTTAATTGGGAAGTCATATGGGGAAACAAGTTTTTTTTTGCTGATGTCACCTATTAATTTACCTCCTGACATAAGACATCCTGTTTGTATGATTTTTTAATAAACCGAGGAGGAGCTGGGTGACATCATGGAGAAGGCGGGCTCAAGACAGTTGTTTTAATTATGCTGTGACTGTCCTTTAGACACACACATGTTTGGACTCTGAAACTACAGTATCTTTCAGCACTGTAAGAATATAAAAATACATTAGCTAGGCAAGTCTAAGTGTATTATTGGTAGAAATTTGCACCTTTAACCTTATTCTTTTAAAAAGATTGTATGGTTTTGTGATATATTGTTCTGTATTTACATTTTACATTTTTATCTATTTTTAAGTAAACATCTCATTTTAAGACTACTTGGTGTGCCTTTGAAATTCTTTCTTTGACAAGTGAAGCATATATGGTTACAGTGACACTGTGTATAGCTTAATGGTAATACCAAACTGGGAAAAGGTAAGAGTAATCTGAGGTCTTAGAGTTTTTAAGGGTTCATTTTGTATACCTGGTTAGGTGCCCATAGGCAAAAGATATCTGGCCCCTCAAAGAGCAGAATTATCTGAGCCTGTACATTGGGTACACTAGCAAGAGGTTCACAGTTTGAATCCCTCCAAGAACTTGAGACCAAAGGTTGATTCAAACTGACAAAACAGACAGGAGTGTTACCCTGTTCTGTTAACTGTTCACAGTACTGCGCTCGGAGGTTGGCACTGTGGGAGCAGAGGGCCTGACCTGCTGAGTGGGGTTGTGACAAAGGGATCTCTGAATTTTTTGAAACCATCTTAAAACTGTTTGCTATAGAAAGGCACTGCTTTATTCAGGACACTACGCACTTCTTGTGTAAATTTTAGGCCTTTAGAAATGTACCACTAATCCTATCCTAGCCACTATAGATGTCAACTTCCTGTATAGTAATGTCCCACATAATGATGGAATTTTAGCCTGTCTTAAATTCCGAGAAGAGAAAGGACAGCACCAGGACATTCACCCAAAAATTAGTTGTCAGACTTATAAAATTCATTTTCACCCACAACAATTTCAGTTTTAACAGCAAACATTATGTTCAAACTGTGGGAACTGCAGTAGGCACCAGGTTGGCTCTGCAGTATGCCAACCTTTTTGTGGCCAGATTAGAAGAGGGTTTCCTGTAATAATGCAAAATAAAACCACTTACTTTCTTCAGCTATATTGATGATGTATTTATAATATGGACAGAAGGCACACACACACACTCTTAAATAATTTCATCAGGAATTTAACAGCTTCCGACCATTCATTAAACATTCTCAGAAGTACTCTGACTTCAGCATCAGTTTACAGACTTGTAGCTACAGGAAACCAACAGAGATACCTATAGAAAACCAGTGATCACCCCAGGCACATTAAAAAGTCTATAATGTACAGCCAAGCACTTCAGTACCACCAAATCTGTTCCAGTAAGGAGGACCAAGATAAACACCTCATCTCACTAACAAAAAAAAAAGAAGACATCTCGTCTCACAAAATAAAATTATGGAAAAGTAGTAGTAGTAGTAAAATGTTTTAATTTTTTTGCAGTTAGCTTCTTTCTCCTTGCCCAGGGCAGCACGCCTTCTTGCCAGATCCCCCAGCCCCATCCCCGCATGTAGCTTACCTTTTGCTGTCCTCCACGGTTTGCCCCCTGTGGTGGGGTGGTGGGGATTCCTTAACCCACCGGAAAGAATCTGGTGTGGAGGTTACCGCTGTTCGCAGGAGCGGGGCCTCCGGGGATCAGCTGTCATCATGCCGTGCCCAGGACACACTTTTTTCCTCTTTCTCCCATTAGGAGAGGAGGCATGCAAAGACACCCTATGGAGAGAGCGCGCACGCGTCCACACGCACTCCTCCAAGTGTCTACCTCCTCACCTCCCCCTTTCTAAGTGTCATTATGCTGTTTCCCAGCTGCCGCTAGGGGTCAGTCAGCACTGACTGCTGGTAGCCCCCCTCCCTTTAGAAGGAGAGCAGTCCTATGGATGCTTGATCCTTCTCCTGTCCTGCTGACCCCCGGTGGCCCATGCTCGTCCCCGAACACAGATCGCTGTTGTAGCATGAGGTCAGGCATCCGGCATCTGAGCCCTCAGTGCCACCTGGCCAGCAGTAAAATGTTTTATTCATAAAATCTTATGAATCAGGATTTACCTAATTGAGCTGACAGCTCATTTACAACGAGGTCCATAGTACATATAAAAGGTATACAGGTACATATAAAAAGACACTATTTCAAATACTTTATTGATACCTTGACTAATAGAGTATAAAACGCCTCTATAAATACAACAGTTATTCAAACAGATAATTGTTACACAGTGGAACATTCAGCAGCGTACTTATCTCAGTTACATGCTGTTCAACCATTATATGAAGTTATAGAGGACAGTCTTGATTTGATGGCTGTGTTATCTAACCAGTTTTTTTTTTATCCCCTTCCAGATATTTTTCCCAGTTGATGTTCTTAATTTCTGTGGAATACTATTCCATCCTAATGTGCCCACATAGTAGACAGAATCGCACCCTATTTCCAGATTGCATCTTGGAATTTCCAAGTCTATACCCAGTGCTGATCTTAAAAAGCTTTTTTTTCTCTACACACTAAATGAGTGGATGTATAGTTGGGGAGTTTTCCATCTAGTCCCTTATGTATAAATGCAATTAAGTGTTCCTGCCTTCGTTCACTCAATTTTTGCCACCCCAGGCTGTCCTATAACTGGCATCTATGCATTAAATGTGGGGCACCAAGGATGAACCTGCTGCCATAACAAATGTCCATCCTTGTCAGGTCCCCCTTGGACCCACCTGCATGCAAAATATCACCGCAGTCAAAGACTGGTGTTGTCATAGAGTTGACCATGCACTTCTTTGTCTGTAGCGATAGACGTAATTTTGCCCTATATAGGGCCCTCAGTCTCTTTCCCACATTTTTCAGCAAGTTGTCTATATGTACATCCCACCTAAGTGAACTATCTAACAGTAAGCCGAAATACTTATAAGATTGGACCTGTTGTATCGGGGATCCCCTCAGGGTAACAACGTTTAGTGATAGTTTCTCAGTCCCTTCATTATTATGTGAAAACATGGTTTGTGTTTTTTTAGGTTTATGTACCAATTTACTGTGATCGAAAAACACTTGTAGTTCGTGAAATCCCTGCTGTAATTTATCTTGGGTTTTTTGTACAGTAACATCTGATGTGTAAATAATTGTATTGTTTGCATATAAATGATGCATAATGGATGGGTCTGAGAAACATAGATTATTAATGTAAATATTAAACAATAAAGGACCTAATATGGAACCCTGGGGGACCCCTGAGACAACAGGTACTGACCTTGAAAAAAGTTCCCTATTGATACTAGCTGTGATCTTCCCTTTAGGTAGGAACTTAACCATTTCATACTGTTTCCTGCCACTCCCAGTGAGGCCACCCTGGACAGGAGGACATCATGGTCCAAGGAATCGAACAACTTGGTTAAGTCTACATATATTGCACCAACTGATGTCCTCTATCCAGGGCCACCTGCGCGTCGCTCACCACCTTAACTAAAGCTGTAGTGGTACTATGGTATCTTCTAAACTCTGACTGCATCTCATTAATTTTACCCTGCCATTCCAAATAATCTTTTATCTGAGATGGTATTAATTTCTCAGATTTTTTTGAGACCTTGGACAAGAGGGAACTTGGATGGTAATTCCCTATGTAAGTTTTTTGTCCTTCTTTGAAAATGGGCACTACTTTAGATTGTTTCCTAGCTTCTGCATATTCCCCAGTTCTAATTGACACTGAATATATACGTCAGGGAGTAGGCAATAATGGGAGAGTCATATTTTAAAAGCGTAGACGGAATACCGTCCAAACCTATAACCTTGGTGATATCTTAATTTTAATAAGTCTTTCATAACTGTGTCCACAGTTACACTGGAGAGGTAAAACTGTCTTTTAGTATTCAGGTCAAACGCTTGTCTGGAATCTGAGAGCTATTACTATTTGAACACATATTTCCCATTTTGCTAAAGTAATCATTAAATTTATCTGCTACAATTTGGGATAATGGTAGCATTTGATTGTCTACATTAAATACATTTGAAGTTTCATTACCATAACCCTTTAATAAGGTATTCATTGTTCTCAAAAATTCTTTAGGATTCTGGGAAGGATTATTAACTAGTATTTGTATATAATGCTTTTGTTTTGCTTTTTTACCTCACTAACATTTGCGTAGCTTTCTATATTCATCCCAGTCTTGTCTATTGCCACTTTTTTTGCTTTATGCCATGATTTGTCTCTTGATTTTCTTAAGTCTTCTTAAATTATTTGTGTACCAGGGTACATTGTTTTGTTTTAAGGTTTTGGTTTTTTGTAGAGGCATGTTTGTTGCTCATGCTCAAAAACCCACTTACAAAATATACCCATGGCTCTTCAATGGTTGGAATTAATTCTAAACGGTTTCAATTAACATTACTCATATTCAGCATAAATTCTACATAGTCAAACTTTTTGTAACTATGCCATTTAATATTCTTATTTTCCTCCCAAGTCAATGACTTGTCCCTAATACAGTAAATGATCTGAAGATTGGAAATGGAGTTTGGAAGAACCCCACTCCTTAAAATATTATGTGGGGAATTAGTAAAGATCAAATCCAGTGTAGTTGATGCTGCAGGATTGCTTGACTGTTGTCAGTTCACTAATTAGCTGGGTACGTCCCAGATTTACCTGAAGATAAATTAGTGGGTGTATCTCATTTATGATCCGCCAATTAATATTGAGATCACCCAAAATGATTATTTCATGAGTGTCTTTATACTCTTACAAGAGATCCTGCAGACAATCAAAGACACCAGGTTTCATCTTAGGTGGACGATAGTTCCTACAATTAACATTTTTTTTTCTGTGTGTGGCAAACTCAATTACAGGAACAAGACCTCTAAGCCTTGTAGAACTTGATTGACATCAAGTTGTAACATGATTAGTTATTCCTTCCCATACATCAATATCCCCCTCCCTCCTTTTACTTGTATCGTTTCGCCACATATGATAACCAGTAATATTTAATCATTTATCTTCCACTCTTTGGCTTAATACATTTCTGTGATCACCACCAGGTCTGGATTATGATCACCTATCCAAGTACTAATTAAGTCCATTTTTTTCACATACTCCTAGCATTGAGATGTACTACACTAAGTCTGCACTTGGGGCTCAACCCCCCAACCCGTCTCTCCAGCACTTCTATGCGCTAACCCCCTCATTGCTGACAACTAACAGGATTCATGTTTGGCACAGTTATTTAGTCTGTTTCTGTATGTACCTGACTGTGTTTTTTACTTATTCCAGTTTTAGTTTTCGCTGTATTTTTTGCATTCCTTTGTTTAAAGACCAAATGTACCTAAATGTTCTCATTCTAATTCTATTGCTTTGTTTGTCTCAATCCTCTTTATCAATCAATCACTTTATTTAACCAGCCATAAACACCATTGAGCAAACTCATTTTCAAGGTGGTCCTGGGCATAAATACAATACAGTACACTTCTTAAGATTACAATTACGGTGGACAACGGTGCAAAAGAAAAAACATTGTGAAGGTGCCGGTCAATATGGGCCTATACAGACTGGTCAACATAATTAACATGCAAAGGTACATAATGATAAGCTTTACTGAAATGAGAAAAAACAATCCCACATAGTCTCCGCTGAGTATAATCACCTACTTGTTCTAAATGTACTAACATGGAACCTACAGTATGTAAAGAGCTCTGAGCTCAAATGGTTAATCTGAGATTTGAAATAAATAAAATAAATAAAAAAAATCTTGACCTTTCCCCCACCACCACCTTCAAGATGTTTTCATTTAACCCGGCCTCAGAATTATTTATTTTTAAGTATGCTTCCTCATTTCCCATACTGCCACAGATCTCCTGGATATTATCTAGTGGACCTGGGTCAGGGTAGACATCTCCGCTGGCAATCAAAAAAATGAGGAAAAGGTATTGCAACACTTTCATGTACCTTAAGGGTCTGCATCCCTTTCCAGGAGTTCTTCATGCCAATTTAAAACCCATTTTACAATATTATTAAACCAGTAAAGTTTATGCTTTGTTGATGCAAATATGGAAGAAAACTTTTGGCAAGCGTTTTCAAATCTAAGTACAAACATACTTGATTTAATAACATGCCCCCATCCATTTCCTGGTTTGTAATATATACTAGTAACATGCTCTATAATCTTCTAGTCCAGCAGTATTTGTTCAAGTTTTTCACCTCACCCTTCATCATTTGTTCCCTGTAGGTTCCAGATCATAATACTAAACCATAGTAATAACTTCTTGTGAAACATGTTTTTAATAATTTCCAAGCCCTTAAACAAAAAAGTTGTTTCTACTAAAGGAACAAACTATAAAGGGTTCTTCTTCTTCCAAAGAAGAAAAACTAGATCAGTATTAAGGGGTGATAGATCTTTAAAGTGTATACTGTATATGCGTTACTTTAAAATATTCTGCAGCATATATTCCTTTAAATATATATTGCACGATGGACCTTACTTAAAAGGAGATTAAAAATAATATATTTAAAAATTTTATAGGACTGTAAGGACAAAGGGACAGATTTGTCAGCAAAGGACAACTTGGCCCACCCAGTCTCCCTAGATGGTCCCTGAGCCATGTCTGCCTTGGCAGACCCTAACTGGACTCCGGCAACACAACCCTCCTGCCTTCCTCCCTCCCTCTTACTTATATACCCATATGTTTTTCCCATGCATGCTTGAAGCCCTGCACAGATTTAGCCTCTACCACTTCCACTGTTGATCTGTTCCAGGCATCTAGCACTCTTTCAGTGAAGAAATATTTCCTTGAGTATAGGATGGGGGAAGCTACTGACAGTCACTAAGCTGGAAAGTAACCTTGGGGGTTATATCTGAGGACTGGCAGGGCATTGTGATAGAGCAGTGGGTAGGGCCAGTGGGACGCTGGGGTGCATAGAGGTAGATACCCTGTATCAGCAGGAAGAGGAAGGTGCTGTTACCACTGTATAAGTTGCTGATGAGACCCCACCTGGAGTATTATGTCCAGTTCTGGAGGCCACACCTCAGAAAGTACTTAGACAGGGTGGAGGCAGTCCAGATGAGAGCAGCTAAAATGATGCATCAAAAGCCCAACGAGGAGAAACTGAGGGATTTCAACATGTATACCCTAGAAGAGAGGAGACTGAGAGGGGACATGACAGACCTACAAGTACCTCATGTGGGTGAACAGGATACAAAAGGGGAGTCTCTTTCAAATGCAGAAAAGCACAGGAAGGATGTTGGAATAATGGGTCTCTCAAATATATATATATATATATATATATATATATGTGTGTTTCAAACAAGATTTATTTTATACAATCAGTCTTAATGATTTAATCTAACATTTCTTAATCTTTGTTTACTTCTTCAGGGATGCTGTACATACTAAAAAAAAAACATAAATGATATAATAGATATACGTAGGTCACTGTACCAGACGAAAAGATCAATACACCAAATCAAGTTGCTATAAAAATTATACATCAATAATCAATTTACCGTGTATTAATTTGTCATAATTCTCATTATACTATCCATCATCGGTGGCTCAACCAATGTAAATCTAATATAAAGCACCAATGTAGTTTATTCCAAATGTGCTGTATTTTATTCCACAAATGTGAAATAATATATCTCAAATAATTTTACTTAAATATTTACATATATTAAGCTCACCTGGTGGTGCTGAGGGCTGAAGCACTGAACGCCTTACCTCGTGTGACACTGGTGACCCATTTTCGGGAACTAGCATGGGCCTCCGGGGGGTCGGCAGGGATGGAGAAGGATTGAGCGTCCGATGGACTGCTCTCCTCTGGGGAGGGGGATTCCCAGTTGTCCACACCTGTCTGCCCCCTAGTGGAAGCTGGGGGACATGGCTGCCACACTGAAGATGGGAGGAGTCAGGGCAGACACTGGAGGGAGTATGTGAGGACGCGTGTGCGCTCCACTCCTCAGGCGTCATTGCATGCCTCGACACTGTGGGAGAAAAAGCAGCAAAAAGAACTACTGCCACAGCAGAGTGATGGAGGGCGCCTCACAGGCTACGCTCCTGGCCAGCCATGACACTGGCCTCTTGAATCCGGTCTATGGTGTGTGGGTTGAAGAACCCCTCTGGCCCTGCCGGGGGCGGGGTAAGCCCTGGGGCTGGGTCAGTGCCGGATAGCGGATGTAAGGGAATGGGATTGGGGCTCCCTCCGGATGTAAGCTGGCAGAATGGAAAAAGTAATACCTGTAAAAAAAAAAAAAAAAAAAAAATGTTTACATGTATTTATTATATTCAAGGTAGTATTTGCAATATTTTGTACCTTTATAAATATTCATATTCATATTGAATTTGAGTTATTTTCTTAACTGCCATTTCTCTGTGAGTTTCCATGTAGTTTGGGCAGGATTGAGGGATTCTGTCTGATAAGTTTGTGACTGTGCTTGAAGTGCAGACATCATATTACAGGTATTAGTGTAGTTTGAATGTGAGGTCTTAATTGCTATTTCAGTTTGATTCTTCATTTAGTTGGGGCAGAATTGAGGGATTCTAGCTGGTGAGTGTATGACTGTGTTTGTAATTGAATTTGAGGTATTTTCTTAACTGCCATTTCTGTGTGTTTTTCCATTTAGTTCGGGCAGGATCAAGGGATTCTAGCTAATAAGTTTGTGACTGTGTTTGTAATTGGCTGTGTCTGGACCACGGTGAGTGGAGTGAGGAGCCACTGCCACCGGACTCATTGGCTGATTGTTTTTGAACACAGCCTGTGGTGTAGTCCAGCTCTACCTTTACTTGCTACTATCTTCCCCACACTCCTCTTCTGATGTCTTCCACCCAGTCTTACCTTTATCTGCCCACTGAATCAATCCCCATGTAACTACTGTATATTGTCTACTCTGTAAAGCGCACATGTAAGCCTGTTGTATACTGTGTTTGACATATGCCTGTATTTTTGGCTGATTCCTAAATGTACTCTGATTTTTGTCTGCCTTGATGTTTGTTTCTTGCACTGTTTTGTCCTCACTGTGACGAGGTACCTTTGTAAATGAGCCTCTGGCTCAAAGGTTGTTAAACTGATGTTCTAATAAATAAATAAATAAATAAATAGTCCCACCTCCCATCCCTCAACCTGCCACCCAGGGCTCGCCTTACATTTATAGGATGGTGCACGTAGGGCCTTGCAACAACATCCTGCATCCATACAGGAAGTAGTGAAGAGAGAAAGCATAACAAACAACAGAAGAAAAAAACAAATATTTGGGAGATAACAAATAGCCGTCTTAAGCAGTCAGTTGATTGAGGAGGGAAACAAACATGATGGGAGTGGTGCAGTGCAGTGGTTGTGGAGCAGCTGTCTTCAGGGAGACATTCTGGAGCCTGCGATGCTGCCCTATCTGCAGGCACCTCTCTGGGCTGAGGGAGGAGGTTGCCTGTCTCTGAGCAGAGTTGGCCAAGCTGAAGGGGGCATCCACCCCCACCCAGAGACCACTGAGTCCATAACCTGCACCTCAAAGGATGCCAGGGAAGAAGAGTGATTGGACTACGGTGGGCTCAGAGAGGGTGAGGGTGAGGGATGGGGGTCGAAAGCACATCCCCAACCGGTCCCGCTTAGTAACTCCTACACTGTTTTGGAGGAATCGGAAACCCCACTCAGGAACCTGACCCTGGGACCAGGGAGGATGGGAGGGTCCTCCAGGATGGAGCCCCAGGGAAGGGAGGCAAAGGAGCCCAGAGGAGGGGGAAGCTTCTCCTAGTGGGGGACTCTGTTGTCCGGGGAGTGGAGTTAGGGACACCTAGCGGGAGGGGGGAGAGAGGGAGGTCAAGTGCCTCCCAGGAAGCACTGCATGGAGGGATGGGAAGCGGATCCATAGGATCACTACAGCAATAGCTAGGAGGGACCAGCTGGATGTCATTGTCCACCTGGGGACCAAGAATCTGGCTAGGAGAAGGGTGGAGTTAGCCAGAGTCCAGGAGGATTTCAGAAGCTGGGGGGCCTAACCAGATAGCATGCCCGTCTCATTCTTGGAGGTGCTACCTGTCCAGGGCACAGGGGAAGCTAGGGCACTCCACATCCATACCTTCAACTCCTGGTTGATGGATTGGTGTGAAAGGGAGGGTTTTGGCTTCATAGGGGATTGGGGCCTGACCTGGGCAGATGTGAGCTTATATAAGGAGGACTGCCTGCATCTGTCCAAGAAGGGGACCGTGGTCCTTTGTGAGAAGTTTAAATGCTTCAGCTGTGAGCATTTAAACTGGCCAAAGGGGAGAGCCAGGAGGATCAGGAGGCTTAGGAATGCCCCCCATGGGAACATACAGGAACATAAGTTGACTACAGGAACAGCGAAAGCAGGCAGGGAGGGGCAGGCAGGTGAAGAATGTATAACGAGTGATACGGGGGGGCAGGAGCACATAGGAAACAAAACCAGGGTGGGGGGAAGACACTGGAGAGGGAGATCAAGAGCAGAGGGAGGGCAGACATGGAAGGTCATGCTAACGAATGCTCGTAGCCTAGGAAATAAGGTTCCAGACCTGGAGGCCTCGTTGGCAGATGCAGACCTTGACATAGAAGCAATAACAGAGATGTGGTACTCTGCTAATCATGGCTGGGAAGTCAGTATACCAGACTATACACTGTTCAGGAGGGAAGGGTAAAAAGGGTGGGGGAGTGGCCCTGTACATCAGAGATGGTATAAAGCCTACAGCAGTTCAGGGAAGATGGGGAGGCCAAGGTAATGTGGGTCACCCTGGAGCCAGGGAATGAAACAGCAATACGCACAGGGGTGATCTACAGACCTGCAGCACAGAGGGAGGATGTAGACAAGGAACTAGTGGAGAATATATGCGACATGTCGGCTAAAGGTGAAATCCTGCTACTGGGGATTTCAATATGCTGGATCGGGATTGGGCCACCCAGCTGGCTGCTTCAGCCAGAAGGGCAGCCATCCTGGAATCCCTGCAGAGGGTTGGACTCTGGCAGCTGGTGAATGAGCCAACCAGGCATAAGTCAGTTCTTGACCTGGTATGGACCAGTGGGAACAGAGTCGAAGAAATACAGGTGGAAGGGCAGCTGGGGTCCTTTGATCTCCACATGGTGTGGTTCAGCATGGAGACATGGACTCAATTAAGCCACACAAGCACAAGAGTATTAGATTTCAGAGGGCAGATTTCAATGAAATGGGTAGATGTATACAAGCAGTCCTAGGGATGGGAGAGATAATAGAGGGGGGTGGAAGAACAATGGGAGAAACTGAAAGGAGCCATAGTGGATATAACAAACCAATGTGTTCGGATAGTGGCCAAAGGGAAAAGAAGAAGGAAATCACAATGGTTCTCCAAAGAGATGGGGGACAAAGTCGGGGCTAAAAGGCAGAGTTTCAGGAAATATAAGAGGAACCAAAGGGAGGAGGACAGGGAGGTGTGTACCTTGAATGTATAAGGGAAGCAGGGAAAGCTGTTAGGAGGGTGAAGGTGCAGACAGAAGAAGAGGGCTTAACACAGTCTGTAAACAAAGGGGATAAGACATTTTATAGGTACATCATTGAAAGAAGAAAAACCTAGGGGGGTTGTGAGGCTCAAAGGGGAGAAGGGAGAGTGTAAGGAGGAGGATCTGGACAAGGCAGAAATACTGAACAAATACTTATGCTCAGTATTCACTCAGGAGGGGGAGAGTCAAGGACCACAGTTGAGTTGCAGAGGCAGTGGGGGAGGAGAGTGGACACCAGTCCATTCACAGTGGAGAGAGTTCTAGAAGAACTTACAAAGCTGAAGATGGATAAGTCCATGGGGCCAGACGGCATCCACCCGAGAACTGGAGGACGGCACATATAGTCCATCTGCACAAAAGCAGCAGTAGGGAGGAGGCGGTGAACTACAGGCCAGTCAGCCTGACTTCAGTGGTGGGAAAGATCATGGAGACACTGCTGAAAGAAAGGATAGTGGCACATATGTAATCCAGTGGTGCTCAGGATCTGAGACAACACAGATTCACAGCAGGAAGGCCATATCAAACGAATCTAATAGTTTTTTTGATTGGGTGACTAGGGAAATAAATCAGGGAGCGCCGGTAGACATCACCTACCTAGATTTCAGCAAAGCCTTTGACACCATCCCACATTGAAGGCTGATTAACAAAATGGGTAGTCTGGGCATGGGAGACAAGATGGTGAACTGGGTTAGGAACTGGTTAACAGACAGGAGACAGAGGTTTTTTTTTTATGTTGTTTGTTTATTAAGGAATAACCATTGAGCATCTGCTTATTCACAATGGTGACCTTATTGCAAGAACAAAATTACAAGTTACAATTACAAATATAAACATATAACAATTTCAACAACCATAGATCAATAACATTCACAAACATGGTCGAGTGAGGACAAATACCGTTTTAACACAGAAGGTGATGGCATATCTGGCCTATGAAAGTCATGCGGAAGTCTATTCCAAAACAAAGTAACAAATTGGCTAACAAATTAAAGAGAACGTTTAGTTTTAGTAATTGGTACAGATAGTTCTCGTACAGAAGCATTTCTCAATGACTGATCAATAGATCTAAATGAAAATTTATTATGCAAATAATCAGAAACAAGACCCAAACCACATTTATATGCAAATACATACCTATGATTGTCCCTTCTTTGTTTTAATGATGCCCAACCCAATAATTTATACATAACACAATGATGAACATCCATTGGACATTTCAATATCAAACGAGCCAAACGGTTATAAAGTACATCTAATTTATGAAGATGCTCCAAAGTCGCACCAGCATACAAAATATCAGCATAATCAAATAATGGAAGCATTTGTGCAGTAATTATAATTTTCATAGTAACCGAATCCAAACAACATTTATTTTTAAATAGGAAACCTATCCTCTTACCAATTTGCATAACCAATTTTTCCACATGAACATCCCCTGAACCATACTGATCAAGCCAAAACCCTAAATACTTATATGATTCAACATTTTCTAGTACAACTCCGGAATTGTCAGATATTACCATCCAGTACCTAATTTTATTTTGGAAGGAGGTCCAGATGGCATGTACTTTGTCTTAGTTATATTTAATTTTAAATTGGAATTTAAGAAAAGGTTTTGCAGTGCATCAAAGTTACTTTGCAAAACAGTCTGAATTTGCAAAACCGAAGAATGAGAAAAATAAACAATAGTGTCGTCAGCGTATAAATGATAATTAATTTCACCCAAAATTTTACCGAGATCTTTTAAATACAACAAAAAAAGAAGTGGTCCCAGGACAGAGCCTTGTGGGACACCCCTTACTACCATTAAAGAAGTGGATTCTTGATGACTAATAGCAGTAAATTGTCTCCTGTTACTCAGATAAGAGTAAAACCAAGACATAGCATCATTACCCAAACCTGCCTCAGCTAATCGTGATAATAATATTTGGTGGTCAACCGTGTCGAAGGCCTTGGACAGATCAATCAGTATAGCTCCAGTAAATTGATGTAAATCATTAGCCCTACCGATATCGTCCAAGACCCTCGACACAGAGACCACCGTCCCATGAAGTTTACGGAATCCTGCTTGAGACTGATCAAAAAGATTATCACCCTGCACGTAATCTACCAGTTGTCTAGCCAGTAGCCTTTCAAACAGCTTACTGACAAGAGGAAGGAAGGAAATAGGTCTGTAATTGGAAAGGTGACCAGAATTGCCCCTTTAAATAAGAGAACAACTCTGGCCAGCTTCCAGTCCTGAGGAAAATAACCAAAATGCAAAGCTTGATTAAACAAATATGTTAAAGGTTTGGCAATATAAAATGCTGAGTACTTTAACATACTGGAAGTCAAGCCATCTGGGCCACAACTTCCACTAGATTTTAACTTCAGCAATAATTCAAGTGTCTCATAATGAGCAACTTCCTTAAAGCAAACCTTAGAAGAATTATCATTCAAAACATCCAATGGATGTAAATTATAATGGGTTGTGTCACCAAAAACATTTCCTGAATTAATAAAAAAATGTATTAAACCTGTCAAGTAAACACCCATCAGGGTCAAAATTTTCATCTGGAGATAGTTGAATTGTTTCTTTACATTTCAAATGCCCATTCAAATCATTAATACTGTAAGTGACTAAAATCTCCTTTTTTTTTTGCAGATTCAGATGTTTCAGATTTAAAATATTTTCTCTTGGCTTCCCTAACCCCCGCAACGTAATATTGCTACACTTCCTATAACTTTGCAAATCAGTTGAAATACCAGATAGTCTAGAAATTTCCCAAGCCATATTTTTATCCCTATTTAACATCACAAGTTTAGAAGAAATCCAAACAGCTGACTTAAATTTTACCCTTTTGGTTTTCAAAGTCATGTGTTTATTACAAACCATCAAAAGTTCTTTCAAAAATATCCCCAAGCTAAATCAAGATCAGGTATTAACTTCACATGTTCCCAGTAGACATTACTAAGGTCATCCAAAAAACTGAAATAATCAAATTTCCTAAAAGATCAAAACATAATATATTTGGCAGGTCCTTTCACTCTGTTAGTTCCTCTTAAACAATAAATAACATTATGATCACTAAAAAGATCAGCACATACCCCATGCTCAATCTAACAATGTGAGCTGTTAGTTAAAATTAAGTCCAATAAGGAGGACTCAAGAGGGTTATCTACATTTATTCGTGTATGTTCGTCAATCAATTGCGATAACCCCAGTTCAAGTGCAACAGATTTTATATTTTTAGATCTATTAGGACACAACCAATTGGCATTAAAATCTCCTGTTACTAAGATTTCATGAGATGTATTATAAGGGGAAAGAGCATCACAAATAGAGGATAAAGTGAGTAATGAAAAATGAGGTGGTCTGTATCCTTCCAAAGGCAGTAAAGGCCTACCAGAATAGAGATCTATTTCTACGGCCAAGTATTCACAACAATTAGACTCTGTACTCAGAAATACACGTGCTGGTGTATATTATTCCGCAAAATAAATTAAATGCCCTCCCCCTCTCTTAGTCCTATCAGCTCTCATTATGCCATAACCTTGTATCTTCAAAAGTGCGTCATCTAGTCTATCATTCAACCACATTTCACTAAATACCATAAAATCAGGTTCATGGTCAACCATATATTCCTTAATTAAATCCATTTTTGGTAAAATACTCCTAACATTGGAGTGCATAAATAAAATTCCTTTCCTGTTTTTATTAATATATTAAGGAGGCCCAGGATTTGGACAAATATCACCACTCAGTAGTAAATATAATAAAATACAAATCCTAGTTGGCATCCCAGATTCTATGGGTAGTCATTTACTAAATAAAAAACAGCTTAGATTTATTTGGTGTAAGTCCCAAAAACCACCCTGCGCCAGAACAGACTGTGCAACTTCTTACCATTATTAATATATCCTCCTGAACCAACAATGGATAAAAACTGGACAGAAGATATCTATAATAATCTTCATTCCATCACAAGTTATGATTTTTAACAAACCCATAGCTGGGTGATGGCAAAACCAAACCATTTACCTGTAAATCCCAAGGTGTATGACTATGAGCAATTTCCCAAGGAAATACCCCAATCGCTAAAGAAACCACCAAAATAATCCCTAAAATACCTGTTTTTTTTTATCGGACAAGCAAATGATGCATACAATTCCTTATAGAATCTGAATCAACCTTCATATAGTCACAAAAGTCACAGACAGCAGATGTTAATACAGTCTCTCACACTGGCCTGGCTTGTGGTAGATGTTATAGTTGCTCCACACACACAATCAGCAGCTGGGGAGAGAGGAGGTGACCAGTGGGGTACCACAGGGATCAGTACTAGGACCAGTCCTGTTAAATGTCTTCATTAGTGACATTGCAGAGGGGCTGGAAGGAAAGGTCTGCCTGTTTGCAGATGACACCAAGATCTGCAACAGTAGGGATACACCAGAAGGGGTGCAGAAAATGAAGAGGGATCTGGAGAAGCTTGAAAGATGGTTGAAGATGTGGCAACTAAGGTTCAATGCAAAGAAGTGCAAAATAATGCACCTGGGTAGAGGGAACCCTGGGGAGGGCTACAGGTTGGGGGGGGCTGACTGTCACTGAAGACCTTAAGGTATCAAAGCAGTGCACAAAGGCAGCAGGGAGGGCCAGTGGCATGCTGGAGTGCATAGGCAGGGGTATCACTAGTGGGAGGTGGTGATGCCATTGTATTAAATATTGGTAAAGCCTCACCTGGAGTATTGTGTGCAGTTCTGGAGGCCACACCTGCGCAAGGACATAGATAAGGTAGAGACTATCCGGAGAAGGGTAACAAAGATGGTGCAGGGCTTGCACCACAAAACATATGAGGAGAGACTAATGGACCTCAGTATGTACTCACTGGAAAAGAGGAGACAGCGAGGGGACATGAATGAAACTTTCAAGTACCTCAAGGGCACAAATAAGGTGCAGATGGGGGACCTTTTCCAATGTAGAAAAAGTACTAGAACACGGGGGCACAATATGAAATTGGAAGGGGTAGATTAAGAGGTAATTTGAGGAGGTTTGTCTACAGATAAAGGATAGTCGACGCTTGACTAGTCTACCACAGGAGGTAGTGGGGGCAAGGCAAGCACAGTGGAGGGGTTTAAGCATGCTTGGGACAGGCACAAGGGAAGCTTGAGACGGGAGGGAGTGATGAAAAGCCATTGATCACATAGGGTTAGTGGCCACCTGCAATGTATAGGGACTATGGGCAGACTGGATGGGTCTAGCGGTCCTTATCTGCCAACAATTTCTATGTTTCTATTCAAATACTTAATCACTTGTATTCATTTGTTCCTAGGTGCCACTTTAAAACTCGGCCAAACCCTAGGGAGATACAGATGCTACTTTCACTCTGAATTATTTATTTTATTTATGAAGTCTCGGATTACACATACCCCTGAGCAAAAACAGCTCTTTTACAAAGGTTCCAGTCAGTGGGAAAGGGTAACAGACATGCAAAGGTAAACATGAAATCTGATTTACAGGTAGAAGTAGTCTAGAAAATGACTGGACATTGTAACTAGAAATTTACAAACTGGAAGGTTAACAAAATGTAGCAGTGAAAGGATAATAAACAAGAGAACCCAAGAGAGGAGGCAGCCTAGGAGGCCTTGTTGATCCTGTAGGGAAGATAATGGGTGCAAGGTACTGGTAGGGTGGGGAGAACTGTGGAGAGCAAGTAGAGGGTGAGAGGGGTGGGGATTACAGAGGGGCAGGGATGGGGTGGAATGGCATAAGATGGGGTGGTGGGATCAAGGCTTACTTGCTGGGGAGAGATGAAGCATTTGGGTATATGTAATGAAGGTCACAATAATGCCTTGTTCATTAAAAAATGAAAATACTGAAGTCTTACTCTACAGTTCAAAAGCAACATCCCACATTCTATATCACGGTCAAGTCAGTATTGACCACAAAGGAATTGCTTCACTATGGACAGCTTTTTTCTGCTAAATAAACAGGGGATTTGAATTACATATTGGTTAGGTACAATGAATTTTTAACCTTAGTGTTTACAATTTCATATTGGCTATTCCCCTGAAATCTTTAAAATATCTGTAAACGTTTTTTCTTTTCAAAATGCTTTGTATGTGGTATCAGCATTGCAATTTGCTTTTAGAAAGTAAATTTTTCACCACGAAAATCTGATTTTCTATCTCCCAAATTAGGCTCAGTTATGCTCATGGAGCTTTCTTAAAATTTTTTTGGAATGCCTATATAAGTGGTTCTATGTCTTTTTAATATTATATTGTACTAATGCTAGTTTCATTGAAACAAAAAAGTTTTAAACAACTCACTTCTGTTGGTGAGAATAACAGCTTCAAACAACATGAAGTCTTGCTGTATTCTGACAATTGCAGTGATTCCCAACCTTTGAACTTCCCTGGAGAACAAAGAGTTAACTTTCTATTCAGGGCATAGAATGCTAAGCTCGAGCTCGGTTGAAGTCTCTGTCTGGAGTGATTCAAACCTAAACCGTCAGATTCTTTACTCCGCCTCACTGAACGGTCACTCTGGAGATTTCTCCTTCAGCTCAGTTCGAAAGTCGGTTAAGTTTCAGTTTTTGTCGTTTTTTTTAAATCGAAAAAGTTATCCGCATAGTTGGTTCAGTCTCTGTCTGTGGTGCCGTGAGTACTAGATAGGAATTGTTCTGTTTTTCATTGTGGAACTTATAAAAATGCGGTTCGGTTCATCTGAACCAGCCATTTGATAGTGAAATTCGTGTGTTTACTTAGTGTGTGGTTACCGGTTCTTATCGGTTCTAAAAAAAAAACGTTTTTTAAATGTTTTTTTCCAACACCCGTGACACGGTTAGGAACCGATAAGAGAGTCTTGCCTGGCGGTTGCCGAAAAAAGGGTAAGTTTGGTTAGGTTGGCCATGTCTGAGAAACCCAAGAAAAAAACTGGGCCCACTGGGTTTCAACACTGCAGTGAGTGTGGGGAGGTCTTTGCTAAGGCCGATCCCCACACCACCTGTGTTTATTGTCTGGGGTTTGACCACCTCGATTCAGACTGCCAAATATGTAAAAACTTTCCCAAATCTACCCTTGAGAAGAGATTAGGTAGACTGAGGGAAAAGGAGGCCGAGAAGTCCGCTGACCGGATGAGCCAGCCCGGGTTCGGTTTTGACCTAACTAGAAGGAGGCTCCTCAGGGCGATACTTCTTCGGGCAAAAGGAGAGCTGATTCCGAGGGATCGGTTCTGACAAAAAAAAAACACAAAGATAAATTGACCGGTTCGGATCCAGAGGTTCATGTTCCGATCGCCGAAGAGATAGCCAGAGCGATTCAGATTGTGTAATCGCTACGTCCGGTTCCGACCGATCCTGCTCCTTCTGGCAGGGGTTCAGTTCGGTTGGTTCCCCTGGTTCAGGATTATGCCCTTGAAGATTTTTATGAACCGGAGTTTAAAGAGGAAGGGGAATTTGAGGATGATGATGTAAGTGAGGGTCTGGATGTGCCTGTGGAACCGGACATCTCCCCAGACAGACCTTCAGGTGTTTCCCCTCCTAGGCTTTCTGAGTCCCCTTCTCACTTTATGTTTTATAGAAAGGTGGCTGAAAACCTCCAGCTTCCTATGGAGGAGGCTGTGGAAGATCAAGAGGAGCCTGATTATGTAGAGATGATGGACATCCCAGAGCCCAGGAGACTGTCTGTTCCCCTCCATAAATCTTTTGGGAAACGGACACAAAAAATCTTAAGGTCCCCTAACACTATACCTCCTGTGGATAGAAGAATGGACAAGAGGTATACACTTTCAGGCTCAGACATGGAGTTTTTATATCAGCAATGCAGCCATGTTGGGGTAGTGCAGGCTGCTGCCTGTGACAAGGCAAATATTCCCTTGGCTTCACACCCCCCAGACAAGGACTCCAGGAAGATTGATGCCAAGGCAAAGAAGCAGTACATGGCATCTTCTTTAGGACTCAGGCAGGCGAATTACATGGCCTATACAGCCAGGTAATACAGCCAGGTACCAGAAGTCCAGGTGGGACACTGTGCTGGCACTGGCTAAACAGGCCTCCCCCAGCTAGCCAAGGAGCTGGAGACGGTGGCTGCAGATGGGATTGAGGCATCTAAGGTTCAGTTTCATGCTGCTGTGGACTCTAATGATGTGTCATCAAGAGTCATGGCTACATCTGTGGCTCTTCTGAGGATGGCTTGGCTCAGATGTACTAGCCTCTCGCAGGACACCCAAGCCAAGGCCATGGATTTTCCTGTAGTGGGTAATTCTCTGTTTGGGAAGCAGACAGAGAATTACATGAAGAAAATGGATGAGTACAGGACCACTTACAGGAGTGCTCAGGCCAAGGAAAGGCAGGCAACTCCTCAAAGGCAGCAGTCTAGGGGCAGGGGCAGGCCTTTTCAAAGGCCTTTTTACCAAGCACAGGCCTCTTCTTCCTTTTCTCAGAGGGGGTTCTTCAGAGGCAGAGGCAGAAGGGGGATGAGCAGGGCTGCATCCATTCCTCAGCCTAAAGCCCCTGCCAAGCAGACACCCTGATGGGCCTGCCTGGGTCGACTCTCCTATTCCAGTAGGGGGCAGGCTGGCTTACTTTGTCCAGGACTGGATGTCTATTACATCAGACAAGTGGGTCCTGGAAGTAGTAAGCCAGGGACTGATTCTCAGCTTCAAAAAATTTCCAAAGATGAGAGCCAGATCTTTTCCAACTGCAAATCTCTCGGAAACCCTTGCCCTAGAGGCTGAGGTTTCTTCTGTCCTAGCTTTAAGAGCCATAGGGAGAGTACCTACCCTACACTGGAGCAAAGGACTGTGCTCCAGGTACTTCCTGACCCCCAAAAAGACAGGGGAGTGGTGACCCATCCTAGACCTAAGATATCTGAACAAACATCTTTTAAAACCAAAGTTCAAGATGATAACTCTGGGAATAATCCTTCCCTCTCTAAGGCCAGGGGACTGGCTAGTCTCCCTGGACCTCAAAGATGCCTACTTTCACATTCCCATCAGGTGCTCCCACAGAAAGTACCTCAGGTTCGAGTTGCCCTCAGGCCATTATCAGTTCAGAGCAATGCCCTTTGGCCTAACCTCAGCCCCAAGAGTTTTCACAAAGTGCCTGGCAGTAGTAGTTGCCTTTCTAAGAAGGCAAAAGATTTCCATTTTTCCATATCTGGACGATTGTCTAATAGTGGGTCAGTCTCCAGACCAAGTCAAGTCTCACCTGCAAGTGACCCAGCAAGTGCTCACTTCTCTAGGATTTCTTCTCAACCTTCCCAAGTCAGTTCTCGAACCAGTCCAGCTTCTTACCTTTATAGGGGCAGAACTGGACACACTTAGAGCAAGAGCCTTTCTTCCTCTAGAAAGGGCAAGGGTTCTTATGGAACTAGCTTCTTCCTTCAGCCTTCAGGTATCTCGACCAGCAAGGCATTTCCTCCAGCTCTTGGGCCACGTGGCAGCTTCAACAGCAGTGGTCCAAGGGGCAAGATTTCAGATGAGGGATATTCAGTTCCACCTGAGAGCTTTCTGGTCTCAGAGGAAGGATTCCCTTACCAAACTGATCCCAGTGACTCTGTCCTTGATCCAAGCCCTCCAATGGTGGCAGGATCAGGGCAATTTAAGACAGGGTGTTCCTTTTGTTACTCAACCTTATTCAGTGGTCCTCACCACGGTTGCTTCTCTCCTGTGCTGGGGAGCCCATCTGGGGTCCCTTACTGCCCAGGGACTGTGGTCCCCCCAAGAATCCCTTCTCCACATCAATCTTCTAGAGCTCAGAGCAGTTTTTCTGGCTCTAAAAGCTTTCTCACAGTCAGTACAGAACAAGGTGTTTCAAGTCAGAACAGACAACAACACCACCACCATGTGGTACATCAGCAAGCAGCGAGGCACTCGGTCCATGGCCTTGTGCACAGAAGCCATGGAATTGTGGTCCCTGGCTTATTCCCTACAAACCTCTCTTGTAGCAGTTTATCTTCCAGGCAAGGACAATGTGCTAGCAGATGCACTGAGCAGGATTTCTCAGGGCCATCACGAATGGTCCCTGGACCTTGAAGTGTTGAAAATGATTTTTTCAAGCTGGGGCACTCCAGAGATAGATCTCTTTGCAGCCCCAGACAATCACCAACTCCTTCTCCTTTGTTACAGACCTCTAGTCTTGGGCTCAGTCCCTCTGGATGCCCTGATCCTGAATTGGGAAGGGAAGTTTCTGTATGCCTTTCCCCCCTTCCCACTCCTGTTCAAAGTTTTGGTAAAAATAAGGTCTCAACCTTGCACGGTGATTCTGATTGCTCCAGATTGGGCCAGACAGCCCTGGTACCCCCTGTTACTGTCCCTAGCAGTCCACCTTCCCCTGTCTCTTCCCAGGAATTACAACCTGTTAACATCCTCTCAGGGAAGGATTTGGTACCCCAATCTTCAGTCTCTCAATCTTAAAGCATGGCTCTTGAAGAGTTAGAGTTTGCAGATCTGCATCTTTCCCAAGGGGTTCTGGATATCCTCAAGGCTTCTCGAAAGCCCTCCACCAGAAAGACTTACAACTCCCAATGGAGAAGATTCAGCATTTGGTGTTCTAAGAAGTGTATTTCTCCAGACACTGCTGGATTGCCTACGGTTCTGGATTATATGGTCCATCTTAATGGCCTAGGCCTCAGACCAGCTACTTTCAAAGTACACTTGTCAGCTGTTTCTGCGTTTCTGTCTGTGGGGAAGTCTTCCTCACTATCTTCCCATCCTGTGTTTTGTAAATTTTTTAAAGGATTGCTTCACACCAATCCTCCTTTTAGAGACCCTGCTCCTGCCTGGGATTTGAATGTTTGCATTGCTCAATTTATGCAACCCCCCTTTGAGCCTATGTCTTCAGCAAAGCTTAAGTACTTGACTTGGAAAACTGTGTTCCTGGTAGCCATTATCTATGCCAGGCGTATCAGTGAGTTGCAAGCCCTGTTAGTGGAACCTGATTTTATCTCATTTCACAGGGATAAAGTGGTCCTTAGAACCAATAGAAGGTTCTTGCCCAAAGTGGTTTCAGACTTCCATTTAAACCAGTCTGTCTTTTCCTGTTTTCTTCACTGATCATTCTTCCTCAGAAGAGAGGAGGCTACACAGTTTAGATGTCAAAAGAGCCCTTAGCTACTACATAGAGCGTACCAAGGGTCACAGGTTTGACTCCCTCCAGTTGTTCCTCACTTATGGAGAAGTGGGAAAGGGCAAACCTGCCACCAAAAGATCTACTGCCAGGTGGATTGTGTCTTGTATTCAATTCAGCTATGAAAAACTGGGGAAAACTCCACCCTCAGGCCTGAGGGCTCATTCCACAAGAGGTACAGCTGCTTCCCTGGCTGCTGCCAGGGATATTCCTCTCTCAGAAATTTGTCAAGCAGCCACCTGGAAAACAGTCCATACCTTTACCAAGCATTACTCTCTGGATATCCAGGCTAGGAGCTCAGTTTGGCACAGCAGTACTTTAGAGCCTATTCCCAAAGTAGGTTCTGTCCCTCCTCCTTGGAGGTACTGCTTGGTAGTCTGCAATAGTCAGAATACAGCAAGACTTCATGTTGTTTGAAGAAAAAATTACTCACCTTAGTAATTATGTTTCTTCTAATGGAGTCTTGCTGTATTCTGACTCCCTCCCTGCCTCCCCTCTCAGAACCTGTTTTTGGGAAGTGGGTGGGCAGGTGCAGTGTTGCACCCCAGGGGTGCTTTTTGTTTGCACCCTCCTCCTTTTTGTTTGGGTGCTGATTTATTTTTGTTATTTATAGATTGGTTTTTGGTTTTTGGGTTTCCTGACTTGAGTCTTCCTTGGGAATCCAAAACTTTTTTCAGCCAGTTGGCTAGTAAGAATTTTTACAATTTCCACATAGAATTTTTAGTTTAGTTGGGCTCGTAAGAATCTGACGGTTTAGGTTTGAATCACTCCAGACAGAGACTTGAACCGAGCTTGAGCTTAGCATTCTATGCACTGCATGGAAAGTTAACTATTTGTTCTCCGGGGCAGTTCAAAGGTTGGGAATCACTGCAATTGTCAGAATACAGCAAGACTCCATTAGAAGAAACATAATTACTAAGGTGAGTAATTTTTTCTTCTCACCCCTGTTGGTGAGATTGCCTCTCTGGGCCTTTGCTACTGTGGTAATCTGGAGATTTCAAGTAATGGCCCATAAGTAATAAAAGGAGTGTTTGCGAATATATAGGTAGGGTACATACCCAAATGCTTGCTGCACTCCTCATGGTCTAATTTAGTGTAGTGACAAAGTGATTGAGCACTGAATATTGGGGCCTTATATACTCCACTAGAGGCCACTATACTCATGACAAAGCCCAGAGTCGCTGGGTGAAATGTGTCAGCTTACGGAGGCCATACTGCAATAAACTTGGATTTTTTTTTTAAACTTTCTGTTTATTGAATTTGTGCATAAGCTCAATACACAACCTCCAACTACAGTTATACAAACAATTTAATACACTGTACAGTGACGTTAGGTAAAAGTCAGGGTAGTTTAACCCATACACTTATGTAACCACAGTATAGGGGTAATAAAATTGATACACTAAATGGCTTCAAGATGAGCCCACGCCATCAAATAACCTACATTAACTTATAATGCGTGAACATATGTGATGTTTTGGCCAGCACAGACTTTTTTTTTTTACTCTGAATAGCCAGCATAAAATTGTAAAAAGTATGGTTAAAAATGAATTGTACCTAACCAATATATAATTTGAGTCCCCTGTTTTTTTAATAGAAAAAAAATGTTCATAGTATAGCGATTCCTTTTTCATCACTATTGACTTGATTGTAATACATAGTGTGGGATGTTACTTTTGAACCATAAGATAAGCCTCCAGCATTTTCATTGTTTAATGAATAAAGCATTATTGTGCCCTTCATCACATATAATTCAGAGACTGAAATTAGCCTCTCTTTTCCTACGGTTTGGTTGAGTTTTAAAGTGGAACTGAGGAACAAATGAATACAAGTGATTAAGTGTTTGAATATTTATAAAGGTACGATATATTGTAAATTATACCTTGAATATAGTAAACGTATGTAAATATTTAAGCATAATTAGTTGAGCTATATTATTTATTTACTGAATTTTGATGACCGGGTAAGCCCACTGGGCCCCGAAGGTCCCTTTTTCAGGGGCGACCCGGGAATAACAGTAAGACATAACATACAGTAGAAAACATATGAGAGTACAGGTTAACATGGGTATACAGTATTCAGCTGTTTACACATAGCAGACATGACATAGGTTTGGTATAGCTGATTGGTCGGTGTTGTTCATTACATCATCCATTGGCAGAGACATTGGTGAGACAGTACTCTAGATTCCTTAGGTGACACAGTTTAAGGGCAAACCGCATTCGGCTATTTAAACATAGTTGTTAAACAGGATTGATATATCTGCATGGTCAGTGTTGTTCATTACATTATCCATTGACAGAGACATAATTGAGACAGTACTGTCGATTCCCTAATATTATTTCATATTTATGGAATATAATACTTTGCATCTTTATATTAGATATACATTGGGCCACCAATGATGGATATTATCACAGGAGTAATTATGAAAAATTAATAAAATATGGTAAATTGATTATTGATGTATATTTGTATAGTGAGTTGATTCGGTATATTGATCTTTTGGTCTGGTATATCGACCTACTTATATCTATAAAATGTTATTGATATGTTTTAATATGTACAGTATCTCTGAAGAAGTGAACAGAGCTTCACAAAACACTGAATTTACTTTTTAAGACCGATAGTATAAAATAAAACTTGTTTGAAACACACATATATTTAGTGAGTGAGCAATTATTCTGACATTCTTCCTGTACATCATCACCGTTGTTGGAACAGGCTCCTTCCAAGTTTGTCTTTATTTTGGCAGGTACAGAAACCACACTGGCTGCAACTTTAAATGAGAAAAAGTACCAGGTCCGGAGGGCATGCAGTGAAGCTAGAAGGGGGGAAGTTGATGAGGGATGTTAGGAAGTACTATTTCTGTGAAAGGATGGGGGCCGCCTGGAACAGACTGCCAGCGGACGTGTTGGAGACGAAAACAATTGGGGGCTTCAAGCATGCAAGGGATAGATATAGGGAAATATTAGTAAATCGACAGGGAGGAAGGAGGGTCGCCAAAGACCAGTTAGGATCTGTGGAGACAGATTAGATAGGGACTGTCTGGGCAGAATGGGTGGCCCAAGCAGTCCTTTTCTGCTGACAGATTCCAGGTTTCTATATGTCCCCAATAAGGACCAATTCTTTAATTTATTTTATTGATCCTGCCTTTCCCTTTCACAACATTTTGTAAAGCCAGTTGCTCCTGCAACCTCCCAGAATCCCTGCAGCTTACTTCAGTGGTGGGTTATAATTGCAAGCGATTCAGTTGTTCTTGGTGTGTCTAGAAGATTTTTAAAGCTCCTGTCATTAGTTCCACTGTACTCCTGAGGCCAAGTACAGGCCACAGAAACCAAGAAAGGTGATGGGAAAAGAAGATCAAGATCCATTTAGTTTGCCCATATGCTATCTTTCTACAAGCCACTTGCTAGATGTCCTGTGCAATATTGTTTCATTAGTCCTTTATGTACATTCCATGCTCTCTTGAAGCCTGTCACTGGTTTGGGCTTCACCCCCTCTCCTGGGAGGCTGTTTCAACTGTCCATTACTCTTTCAGTGAAGAAATGCTTCCTAATATCCCTCCTGAAATGCCCCCCCACCACCACCAGTTTAGATTTGTGCCCTTTTGATCTTGGCATGACTGCAGCTCTTAAATAGGCTTCTGTGAGCTACCTTAAGGTTTCAATCATACCTCCTCTTTCCCTTCTCTTCTCCAGCAAGTATTCAGACTGGCTAACTTCTTCAGTGCCCCCAGATTGATTTGGCATTTTCCCTGTAACTCCAGAACAATTTTCCTGTAGATTACATTATTTCCCGTGGAGGCCAAATTGCTGTTTTCTTGTATAACCAGTGCAAGTCTGTGGGAATAACTTCCCTGTAGATGGTTCAAAAATCCTGTAAAATACAGGAATCCCTCTAGATCTGGAGCCCTGATCTCTCCTTGTATGACCTTCCCTGCTGACAAATGATGATTTTTGTGGCCTTATTCTGGACAGAGGTAAGGTGACTTAAGTCCTTCTTGAGTGTTGGGCTCCCAAACTAGATGCAGTACTCCTGGTGAGGTCATACTAATGACCTGTACTGGGACAGTACCACCCTTACTTCTGCAAGCAAAGCCCCTCCTTGTGCAACCCAGCATCCTATTGGCTTTTCCTGTTTTCTTAGTACACTGCGCTTATGGTTTGAGGTTATCACTAATAATTACCCCCAAATCCCCTTCTTCATTGGTCAGACAGATTTCTACACCCCCTAGCCAGTAGTTAGTCTTTGTGTTCCTTTTGCCTACATGCTGGCCCACAAGATGCATCTGGAAATGAGCTATTAGCAGCTGTGTAGGTCTTTCTTGGTGAAGCTTTTGAAACAAAAAAACTAAATAAATAAATAGATAAACATGAATAACCTTCCGTTTTGTGGCTTTAAACTTTAGCTGCCACAACTTTGATCATCTTTCTGGTCTGTTTAGATCTTGCCTTATCCCCCTCTTCTGAGTCCCCCTGCCACATAGTTTAGTGTCATCTACAAAGACTGAAATGTTGCCCTTTATCTCTACGCCAGTGTTGCAGCTGAATAGGAATGATCCCAGCACTAACTGCTGTGGCACCATGCTGGTGACACCCCTGATACCAGCGTATTCCCCATTTACTGCTACCCTTCGTGTCCTATCTCTAGGCTAAGTGTCAACCAATTTGGTGAGCTTCTCACATTATTCACAGGTTGCATGAATTTGATGGGTATGTCAATACACTGTACCATGCTTATCTGTAAACTCACGTAGTTGGCAGATTTTGCTCAGCCTACATTTTGGACTCCCCTGAAGCTAAACTTAACTCTTTACTCAGCTTGTAAATCTCTTTCTTGTATTTGACTACCAGACAGATTTCTGGAGTAAGTATTGAGTACCATGTTTCTCTCGGTATCTTTTGCTTGTACCTGTAGATTTTTTTTAGTAAAGCAATTAAATTATTGTTTAATAACCATATTCTACACCAGTTCCTTGTTGCTAGCTCACTTTGGGGACACTTAAAAACAGTTTGGTTGTGAGCTATACAACTGTTTATGGTACAGTTTGCTATTTGAGACTTTGTGCATAGTTTGTTAAATACTTGTATCAGTTATGCAATATTGTGCAATATGTAACTATTTTCCTCTAATATATTTAGCCTGTTTATGCTTCCCTCAGTTGTGGTCGTTTAAGATTATAGGATTGCCAGGTGCTTTACTTGCATACTTCTATGTATGTAATGCTAACAGCATTCCTACTATCTTATGAGCTGTTAACTTGTTGAGTTCTTTTGGCAAAAACAATAAAATACAACTTAAAAAAACAAAAATATGAGACCCACAAATGGGTGGCATACAGCTTTCTGGTTTTATATCCACAGTGTTATGATGCATCTCTTCATATTTTCCTCCATCATTTTACATGTAGCTATATTCTTTTTGCATGGGGATAATTAATTCAATATGTTTCCCAAAATTTCTAAAAAGACATTTAGGATTTCAGTATCAGTTAAGAAAAGTAAATTGCTGTTTTTGAGAACTGCAGTTTCCGGAGAAGATGTCTGATGTTTTGTTTTCTGATTATTTGGTTTTAGCTTCTTCTTGGTTCAGGTGTGCTGGTGTCGCTAAGCCTTTCTGGGCCACAGCTGGAAAAAGTGGTGATTGACAGGACCCTGGCAGGGAAGCTCATCTCTGACACCATCAGTGATGGTAATTACACCCATGTGCAAATCAAATGTCTGCATTAACAATAGAGCAGGAAAAATAGTGTGTCAACAGGTGGACTAATTACTGCCACTGGGGACTTGAAAAAGCAACAAGTAATTGCATGTAATGCCATAGTTACAACCCTTGAGACCAAGTACAGAGTTTTAGGCTTATTTTTAACATCAAAGTTCTTGCTCTTGTCAAATGTAAAATGCATTATTTAAATCTACTGTTTCTTTTTAAGTTCTTTAATCATTTTACAGCAAGTCTAGTTAAAAGTGTCTACAGAACAGAGATACTGTGACATCGTCAACTACAATAGCATGCTTTAATAAATTTTCACTTTGGTTGCTCTGTATTTTGGTAGATCAGTCGTCTAATTAAAATCTTCTACTTTTAAGCAATTCTCTTTCTGGAATAAAATATTTGGCAGTCTGTCCAGAAAAGGCACTGTAAGTTGAGACATGTATACAGTAACTGCATTACCATGTACGTCCTCATTACTGGGATAGACAGTTACATATTTATACCAGTAAAATAAATTCAGCAGTAACTTTCCACGGGGAGCGTGGGTCACATTTGTAAATCTCAAGTGGCCTATTTCTGGAGGTGGGGGGTGGAGAGGGGAATCTGTAACTTTTGTAAATCCCAAGTAACCTATTTATCAATGTGAAGTAACCAATATCCACGACAGGGCATGTGTTCCTTGGGAACTGCACTGTAAGGTACGAAGTCAAGGCAGACTGTCCTTCAACCTCCCAGGAGGTGCATTAATTCCTATACAGCTCATTTCCTGGAGTGGGATATTGCACTTATAAAATGGGTTGAGTAATTAAAAAACTATAGAAACATGTTCAGTTGTGACTAAATTGAAGTGTTGTTGTGATGTGATTAGGCTATTACTAGGCAGAATAGGTTCTTTAGGTTACCAGCCATGCATTGCATAGGAATTAATTCACTGTCATTTAATGCATTTCATCTAGTTAAGTTTCTAGAATTCCTACAGTGGGTCTTTTCAAACCCATTTTAGAATAGAGCTTGACATTGCATAATAACTGGGACCCCCTTTATCACACTGTCAGTTGATTAAACATCATAATAACTGGGTATGACATCATACCCAGTTATTATGGTGTTTGGAGCGCTAGTACTTCACTTTCCCTGTTGTCAAACTTGATTTTTGTGCTCATGTCCCTGCACCAGTTATTATAACAAATAAAACCTGAGTGACTGTGTGCTAATGAAGTTTCTCTACACACCCTTTGTGTATGGTGACCACATAAACCTCTCAAGCTTTGTTATCAAGGTTTATGGGTCTTCACACACCTTGGGTGTGAAAAACAAACTTCATAACACACAGTCAGCTATGCATTATTCTCTATATTATACTGATCTATTAGTTTTTCCCATAATTTTTTAAAATAACATTTAAGGAAAATAAGCGACATTCATTGCTAAAATTTGCTTGTCATGGCAAGTATCTTGGAGGTGTAATCATTGCATAGGCATTCCCAGTACTGTGTCAAAGGACCCAGGTACGATTCTTTCCATTTCCAAGCTGATGACAGATTGAAGACTACTGCTGCTGTACAAGATGATTCTGTTATTCGTAAAATGACAACACTGAGTGATCAGTATTTCTTAGAGTGCTCTGTTACTGTTACCACATTTCATTTATTTCACAACCAAGGCATGAGCACTGTCTTATTTAAATCCAATAACTGATTAAACATAATATTCAGACTATAAAATCCATGATAAAATACTTTTGTACATAGAGCACTGCAAGGGGTTGAAATAACTGAATGTTTTGCAGTCCAGGAATACAGTAATTCTAGCATTTCCTGACATTCTTATAGCACAATGATAAATGGACAGCCAATTTATTTATTGTTTCTGAATCTAGGTTGTATACTTTCAGCTGCCCTTCCCCCAGGTCACCTTAGTGCTGACCTCTGGCAACCTCCAACTTTATTTAATGGTCCCCAAGACTTTTGCCTTCCCATCCCTTGGCACAGCTCTGCAGGGAGAGGGAAACGGGATTAAGCATGTAGGTGTAGGATCCTAGATTGCTGATTGTCATAATACAGGCAATACATTTCCTAATTTCCTTCAGGAGCACCACCCATAGCAGCCAAGGGTTAAGTGTAAATAGTTATGAATTCATTAGTTATGTTATGAGCTTCCAGTTCCTAATTCCATTGACGCACTTCTTCTCCTAACAGCTTAGCCCATTTAGAGAGATTGATTCTTCTGCATGACTTATAACTACAGAGCTCAAATATCCATACATTGATGAGACAGTGGATTTCAGATTCATAATGGCCAGAAAATCTCGAGTATTTTTGTTCATATGTGGTTTTATGTTCCCTTTAAGCATATGATATTCAGCAATATCTAACATTAGTTGTGAACTTTTAATCAAGTTCTCTCACAATCCAAAATCCTGAGCTACTATGTCTATATTTTTAAAACCAGAGTCTCCAAATATATCTTTGTTTCTCCAAATATCCGCCTCTCTCAACCTGTCTCCTTGTTTAACAGATGTTTCAAATTTTAGATTCAGATTTTCCCAGAGCGGCTGCTGAACAGAGGTCGACAGCTCTAGTTTAAGCAATTGAGATACTTGTGAGATTAGTCTGAGAGAATCCATTATTATAGCATTATTTATTGTTGTAGTTTTATATGCAAACAACAGTGATGGTATACTAATGTTTTTGCTTTTAAGAATGTCTTCTTCTATTCGCAGCCACTCCGGCGAGTATGTGCAATTATTCCTAGTTTCAAGCCAGTGCGTCATTTGTAATAATCTAGTGGCTAAGTAATATAATTTAAGATCTGGTGCTCTCAAACCTCCTTGTTCTTTTTCTCTGGTTATTTTGCAATATGTTTTTTTTTTTTATTAGCCCATAGAAATTTATTAATTTTTAAGTGTATTGTATTGAACCATGAGTTGGGTATAGTCCAGGGCAACATGCAAAACAAATGCAACGCTCTAGATAATATAAACATTTTAACTGATTCCAACCTACCCCATAATCCTAAAGGAACTTTTTCATTTTTCCAAGTCATTTTCAGCTTTCATTTTGATGTTAGATAAGTTATTAGAGACAGTTGTTTTAATAGTTTTATGTATTTTAATCCCTAATTACTCAATGAACTCTGGTGCCCATGAAACGCCCAACTCTTTAATTGCATTTGCCGGGATGCTGCCGTTTAAGGAGAGGAACTGAGTTTTCCTTTATTTAATTTATAACCTGATACCGAACCAAAATAATCAATCAGCTCAAGGAGCACCTTTGTAGAGTTGGTAGGGTCTGAGAGAGTCAAAAGTATGTCGTCCGCGTAGAGGGAATCATTTTATTGACGTGTTGTTCCTCATGTTGTAAATCTGTTTTTGAAAATAAAGTATTAAGAAAAAAAAGTGTAAATAGTTGCCACAGTATGAATGCCTTAGGGTTCCCTTAGGTATATTGGGCCCCTTTTCATAAATAAGGACCCCAGGCCATAATGAAGTGATGCAAAGGGGAGGACACCTTTGTGTTTAGGGCCCCTGCCCACCTTATGAGGCCCAGCAGGGCTGTGCTTAAAATGTATTTTCCCCTATGTGTTCTCTGCTGTCTATCTTTGCCCAGAATCCCCCTCCCATGGCAGGCAGCATGAGGAGAGCAGCCACAAGCTGTGATCCCTTTCCTTTACCCAGCACCTTGGGTTGTTAGAACACACCAAGCCACCAGTGGCTCTTGTGAACACCAGGCCTGCATTAAAACAGTTTGGGCAATTCATGAAGGGAGGAGGAAAGTGTAGCAAGAAAAGCTGCTGTGATGGGGAGCAACTTCTCGGCCAGGCAGAGGCAAGAAGAGAGGGATTTACCTACTGATCCTGTGGGTCCCCTAATGTTTTGGCCAGTCTGGTATGTCAGTGGCTCTCCCTTCTCGACAGCAGTGTGAGGGTCCCGGACTCTTGAGCAGTGTAAGTCCATTGGGAGGGACTGCAGCATCAGGCTATCCCCTCCATCTTTTGCAGGAACAGCTACTGAGCTGAGGCCAGTGGGAGAAGGAAGGTTTAAGGCCTCCTTTACTTAGTAGTATTCTGGCCCAAAGAATGGAGCAGGTGAGAGCGGCGAGTCACAGCAGCACCAGGTGCTGTCGATGAAATATTTTTATTTTTTTAAATAAATAAAGTTTTTGTATGTCTTATGAAAACTAATAAACAAAAGTTTAAAAAATTTACTTTGCGCCTGACTGTGCCTGGAGCATGGAGTTTCACGGCTGAATAGTGGGACAAGCCAAGCACCACTCTGAAGGAATGCCCATAGGGTAGAATTGAAACAAGCTCTTCAAGAGCAAAATATTGTAGGGCTGGTAAGCCCCTTGACTATGGAAAAGCCTATAGGGTAGATTTGAAAGAAGCTCCACAGGAGCAGAAAATTGTTGGAGCATTTGGGCCCCTGTTCTCTAGATTACCCCATAGGGCAAGTGTAAAGAGAGCTCCATAAGAGCAAAAGACTTGAGGCGGGGAGAGGGACAGGCCACCTGGGTTAAAGGACCACCCATGAGGTAGATGTAACCTGAGCTCCACAGGAGCTAATGCAAGGAGAAGACATTTTTTATTTCAATTCAAGGATTACAAGTTACCTTTGAGCCAAGGGCTCTTTTGCAAAGGTTCCACGTCAAAACATTGATATCACATAAAATAATACATTTGTTTTAGATAATAGATTACAAGGACAACATGTTGCATGGAACAGACAGGGTGTGGGTAGGAAAAAGAAAAAAAGGAGGAGGGTGGTAGGATGATGGGAGGGGCAGAATACAGGAGGTCGAGGAGGAGAGGAGAGGAGAGGAGAGGGAGGGTAGGGAAGGGATATGGACAGGGGAAGGGAAATGGTGGGTAAGAGGCAGCCAGACTGGTGGCATTTTCAGATTCAGAAGTGCGGGAGGGGCAGAGGCCTACTAGGGCAAGTGCGTTGGGCAAAGGAGCTAGGTAGGGGAGAGCAGCAGAGGAGCGGTGTTGCATAGATTATCCATGGCAGTCGCAGGTGCTGGAAGCGACAAGGGTGTTTTGGAGCCTGGATTTGAAAGCCCCTAGCCCGGTGGTAGTGATAGTATCATAGGCAAGACCGTAAACCAAGTGGGTGCCCTGTAAGCGAATGATCGCTGGCCATGGGCTGTGCGGCAGCGGGGGATGCAAAACAGTTGTGGCTTTGATCCCCTGGTGATTCTGGAGCTAGTTTTTGTTTGAAGGAGTGAACAGACTCCGGGAAGGGCAATTCCCAACTGGATTTTCTTTGCAACCACACAGGTTTGGTACTGGATTCTATTTTCAAGTTGAAGCCAGTTTGCTTGTGAGTAGAGGTCACAGGTGTGTGTGAGCCGCTCGGCCCCAGTGATGAGTCGACAGGCCTTGTTAAGGGTGGTGGTTATCCTTCTGAGTGTCGAGGTAGTGGCAATGCCATAGATGACAAGACCATAGTCAATCTGGGAGATGATGGAGCTTTGAACAGCGGCATTGAGGGCCTTTTTTGTCAGGTGCCGTCGTAGCCGGTAGAGTAAACCCAGTCTGGTGTTCACTGTTTTTGCGACATTGGTTATGTGGGTTCCAAAGGACAGGTGGGGGATCAAACGTGATTCCTAGATATTTGAAGGAGTCAGCCTGTTCCAGGGAGTTGCCAAGGCAGGAATATGAGGTGAGTTGGAGATGTTTATGCCTGTTTTAGTGGTTGGTGAAAATCATGGTCTTGGTTTTTTTTTGGTTATGGATTAACTTATATTCTTTGAACCAGTTTTCGACTGAAGTGAAACCATGTTGAAGGGTTTGTTGCTGATGGCTTGGGTCATGATGGGAGGCAAGAATCACAGCGTCATCTGCACAGAGTATAACTTGCTGAGGGGTGGAGTCAGGGAGAGAGTTGAGGAACAGGCTGAAAAGCAATGGGCCCAGGATGGAGCCTTGGGGTACACCAGAGCGTACCTCTCTAGTGTCGGAGAACACACCCGCTATTTGTACACATTGGGTCCTGTTGTCAAGATAGCTATTGAACCATGCCACCGATTCCGCAGAGAGGCCAGTGTTCAGTAGCTGATGAAGCAGGAAGCGATGGTGGACAGTGTCAAAAGCCTTGGACAGGTCTATGAATATAGCTCCGGTTAGGAGACCATGGTCAAGGGAGTTGTGTATGGCTCCTGTAAACTCAAGAAGGGCTGTGGCAGTGCTGTGTCCTTTTCTAAAACCATGTTGCTGCCGGCAAAGGACGTTGTATTTGCCCAGATGATCGACGAGCTGGTCCGCTACTATCCGCTCCAGGGTCTTATAGAGGGGTGGGAGGATAGAGATAGGTTGGTAGTTCCCATGGGTGGTCCGGTCGCCACCTTTATGGATTGGTGTGACTGTTACTGACTTCTATTTGTCAGGGAACTGGCTGAGAGAGAGGGAGAGATTAAAGATCCTTGTGAGAGGCCCCAGAACTTCTTCTAGAGTGAGGGACAGAAGTTTGAGGTCCAGTGTGTCTGCACTAGCTCTGGTGTTTTTGATGGCTTTGGAAATGTATTTCCTGATGGTATTTTTGTTTACTGCTCTGAAGTAGGAAGGGTGGCATTTTTTTGGTGTAGACTGATGGGTGAGAAGAGCAATGTCGCTGTCGTTGAAAAAGTCGGAGGGGGATGCTGCTGAGGTCAGTGAAGGCATCGTTAAAGGTGTTGGCTATGACTTTTAGGTCCAGAGTGGTATTTCCATTTATTGTGATAGCAGTCGGGGTGATTTGGACTCCTTCCGGTAACATCTTTTATGTTATTCCAGAATGCTCCTGCATTTCCCCATGTGTCAGTGAGTGCAGTCTTGTAGTATTCAGATTTCTGTTGGCGTGATGGTTTGTAAGTCATTCCTTGCTCTTTTGTAGTTTTGGGTGTTTGCCTGGTTTCCAGTTGTTCTGGCCAGTTCCCCAGAAGTGGTCCCTGTGTTTTAGCTTCTTTAAGACGGAACCTGTGAGCCAGGGGTTGCAGAGGGCTTTAATTTTGCGCTTTTTTAGCGGGACAAAGATGTTACATGCTTCATTGAAAATGCGTATGAATTGGTCAAGGGCTGTGTTCGTGTCTGTAGCCAGGTTAATGGGGGACCAGTCTTGATTTAGTAGGTGTGATTTTAGGTGGATTAGCTTCCCACGGGGTAGGACTCTGCTGAGGATGATCTTAGGAGGAGATTTCCAGAATTTGTTTGACCAGGTGCTGCTGACAGGGAAATGGTCACTGAGAGAGTCAGGCAGTATGGCGTAGCTAGAGATCTGGGAGGGGTGAGTAGTCAGGATCCAGTCCAGTAGAGTGCTGGTGCCAGTTTTGTAGTTCCTTCTGGTTGTGGAGTCCAGTATCTGGGTGAGGTTTGCCGATGTGACCATGTCCCTGGCATCACCAGCCTCAGGTCCCAACCAGTTAATGTTGAAATCACCAAGTGTGATGATTTTGGAATCAGGTGGGAGTAATTTGATGTACTCCAGTACTGCGTGGAGGCCCGGTCCCTGTTCTTTCGGAAGGATATATATGGTGATGACCAATAGGGCTTTGTTCTGAGCTCCAAGCAGGATTTTGATCTGCAGTAGCTGGGCATAAAGTGTTGGTAGGTTAGTGTGGGCAGTGTGTCCCATCAGGTTGTCCTTTAGGTATAGGGCGCAGCCTCCTCCTCTTTTTGATTTACGGTCAAGCCTAAAGATTGTGTAGCCAGGGAGGGAGATTGTTTGATCAGGAACCGAGGGGGTGAGCCAGGTTTCTACCACCGCCAGAATATCAGGCTGGTGGGCATTTGCGAAGGCTTGTAGTTGATCCAATTTAGATAGTAAGTTGCAGATGTTCAGGCAGATAATGGAGAGCGAGCCAACGCGCTTGGTTTGGGTGGAGTTCATAGCAGACCAAGGGCCTGGGTTGGGGTGAATGTTTCCAGATAGTAGCCGGAGTAGGAGTAGGAGTTTCAGGGTGGCCAGGCGCAATTCCCTGCAGGAGAACTTGCAGTACTTTATTGAGGAGGAGTTGATTGAGGTAGTTTTGTGTGTATACAAGGAGCGTTGTGAGCTGGGATGACAGCGGGGCATACCGCACCGTAGCATGAAGGTGTAGGTACAGTGTGATGGGGTGAACCCTAGGGGCAGGAATGTTTTCATTAAGAGTGGTGCCAGTGTGGCTATATGAGTGATTTAGCTTATAGCTATGTGGAGGGGAAGGGAAGCAGGAGGTGGGGAGCTGGAGCAGTGGGGTGAGGGCCAAACGGAGGAGTGGTAGGCAGGGGATAGTAGGGAAGGTAAGCATAGTTTGAGGAAAGGGGAAAAAAGAAGGAGCTGAAGGAAGGCAGTAGAAGCTGCAGTAGAAATATGAGCAGAAAACAAAAAACAAGGGGGGGTGTGGCAGGAGAGAGGAGGAGGAGAGAGGCAGGGTCCAGTGGGTGTAGAAAGGGGGAGTGGCCGGTACCAGGGGCGTGTCAAGAGGGCTGTTTAATAAACTGAGGAGGTGGGGGAGGGGCGGTGGGCGTAAAACTTCGGCAGAGCTCCATGCAAGTCAGTGAGCTCAGTCTTAAAGTCAGCGGGCGCTGCGACCAATCAGGGCCAGGCAGAGAGGGCAAGGTCCAATCAGGGTAGAGCCCTGAGTGTGCTGGGCCAATGGCGGCACACACAGCTTTCCCGGTCCGAGGAGGGCTTCTTACCCATCACCGTGGATCCAGGAGGCGCCCAGAAGATGCGTTGGGGCAGCAGGTTCCGGAGCCGTGCCTGCCTCACAGAGCTGGTGCAGCCCGATTCAGGGACTCAGGATCTGGGAGGAGGAAGAGAGAGCAGAGATTTAGAGAGGGGGATGAGGGAGCAGACAGAAGGCAGTGACGAGTGCAGAGCACTGAATCGGGGGCGTGAGGGGGGCTGCCTGGCAAGTGAATGCAGGTACTTGGCCTGGCGCCAGTGGGGGTGGGGGGTGCGCATAGACACAGGAAATTAGGCAGGTGAGCGAGTGAAAGGTAGACTAGACATAGGAAAGGAGGAGGAGGAGGAGGCGGAGGGGGGGCAGTTCAGGCCCCAAGTGCAGGGAAACAGAGAGTCACAGGAGGGCAATTTAGGCAGGAAAATAACACCAGTAAAAACAGTCATCGGATTCGGCAGCAAACAGTAGAACAATCAACACATATAAATTTAGCCTCTGCCAGGCAGCTACTGTCGAGGCAAATTACACCCCAGCCCTCCAGTCTGTAGGAGACTGAGAGATAGCAAAAGCGGTGCCGAGAAAAAAACTTCGGCAGAGCTCCATGCAAGTCAATGGGCACAACAGCCCTGAGCTCAGTCTTAAAGTCAGCAGGCGCTGCAGCCAATCAGGGCCAGGCAGAGAGGGCAAGGTCCAATCAGGGTAGAGCCCTGAGCACGCTGGGCCAATGGCGGCACACATGGCTTTCCCAGTCCGAGGAGGGCTTCTTACTCGTCACCGTGGATCCAGGAGGCAGCCAGAAGATGCATTGCAGGGCTGCAGGATCCAAGAGCCGCGCCCGTGCCTATGGGGCTGGTGCAGCCCGATTCAAGGGCTCAGGATTTTGATAATGGTAGAAAGTATTTTTTGGTTTGCGATTTTTTTTTTTTTTTTTTTTTTTTTTTGCTCCAAATCTCTGTGCATTGAATGAAGCGATCTTCAACGTCATCTTACTTGTTGGAGGGTATCTTTATCAATACTGTATTAGCTTCCAGGTTTACGGATTGCTCAGCTGGGAATAAAATTAACTATTAGACAGGAATAATTTCCACGGGCAGACAGATACAAATACTTTTTAAAAGTTTAAATAGTATAGAATGGAAGCAAGCCAGAAGTTGGTCTCAACTTTGATAACAAGTCAGAGGAGATCTTTCATTTGCTGAATTAATTTTCAATTAATTAATGAATATGCATGAGAGACCAGCATTATATTTCTTATCTGTCGGCATTTAAATATTTGACTTATTAATATTCATGAGAGACCAGCATTATATTTCTTGTTTGTCAGCATTTAAAGAGACAGTACTCCCTTTTCAAGACTTCTTATTTGAACTGTGTTAGAGATTGCCTAGTGTGTTGTGGCCTCTGATACTGAACTGCCTACCTTCCCATGTGTGTAGAGCCCTATAAAGACTGTCTATGACCCACTTGCCCCATTGAGAGACTGCCTACGTGTCCTGTTGCCCCAACCAATGTCCCAATGACAAGTGACCTGAACCGTGCTAATTGTGTGATCTTCACCTGCAAATGTGGGGGTTCTGCAGCTCCTGTTAAATCTTGCAATGCATTAAAGTGGACTATCATTTCAAACAGTGCCTTTCTGTAAAGACTGTACATTATTTCTCGTGGATTAACAACATAAATCCTTCAAATGGTTTATTGAAAGAACCACCTCAACTTCTGCTTTGTAGAAGTTCTTTAACGAGTCACCATTGCAGCCTGCAGGTGGTGCACTGTGTCTTCTCAGTTCCCATTTGTCCTGGGCCAACTTCCTTCAGTAACAGATCTTCCAGGAATCAGTCTTCACCATTGATTCATCCTAGTGTGTCTTAGAGTCACTAGGACCCTGCAGGAGCCAGAACTTTTCGGGAGGGTTGGTTTTGAGGCAAGCTGCACTCATGAGCAGCACCACGAGACTGGCTCGCATTGCATGGTGTACCTCAGCAGCAGCCCTCAACTGCCTCAGTTCCTTTTTTCCTGCCATCGAGTATGCATCAGTGATGACTTCAGTTGCCCGCGGGGAGTCAAAACTTTACATGTATATGACAACAGCATTCACTTCAGTCAGTTTCAGTGTTTAAAGCTAGAGATTGTTATTTGTGTATCAGTTTAGTGATCAGATGAAAATATTTGGCAGTCTCTCACAGCACTACCGAGTCGACAGTCGACAGCCATGGAGGATGATGGTGAAGCGCCTTCTCAGGCAACTGATTCAGCAGTGGGGCCATGTCCACTCTGCTTTCACTATCAGGGAAGGGTTCTAACAACGGGTGGTCCTGTGTGTGGGAGGAAGGACAGTCCTCCAAGAAGCACAAAAAGAAGCAGGCCTATTCCCGATCTTAGTTGGGTTTTTGGCACCTCTTGGTCTCGAGTTCTTCCTCTTTCCATCAGAAGGGGAAGAAACAGTATTACTCAGGGTCACCCTTTGTGGTGCCTGGTGTGAGATTCTCTGTCTCCCAGAGCTGGAGGCCCTTACTTGCACCTTCGGCATCATTGGGGGCCTCTGGTAATACGAGGTCGAGGTCTCGGACCCCGAGCCCATTTCTTTCTGTAAGTGAGGACTCTGGTGGGCAGTTCTACCATTTGGCACCTCTTATGGAGCAGTGGGTGCAGTGTCTAGCTTGTTTGCCTCTGCCAGCGGAGCCAATCCCTGGCTCTTCAGGGCTGGTGGAACTGGAGTAGAGCATTTTTTTTTTTTTGTTAATGAGGATATGAAGCACGGTTTCTTTTAGGCAGCTACCTAGTTTATTGTTGCCAGAATTCCATAACACCAAGCAATATTGACATCCTTACATTTCACATCCCACTGGAGGCTTCATCAGAGAATAAAGTTGCAGTTTGAACCAGTAACACCTAAATGCTATAATCAGTCAGCTGATCTTAGCTGCCAAAGGGACTGTTACAAGTGTTTTTCGCCTTAATGATGCCCAACATTTAAAGCCACCAACATTTTAAGCAAAGTAGTAACAGTAGAAAATAATAGGGGTGGGGGTACAGAGGGGAATGCTGATATAAGTGGTAGTTTATTAAATGACAGTGCAGAAAGCAGAACAACTGAGGTTCCTATTTTCAAATGCCAATCTAATTTCTGTCCACCTTTGCATCCCAGCATAGAAACTTATTTAGACTGCTGTGTAACAGATCTTGCAGCTGTATATAAGAACCCCCCACGCATGCCCTACTCACATTTCTAATGCTTTTCTAATTTGATGTTATGGAATTTTGGCAACAATAAACCAGGCAGCTGCCTAAAAGAAACTGTGTTTCATATCCTCATTGACAGGGGTGAGTGTGTTTTTTCATTGTTCTGAACTGCAATACTTACTAAAAACAGCACCACCATCTATATGTATCCATCACCGTTTGCTTACTTTTTTTTGTTGTTCTTTTGGTAACCAGGTAAAACCCACTAGGCACAACTGCCTGTTTTCAGGGGTGATCCGGGAGCACTAGGGTGGTTAAGTGACTTGCTCAGAGTCGCACAGTATGCAAGTGGAAGTTGTGGGAATTAAACCCAGGTCTGTTGGATGTACCAAGCTCATTCACAGCTTGTTACCCTAACCTCTAGGCTGTACTGCCAGCCCAGGCTGGGGCAACAGTAGCAGCCTTTGGGTCCTTTCTAGTGACTGCACCGCTGACTCCTGTCCCACTGGCTGCACCACCATTCAGTGTTACTGTGATGACTCTGACTGTGGTACCATTGCCGATCACTTTGGTGCTGGCTGGGTCATTGGCGCTGGAGTTGGGATTGGTGTCAGCGCTGGGTTTAGGCCTTTCTGGGCCTGGCCCTGCACCTGTTTTGGCATTGGTTCCTGTGCCACCCTCATAGCTGGAGATCTCGCTGGTGCTAGATTTCCTTCCAGTTGTGACACTGCCTCTGGCCCCCTCATCCCTTGGGGTCCGTGTTGCCACGGGTTCTGGATTGGAGGGCCTACGATCCACCCCCATCTATAACTGTCTCACTGGGGATGATGTGGGGGGAACGAGTCTGACCACAACCTCTTTATTTCTGAGAGTGGTAACAAAGACTCTTTCAAACAACATGAAGTCTTGCTATATTATGACAATTGCAGTTTGTCCCACCATTAGAACTGCTCTGGAGGTGAAAGAGTTAACTCCATTCCATGAATGGAACTTAGAGCACAGCTCTAAAGAGAAGCTCTGTCTGTGTAGTTTCAAACCTAAACTGTCAGATTCTTTACTCCGCCTCACTGAACAGCGCCCGAGATTTCTCCTACTGCTCGTCTATTTCGGTTTAAACAGTGTTTTCTCGGTTCGATTCAACCAAGAATAGTTTTATTTTAACCGCAAAACCGATCAGTTCAAGCTCTGTCTGTGGTATCGTAAGTAATTCTTATTTTAATTCTCTGTGGAACTTGTAAGTTTTATCGGTTCGGTTTTGAACCGATCAGCTTGGGTTAAAACTTAAAGTTTTTAAACTTGATATTTTAGAGTGCAGTTCCCGGTTCTTATCGGTTCTAAAAAAACCGGATTTCATTACGTTTTTTTCCAATACCCGTGACACGGTTAGGAACTGATAAGGGTGTCTTGCCTGGCACTGCCGTTTAAAGGGCAAGTTTTTCTGGTTAGGCTGGCATTATGTCTGAGAAACCCAAAAGAAAAACCGGGCCCACTGGGTTTCAACACTGTGATGTCTGTGGGGAAGTCTTTGCCAAGGCTGACCCACACACCACATGTGTTTATTGTCTGGGTTTGACCACCCAGTCAGACTGCCAGATTGTAAGAATTTCCTGCAGCCACCCTGGAAAAGAGATTGGGAAGGCTCAGGGAACGAGGCCAAAAAGTCCGCTGACCCGGATGGCCAGCCCGGTTCGGTGCCAACCGAACCGGAGGGAGTGCCCTCTGACCAGGGCGAGACTTCCTCGGGCAAACGAAAAGCTGGCTCGGATGAACCAGTTCCAGTAAAGAGAACAAGAAAGTCAGCAGGTTTGGAGCCCAAAATTCTTACTCCAACTGCTGCAGAGATAGCAAGAGCTATTCAGATTGTCCAGTCACTTTCTCCGGTTCCGTCCGAACCGCCACTATCTGGTAGAAGGTCGGTTCGGTCGGTTCCATCGGTTCAGGAATATGATGTTGAGGAGTTTTATGAACCAGAGGAGGGGGAGGATGATTATGAACAGTATGAATGTGACTTGGAGGGTCTGGGTGTGCCCATTGAACCGGACATCTCCCCAGACAGACCTTTAGAATCTCCCCTATGCTTTCTGAGTCCCCTCTCATTTTATGTTTTACAAAAAGTTGTTGAACCCTCCAGCTTCCTTTGGAGGAAGCTGTGGATGAGCAAGAGGAGCCTGATTTTGTAGAAATGATGGATATACCAGAGTCTAGGAGATTGTCTATTCCTTTGCATAAGTCATTTAGAAACAAACAATAAAAATCTTAAAACTCCTAATTCTGTGCCTCCTGTAGATAAAAAGATGGACAGGAGGTACACACTGTCAGGTCCTGATACAGAATTCCTTTCTCAGCAATGCAGTCATGTTGAGGTAGTTCAGGCTGCAGCCTGTGATAAATCTAATATTCCCCTGGCTTCACATCCTCCTGACAAGGATTCCAGGAAGATCGATGCCTTGGCAAAAAACAGTACATGGCAGCGTCCTTGGGACTCAGGCAAGCAAATTATATGGCTTATGTAGCAAGGTATCAGAAATCTAGATGGGATACTGTTATGAGTTTAGCCAAACAAGCCCCTGGCCAGCTTGCTAGTGAGCTGGAGCAGGTGGCTGCCGATGGCATTGAGGCTTCTAAGGTGCAGTTTCATGCTGCTGTGGATTTTAATGATGTTTCCTCTAGAGTCATGGCCACATCTGTAGCTTTTCGTAGGTTGGCCTGGCTCAGGTGTACTAGCTTGTCACAGGATACCCAGACTAAGGCTATGGATTTTCCTGTGGTGGGAAATTCTCTGTTTGGAGAGCAGACAGAAATTATGAAGAAAATGTATGAATATAGGACTACCTATAAAGTGCCCAAGCCAAGGAGCGGCAAGCCACTCCTCAGAGGCACACCCCCAGGGGTAGGGGTAGGCCTTTCCACAGGCCTTTTTACCAAACCCAGGCCTCCTCTGCTTATGCTCAGAGGGGGTTCTTCAGAGGCAGAGGCAGACGGGGCGTGGGCAGGCCTGCCCCCACCCTCAGCCTAAAGCACCTGCCAAGCAGGCACCCTGATGGGGTGCCCAGGGCCGATTCTCCTTTACCAGTAGGGGGCAGGTTGGCTTACTTCAGTCAGAACTGGGTGTCTTTAACTTCAGACAAGTGGGTTCTGGAAGTAGTAAGCCAGGGTCTGGTTCTCAGCTTCAAAAAGTTCCCAAAGATGAGAATCCGGTCTTTTCCACCTGCAAGCTCTTTAGAGACCTTTACTCTAGAAGCAGAGGTCTCAACCCTGTTAGCTCTCAGAGCGGTAGAAAGGGTTCCTCCCCTACACCAGGGCAAGGGTCTGTACTCCAGATACTTCCTTACCCCAAAAAAGACAGGAGAATGGCGGCCCATTTTAGACTTCAGGTATCTGAACAAGCATCTTTTGAAACCAAAGTTCAGAATGGTAACTCTGGCAATGATTTTACCCTCTCTAAGGCCAGGGGACTGGCTAGCTTCCCTGGACCTCAAGGATGCCTATTTTCACATCCTAATCAGAAGCTCCCACCGAAAGTACCTCAGATTCAAACTGCCCTCAGGTCACTACCAGTTCAGAGCAATGCCCTTCGGCCTTACCTCTGCCCCAAGGGTATTCACAAAATGTCTGGCAGTAGCAGTGGCTCACTTAAGGAGGCAAAGGATTGCTGTTTTTCCCTATCTGGACGACTGGCTCATTGTAGGCCAGTCCCCAGAACAGGTAAAATCTCACCTGCAAGTCACCCAGCAGCTTCTCTCCTCCCTGGGCTTCCTGCTAAATCTACCAACGTCGGTTCTGGAACCAGTTCAGGTACTCACCTTCATAGGTGCAGAACTGGACACAAATCTGGCCAGAGCTTTTCTTCCCTTAGAAAGGGTAAGGAACTTGGTGGCTCTGGCCTCCTCCTTCACTCTGCAGGTCTCTCGACCAGCAAGGCACTTTTGCAGCTCCTGGCACATGGCTGCATCCACAGCTGTAGTGCAGGGAGCAAGATTTCAGATGAGAGACATTCAGTTTCACTTGAGAGCCTATTGGTCTCAGAGAAGAGACCCCTTTCCAAGTTGGTCCCAGTGACCCAACCTTGATCCAGGCCCTCCAGTGGTGGCAGGATCAGAGCAATTTAAGACTGGGGTCCCTTCATTCCCCTTTCTCACACTTTGACCCTCACTACGGATGCTTCCCTCCTGGGGTGGGAGCCCACATGGGCCCTCTCCACTCAGGAGTGTGGTCCCCCCAGGAATCTCTGCTCCGCATCAATTTGCTGGAACTCAGAGCTGTCTTTTTAGCACTTCAAGCATTTTCTGCATCTGTCCAGAACAAAGTGGTACAAGTCAGAACAGACAATACCACAACAATGTGGTACATCAACAAGCGGGGGGCACTCGGTCTTCGGCCTTGTGCACCGAGGCAATGAAGTTGTGGTCTCTGGCCTATTCCTTGAACACTTCACTCATAGCAGTTCACCTTCCAGGAAAGGACAATGTCCTAGCAGATGCTCTTAGCAGGATTTCTCAGGGCCATCACGAATGGTCTCTGGATCCTCAAGTATTGGGAATAGTCTTTGCCAGATGGGGCACTCCTCAGATAGATCTTTTTGCAGCCCCAGACAATCACCAACTTCCACTGTTCTGTTGCAGGCCCCCAGTGTTGGGCTCAGTCCCCCTGGACGCCCTTCTCCTGGATTGGGAAGGGAAGTTTCTTTATGCTTTTCCCTCCTTCCCTCTCCTATTCAAGGTGTTAGTGAAAATCAGATCCCAGCCTTGCAGGGTGATTCTGATTGCCCCAGATTGGGCCAGGCAGCCCTGGTACCCACTCCTTCTGTCCCTGACAGTCCATCTCCCCTGTGTCTCCCCAGGAATCACAACCTATTAACCTGTGCCCAGGGGAGAGTTTGGTATCCGAACCTCAAATCCCTCAACCTCAAGGCCTGGCTCTTGAGGAGTTAGAATTTGCTGACTTACACCTCTCTCAGGGTGTTCTTGAAATCCTAAAGGCTTCTAGGAAGCCTTCCACTAGGGCTACTTATAATTCTAAGTGGAAAAGGTTCTCCATTTGGTGTTCTGGGAAACATATTTCCCCAGAATCTGCTGATTTGCCCGTTGTGTTAGATTACATCGCCCATCTTAATTTTTTGGGCCTGAGACCAGCTACCCTGAGAGTTCATTTGGCAACTGTCTCTGCTTTTGTTTCAGCAGGAAAGCCATCCTCTCTTTCCGCTCACCCTGTATTTTCCAAGTTTTTTAAGGGATTACTTCATACTAATTCACCTTTTCGGATCCGCCCCTGCCTGGGACCTTAATGTTTGCATTGCCCAGTTAATGCAACCCCTTTTGAACCTCTGTTTTCTGCAGAGCTTAAGTATCTAACTTGGAAAACTGTTTTCCTAGTGGCTATCACTTCTGCTAGACATCAAGTGAGTTGCAAGCCTTGTCAGTAGAAACTGACTTTATTTCTTTCCACAGGGATAAGGTAGTCCTCAGGACTAACAGAAAGTTTTTGCCTAAGGTGGTTTCAGATTTCCATCTTAATCAATCTGTCTCCTTCCAGTGTTTTTCACTGAACATTCCTCTTCTGGTGAGAGGAGATTGCACAGTTTAGACGTTAAGAGGGCCCTTAGTTACTATATAGAACGTACTAAGGGTCACAGGTTCGAATCCTCCAACTTTTCTCACTTATGGTGAGGTTGGGAAAGGAAACCTGCCACTAAGAGATCCATTGCCAGGTGGATTGTCTCTTGTATCCAATTTTGTTATCAGAAATGGGCAGAGATCCCCCTCTGGCTTGAGGGCTCATTCTACCAGAGGTACAGCCGCGTCTCTAGCTGCTGCCAGAGACATCCCTATATTGGAGATATGTCAAGCTGCTACTTGGAAAATGGTACACACTTTCACCAAGCATTACTCCCTGGATGCCCAGGCTAGGAGAGATGCTCGGTTTGGCACAGCTGTGCTTCAGAGCCTATTCCCTAAGTAGGTTCTGTCCGTCCTCCATGGAGGTACTGCTGTGTAGTCTGCAATTGTCATAATATAGCAAGACTTCATGTTGTTTGAAGAAAAATTACTCACCTTAGTAATGTTGTTTCTTCTAATGGAGTCTTGCTATATTATGACCTCCCCAGCCTGCCCTCTCAGAACTTCTACTTGGTATGGGGTGGGCAGCCTAGTGTGGGTACTATTTTATGCCCTTTTATGTGTTTTCACCCCTTCTTGGGGTTTGGGGTGTGGTGTTTTTCATTTTTCCTTATATTTCTCTCATATTGTTAAATTATACTATTAGTTCTGGTCCCTGACTTGAGTCTTTTGTTTTGGGACCAGCAATGAGTGTTAATATTTAGGTAGCCAGTTGGCTAGTGTAGGTTACAGCTTCCACACAGACCTTAGTGAGTTTTTGCTAGTAAAGATCTGACAGTTTAGGTTTGAAACTACACAGACAGAGCTTCTCTTTAGAGCTCGTGCTCTAAGTTCCATTCATGGAATGGAGTTAACTCTTTTACCTCCGGAGCAGTTCTAATGGTGGGACAAACTGCAATTGTCATAATATAGCAAGACTCCATTAGAAGAAACAACATTACTAAGGTGAGTAATTTTTTCTTCTTTAACCTGAACTCTTCAGACCCAGACCATTCTGTTCCACAGGAGGATCTAACTTTCCAGAATTTGCTCAGGAATATGCATTCTGCAGTTGATTTTGAGCCTCCAGCCACTGATCCATACAAATGTCTCTGTCTGCAGTGGTTAAATGTTCCTACGATGCTGGTCAGTTTAGTTCTTTTTATTCCTCCCGCATTTGAAACCTTGTCCGATCCAGTCTGGAATAGACCTGCTTCTATCCCTTCTTTCTGCAAACAGATAGACAGGAAGTATACTGCCCCTAAGGACAGACTAGTGTATGTTCCTCAAACTGTAGCTGATGCCATTATTATTCTTGCTATGAATGACAAAGCCATTCTGCCCCAAGAGGTCACTGCACGCCCTATTAACAAGGAGTCATGAAAGATTGACACCATGGGCAAGCGGGTTTTCACAACAGCTACCCTTAGCTTGTGGATTGCTAGCTACCAAGGGCATTTTTCCAAATATGAGTATACCCTTTGGAGCTTACTTATGTCTCTGGCAAAGTCCCCGCCAGATGCTGAAACAAAGCAAAAGATCCTGCTGACTGCCACACATGGAACTGAGTCTGAGTCATCAGCTCAAAGCTGCTATGGATGCCTTTGATACTACTTTCTGCTCTGCCACTGCCGGCATCTGCATCAGAACGTATTCCTGGCTATGTACTGCTGGCTTTTCTCAGGATGTCTAACAGGTTATGAATGCTTCTTTTGATGTTGCTTACCAGTTTGGACAGCAGGTGGAGAAGTCTCTTGAGGCATCTCAGAAAACTAAAATTACCCTTAAGACTTCCAGGCCAGTTCCTGCTAACCCTTCGAGAGAAAGAGTGATTTCTTTCAGAACCAGCAGTCCTTTCATGGGAAAAGCAGGGGAGCCCAAAACAAATCTCAGCCTCCCCAACCTCACTAGAAGGCACAGCTGAAGGCACAGACACTGAAAGCAGCCAGTGCCACCCTCTGAAGCTCCAGCCCCTGTCCTGCCTCAGCTGCTCAAGGCAGATCTCTTCTTCCCACCCAGTTTTACCATCAGTGAGAGTCCATTATGATGGACAAGTGGGTCCTCAGGATCATTTGGGAGGAATACTCCTTGGACTTCACAGAAATCCCACTGGACTATCCAACCAGAAGGTAGTCACTCGTATCAGCCATATATCAGAGCTTCTGGTACAAGAGATTGTGAGACTTCTGAGCAATAGGGTAGTGGGAATAGTGCCAGACTCAGAACAAAACATGGGCTTCTACTATGTCTACTTTCTAGTACCAGAGAAATCAGGGCAGAAGCACCCCATTCTCGACCTCAGAAACATGGAACAAGTTTACTTCCCTTCCTGAAACCTCACGATTGATTAGCTTCCCAAGATATGCAGGATGCATACCATCACATACTGGTTCACCTCAGCCACCACAAATGCCTTTGATTTGTTGTTCTGGGACAGCATTGCCAGTTCAGAGTCCTGCCCTTTGGCCTCGAGTCTTAACAGTGTGCTTTGCAGTACTCTCAGCACATCTGAGAAAACTAGGACTCCAGGTTTACCCTTACCTGGATGATTGGCTGATGGTCAGTCCATCCAGGCAGAAGATAGAATAGGCAGTAGTCACAGCCTCTCAGTACCTTACCTCCATGGGGGTTCTGCCAAATCCAGAGAAGTCTCAGCTTCATCCCTCACAGCAGCTGCTGTTCATAGGAGCTGTTTTGGATATAACCAAGGCCTAGGCCTTCCTTCTGGAGAGTAGTATGCTGGCAGTCCTGCAGATGGCATGTTACATAATGGAGCACAGATCTATTCAAGCCCACTTTATGCAACTTAAGCTGGACCTGATAGCCTCCTCAGTGTTCACTGGCATGGTTGCACATGAGAAGGATTCAGTGCATGCTCAGTGCATAGTGGCCACAAGCATCACATCCTCAGACCTATCTCATTTAGGTGACCAAGCCTCTGGTTTGGTCACTCACATGTTGTTTAGTAGAGGACAGTCTCCTCCAGGGCTTTCCCTTCTCCCAACCGGAGACTCACGTGACTTTCACAACAGATGCCTCCCTCTTGGGGTGGGGGTGTGGCCCACTGTTAGGGCTTCCAAACATAAGGGGTCTGGGACCCTTCAGAGACTCATCTACAAATCATTTGTTAGACGTGAGAGCTGTTTTGTATGGCTTGTGAGCCCTAGTGGATCTTGTCAAACACAAAACAGTCCTGCTCCCAACAGACAACAAGTCTTTGATGTATTACATGAACAAACAAGGAGGAGCATGCAGGGAGTCCTGCTCCAAGCCATTTATCTGCCAGGAGTCCAGAAGACTCTGGCAAATGAGCTCAGCTAAACAGAGGCCGATCCTCACGAGTGGTTACCAGCCCCAGACATCGTGAGATTGCTGTTTGATGAGTGGGGCATCCCAAATGTAGTCCTTTTTGCATCCCCACTCAATACCAAACTGCCTCGGTTCTGCTCCAGAAGTCCAGGATATGGCATTTTTTGTCAAGACGCATTCAGACTGCAATGGCAAAATGTATTTCTGTATGAATTCCCTCCAGTCCCCCTACGGCAGAGGGTATTGCTCAAACTGGGAGGCGTATGGGGGCAAGGTGATACTAATTGTCCCCTGCTGGCCTCAACATATATGGTTTCCTCTGTTGAACAGACTGTCAGCAAACTGAGGATTCTTACACTCATGAAGAATTTGCTGACTCAGGGTCACCTGATTCATCTCAACCTGTGCAGCCTTCACCTTCAGGCCTGGCTCCTGAAGATATAGAAGTCAACAGGTACAAGGTATCTCAGAGGGTCTCTGAAATACCTCTGGCTGGCTGGCTGTAAACCTTCCACTGGGAAGACTTACAGAGCCAAATGAAAAGGTTTTCTATCTGGTGCTCCAAAACCCGCATGGATTCCTTTGGATGCCCACCTGACAAGATTTTGGGATACTTGCTGGACCTTTCTGATGCTGGCTTTCAGTATTGCACAGTTAAGGCCCACTTGTATACTGTCTGCATATCACAAGCCCATCGATACCTGCTACTGGCACAGCTGCCACTCTTCAATAGGTTCCTTGTGGGCATCTTCAGTCAGTCAATTTTTATTTGATACAGCACTCTTTTTCATTGAGATTCAAGACGCATTACAAGTAAAACAGACAATTGACATTAACATAGCAGTGAAGCAATACAGTAAAACACCCTCCTGGTTGCTTAATATTAGGTTGGCTATCTGTAATCAGGCTGAAAAGCCTGCCTGAATAGCAATGTCTTCAACTCCCTCTTGAAGGCTTCTAATGTTGTGATCTGTCTCATTGCATGAGGGAGAGAGTTCCACAGGGTTGGTGCCATGTAAGAGAAAGCACAGGCATCAGATCTTGCAAATGCACCCTTGAACTTCTAAAAGTCCTCGTCAGCTGGAGCGGAGGGGACAGGAGGGGTGGTAGGGCTGCAGGCATCTTGCAGGTAGCCAGATTCCTGACCATGTAGTGCTTTATAGGTCAGCAACGACTTTGAAGGTGATCTGCCACCTGACAGGCAGCCAGTGCAGAGAACGCATACAGTTGTAATGTGACACGATCTTGACAGACGTCAACAACCTGGCTGCCGATTCTGCACTAGCTGCAGGTGGCAAAGATCAACCCCTGATAGCCCCAGGCAAAGGCCATTGCAGTAATCGAGCCAGATGTCATGAAAGGATGAACCAGTGATGGCGGATCACCCGGGGATAAAGTGTTTAATCCTGGTGATGTCCTTAGATGGTAAAGGCACTCAAACCATGGCCGACACCTGAGACTTAAGTCTCAGGCTGCAGTCCAGAACAATGACAAGATCTCTGACCCCAGCCATCGTGAGAAATGGGGAATCACCCAGTCTAAGTCAGAAGACTCGACCAGATTACTCACCTACCCCCGGGCGACCAGCTTCAGCCAGTTGGCCCTCATCCAGTCTTGGATCTCCACAAGGCACTGATTAAACACCGAGACTGCCTCCTGCTGTTGAAAAAGACAGGTATAGCTGAGTCTCATCTGATAACAGTGAAAACTCAGCCCATACCATCTTATAATGTCCTGTAGTGGTAGCATATACGCCACAAACAACATGGGGGGAAAGAATAGAGCCCTGCAGGACCCCACATGGCAGGGGCAGGGTTGCCAAGGAAAAAATGTCTGACACTATCTGCTGTATCCTACCAGTGAGAAGCGATTGAAACCAGTTGAGGATTGTCCCAGCCAATCCATAACAAACCCACAGGCGCTCCAGCAACACCCCATAGTCCACGGTGTCAATTGCTGCCGAGAGATCAAGCAGCATAAGTATGGAATGCCTTCCTCTATCCCTCACCACCAGGAGGTCATTAAGCACCCAAACCAGGGCAGTCTAAGTGCTATGCCTTTTCCTGAAACCCAACTGGAGAGGGTCGTAGATGTTCTGGGTTGACAAGTGAGTCTCCAGTTGAAGGGCAACCACCTTCTCAATAACTTTTCCCACAAGGGAAGGTTAGGTCTGTAGTTAGCCAGGCAGTCCTGGTCCATGATTTCTTTAGGAGTGGTCTTATAATTGCCTCCTTCAGGGGCCCAGGAAAGACCCCTGTCACCAGAGAACACCAGACTATCCTAGCTAGGACCAGGCCGATGACCTCAACACAGCCCACTAAAAGGCATGTTGGACTCAGATCCAAACTACAGCAAGTTGGCCTCAACTCCTGGATGACTTTCACAAAATCCATGACCGCCACCTTGGCAAAGTCGAACCAGACAAACCTAAGGCTCTGCACCCTCAGCCCATGCATGCCCCATTAGAGGGCACTGACCGGATCCCTGACCTGATGGATGCAATCTTATCAGCAAAGAACAGTAAACTCATCACACCTTCTTTGTGAAAAGGCATCCCCCCCCCCGGACTGAAGACAGGCAGGATTACACAGCCTATCAACAGTCTGAAAGAGCTGAGCTGTTCTGTTAGTTGCTGCAGCAATCTTCCTGGACAGGAACTCTGTCTTCTTATAGGAGATTGCTGATTGATAGTCTGTATAATGAGACATCAATATAAGCTTGTCCTCCCCAGATCAGGATTTCTGCCAGCGTCACTTCTGCCTTCAACCTCTCATCTTCAATTCCTTAAGAGTTCTGTCACACCAAGGCACTCTTTGGTGTGAAGTGAGGGGTCAAACACGGACAGATGCGATAGAGTCAAGGGCTTCAGTCACAACCCTATTATAGGTCACATCCAACTCCCCCAGCTCCTCACAAACACTCATCATACCAAATAGGTCAAGCACTGCCATCTGACCCTGTTGGGTCAAACCACTCAAATGGTGGTACTGGACCATCTCCGTAGGAGAGGGTCTATTTGGGGGTGCTTCAAATGAGAACCTCACAGTATGGTGTTCCCACTATACGACTGGTTCCACCTTAAGGTTGTGACCTCCACTCCCAGTGAGAAGGCAAGATCCAGAGAGTGGCCATGTACATGGGCTGCAGAGGTAACAACTTGTGTCAGGCCCAACAAACATAATTTGAGGAAGTCTTGCCCAAACTGTGAGAGTTCGTTGTCGACTCCAGGCATTGAAATCACCCAGAATAATCCACCTGGGCAACTCCAACACCAGTTCAACAATGAAGTCCGCCATTTCCTGCAGGAATGCCTCTCATCCTCCGGTGGACGGTAGATGAGAAGGATCTTGCAACCCACACCTGCAACCCCTGTACTGCCACACATTCAAAGGACCTCATTCCCACCAGGAGTGCTGTGAGGTTCAAGTCAGATTTAAAACAAATTTCCACCCCCCCCACCCCTACGATCCTTTCTCCGGTGATGCACCACTGAGTACCCAGTCAGAACTGCCGATGCCAGTACTGGACTGACGTTTTCATCCAGCCAGGTCCCAGTGATGCAAACCGGCTCCTCGCAAGCACTCATCATACCAAATAGGTCAAGCACTGCCATCAGACCCTGTTGGGTCAAACCCCTCAAATGGTGGTGCTGGACCTTCTCCGTAGGAGAGGATCTATTTGGGGGGGCTTCAAATGAGCACCTCACAGTATGGTGTTCCCACTATATGACTGGTTCCGCCTTAAGCTCTGTGACCTCCACTCCCAGTGAGAAGACAAGATCCAGAGAGTGGCCATGTACATGGATTGCAGAGGTAACAACCTGTGTCAGGAGGAAGTCTTGCCCAAACTGTGGAGAGTTCGTTGTCGACTCAGGCATTGAAGTCACCCAGAATAATCCACCTGGGCAACTCCAACACCAGTTCAACAATGAAGTCTGCCACTTCCTGCAGGAATTGTCTCTCATCCACCGGTGGACAGTAGATGAGAAGGATCCTGCAACCCACACCTGCAACCCCCTGCACTGCCACACATTCAAAGGACCTCATTCCCACCAGGAGGGCTGTGAGGTTCAAGTCGGATTTAAAACAAATTTCCACCCCCCACCCCTACGATCCTTTCTGGGACGATGCACCACTGAGTACCCAGTCAGAACTGCCGATGCCAGTACTGGACTGACGTTTTCATCCAGCCAGGTCCCAGTGATGCAAGCCAGATCAGATGTTGAAACAAGATCAGCAGTAATAGCCGTCTTGTTCTTAATTGATCTAGCACTGCATTGCACTGCCCTGCCCGAGAAGGATAGGTAGATGGGGCTGGTCTGGTTATCTGCTCACTAACTGTGGAGCCCTTGGGTGTGGGCACAAGACAGGGAGGACCCCTTTCCTGAGCCCATTTTGCCCCAGGGCGCATCCTCAATCACACTACGCCAATCTGCTCCCCCCACCCTATTCCCCACAGTAGGCCCTACCGACCCTCGTTTTCTTTCCTTTTGAGTAATCTCCAATGCCCTACACTGTCTGTAGGCCTTTGCTGGTAATGGGGGACATTCAAAGGGATGAAGGGTCGTGGAGCCTAGCGGGGGAATAGCACCTTCTCGAAGGGGCTGCCGACCAACATATAACAACTAACTAAAACACGTTCCCAAATAAAAGCTATCTCCACCAAAAGTAGCTATCAACACTTTAACTTAACAATTAATATCAATTTTCATACACACACATCCACACACACACACACACACACAAACACACACACACTCACACCTCCACAACCCTCCGTTACTCCCAAAACAGGTTACAATTTGAAAAATAAAGGGGTCCAAAAAAATAGTTATACAAGATAGTTTGAGCAAGGAGCTCACTGAGCCATTTTTCCACAGTCCACAAAAGAGTCTCTGGCTTTATTGCCGGACAGGGGATGATCTTACACACAAGGCCTCCATTCAGGAAGGCAGTGGCTACCTGGGCTATCAGCCTTGTGCTGGATATGTTCATCCGCAATCCTTCTGAGCCCATTGCGACTTGTGAGCTGAAATTTTTAACTTGGAAAGCAGTATTTCTAGTAGCCATCACTTCTGCTTGCAGAGTGTTTGAAATCTATTCTTTGGTTACAAATCCTCTGTATCTTGTTTTCCACAAGGACAAGGTGGTTCTTCGCATGCACCCTAAATTTCTACCAAAAGTGGTGTCGAGTTCCATCTGAATCAGCCACTAGTGCTGCCTACCTACTTTGCCAGCTTCCAGAATGAAGGAGAACGCACTGCACATTCTCTGGATATTAAGAGAGTCCTTTGATTTTACCTGGACACAACCAAGGACTTCAGGCAATCCAAACAACTCTTTGTCTCCTTTGATCCTAATCAAAAGGGATGGCCTGTTACAATGAAGTCTATTTTTGCCTGGATTGTGAGCTGCCTACCCCATTGCTATGCCATGTCTCAGGTTAAGCCTGAAGGTCTGGTACTTGCCCACTCCATTAGAGCAGTTGCCACGTCCCTGGCAGAGATTTGCTCTGTACCTATCAGTGATATCTGCAGAGCTGCAACTTGGAGCACAGTGCACACTTTTGTTAAGCACTGTGCCCTAGATGTCTATGCCAGGCAGCATGCCACCCTTGGCAGGACAATCCTAAATGGACTTCTGTCCTGACTGAGCCCTTTGCTCCTGCTACCTTAGTCCAGGGGATTTTGTCTGAGCTTGATACTTTGACCCACTTGTGTGAATCAATGGTGAAGATTGATTCTTGGAAGATATGAAAATGATGTACTCGGCGCAGTTCCTATCTTCACCTTGATTGACATGCCTATCTGCCATCCCCCAGCCTCACTCCAATATGTTTTATTGGTTTTTTACTTACCTTGTTTTTGATTTGAGCTATGCAGACACTATATTACTGGTTTGTTGGCCTTCTTACAAGGGTCATCAGGGCTATCTTATGCCCTTAGGTTAAGTGCATGAGTATTTGAAGAGTTATGCTGCACCTCCTTGGTAAGAAAGGTACTGAGGCGGTTGCGGGCTGGTTCTGAGGTAAGCCATGCAATGCGAGCCAGTCGCAAGGTGCAGTGCATGCAGCCAGCTTGCCTTGGTGCCAGCCCTTCTGAAAAGTTCTGGCTCCGCTGGGTCTTAGTGCTTCAGCTAAGACCCACTAATATGAATCAATGGTGAAGATGTTTCTAGAAGATCAGAAATTATGGTGTGTACGTAATTTTCATTTCTTCCAGGATGGTCCTCAAAGTCTTCTGTGACGTCTGTCCCAGTGACCTAGGTGGTGGCTCAAATAGCCAGTGACTTTCTTTAGTGTCTTCTTCCATTTTCTTCGATCTGTGATGATGAGTAACCAGCACTGGTGGTGTACAAGAGACCTGCAGCTGATGAACATCACCACCTCAGTTTGTGACATTTTTCTTAAGCCCAGAAGAGCTAACTTGTACCAGTGGTCTACAGTAGTCCTGTAGTCGATGATCAGTATCCTTTGAAATTTTCTGGGGTTTTCCCCCTACAAAATGTGCATTCCTCCTGGAGGGGGATGCTGTCGTTGTGGTCTGAGGAGGATACTGACCTGACTTTTCCCTATGTTGACACCATCAGTGGTTGCTGGTTTTTAAAGTGGACTGTTGATTTGCAACTGATGTCCCATTACATAATGTTTGGTTAAATTTGTTATCACAGCTTTAAGAGCAGCTGACACCTTAGGAAGAACTTCAGCGAAACACAATATTTACACACAGTCAAGCTTGTATTTCACATTAGTTGTGTATTCCTCCTCCCCATTATTTATTACTGAGGTAATTTGCATGAAAACAGGATCTTTGCTTCTGAAGAGTTCATCTATTCCTGTTGCCTTCTCCCTACCTGAGGTCATAATACACTGCCTATGACATCACAGTTACTCCCATGGCAACAGATTGTGATGTCACAACATAGGATTACGCCTTGAAGTAGGGAGTAAGCTACAGAGGCAGATAAACTCTAAAGGAAATCTAAGGAATAACCATCTTGCATTCATATAAATTTACTCAGTAATAAATAATGGGGAAGATTAATATATAGAATACATATTGAATGCAAGCCAAATTGTTCCTTATTATTATGTTTTTCAAAGTTTTCTCTGAGGTGTCAGTAGCTCTTTAAGAATGTTAAGAACTGTTAAGAATGTTATTAGAAGACCGACCTGATGGCCATGCATGTGACCTAGGTTTGGGAGGCGACTTGGGACTAGACAGACATGTAGACATGGAGCTTAATGGTATGACTTGTATCTGCTGAGCAGACAAAACTAGAGGGTCTTTGGCAGGCCTGACTGCGGCAGCTGCCACTCAGTAGTGTGCTGCAGTCAGGGAGGATAGTGCTGAACACCCAGTGCCACAGTAACCCATGTGGTGGGCCACAGGAGCTTGCTTCTTCTGCTAGACAGTGCTGGGTGCAGCTGAAGCAGGGAAATGTAACCCATGTACCATCTATATGACTGCCTGGGTTCCTGGAGTCCCCTGGGTTCAAGTGCCTGCTAATCACTTGGGGGAGGCAGGAGAGCCTTCCTCTGGAACCTCTGGCATGGAGAGAAAGCCATTGGGGACGTCACTGTGCCATTAACCCCATGGTAGACTGAACTTAATGAGCCAAGACTGGATATATTACTGGAACCAGGGTATATCCCTGAAAGATGAACATGGCTGGTGAGAGCATCCAAAGATGCCAGCAGATAAAAGGCCTTACAGACTGTCTTATTTGCTCGATTGTGCAGGTACCCCTGTGACTACAGTGAGAACTGCCTCCCCTGCCTAAATCCTCTCGTGCTCCCCTCAGCTGCCCCTTCTCCTTCTCCCCAGCAACTTTCCCCCTTTATTCTATCCCATCCTGTCTTGAAGCTATCCACCATTTTCAGGGAGACCACCTCCTCTGGAGACTTGTTCCACTTGGTCACCAGACTCACCACTCTCTTGGTGAAAAAGTTGCCTCCTCATCTCCTTCCTGAATCTTGTCCCCACCAGCTTTAGGCTATGCCCCTTAGTGGACTTGTTCCTACTAAGACTGATGAGGCCCCAAGTAGTCACCGTTTTAACACCTTTAAGGTATTTGAAGGTCTTGATCATATCCCCACCCCTTCTGTCCCCCCAGGGAATACATGTTGAGCCCCCTGAGCCTCTCCTCCTAGGTGTTGCTCTGCAGTCCCTCAGTCATCTTGGTTGCCCTTCTCTGGACTGTCTCTAGCAAGTTGACATCCTTCTTAAGAGCTAGAAAAAGCGGTATAGAAAAAACTAATATTATTAGCGTTTCCCATTACCTTTAAAGTTATTTAGATTCCTAGACATCTTAGTTATTTAGAATTATTTACATTAGATCCATATGCTTCAAACCCTCCTTGTAGGTACCAATAAGTGGCAGTTGGCCTTGTTTCCCTTTCCCGAAACCAAAACCACCTCTGAGTGGTTGATGCAGTCTGAATTCTCTTATTCCCTCCAAGTTATAGCTAGGTGACCTGCGCCTGAACCAATTTCATAACTCCGGTTGGACCACATCATTACACCCCTTTCGAGATGCTCCCCTGTGGAATCTCTCTCCCCTCCCTCCCTTTCCTTCTCAGAGATCAACAAAGCATCCATTTATATCCCTCTGCTGAGGAGCTGGTGTTCTTGAGATTTGTGGGAAACCTGCAGCAAGATTTAAGGTGACCAGTTACCTCAGGAGCTAACCACAACAGCCTGATTTTGTCTTTCTTAATGTTCTCTCTCCCCCATCGTGCCAGTGCTTTCAGAGGTGGCTTATGCAGCTGGGAGTGGGCCTTTTTCTTTGCCGCCAGTTCCATAAGGGCCATGGCTAGGTACCATGGGCCCAATTTTCAAAGGGTCTGGCATGGCCCAGGGACAGAGTCCCCATGCGCAACTCGCTGGTGTGGGGAAAGATCCTTGCTCCAGCAAAATTTATGTTTTTATCATTCTATGCATACAGGTAGCATTTTCCTTTTTTGAGTTGGTACGTTAAACATGCCATGCCTGGTAATACCATGCATAGCATTTTTGCACAGCTGCGCAAAACTGTTTGTACATGCTGCCTTAAACTGTGAAAGGGCCACAAAAAGGCAACCTCTGCAACTGATCCCTCACTGCACTTTGTTGACAAATTAGCTGAGCTCTAATCATTAATTATATTCAAGCCTAAATTGTTTTGCCTCTACCGTAACATTCACTTGTCTGCATTGCCTAATGATATTAGTTTGCACTGTAGTTCAGTAGTCATACAGTGTTTCACTTGCACCGAATTTGGTTTTGTTCATTAATCATATTTATTTCAGTTTGTCTTGCATCTGTTGATACTGTATATTCAGTTAACTGCTTTGCCTAAATTGTATGTGTTTTTCTTGCTGTGATACTGCATTCGTGTTTCCCTTACATTGTAACTGGTATTGTTCACCGTCAAATGCCTGCATTTGTACTCTCCAGGGTCATACCTCTGAATAAGCATTTAATTGTCTTGTGTACTCGCATGGTTAACAAAAACCAAAACCAAAGAAATAAATAAGCCTTTTTGAAAAGTGTGGGCATGCAGAACAAATTGTGGTTGCATAAGGCTATCCTTCCTTGCCACGACTGTTTTGCTGTACCAGTTTTTCCACCTTTGAAAATCTGGCCCCTAATCTCCACTGATACCCTACATCACCTTATCCAGCCTAGGCTGATGCTCCCCTCCTCTGCTGTCCCCAAGGAGTGTATGGCATTCCACCCTTTTCTCTTTTCACTCTTACTCTTGAATCAAAAAGACTAGAAGCAGTTGGATGCAAGTCTGTACTTCAGCTATGGCAGTGGTCAGGATTTTGGCATCTCATTCCCATGTTGCTTGGTACCAGTTGCATTTGTGGGAAGTGTTGCATGCTAATATCCTGTCTATGCCTCAAAGTTCATCACTACCACTGAAGGTTTGTGTGGTATTCATCTCATTGGTGCTGTGGCCTAGTGATGCTCAGATAGGGTGTTTAGCTATCCAAATGGCATCCAACACATAATCCATTTATCCTACACTGGATCCGAGATCCTATCTGATTCCATTCAGATTTTGGAGCCAAGGTTGGATACTGGGATCCGTGATAGGACAGGGAGATCCAAGGTCTGATGTCTGCTTCAGATCCTGAATAGTCATATAACATAGTTGGTGTTCATTTTGATCTGAGAAAACCGGTCCAGTAGTCTGATCCCAGTGATATCTGATGCTATCCAATATCTAAGAAAATTGGTGGTATCTGATGGTTTACGATTCCATTGGATACTATCTGAGGAACTCTACTTTGGCCCTAACCTTGGGTCACTACTAATGAAGGCTTGTGCAGTATTCATCCTCACTGTGGCTTTGTCTCTAACCTTCCACTATCACTAAAGGTTGGTGTGATATCCCTATGGCTATGGCCCTAACAGTTGCTGGGTTTACATGTGTGCTGTAACCGGTTGGAGCACTGAAAAGCGGGGATCGAAGCAAAATCAAGGTTTACAGATGCATGTAAACTCGACTGGTGCTGTAACCAGGTTGCTTCTTGAACCAGGTTGAACATATGCGGTTCACAGAAATTGATGCCTGTAGAACTCGAATGTGCTCCACGTGTAAACAGCATCAGTTGTCAGATCGTTACTGGAGGCATGTGCTTTTAATAGGTCCTTGCTTGCCAACCCAAAACTGCAAGCACTGAGCATGCTCACCTTAATGTTGCATCCATTGCTGGTATTCCAGAGGCGACACGGAAACTCAGTCGGGTCTCTGGAATCTGAATGAGCTGTTCATGTATACTGAACAGCATTGAAATTGGAACTACCAGCACCAGTCCCCATTCCTCAGTCTCATGGTATATGTAAACCAGGTAAGCGTGTCACTGTCAGTAAAGGCTTTGCTGAGGTGTTCATCCCTACTGGGTCTTTGTCCATAACCCTGAGTCTCAACCACTGAAAAGTCAATGGATCAATCCATTTTTATTTAAAAAGTGCTTAATCCCTGAAACATAGTAACGTAGAATTTGTCAGCAGATAAGGACCTGTTGGCCCACCCTGTCTGCCCAGGTGGTCCTGCCTAGTCTGCCTTTGCAGACTCTTCCTCCTCCCTGCTCCTCTACTAATATTCCCCTATGTCTGTCCCAGCCCATTTTGAAAATTTGGGAGGCTGCAGAAAATTGCAAATAATAAAAAAAGGTGTAACCATAATTAACTGAATTTCTACTGAACTTCCAATTTTCATTAAAATTATTTTTGAAGATAAACTGCAAAGCTGTTAATCGTTTGCTCATTTTTTTTCATAGGCACTGATAGATCAGTAAGTATTACCAATTAAAATCCGATGTCTGTGTTTTTTTTATTCAAAATGTAGTCTTTTTATGCTGCACCAGTCTATAGTTTAGCTGCTGACAGAGCCGTTCATGTTTTATTTTTTCTCTGTACATCCATGTTCGGACAGTTCATGACATCATTCATGGAGTGACATCTGCCTTTGACAGCGCATGCTTAAATTAGCTGTCAAGTGCCAGTCCTGCCTTGAGAGCGATGTGGATTCTGCACTTTTCCCTAAATAAAAAAAAAAAAAAAAGATTACAATATGCTGTCTCTGTTTTACTCATTATTATCTGTATGCCTCTAACCCCTACTCTGACACCAAAAAAGTAGCCACAATTAAAATTCTCTACTTACCAGTCTGCATTAGGCTTTTCACCTCTCTGTGTCAGACTGTTATTAAGTCTCATGTCCCTCTGTGTTTGAACCCCATGGTTCTCTTCAGAAGTTTTCTGGTGCCAGAGTTTGGAGCGGTGGTTTGGTATTCATTTTCATTATTGCCACAAGTAATCACAGACTGTCCAAAGGTGTGCTGTATGTTACCAGACCGTGATTGTTACAGTGCCCGGTTTTAAATGTTCATTAGTGTGCAGTATGTGATCACGATCTGAGATTTTGCCATATGCATTTCAACCGATAATTACGGTTGTTTCAATGAGGTGCACGCTGAACATGTGGAGCATACAGCTGTCATATCTGTAGGTGAACGGTGTGTTTTGTTGATTTACCTTGTATTAAAATAAAAAGAAAAAAGCCTTATTTCATCTTTCATTTAAATAATTCCAAACATATAATGTGTGTTTCAGGGAATGGGTTTACATCACCCTGTCTGACCCATTCAGTCTCTTTAGTGTCTTGATATAATTTACAAGTAGCTTATTGTTATTATTAGTATTATTCTAGCAGTACTGATTATGTGTTAGAGTAAGGAGGCGTGAATGAACTTGGTACATCCTGCAGACTTGGGTTTGATTCTCAATCCACACTAGCATACTGTGTGACTCTGAGAATCAATTTTCCACCCCATTGCTCTATGGTGGACACTGTTATTAGACACTTTTCCCTAGTGAGCCTTATCTGCATAGCAAATAAACAATTAAAAACAAAATAACATTTTAAATAAAAAATATATCTGTAGCTATTTATGTTTGTGTTTGAGCATGATTGATGTTTGTGCTGAGGTGTGGGGGTTAGGATAAGTGGCAGAAGATGAGAGGAGACATAGAAAAGATAGGGGGGGGGATAAAAGCAGATGTGATGAAATGCTTCTTCATGTAGATGGTGGTGGATGCCAGAAACAGCCACCCAGCATAGGTGGTGGGTGCTGATTCAAACATGCATGGGATAGACACTAGGTGGCCTTAGAAGTAAGGAAAGGATGGGAGAAAGAGTCCGGATAGCGAGCAAGGTCTGCTAATGCACAGCAGGTAGGGATAAATAAGACAGACTATGTGGGCTAACAGGGCCTTATCTGCCAACAAATTCTAAGTTTCTATGCAAGAGCTACACTAAGGCAGGGGCCCTTAAAAAAAACTGATCTGGACTTCTTGTACGCTGAAGCCAGTCATGCAAGCTGTAAGAGGAATGTTGCAGTTGCATTGTGTCTGGTGTGTTACAGTGTGCTGCAGCTGACATACAAAAGATTCTTAACAGTTTTCTATACATGTGCACATACTTATTTTACAGTGTACCCTGTTTCTGCTTCTGGTGTGTTCACCAGAAAAGGTGATCGTATGTCTAGATTTAATTTGGACCACATGCCCAAGTAAACTTCACCAGAGCTCTACTCTGAACACCTACTTCCCAATCAGAACCTGCCAGCATCATTCTCAGTTGAGCATTGCAGTCGTAGGAACAAACCACTCCATGGATGGATGATTGCAGAAATGTTCATGACCGCCTACCTGCACTCTTGCGCTACAGCTCTGCCATTTATTTTATTGAAAATGTTAGTTTAAAACTTAATTACTTAACGATAAAAAACTGCTAATATTTTTTTAATATGCCATTCATGACATTTTAAAATTACACAGAAACGTTATAAAATTTATAAATGATTTTGACTGCACAGCACATAAAGGAATACATTAGAAAAACACAATTTAAATAAAGAAGGTGATAAAGGCAATGAAGGACTACCTACAGTGAGGTAATTCAGTAGGTGGAACCTATTGGGATGGTGTGATACAAAAAAGGATTAAGGAAAAGCACTTAAAGCGGAATAAATAGAAGAAACGTTAACACCCAGGTTTAAAATTCCATACAGTAGTATATGTTAGAACCATATAATTACACATCAGTATAAGTTTCATCAGGTTGGTGATGGGAGTCGAGGGGGAGGCAGTGTTTGGACACAAACATTTGCAACTGAATAACAGACAAATTTAAACAGTCATTTTAGTTACTATGTTACTGTCATATTACTAGTGGTCTTCTGCCTTAACTTGCATGGACTCAGATTCTATTTCAAATTTAATGTTTAACTAAAATTTTAATTTTTAAGCTACCACATAATTTACTGTATAAGAAGGGTCGAAGTCAATGTAATGCAGCGTAACTCATGGTCCATAACCTACACCCCCAACACCAAAAAAAAAAAGAAAAGAAGCAGTAGGCTGAGGGACACAAAACTGGAGATGTATTTAAAATTCAACACATGCAGGGATTGGGTCGGGGGGATTGTCACACATCTACCCTAGCGGAACATCGGCAGCAAGTTTATTGTGTTTTTTTTTTTTTGTTTGTTTTTAAAGGTTCTATTACAAATGCATGCCTGCACTGAAGATTCATACTTATTAAAGAGCATAATGAGCAGTGGTTGCACTGTCAGATCCAGGTGCACTGAACTCAGCCAGTCAAAAAAGGAGCTTCGCATGGGATCACTTTCTAACATAATGACATTCTGTTTCAGATGACAGAAAAACAAATATTTTCTTCCATTCTAGTACCAGCTGCTATTGACCTGCTGACTGCGTGCACTACGTAAAGCATGCCAAATTCAGTCAGCGCTAATTCTTATGCCAGATTATCTGCAATTTCCTCTGCCGATCCCCTATACACTGTAGCTACTGTAAATGCAAAGGCGATTCTGCATTCAGTTAAGTTATCTTTAGACTAGTATAAGTAGAGTGAAGGATGTTACTGCTGCTTCTTTTAGAAATGTAGCCCTGACTATCGATAGCAATGCAGTCTACATAATAAATAGGCAGCAATAGCGTAAGTAACCAATAAGAAGCATAACAGAACTCACAAGGGAAAAAAACAAAAACAACTCAAAAAAAAAAAAAAAGAGTATGTGTGACACATACTTGATACTAGCCCCGAAATCTTACAGCAGATGGCATTTATCTGCACACCTATTAGGGGTAAAACATCAACATGTTCCTGATAGTAATACAAAGACTGCTGCTTTGACCCCCCTCCAGACACGCACACCCACCACACACACACACACACACACACACATCACAACCCAATGATCTTGCTTCGAGTGGGAGCTCTTGCAGCAGGCTATCACAATAAAGACTATGCTGCAAGCACTAAGACCCACCGGAAAACTTCTCAGCCAGCAATACCCAGTAGGGATGGCCCCCGACGTCGGCTCCCCCTGACGTCAGCCCTGGTATAAAAGGGGGTGGACCCAGCTCCACCTCAGTTCTTTTCCCAGCGCCCCACGCATGTGAAGAGTTCCAGTTCTTGGCTTGCCAGCCCAACTATAAACCTAGTTTTTTGACTTTCCTCAGCGTTTTTCTCCACAGTTTTAGGCGGTTTTCAAGTGTACTGACATATGTCTTTCCCGTCCTCAGTCTCCTCGTCAGAGACCCCATATTAACAAGTGTGGTTGTGGCTGCAATACCATCCAAAGATGGCCATAAGAAGGCTTCTGCCTGGGGCCTGACCACTACATCGCTGACCTGTCCTTCCTGCCAGAGTTTCACCAGTAGGACTCTGATCCGCCACCTGAAGGCCCTAAAGGCGTACCTCTTAGAAAAGAAAATGGACCTGCACACCTCAGGAAAGAAGGCCAAACACAAAGAAAAATCCAAGCGGTCACATGACAAAGACCGTAGTCAGTCCCGGCACCGGTCCAGGTCCCAGTCTCGCTCCCACTCTCGGCCCTCTCCGAAGAAAGCTCGCACTTCTCCGGGCTCAGGTGAGCATACCAAGTTTGAAAAACAGTCTAAGGCTGGGCCTTCTGGGGAGAAGCCAGCAAAACCTAAGGTGACTCTGCTAAGGGTCACCCCTAAGTCCTCAGAGGTGCAAGCTTCGGCCCTGCCTTCCAAGGCCATGGCGCAGCCCGAAAAGAGCACGCCCTCGGAGTCGAAGGACACTCCAGCACCCCCCGGGGGTACTCCATCGTCGGTCCCAGCACCGACGCCGATTGAAGAGGCGATGGATTTTGATGCAGCCAGCAAGGGGCCCGCGTCTCCATCCCATAAGTCCTCCTACCACCAGGGCTCTCCAGGAGGCTCCCCTTTAGGGGCCAATGTTCCAGACATTCCCTTTCTGGGGAGAGCGGCCTCCATCTTCTCGAAGGACGAGTTCCAGGATCTCTTTTCCTTCTGGTGGGGGCAGGTCCAGAAGCTGACCCCCCAAAGTCGTCCCCGACACCGGTACTGGACCCTTCGGGTGAACCACAGCTGGGAAGTGCATCTTCACCGTAGAAGACCCACAGGAGTCTGCCACCTACACCTCTTCCCAAGGCTCATTCCTGTTCACGGTCCATAGATCGACATCGGCGCTCTTCAAGATTGGATAGCCGATGCCTGGTCAGGTCTCGCACCAGGAGCCATTCCCGATCTGTTAGGCGGGATCGCTCTCGACGCCGGTCTTCTGACCGTCCGCCGGTCTCTGCTCTGTCATCGGACCCGTGAGCAATGTCGGTCTTCAGACCATCGCCAGTCGGTGAGTCACCAACGTTCAAGTGGGGCTAGTCACAAGGATAGGTCTGGCTACTCAACACCCAGTAGCCGGTCCTCCTCTTCCTCCTCTTCCATCTCGGGAATCGGGGGTTCCCCGGGAGAGAAGGATCAGCCCCGCTTGCCCCCTGACGATCCGACTTTCATGGATGTCATGAGGCACATCCAGGCCTCCAGTGAGTGGGATACAGAAGACCTGGATCTGGAACGCCGCCAGTTGGCTAAGTACCTAAGGCAGAAGGTGCCCAAACCTCTTGTGGTGACTCCTTTGGTAGACACATTCCAGGACCTCACCTGGATTACCTGGAAGTGTCTGGCTTCAGTCCCGCAGTTCAAGAAATTGGACAGGCTGTACAGGGCCCGAGGGATGAACCATTTCTGTGAACACCTCAGGCAGACTCTTCATTGATTACGGCTGCTCATGATAAATCCAAGCAGCCTAAGCACCTCAGCTCGCAGCCTCCCAATCCTGAGTCTCGCTACTTGGACCAGGTGGGCAAGAAGGTATATTATGCCTCCACCTGTTCCGTTAGGTCCCTGAATTTCCTGACGCATATGGTCCAGTACCAGAATGTACTCTGGGAACGGGGGCAGGAGGTAGTGAATGCCTGGCCAGACTCCGAGAAGAAGATGGAGATTCTGGATCTTCTGAAATCGGGCTCGGCTGTAGGTACACATGTTTTGCGTGCCTCATACGATACTGCAGATACGGCAGCCAGAGCGGCAGCATCAGGGGTCTGTCTTTGGCGCCATGCTTGGTTGAGGGTCTCTGGCTTTCACCAAGATCTGCAATCTGGATCCAGGACCTTCTGTTCCAGGGTACCATTTTATTTGGGCAGGAGACAGTCTCATCTCCTGCCTCCAGGAGTTGGGAAATCCATCTGGTCTGTCTGTCAGATGTACCATGAGGCCAGAGGAGACAAAGGAAACTGCCATTTCAGAAGCCCTCAGGAGCTCAAGCCCATCGCAACCAGCAGGGCCAGAGAAGTGGCCTTCGAAGGAGAGCCAGCAACCAGCAGTCTGGAGACGCTCCTTCCCATGGCGCCAAGTCCTCCCAAGCCTCTCTGCCCACTCCCGGCTCTGCCCAATGACTTCCTCCAGACCCCCCCCCTCCTCCGGCAGGAGTTCCAGGGGAGGCGGTATGGGGTCGCTTCTCCTTTCATCTAAAGGGATGGAGCTCCATAACTGCAGACCAGTGGGTCCTTGATATCATAAGGAGAGGAAATAGTCTAGAGTTCACGGAGATTCCTCCAGACTCCCCACCAAGGTCCTCCAGATATCTTCCTTCTCACATTCCTCTCATAGAAGGAGAGATACTGGCCCTCTTGCAAAAAAGGGCAATAGAAGCAGTCTCCCTGCAGCAATGGGGGAAAGGGTATTATTCACATTTCTTTCTGGTCCCAAAAAAGACACAAGACCTTCGTTCCATTCTGGACCTCAGCTCTTTAAGCTGTTATATACAGTACAGAAGGTTCCAGATGGTGACTCTTCCAGGACTGCTTCCTCTTCTGCACCAGGGGGACTGGCTCTGTTCCCTCAACATGCAAGATGCGTACATGCACATCAGGGTCTTTCCCCCTCACAGGAAGTACCTGAAGTTCCACTTCCAGGGGTAGCATTATCAGTTTCGGGTTCTTCCGTTCGGTCTCTCTTCTGCTCAAGTCTTCACAAAATGTTTGGCAGTAGTGGCTGTGGCTCTAAGACACCAGGGACATTATGTCTTCCCTTACCTGGATAATTGGCTGCTTGTGGCCCCGTCAAGGTCACATCTTCTTGAAGCTCTCTGAGACACCTATACTCTGTTCCGAGACCTGGGGATCACCCTGAATCTTCCAAAGTCTTCCCCAGAGCCCAGACAAAGACTCTTCTTTATGGGTGTGGTCCTGGATTCGGTCCAGGGTGTGACTTTTCTACCCCAGAGAGGGGTGATCGCCTCTGGGAGATTGTCAGATCGGTCCTAGTAACCCCTCAGGTCCAAGCAAGGACATTCCTCAGACTTCTGGGGCACATGGCTGCGGCCATTCCAGTCACTCCTCTGGCTCGCTCACATGAGAATCCCACAATGGATGCTCAGGGTGCAGTGGGATCAGTGCTCGGACGACCCTAGACTGCATGGTCAAAGTCTCAGAGCCGTAAAGAGGACATTTCTTTGGTGGTTGGACCCACTAAATTTGGAAAAAGGGTCCCTTTTCATCTGGAGCCCTGATTCAGACTCTGACAACAGATGCCTTGGATTTGGGTTGGAGGCGCAACTGGGGTCTGCCAGACAAAGGCACTTGGACCCCTCGCGGAGCCAGACATGTACATCAGCATCCTGGAGATGCAAGCGGTCTTCAATGCGCTTCATGCCTTTCAGGAGGAACTCGTACCAGGCTCTCTTCTTGTTCAAGCGAACAACATGGTGGTCATCTTCTATATCAACAAGCAAGGGAGCTCTCACTCTATTCCCGTGCAGGAGGCGATGAGAGTCTGGTACTGGGCTCTGGGTGGCACATCACACTGTTCGTCGAGTGCATGTTCCAGGCATCCTAAATGACTTGGCAGGCAACCTAAGCAGGTCTCAGTCCAAGGCGCACAAGTGGGAGCTACTGCAGTCAGTAGCAGATCAGCTGTTCGACACCTGGGGTCGTCCAGAGCTGGACCTCTTTGTGTCTCCACACAATACCAAACTGCCATTTTTTTTGCTCACAAAAGCCTGTGCCTGGTGTTTTCTGGCCAGACCCGTTGTCCCTTTGTTGGGCAGGGAGGTTTCTTTATGCCTTCCCTCCCTTCCCTCTTGTTCAGAGAGTTCTTTTGAAGTTACAGGCCAGGGGGCTCGGATGATTCTAATTGCCCCGCTGTGGCCTCAGCAGATTTGATTCCCACTACTTAGTGGTTGTCCATGGAACCTTCAATCCCGCTGCCAATATGCTCGCAGTTGCTGTCCCAGGATCTGGGCTCACTGATCCATCCCGATCTCCGATCTTTGCACCTTCACGCTTGGCTCCTTCAGACGTAGCAAAGTCCAGGTATGGGATGTCTCCAGAGGTGGCAGATGTGCTCGTTTCAGCAAGGAAGCCCTCTACGTGCTCCACTTATGCTATGAAGTGGAAGCAGTTCTGCTTGTGGGCGTCGTCTCACCATCTGGATCCCATTACCTGTCCGGTGAACTCAGCATTGCAGTATCTTCTCTCCTTATACCAACAATGCTTGAGCTACTCCTCCATAAAGCTGCACATGTGGGCTATTTCTGCTTATCATGCCCTCTCAGGAGATAGAACCTTAGCCCAACTGGATGTGGCCTGCACCTTTTTATGGGGGATTCTTCACATGAGACCTCCCATTTGGGATCCTATCCCACCCTGGGACCTCCTATTTGTGTTGGAGAAGCTTACTCTTCCCCGTTTGAGCATGCGCAGACTGTGAACTGCGTTATCTTCCTGGAAGGTTTGCTTTTTAGTTGCCATTACGTCAGCTTGAAGAGTTTCCGAGCTTCAGGCTCTGATGTGTAAAGAGCTGTATTTAATTTTTCACAGGGAAAGGGTTTCCCTCAGAATAAATCCTAAGTTTCTTCCTAAGGTGGTCTCAGAGTTGACCCTCTACCAGTCGGTTGATCTTCCAGTTTATTTCCCTTCTCCCTCTAACAGAGGGGAAACTCTCCGTCACACTTTGGACGTCCACAGGATGCTAAGGTATTACCTTAAGCGAATGGCTAATCACCGTAAATTGGAGCAACTGTTTGTGGCATTTGCGCCACAACACTTGGGTAAACTGGTGTTCAAGCAGACCATTTCCAAGTGGATTGTCCACTGCATTACCTTCTGCTATGAGAAGCACAATAAACCCCTTCTGGGCCCAGTTAGGGGTCACTCCACCAGAGGAGTGTCTGCTTCTTTTGCTGCTCTTGAATGTCTCAGTTAGGACATATCGTGGCTGCTACCTGGAATTCAGTACATGCCTTCACAAGCACTATAGCTTGGACATTGTATCCAGACGCTGTGCCGGCTTTGGCCTAGCAGTTCTTCAGGGACTCCTGTCTTGATTGCTGTGTCCAGCCTCTTCTCTTCCACCTCTTGGGATCGGATACCTCCTTGGCGAGGGACTGCTTGGGATTCAGTCCTTATTGTGATAGCCTGCTGCAAGAGCTCCCACTCGGAGTAAGATAGTACAGTTGCGTAAGAACTTACCATAACAGTAGATCTTCGAGCAGCAGACGTTGCTTTCCCGCCCTTCATCCCCCAAAATGAGGTGTGCAGATCATCATCTTCAGGCTTCGCCTTCTTCTCTTGTCAGGGCTCGTTCGCGAGTCCTGACGGGGGAACTGAGGTGGAGCTGGGTCCACCCCTTTTATACCAGGGCTGACGCCGGGTGAGCCGACATTGGGGCGGTCCGCTGGGTGTTGCTGGCTGAGAAGTTTTCTGTTGGGTCCTAGTGCCTGTGGCATAGTCCTTATTGTGCTAGCCTGTTGCAAGAGTTCCTCTCGAAGATCTACTGTAACAGTAAGTTCTTACGTAACTGTACTTTCCTCAAAATGCAGAATTGAATAAATAAATAGTTGGAGTTGAATTTTTCCGTAAGATTTGGTTCAGTATAAACGGGATCTTACTGAAATACACATTTTAATATCATCATTCCACTTAATTGGGATGTTTACCTGTCAGTAAATACTTTCTGCTGTCTCATCACAGGTCAAACCCTGTACCCCTGAGACCAAAGTCAGCAGCTGTACCACCAAGCCAACAAGTCAAGATAATCTTGTCTTGGTTCTTAAGGCTCTTAAAGCTTTTCATCCCCCCCCCCAGCCACTTTGCTCTGCCTCCAAGGCTACCTGGCACCATGAATGCTCACCTCCACCTTATGTGTCTCATCTTCATAAGCATCCTGGAACTCACCTCCCACCAGCCAGACCTTAGCCCTTGCTCTTTGTCGACTGCACCCGCATACCTCACCAGTGTAACCCACTCACCCCCCCACCTTGTCAATGCACCCTGAATCCCTGCATCCACTCCTAGCTGCCCCCCCAGCCCCACCACCCACCCTGGCTCCCCTTGGCTTCATCACCTTTGTGTCTTCCAGACCCTCCAAACCTTGCCCACCCCTTGCTCCCCTACTGCCTGCCCTGCCTCTCAATGTACTCCCAAAAAGTTAACAAACTGCCACCCCAGGGCTAGAACCTTGGTCATTCTATTACTCCTCTCTGGTAATATCCACCCTAACTCAAGCCCTGCCCCCACCAATCCACCAGCTAGGTCCAATGGACTCCGCATTGCCTCCATGAACATATGCAGCCTGCTGAAAAAATTTATTGCCATTTAGTGCTGGGTCATGCTACACCAACCAGACATCATAGCCCTAGTAGAAACCTGGCTAACTAAGTCCACCCCAGACTCCTTTGTCTCCCTCCCAGGCTACACCCTATATCGCGAGGATCGAACAGGTAAACGTGGAGGTGGTGTGCTTCTTACACTCGTGACACCATCATTGGCCACGCAGTCCCTGCCCCCAAGCTTGTAGATGGTGCCCAGGCCCTTACCCTCAAACTTATCCCAGACCCATCCAAGAACCCACTCTATCTCACAGTCTCCTACGTACCCCAAAGGAACCAGACCCAAGCGATATCGTCTCTCACTGAATATCTCTCCTCCCTCCCCCATAAAGCACAAGTCCTAGTCAGAGACCTCAGTGTGAACTGGCTCAGTCCCTCTGCCTCACCAATAAGAGACACCTTCGCTGCATAAGACCTGACCCAACTCATCTCCCAGCCCACTAGACGTAACCAAACTACAGGGACTTGCACCCTCCTAGATGTCATTGTCTCCAACCGCCCCCAAAAGATTCAGGATATTCAAGTCCTCCCAGACTCCTTAAGCAACCACTCCCCTCTCCTATTCCTCTGGTCTTCCCCACTCCCAAACATGTAGCCCAAGCCACCGCTGCAGGTGTCTCCACCCAGGCAGACTGAAAACTCACAGTTCCTTGCTCACATTGATTGGTCTCCCATCTGCCATACAACCAGCATTGACGCTGCCTCGACCTCTTCTCACAAGCCTTTAACAAGGCCTGTGATCTTTTGCACTCTTCACCATGATCCGCTCCAAAGGCAAAATGCACCTTGGGTCACCCTGCCCTACTCCAACTGCTCAGGGATAGGGATAACCTCTGGCATATAGCCACTGAGACTGGCTGGACGGCTGACAGACAGGCATATAACGCCGCATGTAACAGGTGCACGTGGGCCATCCGAAAAGCCAAGGCAGACCACTACCAGGCCACACTTGCCTCCTCATGGGATGTGCCTGGAACTTCTGGAACAATATAAAAGAAATAAACGGGAAATCACACTCTCCCCCCCCCAGCCCAGCTTACGGTCAATGGCTCCACCTTTACTGACCCCACTGACATTGCTAACTGCCTTAACTCCTCCTTTACAGATCTTAGCCCTGTCCTCCCAAGTAACTTTTTCGACCCAACCCATGACCCACTGCCCTCAGATCCTCAGCGCCTCTGGTTCTATCTATGCAAAGTATCCGTCCAGGAAGCCAGACCACTCCTGCTTAAAGCGCTAAACAGTAACAGTCCTAGCAGCGACTTCCTGGATCCAAAAATACTCCGGCTGGTCCTGGATGATGTCCTGGTCCCACTCACTGACCTACTAAACTGGTCCCTCTGTCTGGGGCAATTCCCACAGCATGGAAAACAGCTGTAGTCACACCTATTCACAAAGGAGGTGACAGATCCACTCCCAGCAGCTATCGTCCAATCTCCACCCCAAAGCCTTAGAAAAAGCGGTGGCCACTCAACTCACCGAATATCTAGCAAAATACAACATTCTATGCCCAGAACAGCATGGCTTCCACGCTGGTCACAGTACAAGTACAGCATTAGTGGAGTTCTCCAACTTCCTGCACTCCTCCCTGGACTCCGGTACCCTAGCTGGAGCAGTGTTCATTGACCTCTCTTAGGCCTTTGACACTGTCTCCCACTCCCTCCTACTAAATGCCCTCGACCATACAGATTTCTCTGCTGGCCCCCTCGCCTGGTGTGCGAGTTACCTATCAGCCCACTCCCAGCATGTCAAAAACAATGGGATACTCTCAGAAACCCATCCCATCCACTCGGGGGTTCCCCAGGGCTCTATCTTGGTCCCTCTACTCTTTGGCCTCTACCTAAACACCCTGCCCAGTGCCTGTTCTGGCAATATTCTCCAGTATGCCAATGACGGCGTTATTTATGCTGCCCACAGAAATCCCACCTCCCTCCAAAACTCCCTCCAATGCTCCTTCAATGATGCTGAGAACTGGTTTAAGGAGAGCAGACTAGTCATTAACCTCAAAAAAACTAAGGCAATGCTCTTTGCCCACCACCAGAACAAAGCTAGCAACAACCCCCTCCAAATCCTCCCCAGCACTCATCAACCACTTGAACAAGTTTACTCTTACAAATACCTTGGGATCACCTTTGACACTGCCCTCATCTTTCATGCCCACATTACAGCCCTCGCTTCCACCGCTAACGCTCGTCTTGGCATCCTCTACTGTCACAAGGACTGCCTCCCACCTGATGCCCTCAGGCTTGCCATTACGTCCTTAGTAATGTCCCTTGTCGATTACGGCCTTTCAGTCTATGGTGCTGCTGACTCCACAGCCCTCAACAAGAGTCGACTCACCCTAAACAAGGCTTGCAGACTACTGACCAGTGCCCCTAGGCTCACTCACACTTGTCAGCTCTATGACATGGCCAAACTCCTTAGTCTCGATGAATGCCTCTGCTACCAAACTTGCCTACTAACTAAGAAGATTCTACTAGGGCTCTCCCCCCCTGGGGTTTCTACCTGTATCCAACTTACACCTTCCAGAGTCACTACCTGATCCACTGACAAAGTCACCCTACTAGTACCCAGAACTAGGACCATCTGGGCACAGAGGTCGTTCAGCTACAGAGCCTCGTCCTGGTTGAACTCGTTCCCCACAGCCATTGCCAACACCACCAACATTGCCCCCTTCAAAACTGCCCTATGGAACCTATTGTTCAACACCCGCTGCTGCACCTGTCGCTAACAGATGCTCTGCTGCTCTCAAAACACTATTGACATAGCCCTCTGTGCTGAACTCCCCCTCACCCAACCCATCCCCACTCCCCCATGGCCTCCCTCTCCACTGCCAGTACCTGCTTGTACTAAATCTGTCAGTTCTAAAATATTTTTTAATTACTCTTTGTGTTCAAGCAATTTATGTAAAACTATGTTATTCTGTATGATTGTATTCTGTAGGTATGTTGACTCTGTATGTCCTCTCTGTGACGAGATACCTTTGTAAAGGAGCCTCTGGCTCAAAGGTTGTAAATCCGATTATACAATAAATAAAAATAAAGTACAATATTGAGACAAAAAACCTGGCAGTACAATATTGAGACAAAAAAAATGGAGAGTGAGCTTCGATTGAAGTCGTGCCGACACCAAACTTTTTCAATAACATCGAGGCTGCTCTTACTTAGTTTTTAGTGGATTAATACTTTTAAATGCAGCAGCAGGAAAGAAATTCAAGAAAACGGCACCATTAAATTAAAACACTACTTCATCTCCGATGGGAAAACATCCGCTGTGATCACACAGGTACGGTTATGACCTAATGTATCTGATGGCTACCTTAAAAACAGAATGCACTTAATACAAAGATAAAACACTGTCCGTTTTTCAGAATTGTTCGGTGCTGCTGGGTGGGATCTGGCAAATGCACCAGTTTAATGTCAAAAAACGTAAGGGTGATCTCGCTACTCAAGGATGGATGAAGCATTAGCCAGAAGCAGCTTACAGGACCTGTTAACACATGATGGACCCCAGATCACGATTGCGCACCGCTACTTTTTTGGTGTCAGTGTAGGGGTTAGAGGCATACATATAATAAATGAGTAAAACAGAGACCGCATACAGTAATCTTTTTTTTTATTTAGTGGAAAAGTGCAGAATCCACATTGCTCTCGAGGCTTGACTGGCGCTTGACAGCTAATTGAAGCAAGCACTGTCAAAGGCAGCTGTCACTCCATGAATGATGTCATGAACTGTCCGAACACGGGAGTACGGAGAAAAAATAAAACCTGAACAGCTGTCAGCTGTCAAACTACAGACTGGTGCAGCATAAAAAGACTACATTTTGAATAAAAAATACACAGACACCTGATTTTAATTGGTAATATTTATTGATCTGCGGTACCTGTGAAGAAAAGCGAGCAAACAATTAACAGCTTTGCAGTTGATCTTTCAGACTGAAGAAAGAACCTGCCTTTGTATATTAAAACCTGTATGATCATATGTTGTTCATTTGTCCAGATATCTTCAAATGCATCAGTTTAATAATACGGGAACAAGCTAGAAACTTACAGCAGAAGAAAATGCCCATATGCCTTACCAAGCTAATGTGTGCATGTGTCTGAAGGTGTGCAGGGGGTGTGAGCAAGCATTCAACAGGGCATATTCTGACATGCTCACCTTTCTTTTCCCCTGTAATGCTCAGAACTAGACATGTCATATGAGGAATAACTATATCGTAAGCGCTTTTTGTAAAATGACATTGTCAACAAACTTTTTTTAAATGAAGTGAAGCCAGCTGTTCAGCCTGTATCATTATAGGATGGCAGTGTCTGTTTATAAGATAATAACAAAGGGGCAAAATGTTACAACATTGTCAAAGGAATATGTTCCAACTATAGACTTAAACCTGGGAAAACCTTGTTTTTGCTGGTGGATTTTCCCATGTTCCAGATAAGGCATACTGGGTGGGGAAACGTGTTATTCCAACTTTTATTGCATGCAGACTTCAGCAATGATTTCTCTGGCAGTTGTTTGTAGACACTCCTCCATCACGCTTGGGCTGCTATATAGTAATGCTGAATTCATACCTCTCCAGAAAGTCTTCCAGCACTTGGTTGTAAAGTGCAGAGGTCCTGACATGATGTAGTACTAAAGATTGTGTGTTCTTTTGTGTTTTTCAGCTGTACTTACAGACAGTTTTATGATCTTGTCCTTCTTGGAGAAAACAAAACTCTGCTTCATCCAGTTTACAAAGAAGCAGGGCTCTCCAGATATTAGCAGACGAATGGAAAAGCTCTCTGCTCTGGATCTCAAGGTATAGTGTGTATTTTAGTTTTATTTCATTTCTTTACCAGGATAGCCTCAGGTGGAACAGTTAATTTCCAAGAGTGTCCCAAGGGACAGTAACAGTGGCAGCCAAACATAGACAGTATTTGTAAATCATTAGAGGCAGTGTGGCCTAGTGGATAGAGCATCAGCTTGGGAACCTAGAGATCATAGGTTCAAACCCCGTTAGAGCCAAATACTCACTCTGTGATCATGGGCAAATCATTTCATTTCTCAGCGCTCTAGTCCAACCAGCTGTAGAATTAGATAGCAGCAGAACCCAACTAGAAGAGATATTACATGTCAGCTGGCTATACTGGGAAATAAGATTGTAAAACAAACAAATATATACTGTGTGTGTGCATTGCATTGGGGTGTGTGATTTTGTATTTCTTTGAAACTTGGCTTCCCACAAATGCCCTTTAGGGGTAACCACTGCCTCAGTGCTTGCGCACACACATATATATATATATATAGGGAGGTAGTGGATGTATGGAACAGCCTTCCTGAGGAGGTTGTGGTGTCTAAAATGTGGGAGAATTCAAGAATGCATGGGACAGACATAAGGCAATTCTTGTGGGGGTAGGAAGAAATAGGCTGTTGGTTAACTAGGATCAGGCCTATCCTGTAGGTAGGGAATTGGGCAGACTAGATGGGCCAAGTGGTCCTTATCTGCCGTCAAAGTCTTATTTTATATATATATATATATATATATATATATATATATATACACATACACACAAACACATTTATTTCAGTGTGGATTGCTCGTTTTGTTTACATTAATTTTATTATTTATATATATATATATATATACACACACACACACACACACACACACAGAAGGATTGGAATCCAGTTAATTTCAGTGCAGTGTTTGCTGTTTATGCTATGTATAAGTTCCTGTTTTGTGTCATGTTAAGAAATGGCCTTTATCTTTGTATCGTGGGCTGTGATGGTGTCCTGCAGCAGTGGGAGCCACGGTATATTAAGTTTGTTCATGTTATATACAAATATCACAGTTCTGATTACCTGAACAGCTTTTTGAAAAGGCTAATAGCCTACAATCTGATATGCCATCCGAGGGCATTAAATCCTGAAAACCAGCCAGTTTTGGTAAAGTTCTGTTTGAATGTCTAAATTACATTGGGGTAGGAATCTAAAATGACTCTGGAGCTTACTGTTTCTGTTGTCTTGAACTGGGGCAGCATTTTGTTCCCAACTAAAACAAAAACCACTGAGTTGAAAACTGAGATGCGTCTAGTTAATTGCAGATTATATATGTGTGATTTTCTGATAACACTTCAACCCTAAACCTTTTTGTTTGCAAAAATATCATCAGAAACTAAAGATATGCATGGTTAACAACCCGGAGACACATGCTGTTGCATGATTTAATATAAAAATATGTTTTTGATTGCATACATTATATTCATATTTTAATATAGATTATATTTATGAGTGGCAAACCATAAAACGTAGTATGCACACACTGCTCATTTATTTCATTTATTTATTTGATAACCAGGTAGGTGCATTAGTCCCAGGGACTATTTTCAGGAACAACCTGGGCTACCTAGATGGCACATAACAATACATTAGATTCAACATACATTACATTAGAATCAGCTTAGGAGTGAAGGTGGTACATACAGTAAAGTCAAGCATAGTAGATAACCGTTTATATAGACAGAGACCAGAGCGAAGGCAGAAATCAAATAAAAATCGACACTCGGAAGATATGTAACAGTGTGGCTCAAAGGAAAATAAACAATGAAACTATTAACTTGGATAGCTTGCTGAAAGACAAGTGCAGCAGGGAAGTCATAGTGCCCCATCCCATGTAAGAGAAAGGAACTTAAAACAGTGGCGAATAAGAGGGCATTTTCAAAATGAGATTTGAAGAAGTGGAAGTGCCTAGTGAGTGAAGCGTGGCCGGTAAGTCATTCCAGAGCTGGGGGCAGTGATAGAGAAGGCTCTCTGACCCATTTCGATCACAGTCCAGGGATGGTCAAGGAGACATTGAGAGGAGAACCTCAATTCACATGTGCCATTCCTAATACCGAGGAGTCTTGTTAAAGGGGAGTTAACTCCATCACAAAGGGACTTTTCAATGAGTACCCATAAGGTAGTCATGACGGATCTGCGGAGACATCCAGCCAAGCATCGAATAAAGGGAGTGTGACAGGGTTGAATAAAGCCATGTCCCAGTTGTTCTGCAGAAAGAGTTTAAATGCAAGGATCTGTTTTTATCCTCTTCTTTTCTGTCTCTTCTCTGACTGGTTGCGCAGCCAAATTTTCTTGTGAGACCTAGGAACTGATCACTCCGACGGTTTCGCAATTCTCCACCTCTAGCTATCTCTGTGCGTTCCCTTGCTGTTCTGTCTTTTCTTCTCCCTTGCATATCTTCAGTTATAAAAAAGATATGTGAATCCCTGTGTAAAACTGTCACTGATACTGGGATCCCTTTGTTTAAAACTGTATATAGTAGTAGCAGTAGTAGTAGTAGTAGTAGTAGTAGTAGTAAAAAGTTTATTTCTGATATCAGAAACAGGATAAAACCCAATTTAGCATCAGCTAATTTACAATGGGATCCTACTGTACAACAAAATATCAGTTTCATTTTTCAATGCATACAAATGCAAACACTATACATACATAAAACACAATACATATATGACCAAGAGAAAAAAAAAGAAGAAAAGAAGAGAACAAATAATAATTAAAACAATAAGCCATATGTATAAACATCTCAAATACAACAAATCTTTAAGGACATTGCTGTCTTTACAAGCCATGATTTTATTTCATTCCAGGATATTTTATTTGTACTTGACCTCAGGTGGCCTGTTAATGAATTCCACAATTTTGGACCTTCATATACATAACAATGTTGGCCCTTCACTGTTCTCATAAGGGGTACTCTAAATTTTACTTCCTCTTCAGATCTCAAACCTACCTTAGCATTCCATTCCTCCAGAAACTCCACTAGATATCCTGGAGCTTTTTTACAATAACAGCGACAGGTTAACCATTGCACATGCATATTTCGCCGTTCTGTCAAGGATATCCAATTTAAGTTCCTGTAAAGAATGCAATGATGTGTTTTCCGAGGTGCATCCAAGACAAAACGTTTTAAGTATATAGTTATACTGTTGAAATGATTGCAAAAAGCTACAGTGTTTGGAACTCAAGGGGTTAACCTGAGATGCAGTTTTTAAGCCGCTGTAAACAAGAGGTCAGGTCTGGGTCACTGTGTTCTTTTTGCTGCACCTGCATCGAAACTTACAAGAACATTCTATGAGAAGCGGGCTGTCTTGACGAGTTCCCAGGCAGACTTATAAAAAGAGCAGCAGTGTTTTTGCGAGTGAGACTGAAACTTGTAATTAAGAGATACCCTCAGAAGAAGGACTTAGTTTTATCTGTTTATACTGCCTTTGTAAATAGTTATACTGAACAAAGTTTTTTTTATTTTGCTTTTATTGAGAAAAATAAAACGCTATTTGCGAATTTTGAAATTGCTCCTGGTTTTCCTATACTTCCCAACCTGTGCCTCGATAACAGATTGTGTCCGACTCGGTGGGATTTACGCTGTGCATACCCTAAACCAGGAGTTTTGTGCGTGAGTAGTAGACCTAGTACCAGGGAAGCGTAGAAGAAAGGTATGGACTCTGCAGCAGCAAGTCCAAGAGTGATTACAAGATGAATGGCAGTCAAACTAGCAGAGACAGAAGTCCAGGCTGAGACTGTACAGCCAGCACCAGTGATGGAAAAAGAGCAGGCAGTGACAGAACCTGAAAGCCTGTCTGCCTTCTTAAAATGGTGGGCTATACAACAACAAGAGATGGAGAAACAGAGGAAAAAAAAGAGATGCAGAGACGGTAGCAGCAGAGAGAAGAAGAGATGCAGCGACAGGAGCAGCAGAGAAATGAAGAGATGCAGCGACTGGAGTCTGGATGCCTTGCAGGCTATCATAGAAACATAGAAACATAGATTTTGACGGCAGATAAGGACCGCTTGGCCCACCCAGTCTGCCCATTTCCCTACCTAATGGATAAGCTGCAGATCCTAGTTAACCAGCAGCCTACTTCTTCCTACCCCCATCCCCTAGAATTGCCTTATGACTGTCCCATGCGTGCTTGAATTCCACCACTGTTTTTGACTCCACAACCTCCTCTGGAAGGCCATTCCATGCATCCACAACCCTCTCTGTGAAAAAATACTTCCTTAAATTACCTCTGAGCCGACCCCCTTCTATCTTGAAATTGTGCCCCCTTGTTCTTGCACACCTCTTGTTTTGAAAGATGCTACCCTCTTGGACTTTGTTGATTCCCTTGAGGTACTTGAAAGTTTCTATCATGTCCCCCCTCTCTTCCTTTCCTCGAGGCTATACATATTCAGCTCCTTAAGTCTCTCTTCATATGTCTTCAGGTGCAGACCCTGCACCATTTTAGTTGCCCTCCTCTGGACAGCCTCCATCCTGTCTATGTCTTTGGAGATTGGGTCTCCAGAACTGCCGCAGTACTCCAGATGGGGTCTCACCAACTGTCTGTACAGAGGGATAATAACTTCCTGTTTTCTACTGGTGATGCCTCTCCCTATGCATCCCAGTATCCCCCCAGCCCTCCTTGCTGCCCTCTCACATTGCTTGCCCACCTTTAGGTCATCTGATATGACTACCCCCAGGTCCCTTTCCATTTTTGTTGTTGTTAGTATCTCACCCCCAATTGTGTACTCTTCCCCTGGGTTTTTGTTTCCCAGGTGCATTACCTTGCACTTCTTAGCATTGAATCTAAGCTGCCATACATTTGACCATTCCTCTAACCTTGCCAAGTCCATTCTCATCCTTTCCACCCCACCTTGTGCATCAACTCTGTTGCAGATCTTTGTGTCATCTGCAAAGAGACATACTTTCCTTCAGTCCCTCTGCAATGTAAACATAAAGACATTGAAGAGGACCGATCTAATACTGAACCCTCGGTACCCACTAGTAACCCCCTTTCTTCAGAGTGGACTCCATTTACTATTATTCTCTGTGTCTATTCTCCAGCCAATTCTTTACCCAGGCTGTCATCTTGGGACCCACTCCCAGGCTGGCTAACTTGTATATTAATCTTTTGTGTGGGACTGTGTCAAATGCCTTGCTAAAGTCTAGGTAGGCCATGTCCATAGCCCTCCCTGATCTACTACTTTGGTCACCCAGTCAAAGAAATCTATCAGATTTGTCTGGCATGACCTTCCGCTGTGAATCCATGCTGCTTGGGTCCTGAGCCCCTCTGGTCTCTAGATACTCAACAATTCTTTCCTTCAGAAGTGATTCCATCATTTCCCTACCACTGAGGTTAAACTAACAGGTATGTAATTTTCTGCTTCTGCCTTGCTCCCACTTTTGTGAAGTGGAATCACATCTGCCCTTCTCCAGTCCTCGGGTACCACCCCATCCTCCCATGATTTGTTAAAGCGGGTAGTCAGTGGTGTCACTAGTTCTACCCTTAGTTCTTTTAGAATTCTGGGATGAATCCCATCAGGCCCCATTGCTTTGTCCACCTTCAGTTTTAAGAGTTCTTTCAGAACCCTTTCTTCTGTAAATGGGCTGGTATCAACTTCTGTATCCAGAGTGTTTCTAAAGTTTGTTTTAGGTACCTCCCCCACCTCCTTTGTAAATACTGAGCAAAAATATTTGTTTAGTATCTCTGCCTTTTCACAGTCACCCTCTGCCCACCCTCCCTCCTCTTTATTAAGCCTCACTAACCCTCCCTGGTCTTCCTTCGCTCCTGATGTACCTATAAAGGTTTTATCCCCTTCTTAACTGAGTTGGCTATCTTTTCCTCGGTTTGGGCCTTTGCAGTTCTGACTGCCTTCCCAGCTTCCTTTGCTTTAACTGATACAGTTCTCTGTTCTGCTTCTTCTGTGATTCCTTGTACTTCCTGAATGCTTTCTTTTTCTCTTGAACCTTCACTGACACTTCCTTTGAGAACCATAGTGGTTTCTTACATCGTTTCATTTTGTTTATTTGCTTCACACAAAGGCTTGTTACCTCTGTGATGGCAGTTTTTATTATTCCCCATTGTTCTTCCACCCCTCCTTCCTGCCCATTTGCTAGTGCATTCCTTAGGCACTCACCCATTTTGGCAAAGTCAGCCCTCCTAAAGTCCAGTACTTTTGTCTTTGTATGGCTTGACTCTATTGCTGTGTTTATTGTGAACCATACTGTTCGATGGTCGCTAGTTCCCAGATGGCTACCTACTTCTACATCTGTGATCCTCTCTTCATCTCCACTTGAGAGAACCAGGTCTAAGATTGCTCCCTCTCAAGTGGGCTCCAATACTAGTTGTCTAAGGCATGCCCCCTGTAGGGTATCTAGAATAACCCCACTCTTTGAAGTGGCTGCTGCAACTGCACTCCAGTTAACATCTGGCATATTCAGATCACCCATCAGCAATATCTCCCCTTTTTCTGCCATTCTAAGTATTCTTTCTATCATTTCCTTGTCCATTTCCTCCCCCTGAGAAGGGGGTCTGTATACAACCCTGTGCGGATTGTGGTGCCACTTGCGGTCTCCAAATTTACCCACAGTGCTTCTTCTCCTCCCTGTTTTTCCTTTTGTTCTGTTGCTTTGATTTCTTCCCTTATGTAAGAGCTACTCCTCCTCCTCTTTTACCCTCCCTGTCCCTCCTGTAGATAGTGTGTATCCTGGTATGTTTATGTCCCAGTCATGGTTTGTGTGTACCATGTTTCTGTGACTGCCGATATCAGATGTTCCTCCTCCATCAAGGCCACTAATTCAGGAAGCTTGTTACTCAGACTACGGGCATTGGTACTCATTGCTGTCCATTTTTGATGGCTTTACCTTTGCAGCATCCCCCACTGACCTGTCTACCTCGGTCTTTTTCTCATTTAGTACCCTGTTTTGTAGGGAGGCTGGGATTTTCCTGCTGCTTATCAGTGCCTCCCCCCTTGACTAGTTTAAAAGCTTGCCAATGAAGCATTTAAACCGATTGCTCAAAAGACTTGTTCCCTTCCTGGACAGATGCAGACCATCCTGCCAGTATAGGCTGGTGTCCCTCCAGGTGGAACCCCAGTCCCCAATGAAGCCAAACCCCTGTGCTGCACACCATTTTTTCAACCATTCATCAAACTGCATGGTGCAAAGTACCCTCGCCTCACTCATGCCATTGACAGGCAGCACCTCAGAGAAGGATATTGTGTGTGCTACTTGTCTTAGGCTCCTCCCCAATTCTACAAAGTCCTTCTGCACTGCTCTAATCTCATGATTAGCCAAGTCATTTGTCCCTAGGTGGACAATGACGTCCAGCTTAGACTCCCGTGTAGCTGTTCTCGTGATCCTGAGGATGCGCTTCCTGTCTCTCCAAGCCATGGCACCAGGCAGGCACCTTACTTCAGTGTTCCCTGCTCCCCCAGTTCTATCTCCCTAATAATTGAGTCCCCCACCAGGAGCTGCTTCCTTTCCTTGTGGTGTCCTCTGCCTCCTTCCTGTGGGCCTCCCTTGTGACAGTTGTCCTCAGCCTCCTTAGTCTCCTCTGCGGGTGCATCCATAGGGGAGTTATGCTCCCCCAGAATGGTGTATGGATTGTGGTGTGGAACAACTGACTGGGTGTGCCTCTGTTCCACCATCCTCACGCTCCCTGAGCCCACTGTGGTCCAACTGCTGTGCTTTCTTCGCAACCTCTGAGGTAGTGGTGGTGGCTCTGGTGCTCCCTGGATGGGGGAGGTTCCCTTCCTACCGTCCAGTGTGGCCTGGGGGAAGGTCCCTTACTACTGTCCAGTGTGGCCTGAGGCAGGGCACTTCCTCCTCAGGGCAGAGGTTGTCTGCAAATAGGGCATCTCAGCCTCAGAAAGACTCCCGGAAGACTGCCCCACAGCCACCTCAAAGCTGGAGGTTCTGGCACAGGTCCAGCAGAGCAACAAAACTACAACAACTTAAGACCTCAAACTTACAAAACTGTGTCCCTTGGATGATATCGAAGCATCCAAAACATCTACCAGAACCACCAGGTGTATGTGGCCTTGCCTACAGGGCCAAATACAACCTGACTCGGGAGGCGAGGCTGGCACTTGCCGGGGAGTGCTTCTCCCTCCCTTCGTTATGGATACCACCTATTTGCCAGGTCACCTCAAATCCATCTTAATCGGTGGAACACGGCATATAATGATATCTATCGGTTTGCACTTGCTGCTCCCAAACTCACCCACCGATGTGAGGCTCTATGACAAAAGTCAGCTGGGCTCCCCCTCCCGGAATTCCTGATCCTTGGTGGGAACTTCACCAGGAAAGTGCTTGCCACGGCATACCGTCGGGACTGGCGCATCTCCTCCCAAAACTGGAAGCCATCCCCTACCAGCTCAGGTCACAGACCATGAGTTGCTAAAGTTCCCCCTACTTGGACCCTTATGGGGGATCGTGACTTTGCTGCTTTTGTGCCTAGGCTCTGGAACTCCATTCTGGACTCTGTTCTCTCTGCCCTTCCATGGGACCTTTCGCTCCTCCCTGTGGTCCCACCTAAAACAAACGACAAGATGTGACTGCTCCTAGTCTCTGTAATGTAATATTCTGCAGTCCACTATTGTCCACTCTGTCCATGATGGTCCATGAAATATGTATTTAATAATTCTAATGTCTATCTATGTCCTGTAATAATTTGTACTATGTGTGGCAGTATCTCTGCCCATATACAAGCGTTATTATAGCTGTTTTTACTGTATCATGCTGTTTCTCCAATGTTGCCATGTATGTATGCTGTATGTTTTGTGCTGTCCGGTCGTTCCTGAAAATAGGCATACTACTTGTCTAGTGTACTTACCGGTAAACAAAGCCAAATAAATAAATAAATAAATACTTGACAACTTTGAAAGGGTTGCTGCAGCTTGCCAGTGGCCAAAGCAGCAATGGGCAGTCAGACTGGTACCTTACGGTAAACCCAACTTGCCTACAGCAACATGGACACTGCACAGTCAGAAAACCATGACCTGGTGAAAGAGAGGTCCTTAAAGGTCGCCATCTCAGGAGAGACCTATAGGCAGAAATTTCGATCTCTGAAGTACAACTCAGTTGACAATCCTCGAGAAGTCTTCACCCAGCTCAGAGAACTCTTTATGAAATGGCTCCAACCAGAGGGGAAAACACTTACACTGATCATTGAAAATTTGTAATGGAGCAGTTCATTAGCATCCTACCCACAGATGTACAGGTTCGGGTAAAAGAACACAGACCAGAAAGTGGGAAAAGGCTGTTCTTTGGCTGAAGACTTCCAGATGCCAGGCAATGCCACAGCAGCAAGGTAATAGCCAAGCACCGTAAGATTCCCATTTAAACTCCAAGTCTGATCAGAACTTTGGTGGGGTAACAAATCTGTACCCAAAGACTTTATTTGCTATAACTGTAATAAGTCAGGTCCTATTGCAAGAAATTGCTGTATTAAGAAGAGTGACACTGGAGCAGATTTGTCCTTGGCAAACTGGGGCAAGTACTTAGCAGATGTGAAGGTGGGAGATAAGACTGTGAAGGGACCTATAGATTTGGGAAGCAGACATATCTTAGTACATATTGAAGTGCTGGGAAAACAGTGTCCAAAAGGACCAGGTACTGGTGTCATCTGCAACCCATGGGGACACTCAGTAGTATCCCACCAGCCAAGTGATCCTCTCTATTAATGGGGTGTCGCACCAAATGAAAGTGGAGATAGCACCTAAGTTACCTGTATCTGTAATTATTGAAAATGACTTTCCAGGATTTACTGAGTTAATCAAAGAGGGAGTAAATCCTGATGTTTCAGCAGCTGTGGTGACAAGAGCTCAGGCAAGGAAAATCTCAGATGGTGGGGACTCTTTTCCTTTTGCTGATTTTGATTTGGACTTGTTTGAGCACAGCTCCAAGATCCGGAAGTCCAGGAAGGAAAGACGCCTGAAGAAACAGTGGCAACAAAAGACTGATGGACATAAGGGTTAATATATGAAATGCTGAAACTAAACATCACTGATTGTGATTTTTTTTTCAGAACAAGTCAACAATGTTTCTCTCCAGGGTTATTTTAAGTGGTTGGGGGTGAAACCGAAACAGGGTGAACCTATGTTTAAACAATGTAATGGGCTACTGTACAAAGTTTGTTTTAAACCTCAGACACAGGACCAGATAGAATAATTGGTTATACCACAAAAGTATAGATCTGAGTTGTTACAGATAGCACATGATAGTCCTATGACTGGTCACTCGGGGAGGGATCACACCCTTGCCAGACTGCTGTACAGATTTTACTGGCCTGGAATAATTGAAGATGTTGCTACCTACTGTATTACAGTTCTTGTGCTGAGTGTCAGAAAGTAGCCCCAGTGACTAAAAGAGACAAGGTGCCCCTGGTGCCTCTACCCTTGATAGATGTGTCTTTTGAGAGAATTGCAATGGATGTGGTTGGTCCCTTAGACAAAAGTGAAAAGGGTAATCAATTCATTTTGGTAGTACTGTGATGTGACTGTGCTACTGATACCAGGGCAGTTCCTATGCATACTGTTACAGCCCCAAAAGTGGCAGCAGAGCTTGCAAAAATTTTCAGCAGGGTGGGCATATCTAAAGAGATTATTACTGATCAGGGTAGTAATATTGGTGCTGCATTACTGATGGAACTGTACCAACTGCTGGTTATCACTGCCATAAGAACCTCCCCTTATCAACCTCAGACAGACTGTCTTGAACATTTCAATCAAACCCTAAAATGCATTTTAAAAAGGTCTGTAAAATGGGAAGGGAAATACTTGGACCAATACTTACCTGCTTTTTCCTTGCAGAGAGGTGCCACAGGCATCAACAGGTGTTTCACCATTTGAAATGTTGTATGGTAGACAACCTAGAGGCTTCTAGATGTAATAAAAGAAACATGGGAAGTGATCTCATATATATGAAGCTGATAGCTCTGGTACTAAACGAGGTAGTAGAACCTCTGACAAAAGTATTCAGTGCTTTCCTAAGTTCTAGTGTTTTCCTGACAAGTGGAAGGAGGCACTGGCCACCCCAGTCTTCAAAACAGGAGATACCACAAACTTGTCCAACTACAGGCCCATCTTTATTCTTGCTCCATTATCCAAAGCCCTCAAACGAGTGGTCTCGGACCAGCTCACAGAGCATCTGTCCAAGTACAATTTACTCTGTGTCCAGCAGCATGGGTTCAGGAGAGATCACTCTACTCTCTCCACCCTGGTTGATTATACCTCCCAAATCTGTGATGCCTTTCATTTATTTATTTATTGAAATCTTGGATGATGCCTTTGAGTGGATGCTCGTCGAGAGGTTTCACATCAGATACAGTAACACAAGACAATATAGTTACAGTAAATTATACACACAGAGTACAAAAAAAAATTCAACAGTACAGGGGTTGCAATGACAAACAGATACAAAAATTGTGCTAAGACATAGTACTTGGTATGCCAGCGTCCTGGCAGAGAGGGTCAGTCTTATAGACCTTACAAAGGCATTCAACACTGTCAACCATACACTCCTACTCCAAAACCTCCTTGGTTTAGGCCTGTCTGGGGACACGATGGAATGGTTTGACAGCTACCTCTCCTGCAGGATGCAGCGCATCAAAATCAATGGGAGACTCTCAGAACAAAGGACAGTGAGCCTAGGTGTCCCCCAAGGATCAATTCTAGGGCCACTCCTCTTCAGTCTCTTTATCAACCTCTTACCCTCTTAATGCCCTGCACATACTGTGCTATTTGCAGATGATGCAGTCATCTCTGTTAAAGGAAAAAATCTGTCCTTGATCTCTGCTGAACTACAAGACAGTTTCCACAAACTCGAAAAATGGTTCTCATGCAATAAACTTCTGCTCAACTATATAAAAAAAAAAAGAGTATGCTTTTCTCTATCCAACAGAACAAGATGAAGTTTGGGCCTTTACAGAGTCCCCACCGCAATTCCACCTTTTAAATATAGCCCCGGGGTGCATTTCTGTGATTGCACCATCACAACCCCTTTGAATATCGAGACCACTATGTATTCTTGGAAACTTATGTAACCTATTTGTTGTCTGTTTGTACATTGTATCTATACGATCTGGAACCTTTATAAATGAGTCCCTGTCTCAAAGGTATTAATCCCAATCTGAAATTAAAAAAAAAAAAACATAACCCCCATCAGAATCAATCTGTTATATCTTAATTGTGTACCCTGAGAAAGAAGCTAGCAAAATATGTTGAAATCGCCCATAGTAATCAGGAAGAGCCCAAAACCTGCAGAAGGTTTATTATGACCATGGGGTAAAAGAAAATGTTTTTTTTTGGGTGGGGCGCTGTGGAGCATGAGCTTGACAGATGCAGGAAGTGCAGCTCTGCATTTATAAAACTTTTAAGAAGACAAATAGTAACTTTAAACTTAACATCAGGTAGAAAGAAAAGTCTCTAAGTGTAGCGGAGTGAACTGAGTACAAGATGGGCAACCCCAAAAAGAAGGAGCACAGCTAGGCGACTGGTGGTCCAGCAATGAGAACAACAGGGCAGCAGCCTTTGACTAGCTCGAGGGAAAGAAGCGATGCAGTCACAAGGCCACAAACTAAAACTTTATTCTTCTCTGTTACAGCTATGAATATAAAGTTGGGTGGTCTAACGGGTTGGATAACTTTAGTGGAGTCGTCAGTGGAGCAACTCACAATTTGTTAAGCGATCTGCAGCAGCATGCTAACAAGTGCAATGCCATCAGCACAGGTCGTTCAAAGATTGGTTGGCATCCCTGGACCTAAAAGATGCTTACTTCCCCATCCCCATGAGAGTCTCACAGAAAAGTACTTCAGGTTCAGACTCTCCCTGGGTCATTACCAGTTCTCAACCTTGCCACTCGGTCTCATGTCTGCTCCAAGAGTGTTCACAAAGTGCCTGGCAGTGGTTGTGGCACATGTGAAGGTTAGGTGTCACAGTTTTCCCATACCTGGATGATTGGTTGGTGGTCGGAAAAATCACAACAGGTAAGGGAACATCTGCAGCTCACCCAGAGTCTCTTAGAGTTGCTGGGGTTCCTGTTAAACCTCAAAATGTCAGTTCTTCTCCCTGCACAAGTGTTGCAGTTCTTAGGAACAGAACTAAATACCCAGGAGGGCAGGGCTTACCTACCTCTGGATAGGGTAAGAAGTATTGTGCAAATGGCTGGCTTCTTCAGTCTGAACAGATCAAAACCTGGAAGACAGTTTCTGTAGCTCCTGGGCCACATGGCAGCAGCCACTGGCATAGTCCTGGTTTCAGGTTTCAGATGAGACATTCAATTCCACATCAGGGCACACTGGTGTCAGAGAAGAGATCCACTTTCAAAGATAACCCCAGTAACAAAAACTTTACTTTAAGCCCTTCAGTGGTGAAAAGAGGAAACCAACCTAAGGGGAGGGGTTCATTTGCAGTAAGAGTCTCCATCAGTGGCCCGGCCTGGTGGCGCTATGGGTTGAGGCACTGGACGCCACACCTCACTGCACGCCGGTAACCTGGGTTTGGAAATAAGCCCGGATCATTGGGGGTTGGCAGGGGAGGACTGGGATTGAGCATCCGACGACTGCTCTCCCAGTCATGGGGAAAGGGTGAGATCCACACTGCTCTCTGGTGGTCTCTGGGGATGCCTGGCGGCACTGCAGATGAGCGGGTGCCTGGGGAAGTGCAGCGGACATCCGCACATTGGTGCTGGACGTCATTGCATGTCCGTGCTCCCATTGGGGAGAAAATGGGAAAAGGCTGGGCGTGCGACCGAGCAGCTTGATGGCAGCTCCCTGGCATACAGGGAGGACTGTTGTGGAATCGCGCTGGGGGGGGCTCAGTGCCGGTCCAACTGGCAGGGATGGGGAAGCCCTCCAGCGGATCAGCCACGGGCGTGCCGGACTCCCCCATCATGCAAGTGAGCCTGATGCTCTCCCCACTGGCAGAGCTGGTGGCTGGATGTCCTCGCCGGTAGATGCTGCAGCGGGTGCAGAAAAGAAAGTTGTGATAAATAAAAGAGTCTCCATCAGTGGTTCTCACAACAGATGCATCATTACTGGGGTGAGGCGCCCATCTAGGGGATCACACCACCTATGGCATTTGGTCCGGTGCAGAGTCACTCCAGCATATAAATCTGCTGGAGCTCAGAGCAGTGTTGCTGACAATCAAAGCCTTCACACCACTAATGCAGGGGAGGGTAGTACAAGTCAGGATAGACAATACCACCACAATATACTACATAAAGAAGCAGGGAGGGACAAGGTCAGTCTCTCTCTCTGCACAGAAGCTATGAAAATATGGAGCCTGGCCTACTCCCTTGGAGTTTCCCTCCAGGCCATTCATCTGCCAGGCAAGGACAATACTCTAGCAGATGCTCTGAGTTGAATCAACCAGGCCCATCATGAATGGACCCTGAACAGGCACGTGGTGGGAGTGATTTTTAGAAGGTAGGGTACCCCAGGGATAGATCTTTTTACATCCCACGAAAACCACCATCTGCCAGAGTACTGTTGCAGACCCCCAGCTTGGAGAACAATACCCCGGCTGCTCTGGCTCTGGATTGGTCAGGGAAGCACCTGTATGCAATCCCTTTTCCCCTGGTGTGCAGAGTACTTCTCAAGCTCAGGTCCCAGCCAGCATCGCTGATCTTGATAGCACCAGACTGGGCCAGGCAGCCATGGTACACTCTGCTGCTCTCCATGTCTGTAGCCAAACCAATATGCCTTCCTCGGAGGCACAACCTGTTAACTTCCAATCAAGGGAGGCTCTTGTACCCGAACCTCAGATCCTCAAACTGCAGGCATGGCTTTGAGGACCTAGAGTATGCAGGCTTGCATCTCTCGAAAGTGTTCTGGATATTTTAAGGGTACAGGAAGTCATCCACAAAGAAACCTATGCCTTAAAATAGAAAAGGTTTTCCATTTGTTGTTTCACCTGGGATCTGGTGCCAACACAGGCAGGGATTCCAGCTGTGCTTGATTACCTCACTCATTTGCACTCACTTGGCCTGCGGCCCACTACTATAAAGGTCCATTTAGCCTCGGTGTCTGCTTACACCTCAGCTGGAAAGAATGCCTCTATGGCATCGAACCCTATTTTAAACAGGTTCTTTATGGGTCTGGCTCACTTGCAGCCCCGTCACAGAGAACTGGTGCCAGCCTGGGACCTAAATGTATACATAGTCGATCTCATGGGTACCCCCTTTGAGCCCATGTCTTCAGCTCCTTTGAAGTGTATCACATGGGAAACAGTTTTTCTAGTGGCCAGAAGGATCAGTGAGAGCCAGGCTCTCTGCATTGAACAGGACCACATTTCCTTCCACAGCGACAAAGTGGTCCTGAAAACAAATAGGAAATTTCTTCCAAAGGCAGTTTTGTACTTCCATTTGAACCAGTCCATTACCCTACCTGTTTTCTTCACTGAGCATTCCAGCTGTGGTGAACGTAGACTGCACAGTCTTGATGTCAGGAGACCTCTTAGCTACTACATGACTGTCACTAAGGTCCATAGACAGGACAGGATACAGCTGTTCCTGACTTATGGGGATGTGGAAAAAGGAAGTCCAGCATCTAAGAAGTCCACTTCTTGTTGGATAGTTATCTGTATTTAGTTTTGCTACTCGAAAGCTAGAAGAGAGCCCCCAGTAGGGCTGAGGGCCCATTCCACAAGGGGTACAGCTGCTACTATAGCAGTTTCCAGGGATGTCCAATTGGTGGACATCTGTAAAACAACTACCTAGAGAACAGTACACACCTTCACAAAGCACTACAGCCAGCCTGGACACACAGGCTAGAGATGATGCCAGGTTTAGCACAGCTGTCCTGCAGAGTCTATTCCCAAAGTAGGTTCTGTGCTCACCTCCAAAGATGCACGCTTCTTAGTCTACATAGAGTTAGGAATATTGGGTGTTCTAACCCCAGGAATCCACTAATATTATTACTTCTTGCAGTGCTTCTTTAAGCCAGCACTGCATGAGAGCTCAAATAGAATGCTATGCTAATGATGGAATCTTTAGCTCATGCATTCAATTCAAAACTGCCCAGTGTAACTGCTCACATTCTAACCTCAGATTTTTTCGCTCCACTGAAAAGTTTAGATGCCCTGGAGATCTTCTTTCTATCAAGAGCAATTCCTGAAGTGTATTGAACAAAAAAGTATGTATTTTTGTTTAATTTTTCATTTACTGCCTAGTATAATAGTTATTTTAGCTTTTTACCTCATAGTTTAATTCAATGTTATTTTTCTGGTTCCTTGCAGTTCCTGTGAACTGAAAGGCAACCAATCTTTTTCTTCTGAATTTGAACCTTTTTAAGGGTTCCAATTACATATTTCTGTATTTTCGGTAAAATGTATCACTTTTGAACCAATTTTTCTCGGTTCCCTGAGCTGTTTCTCAGTTCTGGATCTGATCGGAACCGATAGATTTGGGTTTTTCTCAGTAACTGAACCAACTGCAGATAGTTAACTTGCCTTTATTTTTGTCAGTTCCCAGTTCCTGTTTTCTTTAAAATGTCAGAGAAACCTAAAATGAAAACAGGACCTCCTAGTTTTAAAAATTGTTTAAAGTGCTCTGAAGTGTTTGCTAAGGCAGACAAACATGCTTTATGTTTGCTCTGCCTTGAGCAACAGCAGTTTTCTGCTGACTGTGACATTTGTAAGCCTTTCCCTGAAAAAAAAACAGTAGAAAAACATAAGGAAAGGCTAAAAAGAAAGTTGGAAGAGGGGTCCATGGGCTGTAACCAGTCCACCCCTCTTAAGTCCTAGCTATTCCTTCCAGAGTCTCAAAACCACCCTGAGATGGGTGAGGGCTCTGGCAAGAGAGGCAATGAACGGCTGACTCTCTGGTGCCTGCCAAAAAGCTCAGGAAGACAAAACACACTGACTACCCAGCTGAAACACCTCAAGGGGTCCCTCAGATGCCTGTACCTGCTCCTTCACCTCTGAGCCTAGCAGGCTCTGGCTTTACTACAAGTGCTGCAGAGCTTACTATCCCCTAAGCAGCCTGTGACTACGGTTGAAAAAAAAAATATTTTTGTACCTCCTTAACCTGATGACGCAGTGGAATTTGAGGAGGATGATCAGGCAGAGGAAGGTATTGAACCCAAGGTCTCACCAGAACAGGACTTTGGCTCTCCTCCCAGACCCACAGATGACTTTTCCTCCCATTTTTTCTTTGTCAGGAAGATGGTAGCAACCCTGGATCTGCAAACTGCAGAAGAGATCCAGAATGAGGAAGAAACCCAATATATGGAGCTTATGGGGCTGACACCCACTAGAAGGCTTCTACTGCCTATGTACACGTTTTTCAAGAAAAATGGCCTTGAAGTTCTTAAGACTCCAAACACTGTCACACCCACTGATAAAAAGTGTAATAAAAAATTCCAGCTTGAAAGGTCAGGGGCTGAGTTTTTATTTATTCACCCTGACCACCAGGGGATTGTACAGCAGGTTACATGTGAAAAGGCAAAACTCCCTTGTTCTCTCACCTCCCACCGGAGAAGGACTGAAAGGATAGATAACATGGCTAAAAGAAGGTGCCTTTCTGCTTCCCTGGCAGTCCACCAAGCCAGCTACAAAGCCTGTGCAGCCCTCTACCAGAATGCTCTTTGGCAGTCTATCTTGGAGAGTGCAGAGGCTAACCTCTCTCTAACAGTTTTGGAGTTACTGGACACTGCTAGACTGGGCTTGGAGGCTTCCAAGTACCAGTTCCAAATGTCAGCTGACATAAATGACACAGCTGCTTGATGGATGGCAGGTACCATAACCTTGAGAAGATTTGCCTGGCTGAGAGCCATTAGTGTCATTCAGGACACCCAGAATGAAGCTATGGACTTCCCAGTCGAGGGTCACTCACTCTCTGGTGCCTAGACTGAGGCATGTGTGAAGAAAGTAGATGAGTATAAAGCTACTTTCCACAGTAATTCTACCAAAGAAAGAGCTTCTCCCTTCACTTCTACCGATGAAAGGGAGGCAGGGTAGGTCCTCTTTTAGGAGGCCCTTCTCCCTAGTGGAGGCTGTGCCCCAGCAGCAGTACTAGTCATAGCAGGGTGGTTTATATAGAGCCAGAGGCAGAAGGGGTTCCAGAAGAGGATCCCAATCTGCACAACCCCAGCAACAAACAAAACAAAATCCCTGACTTTTCCCATCAGGCTGCCTCTCCATCTCCTGTAGGGGCAGACTGACTCATTATTTTCAGGAATAGCTGAAAATCACCACAGACAGGTGGGTTCTGGAAACAGTGAGTCAGGGTCTGTCCCTTTGTTTCAGATCCCTTCCTCCTCCAAGATCAAAGCGGTTCACACCAGCTCCTTTTACAGAAAGAAAACTGCTGGAATAGGAGGTACAGGCTTTACTTCTAGCAAGGGCAGTAGAGCCTGCCCCCCCCCCCAGCCAAAAAGGGCAGATGTTTTATTCAAGATATTTCTTAACAACAACAAAAAAATGGGGAGAGGCAGCCTATGCTAGACCTCAGACTACTAAACAGGTGCTTGGTAAAGCCCAGGTTCAGGATTGTCACATTGGCTTTGATTCTGCCAACCTTGCAAAAGAAAGGGAGACTGGCTAGCCTCCTTAGACCTAAAGGATGGCTATTTGCATATTCCCATAAGGAGTCACACAGAAAATATCTGAGATTCAGATTTCCTCAGGCCACTATGAGTTCTCAACACTTCCCTTGGGACTCACCTCTGCACCAAGAGTCTTTACCAAGTGCATGGCAGTAGTGGTGGCACACCTAAGGCGACTAGGTGTTTCAGTTTTTCCCTACCTGGATGATTGGCTAATTATGGGAAAGTCTCGCCAACAGGAGGCAGAGCACCTACAGGTAACCCAGGATCTGTTGCACTCCCTGGGATTCCTTCTCAACATCAAAATGTCAGTCCTGTCTCCTATGCAGGTACTACAGTTTATAGGTACAGAACTAAACACCATACTGGGAAGGGCTTTCCTCCCTTAGGAGAGGGGAGAAAGCATTTGGATTTTGGTAAGCACGTTTGTCCTAGGCAAGCCAAAGCCAGCAAGACAGTTTCTACAACTGTTGGGGCACATGGCTTCAGCAACAAGCACAGTCATAGGTGTCAGGTTTCAGATGAGGGATGTTCAGTTCTACCTCAGGGAACACTGGTGCCAAAGGTGGGACTCTATCAAAATCCATACCAGTAGCAAGGGTGTTACTACAGGCACTCCAATGGTGGATGGAGCTGGAAAATTTGAGAGAAGGGGTTCCATTCTTGCAGGAGCCCCCGTCACTGGTTCTCACAACAGATGCTTCCCTGTTAGAGTGGGGTGCTGACTTGGGGGGAGCACACCATTCACGGCTCTTGGGAGAGTGCAAATTCCCTCCAGTTTATAAACCTGCTAGAGTGAAGAGTTGTTTATCTGGCCCTTCAGGCCTTCTCACACCAAATACAGGGGAAAGGTGGTACAGGTCAGAACAGACAATACCACAACAATGTACTACATCAACAAACAGGGAGGGACAAGGTCTACCCCACTCTGTACAGAGGCAATGACGATATGAAGCCTTGCTTACTCTATAAATGCTCCCTTCAGTTGATCCATCTGCCTGGCAAGAACAACACCTTGGCAGATGCCTTCAGCAGGATAAACCAGGCCCATCATGAATGGACACTGAACAAGCAAATGGTGAACGGCATATTCAGGAGGTGGGGCACTCCAGAGATGGATCTTTTCGCAATCCACCAAAACCACCACCTGCCTCTGTATTGTTGCAGGGCCCCTGCCAAGGGAATGGTTCCCCTGGATGCCCTGATTCTGGACTGGACAGGGAGGCATCTTTATGCCTTCCCTCCTTTTCCCCTGATTCTCAGGGTGCTCCTCAAGCTCAGATCACAGCGAGCTTCAATGATTCTGGTAGCCCCAGACTGGGCCAGACAGCCTTGGTACTCCCTTCTGCTTTCTATGTCAGTGATGAGACTGATTCACCTCCCACAAAGGTATAATCTACTGACCTAATTTCAAGGGAGGGTCATGTACCCCAATCTCAGGTCCCTCAGACTCAAGGCATGGCTCTTGAGGACTTAGAATACACAGGTTGGCAATTCTCTGAAGGGGTCCTGGAGGTCCTAAGAGGGTATAGGAAACCTTCTACTAAGAAAACCTACCTTGAAATGGAAAAGGTTCTCTATATGGTGTAAGGACAAGGATGTAGCCCCAGCTCAAGCTGGCATACCAACCTTGCTGGACTATCCGACTCTTCTGCATTCCCAAGGTCTGCAGCATTCAACCCTGAAAGTGTACCTGGCTTTGGTGTCAGCATACATTTCAGATGGAAAGGACAACTCCTTAGGATCTGATGCTATCCTCAGGAGGTTCTTTAAGGGACTGTCTCACCTGTTTTCCCCTCACATGGACCAGTGCCAGCTTGGGACCTGAACATTTGCATTGCTCAGCTTATGCTTCCTCCCTTTGAGCCAATGGCCTTTGCAGATCTCAAGTTTGTTTCTTGAAAGGTGGTCTTCTTGGTGGCAATCACTTTTGCCAGGAGGATAAGTGAGCTCCAGGCCCTCTGTGTGGAAAAGGAATATGTTTCCTTCCACAGGGACAAGATAGTGTTGAGAACTAATAGGAAGTTACTCTCCAAAGTGGTTTCATACTTCCACTTTAACCAGTCTATTACCTTGCCAGTTTTCTTCACTGAGCACTCTAGCTTGGGGGAGCATAGACTTCACAGCCTTTATATAAAAAGGGCTTTAAGTTATTACATGACTCATACCAAGGACCATAGGCAGGTCAGACAACAGCTGTTTCTCACTTATGGAGAGGTAGGTAAGGGGACACCTGCCTCAAAAAGAACAATCTCTCCATGGATAGTTCAGTGTATCCAGTTTTGCTACTCAAAAGCAGATAAGGTACCCCTGTTGGGCTTAGGGTCCATTCTACAAGGGGCACAGCTGCCACTATTGCAGCTACCCAGGAGGTGCCTTTGGTGGAAATCTGTAAAACAGCTACCTGGAGGTCAGTCCACACCTTCACTAAGCATTATAGCCTGAACACCCAGTCCAGGAGTGATGCCAGGCTTGGCACAGCGGTCCTGCAGAGTCTTTTTCCTAAGTAGATTCTTTGCCCACCTCCTTGAGGTACTGCTGCATAGTCTGCAAGAAATAATAATATTAGTGTATTCCTGGGGTTAGAAGAAAAAATTACTCACTTGTAGTAATCTTGTTTCTTCCAATGGGATCCACTAATATTATTACTTCCCGCCATGCCTCCCCTGGCAGAATCAGTAAAACACCTATCCAGTGCTGATTGTATGAATACTTGGAGTGTTATGCCATCTGCTAGTACTTTTTAGTAATGCTTTATGGCTTAGTAGGTCATTTTTCCTTTAGGTGAATCTGGCATTTAGAAAAGGGGAATTTTTTCTTTTTTCCTGTGATTTAATGTTTACTAGTTGCCCCAGTTGGGGCCTTTTTTTTCTATTTCTATTCTAATTAGATGTTACTATGGCCTCTTTACGGGCTTCTAAGAAATCTGTGGTTAGAATGCAGGCAGTTACACTGGGCAGTTTTGAACTGAATGCAAGGCTGAGATTCCATCATTAGCATAGCATTCCATTTGGCTCAGGGCAGTGCTGACTTAAAGGAGCACTGCAAGAGTAATATTAGTGGATCCCATTGGAAGAAACAAGATTACTACAGGTGAGTAATTATTTTCTTCCTGGGGTGAGAAAAAAAATTACTTATTACAGTAATCTTGTTTCTTCAGGGATACTCCAATATTCATAACTCTCCCACCTTGCCTCCCTGCTAGAACCAGTGGCCTCTGCACTCCGTTTTGTAACCAGGGGTATGAGTGCCATACTCCGGCATTTCTGTTTTTGAAACTGTGTTTTCATTGGTTTTACCCTCTTCAGGTGATTTTGACATTCAGGGGCATTTTTTGTGGTTATTCCCTCCTGTTGGAGGCTCTTTTTGGGTGTCGAGCTTATTATTATTATTCTATTGTTATACAGGTATTTACCTCGTGAGGCCTGTCTTATCAGGCGTCCATGAAATCTGAGCAGTTAGAATGCAGGCAGTTGATAAGGGCAGCATTTAAAAAGTAGCTTGTGCCAATGGTGTTCCATCATTAGCATAACATTCCATCTCCGGGCAGATCTGACTTAAAGGCATACTGTATAGAGTTATTGGAAGAAACAAGATTACTATGGTAAGTCATTTTTTCTTCCCGACTAGTGTGAAATGTACCCCAGAGTGTGATGAAGCTTTTTGAGCCATTAAGGCTGCATTATGTTCACCCCCTGTTTTAAGAAACATAGACTTTGATAAAAAAAATTTCTGTTACAGACAGATGCATCAGAGATATGCCTAGGTGATGTCTTGAGTGAGCATACAGATGGGAAAGAACATGCTGTGCTATACATAAGTAGGAAATTGCACGACAGAGAGAACCATTGAAAAGGAATGCCTTGTGGCAAACTGGGCCATGGAGTCCCTTAAAGGGACAGTAAACATTACAGGGATTGCTCAAACTGTGAAAGCCAATGAAAAGTTATGCTGAATGAGCTATTTGGCTTCCTTGTAGGTGTCAAATGTCCTGAAATAGAAATAGTTAAATCACCTGAAAATCAAAACAAGGCAGCAGCCATTTCGTGCATTCTTACCAAAGAAAGTGATGTCACTGCGGGGCAAGCTGTAATTAACAACATAGAGCTAGCCCCTCAGTGACATTACTTCCTGTTTTTATGACTGCATGAAATGGCTGTTGCTATGTTGATTTACACATTACTTAGCTGTGCATATCTCAAGACTCCTGACCCCTACAGGTAAACCCAGTACCTCATTTGAAAGATCTTTTCATAGGCTTTCACAATTTGAATGACCCCTACAATGTTTAGTGTCCCTTTAAGTTTTACTTCCTAGGAGCTGACTTTGTACTTATAATAGATCACAATCCTCTCTGTTGGTTTAACCAAATGAAGGATAAAAATTCTAGAATCACACGGTGGTACTTGGCCCTACAGCCATTTAAATTTAAAGTGATGCACAAATCTGGGAAAGAGAATGTCAATTCTGATTTTCTGTCAAGATATGGCTCAGGAATTGAGAATTCCGATGGTTGAAAAAATGTGTGAGTTGAAACTTCTCTGTTTGCTATACTGCATATGCACTAAACTGTAAAGGTTATAAGCTAATGTTATACGGGAATTTAATAGAACATTTTGGAAACCAGCTTTTGTAAAACAGGTTCCCTCTTAAAGAGGGGGGTATGTGAGAGGGTTGAATAAGGCCCTGTCCCAGCTGTTATGCAGAAAGAGTTTAAATGCAAGGATCTGTTCTAGCCTCTCTTTTTCTGTCTCTGGTTGTGCAACCAAATTTTCTTGTGTGACCTAGGAACTGATCACTCCGATGGTTTCGCAGTTCTCCACCTCTCGCTATCTCTCTGCCTTCTCTTGCTGTTCTGTCTTTTCTCCCCCCTTATATATCTGCAGTTATGATAATATATGTGAATCTCTGTGTAAAACTGTCATTGATACTGGGATCCCTTTGTTTAAAATTGTATATAGTTATACTGTTGAAATGATTGCAAAAGGTATTTAGAATTCAAGAGGTTATGCAGTTTTAAGTCTTTTGCAGAGCTGTAAAGAGAGGTCAGTTCTGGATCACTATGCCTTTTGCTGCACCTCCATCAAACGGACAAGGACATTCTGTAAACTTACAAGAACATTCTGTGAGAAGCATGCTGTCTTCACGAGTTCCCAGACAAAGACTTATAAAAAAGCAGCAATGTTTTTGCTAAGCGAGACAAGGAGAGTGAGAGACTGAGAGACTGAAACTTGTAATTAAGAGATACCCTCAGAAGGACCTAGTTTTCTCTGTTTGTACTGCCTTTGTAAATAGTTACACTAAACAAATTTAAATTTTTTATTTTGCTGTTATTGAGAAAAATAAAATGCTATTTGCTAATTTTGAAACTGCTCCTGGTTTTCCTATGCTTCCTGACCTGTGCCTCGATGACAGGAAGTAGTGGTGGGTGTTGAACAGGGCTGAAATGACAAACCTGCAGATGCTGTTAGATGGTATTGGGTCATGAGAGGTACAGATCTGAGATCTGCATAAAAAGAGGGGAACAGTAATCCAGAAGGGGTAGAAGTGTGCTGTGAGCAATGGCCAGGTGCATCTAAGGGTTCATGAGATATTCTAGGTGGAAGCAGACAGACAGTTTTGGTTCCAAGCTTGATTACTGGCCCAGTAAGTATGATCCGTGAAGGTTAGGGAGGGATCAAGGTGACCCCTAGGTATTTGAAAGTAGTTACTTGTTTGAGGGGACCCATCTGGAACAGAATAATCAGGGTGTTATTTTGCCCTCTGTATTTGGCGTACCTTGGTTTGGCTCCAGAAAGCATTGCTTTTGTCTTCTTGGCATTAACAGTAGTCTGTTTTTTTATTTTTTTTTATTTTTTTAAACTTTATGTTTATTAATTTTCTGTATAAGCAGACAAATCAATATCCACATTTCCTCATACATGGAGACAGAGAAAAGTATAAAGCTTTTACAAAAAAAATTGATATGTACAACTTATAAATGTCCATTTATTCTTGTACAATGGGGAAGGGGGTTCCAAGGCAATAGCCCCATTAAGTATTTAAAACCAGAAAGTCCATCCATAGTTGCCAGCCTCTTCAGCAGTATTAGGTATGTCCATTAGGGAGAATCCATAAGAGAAAAAATGCAGTTATGAAAAACTGCTGGGTAGACCTGTTGCACGACTAGGGAGAAGACACAAATTAAATTATGACTCCTTTATTGCTCCCTCCCCAAATCGGTAGCAAACATCTTAATCTTAACTCTATAAGCATAACGCAACATCACGCCAAAACTATTGGAACGTGTTAGCAGTTTGTCATTTAAACAAATAAAGACATCATTTTTCATAACCACACAGCCCTAGTTTAAACAACATAGGACCTGTTGTTGTTTTAGCACAATAAATCCTAATATTGAGCATTGGAGATAGGAGGTGCATCTTTAGCAGGAACCCTGCTTTAATCATATGCCAATACAGTTATACAGTCGAAACGTATATCCCCATCCACAATACCCACCAATACTCCATTGAAAATATTGCCAGGAGAGAAAAGAATACACTCTCTCCCTGCAAATTCAAACAAAGAAGCACTACAGAGTAGGTATTTACTGCCCAGTTCAGAGCTGTAGCTTTATATTATCACTCACAGTTCCAAGTTCAAGAGTCCTCATCAGAGCCCTGTGATTCAGAAGGTGCTCTGCGTGCTGCAAATTCCTTTTCAACTTTTTCTATCCAGTGCCCTGCATCTTGTGGGCTCATGAACTGCTATGTCTTCCCGCCGTAAGCTATACAAAGTCAGGCTGGTAATAGGAAAGAATGTATGATCCCCAGGCCATGAAGACGATGACATACAGCATCAAAACACTTTCTCGTGGTGCGTGTTTGGTAGGACAGGTCGGGGTAAAATTTAATGTCCACGCCATTAAGTTTGAGCGGGTATGCTGCTCTAACTGCAGCAAACATCAAATACCACACATCTGCGTCACTAGACTTAAGAAATATAGTGTGGGGTTGTGTAGAATCCACTGGTCTGACCCTTGGGTTCACTCTGTATGCTTTAAAGTGTCCCAATGGAAGTCCTCAGGTGCAAATGCTCTTTAATCCAACTCAGCAGGAATGGCAAAATGGATGTCCCCTCAAACCCTTCTAAGACCCCTACTATCCGAATGTTCCGAATGTTCCAGGCCTTTACTTTGCTTTCTAGGGCCTCCAGACGACCTCTGAGTTAGCCATTTTCTTTGGTTAAGGTCGTAACTGTGGCAAACATGCTGAGTCGCTCTTTTGTCGCTTCTGCTGTGGTCCTGTAAGTTGCAGTACCGCAGCATCGTGATGTTCCAGCTTCTGTAAAGTTTTTCAATTTTGGAGTCCATGTCACATGGACTCCAGCATTGTCTGCGTGGCAGCTCCACTGATGCCGCGTTGTTGCTTGCTCCACTGCCATTCGAAGAACCCGCGGCCTTGTGTGTCGCCAGAGGCAGATCTTTCTGCTGTCCTTGCTGCTGCCCTTAGTCCGCCCATATAGAATTTGATAGCAATCTGTTCAGCAAGATATTCTCGTTGAGCACTTTGCTTTATTTTCAATAATCAACTTAAAATCAAGTATTTTGATTAATTTGCCACCTCAGCGAGAGAGCTTTCAAGTGTTACCAACCTGGAAGGTGGCTCTCTGGCGCCCCCAACAGTAGTATGTTTGATGCAAACCACTTTTGGACAGCCCCAAAATACATGATTAGGAGGGATAAATTCATTGAGCTCTTATGATTCCTGTAAAGAATATCCACATACATTATTTAGTGGCAGTCTAAGCCATCTCTGAGGAGGAGGTGGTTAAGAAAGGGGGAGACCAGTATGGGTCCTAGGATGAATCCTTATGGAACTCCACTATACACCCCTTGGGTGCTGGATGTAGCTCCCCCCCCCCGTACAGACTATTTGAGAGCTACCGGTGAGATAGTTGCTGAACAATGCTGTAGCTGCTGTTGAGAAGCCATAGGAGTGGAGTTTACCTAGGAGGATGTCATGGTCAACTAAGTCAAAGGCCTTAGAGAGATCCACGAAGATGGCGCCAGTAAGCTTACCTTCATCTGAGTTCTTTAGGACATAGTGAAACAGGGCAAGGCAGTAGTGGTACTGTGGCCCTTTTCAAAGCCATGCTGGTGGGGAGAGCAGATTGTACTTAAAGATGTGGTTTGAGATTTGCCGGAAGACTATTTTTTTCTAGAATTTTGCTTAATTGGGAGAGGATGGACACTGACCTATAATTTTCTAGGCGTTTATGGTCACTTGATTTGACTATGGGGACAACTGTTGTCTGTTTCCATAATGAAGGGATAGAACAGGACAGATTAAGTAAGGAGGCAAGGGGCTTTGCAATGAGATCAGCTGTCAGTTTAAGGATCTGGGGCAAAGACCATTGCTTCAGCACTTCCCAGAATTTGGGAGGGTCTTGAGGAGACGATGGACCTCTGTGGATCAAAGCCCTGTAAACCTTCAATATGAAATGGAAGGCAAAGGAAATTTCATTCCTATGCATACAGGATGTTACACAACCTGTGCCTCTTTGTCCATGATTCCTACAAAGATTGTGGACCAACAGGTTGTAAAAAACATCCCATAGAGCCCAAAAATTGCCAGGTGCAAGAGGCATTTCCACATTGGCTGTACATTCTGTGTCACAAAAGATTGCAGAAAGGGTTCCTCATCATAACATAATACAGTAATTTCATTTCTGAAGGAACTCTAGGTCCATCATGCCTGCCCCCACTTCATAAGCAGGTATGAGTAAGTATGCTATGCAAACATGCACTAATTCATAGGGTTGCCATACACACGACTACCCATGGTACATAGAAACACAGGCAATAACAGCAGGAAAAAGACAATTGGTCCATCCATTCTGCTCGTAACACCCTATCAAACACCAAGACCACTTGTCCATATAGGAGTCTAGCCTACACTCTCCCACTATGCTCCCCACCCTACTGCTACCACCCTGAGCAACCACTAAGCCCTTCAGTCTGTGCTAGTTGTGCTTGAAACCATTAAGGGTTTTGATGCACAACACATCAGATGTTAGACTGTTCCATGGCTCAGCCACTCCTTCTGTAAAATAAAACTTCCTCACATCCTCCCTGAACCTGCCCTTTGACAGTTTCCACTCATGCCTGAGGATGGGAAGTGGGATAACAGATAGACCAGACACAGAACTTCAGGTTCAACACACAATCTCTGTGTGATGTTTATTTAAAACACGAGATAACCTTAAGCAATGCCATATCCCTTCTTCAACACATCAGTTTGCAACAACAGACTATGCATGCTCTTTTTAGCACTTAGTCAGCACCTACTGACCCACTGATCTATCTTTCCTGTGGAAATGAACTATCCCCTATGTTGATCTCGTGTGTTTGGGTGATGGGGAGACCGGAAAAAAAGGTGTGCACTGGCGAAGCTGAACTGGGTACTAAGTGTGGAGTTGTTAACTTCAAGCAGCTCGCAAAAGTATCTGGCAGGAAGGCTGAGCACTCCAAATGAAGTTTCTTTCAAAATAAGGTAAATGTAGAAAGAGATAAATCCAAGAGTTTTATTTTGCCAAGTGCAGACTTGACCACAGGAGCTCCTGTTTTCTCTCGACCAATACCACAGTGCTTCAACTGTAGTCTTTGTCATGGGGGAGCTGGGTTTGATCCAGTTGTCGACGCTGCAACAACATTTAGAAAATGAAGTACATTACAGCAACAAGTCGCTGTAATGTATCCACGGCACCGTGACACTGCTTTCTTTGGGTTTTGCCCCCCCCCCCGAATCAACTACAACTCAGAGTTGATAATCCTAATTTACTAGAGGTGCGGTAGGGGCAAAGCCACCTGGATGAGAGGTTTGGGGGGGGGGGTTGAAGCCCCTCCAAAAAAACCAGATGGTTTCCCAACAGATTTATGCCGACCGCAACTTTGTGAGTACATAAATTGCTAATGTACTGTCGATCAAGAAGTTTACGCGCCATGGATCCCATTTGAACAGAACACTTCTTTTTTTACCACCTTCCTGGACAAACTCTCATATCGATTGATTGAGAGATATTTAAAAATTAGTTAGTATTTAGATAACGGTCCTTCAAGTGAAAGCAGTGGGATTCGAGCATGATAACACATAATTACAAATAGTGAAACATACTGTTACAAACATTGTGCATAGTGCTCAGTCTGTTCAGTGCTATACAACATATACAATTACCAGTAAATATTTTACCCAAATGTATCATTTTCATGTTATTTTTTAATCAAAAAATTTAATAAACGTCAAATGCAGTGTACAGAGCTGCTGTATGAATTCATACAGTTCCAGTGGTTCACTCTGTTTTAGGAATAAATCATGATGCACAAAATATTATAGCATCATCTATCTTATCATTCACCAATAATATGCAGGAGAAAATCAACAGAGGTGTGGATTTTCATATCCAAAGGTAGAGATAAATAGAAAATATCAGCAGAGGTGAGTTCCTTTCCTGTGATCTCCCCATATTTTCAGTGCCATTTGCAGAATTCAGGGGATCAGCTAGTAAGCTGATCGTCTGCTACTGATGAGAGCTAAAAGAATAAAAGAAAGAAAAATGATAGCTTTGGTGTGCACGTAGACTTATTTAAACTGTTCAAAAGAATCAGACTTCATGACTTTTTGTCTCAAAATGGAAACTCTGAATCCGGAGTGGGAAGGAACACAGTATTAACAGAGATGACCAGTCCAGGTACTTTGGGGGAGGTAGAGACAGGAGGGAGGCGAGGAAGCATTACTACACGGAGAGGGTGGTAGGGAGATGTAACGTGGTCCCTGAAGAAGTGATATCTGTTGAAACGGTGGATAGCTTTAAAAGGTGGTAGGATAGGGTTAAGGGCAAGATACTAGTCAGTGGGCAGATGGGGGGGAGAGAGGGGGGCAAGGGGCGGGGGGGCAGCAGGAGTCTAACCTCTGTGCTGCACAATCGAGCAGATATGATAGACCATTTGGCTTGTATCTGCTGGCAGTTTCATATGTTTGTACTTTGTTACAAGATCAGGGCATTAGTGATCTAATTTCCAAATTGCATTAGGTAGGGAAACGGGCAGACTAGGTGGGCCACACAGTCCTTATCTGCCATCACTTTCTATGTATGTTTCCAATTTAGAAGAGGACATTCAAATACTTACAATAGAAGAAGGTAATGACTCGCTTCTAGACTGTACTGAACACGATTTAATAATTTAGCGATCACTTGAATCATTAATTAATGAGAATACACATTTTGATGAACCAGCTCAGGGTAATACTAACCTACATGTATTGTACTACATGTACTGTACTTGTGTCGAGTTGTTAAAATGACACATTGCATGTACATGTATGGTACCTGTTTTCAGTAATCAAAAACTTGATAAAATCATAGTATGCAAAATAAACACGTTGTGGCAGTACCAGCATCACGAGTGATAGTGCTACTGCTGCACTGTCTGGCTGTCTTAGATCATACAATTCTAATTATAGTTGCACAATGTAAAAGAGAAGAATACACATTTCTTGTCATGACACAATTATATTTGACACTATACAATTGTCATGGAGGCACAGGTCAGGAAGCATAGGAAAACCAGGAGCAGTTTCAAAATTTGCAAACAGTGTTTTATTTTTCTCAATAACAGCAAAATAAAAAATAAAAATTATTCAGTGTAATTATTTACAAAGGCAGTACAGAGAAAACAAAGACCTTCTAAGTGTTTCTTCTCAATTTCAAATCTCAGTCTCTCAGTCTGTTTTTAGCAAAAGCATTGCTGCTCTTTTTATGTTTTTGCAACCTCTGCTCATTTACAGACATTCTATTTTTCCAAAAATGTTCTTGTAAGTTTACAGAATGTTCTTGTAAGTTTCATTCCTTGCTGGTGCAGCGAAATAGTACACGGTGATCCAAAACTGACCTCTTGTTGCCAGCATGTTATGAGAGTTTGCAAACCAGCTTCTTGGTTTAACCCCTTGAGTTCCAAATAGCTTTTGTAATCATTTTAACAGTATAACTACAGTATATACAGTTTTAAGCAATGGGATTCAGTATCAGTGACATTTCCACAAATATTTTTTATTTTATATATTTTTGATATCAGAATTACAAACCTTTGAGTCAGAGACTCCTTTACAAAGGCTCCACTTCAAAAACAGAGCAGTAGTAACAATAGAGCAAAAGACATAACAGACTTACAGGTAAGTTACAAACAGTATACAAAAATCGGCTAGATACAATAAGCAGTGCAACAGTAGTTGAAAAACAGTAAACGGCAGTAAATTGTGAAGCAGTCAGACTTGAATTTGTCAATGAGCAATGCTGAAATTATGAAAGAGTCAAATAGTAGGAAGGGAAGGAGGTGGAATTAGGAGCAGTTGCAACCACCCAGGGCAAGGAGGTGTTACCTGAGGTAGTGTTTGAAAGGATCTAATTTCACTATAGAGAAAACCTGTGGTGGCAGTCTATTTAATCAGCCGGGAGCCCTGTACCTAAAAGCTCTCTGTCCTAGGGAAGTCCTGCAGAATGGAACTAGAAAGGTGACTTTGAGGAGCTTCTGGTAGCCCTGGAGATGGGGCAGGGGTTGGAGATGTAGGATTTCAGGAGGAGAAAACCGAGGCAAATTTTCTATGTAGCAGGCAGGTCTGGTGAGCAAGCCCTCACTTGAAATTTAGCCACTTTGCTTTCTTGTATAGGTCACAGGTGTGAGTGAGTCGATCTTCACCAACAACTAGACGACAGGCTTTGTTAAGGGCAACTTTAATACGGCAAAGTGTGATATCAGCTGCAGAGCCATACATTACGATGCCATTATCAACTATGGACAGAACTGAACTAGAAATGGCCAGTGGCAAGGCAGCAGGAATCATGCAGGACCTATGTCTATAAAGTAAGCCTATCCTGGTGTTCACTGTCCTGCAGACCAGGTTAATATGCTCGTGGAACAAGAGGGTGGAGTCCAGAGTGATACCTAGGTATGTAAAACTATTAACCTGCTCCAGGGAATGAAACTGGTTGTTAAGAATGTTTAGAGGTAGGCTTTGCTTTGTTGTGAGCGCTAGCAAACAACATAACTTTCGTTTTTTATAGTTTAATATGAGTTTGTGCTAGGAGAACCAGGATTCTGACTCTGCGAAAAACCTTTGGAGATTACATTGTAGGGGGGTGAGATCAGAGTGGCTAGAAAAGATGATGGCGTCATCTGTGTAGAGTAACATCTGACCAGAGCAGGCAAGGGGAAGGGTATTGAGGAAGAGACTGAAGACGAGTGGACCCAGAATAGAGCCCTGAGGGACCCTGAGCGAACCGGTAAGCTGGTGGTGAGGGTGTCATGAATTTTTACTTGTTGTGATCTCCCACTAAGGTAGTTGGAGAACCATAAGGAGGCATCTTGTGAGAGGGATTCAACAAGGAATGTATGGTTTACCATGTAGAAAGCTTTAGTTAGGTCTATATAGACAGACCCAACTAAGTGACCATGGTCCATGGCTTTGTGTATATAGTTGGTATATTCTAGGAGGGCAGTGGTGGTACTATGTCCCTTCCTAAAGCCGATGCTGCTGCGACATAGCAGGTTTTATTTTGAAAGGTATTCTCTAAGTTGGCCCGACACTGTCATTTAGAGTGCTTTGGATAAGGGGAGAATCGGGTGGGACGGTAGTTGGAATGTGAGGTTCTATCACCACTCTTAAGTATGGGTGTAAATACTGTAGCCTTCCATTGTGAGGAATTGGCCAAGACAGAGGGAGAGGTTAAGCAGTTTGGTGAGGGGAGAGAACGGCTCAATGGCCATGTGCAGTAGCTTTAGGTCTAGGGAGTCTCCACTAAGCCTGGATTTTGCCAGGACCCTAGTCAGATAGGATTTAGCTTCATGGCGGATGACAGTCCTAAAACGGAAAGGGGATACCTGGGAGGGTTGGGGGCTGGAGGATTTATTGAAGAAATCTGGGGAAGGACCCCACTAAGGTCTGAGAATGCTGAGTTAAAGCGTGTCTGCAGTGAGCTGCGGGTCTTTAGTAGTGACCCCATTGACATGAAGCGGTGATTGGGGAGGGTTGGGTTTACCAGTCAAGTCCTTTATATTTTCCCAGACCTTCCTCCCATTACCCCAGGTAGATGCTGGGTGGGTTTGGAAATGGGCAGCCTTGGCCAGATGAATTTCCGGGTATAGATATTTCTGGTGGTTCTATACCACTGTCTGTCACCAGGAGACCACATGCTGTGGCTTTATGCCATAGGTTATCGTAGTTGACCATGAGATCTAGGAGTGCTGGAGTAATCCAAGGGTTGCTGGGCCTTTAGTAATACACTTGGAGAAAGGGCAAAGATATCACAAGTGGAACTGAAGGTGGAAATGAAATAAGCTAGGCGTTGTCAACACTTGTGGCAGTGTCAATGGGAGTCCAATCACAGTTGAGGAGGTAGTCTTTGAATTGCTGCAGCATGCCTTTATGTGTGCTTTCACGCATGTGCAAGAAACATAGTGCCATCATCCGAGTTTTTGTAGGTGTGGCACCCTGTCTTCTCAATTCAGTCAGTGTGTTTGCAGGCATGGCCACAGTTCACCAATGAATGCTGTAGCTGTCTATGACAGCAGTTGAAATGCAGTGGCGTACAGTTGAAAGGAGAGACCGCTTCAGTGAGCAGTATAAGATAGTGTTGATTAGCATATTGCCGACAATCCTGCTATATATCTCTGCTTTCTCTTCCTGGAATATAAATTCAGTTTGAAGTTAACTTTCCTAGGACTATCTTTCGGGAGGAGGCAGGTGACTAAAATGACATCCTTGGAATGTTTCCAAAAAGATCTAATTGCTATCCTTGGAATGTTGAGTCGGAGTTCAGGTAGGAGCGGCATTGACAAAAGCAGGAAAACAAGAACCCCAAAGAGACTGAAAAGTAGACGAGTTGTCGCCTGTTGGCACACTGATCAGTATTGTAATAATATTCCTCAACCCTCTGAGTGTCTCTGAATAGCGACCCCCCTGCCACACACACAGTATGGCTGATGGAGTGCCCAATTCCCGCCGACTCCGTTCCCCCACCAGAGTTTCTAGGTGCCACGCTGGGAGCCCACCCAGCGTGGCACATGTCTTATGGCCGGTGGGGATGCCCAATCCCCATCAGCTCCACTGCCCCCAAAAAATCTTCCAGCTGCCATGCTGGGAGCCCACCCAGCATGGCACAAGTCCTGCGTCATCTTCCTAAAAAGAAAACAAAACACCTGAAAAGAAAAGGGTCCCTCGTCGATTGTCTTGCCCCCCAACCTGTGCCCACCCTCTGCGCATCCACCTCCCCACACCCCCACCTCATCCCATATTTACCTCCGGAGTCCGGCGAGGCGATCTTCGTGGACGGGAACACATCTGCACTCTTCAAAGCCGACCGCAAACTGAAAAAATGCCAGTAAGCTGTATAATGGAATACATAGGTTTTTTTCAACTTTGATGCATATCTCAGGCATTTTTTGGAATTTTGGCACCAAATTTTCAACATGGGGTTTTGGGACCCCTCCTCCATGAATTCTAGCACTGTCATGGTGTTGAGTCGTGCCCAAGGTGATTTCGTGGTCACTGCACGGAACCACCTTCGGGACTGATTTCGTAAACGACAGTGTCACAGTTCATGAGGTAGAGCCTAAAACCCTATGTTGAAAATTTAGTGAAAAATTTCAAAATGACTGATTTACTAGAGCACTGTTGTGCAGTTCCTACGCACGCTCATAAGTTAGCGAATTTTTTATATTTTCACTCTAGATTTTCAACATTGCTATTTTACCACACCTCCTTATGAGCAGTGCAGCAGTCATTTTTCACATCTCTCCCAAAATATGTTTCCGCGCATGTAGCGCACAATGGCGCAGTCGTGTAAAATCAATGTTCAGGAGAGATTAAGAAAATCACAGTGACACTGTTCATGAGCAGAGGTTTTAAAATGGCTATGTTAAAATTTGGTGACAAAAGTCCATAAAATTACTGTGTTACGAGCGAACATTGTGCAGTTTCCACCCATCCTCTTAAGTTCATGAATTTGTAATATTTTCAGTCCAGATTTTCACCATTGGCATTTTTCCACATTTCCTTATGAACAGTACAGTTGTCATTTTTTCACATCATGGCCAAAATGTGTTTTCGCACTTCCGGCGCAGAAATGCATGGTCACTGTGGGAAATCACTGTTTGGGACAGATTAAGAAAATCACAGTGACACTGTTCATGAGCGGAGGTCCCAAAATGCCTATGTTGACAATCTGCTGTAAAAAAAATTCCCAAACTAATTACATTACTGGTGTGCATTACACAGTTTCTATGCATGCTCGTGACTTTACCAGTTTTTTTTAATATTTTCACTGCAGATTTTCAACATTGCCATTTTTTACACCTCCCCATGAACAGTACAGCTGTCATTTTTCACATCCTGTTCGAAATGTGTTTTTGCACCTATGGTGCCAAATGGCATAGTCGCTGTGCAAAATCAGCTTTCGGCTAACAAACTGATATTGCCACTGTTCATGAGGTGGGGTCACAAAAAACCATGTTGAAAATTTGGAGTGAAAATACCAACAAACGCCCTGAGGCATTAGGGTTTCGACCATAGCGCCTACCTGTAGAGACTGACAGGCATCAGGGTGTGACTTGGGATTGTCGCCTGTAATGCTCATACCATTCCACCTCCACCCGCACCCTGCAGCCAGTGAGAGGCATCGAGGTGTTCCTTGGACTCTCGGCCCCAAAGTTCACCCCATTCTCCTATACAGCACCCATCTCACCATATTTCCTGATGGAATGGGGTGAACATAGAGCCAAAGACCCCCAAGGCACACCATGACACTTGTCAGTGTCTGCAGGAGTAGAGTGTGGTGAAATAGGCGTGGCCGTTATGCCTGGCGACCCAAAGGCACACCCCAATGCCTGTCAGTATCTCTGCAGGGTGGTGGTGAGGTTGGCTTCAGTTCAATACTTCACTGCCATTCCTATTATGCAGCTCTTTAACTCCTACACTACTAATGTTAGCAAGCAAACATTTGGCATTGACAAATGTTTGTTTAAGATGGTGCTAGTATGAGATTTTGGGGGTTAGAATAGTGATTAGACCAGGAGCAGAGAGTGGTCACTAAGTGAGTCGGTAGTACTGTGACATTAGTAAGTCTCTCTGGGTGGTTGGTAAAGATGAGATCAGTTAGAGTACTGGCACCCATCCTATAATTGACCCTAGTGGGGAGGGCACAACCTGAGCAAGATCCAGTGCAGCAGCTGAGTCCATATAGGGTGCAGCAGAGGGGGCAAGCCAGTTTATATCTAAGTCACCTAGTACGATTACCTCAGTCTTGTTGGGCAGCCTAGATATGTGGTCGAGGAGGGAGCTAAAGCTGTGTTTTGTTTCACTGGGGGGAATGTAAACTGTCATTACTGTGATAGACTTACCCTGGTTACCTATAGTTAAACAGTAAGATCTGTTCCCCATTTTTTGGGGTTGTTGACAGGAGAACCTGCCTGTGAAGGGTGTCCCAGAGGTAGATGGCACAACCTCCTCCCCTCTTCCCTAACCTATACTCTCTGAAACGGTAGCCAATCAGCCAAATCTGGAATCTTAGGAGAGGCAGGTTTCAACTACTGCAGAGATGTCTGGATTGTGCTGCTTGATCCAGACTTGGAAGGGGTCCATTTTCAGCAGCAGGCTACAGATATTTACTGAGGCAAATATGAGGCCATCTGCATGATAGATTGAGGGATAGGGCATTGAAAATGGGCCAGGATTGGGGTGTACATTCCCTGAGAGGAGTAGAAATAATAGTGCAAGCCTGAAGAGAGCACATCCAGGCGCTTTAGTATTGTGAACAAAATACCTGCAGTAAGGCTTGGTAAACAGTGGAGGGTATATATTTTTATACCCACGGATATGCAAGGGGGAGATAGACAGACAGAAACAGCAAGTGAAGGCAGAGAGCTAGCGAGAGATGGAGAATTGCAAAACCGTCAGAGTGATCGGTTCTTAGGTCTCACAAGAAAATTTGGTTGTGCAACAGGACAGACAAGAGACAAAACGAGAGAATAGAACAGACCTTTGTGTTTAAACTCTTTCTGCATAACAAATGGAGCAGGGCCTTATTCAACCCTGTCACAACAATGAATTTACCAAATGGGAAGGCAGTGTGCAGACAACAGGTATCCACTAATTAGAGTCTTTGAGTAAAATATATATTGTCCCCATTATCCAAAGAATAAACCAGTTTTGTTTTGTATGCTTGCTGATATTTTTTTCAGAGTGCAGTGAATTTAGCATAAAACTATACCATTCAGCATATGTACGTAAGTATAGCTGTAGCTTTTTTTTGTTTAAAACATTTTATTGAATCTTATGCATAAAAACACAAAACATGCCGGCCCGGTGGCGCTGAGGGTTGAGGCACTGGACGCCACACCTCATACTACACCGATGACCCTGGTTCGGGAACGAGCCCGGGCCATCGGGGGTTGGCAGGGGAAGGGAGAGGGTTGAGCATCCAAAGGACAGGTCTCCTCTCCCGAGAGGGAGGGGTGTTTGCACTTGGCGCCTGACTGGCCTCTGGTCGAAGCCGGGGGCACGGAAAGTGCAGAGTTGATGTCGAGGGATGGGGAGTGGCGACGCCGGCAGTGATGCCTCGGCATAGGGGTGCATGCCACTCCTCTATAGGATAACGCGAAAAAAGCCTGCAGACGCCAGGGAGAAGGAGCACCCGGAGTGTGCCTCCTTTGTGTCCCCGCCTACCAGACTACCTCTGGTCCGACGCCGCTTACAGTATCAGAGTGCTTGCTGCCCCACCTCGGCCTCGCTCAGAGGGGAAGCCACAGCTCCATGGAGACCAGGAAGTAAGCATCGGGTAGGGTGAGAGAGGCAGGAGGATGACTCCTTGATGGTCCCGAAGGGTCGGGTTCTGCAGGGTGTAGGGGAGTTACAGACAAAAAATAAATAAAAAAAACACAAAACAAAAAGACGTAGGGCTCGATTTACGGAGCCCAGAGAATGCTGCAAGCCCCTGGTGCACCGATCCTGTAGTGCAGAGAGCTTGGGGCATTCTCCTGGTCGGCAATCAGGATTTTCAGTCCCGAGCACCAAATGCCACAAGTTAGGCCAGCTTTTCCCTGGTCTAACTTGCAGCATTTGGGGGAACCTTTTTATGTGGCATGCATCAAATATTTGGCACAAGCTGCCATAAAGTGAGGAAACTGTTGTAACTGCACCCAACAATATAAAATTGGGTGCAGTTCGCGATAAATAGTTTAGTGCAGCTGCTGCTAAATGGCTTAGACACAGGTTTTGACACAAGCCCCTCGCCAGCCTTTTATAATCGAGCCCATACATTACATAGAGGAGAGGCGGGGCCAACTGCTGACAGCTTCAGATGTTCAAAAGGAGAGTTCTGCTCAGCATCAGCAAAAGTACATTTTATAACCTTTTTGAGGGAGAAAAAAAAAAGGAAATTAAAACCATCGGATTCCATAGAGGCTGATCAGCTCTATCAAATACAGTGGCTCTGACGAAAATTGAACATGGGGAAGCCATACCAGAGCATCCTACCGGAGACTGGCAGAGGGAAACAGCAGAAGCCATTGGAGCAGCCTGGCCCAAGCAGCTCTCCTCATGGGGCAAGCTGCGGGTCTAAGCCTTCAAACAGTGCATTACTTCAGGCCATACAAGAGCACAATAAAAAAGTTGAACGTATGAACACTGAGTTCACTGTGATGGATACAAACATTGAAAGCATATCAGCGGAAGCATAATTGGCCACCAACTCGGCCAGTAAATCTGCAGTTGCTTTTTCGGGGGTTCTGACTGAAAATAAAATTTTGAGAATGAAGATTGAACATTTGGAAAACAGGGCCAAAGTACAAATTTCTGTATTTTGGAATTCCAAAGAGACTGAAACTTCAAGTCGACTGTGTATATCATTCAAGGACTTGTTGCAAACTACCTTAAATCTGGACTTAGAAGGAAAATCCTGGAAGTTTATAGAATTACTACTACAAGGCAGCCTTCAAACTTGGATCAACCTAGGACCATGCTGGTTGAACATGAAGGATCATATTCTCAGTGATGCAAAGAATAAAGAATATTATACTTACCTGATGATGACACACAATTCTTCTGTTTTTAAACCATAGTTTTGTAATGCTGCAAAGGTTTTGATGCCATCAGTGCTGGGCTACGAGCCTTGGTGGTGACTCATTCACTCCAGTTCCCTGCCAAACTCCATATACAGAATGCAGGTAAGACTTATATGTTCACAGATTCGGGAGAGGTGGGGAAGATGTTCAAACTCATTAAAGCAGATGTTGCTAAAAAACAAACTGCCCCCAAGTTGGAAAGAGAAAACTAACTACAAATGACCTTTTCATTTTTCACTGTGTTTTCAAAGTACATAGGAGATATGAGTAAGGTACACTGTTAGGTTTGGCTGGCAACTTTAATGCTGAATTGCAGTAACTGGCAGGAGTTAATATAGTGCTGATAACATAGATGTTGGAGTATGGGGCGCTTTAGAAATTCATTTTTAAATATTACGATTAAAAGTGCTTGGGTAGTGAGTGGGTTCACGGTTGAGTCTGGCAGGAGTGTTGTCTCCAAGATGACCACTGCCTCGTGGCGATTTTATGTAGTGTGCTGTATGCACACCCAGACCCTTCTGCTCACACAGCATGTGAAAGTGCTCTAAATTGCTGGAATACCTTCTAGTAAGGTTACTATTTTATTAAAATTACAAATACTTACCATTGATTAATGCGAGGAGTCTCTGGAACAAGATGCTTGAGTTGTAGGCTGTGATGACTGAAGGAGGGGTGGATGGCAGTGGTCACAGAAGCATGGACCACTCAGTACCACAAATGGGATCTGAGCTCCCAGGTCACTACTTATAGGTGGGATAGGAAACTTGGCAAGGGGTGGCATTGTTTATTAAGGGAGGGATAGAGAGTGCAGCAGTGAGGTGGATGCAGAAGGAATGTGGAGGTGATATGAGCCACATTACATGATACTAAGGATAGGAGGTAAATCTGAGGGTTATTATAGGCCTCCAACACAATCGAGGAACAAGGTAATGAACTTGTGGACAACCTTAAAAACCATTATAATGTATGAGTAGCCCTTATTACCCTCTGAAATCAAACAGATTACAACCTTGTAATCCCACTGTTCTGATATCAGAACCTTATAAACCTGTCTCATCTATGTCATAGCAGTGGGTTTACAAAACGGAATGCCAGTGTTATTTAAGCAATATACAATGACAAGGAGTGGGTATATTGGTGGATTTACCACACCAGAAGTGGTAAATTCACCCATATACCCACTCCCTGTCATGGTATATTACTATTATACGATGTTAAACTTGTTGTTTTTGTAGTGATATAAAATTTTTACAGTGGGTATACTGGAGGATTTATCATGATCATGTGATGTGTTTTGATCAATGAGGTTACAGGATTTTAATACCCTATTGTATAATCAGTATTCTACACACAGACTGATTGCTAGCCTCAGTACAGTATTCAAGTAACATTCCAGTTGTCTCAGTTTACTGTTACGAGTCTAGCATTCTCTATGTCTGACAGAGATTTTAACTCTGGTGCTATTTTGGCCTGCTGTCATTCAGTCCATGTATCCTAATAAATTGTTTTCCTACACAATCATGTGGCTGTAGTGCAGATTCGTTAATGAGGTGAAGGCTAAATTACTTGTGTTCGGGGGTTACTTCTCATGTCGAGTCCCATACACTTTAAATAATGATGACTTACAGATGTACAGGTGATAACCATGGTATAATCACCTCTCATGGTTGCTAGGGCAATTGTAAACCTCTCGGGCTGCACTCTCGAGGTTTACTGATGCCCTAGCAACCACTCGAGGTGATTATACCACGGTTATCACCTGTACAGCAGGTATTATCCTCTATGTAGCAGGGGGAGGGGCATTACTGTGGTAGTGGGGGATTTTAATATGCCGGGGTGGACTGGAGTACTGTGGCATCTGCGCTTGCCAAAGAGCAGAGGTTACTGGATGCTTTCCAGGATGAATTTCTGACTCAGTTGGTGGGAGAGCCAACCAGAGAGGGAAGCATCCTGGATTTGGTACTGGCTGATGGAGACCAGGTTAAGAACTTAGTAGTGGAGGACCCATTGGACAGGAGTGACCACTCCGCAGTATGGTTCACCTTAGACCTGAGGAGGGAGAGGACCCTGACTAAGATGATAGTAGTGAACTTTAGGGGGGATGGCTGCCATCCTTGAGGAACAGTTGGGGAAGATCAGGCTGGAAATGTGCACGGAAAGTAGGTGGGAGATACTGAAGTCAGGCCTTCTAGAGGCCACAAAATCTTGCACAAAGGCCCATTTCAAGAAAGCTAGGGCAAGGAAACCTAGTTGATGGACCAACTAGGTGCAGGAGGAGTGAGGAAAAAGGATGGCCTTTCGTAGGTACAAAGTGTTCTCGTGGGAGGAATATCATAGGATCTCAAGGAGATGAGTAGGGTGGTAAGAGACCAAGCTCCCAAGGAGCTGTGGTTAGCACAAGGGATCAGGAGGGGAGAAGGAATTTTTAGGTATGTCAGGGAGAGAAGGAAGGGTGGGGGGAGGAGATTAACAGGTTAAAAAGTGAAGGGGGTTGGGCAGAAGAGGGGGTAGAGCAAGCTGAAGTATTTAATGAGTACTTCTGCTAAATCTTCACAAAGGAAAGGGATGGATTAATTCCACAGTGGGAGGGGGAGGCAAAATAGCAGCTGGGGAAGGGGGGCACTCACAGATGGTGAGATCTAGATGGGGAGGGTGAGGGAGGCTCTCAAGTCCCTGAGGACTGATAAGGCCCCAGGCCCAGAGGGAATCCACCCCAGGGTTCTGAAGGAATTAGTGGATGTCCTGGCTGCACCAATGATGGAAATATTCAATTTCTTCCTCCAATCAGGATGTGTTCCTCTGGACTGGAGGATGGCACATGCCGTGCCCCTCCACAAGAGCGAACCTATGGATGAGCCAGGAAATTACAGACTGGTCAGCCTGATGTCGATAGTGGGGAAACCTTTGGAGGCCATCTTGAAGGAAAGTATGGTGGAGTTCCTGCAGGCAAATGGCTTTCAAGATAAATGCCAACATGGGTTCGTCCGTGGGAGATCATGTCAAACCAGCCTAGTCTAATTCTTTGACTGGGTGACAAGATCCCTGGATGGTGGAAGGCCGGTCGGTGTCCTGTACCTGGATTTCAGCAAGACATTCGACTCGGTCCCACATGGGAGATTGTTATTTAAGCTGAGGAACTTAGGGATGGGGGAAAAATGGTGGGCTGGATTGGGAGCTGGTTAAGTATCTGGCAGCACCGAGTGGTTAGGAGGGGGGGTCTCGACTCCCAGAAGGGTCACCAGTGGGGTTCCTCAAGAATCAGTGTTGGGCCCACCCTTGTTTAATGCATCCATAGCGGACATTGGGGAGGGAGTCAGGAGCAAAATGAGTGATCACCGATGATTCCAAACTAGCAGCAGTGGTGGATAGCAAGGAGGGGAGGAGAGCACTCCAGGAGGACTTGGAAAAGCTTGAAAGGTGATCACACACTTGGCAGCTGAAGTTTAATGCTCAAAAGTGTAGCATGTTTCATTTTGGGTGTTTGGAATCCTGGGTATGATTGTCATGGGGGGGGGAGACAGCTTACAGTCTCCAGACAGGAAAATTATCTGGGAGTGGTAATAGATGACAAAATGAACAACTCAGAGCAGTGCATGGGAGTGGCTGCAAAGGCAAATAGCATGCTTAAGTACATTGCCTAGGGGATAACGCGTCTAGGAGAAGGAGGTTCTATTGCAACTGTACAACTCCTTGGTGAGGCTGCACCTGGAGTACTGTGTGCAGTTCTGGCACCCTCACTTGAAAAAGGACATTATTCTTCTGGAGAGGGTTCAGAGGAGAGGGTTGAAGATGATCCACGGTCTGGGGGAAAAGTCCTACGAAGAGACACTTAGGAAGCTGAACATGTACTTCCTAGAAGACAGAAGGGATGGGGGGGCATGATAGAAGTCTTTAGTTGAAGGGGCTTTGGCCAGTGGCTTCACAGAGACCCTGTTGGGCCAGTTGGCTGAGATGCCGGCCGATGATGCGGCCGAGATTTTTCTAGACCCTATCGACCGGTTGTCATCTGAAGAGGCTGACAATTCTCTTTTCAGGACTCCGGTACTGCCCATGATCCTAGAAGGGGCTGCTCAGTCCGCTGAGCAAATCCCTCTGGTCACCAGTCCAGACCAGGAGGAGCCGTGGCATTCCCAGTGCCCTCCAAAATCCCCCGGTGACACCCCTGGCGGTTGAGATCGAGGTCTGTGTTCTTCTCCTCCAGTGGATTGAGCAGCTTCTGCTGTCATCAGCACTCCTGCTCTCAACGCCATGGGAAGCGGCACCACTGCTGTTCTTTGTCTTTGTCCTCCTTGGGTCAGGAGAGGCTTTGGGGAAGACCTCGTGTGTTAATAGTTGGTGCTGGCTGGTCCGAAGCCGACCCCAGCTTCTACACCAGCCATCACATGGCTGTTGCCTGACAGGCCGACACCGACTATGGGGTCGGTTGAGACCATCCCTCCACCAGCGGAGCCAGTCTAGACCATCTTGGTTCAGCTGAAGCCAGCCTCTCCACTGATCATGGTGGAGCTGCTGCCCAAGCAGCCACCCAGTGGCGCTCCGACTAAGGAGTCTCGGCTGGCCAAGGGGCTTCCCCATCGACTGTCGGTCACCCTCACACCTGACCGTCCACGGAGGGTTGAAGGTGACTTGGGTGGTCGGCCACTTTATGCAGACTCCTCCAAGTCTGAGGATTCAAGTCTTCAAGCTGGCTTCTCCCACCCACTCGGGTGGTAAAACCCTCGGCTCCACCCCATGGCACCAGATCTTCCCTTACCACTTGGAAGCTCAGGTTCCGTCCTTAGCACTCTTGTCTCTAGGCCTGGATCCTAAACCTTCAGTTTTACTGAAAATCATTTTGAAGTTTACGTGACTTCAGTCTTCTCCTTCCTTTGCAGCTGCGATGGACTCTAAATCTACTCCCAGCTTCCGTCGGTGCCCTTGTGGGCAGAAGATGTCTCAGACCGACCCACACGTCACGTGCGTCTACTGCCTTGGTCTTGGCCATGATCTACAGGCTTGCAATCTGTGCAAGTCCTTTTCGGCATCTGTTCTCAAAGACTGTGCTACCCGACTCCATCTGGGGCATCCAGAAAAACGGTTTCCGCCAGTAAAGTTGAAGGAGGCCCATTGGGCGGTGTCCGCAGCAGCGGGCTCTGCAGAGCAGCTGGATCAGTTAATCGCCCTCGAGGAGGAGGCGGCCCAGGCCGCGGCTTCATCATCCTCAGCGTATGCGTTTATCCCACTCTCCTTGGGCTCCTCCTACACTGCTTCCTTTCGGGAGCTTTTTCAGTCCCTCTCCACCAAGGGAGAGGTGCCTTCAGGCACTCACTTCAGTCGGTCAGAAAAGAAGGACCCAAAAGGTAATTCCCAACGTCGACATTCGTGGGAGCGGGAGAGATAGAAACATAGAAACATAGACTTTGACGGCAGGTAAGGACCGCTTGGCCCATCTAGTCTGCCATTTCCTACCTACAGGATAGGCCGTAGATCCTAGTTAACCAACAGCCTATTTCTTCCTACCCCCACAAGAATTGCCTTATGTCTGTCCCATGCATTCTTGAATTCTCCACAGTTTTAGACCCCACAACCTCCTCAGGAAGGCTGTTCCATGCATCCACTACCTCTCTGTGAAATAATACTTCCTCACATTGCCCCTGAACCGCCCTCCTTCTATCTTTAAATTGTGTCCCTTGTTCTTGCAAGTCTCTTTTCTGAAAGATGCTACTCTCTTGGACTATGTTGTTTCCCCTGAGGTACTTAAAGTTTCTATCATGTCCCCCTCTCTCTTCTTTCCTCAAGGGTATACAAAGCTCCTTTAGTCTCTCCTCATCGGCTTCTCTTGCAGACCCTGCACCATTTTAGTTGCCCTCCCCTCTGGACTACCCTCTATCCTGTCTCATGTCCCTATGGAGATGGGGTCTCCAGAACTGGACACAGTACCCAGATGGGTCTCACCAACTGTCTGTACAGAGGGATAACAACTTCCTGTTTTCTGCTGCTGATGCCTCTCCCTATACATCCCAGTATACCCCCAGCCCTCCCTACTGCCTTCTCACATTGCTTGCTAACCTTAAGGTCATCTGATATGATTACCCCCAGGTCCCTTTCCTTTATTGTTGTTGTTACTACCTCCCATCCATTGTGTATTCTTCCCCTGGGTTCTTGTTTCCCAGGTTCATTATTTTGCACTTCTTTGCATTGAATCCTAGCTGCCATACTTCTGACCATTCCTCCAACCTTGCCAAGTCCCTTTTCATCCTTTCCATGCCTCCCACTTCCCGGACTGTCCTTTATTGACTTTGGTCGAGGTTGCGGCCAAGGCCACTGGCTTCTCGGTGTCCTCGTCAGGCCAGCCGACCGAGACACCCGTCGATGCGGTCGATATTTTCCTCAACCCATTAGACAGCCTGTTGACTGGAGAGGCCGACAACCCTCCTTCACCGGTTCTTTCGGTGCCTACCGAGGACTTGCCTTGGCCTCCCTAGCCGAAGTCCCCGGTCGAGGACCCCGAACTGGAGGATGTGCGGGTTTCCCCTGCCCCTTCTTCGACCCACCATCAGCGACCCTGACGGTCTCGGTCCTCTTCCATGTCAGGCAAGGCCAGCGGTCTCGGTCCTGATATCACGGAAAGCGGCGTCACCGCTCATCCTTATCCTCCTCGGAGGAGGAGGAAGCTCGACACAAGTTGCTTGATGGCTATGAGGGATAGATGTGGGCCGAGCTCTTATGGCTATATAGATACATAGATACATAGACAGTGTCAGCAGATAAGGGCCTATGGCCCACCCAGTCTGCCCATTTGAGCTTGTAAGTTCAGTTTGTTTTTCCTAGAAGTCTGTTGCTCCTACCACTGACCTCCAGAATTCCTTTATGTCTATCCCATGCATTCTTAAATCCCATGATTGTTTCAGCCCCACCACTTCCTCTGGCAGGGTGTTCCACTTGTACACCACCTGCTCTGTGAAGAAATTCTTTCTCATGTTTCCTCTGAATCGTCCTCCTCCAACTTCGCTCCATGCCCTCTAGTCCTGGAACATCTTTTCGCTAAAATAGTGTTTTCCTGCACCCTGTTCCTCCCTGTAAGATACTTGTATGTCTCTATCATATCCCCTCTCTCCCCTCTCCTCCAGGGAGTACATGTTCAGTTCCTTCAACCTGTCTTCATAGGACTTGTGATGCAATCCATGCACCATCTTTGTTGCCCTCCTCTGAACCTTCTCTACCCTGTCTATGTCCTTACGTAGGTATGGTCTCCAGAACTGTACACTGTACTCCAGGTGGGGCCTCACTAGTGTCTTGTATAGCGAAATTATGACCTCCCTTTTCCTGCTGGTGATGCCCCTGCCTATACATCCCAGCATCCTATTTGCTTTACCTGCTGCCTTGTCACACTGTTTCCCTACCTTGAGGTCATCAGAGATGACAACCCCAAGATCCCTTTCCTGCTTGGTGCATGCTATATCCTCACCCCCCAACTGATATATTGTGCCAGAATTTTTCAAACAACATGAAGTCTTGCTATATTATGACAATTGCAGTTTGTCCCACCATTAGAACTGCTCCGGAGGTGAAAGGGTTAACTACCATTCTAAGAATGGAGTTTAGAGCGCGAGCTCGGTTAGAGAAGCTCTGTCTGGATCATTTCAAACTGAAACTGTCAGATTCTTTACTCCGCCTCACTGAACAGTCGCCTCGGGATTTCTCCTACTGCTCGGTTCATTTCGGTTTAAACAGTATTTTCTCGTTAAATTCAACCGCTGAGTATTATTATTTTAACCACGAAACTGATCGGGTTCAAGCTCTGTCTGTGGTATTGTAAGCAATAGACAGGTTTTATTTCTGTGGAACTTGTAATGTTTATCGTTTCGGTTCGAACCGATCAGGTTAGTTAAACTTTACAGTATAAGCATTTTAAAGCTTTTAGAGTCGGTTCCGGTTCTTATCGGTTCTAAAAAACCTTGGATTTCATTACGGTTTTTCCACGACCCGTGACATGGTTGGGAACTGATAAAGGTGTCTTGCCTGGCACTGCTGTTAAAAGTGGGCAAGTTTGTTGGTTAGCTGGCATCATGTCTGAGAGAAACCCAAAAGAAAACCGGCCCACTGGGTTTAACACTGTAGTGTCTGTGGGGAAGCCTTTGCCAAGGCTGACCCACACACTACATGTGTTTATTGTCTGGGGTTTGACCTCCTCAATTCAGACTGCCAGATATGTAAGAATTTCCCTGCAGCCACCCTGGATAAGAGAGTGGGCAGGCTCAGGGAACGAGAGGCCAAAAAGTCCGCTGACCTGGATGGCCAGCCCGGTTTGGTGCCAGTCGAACTGGAGGGAGTGCCCTCTGACCAGGGCGAGACTTCCTCGGGCAAACGTAAAGCTGGCTCTGAGGAGCCAGTTCCAGTAAAGAAAACTAAAAAATCAGCAGGTATGGAGTCCAAAATTCCTTCTCCAACTGCTGCAGAAATAGCAAAAGCTATACAAATTGTACAGTCACTTTCTCCGGTTCCGTCCGAACCGCCACTGTCTGGTAGGAGGTCGGTTCGGTCGGTTCCATCGGTTCAAGAATATGATATTGGGGATTTTTATGAACCAGAGGAGGGGGAGGAGGATATTGAACAGTGGTAATGTGACTTTGAGAGTCTGGATGTGCCCATTGAACCGGACATCTCCCCAGACAGACCTTTAGAATCTCCCCTATGCTTTCTGAGTCCCCTTTCATTTTTGTTTTATAAAAGGTTGCTGAAACCCTCCAGCTCCCATTAGAGGAAGCTGTGGATGAGCAAGAGGAACCTGATTTTGTGGAAATGATGGATATCCCAGAGTCTATGAGATTATCTATCCCTTTACATAAGTCTTTAGGAAGCAAACAACAAAAATTCTAAAAGCTCCTAATTCTGTGCCTCCTGTTGACAAAAGATGGACAGGAGGTACACTTTGTCAGTCCTGATACAGACTTTCTTTCACAGCAATGCAGTCATGTTAGTAGTTCAGGCTGCAGCCTGTGATAAAGCTAACATTCCCTGGCTTCACATCCTCCTGACAAGGACTCAGGAAGATTGATGCCATGGCTAAAAACAACCATGGCAGCGTCCTTGGGACTCAGACAAACAAATTACATGGCTTATGTGGCAAGATACCAAAAATCTAGATGGGACACTGTCATGGCTTTGGCTAAACAGGCCCCTGGCCAACTTGCCAAGGAGCTGGAGCAGGTGGCTACTGATGGTATTGAGGCTTCCAAGGTGCAATTCCATGCTGCTGTGGATTCTAATGATGTATTCTCTAGAGTCATGGCTACATCTGTGGCCTTTCGTAGGTTAGCTTGGCTCAGGTGTACTAACTTGTCACAGGATACCCAGACTAAGGCCATGGATTTTCCTGTGGTGGGGAATTCTCTGTTTGGGGAGCAAAAAGAGAATTACATGAAGAAAATGGATGACTACAGAACAACTTATAGGAGTGCACAAGCCAAGGAGCGGCAAGCCACTCCTCAGAAGCAGACCCCCAGGGGTAGAGGTAGGCCCTTTCACAGGCCTTTTTACCAAACCCAGGCTTCTTCTGCTTATGCTCAGAGGGGGTTCTTCAGAGGCAGAGGCAGACGGGGTGCAAGTAGGTCTGCTCCCACCCCTCAGCCTAAAGCCCCTGCCAAACAGGCACCCTGATGGGGTGTCCAGGGCCGGTTCTCCACTACCTGTAGGGGGCAGGCTGGCTTACTCTCGCCCAGGACTGGGAGTCTCTAACATCAGACAAATGGGTCCTGGAAGTAGAGCCAGGGTCTGGTTCTCAGCTTCAAAACATTTCCAAAGATGAGAGCCAGATTTTTTCCACCTGCAAACCCTCTGAGACCTTCCTCTAGAAACAGAAGTCTCAACCCTCCTAGCTCTCAGAGCTGTAGAAAGGGTTTCCTACACAAGGGCAAGGGTCTGTACTCCAGATATTTCCTTACCCCAAAAAAGACAGGAGAATGGTGGTCCATGTTAGACCTAAAATATCTGAACAAGCACCTTTTGAAACCAAAGTTCAAAACGGTGACTCTGGCAATGATTTTACCTTCTCTAAGGCCAGGGGACTGGCTAGCTTCCCTGGACCTCAAGGATGCCTATTTCCATGTTCTAATCAGAAGCTCCCACCGAAAGTACCTCAGATTCGAACTGCCCTCAGGTCACTACCAGTTCAGAGCAATGCCCTTCGGCCTCACCTCTGCCCCAAGGGTATTCACAAAATGTCTGGCAGTAGCAGTTGCTCATTTAAGAAGACAAAGGATTGCTGTCTTTCCCTATCTAGATGACTGGCTCATTGTAGGCCAGTCTCCAGAACAGGTCAAATCACACCTGCAAGTTACCCAGCAGCTGCTCACCTCTCTGGGCTTCTTGCTCAATCTTCCAAAGTCAGTTCTGGAACCTGTTCAGGTACTCACCTTCATAGGTGCAGAATTGGACACAAAACAGGCCAGAGCCTTCCCTACCCTTAGAGGTGAAGAACCTGGTGGCCCTGGCCTCCTCCTTCACTCTGCAGGTCTCTCGACCAGCAGGCACTTCTTACAGCCCCTAGGGCACATGGCTGCTTCCACAGCTGTGAGTGCAAGGAGCAAGATTTCAGATGAGGACATTCAGTTTCACTTGAGAGCCTTTGGTCTCAGAGAAAGATCCCTTTCCAAGTTGGTCCCAGTGACTCGAACCCTGATCCAGGCCCTTCAGTGGTGGCAGGATCTGAGAGTTAGACTGAGTCCTCTTCATCCATCTGTCTCATTCCTTGACCCTCACTACGGATGCATCCTTCTGGGATGGGGAGCTCACATGGGCGACCTCTCCACTCAGGGAGTGTGGTCCCCTCAGGAATCTCTGCTCCACATCAATTTGCTGGAACCCAGAGCTGTCTTCCTAGCACTTCAAGTGTTTTCTGCATCTGTTCAGAACAAAGTGGTACAAGTCAGAACAGACAACACCACCGCAATGTGGTACATCAACAAACAAGGGGGCACTCGGTCTTCGGCCTTGTGCACCGAAGCAATGAAGTTGTGGTCTCTGGCTTATTCCCTGAACACTTCCCTCATAGCAGTTCACCTCCCAGGAAAGGACAATGTCCTGGCAGATGCTCTCAGCAGGATTTCCCAGGGCCATCACGATGGTCTCTGGATCCCAAGTACTGGGATAGTCTTTGCCAGATGGGGCACCCCTCAGATAGACCTTTTCGAGCCCCAGACAATCACCAACTCCCACTGTTTTGTTGCAGGCCCCCAGTGATGGGCTCAGTCCCTCTGGATGCCTTTCTCCTAGATTGGGAAGGGAAGTTTCTATATGCTTTTCCTCCCTTCCCTCTCCAATTCAAGGTGCTAGTCAAAATCAGATTCCAGCCTTGCAGGATGATTCTGATTGCTCCAGATTGGGCCAGGCAGCCCTGGTACCCACTCCTTCTGTCCTTAACAGTCCATCTTCCCCTGTGCCTCCCCAGGAGACACAATCTGTTATCTTGTGCCCAGGGGAGGGTTTGGTATCCGAATCTCAAATCCCTCAACCTCAAGGCCTGGCTCTTGAGGAGTTAGAGTTTGCTGACCTACACCTTTCTCAAGGTGTTCTCCGACATCCTGAAGGCTTCCAGGAAGCCTTCCACTAGAAGCCACTTATAATTCTAAATGGAAAAGGTTTTCCATCTGGTGCTCGGGAAGGATATTTCCCAGAATCTGCTGATTTGCCCATTGTTCTGGACTATATGGTCCATCTTAATTCTTTGGGCCTGAGACCAGCTACCCTGAAAGTTCATTTGGCAGCTGTCTCTGCTTTTATTTCAGCAGGAAAGCCCTCTTCTATTTCCACTCACCCTGTTTTTTCCAAGTTTTTCAAGGGATTACTTCATACTAATCCACCTTTCAGGGACCCAGCCCCTGCCTGGGATCTTAATGTTTGCATTTCTCAGTTTTTGCAACCTCCCTTTGAGCCTCTGTCTTCTGCAGAGCTCAAGTATTTGACTTGGAAAACTTTTTCTAGTAGCCATCACTTCTGCCAGGCGCATAAGTGAGTTACAAGCCTTGTCAGTGGAGACTGACTTTATTTCCTTTCACAGGGATAAAGTAGTCCTTAGGACTAACAGGAAGTTTTTGCCTAAGGTGGTTTCAGACTTCCATCTTAACCAATCTATCTCCCTTCCAGTGTTCTTTACTGACCATTCCTCCTCTGGTGAGAGGAGGTTGCACAGTTTAGATGTTAAGAGGGCCCTTAGTTACTATATAGAGCGTACCAAGGGTCATAGGTTCGAATCCCTCCAACTTTTTCTCACTTTTGGTGAGGTTGGAAAAGGCAAACCTGCCACTAAGAGATCCATAGCCAGGTGGATTGTCTCTTGTATCCAATTTTGTTATCAAAACTGGAAAGGTTCCCCTTCAGGCTTGAGGGCTCACTCTACCAGAGGTACAGCTAGTGCTATAGCTGCTGCCAGAGACATCCTTATTTTAGAGATATGTCAAGCAGCTACCTGGAAACAGTACACACTTTCACCAAGCATTACTCCTTGGATATCCAGGCCAGGAGGGATGCTGGATTTAGCACAACCTGCTTCAGAGCCTATTCCCTAAGTAGGTTCTGTCCCTCCTCCATGGAGGTACTGCTGTGTATTCTGCAATTGTCATAATATAGCAAGACTTCATGTTGTTTGAAGAAAAAATTACTCACCTTAGTAATGTTGTTTCTTCTAATGGAGTCTTGCTATACTATGACCTCCCCAAGCCTGTCCCTCTCAGAACTTCTACTTGGGTATGGGGTGGGCAGTCCAGTGGGCACGCGGTTATGCCATTATATGTTTTCACCCTTTTGGGGTTTTGGGGTGTGGTGTTCCATTCTACCTTATTTTATTATTTTCTGGTTCCCTGACTTGAGTCTTTGTGTTGGGACCAGGAATATGTGTTAATATTTAGTAGCCAGTTGGCTAGTGTAGGTTACAGCTTCCACACAGAACCTTAGTGAGTTTTTGCTCGAAAAGATGTGACAGTTTCAGTTTGAAATGATCCAGACAGAGCTTCTCTAACCGAGCTCGCGCTCTAAACTCCATTCTTAGAATGATAGTTAACCCTTTCACCTCCGGAGCAGTTCTAATGGTGGGACAAACTGCAATTGTCATAATATAGCAAGACTCCATTAGAAGAAACAACATTACTAAGGTGAGTAATTTTTTCTTGTGCCCCATATGCATTGTCTTGCACTTCTTTGCATTGAATTTCAACTGCCAAACCCTGACCATTCTTCAAGTTTCTGCAGGTCCCTTCTCATTCTGTCTACACCCTCTGGTGTGTCTACTCTATTACAGAGCTTTGTGTCATCAGCGAACAGTGAAATTCTGCCTTCTAGGTCCCTCAATGTCACTGATGAAGATGTTGAATAGGACCGGTCCCAGCACTGATCCTTGTGGTACCCCACTGGTCACTCTTCCCTCTGTGGTGTGACAGCCATTTACCACCACCCTCTGTGTCCTGCCACCCAGCCAATTACCTACTCACCACACTACTGTCCTGCCCACACCCATATTCCCTTAGTTTGTGTAATAGTCTTCTATGTGGCACAGTGTCAAAGGCCTTGCTGAAGTCCAAATAGGCCATGTCCACTGCCCTCCCCTGATCCACCTCCCTAGTCACCCTGTCAAAAAATTCAACGAGGTTGGTCTGACATGACCTCCCCCTGGTGAAACCATGCTCCTTGGGTCCTGTAGTCCATTGACAACCAGATGTTCCACCAATCTCTCCTTCAGTAGTGCTTCCATGATCTTCCCCACTACCGAGGTGAGGCTGACTGGTCTGTAGTTCCCTGCTTCCTCTTTGTTCCCACTTTTGTATAAGGGGACTACATCTGCTGTCCTCCAGTCTTTGGGTACCTCCCCTGTTTCCAGTGATCGGCTAAACAGGATAGCCAGAGGTTCAGCCACCACCTCTCTTAGTTCTTTAAGGACCCTCGGTGCACCCCATCTGGCCTCATTGCTTTATCAACTCTTATTACTTCCAGTTCCTTCAGGACCCTTTCTCGTGTAAAGGGACTTGTGTCCATTTCTGCACCATTCTCACCCCTTGTACTCCCTTCAGACCCATTACCCTTCTCTTCCTCAGTAAAGACTGAGCAGAAATACCTGTTCAAAATGTCAGCTTTACTGTTGTCATCCTCCACGCGCCCCATCCTCCCCTTCAGTCTCACTATCCCTCCCTTTGTCTTTTTTTTTTTCACTTATGTAATCTATGTATCTATGTAAGTTGCTTGGTGGCTATGAGGATATGATGTGGCGCAGCTCTTGTTATTTTCAGCAACAACCGGCTCCGTGCCTTCACTAGCAATAAAGTGGCTATCCTCGTTCCTCGGTATTCTTCGGCTCATCTCAGAGTCTACTGGGATGCAGCTCAAACCTGTGCAGAAATGGGCCAGATATCCCCTCACAGAGATTTTGGACTGAGGGGATTCTCCTACGGAGGCCTTTCCTGTGACCAAGGCCATTGTTGGTCCGGCCTTGTAGTTGTGGCAGCAGCCTGCCTTCTGTCCTGTGCCTTCAGCCAGGATGGCCCGCAAGTACACAGTCCCAACTGGTTTCCTCTCTGGTTTTTCGGAGCACCCCTCAGCTGAAGGGCTGGTGACCGACAGTGTTTTCCGTCGCTCCGGAAATGCCAGGGATGTAGAGAAGCCCCCGGACAAGGAGTCCAAAAAGCTGGACTACTCTGGGCGCAAAGTTTCTGCTGCCTCCTTCCTAGGTCTTCGACAGACTAGCTCGGCTGTACTGATGGCACACTTTTCACACGCCCTTTTGGGCTCCTTGGATGAGGTGCTTTTACCTCGGCTGATCTTCAAACGATGGTCAAGCAGGTGTGGGATCATGGAAGGGTGGTAGCCAAGCAACAGCTCCAGACTGCTCTGGACATCGGAGATTCTTGTGCCCGGTCAGTAGCAGCCGCAGTAGCCATGCACTGCAGAACTTGGCTGCGGATCTTGACCTTCACAGCAGATACCCAGCACAAGCTGGCAGACGTCCCCTTCTTTGGCACCAACTTGCTCGGGCCCGGGGTGGAGGGCCACATCCAGTTGATCGAGAAGTCCAATGCCACCTTGGGCTCGGTCACATCTGCCCAGAAGGACAAAGGCTGCCAGCAACAACGTAAGCCCTTTCGCCCTTCTGCCCCTGCAGCACAACTGGCCCAGCAGCAGGGCCAGCAGGCTCATGCGTGGCACCCCAAGGCTAAGCCTGCTGCTTCCTCCAACAAGAAGCCTGGAGGAAAAGGTCCAGGTGGCTCCTTGGCCAGCCCTTTCTCCAAGCCTGCCTAGTGACGGGTTAAGGGGTGCCACCCAAGCTTCTCGTCTCTCTCCTCCCCTGGGTCCCGTAGGTAGAGGCCGGCCAGCCACTCTTTTCCCCTGGTCGCTATAACCACGGGACCGTTGAGTGTTGGAAGTGGTCAGCAGGGCCCTGCCTCTGGAATTCGAGCAGACCCTCCCTTCTGAGCCAGCGCCTCGGTGGGCTACTGGTTCCGCGAGCCTCTCTGTCAGCTCGTTGAGCTTACATAGCTCTGCTCCTCCAAAGGAGGTGATCAACAAAGTGGCAGATCCTCCTCCATGCCCAGGGTTTGTGTCCAGGTACTTTCTGGTCAAAAATGGATGAGGGGCTGGCACCCCATTCTCGATCTGCACGACCTGAACAAGTTCCTAAGGCCACGCACCTTCAGGATAGTCACTCTGGCTCAGATCATACCATCCTTGAATCTAGGCATGTGGTTTTGTTCTCTGGATCTCCAGGATGCATTCTTTCACGTCCCAATCCGTCTGTCTCATCAGCGATTCCTCCACTTCAGAGCGGAGGGATCCCTTTACGAGTTCCAGGCCATGCCCTTCGGCCTTTCTGCAGCTCCCAGGGTCTTCACCAAATGCATGGCAGTGGTGACAGTATTCCTGTGGTGCAGAGGGTTCCGAGTGTACCCTTACCTGGATGACTGGCTGATAGCATCCCCTCTCCGGGTTGGAGGTGGAGAGCGGTCCAGAGATCTGGCCCTACAGGTCTGCTTCTCAACTTGGCCTCCTGATCAACGAGGCCAAATCGAACTCGTGGCATTGCAGGTGATTCAGTTCATCGGGGCAGAGCTCGACTCTCTTCGAGCCAGAGCCCGGCTCCCGGCACACAGGGCCGAGGTCCTTTCCTCCTTTGCCCAGTCATTTCGGGTTGGGCAATTGCATCCTGCCTGGGACTTCCTGTGTCTTCTGGGTCTCATGGTTGCCTGCACCAGCATGGTCCATTGGGCCCGCTGGCATATGCACCCCCTACAATGGGGGCTAACCTGCCAGTGGTCTCAGCGCTCCGGTCCTCTGGACCAGCCAGTATCCGTGACCCAGAAGATGTGGGACGGCCTGCAGTGGTGGATCTTCCCAGTTTGTCTGTAGGAGGGTATCCCGTTTGTCCACCTCGAGCTGACAGTCATCCTTATGACCGACGCCTCCTTGATGGGTTGGGGTGCCCATCTGGGGGAGCTCAGGGCACATGCCTCTGGTCCCCTCAGGAGTCCTGATGCCACATCAACCTGCTGGAGCTTTGAGCGGTATGGTTAGCCCTCTCCCCCTTTGCTCTGTTTGTACGGGGTCAAGTGGTTCAGGTCCAGATAACACCACGACCATGTACTATCTCAACTGACAGGGTGGGACGCACTCCTTGCCCCTGTGCAAGGAAGCTGTCCGCATTTGGTCTCTCGTGATCAGCCTAGAGGTGGATCTCCTAGCCATCCATGTGGCAGGAGCCTCGAACAGTCTGGCAGATACCCTCAGCCAGATAGGCGCTGCATCTCACGAGTGGTCTCTCCTGCCAGACGTAGTTCAAGACCTGTTCTCCCAGTGGGGCACTCCTCAGGTGGACCTGTTCACCTCCAGGGAGAACGTGAAGCTGAGGCTGTTTCATGCCCTACCCCTCAGCAGGGCCTGCACAGGGGATGCCTTTTCGAGACTGTGGACCTGGCCTCTTTTGTGCCTTCCTCCATTTCCCTTGATCCACAGGGTGCTTCTCAGGTGAAGAGGGACAAGGCACAGGTGATTCTGGTAGCCCAAGACTGGCCTCGCCAGTTCTGGTATCCAGATCTCTCAGCCTCAGCTCCAGGCTCCCGGGTGGCTTCCAGCCCGCCCAGACCTGATCTCAGTCAGCAAGGAAAGGTGTTCCTTCCGACCTTCAATCTCTGCACCTGATGGCCTGGTTCTTGAGTGGCTAGAGTTCCAGGCCTTGGGTCTTTCCAACGAGGTCCTTAACGTCATTGAGGCATCCTGTAGGAGTTGACCAGAAATGTTATGCCTTTAAATGGAAGAGATTCTCCATTTGGTGTCAGGGAAAAGGTTGGACCCTTCATCCTGCCCATTGGCTAGCATTTTGGACTACCTGTGGTCCCTTTCTCAGCTAGGGCTTCGGTTGACGACGCTTAAGGTGCACCTGGCAGCCATCTCTGCTTACCGGGCGCGGGCCGGCAAGCAGTCGGTGGTGCAGGAGAAGGTGGTCTGGCGTTTTTTCAAAGGCTTAGATCACATATGCCCTCTGGTGCGAGAACCTCATCCTCCGTGGGATCTACTGCTGGTATTGGCCAAGCTCATGGGCAAGCCATTTGAACCTATGCACAGGTGCGATATCTCCCACCTGTCGTGGAAGACCGCCTTTTTGGTGGCTATCACGTCAGCCAGAAGGATGGGAGAGCTCCAGGTGCTTTCCATCGAGTCTCCTTATCTGGTCTTCCACAGGGACAAGGTTGTCCTTCAAACAACATGAAGTCTTGCTATATTATGACATATGCAGTATAACCCCAGGTTAGAACTGCTCCGGAGGTGAAAGAGTTAACTTCCATGCAGGGCATGGAATCTTGAGCGCGAGCTCGGTTAAACACTCTGTCTGTTGAAGCTCAAACTTAAACTGTCAGATTCTTTACTCCGCCTCACTGAACAGTTGCTCCGGAGATTCCTCCTGCTGCTCGGTTTGTTTGTCGGTTTTAAAGTGTAATTTCTTGGTTTATTTACCGAAATTTAACTGCAATCGTCGGTTCAAGCTCTGTCTGTGGTATTGTAAGTAATAGATAGGCTTACTTTTTTATTTTCTTCTGTGTGGAACTTGTAAACGTCTTTTTCGGTTCGGTTTGAACCGATCAGAAGGGTTTAAAAATTACTTTCTAGCCCTTTAGAGTGCGGTTCCCGGTTCTTATCGGTTCTAAAAAAAACGGATTTAATTACGTTTTTTTCCACGACCCGTGACACGGTTGGGAACCGATAAGAGAGTCTTGCTTGGTGGATTGCCGTTAACGGGCAAGTTTTGGTTAGGCTGGCACTATGTCTGAGAAACCCAAAAGAAAAACCGGACCCACTGGGTTTCAGCACTGTGGCCTCTGTGGGGAAGGCTTTGCCAAGGCTGACCCACACACCATATGTGTATATTGTCTGGGGTTTGACCACCTCAATGCAGACTGCCAGATTTGTAAAATTTTCCTGCTGCCACCGTGGAAAAAAAAAGAATTGGTAGGCTCAGGAAAGGGAGGCTAAAAAGTCCGCTGACCCGACGGCCAGGCCCGGTTCGGTTCCATCCGAACCTTGAGGAGTGCCCTCTGACCAGGGCAATGCTTCCTCGGCAACGAAGAGCCAGCTCTGAGGAGCCGTTCCAACTAAAGGGCTAGAAGGTCAGCTAGTTTGGGGCCAAAGTTCTTTCTCCAACTGCTGAGGAAATAGCCAAAGCTATTCAGATTGTCCAGTCTTTCCCCAGTTCAGTCCGAACCGGCACCATTGGGTAGCGCCCAGTTTGGTCGGTTCCTCGGTTCAAGATTATGATTTTGAAGATTTTTATGAACCAGGGAAGGGAGGAGGGGTACGAGGAGAGTGAGTGTGATTTTGATAGTCTGGATGTGCCCATTGAACCGCATCTCTCCAGACAGACCTTCAGGAGTATCCTCCCAGGCTATCTGAGTCCCTTCTCATTTTTGTTTTACAAGAAAGTTGTTGACACTCTGCAGCTCCCTGTTGAGGAAGCTGTGGATGATCAAGAAGAGCCTGATTTTGTGGAAATGATGGATATTCCAGAGTCTAGGAGACTGTCTATTCCCTTGCATAAATCTTTAGGAACAGACAGTCAAATTCTGAAACTCCTCATTCTATCCTCCCTGTGGATAAAAGGATGGACAAGAGGTATGCTTTATCAGGCTCTGATACGGAGTTTCTATCTCAGCAGTGCAGCCATGTGGGGGTAGTGCAGGCTGCAGCCTGTGATAAGGCTAATATTCCTCTAGCCTCTCACCCTCCTGAAAAGGATTCCAGGAGGATGGATGCCATGGCAAAAAAGCAGTACATGGCAGCATCTTTGGGACTCAGACAGGCAAATTATATGGCTTACGTAGCTAGGTACCAGAAATCCAGGTGGGATACTGTCCTGGCCCTAGCAAAACAGGCCCCTGAACAGCTTGCCAGGGAGCTGGAGCAGGTGGCTGCGGATGGTATTGAGGCATCCAAGGTGCAATTTCATGCTGCTGTAGATTCTAATGATGTTTCATCTAGAGTTATGGCTACATCTGTGTCTCTTCGCAGAATGGCCTGGTTCAGATGTACTGCCCTGTCACAGGATACCCAGTCTAAGGCTATGGATTTTCCTGTTGTGGGAAATTCTCTGTTTGGGGAGCAGACAGAGAATTATATGAAGAAAATGGATGAGTATAGGACTACCTATAGGAGTGCACAGGCCAAAGAAAGGCAAGCCACTCCTCAAAGGCAGCATGTCAGGGGCAGGGGCAGGCCTTTTCATAGGCCATTTTACCAAGCCCAGGCCTCCTCTTCTGCTTTTGCCCAGAGGGGTTCTTTAGAGGAAGGGGCAGAAGGGGTTCTACTTAGCCTGCTTCTGCCCTCAACTCAAAGCCCTGCAAAACAGGCTCCTGATGGGGTAGCCAGGGCGATTCTCCACTACCAGTGAGGGCAGGCTGGCTTACTTTGTCCAGGACTGGAAGTCTTTAACATCAGACAAGTGGGTCCTGGAGGTAGTAAGCCAGGGACTGGTTCTCAGCTTCAAAAATTTCCAAGATGAGGCCAGATCTTTCCACCTGCAAATCCATCAGAGGCACTTGCCCTGGAAGCAGAAGTTTCTTCCCTCCTGGCTCTCAGAGCCATGGAAAGGGTTCTACCCTACACCAGGGCAAGGGTTGTACTCCAGGTACTTCCTCACCCCAAAAGACAGGAGAATGGGGCCATTCTGGGTCTCAGGTATCTAAACAAGCACCTTTTAAAACCAAAGTTCAAAATGGTGACCCTGGGGATTATTTTACCTCTGTAAGGCCAGGACTGGCTAGCCTCCCTGGACCTCAAGGATGCCTATTTCCATGTTCTCATCAAAGCTCCCATGAAGTACCTCAGATTCGAACTGCACTCAGGCCATTACCAGTTCAGAGTAATGCCCTTCGGCCTCTCCTCGGCTCCAAGGGTGTTCACAAAATGCCTGGCAGTAGCAGTTGCTCATTTAAGAAGGCAAAAGATTGCCATCTTCCCTTATCTGGACGACTGACTCATTGTAGGCCAGTCTCCAGAACAGGTCAAACTTCATTTGCAAGTAACCCAGCAACTGCTTACATCTCTAGGTTTCTCTCAATCTTCCAAAGTCAGTTCTGGAGCCTGTCCAGCTTCTCACCTTCATAGGCGTAGAGAACTGAACACAAAAGAAGCCAGAGCCTTCCTTCCTCTGGAGAGAGCAAGGACCCTGGTGTCTCTGGCCCTCTTTCACCCTGCAGGTCTTCGACCAGCAAGCGCATTTCCTACAGCTCCTGGGGCACATGGCAGCTTCTACAGCAGTAGTGCAGGGAGCGAGATTTCAGATGAGGGACATTCAGTTCCATTTTAGAGCCTTTGGTCTCAAAGGACAGATCCCTAACCAAATTGATTCCAGTGACTCGAACCCTGATCCAGGCCCTTCAGTGGTGGCAGGATCAGAACAATCTGAGACAGGGGGTTCCCTTCATTCCCCAGTCTCATTCCTTGACCCTTACTACAGATGCATCCCTCCTGGGGTGGGGAGCTCACATGGGCGGCCTTTCCACCCAAGGGCTGTGGTCTCCTCAGGAATCCCTGCTCCACATCAATTTGATGGAGCTCAGAGCAGTTTTTCTAGCACTTCAAGTTTTCTCCACATCTGTCCAGAACAAGGTAGCTCAGGTCAGGACAGACAATGCCACTACAATGTGGTACAACAAGCAAGCACTCGGTCTATGGCCTTGTACAGAAGCAATGAAGTTGTGGTCTCTGGCTTCATTCTCTGAACGCCTCCCTTACGGCAGTTCACCTCCCAGGCATGGACAATGTCCTAGCGGATGCTCTCAGCAGGATTTCCCAGGGCCATCACGAATGGGCACTGGATCCCCTGGTACTGGAGGTAATATTTGCAAGATGGGGCACTCCGCAAATAGATCTCTTTGCAGCCCCAGACAATCACCAACTTCCCCTTTTTTGCTGCAGGTCCCCAGTGTTGGTCTCAGTCCCTCTGGATGCCTTCCTCCTCAGTTGGGAAGGGAAGTTTCTCTATGCTTTCCCCCCTTACCTCTTCTTTTCAAAGTGCTAGTCAGAATCAGGTCTCAATCCTGCAAGATGATCCTGATTGCTCCAGATTGGGCCAGGCAGCCCTGGTACCCACTCCTCATGTCCTTAGCAGTCCACCCTCCCCTATGCCTTCCCAGGAATCACAGCCTGTTAACCTGCGCCCAGGGGAGAGTTTGGTATCTGAACCTCAAAGCTCTCAATCTCAAGGCTTGGCTCTTGAAGAGTTAGAGTTTGCTGACCTACACCTTTCTCAAGGTGTATTGGATATCTTGAAGACCTCTAGGAAGCCTTCCACCAGGGCTATCTATAATTCAAAATGGAAAAGTTTTCCATATGGTGTGCTGGTAAACATATTCCCCAGAATCTGCTGCTGTGCCCACGATCCTGGATTATTTGGTGCATTTGAATTCCTTGGGCTCTGGACCAGCTACCTAAAAGTGCATCTGGCAGCTGTGTCTGTCTTCTTGTCAGCAGGTAAGCCCTCTTCTTTATCAGCTCACCCTGTGTTCTCCAAGTTTTTTAAAGGGTTGCTTCACACCAACCCCCCGGTCAGGGATCCTGCCCCTGCTTGGGATCTTAATATTTGCATCGCTCAGCTTATGCAACCCCCTTTTGAGCCATTGTTTTCAGCAGAGCTGAAGTACTTGACTTAGAAAACTGTGTTTCTGGTAGCCATCACCTCTGCCAGGCGCATAAGTGACCTACAAGCTTTGTCAGTGGAGCCTGATTTCATCTCCTTTCATAGAGATAAGGTAGTCCTCAGGACTAACAGGAAGTTTTTGCCTAAGGTGGTTTCAGACTTTCACCTTAATCAATCCATGTCTCTCCCTGTGTACTTCACTGACCATTCCTCCTCTGGTGAGAGGAGATTGCACAGTTTAGATGTCAAAAGAGCCCTTAGAACTATATAGAGCATACCGAGGGTCACAGGTTCGAATCCCTCCAATTGTTCCTCACCTATGGTGAGGTTGGTAAAGGGAAACCTGCCACTAAAAGATCCATTGCCAGGTGGATTGTCTCTTGTATCCAATTCTGTTACGAAAAACTGGGTAAGGTTCCTCCCTCAGGCCTGAGGGCTCACTCCACTAGGGGTACAGCTGCATCTCTGGCTGCTGCCAGGGACATTCCTATCCTAGAGATATGTCAAGCAGCTACCTGGAAAACAGTTCACACTTTTACTAAGCATTACTCCCTGGATATCCAGGCTAGGAGTGATGCTCGATTTGGCACAGATGTGCTTCAGAGCCTATTTTCCAAGTAGGTTCTGTCCCTCCTCCATGGAGGTACTGCTGTGTAGTCTGCATATGTCATAATATAGCAAGACTTCATGTTGTTTGAAGAAAAAATTACTCACCTTAGTAATGTTGTTTCTTCTAATGGAGTCTTGCTATATTATGACCTCCCCCCCAGCCTGCCCCTCTCAGAACCTCTGTTTTTGGGATGTGGGTGGGCAGTGCAATGTTGGCACTTCTTTGGTGCCCACTTCCTTTCACCCTTCTAGGGTGCTTAGGTGTTATGTTTAAGTTCTTCTTGAATCCCCCGACTTGAGTCTTTGTTTTGGGATCAAGATCAAAAAGGTGTTTTTGTAAGTTAGTAGCCAGTGGCTAGTGTAGGTTTACGGCTTCCACACAGAACCTTAGTGAGTTTTTGCTCGTAAAGATCTGACAGTTTAAGTTTGAGCTTCAACAGACAGAGTGTTTAACCAAGCTCGCGCTCAAGATTCCATGCCCTGCATGGAAGTTAACTCTTTCACCTCCGGAGCAGTTCTAACCTGGGGTTATACTGCATATGTCATAATATAGCAAGACTCCATTAGAAGAAACAACATTACTAAGGTGAGTAATTTTTCTTGCCCCCACCCGAAATTCCTTCTGAAGGTGGTGTTGGAGTTTCACCTGAATCAGGTGTTGACTCTGCCAGTGTTCTACCCCAGTCACACCTCGGAGGCTAAATATAGGCTCCATACTCTGGACCCTAGAAGAGCGCTTGCTTATTCTAAGGAGCGGACGGCTGAAGTTCGGGGAGAGGTTTGCCAGCTGTTTGTCACCTACGCTGAAGCCGCACCTGGCAGACCTGCAGCTAAGCAGACGATTGGCAGGTGGATCACTTCCTGCATAGATCTCTGCTATAGGTTGGAGGGAATGGAGCCACCCAGAGGGATAAGAGCTCATTCTACCCACTATACCGCTGCTTCAGTGACATTGACCTAGAGTCACGCCGGGATGCTGGTTTTGGGACCTCTGTTTTCTAGTCCTTATTTCTCAAGTAAGTATAGGGGGTGAGCGCCTTGCCTCCCTCCTCCCAGAGAACTGCTAGGGGTCTGCCAAGAAGTGTGGATTGAACAACATATCCATGTCCCTAGAAATACAGGTTACTCACCTGTACAGGAGTTCTAGGAGTGGTATATGTTGTTCATCCACACGACCCACCCGACCTCCCTGGCTTCAACGCACAGCCTGGCTTCCAGTGGGCTAGACTGGCATCAGGGGTGGAGACGAGAGTTTTACCACCTGGGTGGGTGGGAGGAGTCAGCTTGAAGACTTTCTGGCACATCTTAAAGTGGCTAGGTACCTGCCAAGAAGTGTGGATGAACAACATGTACAGCTCCTAGAACTCCTGTTACAGGTGAGTAACCTGTATTTTCATCCTCTGGACTTGAGGTGAGCATTCCCTTATTACAAAGAGTGCACAGCTGGAGTTCGGAAAGAGGTTTCCCAGCTGTTTGTCACCTACACTGAAGCCGCACCTGGCAAACCTACAGCCAAGCGGACGATTGGCGGGTGGATCACTTCCTGCATTGTTCTCTGCTATAGGTTGGTGGGTTGGGAGCCTCCCAGAGGGCTAAGGGCTTATTCCACCTGTCATACCGCTGCATCAGTGGCTGCTTCTAGAGACGTCCCTATCCAGGAAATCTGCAGGGCTGCTACCTGGAAGTCAGCACACACCTTCATTTCCCATTACCATTGACCTGTAGTCCTGCCGGCATGCTGGTTTTGGGGCTTCAAGTTCGCCAATCTCTGTTCCTAAGTAGGGGTGTGCGCCTTGCCTGCCTCCTCCCGGAGAACTACTGGGAGTCTGCCAGTAAGTGTGGATAGAACAACATATCCACGTCCCTTGAAACACAGGTTATTCACGGACTCACCCAACCTCCCAGGCTCAGGTGCACAACCTCTGCTTCCAGCGGGCAAGATCTGGCATCATGGGGTGGAGCCAAGGGATATACCACCTGGGTGGGTGGGAGGAGCCAGCTTGAAGACTTTCTGGCACATTTTAAAGGGAAAGGACACTGCCAGTAAGTGTGGAGGGAACAACATATACCACTCCTAGGAACTACTGTTGCAGGTGAGTAACCTGTGTTTCCTTACTTGGAGAAATCAGCACTCTCTTATTTGTTAAAATTTGAACAGTGTCTTGGGGACCATTTTCAGTAGCAGAGACCCTTGTTGTTGAGGGTCAAAGAAATAGGAACCCCCACCTTGCAGATTTTCACTGCTGCATTAACTACTGCCTATTTGCTGTTCTTACACTGATTACTGCTGTGTTGTTTTACCCAGCCTAGTTAGAACTATGTGCCTTCAGTTGTTTCTTCAGTGCCTATAATTTGCCAGCGTATTGTTGATTTCTCTGCTCCATTTAGTGCTTTTGTAGTCACTGCTGCTTGACCTGTGTATATTGCTGTGCTCATTTTTTCCCCAGTCTGTATTAGCTTTGTGAGCTACTGGCCTCTGGGAATGGGGATCATTGTGCAGTTTATAGTCTTTGTTCTTGTACAGACTAGGTAGCAAATCTGTACATAATTTTGTAGTGTAAAGTCCAAGAGTTAGATAAGCATGACAAATTAATGGAAGTTTCATTCAAGGTGTGAAGTATAGCTGCTATGCAGTCTTTTTCCAGAGAGTTGCTTTACTTCTTCTGGAATATTACCAGGCAGCTCATTGGAACACCATCCTATTGTAGTTACAGACCATAGCTGAAACTATTTACAACTTGTCTCCGATTGTCTGTAGACCTGGCTGTTGCCCAGGATTTTCAGCACTTCCATTTCCCCTCTCACCTACTCTGGACTATTATTCATTTGCCCTGCATATCTTATCTGTCTATAAGCCTCAATATGCTGCACTCCCTCCCAACTGCCTTCCTCTCTTCAAGGGACAGCGACAGCCTTCTCCAAGTGCCCCAATGTGCTACCCTCCTTCCCGACTGCCAATGGGAGCATGACAGGTTGAACTTCCTGCGCCGGACACCTCTTAGCATGAACGTGTCAGCACTGTAAAAGCTGCATGCACTTCCTGTAACTTGTGCATCCATGAGTTTTGAATTTTTCAAGGCATAATGAAAAAGGGCTGGGGCTAATACTAGTTGTTCTCTGAGCATATTGATGTTTGCCTGCTTTGATGATGAGACATTAAAAATGAGCAGTATAAGTGTGTATTTCTCTTGTTGGAAAAATTGAACCACCGTGCCGAGCATACACACCAGCACTGGATAGCAGATAATGCTGATGTAACCCCTAGATGGCGCTATCCCAGGGGCTACTACCCCTGCCTGATTTGCCACTAACAGGTTGAGGGGCCTGGATCCAATGGCGGGTGCCTCCACCCAGAGGTCAGGGTTTGCAATAGTTATACTTACTTGGTCACAGCCCTCTGGGACACTGCAACCCCCCTTTCTTCCCACTAGTGGCCCACACAATATATCAGAATTACCTTCACAGTATACACTTACCCCCAGGACTGGTTCCGGCACTGGGACCTCCTGTGAAATAAGATACAGTGCAACAATCACAGTACAGTACTTTAACATAGACAAATACCTCAGGCAGTATAACTTTGCTGAAACAAGCAGCTCTGATTTATTTAGGGGGATATAACAAGGACAGGGGGAAATCAGGTTAATTAGCTTATAACTTTACTCATCTACCTATGGCTCTGTGCACAGGCCTATCCCTACCAGTTACTGTCCCTGGGTACCCAAGCCCTAGTGGCTAGTCCAAACCGTGGCAGCTGGTAGGGGCCCTTTCACACAGAGAAAAGAAAAATTAGTTTAAACAGTCAGCAGTACAGTGATTCCATTTGGATTTAATGTGGCAATTCAACAGGGAGCGACCCTGAATTAGTACTCACGACCTCCAAACAAGATAGGGTCCTTCAACGTCAGCAGGGCTACTCTTGAGCTCCAAGAGACTCCTCACACATTTATATGGTAAACAGTCACAGGCAAAAGTCACTTAATGGCAGCAGGATTCACTTGAGGTACACAAGCCTCCTCACACATTTATATGGTAAAAAGAAAGTACTATACCGGCAGGCTGCTTCTCTATCCTGATCGCAATTACTGCACAATACCGGGAGAACACACAGCAGATTCAGTTCCTGACAGATCGAGTGCAATTCAGCAATTTCTCCAGTCTTCTACAGGGTGAGCCTGGTTTCTACTCTTCAGATATCCTTTGATTCTCTTCACAGGACTGATTCAGTCCTAACAAGCAGTTACACAAGCTGCAGACCGGAACTCTGGACCTTACACATGTTTTTGACTAAAACTGTGCACTGAAGGAGCACAGGGTTCCTTTCCCTTCACTTGCAGAGCTAAACTGAACTCCAACAGACAAAACCGGACACTTCCTTTGAGTTCCTCCAGTTCTTGGCTGGATTGGCTGTCACTCACAATAGACTGCTGCTGTTGGTCCAAAAGGCGTAAGTCTAAACTACATCTCCCAGAGTCACTGCCCATACAATCCTCTTGTGGCTGGCTCAGATTATGAGTCCAAGTTCTGATTCGTCCAAGGCACCATTTAGAGCTAGCTTACCACACTGATTGGTCCAGTTCAGCAGTTCAAAACCAGAATGGGGAACTAGGCAGACACAGTTCTGACTGCAAAGAAAGCAGGTTAGACAAACTGTCATTTCATTATTACTCTAAATGATTTCTGGCAAACAGTTACATCTTTCAGATAGGTTCCCTTTGCACTCCTAGTGACTGCAAAATGGAGTGAATTGGCAGCAGTTCGAGTGGTACTCAAGCAGAGAAGCACACAGTCCCCCCATACAAACTAATTATGTCTGCAAGCAGACAGCTCTTAAAGAGACAGTACCAGAGGCTCTAAAAACACTCACTGATAAACGGCTTAAACGCCAAACACCATTCAGGCTTGGAGCATTCAAGCAAGCTCCTGGAAGTCTTTTGGGAACCCCCATTTGCAGTGGGGTTACACCGAGATGCATGCTCAGGATTGCAGTTTATTATATTGCTTGTTTTCCATGCTGGCAAACATCAGCATACTTAAAAGAGTGGCTATAGCTGTGGAGCCTGAGCTAGACAGTAGCAAGGATTTAGTGCTCTTTATAATTGTAACCCCTAGATGGCGCTATCCCAGGGGCTACTACCCCTGCCTGATTTGCCACTAACAGGTTGAGGGGCCTGGATCCAATGGCGGGTGCCTCCACCCAGAGGTCAGGGTTTGCAATAGTTAAACTAACTTGGTCACAGCCTCTGGGACACTGCAACCCCCTTTCTTCTCACTGGTGGCCCACACAATATATCAGAATTACCTTCACAGTATACACTTACCCCCAGGTCTGGTTCCGGCACTGGGACCTCCTGTGAAATGAGATACAGTGCAACAATCACAGTACAGTACTTTAACATAGACAAATACCTCAGGCAGTATAACTTTGCTGAAACAAGCAGCTCTGATTTATTTAGGGGATATAACAAGGACAGGGAAATCAGGTTAATTAGCTTATCACTCTAATAATCTTCTGTAATGGCTCTGTGCACAGGCCTATCCCTATCAGTTACTGTCCCTGGGTACCCAAGCCCTAGTGGCTAGTCCAAACCGTGGCAGCTGGTAGGGCCCTTTTCACAGAGAAAAAGGAGAATTAAACAGTCAGCAGTACAGTAATTCCATTTGATTTAATGTGGCAATTCAACAGGGCGACCCTGAATTAGTACTCACGACCTCCAAATAAGATAGGGTCCTTCAATGTCAGAGGGCTCACTTGAGGTACACAAACCTCTTTCACACATCCATAAAAGAAAGCACTATACCAGGCAGGCTGCATCTGTATCGATCGCAATTACTGCACAATACCGGAGAACACACAGCAGATTCAGTTCCTGACAGACCGATGTAATTTTCAGCAATTCCTCCAGTCTTCTACAGGGTGAGCCTGGTTTCTACTCTTCAGAGATCCTTTGATTCTTTTCACAGGATGGATTCAGTCCTAACAAGTTGCAGACCGGAACTCGGCCTTACACGCGTTTTTGACTAAAACTGCACACTGAAAAAGTACAGGGCTCCTTCCTTCTTCACTGCCAAAGCTCAACTGAAACTCCAACTGACAAAACCGGGCTCTTCCTTTGAGTTCCTCCCAGTTCTTGACTGGATTGGCTGTCACCACACAGACTGCTGCTGTTGGTCCAAAAGGCACTGAAGTCTAAGCTTACATCTCCCAGAGTCACTGCCCATACAATCCTCTTGTGGCTGGCTCAGATTATGAGTCAAGTTCTGATTAGTCAAGGCACCATTTTAGAGCTAGCTTACCCCACACTGATTGGTCCAGTTCAGCAGTTCAAAACTAGAATGGGGAACTAGCAGACACAGTTCTGACTGCAAAGAAAGGGATTAGACAAACTGTAATTTCATTATTACTCTAAATAATTTCTGGTAAACAGTTACATCTTTCAGATAGGTTCCCTTTGCACTCCTAGTGACTGCAAAATTAAGTGAATTGGCAGCAGCTCGAGTGGTACTCGAGAAGCACACAGTCCCCATACAGACTAATTATGTCTGCAAGCAGACAGCTCTAAAGAGACAGTACCAGAGGCTCTAAAACACTCACTGATAAATGGCTTAAATGCCAAACACCATTCAGGCTTGGAGCATTCAAGCAAGCTCCTGGAAGTCTTTTGGGAACCCCATTTGCAGGGGTTACACCCTTCCTGAGCCTGGGAAAGCTTGGCCGTCCCGCGCAAGCATTACCCCATAAGTTTCAACTGCAACCATATATATTTGCATTAGGCTGCGCATACAATCATCATTCAATATATATTTTACCAAGAACACATTTCTGAAAACATTGCAGTACGTCACTCTTTACACAGTATTACATACACATTGTACCATAACTCAAGTTATTACCTCTGTACATGAAACCTGAAGAGAGGGGCCCTTCCCTATCAGTTACTTAGGGCTGGATGGGGCAAGGGCACCATACTAGAGGGCAACACAAGTAACTTGGAGTTAGCACTGATGCTCAGTTTGGGCAGTGAGCTCGGGACACATACACTCCTTTATGGACAACATGTGAGAGGCAGGTCCACAGGCCCCAAGTGAATCATAACTGAGGTGCACCACAGGCTTTACAGCTCACCAGTCTTTCTAGGGGAACTGTTATAGTCTCTGCACTCTGAGCCTCATTTTCAGCATTGTCCTCACTTGTCAGGGAGTCTCCATGGGGGTAGAGAGGCTAGAACTTGGGGCACTTTCAGCTCCAGGAGTTACAGTTTCTGAGTCCACAACATTTGGCTCGCATGGAGAGCTTTTGACACTGGCAGTGGACTGTCAGGGCACTCAAAATACTCTTCTTGTTCGGTGTATCACCAGTCTGCCCCAGTCTATCATTTTCCTCCCTGAAAGCTCAAACAGTTCAACCATGCACAATGATTCCATTTCATCTGATCTGATGCTTTGCACTTCACTTTCTGGGAGCATTGGCTCCAGGGATGAAGCTGGGGCTTAGACAGTCCAGAAGGCCCAGCTTTGTCTCCAGTATTGACTAGGGATTGCTCTGAAACAATTGACTCAGTTCAGTAAGAAGGATAGTATTCAAAGTCACTCTCACTTTCTTCCGATATGGACTGACAGTCATGCTCAACTGGGACTTGTGGAGGGAACACTTTAACTTTGCTTCTGTAGGTGCAGACTTTCTTGATCTTTTCTTAGCAGCAGCTCTAGTCACTGGTCCAGAGGGGCATCTTCTAGGGCTCAGACTCAATTAAGATTTGTCCAACTGGGCAGTAAATGATTTCTATGTATTGTTTTTACATCTTTTGAATTATTCTCAGGCCTTACTTGTACACTGGCAGATCATCTGTTTGCCCACTACAATGTGAGGAGGTGGTTTCATCGGTCCAGCAATCTTGTGCTTGCCATGCAGTCCCAGATTTCTTAGCAATACCCGATCTCCTCCTGGAGTTCCTGTGCTTTCACCTTTTATCATGCCTTTCTTTGTTGGCCAGATTTCTTTTGGCAGCCATGGTTTGAGCCAGTTGGTACGCATGAGTTAGCTGGGCCTTTAACTTTGCACATACTGTAAATAGTTGTCAGCTTTGAACCCCATCAGGAGAGACCCCAAAACACACATCTACTGGTAGTCGAGGCTTCTCTTGTAACATCAAGGTGATGTGGGGAGAATCCAGTGGCATCACTTTTAGATTGCAGTTATAAGCATGTACCAGGGTGCTAATTTGTTGGCTCCATCTAGGCTTGTCCTTGGGTGCAGGTGCCAGTGGCATATCTAGTAGCACGGTTGAAACGTTCCAGGCTGTGGTCCTGGGGTGGTAAGGAGTGGTTCTGACTTGTGACCTCCCACAGAGAAAGCATCTTTGATCAGACGACTCTCAAAAGTCTCTCCTTGATCAGAATGGATTCTTTGTGGAGTCCCCATAGTGAACAAAAAGTTTTCTAGGATACTTTGGCCACAGTGGATGCTTTCTGGTCTTTCGTGGGAAAGCTTGGGCATATCTCGTGAAATGGTCAGTGACCAGCCAGCACATTACTGATATTTCTTTGATCTGACTCCAAACTCAGAAAATCATACAGACCAGCTCCATGGGTGCACTGGTGGTGATGTTAACAAGGGGCAGCCCTCTGGGCAAAGCTTTCTCTGTAAGTAGCGACTACAAGTTCGAATGTGTTTGCTCCACATCAGCCCCCATCTTAGGTCAATAGAATCTGGATCTCACCAAGTCAAGTGTTCTGTCTATACCAAGGTGCCCATGTGGTTGTGCAAGGACCTCAGTACTGAGTCTCGAAGGCAGTAGGGCAGCACTAGTTGTTGTTTGTCTACTTGTCCCCTCTGTCTACTGTTTCTCTGTATAACAGTTTATTGATCAGTTTCAACTTAGGACCTTCTTTGTATAACAGTGCAGTTCTCAAATCAGTGGAGCGTAATTTGACACATCTTTTCCTGCATAGAGGGCTTCTAAAGCTGCTTTGATCATGGGATCGTGGATTGAGCCCGCCATCACTGTCATTGTCCAGCTGAGGCAGTGCACCAATGTCTATTGCAGAAAAGTGGCAAGGCAGGTATGCAATTCTCAGAGGGTCCCCAAGCAATCCACCTATGCAGTCCACTGCGTCCGTGGACATTTGTTCCTCCCTGTCAAACTTCGCTGAGTGCCGAATGTCAGGTTCTGCCAATCGGACCCAATCATTCTGGGGAACAGGCCTCCGGAGAGACATCAGCATTCATGTGGTTCAGACCTGCTCGTATTCTAGGAGCATAGCTATGCAGATAATGCAGAAAGCCACCTATGGCCAGTGGCATCCAACAGCTGAGGTCTGCACATAGGTCAAAGGTTATTGTCATTTTACTAGTATTTTAGCCCCATACAGTACTCATGGAATTGGTCAACAATAGCCCACTTCAAAGCTAGGAACTCTAACTTATGTACAGGATAGTTCTTTCGGATGGGGTCAGGCTCTACTGGCAAAGGCCACTGGTCTCAGGCCATTCTCGTGCTCTGGTACAACACAGCCCCCAACCCTTGTAAGTTAGCATCAGTGTGCAGGGTACGAGGTTTTCTTGGATCGGCATAGGCCAGCACTGGAGCATGGGTAAGTTGATATATGATCTCATGAAAAGCAGTTCACAATCAGGAGTCTAGCGGGCCCCAAACATTTACACTCGATGAAAATACACTTTTCAGTCTTGAGGGACGCTGACTTTTGGTATTTTTTGTGGGTTGGGGGATACCTTGAGTAAGGTTAAGTAAAGGCGGATCACTCTTGAATAGTCCTTGATGAAGCGCCTATAATAACCACAGAATCCCAGGAATCTTTGCAGTTCTTTTTAGATTTTTGGGCTGTGGCCAGGTGGTCAAGGCCTCAACTTTACTTGGTCGGTCTCTATTCCTCAGTGGATACTATGTGTCCCACATACTTTACTGATGTTTGAAAGAATTGACACTTATCAATGGACAGTTTAAGGCCAAAGTCCTCCAGTCGGTCCAATACCTTAAATAATCTGCTCTCATGTTCCTCCAGTGAGCTGCCAAACAATAACATCATCTAGGTATACCAGGCACTCTAGTAAGTTCCTTGTCCCCACTGCACACTCCATCAATCGTTGAAAGTGGCTGGGCACCTGAAATCCCTTGAGGCATCTCCCTTGAATTCATAAGTGTAGCTGGACAGATAAAGGCCGTCTTCTCACGGTCCTCTGGGGCCATCGGGATCTGGTAGTACCCTGCTGGAGATCCAGCACAGAGAACCACGCGCCCCGCTTAGGCAGTCCAAAGCATCCTGAATGCGGGCATTGTGTACTGACTAGGATAGTCCTACTGCTTAAGGTGCGATAATCCACACACATCCCATTGTTCCCATTTTTTTCCACTACTACAATGGGGAAGCATAAGGGCTTCTGGACTTTGTACACCAGCAGCTAACATCTCTTGCAGATGCCGTCTCCACATCATCTATAAGTCAGCAGGTGCCAGCAGCCGAGACCTCCTTACGAAATGGTCTTTCGTCATGCAGCCGGATATTGTGCTCAGCCTTGCACGCATCCTACATCCCATTCCTTTAAAGAAAACACCTGGTCTCTCTGGGCAAGCTTCTCACTGATCCTCATCTTTCCATTCAGCTGGCAGCGGGAGTCGCTAAATCAAACAAGTCAGGCGTTACTCTGTCATTCTTCCTGAACTCTTGCTGTTGGTAGCACTGCAGTGTCTGCACAATGCACATTAGCCAGGATGCAACCTCTTTTACTAGAATGTCTCTTTCAGACACATTATGAACTTGGACCATTACCCTTCTGGCATAAGCATGGGCTCTAGCGGGTAAATACTAGGTTTGACCAGCAGTCCCTCTGGCAATTTTCCATCGCTTGGTGCATCCAACATTAATATTTTATTCTTAACATCCTTTCTGATCTGGACCTCTCCTGTAAGGTACACTGGGCATTTGGGCGCCAGGATCAGAGACTCAGGATCTTCTTCCATACAATTCGACTGTTCCTCTGGTTCTGTTTTTTCAGCATCTCTCTGTGCCTCATAGGCTTCTTAATTAAAGCTGAACTCTTAAAGCTCCTACTAGTCTTTGACCCTGTTTTTCATAACACAACTGTGCCAGCCTTCCGAACATATGAGCATTTGTTCTAATCAACAAAGGGACACCATCATACAGTCCAGTGGGGGACACACTCAGGCTAGGGTCTCTACTTCTTCGGCTACCCAGCCACGGAGGTGGGGAAAGACAGCCAAATTCGGATATACCCGGAATAGGGGTAGGCCTTCTCACTTAACCTCTATACATGCAGTCCTTCTAATGGTTGTAAGGGTACTTGACAAATGCTTCTGATACCAATCCTGGAACATAATTGTCACTTAGGAGCCATCAAGTTTCAATACAGCTCTTGTAGACACTCCATTCACCTTTACAGTGGTTCCATGGAGGGACCCACTATTCTGGACCAGTCTGAGAGGCGGTAGTGGGGGCCTGGGCAACTGACCTTGCCACAAAAGGACGTGAATTAGCATTTTGGTGCCCTCACTGGGATCATGTCGTGGCACCTCTTAACCACTGATTTCTTCTCCAAGCTCTCCTTGTAGCCTATATGCAACTTTGTCAGTGTCTTTGGGACTGGCATTCCTTTTCATGTGCCCATCTTTCCCACAATTATAGCAAAACATACTTTCTGGGTTTGAGCTGGCCGAGGCGCCACTGGGAGCCAGGCGGGGGAGTATTACTTAACTGGAAACCTGGGTGCTGCCATCTCTGTCTGCGGCGTGATAAGCATTTGGAGACATCTCGTCAGTTTCTGCACTTTCCATGGTCAAGGAATTGAGTTTTGGAGCTGTTATCAGTAGGAGATACATGGTGGGTACTCTCACCCCTCATAGCAGATGCAGTCGGATATAGGTCAGGGCCTGTGATTTGCAGGCGTGGCCTTCATAAAGGAATTGTTTTGAATTCCGGATCTCTCTCTCAACAGTTCGCCCCATTGTGGCATATCTTTTCCTTGTCAGGAGCACTCATTGACTGTCAACCTCTGCCCCTAGAACTTCACTGATGGGTCACCCCTCAGTCACTTCGGGTCGCGCCACAGCTGTTGGTGCAGGTGCCTCCCGAGGGTCGCCTTTTTCTCAACTCCTCGAATTTCTCTCATTAACTCATCATAGGGAGGTGGGGATTCCAGTCGATTTGCCAGGCGAACTGAAGCAACAGCAGTTCTGAGAAGGGGCAGACTTAAGGATTCTGTCCAGTCTGGTTGGGTCTGGTTCAATCGCTGGCAAACTACCCTTTCTGAGGCATTCTTGCAACAATTTTTCCAGCCGAGGAGACATACAGACAACAACTCCCTTGGTACTGTTGTGCATTTCTTACTCTCCACCATAGGTCCTCATCAGAATCTGGGCTCCCATACACATTCTCAAGGCCTCAAGATAGGCCTGTGCAGTCGCTTCAGGGTTACTGGCGTTTGCTACGGATGGTAGCCAGGGCGGGACCTGGGGCTCTCACCCCAACCCTCTTTCGGCTTTTAGCCTTCCATATGCCATTCTAGCACTTGGGGCAACATAGTTCATCCAGGTCTCCCAGTCATCCTCCCCTTGGGGGTGGGGAGGGTGCCAGAGAAGATCCTCAACCTTCGGTAAGAGTCGTGACTAATGGCAGGCAGAAATAGGAGTCTGCATTGGTTCAGCCACCATTACGGGCACTGGAGCAGGAGAGGGTGTTGGGGAGGAACACCCCCATGTGGCAAGAATAGTTTCTTCAAGTCTCACAGTTTTCTCTCTCCCAGCAACCATTCAGCAAATTTCTCCTCAAAAGTTTCAGATAGTGGTGGGGCTGATTCCCTCGGTCTTTACTGTCCTTAGTTATCACTCTCCAAGCAGTGAGGGCTCCTTGTGGGGTAATGGTCTGTGGCACTTTGGAGCTATCTATGGGATCCTTAAACTCTACTAGGGCCAGGAAGTGTGGGTGAGCAGATTAGCATGCCGACCCACCACCACAGGGTTTTGTAAACCTTCCACCTTGGAAAGTACTCCCTGCACAGTGTCCGTGTTGATACCCAGGGGATGTCCAGGATAAGCATAGCATTTTGGGGGTCGATCTCCTCCCAGTACCACTCCCCAGCCGTGTGCAGCCACTCTGTCGGGTACCCATTTTTTTCTTAACAGTGGTTCTGGAATATGGCCACTAGAGGACACACAATCCCAGCGGTGAGCCTCCAAGATGTAACCCCTAGATGGCGCTATCCCAGGGCTACTACCCTGCCTGATTTGCCACTAACAGGTTGAGGGGCCTGGATCCAATGGCGGTGCCTCCACCCAGAGGTCAGGGTTTGCAATAGTTAAACTAACTTGGTCACAGCCCTCTGGGACACTGCAACCCCTTTCTTCCTCACTAGTGGCCCACACAATATATCAGAATTACCTTCACAGTATACACTTACCCCTGAGTCTGGTTCCGCACTGGGACCTCCTGTGAAATGAGATACAGTGCAAACAATCACAGTACAGTGCTTTAACATAGACAAATACCTCAGGCAGTATAACTTTGCTGAAACAAGCAGCTCTGATTTATTTAGGGATATAACAAGGACAGGGAAATCAGGTTAATTAGCTTATCACTCTAATAATCTATTTATGGCTCTGTGCACAGGCCTATCCCTATCAGTTAACTGTCCCTGGGTACCCAAGCCCTAGTGGCTAGTCCAAACCGTGGCAGCTGGTAGGGCCTTCTCACCAGAGAAAAGAGAATTAAACAGTCAGCAGTACAGTAATTCCATTTGGATTTAATGTGGCAATTCAACAGGAGCGACCCTGAATTAGTACTCACGACCTCCAAATAAGATAGGGTCCTTCAATGTCAGTAGGGCTCACTTGAGGTACACAAACCTCTTCACACATCCATATAAAAGAAAGCACTATACCAGGCAGGCTGCATCTGTATCCCGATCGCAATTACTGCACAATACCCAGGAGAACACACAGCAGATTCAGTTCTGACAGACCGAGTGTAATTTTCAGCAATTCCTCCAGTCTTCTACAGGGTGAGCCTGGTTCTACTCTTCAGAGATCCTTTGATTCTTTTCACAGGATGGATTCAGTCCCAACAAGCTGCAGACCGAACTCTGGGCCTTACACACGCTTTTGACTAAACTGCACACTGAAAAAGTACAGGGCCCTTCCTTCTTCACTGCCAAGCTCAACTGAAACTCCAACTGACAAAACCGGGCTCTTCCTTTGAGTTCCTCCCAGTTCTTGACTGGATTGGCTGTCACACAATAGACTGCTGCTGTTGGTCCAAAAGGCACTGAAGTCTAAACTACATCTCCCAGAGTCACTGCCCATACAATCCTCTTGTGGCTGGCTCAGATTATGAGTCCAAGTTCTGATTCGTCCAAGGCACCATTTTAGAGCTAGCTTACCCCACACTGATTGGTCCAGTTCAGCAGTTCAAAACTAGAATGGGAACTAGCAGACACAGTTCTGACTGCAAAGAAAGCAGGTTAGACAAACTGTAATTTCATTATTACTCTAAATAATTTCTGGTAAACAGTTACATCTTTCAGATAGGTTCCTTTGCACTCTAGTGACTGCAAAAATTAAGTGAATTGGCAGCAGCTCGAGTGGTACTCAGAGAAGCACACAGTCCCCCATACAGATTTAATTATGTCTGCAAGCAGACAGCTCTTAAAGAGACAGTACCAGAGGCTCTAAAACACTCACTGATAAATGGCTTAAAATGCCAAACACCATTCAGGCTTGGAGCATTCAAGCAAGCTCCTGGAAGTTCTTGGGAACCCCCATTTGCAGGGGGGTTACATAATCAATATTTAATTTTCTTCTAAAAGTATTAAAAGTTATTATCTCACAAGTTCTGACTGGTACAAAAGATATTTTTTGGTAGCTGAAGTATGTTGGAATCAATATGGGGAACCCGAGGAAAGAAAAAGGCTCGACTGACGGAGGTACAGTAAAGTAAAAAATGCTTCCGAACCTCCAACCACGCATTCTACTCAGGGCCGCAACTTCCCTGACTCACCTGTTGAAGGCAAAGAGATTATCACAACTCTTGGCCAAAAAAAGACCTGACTGCTGGCTTCTGTTGGGGGTCTCTCTGAAAAATTTGACTTACTGTCACACAGAGTCACAAATGTGGAAACTGAGGTTACATGCCTTAAAACCGAAGTCAGCGACACAAAGAAGCAATCCAAAGCAGCCTTAGGAACTGCTGCGAACCTGGTTAAAGAAAACACGCATTTGCGATCGCACCTGGAAAGCCTGGAGATCCAGGCCAGAGCTGTTATTGTAACAGTTATGGGGATGCCGGAAGATAGTGAGGGGGTGCTATTTGATTTTGTTCCTAAAGGACTGGATGGAGCAACAACTGGGACAACCTCTGGTAGCCCAGAATTTCAACATTCATTCATGTGGCATTCTGAGGGAGACCAGTGGATGTGGAGGTGCCGAGGGCCATCGTGATGGTAGTGGACGGAGTAGGGACTAGAGACTTTCTTCTGGCCCTGGTGAGGCAGAAAAAAAACACTCCTGCATGAGGGACAGGTGTCCCTGTACCCTGACTTAAGTTAAGCCACTCGGCAAAGGAAGAAAAATTTGATGGCATTTAGCTTATGCCCTGGAGGCAGGAGTGCCTCATGTTCTGCTCTTCCCAGCCCAAGTGCGCATAGTGTATGAGGGAAAGGTCTTCATCTTTTCAGATCCCTCGGAGGCATTGGAATGGGCCCAAAAATGCACACAGCAGCAAAGAAAGAGAACAGAATGTTCCCGGTCAGATCTTGAGAGTGAGGAACAGTGGGACACTTGAAACGAGTATGTAGTTTCTATCTTTGAGTTCAGGTTTGCTTGTCAGGCTGGTTGTCCCGCTAAACATTTATTAAAAACTTATATTGCTTTTATATTTACCTAATGATGTTGCTGATTTAACGTTTTGGATAGTCGCAAGTGGGATCGGAAGGGTAATATAGCAGCCGACTTCATAAACATAAATGCTAGCACTCTCTTAAAGTTATAAAGTTTGAGTTAAATATCTCGATTAAAAATCAGTTTATAATTGTTGGTGAACAAGGAGTCAGGATGTTTGTTATGGAGTCCGAATCCTAATGTGGGGGTACCTTTAGGGTCCATTAATGCAGGATATGCATGTGTTCTTTTTTTCCTCTTCCTCTTGTAGGATATAAGGAATTATATTAAACTGATAACCATTGTGTTAGTTTACACATGCAGCTCATGGGCTCATTATTCACAGCATATGTTGTTAATGGTTTACTTAGCTTGAAACAGGATTTACCCCCTATGATGTATCTAACTGATGCACTCAGATATCCTAATGGCATGTATTAAGGGGGTGGCGCACTCATATGACTAACAATATTTTTGAGTGGTGCATCTGGCATGTAAACTGTATGTTTACTGATATTTTAATGAACAGAAAAGTTACAAAAAAAAAGAAGAGCAGCTATAAACTACAGCACTTTTTTTTTACTATGCATTGAAAAATTCAGGACTCTTATATGTGCGAGTTACAGAAAGTGCAGGCTGCTTTTATAGTGGAGGCATGTTCATGTTGAGGGGGCACTGTCATGGACACACTAGCCCACAAACACATTGTAGGAATACGAGTGTGGGGAATGGTCGTGTGGATGTTATTATCTCCCACAAACAAGGCAGCACAAGATCAAGGAGGGTTGGCAACCTGCTGGAAATGCAGTCCCCAGCAACATGTGTGGCCATCTCGGAGGTTCGAGACAATGACAGTCATTTTCACCTGTTGTAGGCCACACAGGCAGTGTGATGGTTTTATCTGAAATTTCCATTGTTTAGAGGGGCATGTAAGTGTGCTTTTGGTTGTAGCACTCCTTTAATGCCCTTCCCAAGGGGCTGAGGATCCTCCACCAAACCATTTGCAGTTTCTTCCCAAAACAGACCACCTGAGATGCTGGATTAAATACCTAGAGCCCTCTGTGCTGATTTTCTCTAGACCTGGCTCTTACCCCAGGGAACCAACAAATCCCATAGCCCAATGTCCTGGGCTACCTAATTGCTGCCAAGGGCAAGCATTTTTTAGTCCGCCACTTGCCCATGGACGAGCATCACTCTGCATCAGTTTATTATAGGTTACTTGTACTTTGTCATCTGGCCAGGAAGGCTCACAGCTTCTGAGGCATGGAGCTGATTTTTTTTAAGGGGAGCAGCCAAGTGGGCACGTGCAGCACCACTTGGGTGAATCCACCAGAGAGATCTTGAATGCAGAGTTGCAGTGGTGGCTGAGTAAGCAGGCGTGTACCAGGGTCAGTTGGGTGATGGCACGTCACATGCCACATCTTCTGGAAGTCAGCAGGTAAGGGTAAGGGGCACAGGAGTGGCTGAGGAGGAGCGTGGGTGCCTGGCGATGGAGGTGGGGATTGACAAAGGAGTCACCAGTCAGCAGTGTGACTCCTCTCTGCCTTTAACTTATTTTCTGAGAGGATTGGAAGAGGTGGAGGAAAGGAATCAGGCAATGAGTGTTGCACATTTCAGTTATTTAGTGTACCATGAGTCTTGGTGGAGAACAGGCCAGCGTTAGTTGATGGTGATGAGCCCGGGCCTTACTTTAAAAATTAATTGGGGACCTTGCTGGGTTGCAGCATCATTTGAAATGACCTGGGATCGTTTTTCTTGGGGGAGACAAATTTAAATTAAAAAAGGACACAGTGGCACTGAGGGCTGAGGCTCTGGGCGCCTTATCGCAAGTGCCACACCAGCGACCCGTGTTCGGGAGCGGACATGAGGCACCAGGGGTTATGGGCGGAGAAGGATCAGCATCCCACGAATGCGTTTTCCTTCTCCAGGAAGGGGATTGCAGGGCTCGGTGATTGCCTACCACCTAGCGGAGGCTGGAGGTGGCACATCAGCACTGGAGACTGTGGGTGAGAATTGCGGCAGGCGCTGGTGTGGTGTGACGGGTGCATGCACGCCAGCAGCTGGTGCCATATTGCGTCGCAACCCGGAAAGTACAGCAGAAAATAGCGAGTCCTCTGAAAGAATGATGATGGTCCCTTCCACAACGGCCCGGGATGGCACCTCCCCAACACTAAATCTGGTCCCTGGGTCGAGTCGCCCCTCACTCCCGCCAAGGGTAAGTCGTGGGGTCAAGGGGGGCTGAGTGGGGGACGCCAGATGCAGGTGGGAGGACTTCAGGGGGAGAAAATAGGTAACTGTTAAAACAAACAAGACACATTTAAAAAGACAAAGCTAAGGAGAATCTGGGAAGAGGATAGAAAGGGGGGGTCAGGGTCCATTGGTGTGAGACAGTCTTTATCAACTGCTTGGGTGTCCGTGTGAGGAACGGAGGCAGGAAAAATCAGATTTGCAGGGTAATTTTAGTTGTGTGGACATCTGTGTCGCCACCCAGTTTTTAGGGTCTCACTGAGTACTGCTGTATAAGAAATAGACAGTAAAGCAAAGTTAACATGGAACTTAGTGGCAGTGCAGTAAGTGCATCTGTGCACAATAATCTCACATGCGGGCAGACAAGAAATAAAAAAAAAATAGAGAAGGGGAGAAGTGGTGGGGTGAATCAGTGGTTTGGATCTCTCAAACTCATCACTCAGCAGCATAATTCCTACTGTACACAGCTCCTGGCTGCAACAAGTAGTGAGCTAAGTAGTAAACGGTGCACTACACAAAGTACATATAAAGGTGGACAGAGATTAAAAAAAAAAAAAGAAATAGAAAAGTGGGAGTGGTGAGTAAGCAGGACTGCTGGTACGATAGTGTGGTTAAAAGAAAGACTTTCATAATAAAAAGCAATAGATCTAGTTAGTTACTAGTTAATCTAATTAATACTAGGCAGGTGAAGAACCACAGTTAAGCAAAAAAAGGTATAGGACTGAGGACTTGGAAGTCTGTGTGGGACACTTGGGCACTGGGCAGTGTGGGTGAGGACAGTGCTGTACAGAGAAGTATATAAAAGAGATTTTCTGTACAAACTAAAGTGTACTTTTACTTAAAAAAAAAAAATACCAGTTTGTTTAGTCAGTGAGTTACCCTACCCTGACAGACCCATCTTATTAATTTAACAGAACAAATTACAAATACATCATGTTTTCTGTTTTCCAATAGTCTACATCTACATAGTATTAACCATACCTCTCAACTGTCCCTGATTTTCAGGGACGTCCCTGATTTTGCCTCATAATTTTACCCTCCTAAAACTTATGTTTCTGTGACCAAACAGTGGAGTTGTAAGCACAAAATAATGTCAAATGCTAAAGTTACAGACTTGTTCTTCCTTAGAAAATACATTTTACACTAAGCCCTTATTCTTCCAGCTTCCTGAGTGGATACCACCAATTTTGAAGATGTGTCCCTGATTGTGGTCCTTTGTCCCTGATTTTTTAAGACCTGTCCCTGATTTATGAGATAGGAGGTTGAGAGGTGTGGTATTAACTATACAACCCTCACAGCTAGTACGTTGTTGTTATATAAGTTTTTTAAAACTTTTCGTAAAATATAGCCTCCTGACCGTGGACTACCACTTAAATTACTGGGACTCCCATTTTTGGCTAGGCCAGTTGTCCTTGGACTAGCCCAGGAGGGGAAGGGTTGTAAAGGGTTGATAGAGAATAAAGGCATACAGGGGTCAAGATGGAAGGAGATGCCCTTGAATGCAAGGAGTCTGGCAAATAAAACAGCAGATCTTCAAGCAGTAATGGTGTAAGGAGGGGTGGACATTGTGGCCATCGCAGAGACATGAGCATCCCAATACCATGATTGGGACCTTGTGATCCCTGGGTACAAATTGTACCGGACGGATAGGGAGAGGGGGAAGGGGGTGGTGTAGCCTTAGTCATAAGGGAAGGAATCATATGTACCAGGGAGGAGGAGGAGGAGGAAGGCAGACTAGAAGCCTTACAGCTAACACTCCAGAACAATAAAGGGAGAAGGCTTTGATTGGGAGTGGTGTACAGACCACCATCTCAGGATGTGGAGATGGACAGGGAGATGGGAAATCAGATCAGGAAAATGGGAAGTAGAGGAAACCTTCTCATAACAGGTGATTTCAACCTGCCTAGTATTGACTGGAGTACCCCGGCTACCTCCTTTGCCGGGGAAAATGTACTCCTGAAAGCTTTCCAGGACTGTTTTGTGGTACAGGGGATCACACAGTCGACCAGTGATGGTGCCATACTGGACCTGGTGCTTTCAGATGGAGAGCATGTCCAAGAGTTAGCCGTGGAGGAGCCCCTCGCAGGTAGCGACCACTATACTGTGTGGTTTTATCTCAGTATGGGTAAAGAATCAGCTAAGACCAAGATGAGGGTGGTAGACTTCAAGAAAGCAGACTTTAGAGGAATGGAGGATATACTTGTAGGGCATTTTGCAGAAATTAGACTGGGGATGGATGCAGAGCAGAAATCATCCATCATTAAGTTGGGTCTGAATGAGGCCACAAAAGATTACATAAAGACCCAGAGTAAGACATCTAGGACCAAGAGACCAAACTGATTCAACAAGGAAGTGGCAGTCAAGGTAAGGAGAAGAGGGCAGCCTTTCAGAAGTACAGATGTACTATGAGTGAGGAGGACAGAGAGTTTTTCAGGGAAATCTCGAGAGGCAAGGAAAATGGTCCGATTGGCAAAGCTGCAAAGGAACCAAGGCTAGCACAGGGGATCAAGGAGGGGAAAAGGACTCTTCAGATATAGAAGGGAGAGAAGTAGTAAGGGAGGGACAGTTAGGTTTAAGGAGGGGATGGGAGGAAAACAGTGAAGAACAGACAGGCACTGAATGAGTACTTCAGCTCTGTATTCTCTAGGAAAAAGGATGGACCTATGCCGCAGAGGATTATGGGGGGTTGGAGTGGGGGGGTGAAACAGGGACATCAAAATAAATAGGGTTTTGGAAGGTCTCCAGTCCCTTTGAGTGGACATGACACGTGGCCCAGATGGCATACAGCTGAGGGTCCTGAAAGAACTGGCAGAGGAGTTGGCGGCCCCCCCGGTGGATCTGTTTAACACCTCACTAAAGACGGGGTACGTGCCTTGGGACTGGAAAATGGCTCATGTGGTGCCACTCCACACGAGTGGTCCCAGAGGTGAGCCTGGCAACTACAGACCAGTCAGTCTAACATCCATTATTGGGAAATTGATGGAGACACTTCTAAAACAAAGGTTGGTAAACTTTCTGGAGGTTAATGGTCTCCAGTACAATAGGCAGCATGGGTTTGTCATGGGGAGATCCTGCCAAACAAACAAGATAGAATTTTTTGATTGGGTCACAAGGTCATTAGACAAAATCCTGTGAGTTGATGTACTATACCGAGACTTCAGTAAGGCCTTTTACTCCATGCTGCATGGTAACTTGCTTAGAAAACTAAGTAGCCTGGGAGTCGGGGTTAAGCTGCTGGGGTGGATCAGGAGCTGGCTGCAGGAAAGGAAACAGAGAGTGATGGTAGGGAGTGAACTGTTTATGCCTAGACCTGTAACCTGTGGGGTACCGCAGGGATCAGTGCTTGGTCCAGTATTATTCAACATCTTTATTGACGACATAGCAGTAGGGATCAAAAGTAAGGTCTGATTTTCACAGATGATACTAAAATATGTGGGAGGGTGGGCACAGAGGAGGGGAGTCAGGAACTCTGAGAGGATCTGGCCAAACTTGAGAAATGGTCTAGAATCTGGCAGTTGGAGTTTTAATGCCAAGAAGTTCAAGGTCATGCACCTGGGAGCTAGGAGCCCAGGGGCCAGCTATTGACTTGGGGGGTACAGGTGTCCAGCTAAAAGAAGGAAAAGGATCTAGGGTGATAGTCAGAGGTGACATGAAACACTCTGCGCAGTGTTATAAAGTGGCAGCCAAAGCAAATAAAATGCTGGGATGCATCTCCAGGGGAATCACTTCCAGGAGAGAGGAAGTCATTCTGCCCTTGTACTGGTCATTGGTTAGACTAGCTGGCAGTATAGCCTAGAGGTTAGAGTAACGAGCTGTGAATGAGCCTGATACATCCAGCAGACCAGACCTTCATTTAATTCTCACAACCCCCACTTGCATACTGTGTGACTCTGAGCAAGTCACTTAACTGCCTAGTGCTCCCAAGTCGCCCCTGAAAACAGACACTTGTGCCTAGTAGGCCATACCCGGTTACCGAAGACTAAAAAATTAAAAAATATACTGCACTTGGAGTACTGTGTGCAGTTCTGGTGCCCTTATTTAATGGACATAAAGCTGCTTGACAGGGTCCAGCGTTGGACGACTAAGATGATCCAGGGCAAGGGGGACAAACCATATGATGAGCAGTTAAGGGAGCTTAATATGTATTCTTGGAGGACAGAAGGGAAAGGGGGGATATGATAGAAACCTTCAGGTATCTAAAGGGTATAAACAGGGTTGGAGTGGAAGGCATTTTCAATTTAAAAAGAAAGGGGACCTCTAGGGGCCATAGTCTGAAACTTGTAGGGGAGGGTAGATTTAAAAAACAAATAAGGAAGGCACTTTTTCACAGAAAGGTTGGTGTCAAAGTGGAATGGACTGCCTGAGGAAGTGGCATCTTTGGAAACAGTGGGAAATTTTGAGGGGGGGTGCGAGTGGGACAGGGTAAAGATGAGTGGCAATGGGAGGGGGGAAGGGAGGATCACTCTTGGATGCAAGAGGAGGGTGGGGCAGCTCCAGTAAAATAGACTGAGATGCACAATCGAACAGACTTGTTAGACCACTAAGGCCTTTTTCTGCAGATACAGTATTTTTTGTATATTTGTATGTAAATTTGAAATTTGTTGATCCCTGTCTTACCTAGGATTTCCAACACATATCCATTTCCCTTCCCAGCTACTCTGTCTATAGACAAGACTGCACCAAAGGGAGTGGGGTTGCTATTTATGCTGCTCACTTTCCGTTACTAGATTCTGTCTTGTCTCCTCTCTGTCTTCCCATGAGCCGCTTGTCAGCAAACTCTCTCTTCCCTCTCCGTCTCTGTTCTTATTGCTGGTGTCTGCCCTGGTGCCAAACCTGACTCTGTCCTCCACCTCCTCTCTTTCATCATTTCTCTAGAAGCAACTAGTGAACTACTAGCAATTGAAGAGTTTAATTCTAATTGGTCCTTCCCTTCCATAAAAGAAAATTAACTCAAAACATTCACTCTCTCCAGCTCACACAACACATCTCTGGACACTTATCCCAGCCCCACCTCCTCAAATAACTGGATCCTCTCATCCCATCCCCATTGCATTGTAGAAATTGACACTCTCCCTGACACCCTCAGTGATCGCCATGTGGTCTACTATGTGCAGAAAGTCCAGTGCCCTAAAGCCCCCCCCAAAAAAAAAAAAATCCAGCTCTGATTATTTCAGGTCCCTTGTCCTGTCTACTCTCCTGGTTGACCTGTACCCTCAACACTACATGCTGGTCTGATGTAGATGATGCCTTCTTATTCTTCAAATCAATTTTGTTCACTCCTATTTTGATTCTTCCACTTAATGGCCAAACCCTGTGCACAAGCTAGATAGTTCTATCATAGTGAACCCGGGTGAGGTGCAACCTCCCTCAGTCAGTTCTTCTTACATGAAAACATAGAGGTTGACGGCAGATAAGGACCACCTAGGCCCATCTAGTCTGCCCATTATTTCTACCTGATGAATATTGCCATATTTATTAAATCCTTCCTCTGTGCCTGCTGTCTGCTTACTCCCTGTCCTCCTCAGTTCCTCTCTCTATTTTTTTCTTCTTCTCTCTGCTACTGCTGCATTCTGCTTTACAGTTTTGCAGACTCACTGAGGCTACAGTCCTGACAGATGAGACAAAATGTCTTATCTTGCTGTTCCTGCTATTGGCTGCCATTATCACTGAGACTGTTAATCTTGCATTCTGTATTGGTACTGTCCCTGGTGTTTGAAAGAGAGCCAAATGTCAACCTTCTACATAAAGGTGATTATCCCTCTGCTCAAGGCAACCATCATTCTGTTTGTCTCCACCCTGCTTTGCCTAAGCTTCAAGAGTACCCAGTTTTCTATTAGCTCTCTCCTTTCCTTAAATCTTTAGCCTTTCTTAGCCTCTTCCAGTCTGGGTTTAGGAAATTACACTCCACAGTAACTTCACTACTACAACTCACTGACTCTCCTGAAGGAATGGATCAGTCAGGTTAGCACTGCTATCTTTGTTTAATTTATAAAGGTAGACCCTATTAAGGCCTTCATCATGGTTGCCTGCCCCTTCTTCTTGACAAGATAACAGGTGCTGGACTCTGATCATGCAGTCAAGTAGTTTAGCTCCCACCTGGTGGTAGGTCCCAGGCAATCCTCTTAGTCGACTCCCTCTCCCTATTTAGTTTCCTAAGATTCCGTCCTTGGTCTTATCTAGTTTTTGATCTTCTTAAATGACTTCTCTTTTTTCTTCCCACATATATTTTTTGTCCCCAGCCGGCATTTGACAGATATACTTTTTTTCATGTCTTACACACATGGCCTTCATGTTGCACTGGCCATGGGATTTACCCCTTAGTTGCCCCTTCGTCCACCTTCCTACTGAGGATGCAGACACAAGAACATTATGTCTAGGCTGTCGGCGTGCTGATGCATGCCCATGCATAATGGAGTCCTCCCCCTCCCTACATCACTCTGCCTGTACTACCACGGGTGCTTCCACAGGTGGCAGTGGCAGAATGGTGTGATGGCCCTCCCTCCCTGAAGGAGAGCTTACCCTGGGATGTTTACTTCTCCCCCCCCGGCTGGCCCTGATGGCCCAGCTTCTTTCCTGAACCCAGATTGCCATTGTGACAAGTCGTAGTGCTACTGCTGCACCAAAGGGACAGCCTTAAATGATCTTCTAAAGGCCTATGGCATCTCCTACATCCACATGTGCACAAATAACATAGTGCTCTTTGCAAGTGCCCCCCACACCCACTTTGAGCTAATGTTGCAGCTGCAGCAGGACTTCTAAAGTGCCCAGTGCTCACTCTGTAACAGCCAGTTAACTCTGAATGCTAAAAAGACAGTATCTATGACTTTATGTACCATTCAGTGTTCAGTTAGCATACAGTCTTTTCGACCTAGAAGTGCTTCCAGTTGGAGGCGGTTTCCTCCTTTAAATACCTGGAACTTTTCGCTTAGAGTCACGTTGACTTATCCTGCTTCATCACCTCAATTTATGGCAGATTGCTCCCCAAGATCAGTGCCCTATGCAGATGGTAAAGCTTGTGACTGCTTCCTGCCTGGCAGAAGATCATTGTAATCCCTACCATATGACTACTGAGATGTCATGTATTAAGCCAATTCTAAATCCACCCTAACGAGACTAAACCCTCTTGGGCTCCTTCTCTTGTTTTGCCCTTGGTGTCCTGCACTGTTTAACTGCTCACTCTACTCCTCCCCTCTCTTCCAGCTCTCTTAAGAGCAGACAGCTCTCCCATTCTGTCTCTCTCATCTCAGAGTTCTGGTTTGGTTTCCTCCCATTACCTCAGCTCTTTCCTCACCTGCCCATCCCTCCTCTTACTCTCTGCATTACTCTTTCTCTCTGTCCCTCTCCCCCCCACGCTGCGCTTCTCTATTTCTGCCTGGCAGACACCTTTCCATACTGCCACTTTCCTCAGAGTTCTGGTTTGGTTCTTTCTGCTCTGTCCTTTCTTGCCCACTCAACCTCTCTTGCTCCCCCTTTCCCTTGCTTTCTGTCTACCCCCCCACACACACCTCTCGCCTCTGGCAGATGTCGCTCCCATTCTGCCTGCCTTATCTCAGAGTTCTGGTTTGGTTCCCTCCCTTGTTACCTCAGCTCTCTTCTCTCTTGCTCATCCCCCTCCTCTTACCCCTTCTGTTTCCCTGACTCATTATTCTTCTTGCCCTGCACCAAGTTCACTGCAGGGCTGTCTGCCTTGTTTTTTGGCTCTCTCGGCTTTGGTCTTGCTTCCTGGTCTCCATCTGCTTAGAATTCTCTCTTGCTGCCCTGAAAGTCTTCCTCCATGACCACACCATTCCTGTCTAATCCTGTGCCTAATTTTCTTTCTCTCTTGCCCATTTTTTGTGCTGTATTTATGCTTTTGCAGTGTGTGCCAATGTAAATACGTAGTAAAATTATTTAGCTAGGCGCTTCCAATTCTATGGGCTCTTAACAGTAGCAGGCAGCAACAGAATAAAACAGAATAATAAAAGCACAATTTAAATAATCAGCAAGATAAATATATAAATATATCAGGCACTATTTAAAATATGTCTGCAAGATAAGCAAGGTTAAAAGTGTGGCTCTAGGGCCCTCCTGAACACCTCCACCATCGGGGCCTCCTCAAAGATCTTGGAAGAGAGTTCCAGAGGACCAGGCTGGCCACACAGAATGAACGATCATCCCGAGGTTTTCAGCCCGGTGTTCAGAACTGCTAGGAGGCCCTGGGAGGAGGAACGGAGGGAGCAAAACGGAATGGCAGGATTCTGGATACAGGTTAGACTAATGCATGCTAAAATAGAAATGAAGTTAAAATTAACATTTTGACAATAGGTGTTCTTCAGGAAAAAGTTACGGAACATCTTGAAGAAGACCTGTTGTTAAAACACCGATGTAACTTTATTTTCTGTTTTCAGCATAAATGTAATCTAATCCGTTTGTTTTATTTGCAGTACACACACTACCGCAGCATTCTGCTTTTTTTACAGTAACAAGTAACAGTGATATAGATTATTAATTTTTAAAAGCAATTTCTACAGCACTGCCTCAGATAGCCTGGAAGGGATAGTATCGGCTACAGCAGTAGGGAAACTAGTATTTTAACTTTAGTATGTTGTTTAACCATTTTTATTAATTAACAGGAAAACTGCAGTGTGAATGGGGTTTATTAAGCATGGATGATAAGCAACGGCTTACAACAAGGCCTGCAGAGAGGGCTTTTCCTTGCTTGGAAGAGGAAAATTATCTACTACATCCATTTGCCTTTCAGCCTGAAAAGCCCAGGCCAGCATATAGCCGGTGTTGTATGCTAGACAATACAAAAATATGTCAGAATATTCAGTCCTTTTGTTACCCCAGCTTTGTTAGCTAATACTTGTCTTCAGGCCATTTCACACATGAAAAAAGAGAAGCCCTGTTTGATCTTTGTAAACTAAGTATTAGGAAAGCCTAGCAGTGTGATGGACATAAGTAAGGTCAGACATGGGAGGAGATTACTTTTGACGGACATTCTTTTGCCCCAGAATGGTGTGGGCAGGGCAGGAAAAGATTTGAGGTCTTCCATGAAGAGTCTATTCATCAGCCAGTTACACGCTCATGTCTTTAAATAAATGAAGGGGGAAATGTGAATGTAAAGGACGTGTAACCAACTGAATAGAGCCTTGGATGCTTTGAGTAGTTAAGACTATTGATAGAGTAAATTATCTTTGATGGTTACCCCAAAGTGTCTTTCCAAGAAAGTATACAGCCCTAAGGTAGTTTACCTTGTGAGCTTAAGTGGACAGCAGTATGGCCTCTGCTTTTCCCAGCTCAGAGTACTGTACCTAGAAAGTTTGTATGCAATCCAGAATAGACTGAAAACCACTGGAAAGCTGCTGCATTGTTACAAAAGGTTATCTGCATAAATGGCATTTTTGATATGTTTTCTCTGTTCGGGATACCCACAGACTCTTTATTACTCCTGATTCTACCAGGGATTCAAGTGTCAGTGTTGCTATGAATGTCATTGGTTTTAACAGCAGACTGGGAAGGCTATTTAAGTCTTGTAGCCATGTAAGGGAATAATCCTTGACACTATAACTCCAAAATAACTATATTTATGGTAGCAGACACGCCTGTGTATTCCATTTATGACAGTAGCCCCTCTAAAATTATTGATCATTTACTGTTCAGTTATTATGGCGGCGGTGCATCACATTGACACCTAGGGCACCAAGGTTCATAAGGAAGCCCCGGAATCCCACACCAGGGCTTGCAGGAGTTCAACTAAGGCGCAGCAGTGATGTCAGCTGTATAGAGGCGCAAGAATGCAGAAACCCATGGTGACCCTGATCATTGGGGTGGTGGATTGAGGGGGGGTGGGGCAAAAAATGAAGGACAAACAAAACCAATGATTGATCATTAAATGCTTGACAGCAGCAGCTGTAGTTTATAAACGTATGTAAATGACTGCTAGTGTAAATACTGTATGATTTTCTTTAGAGATTTCTAGTGAACGCATCAATAATAGTCTTTAACAATAATGAAAATATAATGTTCATTGACAGTAAACCTTTTTTCTTATTAATTATTGGAGATAGTGTAGCCTACTGGTTTGAGCAAGTTCAGACCCCACCCCAGAAAGTCGACCCAAGACCCAACTGAAACGGTTGCACTACCATGCAGGTGACTCTGGTTCAGGAACGAGCTTCAGATGCTTGCAGTAGGAAAGCTAAGGATGGAAGGAGCTACCAATAGCAGCATCTTCTGGCCTGGGAAGGGTGGTGGGGTGGCCCATGCAGTGGGCATGGGGACCTTGTTCCTTCACAGGGACTCTCTGTGTGTACCTACAGCTTATACTGGAGCTATGCACAATGCTGATGGGAAATGAAAGGGCACAGTTAGAGGAAAATGGTGGTCACCTGGATGATGACACATGCATTTTTAGAGTGCACGGACCCTGGACACTTCATGACAGATTATCTTCCATAGGGGGAAGGGTCCCACCACTGTGAAATCATGAAAAAAACTCAAAGTGAGTTAAGAGGGTTGTCAGGATTGGGAGATCATCAGCAGGAACCAAGAGCAGGATGTTTCCCTCAATGCTGCCTAGCTAGCCGGCCCGCCAGCACAGTGGTAGGGTTACCACTCGGGGCGCCAGTAACCTGGGTTTGGTAACAGACTCAGGTGGCTGGAGGGTAGTCAGGAGGAGGATTGAGCACCCATAGGCCGCTCTCCTCCGGGGCGGGTGGGTTGCCTGCTCCGCTCTCTACTGCCACCTGGGTGACCACGGTGGCGGTGCAGTGGGACAGTTGTAAGGGAGGGAAGGACAGCGTCCGGGGAGTCAGAGTGTCTGTGCATCACCACTGCTCTGCCCCTAAGCCTCAATGCATGACGACGCCTGTGGGATGGCACCAGAAACAAGGAAAATGGACCCTTGATGCCGGGCGAGATGGAGATCTAAGCTTCCAGACACCGTGAACTCGGCTTTCATGGGAGACCGCCCAGACTGACGGACACACACTCTAATGGACTAGAAAGGGAAAAGTCCAGGGGTCTCCCTCCTCCCTGCGCGTGGGGTGGAGGTAGGCCGAGGCAGCATGGGGTCAGTCCTGGAGGCTTCCTGAGAGGTACCGGGGAAGGGCAGAGCGAGCATTGGATCCTCAGAAGGGAGCGGCATCTAAGGTGAGAAGGGGTCATAAAGAGAAAAATACAAAATATTAGAAAGTGCTGCCTAGCAATGAGTGATGGAGTGCTGCAGAGCCATGAAGTCTAGGGTGGCATTGAGGGACACAATCTACTGTAAATAAATAGGTTATTTTCAGTCACCCTAAGACAAGTCTTATTTATACCATGGGAGGGATGAAAAACATGAAGAAAGAAAAGTGGTTATTCAAGCATTAATTCTCTTACAGGACCAATACGTGTATTCTCCCTGCAACCCATGCTGTTTTCCCTGTAGCTTCATCACAATGGCATTCAGTTTTCCATGGTAAAAATAGGACATTCCATAAGTCATGCATAATTAAGTTTTTTATTCACTCTGGAATATTGCTAGCAGTGTTGACCTAGAACTCCTGGCTCTGCTATGCTCCACCACTTGTTACTAGGCGGCACTGTTGTCAGCATTCTAAAATAAATAAATAAGATTATTTCTGCATGCCCTATGGAATACCCGCTATATATACACACAACACACATGTGGTGAAACAATTGGGTAACTAAATCGTTAGTGTGGGATAAATATTTATTTTCACTTAGAACATGTTATTTCCACTTAGACTCTGGAAATAGAGCACTGAGAAAAATGGGCCAGATACAGAGTTTACAATGGAAAGAAAGGCAGTTTTAAGCCAAAATAAGATACAACACTAATAAAAACAGCAGGCATAGGGCCAGATATTCAAAACTTTGCCCCGGGGCTAAATTAGCACTGCCCGGAGGGCAAACTGTGCCCAGAGCAAAAACATAGCTATATTCAAAGCGAATAGCCCGGTGCAAAACCAGCTAAATATTGCAAGCGAAGGAAGCTGGGCAAACAGGCCCAGGAGTGCAGGGCAAACATTGCCCAGGATTAAGACAGCACTGAATATAGCAACAGGGAAGTGCAAACTGCAGCTGCAGCTTATTAGGCTCTGTAGCAAGCCAGTGTTGCAGGTGGAGAACATTGTGTGTGATTGCACAGAGATGTCACACAGCTACTGCAAACACACCTTTCAACCTCCTACCTCATAACACAGGGACAAGGCTTAAAACAATCAGGACAAAGGTTTAAAATCAGGACACACCTAATAAACTGGAGGTATCTACTCAGGAAGCTGGTAGAATAAGTGGTGTAGTATAAAATGCATTTGCTAGGGAAGAACACATCTGTAACAGTAATGTCTGACATTATGTTATGCTTACAACCCCCACTGTTTGGTCATGGAAACACAAGTTGTAGGAGGGACAGAGTAAACGTTTGAGGTAAAATCAGGGACGTCCCTGAAAACTAGGGACAGTTGAGAGGTATGACTGCAAAAAACAATGTAAGCCACACACTGCAGAACTGTGCTATGCTGAAGTGAGGTTGTTTGCCCGGGGCTAACCTTATTGCACAGTGCTAACACATTAGCCCAGCGCAAACTGGTTAGCCCAGGGCAAACGGGAGCTATATTCAAAGCTCCCATGCAAATGAGCCTACTTAGGTAATCCGTGGGCAAACAAGCACATTTGCATCTCATTAAGTGCTGTGTAGCATACATTAGCATGCAGTTTGCCCGGTGCTACTGCATGGAGCGAAAAGCTCCCCCTTTTGGTCGGAATGGAAGTACAGGCTGGATGCTGCAGGCCAAGGCATGCCCACAGCATCCCCTGTTGGCCGGAATGGATGTACAAGCTGGCAGCAGCAGGAACTGTGCGCTGGCAGGTACGAGCAGTGCATACAACATAGCTATGTAGCACTGCAAGCAGTACATAATGAGATATATAGATCCGTAGCGATCTATAACTATAGATCAATGCAGAGACACATGCATATACATATATATATATATATACACACACTACCGGTGGCACACATGCCCTGGATGATGTCCCCTCCACACCAATAGAGGCAGCCCACAGCAGGTGTGGGTGGGAACACAAGCATGCATGGGGCAGGCATTAGGCAAACCTGCTGGGGATGGGGGTGGGTTGTCAGCTGTGGTCACTGGGCTGTGTAGCGCAGCCAGCCAACATATAGTGACCTGGGCAGACAGGCTGGGCCAGGCAGCCCTTCACAGCCATCATGGTCCCTGTGTCCACCTGTGTTGTTTTCCTCCTGGTAGTCCAGTGGTCCCCCCTCCCCAGCACCGCCCCTGGCCCCGTGTAGAAAAACAATATCTTTCCTGGTAGTCTAGTGGTCCACCACCCCCCCAAGTACCGCTCCCGACCACGGTTAAATAAAGTGCTAGTGACTTCTCGTGTAACCCTACTTGCAAATGGGGGTTCCCAAAAGACTTCCAGGAGCTTGCTTGAATGCTCCAAGCCTGAATGTGTTTGGCATTTAAGCCATTTATCAGTGAGTATTTTAGAGCCTCTGGTACTGTCTCTTTAAGAGCTGTCTGCTTGCAGACATAATTAGTTTAGTATGGAGGGACTGTGTGTTTCTCTGAGTACCACTCGAGCTGCTGCCAATTCATCTATTTTGCAGTCACTAGGAGTGCAAAGGAACCTATCTGAAAGATGTAACTGTTTGCCAGAAATTATTTAGAGTAATAATGAAATTACAGTTTGTCTAACCTGCTTTCTTTGCAGTCAGAACTGTGTCTGCTAGTTCCCCATTCTAGTTTTGAACTGCTGAACTGGACCAATCAGTGTGGGGTAAGCTAGCTCTAAAGTGGTGCCTTGGACGAATCAGAACTTGGACTCATAATCTGAGCCAGCCACAAGAGGATTGTATGGGCAGTGACTCTGGGAGATGTAGTTTAGACTTCAGTGCCTTTTTGGACCAACAGCAGCAGTCTATTGTGAGTGACAGCCAATCCAGTCAAGAACTGGGAGGAACTCAAAGGAAGTGCCCGTTTTGTCGGTTGGAGTTTCAGTTGAGCTTTGGCAGTGAAGAAGGAAGGAGCCCTGTGCTTTTCAGTGTGCAGTTTTAGTCCAAAAACGTGTGTAAGGCCCAGAGTTCCGTCTGCAGCTTGTTAGGACTGAATCTGTCCCGTAGAAAAGAATCAAAGGATCTCTGAAGAGTAGAAACCAGGCTCACCCTGTAGAAGACTGGAAGAATTGCTGAAAATTGTACTCGTCTGTCAGGAACTGAATCTGCTGTGTGTTCTCCCGGTATTGTGCAGTAATTGCGATCGGGATACAGATGCAGCCTGCCTGGTATAGTGCTTTTTTATATAAATGTGTGAAGAGGTTTGTGTACCTCAAGTGAGCCCTGCTGACATTGAAGGACCCTATCTATTTGGAGGTCGTGGAGTACTAATTCAGGGTCGCTCCCTGTTGAATTGCCACATTAAATCCAAATGGAATTACTGTACTGCTGACTGTTTAATTTTTCCTTTTCTCTGTGTGAAAGGGCCCTACCAGCTGCCACGGTTTGGACTAGCCACTAGGGCTTGGGTACCCAGGGACAGTAACTGATAGATAGGCCCTGCACAGAGCCATAGGTAGATTATTAGAGTGATAAGCTAATTAACCTGATTTCCCTGTCCTTGTTATATCCCCTAAATAAATCAGAGCTGCTTGTTTCAGCAAAGTTGTACTGCTCTGAGGTATTTGTCTATGTTAAAGTACTGTACTGTGATTGTTGCACTGTATCTCATTTCACAGGAGGTCCAGTGCCGAACCAGTCCTGGGGGTAAGTGTATACTGTGAAGGTAATTCTGATATATTGTGTGGGCTACTAGTGGGAAGAAGGGGTTGCAGTGTCCCAGAGGGCTGTGACCAAGTTAGTTTAACTATTGCAAACCCTGACCTCTGGGTGGAGGCACCGCCATTGGATCCAGGCCCTCAACCTGTTAGTGGCAAATCAGGCAGGGGTAGTAGCCTCTGGGATAGCGTCATCTGTGGGTTACATCTTGGAGGCACTGCTGGGATGTGTGTCCTAGTGGCCATATTTACTAACCACTGTTAAGAAAAAAATGGGTACCTCGACAGAAGTGGCTGTGCACCGGCTGGTGGAGGGTGTACTGGGGAGGAGATCGACCCCAAAATGCTATGCTTATCCTGGACATCCCCTGGGTATCAATACGGACACTGTGCAGGGAGTACTTTCCAAGGTGGAAGGTTTACAAACCCTGTGGTGGTGGGTCGGCATGCTAATCTGCTCACCCACACTTTCCTGGCCCTAGTAGAGTTTAAGGATCCCATAGATAGCTCCAAAGTGCCACAGACCATTACCCCAGAGGGAGCCCTCACTGCTTGGAGAGTGATAACTAAGGAGCAGTAAAGACCTGGGGAATCAGCCCCACCACTATCTGAAACTTTTGAGGAGAAATTTGCTGAATGGTTGCTGGGAGAGGGAAAACTGTGGAGGACTTGAAGAAACTATTCTTGCCACCTGGGGTGTTCCTCCCAACACCCTCTCCTGCTCCAGTGCCCGTAATGGTGGCTGAACCAATGCAGACTCCTATTTCTGCACCTGCCATTAGTCACGACTCTTACTAAGGTTGAGGATCTTCTCTGGCACCTCCCCACCCCAAGGAGGGATGACTGGGAGACCTGATAGACTATGTTGCCCCAAGTGCTAGAATGGCAATGCTCGAAGGCTAAAAGCGAAAGAGGGTTAGTGAGAGCCTCCGAGGTCCTGCCCTGGCTACCATCCGCGTAAACGGGCCAGTAACCCTGAAGCGACTGCACAGGCCTATCTTGAGGCCTTGAGAATGTGTATGGGAGCCCAGATTCTGATGAGGACCTATGGTGAGAGTAAGAAATGCACAACAGTACCAAGGAGTTGTTGTCTGTGTATGTCTCTGCTGGAAAAATTGTTGCAAGAATGCCTCAGAAAGGGTAGTTTGCCAGCGATTGAACTGGACCGAACAGACTGGACAGAATCCTTAAGTCTGCCCCTTCTCAGAACTGCTGTTGCTTCAGTTACGCCTGGCAAATCGACTGGAATCCCACCCCTATGATGAGTTAATGAGAGAAATTCAGGAGTTGAGAAAAGCGACACTCGGAGGTACCTGCACCAACAGCTGTGGCTACGAATTCGAAAGGACTGAGGGTGACCCATCAAGTGAAGTTCAGGGCAGAGGTTGACAGTCAATGAGTGCTCTGACAAGGAAAAGATATGCCACAATGGGGCGAACTGTTGAGAGAGATCCGGAATTCAAAACAGTCCCTTTATGAAGGCCACGCCTGCAAGACGGGCCCTGACCTATATCCGACTGCATCTGCTATGGGTGGGGGTACCACCCATGTATCTCCTCCTGCTGATAACAGCTCCAAACTCAATTCCTTGACCATGGAAGTGGAGAAACTGACTAGATGTTCCAAATGCTTATCACGCCGCAGACAGAGATGGCACCCAGGTTTCCAGTGTAGTACCCCGCCTCTGGCTCCCAGTGTGGCGCCGCCAGCTCAAACTCCAGAAAGTATGTTTTGCTATAATTTGGGAAAGATGGGCACATGAAAAGGAATGCCAGTCCCCAAAAAGACACTGACAAAAGTTGCATATAGGCTACAAGGGAGAGCTTGGAGAAGAATCAGTGGTTAAGAGGTGCACGTATATGATCCCAGTGAGGGCACCAAAATGCTAATTCACGCCCTTTGTGGCAAGGTCAGTTGCCCAGGCCCCCACTACCGCCTCTCCAGACTGGTCCAGAATAGTGGGTCCCTCCATGGAGACCACTGTAAAGGTGAATGGAGTGTCTACAAGAGCTGTATTAGACAGTGGCTCCTAAGTGACAATTATGTTCCAGGATTGGTATCAGAAGCATTTGTCAGACGTGACCTTACAACCATTAGAAGGACTGCATGTATGGGGTTAAGGAGAAGGCCTACCCTATTCCGGGTATATCCGAATTTGGCTGTCTTTCCCCACCTCCGTGGCTGGAGTGGCCGAACAAGTAGAGACCCTAGCCTTAGTGTGTCCCCCACTGGACTGTATGATGGTGTCCCTTTGTTGATTGGAACAAATGCTCATATGTTCAGAAGGCTGCACAGTTGTGTTATGAAAACAGGGTCAAAGACTAGTAGAGCTTTAAGAGTTCTGGCTTTAATTAAGAAGGCCTATGAGGCACAGAGAGATGCTGAAAAACAGAACCAGAGGAACCGGTCGGAATTGTATGGAAGAAGGATCCTGAGTCTCTGATCCTGGAGCCAAATGCCCAGTGTACCTTACAGGGAGAGGTCCTGATCAGAAAGGATGTTAAGAATAAAATATTAATGTTGGATGCACAGGCGGTGGAAAATTGCCAGAGGGACTGCTGGGTCAGCTTTAGTATTTGCCTGCTAGAGCCCATGCTTATGCCAGAAGGGTAATGGTCCAAGTTCATAATGTGTCTGAAAGAGACATTCGAGTAAACAGAGGTTGCATCCTGGCTAATGTGCATTGTGCAGACACTGCAGTGCTACCCAGCAGCAAGAGTTCAAGGAAGAATGACAGAGTAAGCCTGACTTGTTTGATTTTGGCTACCCCGCCTGCCAGCTGGAAAGTGAGGATCATGTGAGGATCTGCCCAGAGAGACCAGGTGTTTTCTTTAAAGGAATGGGATGTAGGATGCGCAAGGAGCTGAGCACAATATCCGGCTGCATGACGAAAGACCATTTCGTGAGAGGTCTCACCTAGCACCTGCTGACATAGATGGAGGTGGAGAGAGCATCTCAAGAGATGTTAGCTGCTGGTGTGGTACAAGAATCCAGATCCTTATCTTCCCCATTGTGGTAGTGAGGAAAAAGAATGGAACAGTAAGGATGTGTGTGGATTATCGCAGACTTAAAACCGGCGGACTATCCCTGATCAGTACACAATGCCCCGTATTCAGGATGCTTTGGACTGCCTAAACGGGAGCAAGTGGTTCTCTGTGCTGGATCTCCATGAGTGGGTACTACTAGATCCCGGCATGGCCCCAGAGGACCGTGAGAAGACTGCCTTTATCTGTCCGCTATTTCTATGAATTCATGAGGATGCCTCAATGATTTCAGGTGCCCCAGCCACTTTTCAACGATTGATGGAGTGCAGTGGGGACATGAACTTACTAGAGTGCCTGTATACCTAGATGATGTTATTGTGTTTGGCAGCTCACTGGAGGAACATGAAAGCAGATTATTTAAGGTATTGGACCGACTGGAGGACTTTGGCCTTAAACTGTCCATTGATAAGTGTCAATTCTTTCAAACATCAGTAAAGTATGGGACACATAGTATCCACCGAGGGAATAGAGACCCACCCAAGTAAAGTTGAGGCCTTGACCACCTGGCCACAGCCAAAATCTAAAAGAACTGCAAAGATTCCTGGATTCTGTGGTTATTATCGGGGCCTATCAAGGACTATTCAAGAGTGATCCGCTTCTTTACTTAACCTTACTCAAGGGTATCCCCCAACCCACAAAAATACCAAAAGTCAGCGTCCCTCAAGACTGAAAGAGTGTATTTTCATCCAAGTGAAGTATTTGGGGCCGCTGACTCCTGATTGTGAGACTGCTTTTCATGAGATCATATATCAACTACCCATGCTCCAGTGCTGGCCTATGCCGATCCAAGAAAACCTTACGTCCTGCACACTGATGCTAGCTTGCAAGGGTTGGGGCTGTGTTGTACCAAGAGCACGAGAATGGCCTGAGACCAGTGGCCTTTGCCAGTAGAAGCCTGACCCCATCCGAAAAGGAACTATCCTGTACATAAGTTAGAGTTCCTAGCTTTGAAGTGGCTATTGTTGACCAATTCCATGAGTACTTGTATGGGGCTAAAATACTAGTAAAACTGACAATAATCCTTTGACCTATGTGCAGACCTCAGTTAAGTTGGATGCCACTGGCCATAGGTGGCTTTCTGCATTATCTACTATATGACTATGCTCTCGAATACCGCAGGTCTGAACCACATAGATGCTGATGCTCTCTCCCGAGGCCTGTTCCCAGAATGATTGGGTCCGATTGGCAGAACCTGACATTCGGCACTCTGCCGGAAGTTTTGACTAGGGAGGAACAATGTCCAATGACGCAGTGGACTGCATGGTGGATTGCTTGGGAGCTCTGAGAATTGCATACCTGCTGCTTATTGCCACTTTTCTGCAATAGACATTGGTGCACTGCCTCAGCTGGACAATGACAGTATTCGGCGGGCTCAACTCGCGATCCCATGATCAAAGCAGCTTTAGAAGCCCTCTATGCAGGAAAAGATGTCCAAATTACGCTCCACTGATTTGAGAACTGCACTGTTATACAAAGAAGGTCCTAAGTTGAAACTGATCAATAAACTGTTATACAGAGAAACAGTAGACAGAGGGGACAAGTAGACAAACAACAACTAGTGCTGCCCACTGCCTTCGAGACTCAGTACTGAGGTCCTTGCACAACCACATGGGGCACCTTGGTATAGACAGAACACTTGACTTGGTGAGATCCAGATTCTATTGGCCTAAGATGGGGCTGATGTGAGCAACACATTCGAACTTGTAGTCGCTGCTTACAGAGGAAAGCTTTTGCCTCAGAGGGCTGCCCCTTGTTAACATCACCACCAGTGCACCCATGGAGCTGGTCTGTATTGATTTTCTGAGTTTGGAGTCAGATCAAAGAAATATCAGTAATGCTGGTGGTCACTGACCATTCACGAGATATGCCCAAGCTTTCCCACCAAAGACCAGAAAGCATCCACTGTGGCCAAAGTACTTTAGAAAACTTTTGTTCACTATGGGGCTCCACAAAGAATCCATTCTGATCAAGGAGAGACTTTGAGAGTCGCCTGATCAAAGAGATGCTTTCTCTGTGGGGAGTGCGAAGTCCAGAACCACTCCTTACCACTCCCAGGGGACCCACAGCCTGAACGCTTTCAACCGCACTTTTGCTAGATATGCTAGGCACCCTGCACCCAAAGGACAAGCCTAGATGGAGCCAACAAATTAGCACCCTGGTACATGCTTATAACTGCACCAAAAGTGATGCCACTGGATTCTCCCCCACCGCTTGATGTTTGGAAGAGAAGCTCGACTACCAGTAGATGTGTGTTTTGGGGTCTCTCCTGATGGGGTTCAAGCTGACAACTATTTACAGTATGTGCAAAAGTTAAGGCCCAGCTAACTCATGCGTACACAACTGGCTCAAACCATGGCTGCCAAAAGAAATCTGCCAACAAAGAAAGGTATGATAAAAAGGTGAAAGCACAGGAACTCCAGGAGGGAGATCGGGTATTGCTAAGAAATCTGGGACTGCATGGCAAGCACAAGATTGCTGACAGATGGCACCATCTCCTCACATTGTAGTGGGCAAACTAGATGATCTGCCAGTGTACAAAGTAAGGCCTGAGAATAATTCAAAAGATGTAAAAACAATGCATAGAAATCATTTACTGCCCATTGGACAAATCCTGATTGAGTCTGAGCCCTCAGAAGATGCCCTCTGGACCAGTGACTAGAGCTGCTGCTAAGAAAGATCAAGAAAGTCTGCACCTACAGAAGCAAAGTTAAAGTGTTCCCTCCACAAGTCCCAGTTGAGCATGACTGTCAGTCCATATCAGAAGAAAGTGAGAGTGACTTTGAATACTATCCTTCTTACGAACTGAGTCAATTGTTTGGGGCAATCCTCTAGTCAATACTGGAGACAAAGCTGGGCCTTCTGGACTGTCTAAGCCCCAGTTCATCCCTGGAGCCAATGCTCCCAGAAAGTGAAGTGCAAAGCATCAGATCAGATGAAATGGAATCATTATTGCATGGTTGAACTGTTTGAGCTTTCAGGAGGAAAATGATAGATTGGGGCAGACTGGTGATACACCTGATAAGAAGAGTATTTTGAGTGCCCTGACAGTCCACTGCCAGTGTCCGAAAGCTCTCCATGCGAGCCAAATGTTGTGGACTCAGAAACTGTAACTCCTGGAGCTGAAAGTGCCCCAAGTTCTAGCCTCTCTACCCCCATAGAGACTCCCCTGACAAGTGAGGACAATGCTGAAAATGAGGCTCAGAGTGCAGAGACTATAACAGTTCCCCCTAGAAAGACTGGTCGAGCTGTAAAGCCTGTGGTGCACCTCAGTTATGATTCACTTGGGAGGCCTGTGGACTTGCCTCTCAATGTTGTCCATAAAGGAGTGTATGTGTCCCGAGCTCATTGCCCAAACTGAGCATCAGTGCTAACTCCAAGTTACTTGTGTTGCCCTCTATATGGTGCCCTTGCCCCATCCAGCCCCAAGGTAACTGATAGGGAAGGGCCCTCTCTTCAGGTTTCATGTACAAGAGGTAATAACTTGAGTTATGGTACAATGTGTATGTAATACTGTGTAAAGAGTGACGATACTGCAATGTTTCAGAAATGTGTTCTTGGTAAAATGATATATTGACTGATGATTACATATGCGAGCCTAATGCAAATGTATACGGTTGCAGTTAAAACTTATGGAAATTTGCTTGGCCAGGACGTCAAGCTTTCCCAGGCCAGGAAGGGTGTAACCCCCCTGCAAATGGGGGTTCCCAAAAGACTTCCAGGAGCTTGCTTGAATGCTCCAAGCCTGAATGGTGTTTGGCATTTAAGCCATTTATCAGTGAGTGTTTTTAGAGCCTCTGGTACTGTCTCTTTAAGAGCTGTCTGCTTGCAGACATAATTAGTTTGTATGGAGGGACTGTGTGCTTCTCTGAGTACCACTCGAGCTGCTGCCAATTCACTTCATTTTTGCAGTCACTAGGAGTGCAAAGGGAACCTATCTGAAAGATGTAACTGTTTGCCAGAAATTATTTAGAGTAATAATGAAATTACAGTTTGTCTAACCTGCTTTCTTTGCAGTCAGAACTGTGTCTGCTAGTTCCCCATTCTAGTTTTGAACTGCTGAACTGGACCAATCAGTGTGGGGTAAGCTAGCTCTAAATGGTGCCTTGGACTAATCAGAACTTGGACTCATAATCTGAGCCAGCCACAAGAGGATTGTATGGGCAGTGACTCTGGGAGATGTAGTTTAGACTTCAGTGCCTTTTTGGACCAACAGCAGCAGTCTATTGTGAGTGACAGCCAATCCAGTCAAGAACTGGGAGGAACTCAAAGGAAGTGCCCGGTTTTGTCGGTTGGAGTTTCAGTTGAGCTTTGGCAGTGAAGAAGGAAGGAGCCCTGTGCTTTTTCAGTGTGCAGTTTTAGTCAAAAAACGTGTGTAAGGCCCAGAGTTCCGGTCTGCAGCTTGTTAGGACTGAATCCGTCCTGTGAAAAGAATCAAAGGATCTCTAGAGTAGAAACCAGGCTCACCCTGTAGAAGACTGGAAGAATTGCTGAAAATTGTACTGTTCGGTCTGAGACTGAATCTGCTGTGTGTTCTCCGGGTATTGTGCAGTAATTGCGATCGGATACAGATGCAGCCTGCCTGGTATAGTGCTTTCTTTTATATAAATGTGTGAAGAGGTTTGTGTACCTCAAGTGAGCCCTGCTGACATTGAAGGACCCTATCTTATTTGGAGGTTGTAGTACTAATTCAGGGATTAGCTCCTGTTGAATTGCACATTAAATCCAAATGGAATTACTGTACTGCTGACTGTTTAATTTTCCTTTTCTCTGTGTGAAAGGCCCCTACCAGCTGCCACGGTTTGGACTAGCCACTAGGGCTTGGGTACCCAGGGACAGTAACTGATAGGGATAGGCCTGTGCACAGAGCCATAGGTAGATTATTAGAGTGATAAGCTAATTAACCTGATTTCCCCTGTCCTTGTTATATCCCCTAAATAAATCAGAGCTGCTTGTTTCAGCAAAGTTGTACTGCCTGAGGTATTTGTCTATGTTAAAGTACTGTACTGTGATTGTTGCACTGTATCTCATTTCTAGGGAGGTCCCAGTGCCGGAACCAGTCCTGGGGTAAGTGTATACTGTGAAGGTAATTCTGATATATTATGTGGGCCACTAGTGGGAAGAAAGGGGTTGCAGTGTCCCAGAGGGCTGTGACCAAGTTAGTTTAACTATTGCAAACCCTGACCTCTGGGTGGAGGCACCCGCCATTGGATCCAGGCCCCTCAACCTGTTAGTGGCAAATCAGGCAGGGGTAGTAGCCCCTGGGATAGCGCCATCTAGGGGTTACATCTGGTAGTCTAGTGGTCCCCCAAGCACCGCTCCAACCATGGTAGAATAATATATTAGCCTATTTCCCTGGTAGTCTAGTGCCCCCCCAAAGCATCGCTCCCGACCACGGTTGAATCCAAAAGTCGCGTAATTCCCTGGTAGTCTAGTGCCACCCCCTGCAGTGACAACCCGCCCATCCATATAGTTACCCAGAATGGAGCCGGCGACCAGCTCAGCCCTCCTCTCACCACCATGGCCGGCCAGCGACTGAGGTAGGAAGTCTCCTTCTAGGGAATTAGGCTAATATATTATTCTACCACCATGGTGGGAGGCGGTGCTTGAGGAGAAAATTCCTAACTACCAGGGAAAATGAGAGGTTTTAATTACAGCGGTCAGGGAGCAGTGCTTTGAGGCGGGGACCACTAGACTACCGGGGAATTACGCGATTTCTTTGCATTCAACCTGGTCGGAGCGGTGCTTGGGGAATCACTAGACTACCAGGGAATTACGCGATTTTTATTCAGCGTGGTCGGGAGCAGTGCTTGGGGTGGGCACTAGACTACCAGGGAAATAGGCTAATATATTATTCTACCGTGGTCGGAGCGGTGCTTGGGGGCACTAGACTACCAGGAAAAATTAGGATTTTAAAATTACAAGCGGGGTCGGGGGCGGTGCTTGGAGGACCACTAGACTACCAGGGATACATCCCTTATGGTGTGGTCGGGGGGTTGTGATTCATGGGGGCACCTCCAATTACCACCAGCCTTTTTGGCAGTAGTTAGCGCCGCTCTACAGGTTGCACTAATGCCTGTAGCGCGGCGCTATACCTTTCAATATCATGTTGCGCAGGCATTCAGGTCCCGTCCCCTCAGTCCCTCCCCTGCATACATTATGGTTTAGCGTCGGTGCTAACACCTAGTGCCGGCCGCTAAATGTCTTTTGAATATTGCTGTCGGGGCAAATTGGAATAATCCAGCGCAGAACGGATTTGCCTCGGCACTACTCTTTGAATATCTGGCCCATAGTGTGGTGTATATATATATATATATATATATATATATATATATCAAATATAATTGGTTGCAGTGAAAGAACACATATCCACACATGCGTAGTTAGACCTCCATAACTAATTTGTGGTTTCCCACTCATGAGGTATGGGTCTTACCACTCACTAGTAGATATAAATGTGTTATTTTACTGCAACCCATGATGTAGTTTTTATTTACAACACATATGCCACTGTGTTGTGTAATGTCACAACATGTAAAAATAGCATGTCATTGTGGAAAATAATATTTTCTCTGTTCTGACATCACATGCTCAAATAACAAGTTTTATTTGCCAGATTTATTTTCCCATTCATGGTATAAATAAGGAGTATTCCAATGGGTGTGCAAGAATAAGCATGTTATTCTCTGGAATGTTGCTAAAAATGCTGCCTAAGAAGTGGCAGAATAGCTATAGTTGCCGGGCAATGATTTAAAGTACACACAGAGCCTGGATGGAGTCTTTTAAGACTGTCCTTAACAGAAGAGCAGAGCTTGACCATTGACTCACGGAGGCTCGTAGGGCACAAAGGCCCATCGGTGTCTGTCAGATATGCCTACACCATGATGTAACATTGATATCAGCGATGGTGTTGACATTGATGCCGATGGTACGAGCAGTTCCATTACTGCCAACATCGGTGGCAAGCACCAATTTCATACAATTTCCACCAAATATTTTGTGGACACTTCTGTAAAATTCTTTGCAAGATTTTACTGTTTGGGTAGGATTTTGAATCCACCCAGCATATGTTATGATATTTTTCACATGATAGCACTGTACCGCACCCTTAAGATGGTCACGCTGGCGGTGTCATAGTGTCCTGCCTCTAAATTGCCGATGGGGCTGAGGGTAGCAGGATGATGCTATCTATGATACCATTAGGCCATCTTAGTTAAGCCTACTATCAGCCTTGGCTCTAACTCAGCTGTCTGGCATGAACTGGTCCCTTCTTGAAGCGGGGCCATTGGCGCTTTCCACTAGCAGTGTGAAATGTCACCCTGGACAAGTCCAGAATGGGTACAAGTACGGCTTATGTAACCAGGCTGTGGGCTAGGATACACCATGGCTTCATATTGCATTTTGTACATATGGTCTCCCCATTTGATGGACTCTCCCTATGTAATCAGAAATGATAACTCTTCCCATGTCAATCTTCACCATTCATTACTGTTGGGTGACAGCAGTGCGCGCCTGCCACAGGAGCTTTTTTTTTTTGAGGATCAGGCCAGCAGTCTGCCTCCCTGGAGTAACTCTGCGTTAAGAGTGAGAGAGCAGGCCGTTAGGCGCCGCGAACTCCTCCTCCATCCAGTTCTGTTTCTCCCGCCCGTCGAGGCTGCACCTGCTGTGCGAGTTTGGTGGTTTACTTGCGCTATAGGCTGCTTTCGGAATTTATTTCGACGCTCCTTCATCCCGGTATTTTCTCGATGTCGTCGACTGCTAATACCTTTCCATTATTATTTTTTCTTTCAACGACGCCAAGCCTTTTCTGTGTTTTTGCTTGATTATTTGGCATCATGTCTGGTTCAGAGGCAAAGAGTAAGTCTAAGGCGGGCCATGCCCCTATGCGTTGGTGCCCTTGTGGCCGGCAGTTTTCCGTCACGGACCGTCATGATGTTTGTCTCCGGTGCCTGGGACCCTACCATGATATAGACCATTGCGACGCCTGCTTCTCCATGGACCACCATGTTTTAGAAGCCCGTGCGTTGCGAGTCGGGCGAGCTCCGCCAACTTTCAGAGGACGACGTTGCCCTAGGGCTTCCCAGGCCAGATCTCTCGACCTTTCCTCTGGGTCCCCTCCCGGGTCTATACGGCCCAGTGAGGAGGAAACCTCCTCCACTTCCAGCCTTGCCGAGGAGGAGGTTTCTTCTTCGGCGCCGGAGGAACGGCGTGATCCCACCCGGGGTCGCACTGTTGGTCCTGTCCCGGCAGTCACCTCCTCGGAAGTGCAGACTCCCCCGGTGTCGCGGCCCCTGGTTGCGGGGCCCAGCACTGGTGGGCCATCGTTACTGTCTTTCCTCGCTGTGGAGTCTTCCGCTTCTCATGGCGCCGGTGACTCGGTCGGAACCGTAGGCGGTGCCGTTCTGGGCCTCGGCATCATTTGCGGTGCCGGGAACTCTGGCAGCACTGTCAGCGGTGTCGCTCTGGGTCGCGGCACTGTGGGTTCGGGCGGCATCGGCGGCACTGCCATCTTGGGCCTCGGCGCCGTACGCAGTTCTGGGGACTCAGGCGTCGGCGGTGCCGCGCTGGGCCTCAGCGCCGTACATGGTGCTGGGGACTTGGGCAGCACTGTCAGCGATGCCGTGTTGGGCCTTGGCGCCATTCGTGGTGCCGTGGACTCGCATGGTGCTGTTCGTGGTGCCGCGCCAGATCTTGGCGCTGTGGCGGGTACTCGAGCGGCACCATTCGCGGTGCGGCCCGGGCACTGCCAAGGGGACAGATGACTCGGCGGACGTGTTGCTCGTCACGGCCTATGGCGGTACCAGGTCTGGTGCCACCTCAGGGCAGGTTCCTGCTGCAATTGGTTTGCAGTCTTTCCTTGTCGACCCCTCCTTGGAGGGGCACAACTCAGGTGAGGACACAGACCAGCAGCTCGAGTCCTCTGGCTCTGAACCTCCTGTAGGCCGCAGGGCTAGACGGTCCAGTATCCCTCTCCCGGACTCCCCGGAGCTGTTCAGCCCAGATGGCTCCATGGCTAGGGGTGGCCTGGAGTCATCTTTGGTGGACCCTTTGGGAGTTCGAGAAGGGATTCCCTCTTCTGGTAGGTCCCAGGCAGCCGCCGTTTCCGGTGCTGCTCGGGTCCTTCAGCAGAGGGAGGAGGACCCTGCTTCAGTAGGACCCTTCAGGGCCTTGCTCAGCAGGGACCTCCACCGCTGGTTTCGAGGAAGAGGGCTGCTTCGGAGTCCGAAGGGTTGAGGGGTAGGGGTTGAGAGCAGCAACAAGCCCCCACCACCCTGCGAGGTGCGGGGAGGAGTCGTAGCGCTGATCCTCACCTCTCTCTGAAGGTCTCTAAAGCGCCTTCTAGTGGCAGTTCTGAGGGTTGCCCTTCTGAGGGTTGCTTCGACTCATGCAATCCCAGGCACGCCACAGGGGAGATTCCCCTTCAGGGCTCTTTCCAGAGTTGCCTTCTTTCCTCTCTTCTCATGACCCGGCATGATCTCGGGTCCCCAGTTTTGGCGACGACATTACCTGGATCCCAGAGCTCTGGCAGAGGCCGAGACGCGTGCTTTAGGTGCCCTTCGCCCATCCCTCTGCAGCCACCCCCCTCTCTCCCAGGCCATGTGGGGCCGACTGGGCCATTAACTTGGGAGACGTTCAGAGCTACTGTAGCAGCCTTCCCATCCTATGTTAGGGCCATAGATGAACAGGTTTTTCGCCTGTCCCCCCCACCGCAGGAGTCTTCTGGGCATTCGAACTCCACTTCCTCCTCGTCTTCCTCAACTGAGGAAGAGGAACTTCCTGTCCATCTTTCCTCTGATGCTGACTTCACTGGCTATCAGCGTTTCTTTTCGAGGATGGTCTTGGAGCTTCATATTTCCTACATTCGTAGGGACAATACCGAGCCGCAGATGCGTGCTTTCCTCAGTGAATTCAGCACCCGCCATTTGGTGGTGCCTTCCTGGCCAATTCCCTTCCAGGAAGTGTCTATCCGCACCTGGCAGTCTCCAGCCACTCCTTCTCCAGCCCCAGGAGACTGCAGGAGACGGTAGTGTGCCCCCCACCGAATCTCTAGGTTCTCTACCTCACCCACCTTCGGGTTTGACATCCCTAGATACTCCTTCTGGGCTTCACCGCCCAGTGCACGACAGGCCTCCGGACTTGGATTCTGCTAAGTTTGACTGGTGGGGACGAAGAGTTTTCTCTTCTGGTCGTGCATTACTGTGTATTTCCTCCCATCAGGCTCCTGCGCTGCTTACAACAGGCATCTGTGGTCAATGCTAGCTCAGGTCTTAGCTTTGCTACCTGACTCAGAGCAGTCTACACAAGCCATTGCCCTCTCTGCACAAGGTCTGGAGCTTGCAAGGCACCAGCGAGGGCATCCTGTGATGCCAGCGGTGGCATCCAGGCTAATGGGGACAGCGATCTGCATCAGGCAGACGGCATGCCCGTCTCTCCCAACTCTCACCCATGGCCCAGCATAGGGTGACTGGTTCTGCCTTCCGGGGAGCCGCCTATTTTCCGGTAGGGCAAGGAGACGTCTTCAGGGGCAACCCCCTTCCCACAGCCCCTTGGGGGTGTCTTCTTCTCCTCACCCACCTTAGACTCTTGTCTATTGGTCAGGGTCTCCCCTCTCTACTTGTCACCAGTAGGAGGCTGAGGGGTCTGTTCCCTCAGGGGTTTTCTCTCTTCCCCCCCCCTTTTTCTAGGGGAGGGGTGGTACTCACCCAACAGTAATGAATGGTGAAGACTGACAAGGGAAGATATGAAAGTGCGTCCTACCGTAATTCTTGATCTTCTCTTGTATCTTCACTATTCATTACTGAATCCACCATCCCCTCAAGGGGCCTCCTTCTTGAGTGTCTCCCTCCCTGCTTGTCCCTCCCTTTTCTCCCTGGGCCGTTAAGCCAGAAAAAAAAAAAAAACATTTTTCATGCTCTCTTTCTGATCCTCTGAATGGAACTTTCCCTCTGAAAACAGGAGGAACGAGCTTCATTTATCTCTCCTGAGGGAACTCTCTTTGACTGCCCCTAATGGGCATCTCTTGGTTCTCCCCAGCCATTTCTTCTCTATTCACAGTTTAAAGAGACGATCCCTTACGTGGCTTGACGCCTCTTTTCCAGACCACTTCTGGCAGGTCTTAATCCTATTATGTCAGCCTCTACAGGTGTAGTGCTATCCGGCACTCCAATTTCCTTAAAGAGTGTTCCCTGCCTTGCCTCTAGGGAGTCCGATTGAGTTCCCGCTCTCTCTGTTTGGTATAGGGGTGCCCCCTGCGGGCACCCCCCACACTCTCACATGATACTGTGTTATCACTTAACAAAATACTGGTGGGCTTCCTCCCTCCCTCCTAGCTGGCAGCTCTCGTTTGGAACAGAGTTTTTCCTTCTTAATGATTAAAGAGCTCCCGGCTGGAGTCTGGGAAAAACTGGGTAGGCGGGAGGTTAGGGAACCTGCCTTTGGTGTCCATTCTGAGTGAGAAGTTCAGTTGACCTTATCCTTCAATTCCAAAATGGGATCCTTGCTCCGTTGTTTGTGGTTCTGAGCTTATAACCCTTAACTAATTGCCAACGGCAGTCTTCCCCCCCTCCTAGCCTCCCCTCGTATTCTTCTCTCTTTTTACCCTTCTTCTTTCTCCTCCCTATCTGTTCCTCCCTTAGAGCCGCCCCAAAAGTGAGGCCCTTCGGTCCCTTATGGTAGGCAGTTCTTCTTTCCCTTCTATCCTCTATCGGCTTATTCCTTTTCAGTTTATATTCTTTCCTTTTCTATCCCTTGGCTCTCTTGCCTCAGTCTTTCTTCTAACCCTTTTTAGCCCTCCGGCCAACAGAACTGGGATGGAGGGTAGTTTCACCGGCGCCTAACGGCCGCCCCTCATACTCTACGCAGAGCATCATTCCAGGCGGCACCTGCTGCCGACTCCCTCAAAAAAAAAAAAAAAAGTCCGTGCGGCTTCTCTGGCTGTCACCCAACAGTAATGAATGGTGAAGATACAAGAAGATCAAGAATTATGGTAGGTACGTAATTTTCATTTTGGGGCAGAAGAACCCAGGATGGATTTGTCCATCATTTTAGGGCTAGTTCTTTATTTAGAAGCAGGCACAGGAAGATTGTTTTGCCTCCAGTGTGGACAGCTAACAAAATTCAAATTATAGCCTTGGTCTCTTCTTTTTATTCCTGAAGGAACAGGATGATTTGGCTTCTTGAAACAGGAGCTTGTGTCCGTATGTCTGTGTGGAATGTGGTCCAGTCGGAAGCTTATCTCAGAAAACAAGACTTGCAAGCCTTCCCTATCCAAGTCAATTGAATTTAAAAGAGCCATTTGGTGTAGCAGGGTCTTTCAGTACTCTAGCTGGCCTGCCTTCCCCTTCAGTCAGTTGGTAGTACCTGGAATCTTTAGAAACCACAGTGGTTCCCTGCACTGAGGTTTTAATACGTAGGCATGGTATCTTGCCAGACGGCAGGAAGGGTTCTACTTCCAGATGGGCCATTATGTTCCAACAGCAAATCAGGTAAAAACCCACTCCGTGCAGTGCATGTTCGGCTTTATACTGGGCATGGTCCTTTTCCATACTTCTGGCAAGCTTGCACATGCAGACCTCGAAGTGAATGCTTACTAATTAATTATCTCAAACATGCCAGCACTGATTTCATACCATTAGGGTAACAGGTACTTTTAAGTGGTCATTACTGTAGTGGACCAGCAAAAGAAACATTCTCTTGGGACTCCTGTTCTGCCCACTGTGCCCACATGCAACGATAAGACAGATACATAATTGCTGGGCAATACATGGCCATTATTTTCAGACTGAGTAAATTTGGCTATTATTTCCATAGAACTGTGTCAGAAATTAGAGCTGTGTTGTGCAGACTCTCTACCCTTATGGACAGGGTCTGAAAGGCAATAGTTCGCCTACAAATGGACAACTTGTATGTCATATTATATAGCCAGACTGCTTACCTCATAGGAGTAGGGAATGTACTAGCTGTTGGCTAAGCTGCACAGTGGAGGAGTCACATGAGTCATTTCTGCTGGGTGTAGTGATACAGTCTCATGTCCAGGAGAGAGTGGAACTCTTTGGAAATGGACCTTTTTCCATCACACCACAATGCAAAGTTGTTGCTTAACTGTTCCTGAAATCACGAACTTGAAGAATTTTGTAAAGGACTTTCAGGCTATGATGTACAGGTCATTTTCTTTGATTATGTATACAGAACTCCTTGGAGAACTTTACCCAAACTGAGGGTCAAGTTGTGCAGATGACTCTGTTGGCTCCTTGCTATTCAAGACAAATATATTACCCACTGCTGCAGCAGGGGCAATGCAAGCTCCCATGGACATGTCTTGCAGTAGAGCCTTCTGATCATCTTCAAGGATATCGCCCTTCATTGAGCCACATCATGGAACTGTAAGTAGTCAGGGTCAGGAGGACCTGGAAATTTTTGCTGACTGGGGCTGCCACGTTGATGTGCCTCATCGGTATCCTATATAACATGGGCATTTTTAGCATGCCTCCGTTCTTTCTCCTGCCGTCAACCACTCTTCAGTCCACTGCTGCTAAAGAACGCCATCAAACTCAGTAAGTTTTACTGTCGCTACTCATTCAAGTTTGTTATTTTAAACTTTTCTTCTATGCAGCCACCAAAAGAAAAGGAACAATTGTTTCGCTATTACCTCTGTGGTGAGATTAACATTTATAAAGATGACCACTCCATTTGTATCCACTGCCTTGTTACAGACCACAATGATAAAGCCTGCTCAGTCTGCCAGAGCTTTAACCAGGAGACATCGCAAGAAAGCTTTGGAAGTACACCTCAAACTAAAGAACACGGAGCAACAGGTTGCAGCGAAGGCAACTTTACCACCATGTCGCTTCTCTTCCTGGTTTGACATCGACCCACCATTTCCTAAGGTTGATGGCATCTGTCACTGACTCATCAAAGAAAAATGACAAATCCTCAAAGCTGACAGAGAAACACAGCCACTCTGAGAAGAAAAAGTGGTATAAGGATAAGGCCACTTCCCCAGATCATTCCTGTTCATTTATAAGAAAAGGCAAGTCTGTTGAAAGAGACGGGTCCCACGCTCCAACCAAGGGTTCTGCCATCCCCTTGACCATCTCTCAGATGGAAAGATCGGGGTCTGGTGTAGGCTCGCCTCCCCCTCCGGGAGATTTGCAGCCCATATCTCTGTCAGGCACAGTCCTGTTGATGCTCTGCCATTGATTATCCCTTCAGGGCCAGCTGACGTACATCTCCTATACTAGACGATGTCGGAGCTCATTCAGCGCCTATTGCCGACACCGTCACCACCTCTGTCAGCACCCTCCTCAGTGCCATTGTCGACCTTACTGTTAACATTTCAGTTTTCAGTCTCCGGCATAATACTAGGCCCTGAATGGCCTCCATTGACAGGATCCTGTCAACACCCCCCCCTCCTTCAATTGTCTCTTCGATGATGGTACACGATAAACTAGAATATAATCCAGAGTATATGGCAGAGGGAGGAGGCCATTGATGAAGAAGAGGAAGCAATTGATGTAGTAGGCTCAAGATCTACACTTTCTTCCTGCTCAGAGGAGAGTGTAAAAAACACTCCTAGGTCTCCAGCTGGGGATGCCTTATTTCAGGCCTTCCCTAAACAGCTCAGGCTACATTGGGATTTCAAGCTAAGGCGGAGGATTCCTTCAAGAGAAATCTCTACGAGTTCTTGGAATTGCAGGGCACACAAGAGATAAAAAACTATCAAAATTATTTATTGGATGTCACAAAGTGGCCATAGCCCATACTTAACATACAGTGCGTTACAACACCTCCAGCACTTCCGAGCTTGCTGCTCCTTCCTCAGGGAGGAAGAGAGCATTAGAGAATGCAACTCTGGCCGCCTGGCATAGGCCAGCTCAATTGGCTGTGGTCCTCTGAAAGGGTAATAAAATCTGGCCACAACAGCAAAGACATATAATTCATCACAGCCTGAAACAGATTCAGTGGTGATTATGGCTGCTAATGATAGATCCAAAGCACCCAAACACACGAGATCTTCTTTGAGGATATCTGTTTCATCAGGCCACACCTTTCGAACAATACTCATGTCAGCGCTAGGACCAAATGGAAACTTTTGCAAGCCATGGCCGCCCATGACGACGTCCTGCATCAGTGTCTGCATAAGCATGGGCAGCCCCATCAATCCTTAGTTCTTTTTCCATCGTTGATCATGCTGAAACTTGCTCATGGAAACATTGACTATTAGCCACCGTCATTATTATTTTCCTTATAGAAAGGTATCACTATTGTAGTGATTTTTGCTCCTGCATGCTGTCAAAGAGCAATCACCTCTATTCAGTAGTGCAGTTGTGGAGAAGATTTACAAGATAATACCAACGAAGTGTATCTTCTGTCTAGGTCTTTCCTATGACATGAAATGTGCAAAATCTACAAATTTTTTATCTCCGCTACCAAATGACACAGAAAGGGGGTGCTAGAAAAGTTTTTATTTAAGAAAACGTTAGCAGCATTAGAAAAACAACTCCAAGAAAAGTCTGTGTTGTCTGCTCTATTGACTGAATTGCAGTCATTGAAATCTTAAGATAAATCGTCATCAGGCAGCCACAAACATAAGCACCATGGTAAGGAAAAGGCATCTCCGACATGCTCCAGGTTGCTGTTGAGGCCAGCAGATACTTCCTTGTCATCATCGTCTGCTCTGGTGGTGGTGACTACAGCCCCCCCGAATGTTGACCAGACACTAAGGTCAGGGTTTGCCTTGGGCACTACCAGGCCTACTGTGGGTGGTATGGCATCAGTGTCATCAGGTTTGAACCCGCTGTTAAGTATTACAGTTGCGAGACATAGAAACATAGACTTTGACAGCAGATAAGGACCACTTGGCCCACCCAGTCTGCCCATTTCCCTACCTATTGGATAAGCTGCAGATTCTAGTTAACCAACAGCCTACTTCCTGCAACCCCGCACTATAATTGCCTTATGTCTGTCCCATGCATGTTTGAACTCCCCCACTGTTTTAGACCCCACAACCTCTCCAGGAAGGCGGTTCCATGTGTCCACCACTCTCTCCATGAAAAAGAATTTCCTCACATTACCCCTGAGTCATCCCCTCTATCTTTAGAATTGTGCTCCCTTGTTCTTGCACATCTCTTTTCTGAAAGATGCTACCCTCCTGGACTTTGTTGATTCCTTGAGGTACTTAAGTTTCTGTCATGTCCCCCATCCCCTTTCATCAAGGGTATTATTAAGCTCTCTCAGTCTCTCTTCATATGGTTTCTGATGCAGACCTCACACCATTTTAGCTGCCCTCCTCTGGACTGCTTCCATCCTGTCTTTGTCCTTGCGTAGATGGGGTCTCCAAAACTGCATGCAGTACTCCAGATGGGGTCTCACCAACTGTCTGTACAGAGGGATAACCACTTCCCTTTTTCTACTTGTGATGCCCCTCCCAATGCTTCCCAGTATTCCCCCAGCTCTTCTTACTGACTTTTCTCATTGCTTACCCACCTTTAGGTCATCTGATATGATTACCCCCAGGTCCCTTTCCATTACTGTTGTTGTCAGTACCTCCCCTGCCATTGTGTACTCTTCTTCTGGGTTTTGTTTCCCAGGTGTATTACTTTGCACTTCTTTGCATTGAATCTAAGTTGCCATACATCTGACCGTTCCTCCAACTTTGCCAAGTCCCTTCTCATCCTTTCTAGCCCCACCTTGTGTATCAACTCTGTTACAGATTGTTGTGTCATCTGCAAAGAGGCATACATTTCCCTCCAGACCCTCTGCAATGTCACCTATAAAGATGTTAAAGATGACAGGATCCAGTACTGAGCCCTGAGGTACTCCACTAGTGACCCCCCTTTCTTCGGAATGTGTTCCATTCACTAGTACCTTCTGTGTCCTGTTGTGCAACCAGTTTGCTACCCTGCTACCCTAGGACCCACTCCCAGGCTGGCTAACTTGATTATTAATCTTTTGTCTGGTACTGTGTCAAATGCCTTCTAAAGTCTAGGTGGCCATATCCACAGTCCTTCCCTGGTCCATTACTTTGGTCCCCTAGTTGAAATCAATTAGATTAGGTCTGACGACCTTCCCACTGTGAATCCATGCTGCTTTGGGTCCTGTGCCCCGCTGACCTCTAGGTACTCAACAGTGCTTTCTTTCAGAAGTGATTCCATCATTTTCCCTACCTCTGAGGTCAAACTAACAGATCTGTAGTTTCCTGCTTCTGCCTTGCTCCCACTTTTGTGAAGGGGAATCACATCTGCCCTCCTCCAGTCCTCAGGTACCACCCCATCCTCTCATGATTTGTTAAGAAGTGTGGTCAGTGGTGTCACTAGGTCCCCCCCTTAGTTCTTTTAGGATTCTGGGATGAATCCCGTCAGGCCCCATTGCTTTGTCCACCTTGAGTTTTAGGAGTTCTTTCTGGACTCTTTCTTCTGTAAATGGACTGGTGTCAACCCCTCCACCCAAGTGCTTCTATTGTTTGGTTTAGGTAACTCCTCTTCTTCTTTTGTGAATACTGAGCAAAAGTATTCATTCAATATCTCTGCTTTTCACTTCTCCCTCTGCCCACCTCCCTTCTCCTTTATTAATCTTCACTACTCCCTCCTTAACCTTTATATGCTCCCTAATGTACCTATAAAGGGTTTTATCCCCTTCTTAACTGAGTTGGCTATCTTTTCCTCGGTTTGGGCCTTTGCTATTCTGACTGCCTTCCCACTTCTTTCTGCTTTAATTGATACAGTTGCCTATCGTGCTCCTTCTGTGATTCCTTATACTTTTTGAATGCAGCCTTTTCTCCTTAACCTTCCCTGCCACCTCTTTTGAGAACCATAGTGGTTTTTCACTCCATTTTGTTTTCTTTATTTGTTTCACACAAAGGCTTGTTGCCTCCATGATGGCAGTTTTGATTTTCTCCATTGTTCTTCCACCACTCCTTCCTGCCCATTTGTTGGTGCATTCCTTAGGCACTCACCCATTTGCCAAAGTCAGCCCTTCTAAAATCCGATATCCTTGTTTTGTGTAGGCTTGTCTCCATGGTTGTGTTTTGTGAACCACACTGTGTGGTGGTCACTTGCTCCCAGATAGCTACTGACTTCTAAATCATGATCCTCTCTGTTGAGAGTACCAGGTTTAATATTGCTTCCTCCAGGTGGGTTCCAACACTAGTTGTCTAAGGCATGCCTCCTGTAGGGCATCGAGAATGACCCTGCTCTTGGATGTGGCTGCAGTACACGTTGTCCAGTTAACATCTGGCATATTCAGGTCCTCCATCAACAGTATCTCCCCTTTTCAGCCATTTGAGAATGTCCTCTATCATTTCTTGTCCATTTCCTCCCTTGAGATGGAGGTCTGTATACAACCCTGTGCGGATTGTGATGCCATTTCCTGTTTCAAGGTAACCCACAGTGCCTCTTGTCCTCCCCTTTACTTTTTAGTTCTGTAACTTTGATCCCTTCCGTTATGTGAGAGCTACTCCACCTCCTCTTTTACCCTCCTGTCCCTTCTGTAGATTGTGTACCCTGGTATGTTGACATCCCAGTCATGGTTCTCTGTGTACCATGGTGTTGTTGATGTACAAACAGTGCTAGTATCGTTTTCTGAAATGATACGTTGTCTCCTCCCAGGCCCCCTGATCAGCCTGTACTAACAGCAGTGGGGGTCTCAAGCACTCTGATTCTGTTAATGCTGCAACCCAGTACTATCTTGAAGGGCCTACTCAGGCGCCGCCAGTGTCACTGGCATGCTTCTCCATCCCTGTCATCATAGGGGATGATGATGAGGTGGAATGCAACCCAGACCTCATAATGAATGGGGATTATAAAGAAGGAGTGCTATACTGAGGACCACTATTTACCATTTCCCTCTGTCCTCCTGCAGTGAGGGTTTCTGTGTTAATACCCCAAGGTCACAACCAGAGGATCCCTGTTTTCAAACCATGATGCAAAATGCAAGCAGCTATGGGATTCACTCTAGAAGAAAAACTCCACAAGAGGAATTTCTTGGGGTTTTCAGAGGTACCAGAATCCCTTTCATAGTCATCCACCACTTTATCCATCCCTGGGCAGTGCCACTTATGCTGCTTGATATGGGCCCAGTGCTATACCAGAAGTCCCTGGGAGGCTGACAAGATGTATCCTGCACTGTCTCAAGACATATTATGCTAACCAGCCGAAAATGACTCAGTAGTCATTACAGCTGCCCACGACAGAGCTATGGTACCCAAAACATATGACTTGCCTGCCTCCTGAGAAGGAATCCAGAAGGTTGGATGTTAAGGGGAAACGTACCTATGCATCTGCATCACTAGGCCTGCATATTACAAACTACCAGACCCATATGATAAAATACCAGAACACCCTCTGGAGGAAACATAGAAATTGACAGCAGATAAGGACCGCAAGGCCCATCCAGTCTGCCCATTTCTTTTTCTACCTTATGAATGTGCCATAGGTCTGTACTCTGTCAATGGCCTATCTATTCATACTCATCTGTATTGCTCCCTTATGCCTATCCCATGCCTGTTTGAAGCCCTGCACTGTATTTATATCCATCACTTCCTGAGGTAGGCCATTCCATTCATCCACCACCCTTTCTATGAAAAAGAACTTCCTCGCATTACCCCTTAATCAGCCTCCCTCTAATCTCATGCTGTGTGTCCTCTTGTCCTGCTATTTTTCTCATACTGAAACATGTTAGACTCTTTCACCTTGGTAATGCCCTTAAGATGTTTGAATGTTTCAATCATATCACTTCTCTCCCTCCTTTGCTCTAGGGTATACATATTGAGCTCTGTTAATCTGTCCTCATATGTTTTCTGATGCAGTCCTTGTACCATTTTGATTACCATTCTCTGAACTGCCTCCATTTTGTTAATGTCTTTCTGCAGGTGTGGCCTCCAGTACTGCACGCAGTACTGCAGATGGGGCCTAACCAGTGTCTTGTAAAGAGGGATTATCACTAGGGACGTAAGTTTGTCATGGATGAGGTTTTAATGACTCCTTGTTTGTTCATGAAATCATTAGTAAACAGTAGTAAATGTTGTGGCACTGTCATCATGCTACATTCTGATGATACTAATGAAAGTCATGGAAGTCTTGAATAAAGATCACACGTCATGGGTCAATGGCGTAGTAAGGACTGCCACAACAAACTTACATCCCCAATTATCACCCCTCTACAACTTGTGATACTTCCCTACTAATACACACCAACATCCCCAGCCTTACCCTACTGCTTTAATGGTCTGCTTGATGATTTCAGATCATCTATGATGATGATACCCAAGTCTCTCTCTTCCTTGTGATTGCCAGCAACTCCCCTCCCAACCTATTGGTGGCTTCCAGGTTTCTCTTCCCTTTGTGTATGATCTTGCACTTCTTTGCATTAAACTCCAGCTGCCACTCTTCAGACCATTTTGCCACTTTTTCCTGATCTTTTTTCACTCTGCCTACCCCATCTGGATCATCTACTCTGTTGCAGATCTTGGTGTCATCTGCAAACAGACAAACCTTATCCTCCAGTCCATCTGCAATATCTCTGATGAAGATATTGAAGAGGACTGGCCTCAGGACCGATCCCTAAGGTACCCCACTTGTGACTTGCATCTCTTCTGACTGTATACCATTTACCACCAATCTCTGTTTTCTGCTCGCCAACCAGTTTGCCACACAGTTGACCAACTTCTGACCCACCCAGCTTATTAATCAATCTTCTGTGTGGAACAGTATCGAAAGCTTTGCTGAAGTCAAGGTAGTCGACATCAACTGCACCCCCTTGGTCTGCCACTCTGGTTACCCAGTCAAAGAAATCTATTAAATTTGTTTGACAGGACCTTCCTGTTGTAAATCCATGCTGTCTTGGATCCTGTGTGCCTGTGGATTCCAGGTGTTACACTGTCCTTTCCTTAAGGTGTACCTCCATAATCTTGCCCATTACTGAGGTAAGACTGACTGGTCTGTAGTTCCCTGCCTCCTCCCTGCTACCACTCTTGTAGAGCGGGGTCACATGAGCCCCTCTCCAGTCTTCTGGGACCTCTCCTGTGGTCAGAGACTCACTAACAGTTCTGATAATGGCTCTGCTAGTTCCACCCTTAGCTCCTTTAGTACCCTAGGATGTATGCCATCACGTCATAGAAACACAGACATAGAAACATAGACTTTAATGGCAGATAAGGACCACTTGGCCCACCCAGTCTGCCCATTTCCCTACCTACTGGATAAGCTGCAGATTCTAGTTAACCAACAGCCTACTTCCTGCCACCCCCCCCACTACAATTGCCTTGTGTCTGTCCCATGCATGTTTGAATTCCCCCACTGTTTTAGCCCCAACAACCTCCCCAGGAAGGCAGTTCCATGCATCCACCACTCTCTCTGTGAAAAAAAATTTCCTCACATTACCCCTGAGCCGTCCCCCCTCTATCTTTAAATTGTGTCCCCTTAATCTTCCTGGACAGAAGTCTCCACCACTCATTCACACTATTGGGATCTGCGCCGGAGCCACTAGGACCCATTGGGAGCAAACTTTTTGCTGGAGGGTCGGCACCAGAGATGGCGCCGATGAGCAACCGCCATGAGCCCTAGCTTGTGCGGTAACTACTATCTCAAGGCCGACCTCCAACCACCTCAGTACCTTTTTACCAAGGAGGTGCAGCATAACTAACCTAGAAGGGTAGCCTAACCTAAAAACCGGACATAAGATCGTCCAGGCGACCCGTATAAGAAGGGTCAATAAAGAAGTCTTCACAGCCTAAGATTTGAGGGTAGAGATCAACAAAAGGTGAGCTCGGGGATGGAGGGAGGTGGAATGAGTGGTGGAGACTCATCCAAGAAGATCAAGAATTACGTAGGTAATGTAATTTTCATATCTTCCTGACATAAGTGTCCACCACTCATTCACACTATTGGAGAGTACCGAGCTAATAATCCCCCGAGAGGGCGGAAGGAGAGACCAAGAGCTCACGTTTCTAGGACAGAAGTCCATTGAGGATGGCTCTGCCAAAGGAAGAATGTCGTCTGGCATGGACATCTAGTGCATAATGTTTAACGAAAGTATGCACTGAGCTCCAGGTGGCCGCAGTGCAGATGTCTGCAATGGGCACGTTAACGGATTTCGCTAGGGATGCCCGCGACCGCTCTGGTAGAGTGAGCGTAAACTCTACTCTCCAACTTAACCTCGCCCATGGAATAGCAGGACGAAGGCACGTCATTAGCCATGATGAGATACATCTGATAGCTGACAGGTTGACCCAGCCGGTCTCACTGAAGGAAACGAACAGTTGCTGAGCTTATGAAACCTCGTGTCTTATCTAGATAGAAATGCAAGGCCCTCTTAACATCCAAAGAATGAAGAGAACGTTCCCCTTCATTTTGGAAGTCCACAAAATAAGAGGGAAGGACCAAAGGTTGGTTTAGATGAAATTCTGACACAACCTTAGGAAGAAATTTAGGATGAGTACGAAGAACTACTTTGTCCTTATGGAACACAGTATACGGAGGGTCTGTGACCAGGGCATGTATCTCAGAGACCCTGCGGGCTGAGGTAATGGCCACTAGGAAGGCAGTCTTCCAAGTGAGAAATTTTAGCTCACAGGTAGCCAGAGGTTCAAAAGGTTTCCGAGTGAGCATGTCTAGCACAAGATTAATGTCCCAGGCTGCGACTGGACGTCTTGTAGGAGGTCTGGTATGCAGAATCCCCTTAAGAAACCTCTTAACCATAGGTAGCTGAGCTAGAGTTAGGGAAATAACGGGCTCATGGTACGCTGAAATGGCACTAAGATGAACTTTGACTGTAGAGTACTGCAGACCCGAATTTGAGAGGCCCAAAAGGTACTCCAAAACCTTATCCGGTGGACAGGAAAAGGGATTCAAAGAGGACTTTGCACACCAGAGCGAGTGGCTGGCTTCCGTGCAGCCAGAAAAATATCTGAAACTCTTCGAGAGACATTGAACCGGTTTACTTCGACCTCTTCAGGAGCCAAGCATGAAGGTGAAGTGATCTCAGGTTGGGATGGACCACCGGTCCCTGAGTCAAAAGGTTCATCTGTAGGACAAGTGGTCTCGGAGGAACTGCCAACATATTGTTGAGTAGTGGAAACCACAGCTGCCGAGGCCAAAAGGGAGCAATTAGAATCATTTTGTCCCACTGGGATTCGAACTTGAGGAGTACCCTCTGAATTAGAGGAAGAGGCGGAAAGGCAGAAAGAAAGCATTTTGTCCACCGCTGCCTGAACGCATCCTGACAGAAAATGCCAGGCCCTGGATTTCTGGAGCAGAAGAGAGGCAGTTTTGCGTTGAGTGGGGATGCAAAAAGGTCCAGGTCTGGAGTTTCCCACTCTTCGAATAGTGACTGAACTATGGTTGAGTCGAGAGACCACTCGTGAGGGTCTGTCTCTGTTCTGCTGAGACGGTCCACCAGTTCGTTCTGAACACCTGGCAGGTAGACCGCTTGAATTAGAGCCTCGTGCTCCAAGCACCATTCCCATACCCTCATTGCTTCTCTGCATCAGGGGTATGAGTGAGCCCCGCCCTGCTTGTTGATGTAATACATCACTGCTTTGTTGTCCATTTGAAGGAGATTGTTCTTGTGACACAGAATGTCCTTCAAAGCTCGGACCACATAAAGGACGGCTCTCATTTCTAGGACGTTTATGTGAAGCTGGGACTCGACTTGAGTCCACGCACCTTGAGTGTGGAGAGCCTGACAGTGAGCTCCCCACCCCATTAGGGATGCATCTGTGGTAATGGAGATCTGATGGTCCAGAGGAGCAAAGGGATACCCCTCCATGAGATTGCTCTCTTGAGACCACCAGGTGAGTGACCTCCTTAAGGGCTCTGTCACCTTGATGAGATAGGACTGCTGGTGAGTGGTTGGGGACCACTGAGTACTGAGCATCCACTGGGTGGTTCTCATGTGCAGACGTGCTAGGGGTACAGTGAACACTGAGGATGCCATGAGGCCTAGCATCCGCTGCATCGAGAGAGCTGAGACTGAGCTGTTTTCCCCAATGTAACGGGCCATCTGAAGGATATCGTTCCTCCTGTCTTCTGGAAGAAAAGCCTTCGCACAGGAGGTGTCCAGAAGAGTCCCTATAAAAAGGAGCCTCTGGGAGGGCTGCAGTTGTGATTTCTTGAGATTGAGCAGAACTCCCATGGACGTCAAGGCGAAGGCCATCTCCACGGTCAGAGTCCCTTGCCTGGAAGGGCTTGCTAGAAGCCAATTGTCCAGATAAGAAACACCTGAATTCCGACCTTTCTGAGGTGTGCTGCGAGAACTGCACATTTTGTAAAAACTCGCGGCGCCGAGGATAGCCCAAAGGGCAGGACTCTGAACTGATAGTGCTGTCCCAGAGCCACAAACCTCAGGAATTTGTGATGCCTTGGTGAACAGGAATGTGCTGGTAAGCGTCCTGCATATCTAGGGAGGCTAACCAGTCGTGTTGGTGGAGCAGAGGTAACAGGGTTCCCAGAGAAATCATTTTGAATTTCTCTTTGGGGAGAAATTTGTTTAGCTTTCTGAGATCTAGAATGGGGCGCATACCGCCGGACTTCTTTGGAACCAGAAAGTAATGGGAGTAGAACCCCGTGTTTCGTTGGTGTGTTGGCACCACTTCTACTGCCCTGTTGTTCAGAAGGCCCTGAATCTCGGCGGCGAGAAGGTCTGACTGAAGGGTTGACAGCCTGGGCTGCCGTTTGGGGGGACTATCCGGGGGGGTCTCCACAAGATTGAGTGAATACTCTCCTAAATTATCCAAGGACCCATTTGTCTGAGGTTATGAACTTTCACTGGTTGTAGAAGTGCATCAGACCTCCCACGGAGAGGAAAAGTCCACCTCGGGCAGCTGAGATGGAACTTGGGCGGCATTACAATGAGCGCTGGGCGCTTTGGGCCTTTGCGCTTTCTGTTGCCTTCTTTTGAGGCTGGGCAGGTTGATTCTTAGGAAACTTCCTCTGCCTCTGCCTCGAAGGACTGGCGATTATGAAACTGTCGTTTACTGGCATGCCCTCGAGAGGGGCAGGAGGGGAGAGCCAACTTAATGGCTGACCTAGTCTTTTGTGTAGCTTCTAGAGCTTGCTCTACCTGAGGACCAAAAGATATGCACCGTCAAAGGGCAATGCCATCACCTGCTGCTCGCGATCATTATAAAGCCGAGGCGCGCAGCCAGGAATGCGCGGGTGCAAATACCAGCAGCCGCTGAGCGGGAAGCAGTGTCAAAAGCATCCATGGCTGCTTTAACCTGCTGGTTATTAGATTCAATACCTCTGGTAATGGTTTGAAGAAGCTCTGTCTTTGAATCCGACTCGGCAGGGCTTCAACCATCTGTTTAATAGAATGCCACAGGATATACTCATACTGAGAAAAATAGCCTTGGTAACTGGGAATACGCATACTTAGAGTAGAGGCAGCAAAGACTCTCTTACCTAAGGTGTCTATCTTACAGGATTCTTTGTTAATAGGTCGAGCTGTAGTAGCTTGAGGAAGAACGACCTTATCATTCTCTGCCAGGACTACAATAGGATCCGCAAAGGCTTGAGATGCCAAAATGGGACGATCCTTGGGGGCTGAATATTTCCTATCAATGGATTTAGCCACCGAAGGGGTAAGAGCAGGATTATTCCATACCATTTGAGACAGCGTCTCGAAGGAAGGCTGAATCGGAGGAGTCAAATCCGTAGGGATCTCCGAGGCATGAAGATATTGGAGTCTCAACAATTTCCCAGGATCGATGTCTGTAGTCTGGAGAGAAAGTGTGGAACTCAGATTTTTCAACAGAGACTTAAAGGATAGGTCCTCAACCACAGGCTCTGCAGCAGTAACAGATCCTGCTTCATCCACTTCATCACCCAACTGAAGGTCTGGGTCAGGCTCAAAGTCATCTCCTGACAGTCCAGGAGGGACTGTATGGACAGGAAAGGAAATGAAATTCAGAAGAGGAGGAAGAAGGAAGCAAGTGAAAGAGGAGTCCCGAGAGCCACGGCGCCGAGGAGGTGCACAGACACCGGGAGCACGCCACGAGGCCAGCTGGTGCGAAAAGGTGCAGAAAGCCGCATGGTGCGAGGACGGCGCCGAGAAACCGTGACAGCACCGAGGACAGTGCCGGCGCAGTACCGACGCTGAGGACGGCACCGAGAGGCTGCTACGATGCCGAGGGCACCGAAAACACTCCCAGACTCCAAAAACAGGTTTTGAAGGAAGAAGAGCAGGAGATAAGGGCATCGGTTTATCCCCTGTGCCGCAGCCATGTGAGGGGAACACTGCTGCTGAGTCGACAGCACCAAGAAGGTGCCAGCGACCAGGAAGGTCCAACTAGTCTCACCTGGTCGCCCAGAGAGCCCGAAGGCCCACGAGCGACCGAGCCAGGTAGCCAAACCAACCTCTGAGCCCATTGCTCCATAAGAGTGGCCCACTGATGAAACTGCTCATCTGAAGACCTACCTGCGGGCGGGGTAGGGCTCCGATGTCGAAGCCGTCGGCTACCAGAAACAGAGGTTGGTGACTCCGAAGGAGGAGACCGGCAACTAGCCCCGATAACCGAGTGTCTACGCACAGACATATCAGAGGGCGACCTCGAGTGATGCCTTCTCTTTTTAGACCTGTGGGCCGAAGAAGAGTTCGAGGCCGAACGGTGCAGAGGGTGCAACCGTTTATTTTTATGCTTCCGGGGGGACCGCCCATCCCCTCGGGCATTGGACTGACCGTTGTTAGAACCTCCCTCCGGAGAAGGTGGCGGACCGGACCCAGCCCGACTGACTGAACAGCTTTCATACGAAGTCTCCCTACCGTCACCTGACCTGCTCATGGTCGACTCTCGTCAAGGTAGGCCAGACTTCTTTATTGTATTAAAAATAAGAATAAATTTAAGCGATACTGTATCGAGATAATACTACAAAATAATAAAACTGAAAACTATGCTAGTTTGAAGTTTGACTCTCGACAAGCGAGCAATGTACATTCGCTGAAGTGCACCCGTCGGCGGGAAAAAGGAACTGAGGTGGTTGGAAGGGTCGACACGAGCTCAGCCATTACCGCACGAGTTAGGCTCGTGGCACTGCTCCTCGTGGCGCCGACCTTCCAGCAAAAGTTTGTCTCGGTGGGTCCTAGTGCCTCCAGCGCAGATCCCAATAGTGTGAATGAGTGGTGGAGACTTCGTCCAGAAGATCAAGAATTACGGTAGGTACGTAATTTTTATTTCTTACACATCTCTTTTTCTGAAAGATGCTACCCTCCTGGACTTTGTTGATTCCCTTGAGGTACTTGAACATTTCTATCATGTCCCCCCTGTCCCTCCTTTCATCAATGGTATACATATTAAGCTCGCTCAGTCTCTCTTAATATGATTTCTGATGCAGACCCTTCACCATTTTAGTTGCCCTCCTATGGACCGCCTCCATCCTGTCCATGTCCCTGCGTAGTTAAGGTCTCCAGAACTGCACACAGTACTCCAGATGGGGTCTCACCAATTGTCTGTACAGAGGGATAACCACTTCCCTTTTTCTACTTGTGATGCCTCTTCCTATGCATCCCAGTATCCCCACTGGCTCTCCTTACTGACTTCTCACATTGCTTACCAGCCTTTAGATCATCTGATATGACTACCCCCAAGTCCCGTTCCATTTTTTGTTGTTGTTAGTACCTCCCCTGCTATTGTGTACTCTTCTTCTGGGTTTTTGTTTCCCAGGTGCATTACTTTGCACTTCTTTGCATTGAATCTCAGTTGCCATATGTCTGACCATTCCTCCAACCTTGCCAAGTCCCTTCTCATCCTTTCTACCCCCCTTGTGTATCAACTCTGTTACAGATCTTTGTATCATCTGCAAAGAGGCATACCTTTCCCTCCAGACCCTCTGCAATGTCACCTATAAAGATGTTAAAGAGGACAGGACCCAGTACTGAGCCCTGAGGTACTCCACTAGTGACCCCCCTTTCTTCTGAATGTGTTCCACTCACTGTTACCTTCTGTGTCCTGTTGTGCAGCCAGTTTGCAACCCAGGCTACCAGGCTGGCTAACTTGATTATTAATCTTTTGTGCGGAACTGTGTCAAATGCCTTGCTAAAGTCTAGGTAGGCCATATCCACAGCCCCTCCCTGGTCTATTACTTTGGTCACCCAGTCAAAGAAATCTATTAGACTCATCTGACATGACCTTCCTGCTGTAAATCCATGCTGCTTTGGGTCCTGTGCCACGCTGGCCTCTAGGTACTCAACAGTGCTTTCTTTCAGAAGTGATTCAATCATTTTCCCTACCACTGAGGTCAAACTTACAGGTCTGTAGTTTCCTGCTTCTGCCTTGCTTCCACTTTTGTGACGGGGAATCACATCTGCCCTCCTCTAGTCCTCAGGTACCACCTCATCCTCCCATGATTTGTTAAAAAGTGTGGTCAGTGGTGTCACTAGGTCCTCCCTTAGTTCTTTTAGGATTCTGGGGTGAATTCCATCAGGCCCCATTGCTTTGTCCACCTTGAGTTTTAGGAGTTCTTTCAGGACTCTTTCTTCTGTAAATGGACTGGTGTCAACCCCCCTACCCAGAGTGCTTGTATTGTCTGGTTTAGGTAACTCCTCCTCATCTTCTTTTGTGAGTACTGAGCAAAAGTATTCATTCAGTATCTCTGCCTTTTCACTGTCTCCCTCTGCCCACCTCCCTTTTCCTTATTAATCTTCACTATTCCTCCCTTAACCTTTCTATGCTTCCTAATGTACCTATAAAAGGTTTTATCCCCCTTCTTAACTGAATTGGCTATTTTTTCCTCAGTTTGGGCTTTTGCTATTCTGACTGCATTCCCCACTTCTTTCTGCTTTAATTGATACAGTTCCCTGTCGTGCTCCTTCTGTGATGCTTTATACTTTTTGAATGCAGCCTTTTTCTCCTTAATCTTCCCTGCCACCTCTTTTGAGAACCATAGTGGTTCTTTACTCCTCTTTGTTTTCTTTATTTGTTTCACACAAAGGCTTGTTGCCTCTATGATGGCAGTTTTGATTTTTCTCCATTGTTCTTCCACCCCTCCTTTTTGGCCGTTTGCTAGTGTATTCCTCAGGTATTCACCCATTTTGCCAAAGTCAGCCCTTCTAAAGTCCAATATGCTTGTTTTTGTATGGCTTGTTTCCATGGTTGTGCTTATTGTGAAGCACACTGTGCAGTGATCGCTTGTTCCCAGATGTCTACTGACTTCTAAATTTGTAATCCTCTCTCCATTTGAGAGTACCAGGTCTAGTATTGCACCTTCCCGAGTGGGTTCCAACACTAGCTGTCTAAGGTCTTCCCTACAGGGCATCGAGAATGACCCTGCTCTTGGATGTGGCTGCAGTACATGTCATCCAGTTAACATCTGGCATATTCAGGTCCCCAACAACAGTATCTCCCCTTTTTCAGCCATTTTGAGAATGTCCTCTATCATTTTCTTGTCCATTTCCTCCCCTTGAGATGGGGGTCTGTGTACAACCGTTGTGCGGATTGTGATGCCATTCCCTGTCTCCAAGGTGACCCAGTGGCCTCTTGTCCTCCTCCTTTACTTTTTGGTTCTGTAGCTTTGATCCCTTCCCTTATGTATAGAGCTACTCCGCCTCCTCTTTTCCCCTCCCTGTCCCTTCTGTAGACTGTGTAGCCCGGTATGTTGACATCCCAGTCATGGTTCTCGGTGTACCATGTTTCCGTGACTGCCACAATATCCAATTGTTCATCTTCCATCAGGGCTACTAGCTCAGGAAGCTTGTTTCCCAGACTACGGGCATTGGTACTCATTGCCCTCCATTTAATGTTGGCTTTATCCTTCTTTCCCCCATGCCTGCTCTTTTTGCCCTTGTCTATTTCTCCATTTACCCCTGTCCTGCCCTCTGTTGAGCACTGTACCTCAGTGTTTACCTTACTACCTGTCATGTTTTGTGGGGGGAGGCTTGAAATTTCCTGCCTCTTATTAGCATCTCCCCCCATGGCTAGTTTAAAAGCTTGCCAAGGAAGCATTTTAATCTGTCACTTAGGATCTTGGTTCCCTTCATGGACAGATGCAGACCATCGTGCCAGTATAGACCTTCATCTCTCCAGGTGTACCCCCAGTCCCCAATGAAGCCAAAGCCCTGTGCTGTGCACCAGTTTTGCAAACCATTCATTAAACTGCATGGTGTGTAGTACCCTAGCCTCACCCCTGCCATGGACTGGCAGCATCTCTGAGACGGTAACCGTGCTTGCTACCTGTCTGAGGCCCCTCCCCAACTCCACAATTTCATCCTCCACTGCACTGATCCCATGCCTAGCTAGGTCATTTGTCCCAAGGTGGACAATGATATCTAGTTCCCTCTCCTGTGATGCTGCTTCTGCAATCCTGAGGATTCGCTTCATGTCCCTCCAAGCCATGGCACCAGGCAGGCACCTTACTTCCCTCTCCTCTCCTCTCCCTTCCCCAAGTCTACCCCTCTAACAGTTGAGTCCCCTTCAGAAGCTGTTTCCTTTCCCTGTGGTGTCCCTTGCCACCCTTCTGTGGGTCTCCCTTGTGGGTGTCCTCAGCATTCTTCTTGGTCTCCACTGAGGGTGCCATCATAGAGGAACCTTGCTCTGTCAGACTGGCATATGGTTTGTGTAGAGGTACAACTAGGGGGCTTCGCCTCTGTTCCACCACCCACACCCTCTCAGAACCCACTGTGGTCCAACTGCTCTTCATACTTGGCAGCCTCTGTGACAATGGTGCTCTTGGGGGGAGGGCCTCCTTAGTCCTTGCCAGTTCAGCCTGGAGGTGGGCAACCTCCTCCCTCAGAGCTGACAGTTGCCTGCAGATAGGACAGCAACGCAGTTTCCAGAATGTCTCCCAGAAAACTGCTGCCCCACAGCCAGTGAATTGCACTACTCCCCACATGTCTCTCTCCCTTATAATATACAATATGTAATATATATAAATATATATATATTTTTTTTCTTCCTTTTTGTGGTGTGTACTTACCCTTTATGCACTGTGCTGGGTTATTAGAGTATGACAGTTTTGCCCCAAGACCTGTTGAGGAAGTGATGTCAGAACCTTGGCTATAAAGCTCCTATTGCTTTGTTTACCCTATTGCTTTGTTCACCCTGAGCTTAGTGAGCTCTTGTAGGACCCTTTCTTTTGTGAAGGGACTTGTGCACACCTCCGTCCCCCGCATCCATGGTGCTGAGCTGTGGTCCCTGCCCTACCTTCTCCTCAGTAAATACTGGCAGAAATATCTATTTAGGATAGTTGCTTTTCCTTGGTCCTCCTCCACATACTCCCCCTTATCCCCTTTGATCTAAGCAATACCCTCTCTGGACTTTCTCCTTTCACTAATGTATCTATAGAAAGTCTTGTCCCCTTCTTTCACTGTTTGTGCTAGTGTTTCCTCGGTTTTGGCCTTTGCCTGCCTTACTTCCTTCCCTGCTGCTCCATAAAAGAAGTGTAGCATGGGGTGGTTGGGGATGGAGGTGGATGGCTGGACCCTTCCCCTGCCGAAAAAGAACCACCACAGATGAACAAAACAAGGAGGTAAGAGCAGAAACAATCAACCAACAAGAAATGCAGTAGCCCTGAAAGCTTAGCCTAATGATAGATAAAACTGTAAAACCTGTGAAGCACCACCTGTAATAATTTCACAGAAGATATACCCTGCAAAAAACACTTTGCTATAGAGAAAAATAAAGCAGTAACAGAAGATATACCTTGCAAAAAACAATTTGAATCAGAGAAGATTACAGCAGTAATCTATACACAAAAAACAGTAACAAACCTTGTGAGCCCAAAAGAAAATAGTAACACAGTAAATCTGTCTAGTCAAAAGAAGTCTTAATCTTTTTCCTTGCTCTGATAATGTTCCTTGCTCTGCCCTTACAAGCAAACCTAGAAGAAAAGAGCTCAGGTGAAGCCAGGTGCTTTTGCCAGCAAACCTAGTCTTCCAAGACTGCTGCAGAGGCCATTCCTGAGGGCAGGCTAAAGCAGAGTTATTGAAATCTTGAACTGCATGGGCTGAGGTGGACAAATATTTGATTCACTCAGCCTATGATGTCTCAGATGCCTCTGCCAGGGTGGCGGCATCTGGTATTTGCATGGTAGCACACCACCATAATGACATCCTAACAGTGAAGACCATCACAGCAACAGATGTCGCCAGGTCGTTGTGATGGTCCGCTGTTCACTGACACTCCGACTCTTGGTGTTTCGCCCCCCCACCCCGAACCAACTCTGAGTTGGTTATTTAGAGATGGGTGGTGTGGGGGCACAAAAACACACATTGTCCAGACAGTTGGCATTGTTCCTGTAGCTGTTCAGGATGTCGACAACATTGTTGTCGATATTCTGACGTAGAACCTATTTGCATGAGAATGTACACATTATTTATTTTATTTAGTTTTTGTTGACCAGGTAAGGGCACTAGACAAATTTTGCCTGTTTTCAGGCACAACCCGGGGGAAGGGGATACAGATGAATGCCAACTGACCTTGAACCAAATTAAGAAGTTGGTGGTATTTTTAGTGAATGGGAGGAAATTTGGCCAGGGCACCGGGGAAATTCCCTTACTCTTGCTGTAGGGGCACTGCTGCTATGGAGGAAGGCGTTTCAGATGCTGATTCTGCTGGTGTACCTGTGGGAGAGAGGTCTCCCAGCCCACAGGTCCAGCTCAGGAGACCGTAGCAATTATGGACACTTTGATGGACATTGAGAACGCTGAGAATACTGTGACTGCTGCTGTTGTGAGTGCTCCCCAAGGGCTTTTTGCATCTGATGAAGCCTGACTTGATTACATATTAAAGCAAAATAAAACTTTGTGGTATGGAGGTTCAGATCGAGCTACTAGGGAAAAGATGTCAGATGCAACAACCGAGTCTGTTATTTCTCAGCCTGCACCGTTAGACCCTGATACCATAAAAGATGTTGTGCAAGTTTTACGGGAAGTTCTAGCTGCAGACAGTGCCGGTTAAACTGAAGTAGAGAGTCTGGTGACTCAGCCCAGTGAAGCACTAGCATCACAGGAATTCCTTCAGCCTGAGTCAGTTTCGGTGGAGGAGAAACTGACAGCAGTGCTGCGGCCTTTACCAGCAGATACATCTCCGCCTCCATAAAAGGATGCTACTGAGCCTGCTTGTACTGAATCTACTAATGGAAAGCAAAATCTTTGTATTCAAGTAAATGATCTTGACTTAAGAAAGGGAAGAGCTGGTGATGTTGCTGATGTTCCGCCATGCGGGAACTCCCCGACTTCTTTGGAGCATTCCTTGTTGAATGCTGGGTGGAAAAGGGGGGCCTCTGGCATTTGGATTCCTGACCCGGATCATAGCCTGATTCCATGGCAATCTTCCCCTACAGTAGCTAAACAGATTTGTCCTGAAGTGCCGAATTGTCCTCAGAAGACTACTGATTCTGAGATGTTTACTGTTAGCAGTGAAGCAGTAAGGCCTATTGAAAATGAATTGCCACATTATACAGACTTATCCTTCTCAGAGTCGGAGGGTGTAGTTACAAAACCTGCGGAATGGGGTGATACTAGGGCGGATGAGAGTGAAATGTCTGGTGACAAGCCTAATTTTCAGGAGCGTTCTACAAATGCATGGGAGTCTTTTAGAAAGAGGGATCATTTTTCTGGTCCCCCCCCACAAAGATGCAATGCAGTTTGCGTGGAGTATTTAGGGGATTTGGACGTATCTCCAGATCGGATATATGTTGGGCACAGTTTATTAAAGGGGTCACTAGGTTTTTTTCTACTGAAATTCATGCTTTGATCCATGTTTCAGGGACTGTATTATATGACATTTGTTTTACTTCTCCACAGGGATTGGATCGTTTTTGGTCAAAATATGACTCTGAAATATACTGAATTATGGTTACCTTTTAAAGCTATTCCCTTAACTAAACTTTCTATTAGGAAAGTGACAGTGTTATTCCGGAATGAATCTGTCTATACATGATATTATTTATTGGTTACAAAAGAAATGTGATGAGCTAGAAACCCCACAGCCAATATTTGATGAAGAATGTATTGGGAATGGGGGTTGGAATTTAAAGTATGTTTAAGAAATAACAGTTTAGGCCCAGTACACTGCCCTAATAGTCTGTTTTTGGGGAGTGAGAGAGGTCATTGTTTCTATCCAGGGCAACCACGGGCATGCTTTAAGTGTAGGTCCTACTCACATTTAAGCTCAGCCTGTGATAGATTAAAGTGCAATCTTTGTTTGGCCTTTGGGCATCATAGTTCCGATTGCAAGGAAGAGTTAAGGTGTAACTTGTGTGAAGATACAGGTCATACCTACAGAACCTGTCCCTGGGCCACTCATAATTGCACACACTGTAAACATCAAGATGTAATTATTCAGGAGGCACAAAAGAAAGAAATGACAAAAAGGAGAACCTTCACTAGTAAACCTTCTCCTGAACACACAAACACCCCACCCTCACCCCCCCTCCCCGCCAGAGAAGACTGTTCTTGATATGGAGGAAACTCCTTGCATCCCATGTAACCAGCTATACTTTTGGAGACTGAAACTCCATTGCTTGACACAATAAGTGTACCAGAGACAGAAGCAGTAGTGTTTGAAATGCACCCCCCCCCCAGGATGGTTAAAAGTCTAGCAAAAAAGAGAAGCATGAAACAATCTAGGCCTAGGCCTAAAGTGGCAAAGGCATGTGTACATGAGGAGGAAGGAAATTTTATTAACAAACAAATATGACATTTTGGCAAAATATTCACTAGACTCTGAACAAGAAGGTGATTCAGAGACCTCTTCACTGGCAGCCCCCCATCTTCAGACTCTGAAAGGGAACAGCAGGAAGTACGGGTAGTTGAGGACAGGAAAAAACAAATAGGTGCTATGGTAAGAAGTTCTAGGTTGAAGAAACCACCTTAAACATTCTCCCTCCTTCATCTTCCAGGCATTATTCGAAGTTAAGCATTGCAACAATAAATATCAATAGTATTAAGAATGCAAAACAGAGATTGCTTACGTTAACAGTTTTGAAAGATTTGGGGTGTGATATTTGCCTGCTACAAGACACGAGGTTAAACACAGTTTCATTGGTGAGATCAGTGCAACAATTATGGTGTTGGGGTCCCTCCTTTTTTCTTTTGGAACTGAGGTTTGTGATGGGGTAGGTATTTTATTCAAAGGGGATGGGTTTAGGGTTTCGAGACTGGTAGATATTTCTTTGGGAAGGGCATTACTGTTAGATTTTACGTATAGAGGGGAAGGGTGGAGGTTGATAAATATTTATGCCCCTCTTACAAAGAAAGACAGGATTTTATTGTTTCAGGAGATTAAACCTTTTTTGATTACAACAAAGAATGTACTTTGGGGAGGAGACTTTAATTGTGTGGTGGATAGCAGGGATAGAGGTACTATCACTAGGAAAATGTATTGTGATTCAGACTGCCTTAATGGAATTATTACTCAGAGTGGTTTACAGGATTCCTTTAGAACTGTGCAAGAGGGGGAGAACATACATATCTTAGGGAAACTTTATTTACTAGAACAAATATTGTATTTTCAAAGAAAAAATGTTAGTATTTCTAAGGCAGAAACAATTCTCTAAGAAACCTCGGACAATGTAATTCTGCATGTATTACTAGGGGGCATGATAGGGCCTCAATGTGGACGGGGATTTTGGAAATTGAACACTGTAGTGTTACAAGAGGAAAAAATGAGAGCAAAAGTCACTGACTTTTTCAAGGCAAGGATGTCAGTAGCAGTTTTGGCTGTAAATATCAGCACTTGGTGGGAGAAGACGAAACAGGTTGAAATTACTGTTTCAATCTCATTTTACTACAAATAGGCAAAGTCAGTATAAAGAATATCTAAAACTTTGTTTGCAACTGAGTAAACTTTATTCAGCAATAAATATACAGCATCTTAGTTTAACACCGTAAGTGTTGAACTTAAAAAAGCAATGTCTGACTTGCAATATTCCAGGGCTACGGCAATGTTAAATGAACACAGGATCTGCTCTCCTGGTAAAACTGGGTTTGGGGATGCCTTCAAATGTTGCTCTCAAAGGGCATTAGATAAGTTTATGGCATCTGTTAAAGATACAGATGGTATTACAGTGACTGATGGGCCTAAAATCTTGCGCACAGTAACACATTACTTGTCAGGCTTGTATGAGACTTCCCTCATTGATGAGAGGGTATTGACAGAGTTCTTGACTGTTATTGATGCTCCCTGTATACCTTCCGCACTTCTTAGAGATCATACTAGGCCCATTACAGTGGCTGAAATTGAGTTGGTTATTGGACACCTTAAAAAGAATACTGCCTCTGGCATTGATGGTTTACCATCAGAATTTTACGTTACATTTCGTGTCTTGGTTAAACACGTCTTGCTAGTGGTGGTTAATTGGGTACTAGGTAGTTTGAAGGTAGATTTTTATTTTTGTATTGCTATCCAAATACTAGTATTTAAACATGGGGATAAGACTGACCTTGATAATTGGAGATCCCTAAGTTTATTAAATACGGATTACAAAATTTTGCTGAAAATATTGCATAATCGTTTAACCAGTATTGCATCAGTGCTTATTACATCAGCACAAACATGTACAGTACCAGAACGTTCATCAAAACATAATTTGTTACTACTTCAAGAAACTGTGGAACAGGGTAAAGAGGGGGCGTTAAAGGCTTATATTATGTCCTTAGATCATGAAAAAGCCTTTGATCAGTTTCCGCATCACTTTATTTATCGTATACTGTCTCATTATGGATTGCCATCCTTTTTTATAAATTGGATTTCATTACTGTACGAGAATGCAAGGACAATTCCTTTGGTAAATGGGCAATTGGGAACTTACATAGATATTTCCCGGGGAGTCCGGCAGGGGTGTCCACTTAGCCCTTTGCTTTATGTGTTTTGTTTAGACCCTTTATTGCGGCTATTACAACAAGGTTCCTGGATTAGAGGTATTACGCCAATAGGAGGAATGCTGGAGGTGAGAGTCACAGCTTATGCTGATGTCTGTGTTATGGTTGCAGACCGACAGTCAGGAAAAAGGGTACTAGATCTCATTGAGAAGTATTCTACACCAACAGGAGCACACCTTAATAAAGGGAAGAGTATTGTTTATCCTTAAAGTGGTAAGACTCCACACGAAAATGGCAAGGCATAGAGGTATCTACTGACTCTTTTCAGTATTTGGGTGTATGGTTTGGGAGGGGTGATAATTATATTTTAAATTGGAAAATTAAATTAGATTTAGCCTCCAAAAAAGTTGACGTATGGAAGACTTGGAACCAAACGAAAAAGAAAAAGGTGGCAGTAGTTAAAATGTTCCTACTTCCAATATTTTTATTCATTAGTGCAGTCTATCCTTTGCCACAGACTTTGGAAGCTTCTCTCTTAAGTTTAGTCTTCCAGATAATGTGGGGCAGTCGCTTGAATCCCATAAAAAGAGAGGTTTTATATTTACCAGTAAAAATGGGGTTTGAATCTCATTGACCCTGTCGTTTGTTTTTTATAGTGTATTTTTCCATGCTAATTTGATAGATCTAGAAAAACCAAGCTTAGCTCTTTGGACTCTCTATGCTAGTCACTGGCTAAGATTCCTTTATCAAATATGGGAGAATCAGGGGGTTTTAAAGGCCCAGGTTAAGACTAATTGTGTTTTTTTTTGGCCAGCGCTTAGGAAATTAAAACAATGGAAATTACAGTCCAATGTCTTGACGCTGACCACCAATAAAACAGTTTATACTTCAATGCTATCCCACAATAGTCAGCCAATGGTTCAATTCAAGGATGTGGATCCACAATACTATGTTAATATCTTGGAGACCTTACGAGAGCCTTGTATTCCACCAAGGCTTTGGGATATCTCCTGGTTAAGTGCCCATGGTCGTTTATTTGTCAAAGGAAATGACAAGCACAAAAAACTTGAGGAACGTATGCGCCCAAGGATGAGTTGTGTAGCCCAGGTGGAATCCATGTCTCATTTTCTCATTGATTGTCCATTTGTAAGAGGAATGTGGGAGACACTGGCACATGTCTGGCATAACCCTTATTGGAAGAAGTTACCGTATGTAGAAGTGGTAGGGGGGTTTAGTTTAGGAGATCTTAGTTTGACAAAAGGGATGGTACGCTAAATTCTTTAATTTATGAAGTTTACACTGTAGCAAGCGAGATGCAAGTTTGTCTTGCAACAATTATACCAAGCTCCAGAGAAGATAGTTAATATTGTCAAAAATGAACTTTGTAAGCAATGTATGTATGAAAAACAGCATATGTCTTCCAGTACATGGGTTTTACGTTGGAATGATGTTCCATTTATGAAAGATAAAATTGGATGACTTCTTTTTTTCCTTTTTATATTTACGTTTATCTATTTTGTTTTGTACTGTAATAATTTTGTACACTGCATTGTAATAAGTTTTGTTCAGTTTTCTTTAATAAAATTATCCCCTACTCTTTTTGAGAAATGCCATGGGATCTTTAACATCCACCTGAACTACCACCAGAACAAGCAGATGGGAACTCGGTTTAACGTCTCATCCGAAAGACGGCTCAGAGTAACTGGGTTTTCTAATGATGTGCAACAAGCAGTGTTAAATGCACCTTTTAAAGGCTGTAATCTGTTTAGGCGTGATGTGGAAGAGACTTTAAAAGGCCTTCAGTCCTCTAGAATAACTCTTAAGGTCAGTCAAGTCCCAATATCTCACACCAGGTAGTGTCAAGGGCCAGGGTCAGTTTCGTCCACCACCAGCAAGGGGTGGAAGACCTACTTACAGACAGCAAGACAGAGGTGAAGGTGCTAAAGACTTGCCAGTCAATCTTCCCCCAGGTGCCCATTCCAGAGCACCTAGAGGAGGCGGAACTAGTGATGTTGCCCTCAACTGGTGCACAGTGACTCTCAGCCATACACCCCCCAACCACCATTGCCACTAGGGTTAGTTGTAGGGGGCCGGTTCTCCCTTCACTTGAACTAGTGGAGGGAGATAATTACAGATGAATGGGTGCTGGCAATCATTGCAAAAGACAGTGATCTGGAACTTCTGGAGACCCCTCCAGATCATCTGCCGCCTGTCTCCATGTGTCCCCAGGAGTCGACACATGCCACTGCTCAGAGAGGAGATAAAAGCCTTGCTTCAAAAATGGGCCATAGAACCAGTTCCTGTCAGGCAGAGGAACAGGGGCTTCTACTTCAGACACTTTCTTGTTCCCAAGTGGACTGGAGACCTGAGACCAGTTCTAGACCTGAGGGACTTAAACTTCTGCATTGAGAACAAGAAGTTCTGGATGGTTTCCCTACAAGGCTCCCCCTGGAACACAGGAGACTGGCTCTGTTCTCTGGAAATTGAAGATGCATACTGTCATATCAAATCAGAAAGAATCACAGAAAATATCTGAGATTCCTGTTAGAAGAGGAACATTACCAGTTCAGAGTCTTGCTCTTGGCTTGTCTTCTGTTTCACAGGTCTTTATTTATTCCCAAAGTTTCACCAGGAAAGACATACTGAGCTGCTAACAGCTCATTTCCAGATGCATCTTGGGTGTAGGGGATGTGAAAAATCACATACAGCAATACAGTACATCAAGGAGTATAATTAGAAATGGAAGCCAAATCAGAATAACGTACATGAAAAGTAATAAGGAACATGTAATATGTACATGTAATGTAATAATGGCATATATACAGGTAATGAAGGAAACAAATTGCTAATGCAGAACTAGTGGGGAGAGGGGGAGGAAGAGAGTCATGGACAGTTGCAAGTAGGAGAAGAAAAGTCATGAAGGAGAGTCTTTAAAGAGAAAGCCAAAGAAGCAGAACAAATAGCCAAGGGAAGGGAGGACCAAAGTTTAGGAAAGCAATATGAGAAAGCAGAATGACAAACAGAAGATTTTCTAGAAGGAATAGTGAGGTAATGGAAAGTATTATTGCATAGAGGGTAGGAAGAAACTGAGGGAGAGGATAAAAGGGAGGTAATGTAGTAAAGGAACCAAACCAGAATTTAGATGTAAATGAGTCACAATGGGAGAGGCACCAGGCATCAAGAGGGGAGTGAAAGGGCAGAGTAGAATGAAAAGTGGTGGGAATGAGGAGACCAATCCAAAGCAAAATGACAAAAAAAACTGAAAAAGGGGGGTCCAGTCTGGCGAGGGAGGATTTGGGAGCTCCACTATTGACTATGTCACCATATTCAAAAATAAGGAGAATCCTCTTTAATCATCTTTACCAAATGCTTGGCAGTGGTAGCAGCAGGTCTTCACAAGGAAGGATGTAGCAGAACTGCGATCAGTCAGTCCGATAACCCCAGTGGAGGGATGCCTTTCCTATCTTCTTCTTTTTCCTACTGTAATCTGTTGCGCAACAGGGCCTTCCTATGCTATACTTACCTTTTTTCCACCCCTGGCATAGGCTGACTACCTATGTCAGTCTTTTCTGTTTCTTACTAAATCTTTTTTCCTGCTGCCTTTATTTCTAGTTTCTATACTATATATCCATCCCTCACCAAGGACTTCCCAAAATAATGCACCATGCTAAGGCCAGCTGGCAAGAATGAAATAAAGTGCATTTATGGCATTAAATACCAAAAGATATAAAGAGCCTTTAAGTATATGAGGTGCTGGTTAAGTAAAGTGCATAGAGTTAATAAAATGGCAATTTTTTTAAATAAAGTTCATTAGTAAAGTGCATAGAGTGCATTTTGTGCCATATTATGAGTTTAAAGTGCTGCAGTGCTTCGTAAAGTTAATGCTTATGCCATTTTATGTGTGTGGTGCAAGGATGTTTAGAAATGGCAGTTAAATACAAAAAAATATCCACTTAGGTGGATTATGAATATAAACGTAGCGGCATGACGTTTCGTTTTTATATTGGTGCCAAAGAAATCCTGCAATGAAGCAGGAACTGATTGATCCAAGTGGCAAAGTTCTTTTACTTTTGCTGCCGCTCGATATTTATGTAAATAATTACACATGCACCTGTGTTTATAGGACTCCCAGCTGCTGGCTTTGTCTAAAATTATGGAAATATTTATGCCAACTAGCCATGGAGGAGTTTGTGGCATATATACGGCCAGTCCAGGCTGCTAGAGAGGCAGGCTTTCTATGGAGTGGCAAACTTTCACTTTGCCACTGCTCCGTGGCTTCAAACTGAAGCCCCAGTAAAGGTATTAAATAGAGAAAAGACCCTGGGGGGGGTCTAAGAGGGGAGAGAGAGCGAGATAGTGCTGTAATATTGTTAAAAGGAGGAGCACACTCGCTCCTCACTCACGCTCTCTCTCACCGAACTGCTGTGTTGCAGTTCAAAGTGAGCGGCATTTACTTTCACTTTCAGCCACCCCGCTTCCCTGAATGAATCTGTGCACTCTGGAAAGCAAGCGCTTGGAAAATAATAGGGACTAGGCTGTTCCTAGACTGAAAATATAAAAGGGGCTTACCAAGTCGATGCAGAGGCCCATAGCAGAGCGGCTAGATAGTGATTATTTTGGCAGTCTGATGCTCTGCTACAACATGGAAATCAACTGATTTAAAGGAACAGCAATGTCCTTATGCATGGAAATGCTTCATAGAGTAGCCCTCAGAATAAGGAGAGGGTTGTAAAATAAACAAAACACAATAAAGAAAAAAGCAAATTAAAGAATAAAGAGACACTTCAGGTCTCTAAAGGAGCCCCATAACGCTCCCTTCTCTATAGAGCCCTGAGATATGACATAAAGGCTAGTGTCCATTGCTATAACAATACAGCACACGGTATAAAAGTTTACACTGTTTGCAAATGAAATAGGTGCTGACCTGTTGGCAAGATCGCAGGAATGGGCATTCTGTAGGGGGACAGCGGCCCCTAGAAGGCTGTATTTATACTCTGTGAGCTAAAACCTCATTATGTAATAGAGGTGGAGTTTCCCTATTTAGGAACAATTAATGTTCCTAGCCGAATAAAAAGCACGTTGATATATTTTATTTCTAGGGAATGTTAGTTGATACATAAAGGCTTAGAAGTAACCCTTTTTCTTTTATATAGGATGGGTTACGAGCCTTTAGGGACCATGCTAGAGCTAATTGGATGTTATGGGCGGGGCTTCCCATAAGTGGGAGGGCTGTATAAGCTCTCCTCAAACACCTAGAGTCAGATTAGCTGCATAGCCAGCCTCATTTATCTGAAGGAAGGTAAGAAAAAGGACCTGTGCCTGAACAGGAATTTATCTCTAACAGCAGGAAAGCTGATGAGTTGTTTTGGGATACCTGAAGTAAGGTGAAATAGCCTTGAGCTATTGTTTATTGCCTTGTTCTGTTTGAACTGTTTTATTTCTATTTATTTTTTCTGTTTTTGTATGAAATAAAACACATTGCGAGTGTGTTGTACCCTATTACTGTGTTCAGTGTTATCTTTGTACCCACGTACCGGTGACAAAGGACTGTAATGTGTTCCCTTACCTGGATGTTCGAACCTGGACCTTGTTCGACCATCTAGGGGTGACTGTGAATTTGCAGAAGTCAGTAGTGACCCCCTGTCAAAGACTGCAGTAGATAGGGGCAGTACTAGGCACAGGTCAGGGCTGTGCGTTCCTACCTTTGGACAGTGCCGAATGCCTTATTGCGTAGGCCCATCTGGTGTACTACAGTCAGTCTACCCCAGCCAGGACCTTGTTATGCCTACTGGGCCTTATGGCAGCAGCCATTGTAACAGTGCCATTGGCTCACTTGCACATGAGGATCCCACAGTGGTCTCTACAAGTCCAGTGGGAACCATCCACCAGTGACCTGGACAAACTTGTATTAGTCACATCTCCTGCGAGAAAGGCCCTGATATGGTAGATGGACTGCACTAACCTGCTGAAGGGCGTACCTTTTCAGAGTCCAGGTCTGTCACAGGTTCTCACCTCTGATGCCTTGGGATCCGGGTAGGGAGTGCACCGGGGTTCTTACCAAACATGGGGTACTTGGACCCAGATTGTTCTCTATAATCTCCAGGCATTTCACCAAGCCCTGTGTTAGTACAGATGGACAGTGTCAGTGTGATGCATTACATCAACAAACAAGGGGTGACTCATTCATATCCGCTGTGCAGGGAAGCAATGAGAGTGTGGCAGTGGGCTCTGGAACATGACCTGGAACTTTTGGCCGTACATCTTCCAGGTGTCCAAAATGACTTGCCAGACAGGCTAAGCTGGTCACAATCCAGCTTGCATGAATGGGAACTGCTTAGCTCAGTGGCAGGAGATCTCTTCACAAAGTGGGGTCACTCAGAGTTGAACCTTTTTGCTCCCCACACAAGGCAAAACTGTCATGTTTTTGCTCGCTCCAGGGCCTGGAGTTTTATGGCAAGACACATTGTTCCTCTAGAAAGAGAGGTTTCTGTATGCCTTCCCTCCCTTTCCTTTAATATACAGAGTGTTAGTCAAACTACAGATGGAGGGAGCAATTCTCATCCTAATTGCTCTTCTTTGGCCTTTGCAGATCTGGTACCCCACTGCTCCAACAGTTAGCAGTGAAAACCCCAGTGCCCCTGCCACTGTGCAAGGATCTGTTGTTACAGGACAGGGGATCTCTGGTCCATCAGGACCTGAAATCTCTGCATCTACACACATGGCTCCTGAAGACATAGCCGTAGCAAGGTTTGGGTATCTTTTAAAGTGGCTAATGTTCTGGTGATTGCTAGAAAACTTTCCACCAGGTATACCTACTTTTTAAAGTGGAAGCAGTTTACATTTTGGGCTGCTTCCAAGCTCCTGGATCCTTTTACTTGCCTAGTTAATGCAGTGTTGAAATACTTGCTGTCCCTATCAGACACAGGTCTCCAGTATTCCTCCTTCTAGGTGCTTTTGATCACTGTTTCAACCGTTCATGCCCCTGTGGATGGCTGTATTGTTGCTAACGAGAGGTATCCCGTACCTTCCCTGGCAGGGACTTAAATTTTTTGTTGGAAATACTTACTTTGGCTCCTTGTGAGCCTGCCGCGAGTTGTGGCCTACGCTTTCTTTCATGGAAGGGCAGAATTTGTGTGTAACCCCCCTGCAAATGGGGGTTCCTAAAAGTCTTCCAGGAGCTTGCCTGAATGCTCCAAGCCTGGGTGGTGTTCGGCATCTGAGCTGCTTAACTGTGGTTGCAAGTGAGTGCTATTTGAGCCTCCATGTACTGTCTCTTTAAGAGCTGTCTGCTTGCAGACTTAATTAGTTTGTATGGGGAGACTGTGTATTTAATGCTCTAATCCCGCCCGAGCTGCGGAGAAATCGCCCCGTTTCTGCAGTCGCTAAGAGCGCAGAGGGAGCCTAAATGAAAGCTGTAACTGTTTGCCTGTAATCATTTAAAGCATTAGCAAAATTGTAGTTTGTCTAACCTGCCTTCATTGCAGCTGGGTCTGTGTGTGTGTGTGTTACCTCTCCATTTTGGACCTAAAGTGCTGTGCTGGGCCAATTGGGTTAAGTGAGCCCTAAAATGGAGACTGTGGACGAATCAGAACTTGGACTCTTAATTTGAGCCAGCCACAAGGGGATTGTATGGGAGTGACTCTGGGAAATGTAGTTTTGACCTTGGTGCCTTTTTCTACCAACAGAGGGAGTCTTATTGTGAGTGACAGCAGAATCAGCTAACAGAATAGTGTGGAGCTAAAGGAAATGTCCTGTTGTATGACTGGAAAGATCAGATCAGTTGTGACTGTGAAGAAAGAAGGAGCCCTGTGCTTCTGCGGTGTATAGTTTCGTGTGGGAAGTGCGTGTGAGGCCCTGAGTTTCGGTCTGCAGCCTTTGTGAGTGCCAGTTTGGACTGAATCCGAGTTGTGAGGAGAAAGAAGCACTAGAAGTGTGGAAACCAGGCTCACCCTGTAGAAGACTGTAGAAATTGCTGCATCGTTCTCGGTCTGTCAGGAACAGGAAGCTGCTGTGTGTGCTCCCGGATATTTTGCAGTAATTGCGATCGGGATCGAGAAGCAGCCTGCCTGGTATAGTACTTTCCTTTTACATATGAATGTGCGTAGTGCTTGTGGGGAATCGCTATTTCCAATCCCCTGTGCTGTGTGCTGTGTGTTGAAGCTGGAAGCAAACCCCAGCCTGTCTCGAACCAAATCCGTTTGCTATAAACTGCAGTGGCGTCCAGTCACAAGGACCTTGTCTCCATGCCCTGCTGTTTCTGACAATCCAGAAGAACATCCACCATCCGGTTCTCAGCTTGGGTATTGTGGAGTACAAATCAGGTATTCCCCTGCAGCCTGTTTTCAATCACAAGTGTGTCATCTAATTCTTGTTGTTTCTTTGCTTCATGGACTGAGCCATCAGGCTCCGGATTACAATTGGGTGTTGTGCATATATTTTTTCTATAGGGCCCTATCCATCTGCACCTGCCGGCCGACCCCGGGCTACAGACCAGGCTAGACCCCCCCCCAACCTGGGTACCCAGCGTGTGACTTTTCAGACCCTGTACAGTATGTGTGCACAGTACTGTGATTTAATGCCACTAATTAACCTTATTTTTCAGGGGGTCTTCAGAGACGAACCAGCAAATCAGTCTCAAGGGTAGGTGGTACCTTATGAATGAACAGTGTGTACATGTGGGGTATTGGTACTGTAACTCCTGTGCATCGTGTGGGCCATTAGAGGGATTAGAAGGGGGTCTCAGTGTCCCAGAGGGCTGCAACCAAACTAGACTAACCATTACAAACCCTGGCCTCTGGGTGGAGACACCCGCCATGGAATCTAGGCCCCTCAATCTGTCAGTAGTCAAGCAGGCAGGGGTAGTAGCCCTTGGGATAGCGCCACCTGGGGGTTACATTTGGTTGCCATTTCTTCTGCTCAAAGGATTTCAGAGCTACAGGCTCTAATGTGTGAACCCCCATATTTGATTTTTCACAAAGACGGGATGTCTTTATTTACATATCCTTTTTGCTGAAGGTGGTGTCTGAGTCTACTTTAAATCAAAATATCTACCTTCCAGTTTATTTTGTGGAGTATGTCACTCCAGGGGAAGCATTACTCCATACTTCGGATGTGCATAGAATTCTCAGGTATTATGTGAATCACACCAAGGACTGCAGAAATTCCTTTCATCAGCTTGCTGTTTCATTCACCCCGGGAAAGAGGGTGCTCATGTGTCTAAACAGTGGCTATCCAAATGGTTGGTAAACTGTATTACTTTCTGTTATAAGAAGTATGGCAAGGAACTTACTGGTGTGGTATGTGGTCATACTACCAGAGGCATGGCCACTTCTGTTGCTTGTTTTAAAAATGTCTCAGCTGCTGACATTTGTGCTGCTGCCTCTTAGAGTACTGTCCACTCTTTCACTAAACGTTACAGTGTGGACATTGTATCTCACAGATGAGCAGGTTTTGGCCTGGCTGCTTTACAAGGCCTGTTGTCATGAGCACGTATGTCTCCATCCACCCAGACTGTCAGTTTTGGTACTGCTTGGGACTTGTTCCAAAGGTGTGGCCTGATGAAAGAGATATCCTTGATAAACATTGAACAGTTACCATAACAGTAGATCTTTGAGAGAATCTCTTTCATCAGGTTATGCTGACCCACCCTCCTTCCCCCTTCAGGGGTATGTCACAGGGTTTTCTGTGCAGACTTTTTCCCATCACTGCATATTCAGCACCCCTTGTCACCTGGTATGCAGGGCGCTGTCTTTATCTCCTGGTTCCCCATAATGAGTTCCTCCAAGCATAATCTCTGGCAAGGAACTGAAGCAAGTTTCCATGTAGTTCTAGTGCTGACGTGGGTATAGTTCCAAAGGTATGGCCTGATTAAAGAGAGTCTCTTGAAGATCTACTATTACGGTAAGTACGTAACTGTCCTATCTTCAAGAGAATCTTATCCCGTAGGCCATGCCGGCCCTTCCTTTTTTATCAGTTGTATGAGAGTATGGCATCCAATTCTGCCTTGTGAATTTCCATGGCTGCTATCTCCAGTGCCTGTGTCTGCCTGATATCAGAGGTGCAAGTACAATCTCCTGGTTCCTCTAGAAGAGAATCTTCCAAGCACAGTCCCCGGCGAAGAACTAAAGAGAGACGGGGCCACCCACGTTTAAGTTGACGCTGATGTGAGATGTCATCATGGGTGGCCCTGGCTAGCAAAAGTTTCCATGTGGTCCTAGCACTGACATGGATATAGTTCCAAAGGTGTGGCCTAAGGAAGAGATTATCTCAAAGATCTACTGTTACGATAAGTACGTAACTGTAACTGTTCTTTCCACATGGCTGTAGATACCAATGACTACATCAAGAGTCTTGGCACATGCAGTGTCCCTGAGGAGGTTTGCCTGGCTAAGGGTCACAGTCCTCACCCATGACACTTAGGTGAAAGCCATAGACTTCGCTTTTGAGGGAATATTTTTTTTGGGGTGACAAAACAAAGGCCTGTATGAAAAAAGAGGATGGGTGCAGAACCACTTACAAGAACTCCACTGAAAAGGAAAAGGCCTCCACTTCCTACATACAGGCCTTATGGAAAGGGAGTCAATGGCAGAGGATACTACCCCAGACCCTACACTGGCTGTGAGTACCAGCCTCAGAAAAGGTACTGTAGGGGCAGGGGCAGAATGGGCACAAGATGTGCTACAACTTGGTATTCCATGATATGGGAAAATGCATAACAACGAGCCCAAAGTATGGCGACTACATTACGGCGAGGACTGAAATGGCAAAAATGCTTTTCCCCCTCCCCAAGGTGCTACAACCTCGGAGTTGGTTAATTAAGTAAGGGAGGTGCGGGGGGCTTTCTCCTCACCATAATGTAGATGCTCTTATGGGCTCGTTGTTATGCGTTCACCCATATCAGATGGAACCCTGCAGCTCCAGCCCCTAAACCACAGCCAGAACAAAATCTCCTAACAACTTTGCCCAGGTCGTCAGTCAGCCATTGCCAGTGGGAGGAAGACTGATTAACTACTTACAAGAATGGGAAAAAAAAATTCATCAAGTGGATCCTGGAAGTAGTAGGATAGGCGCTATCTCTGCATTCAGAAGTTTCTCAAACTACCGAGGCTAAAAAGGTTTCCAGCTCATTCACCAACTGAAAAGTTTTTTTAGAACTGGAAGTAAAGAAATTACTGCAAGTAGTGGCAGTAGAAAAGGTCCATGCATCACAATGGGGCAGGGGCCTCTTTTCAAAATACTTCCTAACCTACAAAAAAAAAAATGGAGAGAGGTAACCCATTGTAGATTTAAGGTACCAGAACCGACATCAAGAAAAAAAAAATCAAGATGGTAACAATGGACACAGCAATTCCATCCATGCAATCAGAAGATTGGTTGGGCTCACTGGATCTGAAGGACACCTATTTCCACATCCCAGCCACAGAAATTATCTGAGGTTCAAGTGGGGGAACTGCCAGTTTCAGTTCACAGCCCTACCCTTTGGCCTCACCTTAATAGCAAGGGTGTTTGCAAACTACTTAACTGTAGTGGCAGCCCACCTAAGAAGACAAGATGTGGTTGTTTCACCTTACCTTGACATTTAGCTAATCTCAGGGAAAAGAAAACAGAAGGCTGTTTGTGTCCTTAGATGGTAAAAAGCAGCTTGGAAAACCTGAGGTTCCTGATAAATCTGCAGAAGTTTCAGAAAGTACCGGTACAGGTCTTGGACTTCATTTGAGCAGAGCTGGATACCCTGCAGTGTAAGGCCTTCCTCCCACAGGACAGGATAATAAACCTGATTGCCATGGTAGAATCTTTCATCCCAGGTGGCCGAGGTCAACAAAGAATTTTCTGCAGCTTCTAGGCCACGTGGCTTCAGCCACAGCTGTGGTGCCATGATCTCGTCTCCAGATGAGGGATATACAATACTAAAGGTTAGATCCCTTGTGTCAACTAGTGCCAGTCACAAAGACCTTTGTGCAAGCACTGGAATAGTGGAAGAAGGAAAACAACCTCAGAGAGGGCATTCCCTTCCTCCAGCAATCACCCACCAAGCTTCTTGCAACCGATGCTTCACACCTGGAGGACCTTACAGTAAGTGGTATCTGGAGCCCTCAAGAGGTTCAGGAACACAAACCTGATAGAGCTCATGGCAATTCTGCTGGCAATGCGGTCCTTTTCCTCCCAGTTACAGGGTAAGGCTGTCCAAATACAGACAGACAGCACCGCAACCATGTACTATGTAAACGAGCAGGGGGAACAAGATCCTGAAAACTTTGCACAGAAGCAATGAGGATGGGATCAAGCTTACTCCTTGGACATAAAAATTTCTGCAGTGTATCTGCCAGGCAAAGACAGTGTGCTAAGACTCCCTAAGCAGAATTAGCTAGGGAAATCGTGAATTGTCCTTGAACCAGCAGGTGCTGGCTTCAGTTTTCAGAAAGTGGAGTACCCCAGAAATAGACCTGTTTGCCTCTTAAGAGAACAGTCGGCTCCCAAAGTTTTGTTCCAGGCCACCAGTCAGGGGCAAAGTTTCCGAGGATGCCTTAGACCTGACTTGGACAGGCAGGTTTCTATATGCCTTCCCCCATTTCCCCTCATACAGAAGGTACACATGAATCTCAGGAGAGAACCAGCAACAGTGACTCTAGTGGGCCCAGACTGGGCCAGGCAGGCATAGTATTCAGTGCTGCTGACCCTGTCCTGTAGGACCCCAATCAAGCTGCCACTGAGGTGCAACTTGGAAGGCAGTATAGCGCAGTGGTTTAAGGCTCTGAGCTGCAAATCTGGTGACATCCAGCAGACCAGACCTGGGTTTGAATCCCACTGCTTCCACTTGCATACTGTGTGACCCTGAGCAAGTCACTTAACTTCCCTGTACTCCCAGGTCACACCTGTAAAAAAGCTTTCAGTTTAGTGTGCTACTCCTGGTTAAACAACTAAAATAAAAAAATAAAAACTTGCTGACTTTGTCCCAGGGCAGGATAACCTTCCCAGACCTCAGAACTTTGTCTGAGGGCGTGGTTCTTGAGGAGCTAAGAGTTTTCTAGTTTGAATCTGTCACAAGGGTCTTGAAGGTTTTTATGAAACTAATAACAAGGAAGACATACTCCTCAGAGTGGAAGATGTTCTCATACTTGTGTACCCCCAAAAAATCCCAATGCCGACAGGGCTGTTTACAGTTTTGGACCATCTGGTACATGTACAATCCCTATGTCTAAGACCCTCGACTCTGAAAGTACATCTGACAGCTGTGTCAGCTTATACATCAGCAGGCAAGGAAAGGCCTTTGGCATCACAACCTGTTTTTAAAAGTTTTTTTAAAGGCCTGAATCACTTGCACCTTCCTGTGAGGGAACCAGCTCCTTCATGGGACTTGGAACATCTGTCTTGCCCAGTTGATGGAGTCTGCCTTTGAGCCTATGGCTACAGCAGATTTAAAATATGTCACCTGGAAAACAGTTTTCCTAGTGGCCATGACATCAGCCAGGAGGATAAGTGAACTGCAAACCCTACGTACAGATCCAAACGACATAATATTCCACGTGGATAGGGTTGTCCTTAGAACTGACAGAAAATTCCTACCTAAAGTAGTCTCAGAATTCCACCTAAACCAGTCAGTTACCCTTCCTGTGCTGTTTCCTGAACACTGCAGTGCAGGTGAGCAAACATTGCACTGTCTCGATGTAAAAATGGCACAGGCCTGCTATGTAGACTGGACAAGGGATGTCAGGTCTGATAGCACACAACTCTTTGTTACCTACAGAGAGATTGACAAAGGTGAGCTAGCAGCCAGGAAGACTATCTCTGATTGGATAGTTTCTCGTATGCATTTCTGTTTATGAGAAAGGTAGTAAACAACCTCCTATGGGTACACTCCACAAGGGACACCTATGCCTCTCTGGCAGCTACAAGGAGCATTCGTCTTCAATAAATTTGTAAAGCAGCTGTCTGAAGAACAGTGCACACCTTTACAAAGCATTGCTGTCTGGACATTCAGTCCAGAAGGGATGCCACTTTTGGAACTACTGTCTTGAAGCACACTCCACTCTTTGTCTTTGTATGATGCACTTAAATGTTTACATAGTTCTGTTCTTGATATGTCATGGGTTTGTTTTTAATACATATATTTCTATGAATGACATCCACAGGACCACCTCGAAAGCATGGCTTTTTTGGCCCTAATGGTGAATTTTCCTTGTCAAATGAATGCCTGTATAAATAAAGATGTTTTACTTTTTTCCTAAATAGATTCTAGACCCATCATTGAAAGGTATTGCTGTTGAGTCTGCAGTTTTGTATTAGGCATGACTAATGGATTCCTGTTACTAGAAGAAAAAAATTACTTGCTGTAGTAATGTTGTTTGTTCTCAGGAATCCATCAGTGAGCCAATGCCAACCCTAACCCTTGGTCCCCTGCTGGAACCAGAAAATAGGTTCACACAAGAATCAGTTCTTACTTTTATTGCTGCTTGAGCATTACTTTATTGCTGTGGTCCTTTCATGTAAAAAGTTTGTGCCTGCTGGTATTTTATCTAGTTTTATCATTTGTTTTTTTAAACAAATTTTTTTGAAACATATTTTAGTTGTCCTTAGGTAGTTTTAGTGGTCACTGCGCCCCTGGCTTTATAAACAAATCTGGTGTTAAGCTAGTAGGAGGAGCATGACCACAGCACACAGTTCAAACTTCATTCGAAATTCAGAAATTTGCATAAAGTTCTGTCTTGGGGGCAGCACACTTCTGTGGACTGATGCAGTTTTGTATTGGCTCACTAATGGATCCCTGAAAATAAAGAACATTAATACTGTGAGTAATTTTTCTTCCAGTCCTAAGTGGATAAGTTTAAATAAAACTTTGCTTTTGTGTACTATTTTATTATTTTATTTGGTAGTTCAGTACTCTGCATTAATGAGTTTTGTTTTTGTGAAGTTTTGCAGATTTTTTCCAGGTTACGGGCTGGTTCCTCTAACCAAGGAAATTACAATTTACAGCTATCCCCAGTTTGGGGTTTGGCTATTGAAACTGATTGAAAATAAATATTCAGCAATTTCATGGTGATAGTAAATGATTTATACATAGTGAACTGCCCTCCCATTTTCCTTTTCATGCCAATTACGTATTCTAATATACATTATACTAATTTTTGATAAAACAAAAACTAATAATAATTTAGCTTTGGGGTGCCTTCAGATCTACACAGAGTTCCACTCTCCTCACCAGATACCGCAGTGTCTTTTCATATTTCCAAGCCCTTCTGTGACATCATTAATACCATTCTATGCTATTCATTTGATGGTGTTACTGATGCCGTAGACTGTTAAGGCAGTATGAAAAGAGAGAGCAGCAACTGCTAGGGAGAAAGGAATTCAGAGTGGTTATAAAGGCAAAAAAAAAAAAAAAGAATAAGGAAAAATGGCAACAATATATCAGAAAAGGGATAGACAATAAAAGGAAAACAGGAGGACATTTAGGCGTGTAAAACATGTTTCCTGTCACCTTTACATCAGCTTTATTTTTAAAATGGTTGTACTTTTTACCTTGGTACAAGTAAGAATGTTTTTGGTTGCCTTTTCTTATCAGACTCTCATGTCTGAAAGGCTGAAAAAGAAAACAAAAACCCCTCAAGATTTGAACATTATAAATCATGTGAGCACTGGCTGGTATAATTTAAATTGTGCTTGAACTGTGTGGGCCTCATGTGATTTTGGTAACTGCGACCTCTGCAAAGTTTTCTCTCCTATAACCAAGAAAAAGGGGCATTTAAGCAGAATTTGTTTTCTGCACCTGCTTTTACATCAGTATCACAAGAATGCTGTCCTGCGAAAAGCCCACCCATGATTATGGAGGGGGCTTTCTCCAAAGGCAGAAAGCTTGTTTCAGACAGTTCAGTGTCCTTCCCTTAATTCAAAATGGGCTGTAAAGTGCTGCAAGCAGTCATCTCTGGCCAAGGAGACAAATAAGATGGCCAAGCCATCCACATGTCCTAGTAAAGAGCACAGGGCATTTAGTAGGGGACCCTGATGCCAGTGATGGAAAACAAATAAAACATAAAAGAGCTTCTGAACAGCCATTGCCCATACTATCTGGCAAAAAGAAGCTAAAAAGGAAGCACCTTATGGGTCCTTAACCTGAAAAGCAACAGGAGAAACCAGTGCCAGAGCCTAAAATTCCCTCTGTGGAAGACATTAAGCAAAGATGGCAGTTTTTCCCAAGACATGCAGGCCATGGCAAGTCCAGCTGCTCTCCCCTCCCAAACTCTTTACCATGCACATGGTTTGGGAAAGGATGAGGAAAGAGAAGAGGAACTGATCAAGCCGAATGTGTTCTCAGAGCAGGATGTTTGATGCCTCCCAGAGTTAAAGATGACTATTCCTCCTACTCTTCATTTGTGAGTCAAATGACTAGTGTGTTGAATCTTCCATCAGCTGAGACTGAAATTGATATAGAATAGTCACAAATCCTCCAAGAATAGTCTTTAGGAGGGGGTAAAAATCTGAAAGATACTCTAGTCCATAGCATGTCTCAGATTGAAAAACCCAAACCTGTTACAGTACTTGCTCCCCCCACCCCCTTTTCAGGCTGCCATAGGTGTGACCACTGTAAATTCTATGGAGTGATTGAGAAAACTGCTAATTTCATCAATCCAGAAGATGGAGAAGTAGTGCAAATGAGGGATTTTATTTCCTGTACAACCAAGGGGTGGTTATCTGGTCACTTGCTAGTACGGGGCTTTTTATGTTGCAAAAACAACTTGTCAGATGAAGATCCGCAGTGGTGAACCTTTGGGCTGTATTAAGAACAATGATAAACAGAATGTTCTCTGTGTGCATATTAATAGCAGTAGGGATAAAACTAGACACAACTTTAAATTTGTGGGAATAGAAAAAGCTGAACAGCATGTGAGGGGTGAGAAGTTCAGTAACTTCTTAAGAAAGAGGGAACATTTCTGGATTTTTTAAATTGGGAGCCACAAGAGTGATTTAAAGTTTGTGAATGAGCAAGGCTTGAGCTGCTAATTGTGGGTCAGTTTATAATGTTGAGGAGATGTATGGCTTTCTTCATTAACTGGATCCTCACCAATCACCAGTGCATTGGCTGGGGACTGAACCTTATTTAAACTAAGCTAGTTAGGCAGTGCACCTTATTCAAAAGGAGCTGACTCAGGCAGTTACATTTTCAAATTGAGACCCAGTGATGGGCAGTCCATCGTGACATTTGGTGGCTGGGCTGACGATTCATGTCAGAGCTCTGAGCTGAACACTAAGTGACCCCCCCACTCCCCTTTGAGATAAAATAAGTAAGCATCCATCTTAGGCAGAAAACAAACTGTAATATTTGAGCAGTTTGCCATGGGGGAGTTGATGATGGGCACTGGCTTCTCTGCTTGAACAGATTTGTGCCATAACCAGTTGCACCCCTTATGAGAAAAGCAGTTTAAAATTTGAGAATTTGAAAGGTTGAGCTGCTAATTCTGGGTGAGCCATCATGGTGGAGGCTGATGTGGATTTAGTGTCCATTACAGAGTCATGGTGCACTGATCACCATGATTGGGACATGGCCATACTGGACTACTCTATGTTCAGGAGAGACCGGGCAGGGAGGAGGGATTGTTTATATGTGAGGGAGGGAATCAAGGCCATGGAGGTACAGGGGCACGGTGGGGGGTGGGGGGGGCTGGAGGTGCTGTAGGTCACCCTGGAAACAGAGAAACAGAGAATTTGATGGCAGATAAGGACTGCTTGGCCCACCTAGTCTGCCCATTTTCCTACCTAATGGATAAACTGCAGATCCTAGTTAACTAACATCCAACTTCCTCCTACCCCCCCACTAGAATTGCCTTATGTCTGTCCCATGCATTCTTGAATTTTGAATTCCCCCTCTGTTTTTGACTCCACTATCTCCTCAGAAAGGATGTTCCATGTATCCACAACCCTCTCCATGAAAAAATACTTCCTCACATTACCTCTGAGCCGTCCCCCCTCTATCTTCAAATTGTGCCCCCTTGTTCTTGTACATCCCTTTTTCTGAAAGTTGCTACCCTCTTGTACTTTGTTGATTTCCTTGAGGTACTTGAACGTTTCTATCATGTCCCCCCCCCCCCGAGGGTATACATATTAAGCTCCTTTAATCTCTCTTCATATGTCTTCTGCTGCAGACGCTGCACCATTTTATTTGCCCTCCTCTGGACAGCCTCCATTCTATCTATGTCCTTGCGGAGATGGGGTCTCCAGAACTGCACGCAGTAATCCAGATGGGGTCTCACCAACTATCTGTACAGAGGGATAACAACTTCCTGTTTTTTACTGGTGATGCCTCTCCCTATGCATCCCAGTATCCTGCCAGCCCTCCTTACTGCCTTCTCACATGCTTGCCCACCTTTAGGTCATCTGATATGACTACCCCCAGGTCCCTTTCCATTTTTGTTGTTGTTAGTATCTCAACCCCCATTGTGTACTCTTCCCCTGTGTTTTTGTCTACCAGGTGCATTACTTTGCACTTTTTTGCGTTGACTCTAAGCTGCCATACATTTGACCATTCCTCCAACCTTGACAAGTCCTTTTTCATTCTTTTCCACCCCACCTTCTGCATCGACCCTGTTGCAGATCTTTGTGTCATCTGCAAAGAGGTATACTTTTCCTTCTAGTCCCTCTGCAATGTCACGTATAAAGACATTAAAGAGGACCGGTCCTAGTACTGAATCCTGCAGTACCCCACTAGTAACCCTCCTTTCTTCAGAGTGAACTCCATTTACTATTATCCTCTGTGTCCTGTTGTCCAGCCAATTTTTTACCCAGGCTACCACTTTGGGACCCACTCCAAGGCTGGCTAACTTGTATATTAATCTTTTATGTGGGACTGTGTCATATGCCTTGCAAAAGTCTAGGTAGGCCATGTCCACAGCCCCTCCTTGGTCTACTACTTTGGTCACCCAGTCAAAAAAATCTATTAGATTCGTCTGACATGACCTTCCTGCTGTGAATCCATAGCTGCCTAGGGTTCTGTGCCACACTGGCTTCTAAGAACTCAACAATTCTTTCTTTGAGAAGTGATTCCACCATTTTCCCTACCACTGAGGTCAAACTAACAGGTCTGTAGTTTCCTACCTCTGTCTTGCTCCCACTTTTGTGAAGGGGAATCACATCTGCCCTCCTCCAGTCCTTAAGTACCACACCATCCTCCCATGATTTGTTAAAAAGGGTGGTCAATGGTGTCACTAGTTCTACCCTTAGTTATTTTAGAATTCTTGGGTGAATCCCATCAGGCCCCATTGCTTTGTCCACCTTCAGTTTTAAGAGTTTTTTCAGCACCCTTTCTTCTGTGAATGGACTGGTATCAACCTCCCTATCCAGAGTGCTTCTATTCTTTGATTTTAGGTACCTTCCCTCCTCTTCTTCTGTGAATACTGAGCAGAAGTATTCGTTCAGTATCCCTGCTTTTTCACTGTTCCCCTCTGCCCACCCTCCCTTCCCTTTATTAAGCTTCACTATCCCTTCTTTGGTCTTTCTTTGCTCCCTAATGTACCTATAAAAGTTTGTATCCCCCTTCTTAACTGAGTTAGCTATCTTTTCCTCAGTTTGGGCCTTTGCTATTCTGACTGCCTTCCTCACTTCATTCTGCTTTAACTGGTACGGTTCTCTGTCCTACTCCTTCTGTGTTTCCTTATACTTTCTGAATGCTACCTTTTTCTCCTTAACCTTCCCCGCCACCTCTTTTGAGAACCATAGTGTTTTTTTCATTTGTTTTGCATTGTTGATTTGCTTCACACAAAGGCTTGTTGCCTCTGTGATGGCTGTTTTGATTTTTCCCCATTGTTCCTCCTCCCCTCCTCCTTGTTCGTTTGCTAGTGCTTTTCTAAGGCACTCTCCCATTTTCCCAGTCACCCCTCCTAAAGTCCAGTACTCTTGCTTTTGTATGGCTTGTCTCTGGCTGTGTTTATCATGAACCACGCTGTTTGGTGGTCACTTGTTCCCAGATGGCTACCCACTTCTAAATCTGAGATCCTTTCTCCACCCCCATTTGACAGTACCAGGTCTAAGATTGCTACCTCCTGAGTGGGTTCCACCTCTAGCTGTCTGAAGCATGCCCCCTATAGGGCATTAAGAATAACCCTGCTCTTGGATGTGGCTGCAGCAAAGGTGCTCCAGTTAACATCTGGCTTATTCAGGTCCCCCATCAACAATATCTCCCCTTTTTCTGCCTTCCTAAGGATGCCTTTTATCATTTCCTTGTCCATTGCCTCCCCCTGAGATGGGTGTCTGTATACAACCCCTGTGCGGATTGTGGTGCCATATCCTGTCTCCAGGATGACCCAGAGTACCTCATCTGTTCCCTGTTTGCTCTTTAGTTCTGTTGCTTTGATCCCTTCCTTTACATAGAACTACTCCTCCTCCTCTTTTACCCTCTCTGTCCCTCCTGTAGCTTGTGTACCCTGGTATGTTGACATCCCAGTCATGGTTCTCCGTGTACCATGTTACTGTGACTGCTCCAATATCCAGGTGTCCCTCTTCCATCAAGGCCACTAGTTCAGGGAGCTTGTTACACAGACTACAGGCATTGGAACTCATCAGTCTCTATTTTTTGATGCCCTTACCCCTTTTAACTCCATCCCTCTCCTCACTGCCTTTTTCTGCATTTGCCCCTGTCCTGTTCTCTATTGACATCTCTACCTTGCTGTTTACTTCTCTAACTACTGTGTTTTGTGGGGGGAGGCTGGGTTTTCCCTGGTCCTTTTCAGTGCCTCCCCTCTTGGCTAGTTTAAATGCTTGCTAATGAAGCATTTAAACCTATCATCTAGGATCCTGGTTCCCTCCCGGACAGATGCAGACCATCACACCTGTATAAGGGTGTATCCCTCTAGGTCTAGCCGCAGTCCCCAATGAAGCCAAAACCCTGAGCTCTGCATCAGTTTTTCAACCATTGATTGAATCCCATGGTGCGGAGTACCATAGCATCATGCTTGCCATAGACAGGCAGCACCTCTGAGAAGGTTACCGTATGTGTTACTTGTCTAAGGCCCCCTCCCCAACTCTTCAAACTCCTCTTGCACTGCCCTGATCCTATTCCCAGCCCAGTCATTTGTCCCTAGGTGGACAATGACATCCAGCTCCCTCGTGCAGCTGCTCCCGCGATCCTGAGGATTCGCTGCTTGTCCCTCCAAGCCATGGCGACAGGTGGGCACCTTACCTCCCTCTCCTTCCTCCCCAGTTCTACCCCCCCCTAATGATTGAGTCCCCCACCAGGAGTTGTTTCCTTCCCCTGTAGGGTCCCGTGCCACCCTCCTATGGGTCTCCTTTGTGGAGGTTCCCAGCATCCTCCTTGGTCTCCACTGCAGGTGCCTCCATGGAGGACACAGTGTTCAGGGTCTAGAACGTGTAGCTAGACTTCCCAGAATATGGGATAGACTGAGAAAGCTTCTGCAGAAGGTGATAAAATTAATAGTCACATTGAATACAACCTTCTCCTATGGAATGAATGAGAAAATAGATTTATTTCCATATATTTAGGTTTCAGTTTGCATATTGATACATGCTCTTATGGTTTTCCAATTATATGGTTGTCTCAACTTCCCAGAAACATACATGATTTGAGACGAATATTGTTTTGTTCCTATTTTACAGTAATCAGAACTTTTGTTATTGGAGGATTTTGTCCTTTCAACCAAGGAGCAGTCAGTTTATAGAACACTGGATTTGTGATTTGAATTCATGGAAATTTGTATGTCTAGGACATCAGCTCCTTGGGCTTAGAAACATAGATTTTGATGGCAGTTAAGGACCTCTTGGCCCACCTAGTCTGCCCATTTCCCTACCTACTGGATAAGCTGCAGATCCTAGTTAACCAACAGCCTATTTCTTCTTACCCCCCACAAAAAATGCCTTATATCTGTCCCATGCATTCTTGAGTTCTCCCACAGTTTTAGATCCCACAGCCTCCCCAGGAAGGCTTTTCCATGCATCCACCACCCTCTCTGTGAAAAAATACTTCATCACATTGTCCCTGAACTGCACCCCCTCTGTCTTCAAATTGTGTCCCCTTGTTCTTGCACATCTCTTTTTCTGAAAGATGCTACCCTCTTGGACTTTGTTGATTCCACTGAGGTACTTAAAAGTTTCTATCATGTCCCCCCTCTCCCCCTCCTTTCCTCAAGGATATACATATTAAGCTCCTTTAGTCTCTCCTCATATGGCTTCTCTTGCAGACCCTGCACCATTTTAGTTGCCCTCCTCTGGACTGCCTCTATCCTGTCTATGTCCTTAAGGAGATGGGGTCTCCAGAACTGACCGCAGTACTCCAGATGGGGTATCACCAGCTGTCTGTACAGAGGAATACCAACTTCCTTTTTTCGGCTGGTGATGCCTCTCCCTATACAACCCAGTATCCCCCCAGCCCTCCCTACTGCCTTCTCACATTGCTTGCTAACCTTAAGGCTATCTGATATAATTACCCCAGGTCCCATTCCATTTTTGTTGCTGTTACTACCCCCCCCAACTGCGTAATCTTCCCCTGGGTTTTTGTTTCCCAGGTGCATTATTTTGCACTTCTTTGCATCGAATCCAAGCTGCCATACTTCTGACCATTCCTCCAACCTTACCAAGTGCCTTCTCATCTTTTCCACACCTCCTTGTATATCAACCCTGTTGCAGATCTTTGTGTCATCTGCAAAGAGGCATACTTTTCCTTCCGGTCCCTCTGCAATGTCAGTTATAAAGACATTAACAAGGACTGGACCCAGTACTGAACCCTGTGGTACCCACTAGTAACCCCTTTTTCTTCAGCGTGGACTCCATTTACAATTATCTTCTGTGTCCTGTTGCCCAGCCAATGTTTTACCCAGGCTAACACCCTGGGACCCACTTCTAGGCTGGTTAATTTGACTATTAATCTTTTGTGTGGGACTGTGTCGAATGCCTTGCCAAAGTCTAGGTAGGCCACGTCCACAGCCCTCCCTGGTCTACTACTTTGGTCACCCAGTCAAAGAAATCAATTAGATTCTGTCTGGACATGACCTTCCCTGTGAACCCATGCTGCCTTGAGTCCTGTGCCCCACTGGCCTCTAGGTACTCAACAATTCTTTCCTTCAAGTGATTCCATCACTTTCCCTACCCAGAGAGGTCAAACTGACAGTCTTAGTTTCCTGCCTCTGTCTTGGTCCCACTTTTGAGAAGGGGAATCACATCCGCCTTCCTCCAGTCCTCAGGTACCACACCATCCTCCTATGAGTTGTTAAAAAATGTAGTCCGTGATTTCACTAGTTCTCCCCTTAATTCTTTTAGAATTGTAGGGTGAATTCCATCAGGCCCCATTGCTTTGTCCACCTTCAGTTTTAGGAGTTCTTTCAGAACCCTTTCTTCTGTGAAAGGACTGGGATCGACGCCCCTATCCAGAGTGCTTCTGTTAATTGGATTAGGCACCTCCTCCTCCTCCTCTTTTGTGAATACTGAGCAGAAATATTCGTTCAGTATCCCTGCTTTTTCGCTGTCCCTCTCTGCCCACCCACCATCCATTCTATTCAGCCTCGCTATCCCTCCCTTTGTCTTTCTACATTCCCTGATGTACCTATAAAAGGTTTTATCCCCCTTCTTAACTGAGTTGGCTATCTTTTCCTCAGTTTGGGCCTTTGCTATTCTGACTTCCCTCCCTGCTTCCTTCTGCCTTAACTGGTACAGCTGTCTGCCCTGCTCTGTCTGTGTTTCCTTGTACTTCCTGAATGCTATCTCTTTCTTCCTGACCTTCCCCGTCACCTCTTTTGAGAACCATAGTGGCTTTTTCTTTCGTTTTGATTTATTTGCTTCACACAAAGGCTTGTTGCCTCTGTGATGGCAGTTTTGATGTTTCCCTGTTGTTGCTCCACCCCTCCTTCTGCCTGTTTGCTAGTGCTTTTCTAAGGCACTCTCCCATCTTGCCAAAGCCAGCCCTCCTGAAGTCCAGTACCCTCACTTTTGTATGGGTTGACTCTAGCTGAGTGTATCGTGAACCACACTGTTTGGTGGTCACTTGTTCCCAGATGGCTACCCACTTCTAGATCTGAGATCCTCTCACTGTCTCCATTTGAGAGTACTGAGTCTAAGATTGCTCCCTCATGAGTGGGTTCCAAAACTAGCTGTCTGAGGCATGCCACCTGTGGGCATTGAGAATGGCCCTGCACTTGGATGTGGCTGCAGAATGTGCTTCATTTAACATCTGGCATATTCAGGTCTCCCATCAACAGTATCTCCCTTTCTCTGCCATCCTAAGAATGCCTTCTATCATATCTTTGTCCATTTCCTCCCGCTGACATGGGGTCTGTATACAACCCTGTGTGGATTGTGGTGCCATTTCCAGTGTCTAAGGTGACCCACAGTGCCTCCTCTCCTCCCCTCCCTGTTTACTCTTTTGTTCAGTTGCTTTTATCCCTTCCCTTACATAGAGAGCTACTCCTCTCCCTCTTCTCCCCTCCCTGTCTCTCCTATAGGTTGTGTACCCTGGTATGTTAACATCCCAGTCATGGTTCTCTGTGTACCATGTTTCTGTGACAGCTGCAATATGCAGGCATCCTTCTTCCATCAAGGCCACCAGTTCAGGGAGCTTATTGCCCAGACTATGGGCATTGTTACTTTTTACCCTCCATTTCCTGATGACCTTACCCCTTTTTGCCCCATCCCTGTCCTTACTGCATTTGTCACATTCTCCATTTACCTCTGCCTTCTCCTATCGACATCTCTGTCTTGGTGTTTACCTCACTTTCTACCCTGATTTTGTTTTGGGGGCTAGGATTTCCGTGCTCCTTTCCAGTGCCTCCCCCTTGGCTAGTTTAAATGCTTGCTAATGATGCATTTAAACCTATCACCTAGGATCCTGGTTCCCCTCCTGGACAGATGCAAGACCATCATGCCAGTATAGGCCTGCATCATTCCAGGTGGACCCCAAGTCCCCAATGAAGCCAAATCTCTGAGCTCTACACCAGTTTTTCAACCACTGATTGAATCTCATGGTGTGGAGCAACCTAGCCTCACCTACGCCATAGACAGGCAGCATCTCCGAGAAGGTTAACATGCATGCTACTTATCTAAGGCACCTCCCCAACTCCATAAACTCTACCTGCACTGCTCTGATCCCTTTCTTAGCCAGGTCATTTGTCCCTATGTGGACAATGACATCCAGCTCCTTCCTCCGGCAGCTGCTCCAGCAATCCTGAGGATCGCTCCCTGTCCCTCCAAGCCATGGCACCAGGCAGGCACCTTACCTCACTCTCCCCTTCCTCCCCCAGTTCTACCTTCCTAACAGTGGAGTCCCCCACCAGGAGTTGTTTCCTTTCCTTGTGAGGTCCCATGCCACCCTCCTGTGGGTCTCATTTGTGGAGGTTCCCAGCATCCTCCTTGGTCTCCACTGCGAGTGCCTTCATAGAGGAACCACACTTTGCCAGAACGGCATATGAATTGTGGAGAGGTACAGCTGGAGGGATGCTCCTCTGTTCCACCAGTCTCACCCTCCCTGAGCCCACTGTGGTCCAACTGTTCCTCTTTCTTGGCAACCTCTGAGGCAACGGCAGTGGTCCTAGTGGTACCTGGATGGTAGAGGAGGTCCCACAAATCTTGGCCAAATCAGCCTGGAGATGAGCAACCTCCTCCCTCAGCCCAGAGAGGTGTCTGCAGATGGGACAACACTGCATGCTCCAGAACGTCTCCCGGAAGACTGCTGCTCCACAGCCACTGCACTGCACCACTCCCATCATGTCTTATTTCTGGCCCCTTCACTGTTGTTTGGAATACTTGCCCTTTCCTCTATTTATTTATTTTTTCTCCCTACTTACTTATAGCCTCTGTGCCCTTTAAGCTCCGATCTTCCTGTTCTGAGGCAAGAAGATCCTGTATTTCTCAGTAGTCTCCTTACTTGCTCAGATGCAGATCTCCAGCATCGGGGCGGAGGCTGTTCTTGCCCTTCTAGGATGGTGAGTCTTTGGTGCCTGTGTGATCACTCATCTTGCTTCCAAATAGGAAGTTCCTGTTGTCAGTTAAATCCTGTGCCTATAAAGGTAGAACTGGCTTTGGGTGGAGGGGAGGAAAGGAGGGCAATATAGTCCCAGTAGATAAGTACAGTCACAACAGCAGCTGCTTCGTCCTGGTGTTCTCTGCCAGTTCTCTGGCTTGAAAATAATGTACCCCAGTTTTGATAGTTAACAAGAAGAGATGACCAACATTTTATTTAAAGATTAAAAAAAAAAAATCCCCCTCTTCTTCACGATTTGATACAGTACACATAAATTGGCCTTTCAGCCTTTTTCTCTTCCCCCTTCTATCACAACCCCTCCCCCCTTCTATCACAACCCCACACACACACACACATTTTACTATTAGTCATTTTACCTCCGTTATAAGTTTTGGAAATTTTTGCATCAAGAATTACTTATTTGCTGGCATTTCCATGCCAGATATCATGTCATGGCTTGATCGCTGTATCCTATGACTTGATGTTCTGGATACTCATAATGTATCCGAATTCACTTATTTTATTCTAATCTGGCTAGGAGAATGCTTTTCCTTGCCAATTCTGCTGCTGAATTTCAGTACCTTTGCCTGCTATTTATGTGTACCATAATTTCCTGACAGTTTATATGTCCCCTCCCGCTTCCAATTGACTTAACATGGTCATCTTCCATATTCAGCTTACTTTACCCAGAGGACTACTTTGCAAGTTCATTTTGTAAGATCTATTGCAATTTTGTATTTTAAATAATGAAATTAATTTTGTCCAGGGGATAGTCCTGGGACACTATTTTGAAGGAAGTGCATATGTATGTAAGGTTTAATGATTCTGATATACTGAATCTTAACACAGAATGAAGCATCCTTTCTGTTTTTTTAAAATCCACCACATTTGACTGTGTATGAATTTAAATGCATTTTCTAATGTAATTTTTATAGTTTGTGTGGACATTTTTTTGAATGGATTTATGTTCAAATGATGTTATAATTTATGCACATGAATTGTATATATGGTGGATGCAACTGATGGCCACTAGATTCATCCTCAGTTACTCTAGATAGGGTTGAAGCACCAGGGCTCTGGTTCCTAACCTGCTTTTCAGTTTGCCACAAAAGGACTGTTTAATTACAATACTGCGTGAAGTTGTGGTGTTTGTCTTAGGCGCTGAAAGGTTGACAGGATTTCTGTATAGCTGTCTGGGCGCTGTATTCAGCACCACTCCCGCATTTCTTAGCACACAAGACCTTTACCTTTGGTTTAACGAAAAGACTGAAACATAGGCTAATTATATGAGGATGAGGATCCTGGAGTTTAGGATGGCAGATTTTAAGGAAGTAGAGACTTCCTCAGAAACTGCTGTGAAGGTGTGTGTGTTGGGTGGGGAGGGTGGCCAGGGGAGGCGGAGCACAGTAGGCAAAAATAAGGGAGAGTATAACTAAAGCAGCTAACCTCTGCATGAAGAAGTGAGTAAAAGTAGAAGGAAAAAGACTGTTATGCTTCTCTAAGGAAGTGGCAAGGTGGCATTTGGGAGGTATAAGGAAACACAGAAGCAGGAGGACAGGGTGGTATTCCTAATAAAGCAGAGGGAAGCAGGCAAGGCAGTGAGGGAGCAAAAGCGCAGGCGGAAAGAATCACCAAGGGACATTAATGGGGATAAGACTTTCTTCAAATAAAGAGAAGGAAGCAAGGGAGGGATAGTGAGGATTAGAAGTGCAGAGGAGGAGACTGCACAAAAGGATCAAGAAAAGCAGACATCCTGAACAGGTACTTCTGCTCAGTCTTCACAGTGGAAGCGGACCACCAGGGAGTAGCAGGAATGGAGGTGGGGGGTGGGAGGCGGACACAACTCAGTTTTCAGAAGAGAGTCTGGAAGGGACTTAAAGCTCTGAAGGTGGACAAAGTTATGACACTGGACAGGATACATCCAAAGGTTCTAAATGAACTCCAGGAGATGCTGGCTGCCTCACTGACAGCCTTGTTCAACAGCTTACTGGCAACAGGCATGATTCCAGAGGACTGCAGAAGAGCTGACGTGGTCCCTCTACATAAGAGTGACACCAGGGAGAAAGCCAGCAACTATAGGCCAGTTAATCTTACATTAGTGGTATCTGATGGATTTCTTTGACTAGGTGACCAGGGAACTAGAATGATGGGGGAGTGACCAGCGGGCACTCCAGTGCTCAGTGTTGGAACTGGTGCTCTTCAATGTCTTCAGTGACATTGCAGAGAAACTGGAAGGAAAATATGCCTTTTTGCAGATGAATACCAAAATCTGCAATAGGCCGGACACTCAGGTCAGGATGGAGAGAATGAGCAGGGATCTGGGGAAACTCAAGGAGTGGTCTAAAGCATGCATTTGGGGTTTGCAAAATTATGAACCTAGGGCATAAGAAACCCAGGCACTCCGTGCAGGATGGAGGATTCCGTCAGCCAGTAGAAAGGAAAGGGACATTGGGGTTATCGTATTTGATGACAACAAGGTGGCAGAGCAGTGTGACTAAACATTGGGCTGGGCTAGTTGGATGTTGGATTGCATAGGGAAGGGTATATCTAGTAGGAGGGAGGTGGTGAGATCCAACGTGGAGTACTTTCTCCAGTTTTGGAGGCCACACCTCAGAAAGGACATAGATAGGGTGGATGCGGTCCCGAGGAGGGGAAATAAAATGGTGTTGGGTTGCACGAGAAGACCTATGAGGAGAGACTGAGGGATCTCAACATGTGCCCACTGAAGAGAGGAGGATGAGAGGGGACATGATAGAAACCTACAAGCACCTCACAGAGGTGAACAGGGTGCAAGAGGGAAGCCTCTTTCAAATGAAAAGGAGCACCAGAACCAGGGGGCATGCAGTGAAGCTGGGGGGGGGGGTGGTAAGGGAGATGTGAGGAAAGATTTCTTCATTTGAGGCAAAACAGCGGTGGGCTTCAAGCATACATGGGATAGACATAGGGATGTATTAAAAACAGGCAGGAGGGTCACGCAAGACCATTTAGGGGTTTTGGAGACAGATTAGGTGAGAACATCTGGGCAGAGTGAGTGGGACAAATGGTCCTTTTCTGTCGATTAATTCTTTTCTATGTAATTGCCTTTATAAGTAGTTGCCCTTTTATGGACTTAGTATAATAAGCTTATGGGGTATTTGTGGTCCATCCTTGAAAAAGCACACCAGTATGTGGGGTGCCAACCACGGGAGCTTTTGCTGCTTGCTAGAAGTGGGCCTGTAAAAACCTTTTGCACTTTGTCACTTTATGTATCAGCACTTTAATAAATATGGTTCTGTGATGTTATGGTGCTAGTTTATTTATCTCGTCATTTGGATTGCACCTTTGAGCAAGTGCTCATTTGCATAGGTTCCACGTCTGAGTTAAGATGACTCATAACAGTATTCTCAAGTTCATTCCAGTTAGTAATACAGTAGTGGCCGCTCACATGGAGTGTAGTCAGCAGAAGAAACCAGCAGCTCATGTAGAGCATTGTCAGCAGACCATATAAAAGGTTCATTAACTAGAAACAGCCACTCCAGGGGAGCATAATCAGCAGTGAGCATTGGTGATCCTAGGTACCTGTGTGCACACAGTTCATAAGAAGCAGAGGGGAGAGAATGAGCCAAGGGGACCTAATTAGCTATAACAAGTAATTGTGCTTTTTGAACAGGATTGTTGGGTGCAGACTTTTCTTTGTGTTTAATGCTACCAACAACCTCCAGCCCCACTGCCCGCTAACCCACTGCTGCCACCATTCTCTCATGGCTTCCACTTTATGGCAGGGAGTTCTAGGAGAGGGTCATCTTCCCCCGGCTGAGCTCTAGATCCAGTCAGCAGGTGGCAGAGCTGCATGGTGAGGGCCCGAATGTACTGAAGCCTTCATCCTGATGGAGGCCAGAATTTTTTCTTGTTTTCTTTCCAAGCCTCCCACCTTTCCAGCATGGGCACATAGCACGTAAACTGACATGCACACCCTCTGCAGGAGAGCAAGCTCTCTGGCATGCCACAGGGATAGCTGTGGTGCCTCAGCCTGCCACCAGGCCTCCTCAACTGTAGTAAACTGCTACTGGCAGCTACCTGGGCCTTGGCCTGCATCTTGATTCAGTGACTTGCACCTGCTCGCTAATGCAGGACGTCCACTGGATGACCCAGTGAATGTGTGGATCCTCTAATTCAGTTTCTTTCATGGTGAACTGTCTAGGAGAATCTCCTTATAGGGTTCCTGTTTTCCTCCTCAGACCCTCCAATTACTATGATAATGGATGCACCTGGCTGGGGTGGGGCGCTCACTGTCAGGGTCTGCAAACCCAAGGAACCTGGTCAATCTGAAAACATCTCCACATAAATGTGTTAAGAGATGAGTACTGTGCTATGATGATTGATTTGAGAATGCCAGTGATTCATTTAAAATCTTCATTGTTTGGGCCAGCCCGGTGGTGCTAAGGACTGAGGTGCTGGACGCCTTACCTCATGTTATGCCAGTGACCCAGGTTCGGGAATGAGCCTAGGTTGTCAGAGAACCAGCACAGGGGGAGGGAGGGAGGGAGCAGGATTGAGCAACTGCAGGGTAGCTCTCCTCTCAGGAGGACCCTGTTGCGTGTTGTAATTCCACTGCCCCTGGATGGAGTTTGCAGTGAGGGTGAATGGATGGTACTGTAGCATGTGGAGCCAGGACAAGGGCTGGTAGAAAATGGGGGAAAAAACGGGCAAAAATCTAAAAAATTAACATCTTTATTGTTCAACCAGTTAGGATGTTACAGTACGTTATAAAAGAAGACATTTAAAAACATTACAATCAGTTCCATAAAACCCAGGTAATACATGAAGCGCAGTATATAGATAGCAAAATAGTATCCATTTCCTATTACAGTAAGTATAACATTTGAATTAAGGAAAGAGTGGAAGTTATAAATGAGTATTTCTCTCATAGATTCATTATAAAACAGTACAAGCTGCCCTTTGCGTCACAAAACAAATTTTTCAATCTTTGGGTCATTCAAAATGCACCAGTCCAACTTGAATACATCAACGAAAAGAATGAACTCCACTCAAATAACTTGCTTGTAGCAATAAATCTTTTAATTATTCTTGGTACACGTATTTTGGGGAACGTTTTGTGGTCCCTCGTGTTACACCTATACAAATAATATATATACAGCAAATTACTTACTAATTTCATATATTTATAAACAATAATTCCAACTGGGTACATTCTGTTGGAGTGCCCCATTTCAACAACTTCCAATATGCAACATAAATATATTATCCACAATAACTATTTTACCATTGTGCTGAAACACACCAGTATCCATTGCAAATCATGGTTCCTGCATACTGCTCACCTTATTTTTCTTTCATAAAACCCCTTCTACCCGGGTCTGATCCTGATTATCTGCCTTTCACTTGAGTGACATCCTTTATATTTGTCAAATAAATTCATACAATCACTGTACATATTCAAACAACATGAAGTCTTGCTATATTATGACATATGCAGTATAACCCCAGGTTAGAACTGCTCCGGAGGTGAAAGAGTTAACTTCCATGCAGGGCATGGAATCTTGAGCGCGAGCTCGGTTGAACACTCTGTCTGTTGAAGCCCAAACTTAAACTGTCAGATTCTTTACTCCGCCTCACTGAACAGTCGCTCCGGAGATTCCTCCTGCTGCTCGGTTTGTTTGTCGGTTTTAAAGTGTAATTCTCGGTTTATTTTACCGAAATTTAACCGCAATCGTCGGTTCAAGCTCTGTCTGTGGTATTGTAAGTAATAGATAGGCTTACTTTTTTATTTTCTTCTGTGTGGAACTTGTAAACGTCTTTTTCGGTTCGGTTTGAACCGATCAGAGGGGTTTAAAAATTACTTTCTAGCCCTTTAGAGTGCGGTTCCCGGTTCTTATCGGTTCTAAAAAACGGATTTTATTACGGTTTTTCCACGACCCGTGACACGGTTGGGAACCGATAAGAGTCTTGCTTGGTGGATTGCCGTTAACGGGCAAGTTTTGGTTAGGCTGGCACTATGTCTGAGAAACCCAAAAGAAAAACCAGACCCACTGGGTTTCAGCACTGTGGCCTCTGTGGGGAAGCCTTTGCCAAGGCTGACCCACGCACCATATGTGTATATTGTCTGGGGTTTGACCACCTCAATGCAGACTGCCAGATTTGTAAAAATTTTCCTGCTGCCACCGTGGAAAAAAGAGTTGGTAGGCTCAGGGAAAGGGAGGCCAAAAAGTCCGCTGACCCAGATGGCCAGCCGGTTGGTTCCAACCTGAACCTGAGAAGTGCCCTCTGACCAGGGCGATGCTTCCTCGGGCAAACGAAGAGCCAGCTCTGAGGAGCCGGTTCCAACTAAAAGGGCTAGAAGGTCAGCTAGTTTGGGGCCAAAAGTTCTTTCTCCAACCGCTGAGGAAATAGCCAAAGCTATTCAGATTGTCCAGTCTCTTTCCCCAGTTCCGTCCGAACCGGCACCATTGGGTAAGCGCCCTGTTCGGTCGGTTCCCTCGGTTCAAGATTATGATTTTGAAGATTTTTATGAACCAGGGGAAGGGGAGGAGGGTGTGAGTGTGATTTTGACAGTCTGGATGTGCCCATTGAACCGGACATCTCTCCAGACAGACCTTCAGGAGTATCCCCTCCCAGGCTATCTGAGTCCCCTTCTCATTTTTTGTTTTACAAGAAAGTTGCTGACACTCTGCAACTCCCTGTTGAGGAAGCTGTTGATGATCAAGAAGAGCCGGATTTTGTGGAAATGATGGATATTCCAGAGTCTAGGAGACTGTCTATTCCCTTGCATAAATCTTTTAGGAAACAGAGAGTAAAAATCTGAAAACTCCTCATTCTATCCTCCTGTGGATAAAAGGATGGACAAGAGGTATGCTTTATCAGGCTCTGATACGGAGTTTCTATCTCAGCAGTGCAGCCATGTGGGGGTAGTGCAGGCTGCAGCCTGTGACAAGGCTAATATTCCTCTAGCCTCTCACCCTCCTGAAAAGGATGCCAGGAGGATGGATGTCATGGCAAAAAAGCAGTACATGGCAGCATCTTTGGGACTCAGACAGGCAAATTATATGGCTTACGCAGCTAGGGTACCAGAAATCCAGGTGGGATACTGTCCTGGCCCTAGCAAAACAGGCCCTGAACAGCTTGCCGGGGAGCTGGAGCAGGTGGCTGTGGATGGTATTGAGGCATCCAAGGTGCAATTTCATGCTGCTGTAGGCTCTAATGATGTTTCATCTAGAGTTATGGCTATATCTGTGTCTCTTACGAGAATGGCCTGGCTCAGATGTACTGCCCTGTCACAGGATACCCAGTCTAAGGCTATGGATTTTCCTGTTGTGGGAAATTCTCTGTTTGGGAGCAGACAGAGAATTATATGAAGAAAATAGATGAGTATAGGACCACCTATAGGAGTGCACAGGCCAAAGAAAGGCAAGTCACTCCTCAAAGGCAGCATGTCAGGGGCAGGGGCAGGCCTTTTCATAGGCCATTTACCAAAGCCCAGGCCTCCTCTTCTGCTTATGCCCAGAGGGGTTCTTTAGAGGAAGGGGCAGAAGGGGTTCTAGTAAGCCTGCTTCTACCCCTCAACCCAAAGCCCTGCAAAACAGGCTCCTGATGGGGTAGCCAGGGCCGATTCTCCACTACCGGTAGGTGGGCAGGCTGGCTTACTTTGTCCAGGACTGGAAGTCTTTAACATCAGACAAGTGGGTCCTGGAGGTAGTAAGCCAGGGACTGGTTCTCAGCTTCAAAAAATTTCCGAAGATGAGAGCCAGATCTTTTCCACCTGCAAACCCATCAGAGGCACTTGCCCTGGAAGCAGAAGTTTCTGCCCCCTGGCTCTCAGAACCGTGGAAAGGGTTCTACCCATACACCAGGGCAAAGGGTTGTACTCCAGGTACTTCCTTACCCCAAAAAAGACCGGAGAATGGCGGCCCATTCTGGATCTCAGGTATCTAAACAAGCACCTTTTAAAACCAAAGTTCAAAATGGTGACCCTGGGGATTATTTTACCCTCTCTAAGGCCAGCGGACTGGCTAGCCTCCTGGACCTCAAGGATGCCTACTTCCATGTTCTCATCAGAGCTCCCATCGAAGTACCTCAGAGCGAACTGCCCTCAGGCCATTACCAGTTCAGAGCAATGCCCTTCGCCTCTCCTCGGCTCCAAGGGTTGTTCACAAAATGCCTGCGTAGCAGTTGCTCATTTAAGAAGGCAAAGATTGCCATCTTCCCTTATCTGGACGACTGGCTCATTGTAGGCCAGTCTCCAGAACAGGTCAAACTTCATTTGCAAGTAACCCAGCAGCTGCTTACATCTCTAGGTTTCCTTCTCAATCTTCCAAAGTCAGTTCTGGAGTCTGTCCAGCTTCTCACCTTCATAGGCGCAGAACTGAACACAAAAGAAGCCAGAGCCTTTCTTCCTCTGGAGAGAGCAAGGACCCTGGTGTCCCTGGCCTCCTCTTTCACCCTGCAGGTCTCTCGACCAGCAAGGCATTTCCTACAGCTCCTGGGGCACATGGCTGCTTCTACAGCAGTAGTGCAGGGCGAGATTTCAGATGAGGGACATTCAGTTCCTTGAGAGCCTTTTGGTCTCAAAGGACGGATCCCCTAACCAAATTGATTCCAGTGACTCGAACCCTGATCCAGGCCCTTCAGTGGTGGCAGGATCAGAACAATCTGAGACAGGGGTTCCTTCACCCCCAGTCTCATTCCTTGACCCTTACTACAGATGCATCTCTCCTGGGGTGGGGAGCTCACATGGGCGACCTTTCCACCCAAGGGCTGTGGTCCCCCAGGAATCCCTGCTCCACATCAATTTGCTGGAGCTCAGAGCAGTTTTCTAGCACTTCAGGTTTTCTCCACATCTGTCCAGAACAAGGTAGTTCAGGTCAGAACAGACAATACCACTACAATGTGGTACATCAACAAGCAAGGGGGCACTCGGTCTACGGCCTTGTGCACTGAAGCAATGAAGTTGTGGTCTCTGGCTCACTCTCTGAACGCCTCCCTTACGGCAGTTCACCTCCCAGGCAAGGACAATGTCCTAGCGGATGCTCTCAGCAGGATTTCCCAAGGCCATCATGAATGGGCACTGGATCCCCTGGTACTGGAGGTAATATTTGCCAGATGGGGCACTCCGCAAATAGATCTCTTTGCAGCCCCAGACAATCACCAACTTCCCCTTTTTTGCTGCAGGCCCCAGTGTTGGGCTCAGTCCCTCTGGATGCCTTCCTTCTCAGTTGGGAAGGGAAGTTTCTCTATGCTTTTCCCCCCTTCCCTCTTCTTTTCACAGTGCTAGTCAGAATCAGATCTCAATCCTGCAAGATGATCCTGATTGCTCCAGATTGGGCCAGGCAGCCCTGGTACCCACTCCTCATGTCATAGCAGTCCACCCTCCCTATGTCTTCCCAGGAATCACAACCTGTTAACCTGTGCCCAGGGAGAGTTTGGTATCGAACTTCAAATCTCTCAATCTCAAGGCTTGGCTCTTGAAGAGTTAGAGTTGCTGACCTACACCTTTCTCAAGGTGTATTGGATATCTTGAAGACCTCTAGGAAGCCTTCCACCAGGGCTACCTATAATTCAAAATGGAAAAGATTTTCCATATGGTGTGCTGGTAAACATATTTCCCAGAATCTGCTGGTGTGCCACGATCCTGGATTATTTGGTGCATTTGAATTCCTTGGGGCTGAGACCAGCTACCCTAAAAGTGCACTTAGCTGTGTGTCTGTCTTCTTGTCAGCAGGTAAGCCCTCTTCTTTATCAGCTCACCCTGTGTTCTCCAAGTTTTTTAAAGGTTGCTTCACCAATCCCCTTCAGGGATCCTGCCCCTGCTTGGGATCTTAATATTTGTATCGCTCAGCTTATGCAACCCCTTTGAGCCATTGTCTTCAGCAGAGCTGAAGTACTGACTTGAAACTGTGTTTCTGGTAGCCATCACCTCTGCCAGGCGCATGTGAGCTACAAGCCTTGTCAGTGGAGCCTGATTTCATCTCCTTTCATAGAGATAAGGTAGTCCTCAGGACTAACAGGAAGTTTTGCCTAGGTGGTTTCAGACTTTCACCTTGAATTAATCCAAGTCTCTCTCCTGTACTTCACTGACCATTCCTCCTCTGATGAGAGGAGATTGCACAGTTAGATGTCAAAGAGCCCTTAGTTACTATATAGACGTACCAAGGGTCACAGGTTGAATCCTTCCAATTGTTCCTCACCTATGGTGAGGTTGGTAAAGGAAACCTGCCACTAAAGATCCATTGCCAGGTGGATTGTCTCTTGTATCAATTCTGTTACGAAAAACTGGGTAAGTTCCTCCCTCAGGCCTGAGGCTCACTCTACCAGGGTACAGCTGCATCTCTGGCTGCGCAGGGACCTTCCTATCCTAGAGATATGTCAAGCAGCTACCTGGAAAACAGTTCACAATTTTACTAAGCATTACTCCTTGGATATCCAGGCTAGGAGTGATGCTCGATTTGGCACAGCTGTGCTTCAGAGCCTATTTCCCAAGTAGGTTCTGTCCCTCCTCCATGGAGGTACTGCTGTGTAGTCTGCATATGTCATAATATAGCAAGACTTCATGTTGTTTGAAGAAAAAATTACTCAGCTTAGTAATGTTGTTTCTTCTAATGGAGTCTTGCTATATTATGACCTCCCCCCAACCTGCCCCTCTCAGAACCTCTGTTTTTGGGATGTGGGTGGGCAGTGCAATGTTGGCACTTCTTTGATTCCCACTTCATTTCACCCTTCTAGGGTGCTTCAAACACCATGAAGTCTTGCTATATTATAACATTAGCAGTCAGCCACTGCAGCTGAACTGCCCCGGAGAGGAAGGAGTTAACTCCAGAGGATCTGGAGTTCTACAGCGCGAGGTAGCTGTGCCCAAAACTCTATCTGGCAGTTTCAAATGAAACTGTCAGATTCTTTTACTCCTTCACTGAACAGTCGCTCCGGAGATCAGCTCCTTCAGCTCGGTTCATTCTCGGTTCAAGCGAGTATTTTTCGGTCCATTTGAACCGGCAAAAGTCATTATTTTTATCGCATTTCAGTTTTAAAGCTCTATCTGGTAACCATAAGTACTAAATTTTAAGTCTGTGTGGAAAATTAATTATCGGTTCGGTTTTGAACCGATCGGTTTGTTATTTCTACATTTTAAAAGTGTACAGTGGGTTTTAGAGTGCGGTTCCAGGTTCTTATCGGTTCTAAAAAAACCAGAATTATAACGGTTTTTTCAAATACCGTATTACGGTTGGGAACCGATAAGGGTGTCTTGCCTGGCACTGCCATCAAAAGGAGGCAAGTTTGGTTAGGCTGGCATTATGTCTGAAACCCAAAAGAAAACCGGGCCCACTGGGTTTCAACACTGTGATGTCTGTGGGGAGGCCTTTGCCAAGGCTGACCCACACTCACTGTGTTTGTTGTCTGGGGGCTGACCACCTCCTGTCAGACTGCCAGGTGTGTAAAAATTTCCCTGCAGCCACCCTGGAAAGAGATTGGGCGGCTCAGGGACGAGAGGCCAAAAGTCCGCTGACCGGATGGCCAGCCGGTCCAGCACCCACTGGACCAGAGGAATGCCCTCTGACCAGGCGAGACTTCCTCGGGCAAAGGAAGGCTGGTTCAGAGGAACCAGTCCCGAGTAAAAGACAAGAAATCAGTAGGTTTGGGGTCCAAATTGTGTCTCCAACTGCTGCAGAGATAGCTAAAGCCATTCAGATTGTCCAGTCACTGTCTCAGGGATCTGTAGAACCACACAGTTGGTAAAGGTTGGTTCGTTCAGTCCCAGTGGTTCAGGATTTTGAAGTTGAGGTTTTATGAACCACGGGGCGGAATTTGATCAATATATGTGTGGCTGGGGGTCTGGGCGTGCCCATTGAACAGGACATTTCTCCAGAAAGACCTTTAGAATCTCCTCCTATTCTGTCTGAGTCCCTTCTTTCTTTATTTTTACAAAAGGTTGCAGAAACCCTCCAGCTTCCTTTAGAGGAGGCTGTGGATGAGCAAGAGGAGCCTAATTATGTGGAAATGATGGATATTCCAGAGTCTAGGAGGTTGTCTATTCCTTTGCATAAGTCATTTAGGAAGCAAACAACAAAGATTTTAAAATCCTCATTCTGTCCCTCCTGTAGATAAAAAATGGACAGAAGGTATACTTTGTCAGGCTCGGATACAGACTTCCTTACTGAACAGTGTAGTCATGTAGGTGTGGTACAAGCTGCAGCCTGTGACAAGGCTAATATTCCTCTGGCCTCACATCCTCCTGATAAGGATTCCAGGAAGATTGATGCCATGGCGAAGAAACAGTATATGGCAGCTTCTTTGGGACTCAGGCAGGCAAATTATATGGCTTATGTGGCTAGATATCAGAAATCTAGGTGGGACACAGTATTGCAGTTAGCCAAGCAGGCCCATGGCCAGCTGGCTAGTGAATGGAACAGGTGGCTGCTGATGGCATTGAAGCCTCTAAAGTTCAATTTCATACTGCTGCTGATGTTAATGATGTTTCCTCTAGGGTCATGGCCACTTCTGGAGCTTTCGAGAGTTGGCATGGCTCAGATGCACTAATCTGTCCCAAGATACCCAGTCAAAGGCTATGGATTTTCCTGTAGTGGGAAATTCTCTGTTTGGGGAGCAAACAGAAAACTATATGAAAAGATGGATGAATACAGAACTACCTACAAAAGTGCCCAGGCTAAGGAGAAGCATGCCATGCCACAAAGGCATGCTCCCAGAGGTAGGGCAGGCCTTTCAGGCCTTTTTACCAATTTCAAGCCTCCTCTGCTGTCTGGCAGAGGTTTCTTCAGAGGCGAGGGGTGAGCGAGGCAGGTTGGCCGTCCCCCTCCCCTCAGCCTAAGGCTGCTGCTAAGCAGGCACCCTGATGGGGTGCCAGGGCCGGTCTCCTGTACCAGTGGGGGCAGTTGGCCTATTTCAGCGGAACTGGCTGTCCCCTAACTCGGACAGATGGGTTCTGGAGGTAATAAGGCCAGGTCTGTTCTCAGCTTCAAACACTTTCAAAGATGAGAGCCAGACATTTTCCACCTGCAAATCCTTCAGAAGCCCTTGCTGGAAGCAGAGTTTCTTCTCTTCTGGACTGCAAAGCAGTGGAAGGGTTCCTCCTTGCCATCAGGGCAAGGGGCTTTATTCAAGATACTTTCTTACCCCAAAGACAGGAGAATGGAGGCCCATTCTAGATTTAAGGTACCTGAACAAGCATCTTTTGAAACCAAAGTTCAAAATGTTGACTCTGGCAATGATATTGCCTTCCCTAAGCCAGGGACTGGCTAGCTTCCCTGGACCTCAAGGATGCCCTATTTTCATGTTCTGATCAGGCCTTCTCACCGAAAGTACCTCAGGTTCGAACTGCCCTCAGGCCACTACCAGTTCAGGGCAATGCCCTTGACCTGACCTCTGCGCCAAGGGTATTCACAAAATGTCTCGCTGTAGTAGTGGTCACTTAAGAAGGCAAGGGGTTGCTGTGTTTCCCTACCTGGATGACTGGCTCATTGTGGGTCAGTCTCCAGGTCAGGTGAAACCATTTGCAAGTCACCCAGCAGCTTCTCACTTCCTGGGATTCCTGCTAAACTTACCAAAGTCAGTTCTGGAACGGTTCAGGTCCTAACTTTCATAGGCGCAGAATTGAACACAAGGTTAGCCAGGGCTTTTCCTCCCTCGGAAAGGGTGGACAGACTCATCGCCCTGGCATCCTTCTTTACCTAGGGTCTCTCGACCAACAAGGCATTTTCTGCAACTCCTTGGGCACATGGCTGCTTCCACAGCTGTCATGCAGGGAGCAAGATTCCAGATGAGGGACATTCAGTTCCATTTGAGGGCTATTGGTCTCAAAGGAAGGACCCCTTACCAAGCTGGTTCCAGTTACTCAAACTCTGATCCTAGCCCTCCACTGGTGGCAGGTCCAGAGCAATTTAAGACAGGGGTTCCTTCATTCCCATTTTCACTCCCTCACCCTCACCACGGATGCCTCCCTGTTAGGGTGGGGGCTCACCTGAGAGATCTTGCCACCCAGGGGTGTGGTCTCCTCAGGAATCTCTGCTCCACATCAATCTGTTGGAACTCAGAGCTGTCTTTTTAGCTCTTCGGTGTTTTCAGATTCTGTCCAGAACAAAGTGGTTCAAGTCAGGACAGACAGTACCACCACAATGTGGTACATCAACAAGCAAGGGGCACTCGGTCTTCAGCCTTGTGCACCGAAGCAATGAAGTTGTGGTCTCTGGCCTACTCCTGAACACCTCCCTGATAGGGTTCACCTCCCAGGAAGGACAATGTCCTGGCGGACGCCCTCAGCAGAATTTCTCAGGGCCATCACAGATGGGCTCTGAATCCTAGCGCTGGGGTCCGTCTTTGCCAGATGGGGCACTCTCAGATAAATCTTTCGCAGCCCCAGACAACCATCAACTTCCTCTTTTCTGTTGCAGGCCTCAGTACTGGGCTCAGTCCCTCTGGGCGCTTTCTGTTGGACTGGAAAGGGAAGTTCCTGTATGCCTTTCCTCCTTTCCTCTTCTTTTCAGGGTACTAGTAAAAATCAGATCTCAACCTTGCAGAGTGATTCTGATTGCCCCAGATTGGGCCAGCCAGCCCTGGTACCCTCTGCTTCTGTCCTTGGCAGTCCACTCTGCCCTGAGCCTACCCAGAGTCCACGACTTACTGGCCTGTGCACAGGGGAGAGTGTGGTATCCGGACCTCAAATCCCTCCACCTCAAGGCTTGGCTCTTGAGGAGCTAGAATTTGCTGACTTACACCTTTCTCAAGGTGTCATGGATATTTTAAAGGCTTCTAGGAAGCCTTCCACTAGGGCCACTTATAATTCTAAGTGGAAGAGGTTTTCCATCTGGTGCTCTGAGAGGCAGATTATCCCAGAATTTGCTGATCTTCCCATTCTTCTGGAATATTTGGTCCATCTGAATTCCCTAGGCCTTAGACCAGCTACCCTGAAGGTTCATCTGGCAGCTGTCTCTGCTTTTGTGTCAGCAGGGAAGCCTGCCTCCCTTTCTTCTCACCCTGTGTTCTCCAAGTTTTTAAAGGGTTACTTCATACTAACCCTCCTTTTGGAACCAGCTCCGCCTGGGACCTGAATATTTGCATTGCTCAGTTAATGCAACCCCCTTTGAGCCTCTGTCTTCAGCAGAGCTCAAGTATTTAACTTGGAAAACCGTTTTCCTAGTAGCTATCACCTCTGCCAGACGATAAGTGAGTTACAGGCCTGTCAGTGGAAGAAGATTTTATCTCTTTCCACAGAGATAAGGTAGTCCTTAGGACTAATAGAAAGTTTTGCCTGTGGTTTCTGATTTCCACCTGAATCAATCTATCTCTCTCCCAGTATTTTCACTGAGCATTCTTCCTCAGGTGAGAGGAGACTGCACAGCTTGGATGTCAAAAGAGCCTTAAGCTACTATTTAGAGCGCACCAGAGGTCATAGGTTAGAATCCCTCCAACTGTTTCTTACCTATGGCGAGGTTGGCAAAGGAAAACCTGCCACTAAGAGACAATTGCAAGGTTGGATTGTTTCTTGTATCCAATTCTGTTACGAAACTAGGTAGAGTACCCCTCAGGATTGAGGGCCCACTCCACCAGGGGTACAGCTGAGTCTCTAGCGGCTGTAGGGACATTCCCATTCTGGAGATTTGTCAAGCTGCTACCTGGAAGACAGTTCACACCTTTACCAACATTATTCCCTGGATGTCCAGTCCAGGAGAGATGTCGTTTGCATAACTGTGCTTCAGAGCCTATTTCCTAAGTAGGTTCTGACCCTCCTCCATGGAGGTACTGCTGTGTAATCTGTTAATGTTAGTAATATAGCAAGACTTCATGGTGTTTGAAGAAAAATTACTCACCTTAGTAATTGCTTTTCTTCTCATGGAGTCTTGCTATATATCAACCCTCCCTCCTGCCCCTCTCAGAACCTCTACTTGGGTAGGGGTGGCGAATTGGTGCAAGCACTGTGTCATGCCATTGTAGTTATCCCTTTACCCTCTTTCCTTTGGGTTAGGGATCTGGTTGCTTTCATTTAGGTTATTTATATTGCCCCCTTCCTGGACTTGAGTCTTGGGGGGAGGGGGTTCATAATGTGCTTGTCAAGGGTGGTAAAACGAACCATAATACCATCAATTTTTGTTATTATGGTTCTGGGTGTTTCTTTGTTGTTTATATTGTTGTTACTACTACTAGTAGGTAGCCATGGGCTAGTGTAGTTTTTTCCACACAGACTTTCTGTTCTTTGATGTTAGCTTCATAAAGATCTGACAGTTTCATTTGAAACTGCCAGATAGAGCTTTGGGCACAGCGCCCTCACGCTGTAGAACTCCAGATCCTCTGGAGTTAACTCCTTCCTCTCCGGGGCAGTTCAGCTGCAGTGGCTGACTGCTAATGTTATAATATAGCAAGACTCCATGAGCAGAAAAGCAATTACTAAGGTGAGTAATTTTTTCTTAGGTGTTATGCTTAAGTTTCTTCTTGAATCCCCCGACTTGAGTCTTTGTTTTGGGATCAAGATCAAAAAGGTGTTTTTGTAGTTAGTAGCCAGTGGCTAGTGTAGGTTTACGGCTTCCACACAGAACCTTAGTGAGTTTTTGCTCGTAAAGATCTGACAGTTTAAGTTCGAGCTTCAACAGACAGAGTGTTCAACCGAGCTCGCGCTCAAGATTCCATGCCCTGCATGGAAGTTAACTCTTTCGCCTCCGGAGCAGTTCTAACCTGGGGTTATACTGCATATGTCATAATATAGCAAGACTCCATTAGAAGAAACAACATTACTAAGGTGAGTAATTTTTTCTTCTCTGCTAATCAAAGTATTGCATCCATAGCCATCTAATTTTTGTTATAGTCCATAACTTAACTGTGTACAAAATTCACTATTTCAAATGCTTATGTTATAAATGCAATTCTCTCTCTCTTACATCGTGTTTATACCACTCTAAATGTTCATTTTATGTTTATATCACTTTAATTATACTGCAGTGAGAGCACTGGTGTGCACAAAAAATTATCTACCTAATTTCCACATCGAACATTTGTTTATTCCATTTATCAAAAATATCCTTCACCTCAAGTAACCACTTTAACTACTTCCAAGATTTATAAAGCTACTTGGAGTTTCATAATATAATCTACTTGTGTGGTTGTTTACCTTATTTTAAACAGGAGCCTTGTTATGCTTTTCATTTTATATGTACTTAGCTTGTTTAGCATCAGAATCTGTGGGGCCATGAGAATCATAGGTTCATTTACAGGAAAAAGGACACCAAATTTGATCACAATAGTGTTGTACAATTCATTGTTTGCCTACAGAAAATCTAACCCTAACAGTCCAGGGATGGAAAAGCTAAATCAGAGGGAGCTTCCTCAGGAGGCCAATCCAGAGTCTGTTTGTTGGCACTCAGGGCGCTGCTCTAGTATAATTTAGTAATTTCTGATATAAAATTATTTCTAGAGGCATGGATATAGTTCACTGTTCATACATAGGCAGTTTCACTAGAAAGTGCTGATTTGTTGGAACATGTTCAAGCTAAGCTCCTCCACCTCCTGGGTGGTATATCCCGCCTTTACCCCATGACATCACATCTTCCCTTCCGCTGGAAAAGTTTGGTCTCCTCCTTCACAGCGCTGCACATTGTAGGCTACCAAGTGCACCACTGGTGATTTCTGCTACTTTTCCAATTTCCAAGAAGTGCCTGGACTGTTTGGCTGATATGCTACCAGGTTTGAGGAGGAAGGTTTAGGTAGAGAGAGAGACACCAAGATGTTGTGCTCCCCAAATCACATTTAACAGGGTTGCATGTTGTGATAAGAATATCTGTCTTGGATAAATCCGGTCTGGTCTGGGTGAACAAGCCTTAGTAATAATATTTCCAATCTGCTCACCAGAACCTTGGCCAGTATCTTGGAGTCACAATTTAGGAGGATATCGGTCTATAAGAGGAGCATTCAAGCAAGTCTTTTCCTGCCTTCGGAATCAGACATATCGTTGCGTCCCCCCAGGATCGTGGTAACTGTCCTCCCTCTTCCCTGGCTTCTTTAAATACAGCTTCCAATTGTTCTACTATCTGTGGCTGCATATTTTTATAGTATTCAACCGGACATCCAGCCAGTCCACTAGTTTTCCCTCTCTTAAGGGCCCCGATCACTTTTATAATTTCTTCTATTGTTATATCTGAATCTAGCCATTCCCATTGTGCTTGTGTGATCCTAGGAAGAGTTATTCTATTCAGGAAATCTCTCATCCCTTCTCCTCCTTCCCCACTTGTGACTGATAAAGTCTCTGATAGAATCTCTTGAAACATTCTCCAATACCCTCAATGTCTTTCCGTAATACCCCATCTTCCCCCTTACAGCCTGAATCAGATGCGTTCCTCTTTTCCCTCTAATTAAATTGGCCAACATAGTGCTCGGTCTATTGCCCCATTCATAAAAATGTTTCCTGACAAAGAGGCAGGTTTTCCTGGCTTCTCCCAGTAACAAATTATTAAGGGCTTCCCTAGTTCCATTCAGCAATTGCTGTGTATTCTCCCCACCCTCCCCTCTAGCTGCTTTTCCCTCCAAAACCCTAAGCCGCTGTTCCAGGTTTGTCCTCCTTTCCCTAATTTTACGCTTATGATGAGCTACAAAACTAATAATAGATCCTCTCACGAACGCTTTCCCTGCGTCCCAAAAGACAGCTCGTGAAGTAGCTGACTCTGAATTAGTTTGCACATACAGTTTCCATTGGTCCTGCATATACTCCTTGAATTTTTTATTGGCTAGCAGATAATTAGGAAATCTCCACATGCTGGGATTCTTTCTCTCCCCCCCCCCCCATTTCAATGTCAGAATGACCATCACGGTCCGATATATGTATTGGACTGTGCCTGACGCCACTGACCGAAAATACCAAGTCCGAGGGAGCAAAACATAGTCCAAACGGGACCAGGTCTGGTGTGGGTGCGAGTAAAAGGTATATTCTCTAACCATAGGATTGGCTGTACGCCACCCATCGATTAAATCCAAGTCACACATCCCCGCCAACCACTCCCGAATCACCCCTTTCGGGGCCCCTTTATCTTTTGAATGATCTAAAGCGGGGTTAAACAGACAGTTCATGTCGCCCCCTAGTATTAAATTTGGGAATTGTTCCGCTATCAAGAGAGCCATTAATGTTCTATAGAAAGTTGGTTCATGCACCGCAGGGGCATAAACACTCCCAAATGTAACTATCTCCCCATGTATAGTTCCAGTTACAAAAATGTACCTCCCATCGACCGGGTCAACCACAAGTTTTTCTTTCTTAATTGGCAAGCTTTTATGTAAGAGAACAGCCACTCCCCTCTTATGAGATCGATAGGCCGCCGAATAACACTCCCCAACCCACCCCCTCTTCAATTTCACATGTTCCTTTTCCGTGAGATGGGTTTCCTGCAACATAGCTACTTGGGCGTTTTGACGTTTCAGCGCCCTCAGTAGCATCGTGCGTTTAATGGGAGTGGCTATTCCCCTAACATTCCTTGAAACAATGGTCAGTTCCTTCAATCCAGCCATCCCTCATCTTTTTGTATTCTCCCTTCCATCATAGATTCATTCTTTTCTCCCAACTTCCTTCTTCCAACCCCCCCATATCCATAGATTGGTATTATTTTTGGATCTGTAAATGAGTGAAAGCATATAACATAACATTTCAACAACAACTATATACAAACCCCCTTCCCCTCCCATTCTTTTCCTCTCCCCCCTCTTGTTTTCCTGCCTCCCTTTCCTCTCTTTTGTAACAGTAACTGCAATAAGCAGACATTTTACAATCCCAACCCTTTATCAGACAAACACATCCCCCCCCGAGCCACCACTTTTAGTGTAAAGAAAGAAAAAGTTACTTATAACCCTTTATACGGGTCTGTTGGAAGCATTTCTAACTTGTAGTCGTGATAAGGAAGAGTTCCTCTCCATTTCAGCCTTGCCTCTGTACCATGCCCCTCTTCCCTGTAGTTCTAAAAAAAAAAATAAATGAATAAATAAAAAAGGTTTATATTGTTTTCCATTCACTTTCTGTTCCTCTCCAAACTTTACAATCCTCTACCTACTAAGTTCAACCCTCTCATTAAGCACACATTTTTAAGGTTTAAAGTCATTTGAGTCTGTTGATGGTGGCAAGCCAGCAACGGTCCTTAATAAGTTTATACTTCCCTCCATTATCACCATGGAGACTATAAAGTAAAATAAAGTATAAAGAACCAGTCCAGGTGCGAGAAATAAAATCTCATGCATGCTGCAGTATGTCTTTAATCCCATGTTCACTCCAGGGATCTCCTCGTATGGACTGAAATTACACCGGTCAGTCTAATCCTCGTTTCTTTAAGGAGCAATGTCCATTATAAGACAAAAAAAAAAGAAGTCAAATAAACTACATTTGAATTTCCCAGTATCGGTTTCCACCATGCCAATTAACCAGTCTTTCGTTTATATCCATTCAGTCTCGTAGCATTGGACTCTATCATCCACTCTTCCTTTTCAGTTCCTTAACAAATATTTCTGCTTTATGCACTTCCCAAAAAGAGTACGTTGCTCCTTCATGCTTGATCCTAAGGGTGGCAGAATACAGCATATAGCACTCAATTTTAGCCTCGTAGCTGCGCCTATAACAGGGTTGAAGGCCAGACGCTTTTTAAGTAAACATGCAGAATAATCTTGTGAGATAAATAGGCGATGTCCCTCATAACTGAAGCTCAGAGCATTCACAGTAAGCTTTTAAGACTGATTCTCTGTCAGGGTAATTGTGAAACCTCATAATTATCTGCCTCGGAGGCTGGTTCGGCCCTGGCTTCGGCATAACAGATCTGTGGGCCCTTTCGATTTTTATATGCCCATTTTTTAATGAAACCCCTAAAAGATCTGGCAGTACCTTGGCACAGAAGTCAATGATATCTGGTCCCTCCAGGCCCTCCAGCAATCCTCTGAGGCGCAAGTTGAGTCGGCGATGATAGTTTTCTTGATAACCTAGTAGGTCCTTCAATTCCTCCATCTCTCTCTGCATTATAGTAAGTTGTTCCGGTACTGGATTCATAGTGTCCTCTAGGTCATAAATCCGTTGTTCCATTTCGCACAATCATGTAGCGTGAGTAGCATGCAAATCTACCAGTTCTTGCAGTTTACGGTCGAAATTCGTGGCCAAGCTGGTAAACCTAGGCTCTAGTGCCGCCAAAACCTGCTGTGTGACTTCGCGGTCTAGTGCGCTTACTTCTCCCGCCGAAAGGGAGACCCGGGCTGTATTTTCCTCTTGCAGGGTCTGTGGTTGCTTCCTCTGTGTTTTCCCGGTAGTGCGAGCACTTTTCGCTGAAGCTGAGACCACATACTCATCCATCCCACCTTCCAACAACCTCCTGTAGCTTCCAGTACTTTATATCTCAATTTATATTTCCTTTTCTTTTGTGGCGGCTCAGGGAGAAGCAGAAGCGTACATCTTTAGGCTAGCTGGCTCATCAGCGCCCCCCACTTAAAGGTGTTTTAAAACAAACATTTTTTTCATCTTGTGTTTTATGTTTTTTTGTTTTTTTTTGTTTTGTTTTTCAAGAGATGCCGACAGTTTATTATTTTACTCTTCAATAACCAATGAAATGTGAAATTCTTGCAAAGCCAGCTTGGTAAATATTTTGATATAGAAAGAAAAGAATGGAAAAATAGTTAAGATTAAAAAAAATATAGATATATACATTTAAAAAGTATCTTAAACTGAATATTGAAACATGTATTTTATGATTTCAGATAAATGAAAAAAGCACTTTGAAACGGTGCGAAACATTGGGGCATATTATCAAGCAAAATAAATAGAATTTGGTTTTGAAAAACCCAGTGTGAAGTCGCTTAAGATTTCTTTGCATCCTTCAACATTATTTTTTTCTTGAATTTGTGGACACCTGAGAGGTGCATACCCTACCAGAACTATCACCATTTCCCTGGATACCTGCCTTCATAGGTTCTTTTCTAGATTGTCTGGAGGAGGGAAGAAGGAACTTTCTGGTCCTGTAAAGAAGACCAAGTCTGGAATTGATCTTCTTTCTAAGGTTGTTTAATATGCAAATTGTAGTAGAGGTGGGGGTCTAGGTAAAGACCAAGGTATTTAAATTCAGTCACCTGTTTGATGTGATTCCCTGAGTTGTCAAAAAGGGCAAAGTCTGTAACAGGGGCTTTACGAGGGCCAGAGAAGATCATGAGTTTTGTCTTTTTGGAGGTTAGAACCATGCTGTACCCAGAGAACCATAGAAACATAGACTTTGATGGCAGATAAGGACTGCTTGGCCCACCTAATCTACCCATTTCCCTACCTACAGGATAAGCTGCAGATCCTAGTTAACCAACAGCCTATTTCTTCCTACGCCCCACAAGAATTGCCTTATGTCTGTCTCAAGTATTCTTGAATTCCCCCAAGTTTTAGACCCCACAACCTCCTCAGGAAGGCTGTTCCATGTGTCCATCACTCTCTCTGTGAAAAAATACTTCCTCACATTACCCCTGAGCTCCCCCCCATCTTCAAATTGTGTCTGCTTGTTCTTGCACATCTTTTTTCTGAAAGATGCTACCCTTTTGGACTTTGATTCCACTGAGTTACTTAAAAGTTTCTATCATGTCTCGCCCCCACCCTTCCTCAAGGGTATACATATTAAGCTCTTTTGATATCTCCTCATATGGCTTCTCATGCAGACCCTGCACGATTTTAGTTGCCCTCATCTGGACTACCTCCATCCTGTCTATGTCCTTGCAGAGATGGGGTCTCCAGAACTGGATGCATTACTCCAGATAGGGTCTCACCATCTGTCTGTACAAAGGGATAACAACTTCCTGTTTTCTGCTGGTGATGCCTCTCCCTATACATCCCAGTATCCCCCCAGCCCTCCCTACTGCCTTCCCACATTGCTTGCCAACCTTAAGGTCATCTGATATGATTACTCCCAGGTCCCTTTTCATTTTTGTTGTTGTTACTACCTCTCTTCTCTCCCCCCCACCACAATTGTGTAATCTTCCCCTGAGTTTTTGTTTCCCAGGTGCATTATTTTGCACTTCTTTGCATTGAATCTAATCTGCCATACTTCGGACCATTCCTCCAACCTTGCCAAGTCCCTTCTCATCCTTTCCATGCCTCTTTGTGTATCAACCCTGTTGCAGATCCTTGTATCATCTGCAAAGAGGCATACTTTTCCTTCCAGTCCCTCTGCAATGTTACTTATAAAGACATTAAAAAGGACTGGACCTAGTACTGAACCCTGCAGTACCCCACTAGTAACCCCTCTTTCTTCAGAGTGGACTCCATTTACAATTCCCTTCTGTGTCCTGTTGTCCAGCCAATGTTTTACCCAGGCTACCACCCTGGGACCCACTCCCAGGCTGGCTAATTTGATTATTAATCTTTTGTGTGGGACTGTGTCAAATGCCTTGCTAAAATCTATGTAGGCCATGTAAACAGCCCCTCTCTGGTCTAGTACTTTGGTCACCCAGTCAAAGAAATCAATTAGATTTGTCTGACATGACCTTCCTGCTGTGAACCCATGCTGCCTTGGGTCCTGTGCCCCACTGGCCTCTAGGTACTCAACAATTCTTTCCTTCAGAAGTGATTCCATCACTTTCCTACCACAGAGGTCAAACTGATAGGTCTGTAGTTTCCTGCCTCTGTCTTGCTCCCACTTTTGTGAAGGGGAATCACATCTGCCTTCCTCCAGTCCTCAGGTACCACACCATCCTCCCACGATTTGTTAAAAAGGGTAGTCAGTGGTGTCACTAGTTCTCCCCTTAATTCTTTTAGAATTCTGGGGTGAATTCCATCAGACCCCATTGCTTTGTCCATCTTTAGTTTCAGGAGTTCTTTTAGAACCCTTTCTTCTATGAAAGGACTGGGATCAACCCCCACCCAGAGTACTTCTGTTAATTGGATTAGCACATGTGGAAAGAAGCTGAGGGCAGAGGAAGAATGGGTGACAGTTAGGGACCGATGACCCTAATCGCACCCGATTCCAGTTGGGGGTGGGCTGGAGGGTGCAAGGGGTTTCAACCCTAACATCGAATTTTCTCGCTTTTGTCGCTGTGGAACAACCCTAACTGATGCATTAAACAGAGTTTTTTGCCTCTAATTTTCCTTCTTTTTGAGAATGATAATGAGAAATAGTGAATGTAATGCGGCGGCGGGGAGCCCCGCGCTCCCGCCACGTGCTGTCTTGTCACATAGTAACCTTGTGCCCACAAACGCAAATCGTAATGCACATGGTGACGGAAAGCAAAACAGAAAGAGAAACAGTACTGTAGACAGAAATGTTAAAAACAACGGAAACGCAACCACAAATGAAAACGCAAAGGGTAATGCACATGGTAGCGTAAACATGAACGGTAAGTGAAATGGCTACGGAATCGCAAGCAGAAACGGTAATGGTAACAGTAATGTAAGCGCACAGGCTGGTTTTCCCCAAAAGCTGTATAGAGAGAGACAGTGAGTAGAAAGAATGTATGCAAAATAATGACTCTCGGAACACAAAAATCAGGAGTTGGAATAGTAAATTGCTTATATCTCAGTAACCGTACGACATAGAAAAAAATGTAAAAGTCGATGTATTATCACTTTCCTGGCTAGTTTTGTACTTCGCCCCTTTAAAACTCTCGACAAAACTCTGTATCCCGCACCGCTTTAGATACGGGGTCTCAAAGGCACGGCGTAACGCCCGTAATGTTGTCCTATGGGAAAAACAGAAGTTTGGAGTGCCATAACTTTGCCTCCTGTAATATTTTTCACCAAACCACTGAAAGGCACATCTGTGGGGCGTTGGCTGTATCCTGCAAATTTTAGCCCAAAAGACCAAGCCGCTTATTTTTGCAGCAGGGCGCCAAACAATTGCTGCAATCGTCGGTTTACCGTGTAATGTTATCCTATGGAAAAAGCATCAACTTTGGAGTTCCGAACTTTGCCACCGTGTAATATTTTTTCAACACAACACTATAAGGCACATCTGTGAGATGTCGGCTGCGTTCCCTCCAAATTTCAGCCCAAAACTCCAAACCGTTCTTTTGCAGCGGGTGCCAAAGAATTGCTGTCATTTCCACAGCCTAGAAAAGTACTGTCGCAATTATATAAAGCTTTCAAAATTTATGACACTTTTGTGAGCACGAAGTACTTTATGTAAAGTATTTTTCCAGAAGTCTGAAAAACATATTTCTGGGGTGTTTTACCTCAAAATAAAGACATGGCTAGCATCCTCAGGCTCCGACTAGGTGAATACAAAAATAATTAGGTTGCTAGAGAGTCTCAGTTTTAAATGCCAGGCATTTTTCTGATCACTAAATGAAAACAAAATGGCGGATTTTCGAAAGTAAGAGGCCATTTTGGAAAAAAAATGCATTTGTGACACTGTCGAACTTTTGTTAATTTTTCCCATTGACTTATAATGGAAATTGTTTTGAATAACTTTTGAACCGTTTAATATTTTTGCATGAAATCTTTAGAACGTCAAGGGGACCCTGGCCTCACGTTCCCTGAAGATTTGGGGCCGGTCGCGCAAACCGTGCGACCTGTAGGCATGACCGTAGAATTCCAGAAAAAGTGTAAACGCACAAGCAGATCACGCTTAATAACTCCGCAGCCGTGTATCCGACCGGTACGAAGCTTGGCATATCCCAAGGCGTGTGGGTCTTGATTGTGTATTCCTAATTGTAGGCAAATCCGTCAAATGGTTGCAAAGTTATTAAGGTGCAAAATTTTGGGTTTAACATGTAAATGGCTCCTGAACCCTAACTATGGTAGCACTACCGTGCTACCATAATATATATATATATACACACATATACATACACACACACACACACACTTATACAATGGCGGTGAGACATACATATTCTAGTGAGATAAAACAAGTGAATAGTGTCACTGCAGTGAAATAAATCCTGATGACATCAGCAGAATTAAAATAAAAGCCGTTTATTACACCCCCGAAACCCGTGCAATGCTGCATAAATTGTACATTTTGCAACAGTGAGGCCCCCATTGTATAAATAGGATACATGATGTGCACTCGTGTGATATGGGAAATATGTTCAGTCCAGTGAAGTGACCTCTGAATACTCACGAGTGGTCTAGAGGAGTAAAAATATTTTCCATATCGCACTCGTGCCCATCATTTATCATATATATATATATTATTACTATTACAGTTGTTACTTTTCTCTATTTATTTCCTCATTACTAGAAATCAGATAGTGTCAGGTCACTTAATGCTCGTAAGAATCTGACAATTACATAGAATGTACCAGGGACAGTGGTTTGAAAACTGAGCTCAAGCTCAATGTTCTATGCTTCTGCATAGAGTGAACTCTTTCATCCGGGGCAGTTGAACTGGAAAGGCTAACTGCATATGTCAGAATACAGCAAGACTCCTTTAGAAGAAACACAATTACTATGGTAGGTAATTTTTTCTTCCAGTATAACAACTACCACAGAGAATCAGAAGCTGGCTTCCTTAGCCTTTGCTCCCTGGATCACACAGATGTAGCAGTTGTAAATTCTGTGACGTAGTTCAGTTCACCAACAAGTTTTTTTTCCATCCCACAACCTATAAAGAATTTGCAATTCGAAAGTTTATTAATTGTAATACCACGTCTGTTGTGTACACGGCACTGTGTGGTTGTGGAAGTTTTTGCATAGGAAAGACTAGTCAGAAATTTAAGGTGCGTGTTTAGGGGAAACACCTCTGGGACACTGACAAAAAGAATCTGAACAATGTACTGGCTGTACATGTTGAGGAAGGGGAATCCACCCATAAATTTGAAATTATTGGCCTGGAGAATGTACAGTTGATGCCTAAGGGTGGACAGCTGGACAGGTTGTTATTACAAAGGAAGTCCTATTGGATGTATGTCCTTGGGTGCCTTAAACCTCCAGGTCCCAATGAGAGATTTGAATTGAAACCCTTTTTGGGTTAATTGGCTGTTGTACTTTGGGAATGTAATAAACTTTCTGATTTAGACATATGTACAGAGAAATTAGCACAGCGAGTGGAATGAGCAGTACATATACAGGGTATCTATTGGTACTGTATAATTCAACATTAACTAAGGTATCTATTTGATAGTGCTGGCGCAGTGGTTGGATTTCCGCTTGTGGCACCAACGACCCAAGTTCGGGAACAGACCTGGTTCATCGGAGGGCCGGTCGGGGGGAGAAGGATTGAGCGCCCCATGGGCGGCTGTCCTTCTCCGGGGGGAGGGTGAGGCAGTGTCCGGCGCAATGAGGACCCCTGGTGGAGGTTGGGAGTCACTCACGCTACCGGCGCTCGGTATCAGGGAGGCGGGGTGGACGCTGGCATCATTGCACATCCCTGCCTCCGAGAAAACCAGGAAAAAGATGGCGGGCGGGTCCGCTATCTATGTGAAGCCCTCCATGGGGCTTCAATTAGCCGCCATCGCCGCATCCCTGACCAGATACTAGTTCCGTGGCACAGATGAAGGGGACTGATGCTGCGGCCCCACCCTCCGGGGGGTAAACAGGGGATAACTGGGGATGGCGGCAGTAGATGGCAGTGGAAGTCCCAGGGGCTGTGACCAGGGATGATAAGCGACAGCAGAGCCACAGGATAAAGAAGAAAATAAAAAAAACATTTTCTTTAAATCTATTTGATATGTTGAATTCATGTTTTCAAATTAGTCTAATATATCTGGTTTGCACATGCATGTGTTTGCACTACTTTTTGACTACACTTTTTGCACTATGTTAACTTTAAATGCATGCTATATAAGAGACACTCCACTAGGAGTCACTATACCATGACAAAGCCCGGAATCACTGGGTGAAATGTTGAGTCAGCTCGTGGAGGCCATGTGTCTGTTTGTACTGCAGTAAACTTGGAATTGTACCCTACATTAACCTAAAATGCATGGAGGTATGTGATGTTTTGCCTCTACTTTGCATTTTCTTGCTGTGGGCACCACCAGATCAAAGCAGCCCTTCAGCTTGAGCTTTGTAAGGGAAGCCCTACGAGGAGAGACTGATAGATCTCAACATGTTCACCCTGGAGGAGAGGAGAGCTGCTAGGTGATATGATAGAGACCTACAAAAACCTCACAGATGTGAACAGGGTGCAGGAGGGGAGCCTTCTCCAAGTGAGGATGAGCTTCAGGACTAGGGGGCATGTGGTGAAGCTGGAGGGAGGACATTTCAGGAGGGATGTAAGTGAAGATTTTTTCACTGAAAGGGTGGTAAATACATGAAACCAACTGCCCCCCATAGAAGTGTAGGCTTGAATGGCGCAGGGCTTCAAGCATATGTGGGATAAACATAGGGGTATTTGATTAGAAGCAGGGAGGAAAAGGATCACCAGAGATCAGATAGGGTATTCAGAGGTGGTATAGGCAGGTAACAGTTGGGCAGACTTGGAGGGCCAAGCGGTCCTTTTCTGATGACAGATTCTAGGTTTCTGTGTTTCTGCAGCATTTTGATAAATGAATTGCATTATGGTCGTATACCTGAGTAGAAATGAGTATTCGAATACCTGGGCTGTATTCAACAAATCTGTATTTGCGTACCCCTGAGTTATTATTTCTCTTTCCTGTTTTTCCTGTTATTTTGCTCTTTTTAGTTTCTTTTTATGGTTGAACTCTACTTAAAAATTTTGCTATATAATATGGATTAAATGATTACTTTGTTGAGCAACAAGTCATTGCAATACATTAAGAAATACATTTAAAAAGAAGGCAAGATGACCAATACAAAACAACCAGAAGTACATTCGCAAATACCAAAAAAGGAATTGTCAGTAGGCAGTACAGGTTCAGATGAGGATCCTAAGAAGGATGAGCAGGTAAGAAGCCTAAGCTGCTTCAGTCTTTAGACTTTAAAGCATGAGTGTAAACAGGATATCTTTCCATACCGGAGGGAGTTTGGGTCTCCCACTCCAACACTGGCTGTATTTGTATTCTCTAGATACTTATACTGTGGAAAGAATGGCCCGACTTTAGCCCTAAAAGTATTTTTTTTCTTCAGTCTTCTTTTGGTGCAAATTAATATGCTCAGTTTATTTTGCCTAAAAGTTGTTGAACATCCATGATATTTCCTGTGACAAAATATTTCTTAGTAATGTTAAAAAGGAAGCAAATAAGAAAATAATATTCACCATAGTAATGTTGTTTCTTCTCGGGGATCCATCAGTCTGCAGGAGTGTGCTGCCCTCGAGGTAGAATTTTATGCTAATTTTAGAAGTTAGAATACAAGTTCAAACTCTGTACTGTGGTCATGCTCCCCCTGCTGTTCTAATATTAGATTTGTATCTAAAGCCAGGGGAGCTGTGGCCACTAAAACTATCTAAATGTCTACTAAAATATTTTTTACATTTTCTATAACATTTTTTGAAAACCTAGCTAAACTGAAGCAGACAGACATGTAGAATTAAAATCACATTTTAAAAAATTGTTGAGAAATTTTTTTTTTTTTTTTGAGTTCTTGGATAACACCTGTGAGTGGATGCTCTTTTGTGGGTTCCACGTCAGTTAAACACAAAATAGCAGAGAACAACAATTTATACATTTACAGAGATGGTACAGTAAATTACAGAAAGGTTCACACAAGTAGACACTGCTGAAGCATTGTACAACGTATGCCTGCGTCAGCGAGTTAGAACACCCTGGAGAAGATAGACACAAAGAAGGTAACAGACAAAGGTGACATAATGGAGGAATGGAGGGAGGGAGGGGTGCCATGAGATGTGGGGGGTTAGGCAGGGGCGGGTGGGGATCAGTGAAGTGCTGAGGTTGGGAGGTGCCTCCTGGGTCAAGAGGTGCATCTAAGTGCAGCAGGTGATTACTATGGGAGGGGGGGTAACATAGAAACATAGAATTTGAAGGCAGATAAGGACCGCTTGGCCCACCTAGTCTGCCCATTTCCCTACCTAATGAATAAGCTGCATATCCTAGTTAACCAACAGCCTACTTCCTCCTACCCCCCACTAGAATTGCCTTATGTCTGTCCCGTGCATTCTTGAATTCCCCCACTGTTTTTGACTCTACAGCCTTCTCAAGAATGCTGTTCCAGCGGGTTCAGTAACAGGTGTTTTTGATGATGAGGTGCTGATGAAGACTTCGCTTGTATGCACCAAAAGTTAGATGAAGCAGTCACAGTTGTCCTCGGCAATGAGGTGCTGACGAAGCTTACGCTTGAAGGCACCAATAGTTGCTACTCCGGAGATTACAGGTGATAGAGCATTGGTCTAGTGGGGTGCACGGTAAGAGAACCCAGGTTGTGCCAGTGCAGTGCGGCATCTAGGTTTGCTAAAGATTTGACTGTTGAAGCTTCTGGTCAGCCTAGCACTCGCATGTTGTGTGAGCAGGTTCTGAACCCCTGGTGGCTGCAGATTTAGTGAGGCTTTTTTGGCAAGTAGGCAGGTTTGGTATTTAATTCTGTTCTTCAGTTGGAAGTTGGTATTTAATTCTGTTCTTCAGTTGGAGCCAACCTGCCCGAGCATAGAGTTCACAGGTGTGCGTGAGTCTTGCAGCACCTGTGAGGAGGCAGCAGGCCTTATTTAGTGCCAAAGAGATGCGGCAGAGGGCAGTGTTCATTGCCGACCCATATATGGCCAGGCCTTAATCAATGAGGGAGGCAATTGAACTATTGATGGCCAGGTTCAGGGCTTCATTTGTTAGGCTGGGTTTGTAATGGTAGAGTATCCCAATTCTGGAATTGATGGCCTTTGTGGTATTGTCTGTGCTGGGTGTAGGACCGGTTGGAGTCAGTTGTGATACCCAGGTACTTAAGGTGCTGTATAAGATCCAGTGTGTCGCCACTGTCATTCTTAACATTATGCTTACTGAGGGAGCTGGAGTAGATAATGTTTTTTTTTTTTTTTTTTTATAGTTGAGTACTAGTCTGTGTTCTTTAAACCAAGCTTCGGCAGAGGAGAAACCAAGTTGGAGGTCTGCTTGTAGATGCTTGGGGTGAGGATTGCTGGTGAAAATGACTGCATTGTCAGCGTACAGGAGCATATACGACTGGAGCTGGAGCCTGGGAGTTTGTTTAGGAAAATGCTGAACATTAGGAGGATTTCCCCTTGTGGGGACCCTTGAGCAGACCAGTCTGCTATCGGAGATGATGTCCCCAATCTTGACCCACTGTGAGCGATTGCACAGATAGCTGTTGAACCATTGAACTATATCTGGAGAGAGTCTGGTGTCGGTTAGATGCTCAAGGAGGAGCGTATAATGCACTGTCTCAAATGTTTTTGATAGGTCGATAAATGCAGCCCCCACCAGCTGGCCTTGGTCTAAAGCTTGGTGGGTGAAGCGCGTAAATTCCAGCAAAGCCATGATGGTGCTGTATCTTGCCCGGACCTCATGCTGCTCCAAGCAAAGGGGTTAGTGCAGGCTCAGGTACTCCACAAGCTGATCTGCCACAATCCGTTAAAGCGCTTTGTAAAGTGGCAGAAATATGGAGATCGGCCTGTAGTTGAGCAATGCCCGGTCCCCACTTTTGTGGACTGGGGTTACAGTCGCAGATTTCCATCACTGGGGGAATTGTGAGAAGCGGAGAGACAGGTTAATTATTGAAGTCAAGGTGCTTGGGACTTCTTCGAGGGTCAGGGCAACAAATTTAAGGTCCAGGGTGTCCCCGCTGTATCTCAATTTCCCCACTATTTTCTCGCCTCTGTTTTGGAAACTTCTTTAAAGTAAAGTAATGAAAGGTTGCTGGCTGGAGTTAGTTTGCCATTAGGATCTTTCAGGGTAGGGGGGTTGAAGTAGTCTGCCGAGAGCACTCCACTAGTTTCTGTGATAGGGTAGAATAGGACCCTGTCCCATTTGTTTTGGAGAAAGTGTATAAATGCAAGGATCTGTCCTTTTCTGTCTCCTCTGTCTGTTTGCACCATCAACTTTTCCTGTGAGACTTCAGAATTGATCAACCTGAACAGGCTTGCAATTCTTTGCTCTCTCTGTTTTCTCTTGCTGTCTGTTTTTCTCCTTGCATATCTGTATCAGCTAATATAAAATATATGCAAATCAATTTATGGAATGAAACTGATAATGGGATCACTTCTGTTTAGAAAATATTTAATATTTCTAGTGAACTGTATATTAATTGTATTTTAGAAACATAGAAACATAGACTTTGACGGCAGATAAGGACCACTTGGCCCACCTAGTCTGCCCATTTCCCAACCTACAGGATAAGCTGCAGATCCTAGTTAACCAACAGCCTATTTCTTCTTACCCCCCACAAGAATTGCCTTATGTCTGTCCCATGTATTCTTGAATTCTCCCACAGTTTTAGACCGCACAACCTCCTCGGGAAGGCTGTTCCATGTGTCCACCACCCTCTCTGTGGAGAAAAACACTTCCTCACATTGTCCCTGAACCGCCTCCCCCATCTTTAAATTGTGTCCCTTGTTCTTGCATATCTCTTTTCTGAAAGATGCTACCCTCTTGGACTTTGTTGATTCCACTGAGGTACTTAAAAGTGTCTATCATGTCCCCCTCTCCCTCCTTTTCTCAAGGGTATACATATTAAGCTCCTTTAGTCTCTCTATGGCTTCTCTTGCAGACACTGCACCATTTTAGTTGCCCTCCTCTGGACTGCCTCTATCCTGTTTATGTCCTTGCAGAGATGGGGTCTCCAGAACTGGACGAGTACTCAGATGGCGCTCCAACTGTCTGTACAGAGGATAACAACTTCCTGTTTTCTTCTGGTGATGCCTCTCCCTATACATCCCAGTATCCCCCAGCCCTCCCTACTGCCTTCTCACATTGTTTGCTAACCTTAAGGTCATCTGATATGATTACCCCCAGGTCCCTTTCCATTTTTGTTGTTGTTAGTACACCCCCCCCATTCCCCGATTATGTAATCTTCCCCTGGGTTTTTGTTTCCCAGGTGCATTATTTTGCACTTCTTTGCATTGAATCCAAGCTGCCATACTTCTGACCATTCCTCCAACCTTGCCAAGTCCCTTCTCATCCTTTCCACACCTCCTTGTGTATCAACCCTGTTGCAGATCCTTGTGTCATCTGCAAAGAGGCATACTTTTCCTTCCAGTCCCTCTGCAGTGTCACTTATAAAGACATTAAAAAGGACTGGACCCAGTACTGAACCCTGCGGGACCCCACTAGTAACCCCTCTTTCTTCAGAGTGGACTCCATTTACAATTGCCTTCTGTGTCCTGTTATCCAGTCAATGTTTTACCCAGGCTACCACCCTGGGACCCACTCCCAGGCTGGTTAATTTGACAATCTTTTGTGTGGGACTGTCAGCTGCCTTGCTAAAGTCTAAGTAGGCCATGTCCACAGCCCCTCCCTGGTCTACTACTTTGGTCACCCAGTCAAAGAAATCAATTAGATTTGTCTGACATGACCTTCCCGCTGTGAACTCATGCTGCCTTGGGTCCTGTGCCCCACTGGCCTCTAGGTATGCAGCAATTCTTTCCTTCAGAAGTGATTCCATCACTTTCCCTACCACAGAGGTCAAACTGACAGGTCTGTAGTTTCCTGCCTCTGTGTTGGTCCCTCTTTTGTGAAGAGGATTCACATCCGCCTTCCTCCAGTCCTCAAGTACCACACTATCCTCCCATGATTTGTTAAAAAGGGTAGTCAGTGGTTTGACTAGTTCTTCCCTAATTCTTTTAAAATTCTGGGATGAATTCCATCAGGCCCCATTGCTTTGTCCACCTTCAGTTTTAGTTCTTTCAGAACCCCTTCTGTGAAAGGACTGGATCGACCCTCCTATCAAGAGTGCTTCTGTTAATTGATTATGCACCTCCCTCCTCTTTTGTGAATACTGAGCAGAAATATTTGTTCAGTATCCCTGCTTTTTCACTGTCCCTCTCTGCCCACCCACTGTCCATTCTATTCAGCCTCACTACCCCTCCTTTTGTCTTTCTACGCTCCCTGATGTACATATAAAAGGTTTTATCCCCCTTCTTAACTGAGTTGGCTATCTTTTCCTCAGTTTGGGCCTTTGCTATTCTGACTACCCTCCCTTCTTCCTTCTGCCTTAACTGGTACAGCTCTGTGTCCTGCTCCTTCTGTGTTTCCTTGTACTTCCTGAATACTGTCTTTTTCCCTGACTTTCACCGCCACCTCTTTTGAGAACCATAGTGGCCTTTTCTGCATACAACCCCTGTGCGGATTGTGGTGCCATTTCCAGTCTCTTAGGTGACCCACAGTGCCTCCTGTCCTCCCTGTTTACTCTCTTGTTCAGTTGCTTTTATCCCTTCCTTTACATAGAGAGCTACTCTTCCCCCTCTTCTCCCCTCCCTGTCTGTCCTGTAGGTTATGTACCCTGGTATGTTAACATCCCAGTAATGGTTCTCTTCGTACCATGTTTCTGTGACTGCTACAATATCCAGGCATCCCTTTTCCATCAAGGCCACCAGTTCAGGGAGCTTGTTGCTCAGACTACGGGCATTGGTACTCATTACCCTCCATTTCCTGATGGCCTTACTCCTTTTTGCCCCATTCCTGTCCTTATTGCCTTTGTCACTTTCTCCATTTACCCCTGCCCTTCTCCCTATCAACATCTCTGTCTTGGTGTTTACCTCACTTACTACCCTGACTTTTGGGGGGGAGCTAGGATTTCCCTGCTCCTTTCCAGTGCCTCACCCCTTGGCTAGTTTAAATGATTGTCAATGAAGCATTTAAACCTATCACCTAGGACCCTGCTTCCCCTCCTGGACAAATGCAGCCCATCATGCCAGTATAGGCCTGCATCACTCCAGGTGGACCCCCAGTCCCCAATGAAGCCAAATCCCTGAGCTCTGCACCAGTTTTTCAACCACTGATTGAATCCCATGTTGTGGAGCACCCTAGCCTCACCTATGCCATAGACAGGCAGCACCTCCGAGAAGGTTTCTGTGCATGCTACTTGTCTATGGCCCCTCCCGAACTCCACAAACTCTTCCTGCACTGCTCTGATCCCTTTCTTAGCCAGGTCATTTGTCCCTAGGTGGACACTGACATCCAGCTCCCTCCCCTGTGCAGCTGCTCCGGCGAGCCTGAGGATTCACTCCCTGTCCCTCCAAGCCATGGTGCCAGGCAGGCACCTTACCTTCCTCTCCCCTTCCTCCCCCAGTTCTACCTTCCTAACAATGGAGTCCCCCACCAGGAGTTGTTTCCTTGCCCTGTGTGGTCCCATGCCACCCCCTTGTGGAGGTTCCCAGCATCCTTCTTGGTCACCACTGTGTGTGCCTCCGTAGAGGAACCACACTTTGCCAGAATGGCATAGGAATTATAGAGAGGTACAACTGGAGGGATGCGCCTCTGTTCCACCACCCTCACCCTCCCTGAGCCCACTGTGGTCCAACCGCTCCTCCTTCTTGGCAACCTCTAAGGCAATGGCAGTGGCCCTGGTGGTCCCTGGATGGAAGAGGAGGTCCCACAAATCCTGGCCAACTCAGCCTGGAAATGAGCCACCTCCTCCTTCAGCTCAGAGAGGTGCCTGCAGATGGGACAACACCACATCCTCCAGAACATCTCCCGGAAGATTGCTGCTGCACAGCCACTGCACTGCACCACTGCAATCATGTCTTACTTCTGACCCCTTCACTGTTTGGAATCCTTACTCTTTCGTCTGTGTCTTCTTTTTTTTTTTTCTCTCCCTGCTTACTTATCGCCTATGCCCTTTAAGCTCCTGATCGTCCTGTTCTGAGACAAGAAGACCCTATATTTCTGTATTTCTCAGTAGACCCCTGTACTTGCTCAGAGGCAGACCTCCAGCAGCGGGGGGCAGAGAGCTACTCTTGCCCTTCTAGGATGGGTGAGTCTTTGGTGGCTGTGTGATCACTCACTTCCTGCTCCCAAACAGAAAGTTCCTGTTGTCAGTCAAATCCTGTGCCTATAAACATAGAACTAGCTTTGGGTCAGAGGGTGGAGGGGATGGAAGGAGGGCAATATAGTCCCAGTAGAGAAGTCCAGTCACATAGCACTCCTTCCTCCTGGTGTTCTCTGCCAAGCCTCTGGCAGAATCTATCTAGGGCAGTGTTTAAATCTAGCTTCCTTCTAGCTAACTACTCCCTACTTAATAGATCTTTCTACATGTAATTAAATTGCACAGATAACAATCCCCTTCAGTCACTTGAGATGTACACCTAGATGACTGCTCAGTTGTCTGAGAACTGCTCAGATAACCATTCACTTCAGCTAACTCAGACAAACACACTAACCCTTTTTTTTTTACCCTAAATTGAAGGTCCCGGTAGAAGAGTTCTACTTCTTTAGTCCCAGTAGAGAAGTCCAGTCACGCAGCACTCCTTCCTCTTGGTGTTCTCTGCCAAGCCAATGACATGACTTTAAAACTAGAGGTTACTTGAGTGCAAATATCTGAGCCTTTTGCAGTGGCTGTGGGGACCTCAGGAAGCTCTCTCTGTGTTCTAGCTGATCCTGCCCAATTATTTATGAGAACAGAACATTTTTTTGCAAGAACAGGATGCTTGCTGAGATGGGGGTTGAAAAGACTTATAAAACAGATAAGCTGAGCTGCAAGGGGAGATTTTTACAAGAAAGATTTTATTTTGCTTCTGTACACAATTATTCTGAACAGGTTTATTTTATTTTATGTTACTGCAACTACAAATAAACAGTTTTGTGGAATTTTACAACTGCTCCTGGGTTTAACCTGTGCTTTCTGACCTGTGCCTCGATGCCACATGGTGTCAGCCTAAGTGGGATTTAAACTGTGCATACCCTAAGACAGGAGATTTGTGCGTGGGGACTGGACCTAGTACCAGGGAAGTACAGAGGAATGTATGGATTCTGCAGCAGAAGTCCAGTCTGAGATTGTAAAGCCAGCACACGTTATGGGAAAAGAACAGACAGTGGCAGAACCTGAAAGCCTGATGGACTTTGTCAAATGGTGGGCTGTACAGCAAAAAGAGACTGAGAAGCAGAGAGAAAAAGAAATTCAATGGTTAGTAGCATTGAGGAGAGAAGAGATACAGCAACAGGAGCAGCGATGGCTAGATGCCTTACAAGCTATCAAAGGCAGAGGATCCGGCACAGACCCAGAGGAGCAACAAAATGCAAGCAACTTAAAGGCCATTAAACTTACTAAGTTGTGTCCCTCAGATGATATTGAGGCATACCTGACAACCTTTGAAAGAGTTGCCACAGCCTGCCAGTGGCCAAAGCAGCAATGGACAATCGGACTAGTACCCTACCTGACAGGGAAAGCCCAGCTTGCCTACAGCAGTATGGACACTGCACAGTCAGAAAACTATGACCTGGTGAAAAGCAAAATCCTGAAAAGGTACGACCTCTCCAGAGAGACCTACAGACAGAGATTTTGATCTTTGAGGTTCAACTCGGTTGACAATCCTCGAGAAGCCTTCACCCGACTCGGGAGAACTCCTGATAAAATGGATCCAACCACAGAGCAAAATAGTCCCACAGATTGACACATTTGCCATGGAGCAATTTACCACCATCTTGCCTACAGATGTTCAGTTGTGGGTAAAGGAACACCGATCAGAGAATGGAGAAAAAGCTGTTTCTTTGGCTGAGGACTACCAAATGGCCAGACAGACACCACAGAAGCGAGGTAACAGCCAAGCACTGGTAAGAAACTATTTTTTCCCATTTAAATTCCAAGCCTGCTAAAAAACTCTGGTGGGGGTAACGAATCTGTGCCAAAAGACGTTATCTGCTATAACTATAATAAGCCAGGCCATTTTGCAAGAAACTGCTGTAATAGAGAGTGGCACTGGAGCAGATTTGTCCTTGGCAAACTAGGGCAAGTACCTAACAGATGTGAAGGTGGGGAATAAGACTGTAAATGGACTCATTGATTCGGGAAGCAGACAGACCCTAGTGCATGTTAAAGTGCTGGGAAAACACTGTGCAAAGGGACCAGGTACTGGTGTCATCTGCATCCATGGGGACACTCGATACCATCCCACCACCCAAGTGACTCTGACCGTTAAGGGTGTGTTGCACCAAATAAAAGTGGGGGTAGTACAAAGTTACCTGTACCTGTAATTATTGGAAATGACTTTCCAGGATTTACTGAGCTGATTAAAGAGGGAGTGAATCCTGATGTTTCAGCAGCAGTGGTGACAAGAGCTCAGGCAAGGAAAATTTCAGATGGTGGGGACACTTTCCTTTCAGTGATTTTGATTCAGACTTGTTTGAGCACAGCTCCAAGATCCAGAAACCCAGGAAAGAAAGACAAAGCCTGAAGAAATTGTGGCAACAAATGGCTGATGAACATGAAGGTTTAAAATATGAAAATGCTGAAACTAAATTGATAACTGATTGTGATTTTCTTTCAGAACAAGCTAACAATGTTTCTCTCCAGGGTTATTTCAAGCAGCTAGGGGTAAAACCAAAACAGGGTGGACCAATGTTTAAAAAATGTAATGGGTTACTGTACAGAGTTTGGGTTAAACCTCAGGCACAGAAACAGACAGAGCAATTGGTTATACCACAGAAGTATAGAACAGAATTGTTACGGATAGCACATGATAGTCCTATGGCTGGTCACTCAGGGAGGGTTGCACCCTTGCCAGATTGCTGTATAGATTTTACTAGCCGGGAATCATGACAATTTTGCTGCCTATTGTAATTCCTGTGCTGAGAGTCAGAAAGTAGCCCCAGTCACTAGAAAAAACAAGGTGCCCCGGTACCCCTACCCTTAAAAGATTTGCCATTTGAGAGAATTGCAATCAGTATGGTTGGTCCTTTAGACAAAAGTAAAAAAGGGTAATAGACTTATCCTGGTAGTATGTGACTGTGCTACTGACACCAGAAGCAGTTGCAATGCGTACTGTTGCAGCCCAAAAGTAGCAGCAGAGCTTGCCAATATTTTCAGCAGAGTGGGCATACCTAAAGAAATTATTACTGATCAGGGTAATAATTTTGGTACTGCACTGCTTAAGGAGCCATGCAGACTACTAGGTATCACTGCCATAAGAACCTCCCCCTGTCACCCTCAGATAGATGGTCTTGTTGAGCATTTTAACCAAACCCTAAAGTGCATGTTAAAAAGGTTTGGGGAAGGGAAAGACTGGGACCATTCTTGTCTTACCTACAGAGAAGTGCCACAGGCATCAACAGGGTTTTTACCATTTGAAATGCTGTATGGTAGGCAGCCAAGAGGGCCATTGGATGTGATAAAGGAAACGTGGGAAGATAACCCCACTCAGAAACAATCTATATCTTCTTATATGTGTGCCCTAAAAAAGAAGCTGACAGAATATGTTGAAATTGCCCATAGTAATCTGGAAGAGGCTCAAAAACGGCAGAAGGTATATTATGACCATGAGGTAAAAGAAAAACATTTTTGAGCCAGGTAAAAAGGTTTTGCTACTGTTACCCACAACAGAAAATAAGCTGTTAATGAGGTGGCAAGGGCCTTATAAAGTTCTTAGACGTACTTACACTGTTAACTTCGAGGTTGAGATCCTTGACAGGAAAAATCCTACTAAGATATGCCAAGCTAATTTCCTCAAGAAATGGGTTTAAATAATACCAAAAGCTGCTTTGCTGGTTTTACCAGAAACTGAAAAATAAGATATTGATGTAGTTTATGATAGACTGGAACAAACTGTAACTGCTGATGCTGTAAAGGTGAATGTTTCCTTAACCTCAGAACAAACTGTAGACATTCAAAATGTGCTAAAGACATTTAACAATACTTTTACCGCGGTACCAGGACAAGCAAAAGGGGTTGAGCACGTAATAGTGACAAAGAATGCTCGCCCAATTAGGCAAAAATCATGCAGGTTACCAGAGCGGTTAAGAGATGATGTGGTTAAGGAAATACAAAAAATGAAAGAATTGGGTATCATAGAGGAGTCAAGGAGTGCTTGTTGGTCATCTCCCATGGCAATTGTAAACACAAAGAAGGGGGTGTGAGACTCTTCCTTGATTTCAGGAAACTTAATCAAGTGTCAGAATTTGACAGTTATCCTGTGCCCAGGATATTTGGACAGACTGGGAGTGCAAAGTATATCAGTACCCTCGATCTCACCATGGGTTACTGGCAAATACCTTTAGCTAGCTAAAGAATCCAGAGATAAAACTGCATTTGCCACCCCTATAGGATTCTATCAGTTTACCACCATGCCATTCGGTTTACATGGTGCGCAGCTACATTCCAGCGGACATGGATGTAATTTTATCACCTCACACTGGTTATTGTGCTGCGTACCTGGATGATGTCGAGTGTACAGTCCAGACTGGGAAACCCACGTGAACACCTATAAGCAGTTACCGAGCTATCAGAAATGCAGGTCTGACTGTTAATCCTACTAAATGTGCATTGGGCATGTAGGAAACCAGATATTTGGGCAATGTGTTGGGAAATGGAGAAGTCAAACCGAGATTTCTAAAATAGAAGCTGTAGCTAACAGCCCTGTACCTAAAACAAAGAAACATGTCAGATCATTTTAGGGCTGACTGGTTATTATCGGAGATTCATTCCCAACTTTGCTGAGTTAGCTACTCCCTCACTAAACTCATGAAAAAGTACCCAAATAATGTGAAATGGACTCCAGAGTGTGATGAAGATTTTCAAGCCATAAAGGCTGCATTATGTTCAGCCCTGTTTTTGAGAATCCCAGACTTTGAGAAACCATTTTTGCATCAAACGGATGCATCTGAGGTAGGCCTAGGTACTGTCCTAAGTCAAACTGTAGATGGGACAGAACATCCTATTCTGTATATAAGTAGGAAGTTTCATGACAGAGAGAAAGGGTACTCCACCATCCAGAAGGAGTGTTAAGCAACAAAGTGGTCCATGGAGTCCCTCAAATTTTATTTACTAGGAACTGAATTTGTTCTTGTAACTGATCACAATCCTCTATGTTGGCTTAACTAGATGAAAGATAAAAATTCCAGAATCACAAGGTGGTACCTGGCACTGCAGCCATTTAAATTCTCTAATTCACAAGTCTGGTAAAGAGAACAGCAATGCTGATTTTCTTTCAAGATATGGATCAGGAATTGAGGGTTCTGATGGTTAAAAAAAATATATGAGTTTGAACTGTACTTTTTGCTGTACTGTTAAAAAATGGATTAAAATGTGCTTAATTGTTAAAAGTAGAAAATGTTAGTAGAGAACAAAGTTTTGGAAACCTGTTTAATAAAACGGGTTCCCTCTTAGAGAGGGGGGATATATGTGACAGGGTAGAATAGGACCCTGTCCCATTTGTTTTGGAGAAAGTGTATAAATGCAAGGATCTGTCCTTTTCTGTCCTTTTCTGTTTGGTTGCGCAATCAAATTCTCCTGTGAGACTTCAGACTTGATCAACCTGAACAGGCTTGCAATTCTTTGCCTCTCTCTCTGTTTTTTCTTGCTGTATGTTTTCTCCCTTGCATATCTGTATCAGCTAATATAAAATATATGCAAATCAATTTATGGAATGAAACTGATAATGGGATCACTTCTGTTTAGAAAATATTTAGTATTTCTGGTGAATTGTATATTGTATTTTGACATGACTTTAAAACTAGAGGTTACTTGAGTGCAAATATCTGAGCCTTTTGCAGTGGCTGTGGGGACCTCAGGAAGCTCTCTGTGCTCTAGCAGATCCTGCCCCATATTTACGAGAACAGAACATTTTTTTGCAAGAACAGGGTGCTTGCTAAGAGTGGGGGTTGAAAAGACTTATAAAACAGCTAAGCTGAGCTGCAAGGGGAGATTTTACAAGAAAGATTTTATTTTGCCTCTGTACATAGTTAATATGAACAGGTTTATGTAAGCATTAATCACCGATGAAGGTGGCATCTAAGGGGAGTTAATGCATGGTTGGGACTCGTTGTGCGAGGCGAGGCTGGTCGTATAGCAGCCATGCATTAACTCCCCATTAGCTACCACCTTCAGAGAGGATTAATGAGCTTATAACATGGCAAGTGCAAGGCTAGTATCAGTTACATTCTTGTTTTTTCATATTCAACACAAATTAGCACAGCTACTTATTTCACTTAAAAAAGTCTGCTTCAGCTTCCTTACTTTTGAAGTCTGTATCTAGCTCTAAGCAGCGCATGCACATTGGATGGCACACATTCACTTATGTTGTGTCTACCGCTTTGTGCCACATTTGAGATTTAGCTCACTATCATTCTACACATAGACTGATGCTGCACCTGAGAAATTTCCAAGTTCTGCTTGGGTGCTATGTTTGTCTTCGCCCGTTTAGATCTGACACTCATCCCGTGCTGCATTCTGGACACAATCTATTCACTGCATGTTGTGCAAGCCTGCTACACTGACAGCACTGTTTCCTAATTTTCTCATCGGCAGCACTGTCTCTTTTGACCTACAGGTGGCGCTCCTGAGCACCTTGGCAAGTTTTCCTGTTTTGCGCTCCTCTGTTTGCTCCTGACGTTCTTTCCACTGTTATTCCACACTATAACTGTCCACTTCCACTGCGTCCCTGCCCAGTCCAATACATTCTTTCACCTCACCTACATCTCTCCTCCTCTGTCATTTTCGAGACCTTTCCTATTAGGCCACTAACAGGAACACCGCTTTTCCAAGCAACTCTGACTCTTTCGCCTGACCCATAGGTGGCGCTTTCAACCACTAACAGTATTCTCTCCTGTCTTTCTGCCTTACCTATAGTTCTCTCACCAGTGCCACATCCAGACATCGGAATATTATGTCACCCTTGAGGTTAGAGCCACTGTTGCCCTCACTCCTCCAGCCATTTAGCACTGTGGACACTAGACAGCACCCCATCTGATATTTAAATCACTTTGTGCTCTCCTCTCTGCCCCACCCGATGACCTTGTCCTTTGTGATCCGCTGGTCTTGCCTGCGCACTTCTCCCATCCCTACTCAGTGTATCGGTCACACACACAATTACCCCTTCTTTTACTACTCTGTCACCTGCTTGCCCCTTCCAGCACACCGCAACCCAGTCCTCCGTCCGCTGTCTCTCCTGGCTCTATCACTTCTCTTTTCTGCTCTCTCGTACTTGCACCAACTATTGGTCACCTTGCTCCCAGTCAGCACATCACAGCGATCCCTTTCTAAGCGCGTTCCCGAGCTCAACAAGGCATTATTGGGAGGAACGTCCTACAGCAACACGGCATTATCGTGCCATAATGCCGTGTTGCTCTTCTACCACCTGATGCTGTTCTGCCAATCATCTTACTTGATTTCTCTTCTATTATTTTAGCCATGTTACAATTTATTTTATGTTACTGCAACTACAAATAAACAGTTTTGTGGAATTTACAACTGCTCCTGGGTTTCTCTACGCTTCCTGACCTATGCCTTGACTGACAGGTTCGTGAATGCATTGTTCAGTGAGTTCACAGTGTGGAGAGGGTCCAAGGAAGGTACCTCATTGACCATGAGCATAGTTGGAGCAGTTTTGGGGTCCTTACCCGTTATGTCATTGAGGTTGGCCCAGAAAGACTTGCTGCTATTCCAGGAGTTGGAAAGGGCTTCATTACAGTACAAGCTTTTGGTGAGTCAAAGCCTTCATACACTCGTTCTAGCTTTTTATTCTGTTGGATGTTGGCAGGTGTACCATGTGCTCGCGCCTTTTGCCACAAGTGATCTGTAGCAGTAAATTGAAGTAGGAGGTCCAGAGTAATCCAGGGGTTGCAGGGTCTATTTATTTCTTGTTTTCACAGGCGTGTTTATCATGCTTGTTGAATTTCATAATGAAGAGGTCGAGGGCATCATTCATGTCCTTGGCTCCATTGAGGTCAGACCAGTCAAGGTGTTGCAGGTCTGCTTTCAGTTGAGGTCGGTGCCCTTTAAGAAGAACACAGTTGACTATAGTTCTGGGTGGGGGTTTGCAGTAGTTGTTGTTCCAGGTGCATATAATGGGGAGTGATCACTTAGGAATCGGGGAGGATGGTGGTGTTGGAGATTTCTTGGGTCGGCTGGAAAGAACCCAGTCCAGAAAAGTGCTGGTACCCATTTTGTAATTGACTCTTGTTGGTGTCTCGACCATTTGGGAGAAGTAGATGGCAGTCAAAGTGTCCTTGACAGTGGCAGCAGCAGGAGAGACAGTTGATGCTGAAGTCCCCTAGTATCACAATTTCAGAGTTTAAGCTAAGGGTACTGATAAAGTCCATCAGGTCACCGGTTCCTGCTGCTGTTGTTTTGGGTGGATGTAGACTGTGAGTAACGTAAGTGCCTTTCTGTGAGCTCCCAGCAGAAGTTTGATGGACAGAATTTGCAGGTTGACACTGCTACTGAGGAGGGGTAGAACATGCCTCTGGAGAGAATCCTTGATATTGTAATAAGTAATGCTCAAGCACTCTTAACATAAGAACTGATTCTTGAGTGAATCTATTTTCAGGTTCTAGAAGGGGAGGCACAGTCAGGGTTTCTAAAGCTCATTGATGGATCCCTGAGAAGAAATATTACTATGATGAGTAATTTTATTCTTCAGACAACTGAAATCCATTAATGAAATGCCTTACAAATGGCAGGCTCACTAGCAGTTGATTGGAAGGATAGGGCTAGAACCCATTTAGGAAAAAGATTCTGCAAGAACCCATTTAGGAAAAAGATTCTGCAAGACAGCAGTTCCAAAACTGGCATTCTTCCTGGACTGTATGTCCAGACAGTAGTGTTTTGTGAAGGTGTGTATTGTTTTTCAGGTAGTTACTTAACAAATTTCTTGAATGGGGATGCCCCTTGTGGATGCCACAGAGGCAGAATGGTGCCCCTTCTGGAATGTGCTCGTAGTCCTCGGGGGAGGGGGTGCCTTGTCAGCTTTTCATAACAGAACTGTATACAGGAGACAATCCAACGAGAGATAGTCTTCTTAGCTGCTGGCTTAGCTTTGCCAACCATTTTCATAGGTAATAAAAAGCTGTGTATTCTGGAACCGGACATCTCTTGTCCAGTCCATGTAGTGACCTAGTGCGCTTTTTACATCCAGACTGCAGTTTTTGCTCACTTGTACTGGGATGTTAAGGTCAGAGGATAGGAGGGGTAACTGACTGGTTTAAGTGGAATTCTGACACCAAATTAGGTAGGAATGTCCCACTGGTTCTAAGGACTACTTGTTCCTGTCGAAAATTACAGTGTGTGGTTTGAATCTGTACAGAGGGCTTGCAGTTTGCTTACCCTCCTGGTACATGTCATGACTGACTAATGTAACACTGCCTACTCTATAATCACCCCCTGCCATCTCCTTTACTACTGCCTCCTCCTCCCCCCTTACACTAAATCCTCCCAGATTCAACTATCCCTCCTCCCATTCCCCATACCCCTTCCTTCCCTGTCCATACTCCCCTCCCCTCAGCTTCACTCCCCACTGCTTCATCCCTGACAAAGCCAATTCCGTCTGCTTCGGACCCCCCTTTTTTCTTAACTCTGCACTTATCTAAGCGCCTTACCACACTCAAGTAGTGTTTTTATTGTCTGCACCTCCAAATTGTAAATGTTTTCCTTTACCTACTGTATATGCTATATTGACTGTATAACCAATGTTATGTAATGTCATGTACTGTATTTGTCAGACTTGGGACCTTTGTAAATGAGCCCCTGGCTCAAAGGTATTCATCCTAAACTGAAATAAATGGCTGTCAGGAAACCTGTTTTCCTTGTGACGCATTTTAAGTTAACTGTAACAGTAGGCTCAAAAGGAGCCTCCATCAGCTGGAAAGATGGTTTAGGTCCAGTGGAGGGACTGGGTCCCTTGCAGGGAGATACAGATGGTTGACGCCCTTCAAAATACTTTTAAAACAGGTTGTGAGACCAAGGACTTGTCTTTGACTGCTGATGGTGTAGACTAACTCAGCTGTCAGGTGTACTTTCAGGGTTAAAGGTCTCAGACCTAAAGGACTCTAAGTGGATCAGGTGGTCCAGAACTGTAGACAGCCCTGCGTGCATTGGGATTACCTATCTTGGGACACACTAATATGAGAATCTCTTTTAACTTAAAGGAATGTACTTTTCTTGCTGCTGTTTTTCTGGAAACATTCAGCACTCTCAGCACTTCCTCTGAGATAGAAACACAGAATTTGATGGCAGATGAGGACTGCTTGGCCCACCAGATTGCACATGTTTCCCTGCCTATACTGTCACTGCAGACCCTACTCAATCACACACACACACACACACACACACACACACACACACACACACCTACCCACACCTCACTAAGATTCCTTGTGCCTATCCATTTATGTGAAGACCACCACTGTTTTACCTACCACCTCTGCTGGAAAATGGCTTCAGGCATCAGTCTTCCAGCAGAGGTGGTGGGCGAAATGGTGAGGGCTTCAGGCATGCATGGATAGGCACAAGGGATTGAAACTAGAGAATTTTAGCTCTCTTTAGAACCATGTTCTCAGACATAGTCTTCTGAGGTCTGGAAGTGGTTTTTTTCTGGTCCTGAGACAGTCAGCAGGTTGTATCTCAGTGGCAGGCTGATTGGAATCCTGCTGGACAGGGTCAGAAGCACTGAATACCAAGCTTGTCTGGCCCAGTCTGAGACTACCAGAGTCATTGTTGCTGACTCTCTCCTGAGCTTCATGAGCACTCTGTATATGAGTAGGAATGGCCATGTGGGAAGGCATACAGGAACTTCCCTGTCCAGTCCAAGGCTAGGGTGTCCTCTGGTATTGTGCCCCTGGCTGGTGGCCTGCTGCAGAACTTTGGGAGCTGATGGGTCTCCCAAGAGGCAAATGGATCTATTTCTGGAGTACCCCATCTTCGAAGACTGAAACCAGCACTTGCTAGTTCATGGTTCGTGCATAGTTTCCATGGCTGATTCTGCTTAAGGAGTCCGCTGGAACATTGTCCTTGCCTGGCAGATGTACTGCAGAAATCTTTGTGTCCAGGAGTAAGCTAGACCTTCATAGCTTCTGTGTACAGTTTTGACAATTTCAATTAGAAAGGACCAGTTCTGTGTGACTGTTAAAAGCAGTAAAGGGGGGAGTCTGAGCTGAGTGGCAGCAGATTCAAGCAGCTCTGCACCAACAGAAGATTAAAGTTTAAAATCAACTATTTGAAGCAACTTCTGAGTAAATTGCTCCATATTTCTGAAAGAGGAGTAAAAACTGATCAAGAATGGGCAATCCTAGAAAGGTGCGGTGTTGGGACCGGAGGAAAATCGAACAATACCTCTCAGTACTTGAGGTCCGACACAAATGCACAAGCCGAGAATGCATCAGACTCAGGAGAAACTCTTAACTCTCTAGGCCTGAAAATCCAAAGATTGATTAACACAGTGACAGACCTCAACACCAAAATAGACTCCTTTGGGACTCGTGTAGCGTAGTGGAAGTAACGGTAGACCACTTAAAAACTACAGTTCACAAAGCCAAAATCAAGCAGATTCTGCGGCAGTAACCTCCGCGATACTGGTCAAGGAGAACGCACATTTCAGGGCCTGCCTGGAAACTTTAGAGAACCAGGCCCGATCCCCTCACCTGCGTATACTTGGCCTGCCAGAGGGGATCAAAGGTGACCATCGCATACTATTTTTGCAGGACTGGTTCAGTGAAAAGCTAGTGGGTGAAGGGCAATATCTCCATCAGAAAGCCTATCGAATCACTCCCCGGAGGTACCGAGAGCAATCTGATACCCCCCCCCCCCTGCTGATAGTAACAGATGGAATCGGAACCCGAGATAAAATACTTCGGATGGCCAGACAGACAGGTCCCCTCACACAGGATGAACAGAATATTCATATTTTCCCCAACATCAGTTATGCAACGAGGATCCGCTGCAAGAAATTCGATGGTGTTCACCTAAAGCTTCGAGAGGCCGCTATACCTCACACAATTATCTACCCAGCCAAGCTTCGGATTGTTTTCGAGGGCAAAGTTTGGATTTTTACCGACCCTACCGAAGCTGGAAAATGGGTATCTCGTCTACAAATGGGTCAACAGAAGGGAACAAGGGAGGAGGAGGATGATGTGGAGTTGGAAGAAGATGGGGACACTTGACTCTGTATTGGGCTAAGTACAGCTCTTGTTTGTTCGTAATTTTGATTTTAGCCCAATACCGTCTGCTGAAGTAAAGATGGAATTATGAGTGTCTTTGTTTCTTTGACATTAATGGGGCTGATTCTGTTGATATTATCAATCGAATGTAGGAGAAACGGTATTTTAAGTGAGGGGTTTAAGATTAATTTCTAGGTCTGGAGCTATGTAACGTTTTTTTCTCTTTACTTTTATTTCATATTGCACTGTTGGATTTTCAAAATGTGCTCGAATACCTATATTTGAATCAGCCTGAATTATGCTGCTGTAAAAGTTATGTTTTTTAGGTTCCTTCATAATTAAGGCTAAAGTATGACGCCATCAGCCCTACAATAGGGCGTGCTTATGTTGGACCTGATTCTGGACTTTAGAAACGTTTCAGTCATACTGCTCATGGGCTCAGGAAGCAGCATTATAGTTTTGACTTTAGGAAAGGTATTTTAAGCAATTACCGCCGCCTCGATGGTATCGCAACATCTAGATACACTTCTGTGATTAAGGGGCTTGGTCCCCATTGTATTGTATTGAAATATCATTATATGTCTATGATGTAAATGTATTGTTTTCATCAAATAATGAAAAATAATAAAAAAAATATTTCAAAAAAAAAAAAGCAGTAAAGGGTGCTCCACTTGTTGGAACTTAGCTACAAGGTTCTTTGTGTGACTTCAGGTGCTGTTTTGTTCAGAGAGCATGAATGGAACTTTAAACCTATGCTATGAAAATGTATCAAAAATAAATTATTGATCCTTGAACTGGAGAAGATCTGTGTATGACGTTTGGAATTTATACATTTAATTTTTTATGCGCTATGAAGTGTAGCTATTCTATGTGAAAGTGACCTATTTTCATATTTGCCTCACCCTGTTGCTCACCCTTTCTTGTGTGGTTACAAAAGAGAGCTTTTGTGCAGTTCTGAGGATCTTTTTTCTCCTTTTTGTTTATATAGTACATTGTTGTAGCAATGTCTGTCCAATTGGACAGACTGATCCTGTAGCTGTGAGGAAAAAGATTGCATTGACAGCCGTTCTGCCTCGGAGAGCGAGGATTTTATGTGCTCCTAAGTCTCCTGTGGGCTCCAGATGCCACTTACTTGTGAGATCCTCTGGTGGGCACCCCACTCTAGGAAGCGAGAAGCATCTGTTGTGTGAACTTTTATTGGGGATTTCTGGAGGAAGGGAATGCCCTCTCTGGACGCTGCTTTTCTCCTTTCACCACTGTAACGCTTGTACTACATCTCAGACTGGCACTGGCTTGGACCAAGAGTCTGACCTTTGGGACCAGTGACCTGGTAGATGGTATTGAATGTCCTTCATCTGAAATCTGTCCCATGGCACCACAGCTGTGAATGAAGCCGTGTGGCCCAGTAGCTGCAGAAAATCCCTTGCAGGCCTTGGACAACCCAGTGTGAAGGATTCTGCATCAGCAGTCAGATCTGAAATTCTTTCCTGTTGACAGAAGGCTTTCCCAAGTAGGATATCTAGTTCTTCACCTATGAGGTCCAGCACCTGCAATGGTTCTGTCTGAGACGTCTGCCGATTTATCAGCATTCCCAAGTTCTCTAGGGTGCTCCTTTACCTGTTGTATGGAGCATATTGCTTCTTGTTTGTTTTCTCTGAGGCTAAACCGTTGTCTAGGTTGGGGGGAAACACCACACATGTTTTTCTTAGGTAAACTTTCACCATGGCTAGGCACTTTGTGAATTCCCTTGATGCTGAGGTGAGACCAAAGGAAAGGGCTATTAACTGATACTGGCACTTTCCCAGCCTGAACTCGTGTATTTTCTGTGGCTGGATCTGACTGGATTGTGGAAATAGGCATCCTTAAGATCCAGTGACCCCAACCAGTCCATTAACTGTAGGGATGGTATCACTGTGCCCAGTGTGAGCATCTTGAACTTTCCTTTTTTTTTATGGTTTTTTTTTTTTCAGATATCTTAAGTCTAAAATGGGTTGCCATTCCCCATTTTTCTTGTGGGTTAGGAAGTATCTTGAAAACAGACCCTTAGGCTGGCTTTGTGGTGCCAAGCGGTATGGCAGCCACTTGACACACCGCTAACCTGTGTTCAAGCCCCAAGCCTGGGACAGCAGGAGCAGAAGCCTGCAGGAAGGGCGATAGAGCATCTCTGCGGGTGCTGTTCTCCTGGGGGAGGGTTACTGCGCAGCACCACTCCTAGAGCGACACCTGGTGAGGTGCGCAGAGCCTTGCTGGCGTGGGTGACCACACTTCGGCTGACTGTGCCTCCAGGGCATTGCCATGGTGTGTGCAGCTAGGGTGCGGGGTGGACTCCAGAAAACCATAAAAGCACCCATCTTGGCTTTCTGGATGATGACTGCTAAGTCCCCTCGTGCCACAGTCCCCCAAGCTGCACCACTCCTGCCCCCCCAGCCCCTATTGTCTAGGAGAAACCCCCCAGGAATGCTACTCCCTTTCTCTACTCTCCCTTGGAGGGGGTCCCAGCAAGAATAAACCAGACCATCCAACACACAGGATAGTCCAGGAGCCAGGCGGTAGGAAATGGCAGTGGAGGGTGAGACTGGCGGGCAGCAGGAACATTGTACAGCTTGAAGGAAGTGGCGGGTTGAGGGGCAAGGGAAAGAGCAAAAAAATAAACAGACCCTTGCCCCTTTGTGAGTCATTGACCTTTTCTACTGCTTTTGCCTGCAATAGTCTCGTTACTTCTAGTTCCTGCAGGATTCTTTCTGTTGGTGAATGAGCTGGGAAGTTTAATGGTCTCTGCAATTTTGGAAACTTGTGTAATTGCAGAGACAATTCCTGACCCACTACTTCCAGGACCCATGTGTCTGTGGTAATTTTTACCCATTCCTGAAAGTAGTGAGCCAACCTTCCCACGGTGGCAATTATTGACTGGCAACCTGGGCAGAATTATCCAGGATCTTGTTTTGGCTGTGGCTCTAAGGCCTGGTGCTGCAGCATTCCTGGAGCCCCTTGTACCACTGCCCCGACCTGGTTACTGTAGAAACCTCTCTGAGACTGGCACTCATAGGCAGCGTTGGGTCTTGGATAGTAAACTCTGCCCCTGCCTCTCTTTCCATGAGGCCTATAGGAAATGGAGGTGTTTACTTTCTCAGTGTTACTTTTAAAAGTGTTCTTATATTTGTCCACATTCTTATGTACGCATGTGTTTTGTCACCAAATAGGGAATTCCCCCCAGTGGGAAAATCAGTGACTTTGGTCTGAGTGTCCTGGGTAACGACGGTAGCCCTTAACCAGACAAACCTCTTCAATGCCACCGCATGAGCCAAGACTCTTAAAGTAGAATCATTAGTGTCCACAGCCATGCAGAGCTGATATTTTGTGGCATCCAGGGCTGACTTTGCAGCGAAGCAACAAAAATGAGCAAAACCCCAGCACAGAACCTCTAGTACGTGCACAGCTCAAAGAAGAATTGCATGCCAAAAAAAAACATGCACACAGGAGTAGCAGCTAAAATATATTTATCCATAACAGAAGGTGCAAAGTGTAAATGCTAATCTAGCGCTGACCACACTGTACCCCATGTACATTCTGAGCTTCGCTTTTCTCAGGGGTGGAGTCTGTGCTACAGTGGTCAAACAATATAGGGGCTCAATGAACAGATGTGTCAATTTTCAGGAATCCAACAGCATTGCTCCCTTAAAGGATATTGTCAACCCTTTTGCATTATACTGTTTCTAGTTGAGAACCTACATTTTAGGATTGCTTACCTGCTCAAAATTAATTGGTGTTACTGGTGTTTTAATCTGCTTTATTTTAACAACCGAAATGCATGACACCTGTGAAATTGTACCCAACCATGTTTTCTATCACATCCTTGGTCTGCTCGTATTGCACAGTTCCTGAACATTAAGAACACCACCAAACGGTACAGCTACTCATAAAGCATTAGTCTCTTCACCTCTCACTGCATCCTGAGTGGCAAGACTGTTGCGGGTGTTCCCACATCCAGGAAGGGTGCAGTGGGAATTGATTAAGGAATGTAAACAAACAATATTTGGTGTGATAGCACCAGTATGGTGGGCTTGCTGTTTTTTTCACTTTTAAAAAGGAGTCAGAATTAAACTGCCAGCAACATTAATACATTTTACCAAATGTGAACAATCATAAAATGTGTTTTTTAAACTAGGGGCAATTTAAGGCCTAAGCGGGGTTAACAGTGTCCTTATAATGACCTTTCTTCCTTAATTAGCATGACCTTATACCAAAGTAGAAATATAAAGTGTTTTTAAGATCGTTTATTGGTTTGTACATAAAATGACAGACATTGTGTCAAGATGCATTGGTATAGTTTGTGTAATGCAGTGTCTAAATGTCTGTCATTTTTGTACAAACCCAATAAAGTGTTCTTAAAAAAAAAAAAAAAAAAATCTTTGTATTCCTACTGTAGCACCTAGTTACAGATGGCAGGCAAAGATAAGAGAGATCTGTTACTGAGAATTGCAGACCCCTAGAACTTTCTTTTTATGGAATGTGACTGTCATTCTGCAAAATTGGTGGTCATTTCTGCAAAACAATTATCGTAGCTTGAACTAAAGTGTGGAGACTGGCCACTTGATGGCAGCTTTATATCGTGTATGCATGTGTTCACAAATGGAAATTGCCCGATATTTGTTGTGTATCTTTTAGTTGGTAGCTTCCAGGCTACAGACGTGTTCATCTGTATACTAATAATACCTTAACACAGTTCTTTGGGAAATGGTGAATATGTCTGCTGTGTAAGGCCGTAAAACATTAAAATAGCTGTGTAATGTAAATGCCAGTCAAACTATGAGGAAAGAGGAAACAAATTGACATTTAATATGGTTGTATCTGGTCCTCAAGGCAGGCTTCTTCTATCACTTATTATCTCCCAGTCCGTCTAAAGCATGTACTGTATTTCTTAGGTATGGATCACAGAAGAATGCTTAAAGATGCTGGTGAATGGTGGGGTAGGATTACCACCTTTTAAGAAGCCAGTGGGACATTTCTTGCTGAAACATGGTTTTTCGCAGGACAATATGTCACCTTGACCAATGAAACAGACTTGTTTTCCCAAATCAGAATTAGGACTAAGCATTGTAGTTTTTAGTTGTTTCTAGTGTTTGTTATAATTTTAAGGCATTTTAGTCATATATTAGTTTTTGCAACATTTAGAGGAAAGTAATATTTTTCTACTATAATGTCAGGACATGTAGCATTTTCATGTTTTTGCAGGACACAGATGCCCAAATCAAGACTGTCCTACAAAATCGGGACAGGTGGTAACCTAGGTGGTGGCCAATGGTGGGAAGGAGTCAGGTTTCCTCTGATCCTTCATCTGATGTACTGTTTCCCTCAGTCTGATAGCTTCCACAATATAAACCACCTTTCTTCTAATTATGACTAATATTATCTGCCTCCATATGCATCATTGCAGCCACCCCTCTTTTTATGTTTGCGCGGACAGCAAGTATTTTGTTATAAAGACTGACATTTCAGAGGTGTGTCACTGTCCGGTCCAGTGCAGCTCAAACTGCAGTGGGCTCGACAGTGACAGTCCAGTGATCAGTGAGGCTGATCATTGTGCTGCTCTGCTGGTTGATGGGTGGAAACTTCGAGCAGTTGAAAAGAGGCAGAGCTGCACCTATCAGACAGTGGCTACAGCTACAGTACTCCTCCACATGACACTACCAAGCAACCAACTGAGTGGCATCATTATCGGCCTTTGGTAACCTCAGTGAGCTCTCCACCTGCCTGACGCCAGTATCCCCTCTCCAGCCTGACCCAGCAGTCACCACCAGCTTTGGTTCCTGTTAGCTACCAACAACCGTAGCAACGCTTTCTTCCATCAGTGGTACTTTTTCAGCAATATCGGCAGTGGAAGAGTGAGTTGGTTGGGGTCGGAGTCCGTGGAACAGCAGGAGTTGCTTACAGGTTAGTGGAGTCAGGGACAGTTAGGTAGGAACTTGGGAGTGGGACTTGACTGCCATTTTTAATTAAAAAGAAAAACTAAGTGGCAACAGGGAATCGGGCACTCAGGGATAAAAAAAAAATAGCAATACAGGCATTCAAACAACATGAAGTCTTGCTATATTATGACATATGCAGTGAATCCCAACCTTCGAACTGCTCCGGAGGTGAAAGAGTTAACTTTCCATGCCAGGCATGGAACTTTGAGCGTGAGCTCGGTTGAAAACTCTGTCTGTTGTTAATCAAAATCAAACTGTCAGATTCTTTACTCCGCCGCACTGAACAGTCGCTCCGGAGATTTCTCTTTCTGCTCGGTTCGTTTGTCGGTTAAAAAGTATTATTTTATCGGTTTTTTGACCGAAATTAAACCGTGGTATTGTAAGTAATAGATAGGCTTACATTTATTTCATTCTGTGCGGAACTTGTAAACGCTTTTCGGTTCAGTTTGAACCGATCAGGTTATTCTCAAACTTTACTAGTCCTTATTTAGAGTGCGGTTCCCGGTTCTTATCGGTTCTAAAAAATGGATTTCATTACGTTTTTTCCACGACCTGTGACACGGTTGGGAACTGATAAGAGAGTCTTGCTTGGCGGATTGCCATAAACGGGCAAGTTTGGTTAGGCTGGCACTATGTCTGAGAAACCCAAAAGAAAAACCGGGCCCACTGGGTTTCAGCACTGTAGTGTTTGTGGGGAAGCCTTTGCTAAGGCTGACCCACACACCACATGTGTGTATTGTCTGGGGTTTGACCACCTCAATGCAGACTGCCAGATTTGTAAGAATTTTCCTGCTGCCACCATATTAAAGAGAGTTGGTAGGCTCAGGGAAAGGGAGGCCAAAAAGTCCGCTGACCCGGATGGCCAGCCGGTTGGGTTCCAACCGAACGGAGGATCTGACCGACCAGGCAATACTCGGCAACGAAGAGCCAGCTCCGAGGAGCCAGTTCCAACTAAAGGACTAGAAAGTCAGCCAGTGTGGAGCCAAAAGTTCTTTCTCCAACCGCTGAGGAAATAGCTAAAGCAATTCAAATTGTCCAGTCACTTTCCCCGGTTCCGACCGAACCGACACCATCGGGAAGCGCTCGGTTCGGCTGGTTCCACCGGTTCAAGATTATGATTTTGAGGATTTTTATGAACCGGAGGAGGGGGAAGAGGAGTATGAGGAGAGTGAATGTGGTTTTGAAGGTCTGGATGTGCCCATTGAACCGGACATCTCTCCAGACAGACCGTCAGGGGTTTCTCCCCCCAGACTATCTGAGTCCCCTTCTCATTTTATGTTCTATAAGAAAGTTGTTGAAACTCTCCAGCTCCCTGTTGAGGAAGCTGTGGATGACCAAGAGGAGCCTGATTATGTAGAAATGATGGATATTCCAGAGTCTAGGAGACTGTCTATTCCTTTGCATAAATCTTTTCGGAAACAGACAGTAAAAATTTTAAAAACTCCTCACACTATACCTCCTGTTGATAAAAGGATGGACAAGAGGTATACATTATCAGGCTCTGATACGGAGTTCCTCTCACAGCAATGCAGCCATGTGGGGGTAGTGTAGGCTGCAGCCTGTGACAAGGCAAATATTCCTCTAGCTTCGCACCCCCATGAAAAGGACTCCAGGAGGATTGATGCCATGGCAAAGAAACAGTACATGGCAGCATCTTTGGGACTCAGACAGGCAAATTATATGGCTTATGCTGCTAGGTACCAGAAATCCAGATGGGATACTGTGCTGGCCCTGGCAAAACAGGTCCCTGACCAGCTTGCCAGGGAGCTGGAACAGGTGGCTGCGGATGGTATTGAGGCATCTAAGGTGCAATTTCATGCTGCAGTAGACTCTAATGATGTGTCATCAAGGGTCATGGCTACATCGGTGGCACTTGCAGAATGGCTTGCTCAGATGTACTACCCTTTCACAGGATACCCAGTCTAAGGCCATGGATTTTCCTGTTGTGGGCAATTCTCTGTTTGGGGAGCAGACAGAGAATTACATGAAGAAAATGGATGAATATAGGACCACCTATAGGAGTGCACAGGCCAAGGAAAGGCAGGCCACTCCTCAAAGGCAGCATCCCAGGGGCAGGGGCAGGCCTTTTCATAGGCCTTTTTACCAAGTCCAGGCCTCCTCTTCTGCTTGTGCCCAGAGGGGGTTCTTTAGAGGGAGAGGCAGACTGGGTACAAGCAAGCCTGCTTCTGCCCCTCAGCCCAAAGCCCCTGCCAAGCAGGCACCCTGATGGGGTGGCCAGGGCCGATTCTCCACTACCTGTAGGGGGCAGGCTGGCTTACTTTGTCCAGGACTGGAAGTCTTTAACATCAGACAAGTGGGTCCTGGAAGTAGTAAGCCAGGGACTGGTTCTCAGCTTCAAAAAATTTCCAAAGATAAGAACCAGGTCCTTTCCACCTGCAAATCCATCAGAGGCACTTGCCCTAGAAACAGAAGTTTCTACCCTCCTGGCTCTCAGAGCTGTGGAAAGGGTTCCACCCCTACACCAGGGCAAAGGGTTGTACTCCAGGCACTTCCTTACCCCGAATAAGACAGGAGAATGGCGGCCCATCCTGGATCTCAGATACCTAAACAAGCACCTTTTAAAACCAAAATTCAAAATGGTGACTCTGGGAATTATTTTACCCTCTCTAAGGCCAGGGGACTGGCTAGCGTCCCTGGACCTCAAGGATGCCTACCTTCATGTTCTTATCAGAAGCTCCCATCGAAAGTACCTCAGATTCGAACTGCCCTCAGGCCATTACCAGTTCAGAGAAATGCCCTTCGGCCTCACCTCTGCCCCGAGGGTATTCACAAAATGCCTGGCAGTAGCAGTGGCCCACTTAAGAAGGCAAAAGATTGCCATCTTTCCCTACCTGAATGACTGGCTCATAGTAGGCCAGTCTCCAGACCAAGTCAAACTACATCTTCAGGTAACTCAGCAACTGCTCACATCTCTAGGTTTCCTTCTCAGTCTTCCAAAGTCAGTTCTAGAGCCTGTCCAGCTTCTCACCTACGTAGGTGCAGAACTGACACAAAAGAGGCCAGAGCCTTCCTTCCTCTGGAAAGAGCAAGGACTTTGGTCTCTCTGGCCTCCTCTTTCACCTTGCAGGTCTCTCGACCAGCAAGGCATTTTCTGCAGCTCCTGGGGCACATGGCTTGCTTCTACAGCAGTTGTGCAGGGAGCAAGATTTCAGATGAGGGACATCCAGTTCCATTTGAGAGCCTTTTGTCTCAAAGGAGAGACCCTCTGACCAAATTGATCCCAGTGACTCGAACCCTGATCCAAGCCCTTCAGTGGTGGCAGGACCAGAGCAATCTGAGACAGGGGTCCCCTTCACCCCGCAGTCTCACTCCTTAACCCTTACTACAGATGCATCCCTCTTGGGGTGGGGAGCTCACATGGGCGATCTCACTACCCAGGGATTGTGATCCCCTCAGGAATCTCTGCTCCACATCAATCTGTTGGAACTCAGAGCAGTTTTTCTAGCACTTCAAGCTTTTTCCACCTCTGTTCAGAACAAAATTGTACAGATCAGAACAGACAACACCACTACAATGTGGTACATCAACAAGCAAGGAGGCACTCGGTCTACGGCCTTGTGCACCGAAGCAATGAAGTTGTGGTCTCTGGCGTACTCCCTGAACACCTCCCTTACGGCAGTTCACCTCCCGGGCAAGGACAATGTCCTGGCAGATGGTCTCAGCAGGATTTCTCAGGGCCATCACGAATGGTCACTGGATCCCCTAGTATTGGAGGTAGTATTTGCCAGATGGGGCACCCCGCAGATAGATCTTTTTGCAGCCCCAGACAATCACCAACTTCCCCTTTTTTGCTGCAGGCCCCCAGTGTTGGGCTCAGTCCCTCTGGATGCCTTCCTTCTCAGTTGGGAAGGGAAGTTTCTCTATGCTTCCCCCCCTTCCCTCTTCTGTTCAAGGTGCTAGTCAAAATCAGATCTCAACCCTGCAAGATGATCCTGATTGCTCCAGATTGGGCCAGGCAGCCCTGGTATCCAATCCTTATGTCCTTAGCAGTCCACCTTCCCCTGTGTCTTCCCAGGAATCACAACCTGTTAACCTGTGCTCAGGGGAGGGTTTGGTACCCGAATCTCAAATCTCTCAATCTCAAGGCCTGGCTCTTGAAGAGTTAGAGTTTGCTGACCTACACCTCTCCCAAGGTGTATTGGATATATTGAAGGCTTCTAGGAAGCCATCTACCAAACTACTTATAATTCCAAATGGAAGAGATTTTCCATTTGGTGCTCTAAGTAGCATATTTCCCCAGAATCTGCTGACTTACCCATAGTCCTGGATTATATGGTGCATTTGAATACTTTGGCTGAGGCCAGCTACCCTAAAGTGCACCTGGCAGCCGTGTCTGCTTTCTTATCAGCAGGTAAACCCTCTTTTCTTTCTCGCTAATCCTGTATTCTCCAGTTTTCAAGGGGTTGCTTCACATCAACCCTCCATTCAGGGACCCTGCCCCTGCCTGGGATCTTAATATTTGCATTGCTCAGCTTATGCAACCCCCTTTTGAGCCCTTGTCGTCAGCAGAGCTTAAGTACTTGACTTGGAAAACTGTGTTTTTGGTAGCCATCACTTCTGCCAGGCGCATAAGTGAATTACAAGCATTGTCAGTGGAACCTGATTTTATCTCCTTTCATAGAGATAAGGTGGTCCTCAGGACTAACAGAAAGTTCTTGCCTAAGGTGGTTTCAGACTTCCACCTTAATCAATCTTTTGTCTCTCCCTGTGTACTTCACTGACCATTCCTCCTCTGGCGAGAGGAGACTGCACAGTTTAGATGTCAAAAGAGCCCTTAATTACTACATAGAATGTACCAAGGGTCACAGGTTTGACTCCCTCCAACTGTTCCTCACTTATGGTGAGGTTGGTAAAGGGAAACCTGCCACTAAAAGATCCATTGCCAGGTGGATTGTCTCTTGTATCCAATTTTGCTATGAAAAACTGGGTAAGGTTCCTCCCTCAGGCCTGAGGGCTCACTCTACCAGAGGTACAGCTGCGTCTCTGACTGCTGCCAGGGACATCCCTATCCTAGAGATATGTCAAGCAGCTACCTGGAAAACAGTTCACACTTTTACCAAGCATTACTCCTTGGACATCCAGGCTAGGAGTGATGCTTGGTTTGGCACAGCTGTGCTTCAGAGCCTATTTCCGAAGTAGGTTCTGTCCCCCCTCCATGGAGGTACTGCTGTGTAGTCTGCATATGTCATAATATAGCAAGACTTCATGTTGTTTGAAGAAAAATTACTCACCTTAGTAATGTTGTTTCTTCTAATGGAGTCTTGCTATATTATGACCTCCCCCCCTGCCTGCCCCTCTCAGAACCTCTACTTTTGGGATGTGGGTGGGCAGTGCAGTGTTGGCACTTAGTAGATGCCCACCTTATTTTTTCACCCCTCCTTTTTGGGGTGTTTGGGTGTTATGTTTTTAATTTTTGGATCCCCTGACTTGAGTCTTTGTTTTGGGACCAAGAAAATGTGTTCTTATATTTAGTAGCCAGTTGGCTAGTGTAGGTTTACGGCTTCCACACAGAACCTTAGTGAGTTTTGCTCGTAAAGATCTGACAGTTTGAGTTTGATTAACAACAGACAGAGTTTTCAACCGAGCTCGTGCTCAAAGTTCCATGCCTGGCATGGAAAGTTAACTCTTTCACCTCCGGAGCAGTTCGAAGGTTGGGACTCACTGCATATGTCATAATATAGCAAGACTCCATTAGAAGAAACAACATTACTAAGGTGAGTAATTTTTTCTTACAGGAGATCAGCAACGACTACGGAGTACTCTGGTCTGTTTCACATAGTGTAATTCACCATGGACCTGACTGTGACTGTCTGTCTGATGGTTCTTTTCCAACCAGCCTTCAGTTTCTGCCTGCCGGCTGCTGTCACTTTGCATCCCATCTCCACTCCCACTCCCAGGAGATAAATTCATTAGTGTGCCCACTGCTGATTCAAACCCAGTCCTGTCCCTCATAGTCTTTTTATTTTTTTTTTAACACATTTGTTTTTAATTCCTGTAAAAAAAAAAAAAAGAAAATGGTCCATCACAGTTAGTTGCTGCCACTGCCATTATCATCCCCCCCATCCAACCCTCCCACTTGGCACCCCCACCAGAAACATGTGTTCACTCTTAAATGCCAGACTGGTAACTGAGGAAATCAGGTATGTGGTTCAATGTATTTCTATGTGTTTTGAACTTGTACTGTAACATGGTAATTTTAATATTTTCCCAAATTTTCAACATGACCTTTTGGGACCCCACCTCATAGGCAGTGTAGGTGACATGCTCCAACTCGGGCTGAAATGTGATTTTGCAGGCACTCCATAAAATCACCTTTTGGGTGGATTTAGAAATGTTCACCTACTGGGTTCATGAGATAGGGTCATAAGAGGGCTATGTTGAAAATTTAGGGTAAAAATATTAAACAGCGACGTTATGAACGTACATTTACATTTTATTTATTTATTTAGGAAATCGGAATTACAACCCTTTGAGTCATAGACTTGTTTCCAAAGGCCCCATGTCAGAATAAAACATAGACTTTAATACAGTACATACATAGTATAAATGTGGGTGAGCAATCATACAGCGTATAAGTACGATGGGCACGGGTTAATGCTTATGATTGTTAAATGCTCGCTCATAACTTTGGCAGTTTTCAATATATTCACCCCAGATTTTCAACATGGCCATTTTTCTACATCACCTCACGGACATGATAGCTATCACTTTTCAGATCCTGGTGAAAATGTGTTTCGCACCTGTGGTGTGGAATGAAATTGCAGACAGAAGCTGAATATTTTCACCTACTGAGTTAAGAGGCGGGATCTTAAGAAGACTCTTAAAATTCGGGGTCAAAATATTAAAAAACAACAGTTATGAAGGTACATTGACATTTTTCAACCCTTGCACATAACTTGGGTCATTTTCAATATTGTGACCCCAAATTTTCAACATAGCCATTTTTTTACACTACCTCATGAACTCAAAAGCTGTCATTTTGTTTAATCCTGGGCAAAATATGATTTTACATTTGTGTCACGAAATGACATTTTGTCCAGCATTTTATAAATATCACTTGTCATGTTCAGAAGGGGGCGGGTTCATGAGGGTGTGCTGATGAGTATGAATCTTGTAGGTCCTGTTTGTTTGAACTCTGCAAGAGAATGTCACCTGCATAACAAAAATTACAGTCATTTATAATTTCTCTATAGAATTGAACTAACATATTGTTCGTTGAATTTACCGTGATCATTGGAGTATGGAGGCTGAAACAGTTGAAAAATTAATTTCCCCAAAAATAGCATGGAGATTAGTGACAATCCGGGGGCCAGCAATCTCTGAGGTTGGGATTGGTACCTCCCCCATAGCTATACACCCAGAGCCAGGCACGATGCAAAAAGCTACAGGCAACCAGCACTGACATGTATTTCACAGACATTGCTTGAGTTTCAGGCTGAATCTTGTCAGTCAGCTCAGCAGTTGGAGCAACTGCTTTCTGAAATCTCAACAAGGTGTGCAGTTATTGAAGCCCATGTAAAGCGAACAAAGAAGGCAGTGGAGCAAAATGAAAGTAAAGCTGCATCTGAAGGAGTACTAACAGTGAAGGAGGGAGGAAATGCTGCTCTCCATCAGCAGATTTCCCAGTCTTCTAGGATGGAACGCTTTGAGAATACATTGTTGTGGGTGTGTGTGTATATATAAAATAAATAAAAAAAAAAAAACCACAAAAAAAAACCTTCACCTTATCGGCTTCCCCGGTGCATTTCCTCTGAGTAATTAAAGGAAGAGGTAGAAAAGGCACTCAATTCTGGCTTTGCATTGATTCCCCCTTCCCCTTATTGGAATCTGTCTCTTGACCCCCTACCTGTTCAAAGTTTATACAAGGGGAAACTGGAGTGAATGCAAATGTCCCCTCAGTCACTGAAGAATCTGGATCAAGATATGTAGTGGTGGCATTTCGCAGTCTGGCTGAGAGGAAGAAACTGTTACATTGGCAAGACAGAGAAAGAGCTCATGTATGGTGGAGGACTACATCTATATCCTGATGTTTGTGTTATTACCCAAATATGGAGAAGAAGATTCCCACCAATCCTTTTTGAATTTAAGAAGGCTGGGTTTACAGCCTCTTTGGTCACACCAGCTAGACTAAAAGTTACTTTTCAAGGAAAGGTAGAGATAGTTGATTGTGCCTGAAAATAGTCAACATTGGCTGGCGCACCTAACCCGGTAAACAGAAACAAAATAAATAAATGATGCAGCGGCGAGGTTTTTTGAGACAAATGTCCAGCTCCTAGAAGATCTGGGTTCTGATTCCAAGTTAGAAGACATAGAGGTTACAGATGATTGTCCTGTCCAGCCAGCTGCCCTCTTATTCACTACTAAATGAAACATTTTCTTTAAAGCATTTTATTATTTTTTTTGAAGTTCTTATTCCATTAAGCGGAGACATAGCTATATGTATATATCAATTCTAGTATGTTCTGTTGTATCTTTCCAATAATCCTGCTACTTTTCATAGAGTAGATAAATGATAAATGCTTGGTGAACAGATGCAATGAGACTTTTTTTTTTAAATTACTTATAGATGTTTAAGTAAAAATCTAATATAATAGAAGATTACTGTACATCTTCCTGAAATATAAAAATGTGTGCCTTATTTAGTAATGCTAGTTAAATGAATGACAATATAATATCAGAGTGTTTTCTTTTAAAGTTTATTATGCTACAAGTCTCGATGACCGAGAGGGACCTGGGGGTGGTGGTGGATGTCAAGATGGACAACTTGGAGACTTGTAGGAGGGCAGCAGCCAAGGCCAACAGGATGCTGGGATGCATCGCTAGGGGGATCACCTCCAGAAGGAGGGAAGTGATACTCCCTCTGTATAACTGCTTGGTGAGGCTGCACCTCGAGTACTGCATGCAGTTTTGGAGACCACACTTAAAGAGGGACATTAAACTCCTGGAGAGGGTCCAGAAGAGGGCAACCAAAATTATTTGGGGCTTGGGGGACAGGACCTATGGAGAGAGGCTCGAAGAGCTAAATATGTACACATTGGAAGAGAGAAGGGACCGGGGGGACATGATAGAGGTCTTCAGGTACATGAAGGGGGTAAATAGGGGAGGAACAGTCAGGGTGCTTCGAAGGAAGGAGGAGGGGCCACTAGAGGGCATGGGTGGAAGCTGGAGGGGAAGATTCAGGGGAGAAAGGAGGAGGTGCTACTTCACTGAGAGGGTGGTGGAGCCATGGAATGTGCTGCCTAGGGGCTGGTGGAGGGTTCAGGAGGGGTGGGACAGGTACAGGGAAGGGTTCTGGAAGCAAATCCAATGCAGCGGAATATCCGGAACTGGGAAGGGAGAAGCCAGAGAAGGCGAGGGGGGCAGCAAGGTCAGCTCCCAGGGTGGGGGCTGACCAAACAAGCAGACGAGAAAGACCATTAGGCCTATTCTGCTGGCATTTTAGTATGTTAGTATGTATGTATTTTACGGGTCTGAATGAATAAAAATAAAGTTCACAGAAAAAAAAGAAGTGGGTCATAAAACAACTGTATTGAACTTTTGGGGTCAAAACTGTTACAGAACAAAAAAATAATGAAGCAAAACTGTTTGCAGGGATGGTCATTGGCCCAGTGGGACCACATTGTCTTCCTGTGCCAGTTACCTGAGCTCGGGTATAAGCTTAATGAGCCAGCTGAATGGGCTGAGGCTGGGGGGAAAGGTACTGCAGCGTGCAGCACTGGTCCCAGCCTGGGGAGGGACAGAGCAGTGTTCTGGTGCACATACAACACCATGTGGCGGGCCAGGGAGCCTTCCCTCACAGGGGGGTTGACATGTACTGTATGTCAAGGCCTGATGGGTCCATTCACTGCGTTTGGACAGGTAGGCTAGACTGACCGTTTTAAATTACAATGCAGGTGCAGACTTGCAGTTAGTAGGAAGTCAGAATCCACCTGAAATCGCTCATCTCACTATGCACGCCTGCCATACACACACCACACACGCAAACATTCAGCGTTGACAAATGCTTGTTTATTAGCATGAAGTGGGTGTTCCTGTAGTTTTACAGGTCCATCCCTCCCAAACCTCCCTAAAATCCAAGTACTTCTCTTCAGCAAGTCTACCAGCACAATAGTTCCAGGGTTGCTACATCACAGAAATATAACACCATTAGTCAGTGGCAACAAGCCGACAGCTTTCTACAGTAAGTGTGAAATAGCTTATATAAAATTGTCTGAGGAACCTCAGTGAGGATGAAACACTTGTCCGTGCTTGCTCATCTACTCCTACACGATTAGGTGCCATCGGTTAATGCTTACCCATGATTCCTTTTTCATATAGTACAAAGGATTTGACAGCTGTGTCGCCAAGACATAACATGGAGACTGAGGCTTTAACTTTGATTATGGGCTAAGCCAAACGTTTAACGGTCTCAGTATCTACAGTAACTGATGTCTGTTTTTGTTCTTTCTAGCACTGCATGCCCTGACTTGCACTGTGACAATCCACGTCAGTTGATAGACGAAAGGACTAGTGCTCTGATGGAAGAACGAGAAGCATTACTGTTGAATAGATTTTAAGTTTACTCATTCACAGCATAGCTTTTTTTGATCCTAGATTCCTTTGGTTGATTCTTACGTTAAAGCTTTTGTACAGTGTTTCTTGGTATACTGTACTGAATCTGTACAGAGTTACTTATATCAGAGAAAATATTGAAATAAAAATATTTTTCAGCTAATATTGTGTATGTAAGCAGTAAGACACGACTGGGTGTGGGTTGCTATGTTATATGCACATGCCCAGGTGTGTTTAAATGCCTTATTACGTTTACTTTTCAAAATATTTTCTCAGCTCACCCATTTTGTAAAGTTTTTTTTTATTATTAAAAAAGATATTTTCTTTTGTTCAAAGTAACTAATAAGAAGTATTCCTTCCCCACCTGTCAGTAATCTGCTTTTCCACACATTCAGTAGATGGGATGTTTGTCTGTCATGGAATAAAGGAGTCAAGACTTCTGCAATTACATGAGCACCCCAAAATCCATGTATTACGCTCTCCACTGTGGAGACAGCATTTCGAAGGAACAGCGCAGGAGCTGGTGGCTCTCTTTCACATGTGAAAATGCTGGCTGTGCTGTGCAGAGCAGAATATATGGATTTAGGAAAGACCAAGTAAGCTGCAGCATTCAAAAACATATGATGAATAAGCCTTGAAACATTTGAAGATGGCACATGAATAGAGAACACCATAGCCCTGATGAAGTAATGCTTGCAACAAATCACTGGCCGACTCCTTTTGTTGAAGGAAAACAAACATTTACATTTGAACAAGTCAGGAGGGGGTGAACTTATTTTTGTGAACAGTTTAACATTTTCCATGACTTAGAAGTGCTCCACCTAAGTAATTGCTGTTTTCAGAACTGAAGTGGCATCCTGCAACCACTTCTTTTCTAGCACTTGTTTTTTAACTACTGGCATTTGTCTCTCTCAGTGTACAATTGCTGTCCAATCAAGACGTGAGTGATTTCTCTGTCTTGTTTTATAACTTTTCTGTATTTACTTTCCTACTATTTTTTTTATAGTGGACATTTAAAGCACACAAGAACCAGGATGCCTGGCTCTCGCAGACATGTCCTTTCTTTCTTTCTTTCTTTCTTTCTTCTTTCTTTCTTTTTTTGTGTTAATTCTTTTGATAACTGCAAGACCCACTTAGGCACAAGACCCATTTTCATGGGCAACCCAGGAGCACTAGAGTGTTAAGTGACTTGCTTAGAGTCACACAGTATGTATGTGGAGGTTGTGGGAATCAAACTCTGATATTCTGATGTACCAAGCTTTAAACTACAGTTTGGTTACTCAATTCTGTTTATACTCTAGCTACATTGTTCTTCTCTCTTACTTTTCACTTTAAAGGAGAACTTTGCTGAACTCTGTAAGTAATTTTTCCTGTAGAAGATGTTTTTTAAATGATGGTTCAAATATCAGTTGTGGTCTTTAGTAAGTTTGCTAGGTATTTGTGATATACACCTTTTAGCAAGTGCCATTTCTAGAACTTGATGGTTTAGGTTATGTCTCTTTTTAATCACATAATTCTATAGTGGAATACAGACACATTGTGCCAGCATTGCAAGAGATTAGAAAGGGCACAGTGCTACTGTTTTCCATACTTTTCTTTGGGTAAAATACCTTTTAGAACCGAATGCAAGTGTCCACAGAATTTACTCAAAGGTCAGCAAAGATGAAGAGCAGCAGACCTAACTAGGGAATATATTATGATAGTAAAGAGTATTATACTTCTCATTTTTTCATGATCTAATCTTACTTTTTGATTTTTAGTTTGTTTTGTTTATTAGATTTCTGCCAAAGCGCTCTTGAGGGCTTAGATCACCTGTATGATAAATACACAAATCTACCTTGAATAACACAAAACAACAACACAAATTACACTCGCTCATACAAAAAACATTCTTATATAATACTATGCATGCACTGACCTAACAATTACTAGGCAGTTCTGTTAATAAAAGGTTTCGAAGTTGGTAAATTTTACTTTTTCTTAAATGACAATACAGAATTGCTAGTGTGTATTGGCGTTTTAGAAGTAAGTTTTGAAAGTAAGAGTGTTATTTAAAAGTATATACAGAGGACTTAAGTTGTAGAGGAATGGATACTAGATTCTTTGGCTAGATTGAAATTAGATGGAAATTTAGATTATGTGTTGTTGTGTTTAGTTTTGTTTAAAGTTTTTAAATGTTAATAATATATATGGAAATTAATGTATTATTTAATGTGGTAGCTTAGTTCAGAAATTTAGTGTAAGAGGTGACTTCTATGTGAAGGTTAAGTTCTTGCAGTATTCTGAATTAGTTGTAGGTAATGTAGTTGATTTCCTGTGTAAGTTTCTTTATAGAGTGTATACAGTAGTTGAATTGGGAAGTGTGTATTGACTATTGTAGCTAGATCATAGAATTAAACAGTGGTCGTGACTCTGGCTACATTCTGAAGGTGGTAAAGTAGTTCTAGGGACGTGATATGATGTACTATCCACACTTCTGGCAGTGTTCCTTTCCCTTTAAATCCTGCCAGAACGTCTTCAAGCTGGCTCCTCCTGCCCACCTGGGTGGTACCTCCCTCGGCACCACCCCATGACATCAGATCTTCCTTTCCGCTGGAAGAGAAAGGTTCTTTCCTTACCACTTTCTGAGTTGGGTAGGCCCTTTGCTTCAAAACCTTTGAAAACAACTTCATCTTCAAGTGAATTCAGATCTTTTTGAATCATTAACATGGATGACTCCAAGTTGGTGGCAGGCTTCAAATGATGCAAGTGCGGGCAGAAGATGCCCCAAATGGACCTGCACACCTCATACATCTACTGCTTAGGTAACGCACATCCCCAGGTGTGTGGCCTGTGGCACCTTGCATCCTAGTACTCTGGAAGACAGGCATACTAAGCCGCTTTTAGGGCACCCAGATGAACAGGACACTCCTGTTCGGTCAAAGGACGCCTGACAGACAGTCTCCACGGCTGTGGGGTCCGTAGAACAACTTGTGGCATTTGAAGAAGTGGGGGCTCAGGCCGTGGAGTATGCCTCTTAGGCTTCGGCCTTTGTGCCGCTTTCCTTTGGTGCTTCACAGGGGCTTTAGGGATTTGTGCCAGTCCCTTCCAACCCTTGGGCAGGGCCCTCTAAGGGCATGAAATCCTCTAAATCTTCAAAAAGGAGACTAAAAGAAGTCTTGCCATCGATCGTGGGATCACGAGTGCTCTTGGGCCTCAGATTCCCGTACTTCTCTGGAGGTTTCGACTACAATTGATCCTTTAGTCCAGGCCGCTGGCTCCGTGGTCTCCTCGTTGGACCAGATGGTCGAGACACCTGTCGAGATTTTTCTTTGAGCCAGTTGATGAGCTGTTGTAGGCCAAGGAGGATACCTCACTTTCTAGGACTCTGGTCCTACCTGCCACATCTCAGGGCGGGTCAGACCAGCACGCTGATCCAGTCCCTAACCCTTGGGATCCTGTTACCCCTAAGGATCCTTTGCTTTTGCTGGTTCCCTCTGATTCTTGCCATCAGCTTCTCTGATGGTTGAGGTTCCGGTCGCGATCCCGAAGTCCAGAGTTGAGCAGCCCATGCCAACATCAGCATTCCTGCTCTCGACATTCATCTAAGCAGTGCCACCACCATTCTTCTTTGTCTTTCTCCTTGGCTGAGGACAGGCTTCAATGCAAAATTTGCTGGCACTACGAAGAACTTGTGGCATCAGCTCATGTTTACCGGGGTTAAGCCAATCCCGTTCCCCCACCCCGGCTCTTTTGTAGCTTCTGCCATCCAGATCTCAGCCTACTCAGTTCAGCTGGTTCCAGCTCGGCCTATTCCAGCCTCTCTGCCCATCCAGGTGGAGCTGGTGCTTAAACAGCCGAAGAAGGGTTCACTTCCTAAGGATGCCCATACCGCTTCTGGGCTTCCTCGTCAGCTGTCGGTCACCATGACTCCCAGCAGACCCCATAGGATCAGTGTGGACTCTGGCAGTAGACTGCTTCTTGACGAATCCTTGGAGTCTGAGGACTCCTCCCAACATTCCCGTTCCTTGGACACAGAGTCGGGAGGATTTGTCCATGGAGCATGATCCCACCTCTTTCAGGGGCTTGTTCCACTTGATTTCAGAGTTCAGTGGAGCCAGATGGAGCCTGTAGAGAAATAGGCCAAGTATCCCTTGACTAAAATTTTGACTGGGGTAACACCCCAGGGGTAGCTCTCAGTTGCCAAGGCCATTCTTGGCCCTGCTCTGGAGCTTTGGCAGCACTCTGCCCTCTTGCCCTGCACTGTTAGCCCATATGGCCTGCAGTATGCGGTCCCCACAGGTTCCCTGTAGGGTTTCTTTGAGCATCCCTCAGCTGAGGGTCTGGTGGCTGACTCGGTCTTTCAGTGTACTGGCAATGTCGGGGATGTGGACAAGCCTTCCAACAAGGAATCCAAAATGTTGGATCACATGGCCAAGAAGGTCTATGCGGCCTCTTCACCACTAGGCCTTCGGCAGGTGAGTTCAGCCCTTTTGATGTCCCACTTCTCTCGTGCCCTGCTTGGCACTCTTGATGAGGTGCTTCTCCAACTCCCAGCTGACTTAGACTACAGTGAAACAAGTCTGGGACCAAGCCTAAGCAGTGACTTAACAGAAGCTCCAGACAGCCATGGACATCGGTGACTCCTGTGGCTGGTCTGTGGCTGCCACAGTGGCCATGCACCGCAGGGCTTGGGTGCAGATCTCTACTTTACGGCAGATACCTAGCACAAGTTGGTAGATGTCCCCTTCATGGGCACTGACCTGTTCGGACCGGGTGTGGAAGGATATCTTATTTGCATAGAGAAGTCCAGTGTCACTCTGGACTCTGTCACCTCCCCAGAGGGATCCCAAGGCTCTAAGCTTCAGAGGAAGAAGCCCTTTCGCCCCTCTCTGCCCCTGCGGCCAAGTTATCCCAACCTGCAGCAGGCACAGGCTTGGCATCCCACTGAAGTCGGTTGCTTTGGTTGTCTGGAAACCAGGTGGGTTGAGGTCCTACTGCTCCCTCAGTTGGCCCCTCCTCCGTCTCCAAGCCTGCCCAGTGATGGGATGGGGGGGATGCCTCCCTCATGCCCATCCTGACTCCCCTTGGTCCTCCCATGGGAGGGCCAGCTCTGCCACTTCCTTTCCACCAGGTCCGCTGCCACCATGGACATGTGGGGTCCTCGAAGTGGCCATTTAGGATCTGTTCTAGAATTGAGGGCTTACCTGCCTTGCTGAGCCATTGCCCCACGGGAGGACGTGATGTCCACCGACATGCTGTCAGCTCTTCAGGCAGACATTGCACAGCTCCTCCAGGAGGAGGTAGTGGCTCAAGTCTCGGACCCTCCAGTAAGCCCAGGGTTTGTCTCCAGGTACTTCCTGGTGCCAAAGCAGATGGGGGCCTGGTGCCCCATTTTAGATCTGCACGAGCTGAACAAATTCCTTCGGTCGCGCAGTCTGTCTCAGATCATTCCATCTCTGGAGCAGAACTTGTGGTTCAGCTCTCTGGATCTTCAGGACACATTTTTACATGTTTCATCCGTCTGTCCCACTGCCGATTCCTGCAGCTGCATGGAGGGGGCTCTACAAGTTCCAGGCCATGCCCTTTGGCTTCCATTGGCCCTAAGGTCTTCACCAATTGCATTGCAGTGGTGGCAGCCTACCTGAGGTGCTAAGGGGTTTAGGTGTAACCCTACCTGGTTGACTGGCTTATAGCAGGTCCCTCCAGGGTGGAGGTGGAGTGGTCCAGGGTTCTGGCCCTACAGACCTGCTTGTCCCCTGGCCTCCTGGTGAACGAGGCCAAGTTGGAGCTTGTACCTTCGCAGGTGATACAGTTCATCGGAGAGGGGCTCGACTCTTACAGAGCCAGAGCTCAGCTTCCATAAGACCAGGTGGAGGCTCTCTCCTCATTTGCCCGATCATTTTAGGTTGGACAGTTGCATCCTGCTTGGGATTTCCTGCACCTCCTGGGATACATGGTGGTATGCACCAGTGTGCCAGTGTGGTCCATTGGGCCCACTGGAGAATATGTTCTCTGCAGTGGTAGCTCACCCATCAGTGGTCTCAGCGTCAAGGCCACTTTGACCAGCCGGTTACTGTGACCCAGTTGATGTGGGATGCCCTTCAATGGTGGTTATTAACAGAACATCTGCAGGAAGGAATCCCATTTGTCTGCCCAGTGCTCATGGTCACCATCACAACCAATGCCTCCCTGATGGGCTGGGGTGCCCACCCACTTGGGGGAGTACAGAGTCCACTGACTCTGGACCTCCAAGGAGTACCAATGCCATCAATCTGCTGTAGCTTCAGGCAGTTTGTCTGGCACTGACAGCCTGTACTTCATGTATTCGGATCAGATTGTTCAGGTCCAGACTGACAATACCTCAACTATGCACTACCTCAACAAACAGGGCAGGACATACTCCCTTCCTCCGTTCATGGAAGCTCTCCGCATCTGGACCCTCTTGCTTTGTCTGGATGCTGATCTCCTGGCCAGCATCTCCAACCAGCTTGTGGACGCCCTCTGCCATCTGGGCGAGGTGTCTCATGAGTGGTCTCTCCCTCAGGAGGTAGTACACAGCCTGTTCTTCCGATGGATACCTCTGGTGAATCTGTTCACCTCAGGGAGAACGTAAGCTGAGGCTGTATTGTGCCTGCCTTCTCGAGGCCCTGGGCCCAGGATTTTCTCTGCCTTCCTCCATTTCCTTGATCCACAAAGTGCTGATCAAAGCCAGGAGGGACAAGGCATGGATGATCCTGATGGCTCCACACTGGTCCCACCAGTTCTGGTACCCCAATCTCCTCAGCTTCAGCAGCAGGCTCCTGTGGCATCTTCCTTTCCACCCAGACCTGCTCTCTTGCAGTCAGGGGAAGGTACTCCTTTCGGACCTTTAATCCCTGCACCTGACAGCCTGGTTCTTGAGCGGCTAGAGTTCCAAGCTTTGGGTCTTTCTGAGGATGTCATCACCATGGTCAAGGCTTCTCGGTAGGAGTTGACTCAGAAATGCTATGCCTTCAAATGGAAGAGGTTCTCCATTTGGTGCCAGAGCAAGGGGCTTGACCCTTTATCTTGTCTGGTGGCTAGCATTCTTGACTACCTTTGGTCACTCTCTGTCAGGCCTTCGGCCGACGACCCTTAAGGTGCACCTGGTAGCCATCTCTGCATACTGGGCATGGGCTGGTATGCCGTCAGTGGTGCAGGAGGTGGTTTGGCTCTTTTTCAAAGGCCTTGATCACATTTCCTCTCTGGTGCATGAACCACCACCACCTTGGGATTTGTTGCTGGCGTTGACAAAGCTCATGGGTAAGCCATTCAAACCGATGCACAGGTGTGAAATGTCTCATCTGTCGTGGAAGATAGTCTTCCTGGTGGCTATCACATCAGCCAGAAGGATCAGTGAGCTCCAGACACTCTAGTTGGAGTCTCCTTACCTGGTTTTCCACAGGGACAGGGTTGTCCTTCACCCCAACTTGAAGTTCCTCCTGAAGATTGTGTCTGAGTTTCACCTTAACCAGGTGAACAATCTCCCAGTGTACTTTACCATCCACACCTCAGAGGCCAAGCACAGTCTCCATACTTTGAATCTCGGCAAGCACTCACTGTTACATGGAGTGCATGGCTGGAGTTCGGGAGAGGTTCGCCAGCTGTTTGTCACCTACACTGAAGCTGCACCTGGCAGACCGGCAGCTAAGCAGATGATTGGCAAGTGGATTGTATCTTGCATCAACCTCTGCTATAGGTTGGTGGGTAGGATCCTCCCGTAGAGCTAAGGACTCACTCCACCTGTCATACCGTTGCCTCAGTGGCTGCTTCCAGGGATGTCCTTGTCCAGGAAATCTGCAGGGCTGCTACATGGAAGTCAGCACAGACCTTCATTTCCCACTACCACATCAACCTTGAGTCACGCCAGGATGCTGGTTTTGGGGCTTCAGTTCTCCAATCTCTATTTCCTAAATAGGGGGTGCTCACCTTTTCCCACCTCCTCCCAGAGAACTGCTAGGAGTCTGCCAGAAGTGTGGATAGTACATCATATCCACATCCCTAGAAAAACAGGTTACTTACCTGTAATAGTAGTTGTAGGAGTGGTATATGATGTACATCCACACTGACTCACCTGACCTCCTCTTGCAAGTGGCACACATGTCTTGCTTCCAGCAGGTAAGATCTGACATCATGGGGCAGTGATGAGGGAGTTACCACCTTTGTGGGTGGGAGGAGCCAGCTTGAAGACATTCAGGCAAGATTTAAAGGGAAAGGAACACTGCCAGAAGTGTGGATGTACATCATATACCACTCTTTGAACTACTGTTACAGGTGAGTAACCTGTTTTTTCTGACCACAGAAGACAGCTGCAAAACAAACGCCAACTGTCTATGAAGAACTCCCAGACTATCAACCTCATCTGCTGCCTGAAGCTGCAACCCTCCCCAAAAGACGGAAGATTCAGGCTGCTGCAGATGGCTGAAATCTGCTCCTCCAAGCCCACCACTAGCAACTAAGTCTTGGCTGGGTTCACAGATAGTCAACTGAAGGCCATCCAGACCCTGATTTCCTCTAAGCATTGATCTAACCACAGCACAAAAGACACCCTGTCAGGGACAAAAGACGACACATCTGGGTGACATCTGCATAGCAGTGAACTCCTACACTGTAGTGCTTTATGATCTCTCCCATGCGCAGCTACATACCGAGAAAAAACGGTGACAATACAGACTCTTTAGAAGTACCGCAGTCCTGAGCAACAGGCTGCACGGCAAGAACCAAGCACCGCTGACTGCCTCTGCTCCGCTAAGGAATGACCAGAAGCATTATAACAGTCCTCCTGCTAAGGAATGAACAGAAGCATTATAACACAGTCCCAGGTAACCCTCCATGTTCCACAAGTCTGGCCAACAACACTGAATAATCAACAGTGTTAAATGCTGAGGAAAGATCTAGCAAGTTCACGATGGAAATCTCCCCGCGATCCCTTGTCAGGAAGAGTTCATTGCATATCCTGATTGTCTCTGTCTCTGTGCTGTGCTTGCTGTAGAAGGCAGATTGAAATGGCTCAAACAGATCATTCTCCTCACAACATTAGCAAAAAGGGAAGTTTGGAGACAGGATCAAGATTGGTAGGTATGTCAGGATCTAACAATACTTCTTAAGAAGGGGCTTAACCGCCCATTTTAGGGGTGCTGGCAACAGCCCCTCCTGGAGAGAAGTATTGATGATAACCTATCAGTACTGGAACCAACTGTCTCCACCCAGCTTTAAGCGGCTGGGTGGGTGCAGGGTCCAGAACACATGTGGTGCACTGCAAATCCGTTAGCACCTTGAAATCCTCCTCATACAGTTGCTGAAATTCTCCTCCACCATTCACTCAACCACTCACACTCCCCTCTCTATTCCTACTGATCACAAACTGGGCAGTCGAGGAAGTTCAGTCACGAATGGCCACAACCTTGGCTTTGAAGAACTCATTTAACCACTCGCTCTTCTCACTGGAAACAAGTCTCTTATGGTGCAGACAGGATGCAATATGTTGTCTACAACATGGAAGAGTGCGGCAGAACAGTTCTCACTGTAAATCGCAGCAGAAAAAAAAATTCTTCTTAATCACTACGATGACCTCCTGATACAACTTCAAAGGCTTCTCCAGGACAAGTCTGTCAGCAGTTGACCACAACCTCCTCCACTTGCGCTTTAACTTGTGACCTGCAGCCTTCATCTGTTGAAGCTCAGGAGTAAATTGGGAATCGCTTCAATGAGGGGTCTGCAGGTGTGAATGGACTGGTGCCAGGGTATCCAGTGCCGCAGAAAGAGCTGAATTATAAGTATCCACTGCAGCACAGCAACCCCTGGTAGACCCTCAGCCAGGCATGAAGTTTCCCAAACTCCCAGAAACCTAGGGGTCCAGAACCTGTTTACAACTGTATTGGATCATTTCCAGAGTCTGAGATGGTTTCATAGTAGCCCCAGCATGAAACAGTATGGTGCAGTGGTCTGAGCAAACAACCTCCTCCACTGAGATATATCTACCTCCAAACTCGTCAAGATTAGGTTGAGTGTGTGGCTTGCCAAGTGCATTGACTTGGTAACCTGCTGTCTGAAACCCAGTTCCCTCGTGAGCTGGAGGAGCTTGTTTGCAAATGCATCTGAGGCATCATCAATCCTGACATTGACGTCCCACAGGACAAGAGGAATTTGTTTCCCACCTGCACATTGAAAGTTATATTTGGTACACATGCACAGAACTTGCAGCGGAATGTGATGCAAGAAGAGACAGTACCACAGTGAGTGGAAGTGGTGGTGTGTGGTGGAAAAGAGCATCAGTATCAATTGTGTACACTCAGTACAGGATGCAGTGTGCGGAGTTGCTCACTGACTGGCCATAAGGGTTATTTTGATGTAACAGTAACCTGGCAAATATTAGACAGCTGTGGTAAAAGTATTACAAACCCCATGGCAAGAGAGCAAGTAGCTGTTTGCAGGTGCTGGGTGCCCAGTGGGTTTGAGACTTGGTTTGGTGTGAGGGGGAGGGTGTAACTGGTCTGTGGATGGCATTACTATTGTTTATATGAAAATACTACCAGGTTGGAAAAACTAGCAGTAAATACTTCACAGTCCTAAAACTTACCTGGACCCCTGGACTGAACCAGTATTTAAAATGTAGTTTCTATATACGGAAATGATGTTAGTAGGGGCTGTCTCTTATGATATAAGAAAGGTATCTCACACTGGTTGGGCAAGATGATCGCAGATCATAGCTGAGCGGCTGTGTCAGCCCAATCAGCATAAAATACCCTTCTTATATCATAAGGGGACAGCTCCTATACCAGCATCATATACAAAACATATGGAAGTTGAATGGCAACATACATATTTACTGTTGTGAAATTTGGCTAAAATGTATCCTTTTGGTATTGAGCTTTTTTGTGTTCCCCAGTTTGTTGGTATGCTCTATTACGTAGAAAAAGCATGTGCCACTGTGAATGAGCACTGCCTACTTGGTGGCATGGTTTTTGGCATGGTGCTGTGGCATGGTAGTATGTGGCGTTGTTAAAGAAACTGAAGAACAGGTTTGTAAACTTCATGTTTCCACTGTTTTTTTTAATTTGATTTCACATTGTTATGTTGTCGTCGGTTAGTACCTTGTGATCGAAAGTGGTGCTAGTGAGTCCTTGGTGAGAAAACGTACCACTGGGGCCATGGGGTAAACTGTGAAACAGGATGAAATCTAGCAGTGGGAAAAACATTTAGCTTGTCGGAAATGAGCGCACTGAAGCAGGTAACACGTGGAGACAGCTGTACACAAAGCGGGAGGTATAACTGTTCCCCATTTGTTAGCACTGTTATACCACTGTTGTATATAATAGAAAATACAGACTTTTAGGTTAAGTGCAGGTCTTAAAGCAAAAGAGACAGCACTCACCTCCCCACATACATGAAAACGGTCACTCTCCTTATTCACCTGATAAAATGCTGCGTATCACCGTGAAACGTTAGGTTTTGGTGATGTCAGTCTAGCAGCCTAGTCAGTGGTTGCACCTGTCATTTTTGCACAGCTGTTAACACCAGTTCTCTTTGTTGAATAAAGGATATTTTTAACCACAACCTATAATAAGGTAAATGTTACCCTGTGTGGAGGTAGGTAAGTGCTGGTTCATTTTTGCTTCATGTAGTCTTAATATTAAGAGCAAGGTACCACTGTCCCTTGAGCAGTGAATTTCTTTGTTACCTAACTGCAGTTCTCCTTTAAGTCATAATTCTAGGTCTCATAGTCTTACACAGGCCAAGGAGGACACATGCTCCATAATAGCCCATCCTTAACTCAAAGGAGTCGCACTTATGTCTTTTCTTTTACATAATCATCTAGTCTGCCCTTGAATTCTCACATAGTTTTACTACCCAACACCTCCAGTGGAAGGCTGTTCCATATGGCCACGACCCTTTGGTTGAACCAGGCTGCTCTTTAGATGTACGACTTGTTTCTCACTTGAGCTGTGACATGTGTGATCTAGTTAAATGGCTACTGGCTTTAAGCTCTAATCCTGAGCAATCCCATAAATCATAATCAGTGAAAGCAATTATACGGACCCAGATCCCTCAGTCTCCTGTATTCCAGTGAATACAATCCGAGTTTACTCAGTCTGTCTCCATAGCTCAACCCATTCTTTGAGGATATCAGCCTTGTGGCCTTACATTGTACGCCCTCAAGAAGTCTAGTATCAGTCTTTGCCATTGGCGCTGAAAACTGTCTACAGTATTCCAAGTACACCCTAACCAATGAAACATACAAGGGAAGACTTACTCTCTGGTCTCTATTGTCTGTATGCTGCCCAATGCATGCTAGGGTTCTGCTTGCCTTTTTGGCCATGGCCTGACAATTTGATGTAAACTTCAGGTTATTAGATATTATGATTCCCAGGTCCCCTTCCTCGGTTACTGTTTTTATATTCTTCCCATTTAACATATATCTAGCCCCTATATTATATTTCCTCAAATGCATAACTGAACACTTTTCTAAGTTAAATTCCAAACGGTGCTAAATGGCCCATCTTGATAGACTGTCCAATTCTTTTTGCATCCTGTCTGCTTCCTCCCTACTTCATATTACAGAGCCTATCCTTCATGTCATCAGCAAAGTTTGAAATTCATACCCTCCCACATCTCATCGATGATACGTAGATGTTGAAAAGGCATGGTCCCAAGACAGAACCCTGAGGGACACCGCTGGCAACATTAATCTAATTTGGATTTATGACCCTGCACAATAACTTGTTTTCTCTCTGTAAGCCATGATTCGATCCATAATACTATGTTTTCCTGCAACCCTGTGTTATAGGACTTCAGTAAGTTCTCTGTGGGGCGTAGCCAACAGCCGATGGTGCAAGTCACACTTTGTCAGAGCTCTGCCTTTGGATCTGTTCAAGTTCTCTTTTATTTTGATTTTAACCACAGTTAACAGCTAGCTTTTGTTACTGTTACCTTGTCTTTACTTTGAGGAGTACTACATTATTAAACCATCATCTACTGGCAAAGGGGAAGCCAAAGCAGAATCCCACACAGGATTCCTTGTCTGCAAAGCAGGCCAAAGCCGGGGCTGCTTGTGGTGGGCAGAATGATGAAAGATTGGATACCTTGGAACTGCTGAATGGCGAAGTCCTTAAGGCTATGAAAGATTTGGAGTGCTTTGTTAAGGATTTTGATAAAAAGATGGATACATTTAACAACTGGGTTACAGTCATTGGGACAAAACTAGATATGGTTGCTTCTGAATCACAGGAAGTTAAAGATACAGCTGATAAAAGTGTGGCGCAGCAGCAGGAGTCCTACAGGAGAATCGGGCACTCAGACTTAGGCTAGAACAACTTGAAAATTGCACACGACTTGCCAGTGTACAGGTATTGGGGGTCTCTGAAACAGCTGAGGGTCAGGATTTACTTACTTACATCACCGCTTTGATTAACACTGTCCTGGACGTCGACATTACTGGGTCTATTCTCAAGAGTTATCATATTAACCTGAGACAGCGACCTGCTGAATTGGACCTTGCTAGGACTATTCTCCTTACAGCCTGTCCACATATTATGGATTCCATCCTCAAGGCAGGAAAAGGAAAGGGCCAAGTAACTTTACTGGAAGGCCCTCTGATTTTCTTCTTTCCTGATTTGAGTTGTGTCACTAGGCAGCGTCACAAAGCATTCACTACTGTCCCAAGCGAACTCCATTCCCTGGGAATAACACACTCCTTAGACGCCAGCTAAACTAAAGATTTCATGTGCAGGCAGAACCTGTCTTTTCAATGACCCTACTGTCTGCTGGGAAAAGAATCATGAAAATTAATGAGGATTTTGCAGCCGCCGATCGTGTCTTGGATGCCAAGTCTGGGAATTGAATAGACTTAGTCTCTCACATTTTCGTAAGCCACCAAATGACTGAGGTTTTGCAGATGTTTTAATTGTTTATTTGCATCTGTACAGGGTATTTGTGTCGGTTTAATGGGCACTATTCTTTAAAACGTTTAATTTGAATGCAGACAAGTGGTGCTTCTTTACTTTAGTTTTACTGCAGGTTTTCATTTGGTTTCCAACTACGTAGGTGGAAGGAGACAAGATGGTGTGACCACATGTTTGAGCCTGGGCAGGCATTTTTGCCACCATTTTAGCCCGCTAACTGCCTCCTTCCCGATAGCCTTCCTGGATCTCAGCAGTTAAGGCAGATAACTGTTCCAGTTTTTCCGTTTGTTTATGGATTATCCTATTACACTAGTTTTTCTTTTCCCCTCTATTCAAGAGGTCTCCTAGGAGCTCTGGAAATATTTCATATCTCCAGGGCATTGTAATGCTGGTTTTAACTGTCACTGTCAGATCTAGCTGGTTGGAGTTCTGAGTGACGTGACACTCACTTACTGGATCCTATTTTCATTTTATTACAGAAGCATGAACTTCAGTTAAGCCTTAGATAGGCTTTATAGAGTGTTTTACACTTTGGTATATTTTCAAATGACCTATTTAGAGGTATAGTCCATGGTCATGCTGTTAGCGATCAAATTTGGGCCATTTGGTTAACTTTTATCTTGTTATTCCCCACTCATTTTGTGCGCAGGACTGCAAGATTATGTCTCCTGTCTAATAGACATGTCTGTATTTCATTCTTTGTGCCTTGCAACAAAGCTTTTATCTGTTCTGTATTTTATATATTTGAATAAAAATAAAATTTATGCAACAGGTGTCTGGATAAACGAAGTGTGATAAATCCATTTATCTGAGTCATTGTGTGGATACATTTTGTCATTTTCCACATCCTGGCCGAAATGTGTTTTCACAACTCCAGCGTAGAATAGCACGGTCACTGTGGCGCATCATGTTTGGTACAGAGTAAGAAAATCACAGTGACACTGTTCATGAGGAGACATCCTAAAATGCCTATTTTGAAAATTCGGTGCAAAAATTCCAAAAAAAATGACTGTTTGAGCATGCATTGCACAGTTTCCACACGCACTCGCACCTTTGCGAATTTGTAATATTTTTCACTCCAGATTTTCAACATTTGCATTTCCCCACACTGCCTTATGAACAGTGCAGCTGTCATGTTTCATATCATGGCCAAAATGTGTTTTCGCTCTTCCGGCGCAGAATAGTGCGGTCGCTGTGGGAAATCAGTGTTCGGTGCACAGTAAGAAAATCATACTGACATTGTTCATGACCAGAGGTGACAAAATGTCTGTGTTGAAATTTTGGTGAAATACTGCCACTGAATGACTGTGTTACAAGCACGGGTTAAGTAGTTTCACATACACAGGCTCGCACTTCTTTGAGCATAACCAGAAGGTTAGGGTTCCGGCCAACTTAAGAAGTATGACGGTGAAGTGTTAATCAGATGCAAGAGGAGTTGCATAGAGGTACTGTGTTGAGATATGGATGCTGAAGGGACGTGGATACAACTTGGGGGGGTGCATAAATGCCAAAACACCAGTGCAGATACCTGCAAGCGAGCGTTCGGCATTAACAAATGCTTGTTCCTTTTGTCTTACATTTATTAGCTTCAACCCTGCTGACAAGGACTGTAGATTGCATGCTGTTAGTTTGTTCTTATGGGAATGTTCCTTATCAGGAAGCCTAGAAGATTATATATTCATGGTTTGCGTGTTCATCTACATACATTATACCCATTATTCTGTTGTTGCAAACTCTGTAAATATTTCATCTTTCTCCTTTCTACTATGCTAATATAAACAGATGCAAGACTGTATAGCTTTTTCCTTGCATGGGCAAAGGAAACCGTTGACAGAAACTGCTGACATAATCATACTGCTCAAATAATGATTCATTCACATATCTGGACTGACTAATCGGTATGGGCTGCATGCCCATTGGCTCACCTGTGAACCAATGAAGTGATACATCTGGCTTTGCCAGTCGGCGCATGTGCAGGTGGGTGGGTGCTGCCGCTGACGGGGAGCAGGGCTGTGGGGCTCAGTGGGCGGGTGGGTACACTAGACTCACCAGGGTAGTAGGGGTATGTTATATGTTACAGATGCCCGCGATCGGCAGCGATTGGTCCACTGGACCACCAGGGATATTGGACATGGGGGGTATTATATCTGATGCCATGATCGGCACATAGAGGTCCACTGGACCACCAGGATATTGGACATGGGGGTACTATACCGATGCTTCGCGATCGGGCCCGTAGCGGTCCACTGGATCACCAGGGATATTGGACGGGGGTTCTTTACCAATGCCCGTGATCGGGCTGCAGGTATCGGTCCTCGACGGCTGCCTCGGCAGGGTGCCAGGCGCAAGTCGCCGATCGCGCACTGCATGCTAATGGCATGCAAATGGGGCCATATGAGATACAAATAGCCCCTGTGCGCTTTTGCATAAATTATGGCTCCATTTACATGTCCTTTTTGAATATTGTAGGTGCTGTGTATGGCGCAATGGTACTTGTGTTAGCGTGACCCCATGTTTCCACTTCTGGTACTTGCGCTGGCGCAGTGCCACTTACGCTTATGCATAGTGGTGGCTAGGGTGCGATCTTCGAAGTTTTTTTATAGCGTAGTTCGCGACTATCGCTTAGGCCACACTTCTCGCAATGAAAGCGAGTCACCCATGCCGCAGCGTTGGCGGTCTGCTTGAATATCCGGCACTGTCTTTCTTTATGCAGCTTTTTGGGAAAACTAGCCTGTGCGCCTACATTACTGTTACTAAGTTACTTTTTATGCGGTTCCATTCCCTGTTCACTTACTGCTCATGTCTACTCCACCATGCGCGTTACCCTTTGCGTTTTCATTTGCGTTTGCTTTTGCATTGTTTTTAACATTTCTGTCTGCACTACTATTTCTCTTTCTGTTTCGCTTTGCGTCACCATGCGCATTACTATTTGCGTTTGTGGTCACAATGTTACTATGTGACAAGACATCATGTGGCGGGAGCGTGGGGCTCCCCACGGCCGCATTACATTCACTATTTCTCGTTATCATTCTTAAAAAGAAGGGAAATTAGAGGCAAAAAACTCTGTTTAATGCATTAGTTAGGGTTGTTCCACACCGACAAAAGCAAGGAAATTCGGTGTTAGGGTTGAGCGCCCTTGGACCTTCCCCACACCCCAGCCGGCATCGGGGTGCGTATTAGGGTTGTCTGTCCTAACTCTCACCCCATTCTCCTAAATCTCTGCTTCTTCACACATGTGATGGGGTGAGAATTATGGCCGACAACCCTAATCGCACCCGATGCTGGTTGGGGGTGTGGTGGGTCAAGGCGCTCAACACCCAATTCACGTCGTCAGTGAGAAACCTAAATGCATTAAACTGAGTTTTTGCTCTAAAATATATATATATATATATATATATAAATATTGATCATCCACTGCAGTGTGATATTTTACCCTCTGCTCTACTGTGGTGGTATCAGCCATTTACACACACAGGTCACACAAGGTCACTGATATCATCACTCTACACCGTAGCTTTCCCTCAGCCTACAAGAAAACACCTGTGCTGTTACCATAGACACAAATGTAGAACTACATGAGGGGTCTCACTGCTGCCTGTAGCTAACTCAGCATTACAAAACACTCTCACCTATTCCCCACAATCTAACTTCCAGCTCATTACTGTGATACTGTCAGCTTGACTGCAGCCAGAATTCTAAAGAGCACAACTTCACAGAACAGTCTGTTCCTCACTGCTGCCTGTAACTAACTCAATTACCACTAAAAACAATCTCAGCTGTTCCTCACGCTCTGACTTTCAGCCCATTACCATTACTGTGATACTCTCAGCTTGACTGCAGCCAGACTTCTAAAGAATACAGCTTCACAAAATAGTCTCTTTCTCACTCCTACCTAAAACTAACTCATTTAGCATTGCAAAACACACTAATCTGTTTCCCAGAGTTTGTAACACTGCCAGCCCATTCACAGAAACTCACAGAATGAGCAAACACATAAACAGGAACAGAACACAAGACAACATAACAATACTTCTGAAACTCCTAGCCCTACTGTATAAATCGAATACATGATGTGCAGATTGTGTGCTATGGCAAATATCGTCACTCCTGCATAATGAGCTTTGGATATCTCACTCGTGCCTTCAGCACTCGTGAGATATCCAGAGCTCACTCTGCAGGAGTGACAATATTTGACATATCACACTCATGCAATACATGATGTATTTTTTATATATATATATATATATATATATATATATAATAGAGATAGATACATATACACACATATATATGATAGCGTATAGATACATATATGCACACACACACACACACACACACACAGTGTATGTATTTTGCAATATGTTGGTTATATGTTTTATATCAACATTCCAATGTATTACTGATATGCATATTAAGGTGCACACTTAGGAAGATAGGATTGAGGAAGGCAGTAAGCCCATAATAGCTTGTGTCCATTCACCCGTGTCACGCCATGGTATAATCCTGTAATAGATATGAATGAGTTTTTGTTTAAATTCCTGTTTGTCCTTGCTGATAACTTTCAAAGGCAGTCTGTTCCATGGGTTCACCACCCACTGAGTGTAAAAGGCCTTCATTCTGTTAGTACTGAATTTCTGTGGTCGTATCTGTAGAGGATGTCCTCTGGTTCCTTGCCTGTCATCTTTAAATTCAAACCCCAATTCACTAAACAGGTAATCCTCCTGGACTGTGTCATTCCATAGCAGTAGGTCCCCCCTCAACTTCCTGGTCTCCAAGGTCATCAAATCAAGTTTATTGAAACGTTTTTCATAGGACTTATGTCTAATATTGTAAACCATCTTCGTTGCCTGTCTTTGGACTCTTTCTGTCTTTTGCATATCACCTTTATTAATTGGGCCCCATACTGGGCTCCCATAGTTGAGGAGTGGCCTATCATATGTCCTATATATTGGCATTATAATCTCTTGGTTTCTGCTCCTAAAGTTTCTTTTGGTGGTATATAGGAGTCTTTTGGCCTTGGCTATCTGTGCCGTACTGTGGAATTTCGAATCTAAGTTTCTATTTATTATAACACCTTGGTCCTTCTCCTTATTAGATACTCTTATTTCCGTACCTTCCAAGAAGTACTTGTGCCTATGATGCTGCTTTCCGAGATGCATTATACAACATTTTTTAAGCAAAAAGGCATGACCCAGGGGATAGATTAACAGTCTGTTAATCACACACTAGTGGTGTAATGTGGCACGAGGTGCAGCTGAGTGCCATATTGCCCCAAGGGGATGATTGACTGTTAATCTAACTCCTGGGAATGCCTTATTGCTGTTATAAAAAAGTATTCCAAAAGAAGTCTTAAAAGTATACTTTCTGAATGTTTTCCTCATTTAGAGTGAGATTTTTAATAACATAGTTCTTCCACCAACAGTTTAAGAATGTTGGTTCAGAATCAGAATGCATAATTCCAGTCATTCAGCAGTGCTAGAGGATGGAATGCTGACAGAAAGAATCCATGTACCATGGTGAACAGGCTGTACATTACAGTGTAACAGGGATTAATGTAAGGCTGTTGGAATCCTAACAGCCAATCAGACTGCTGCATTTCTGAGACCCTTTCTATAATCTTTGAACTGCATGCCTCTCTCTCTAGCCCAGCTAAGGATATGATTTAGGTCAGTTTGAAGGAACACCCTGTCTTCTTCAGTTTGTGCAACCCCTGCAAGTTTGGTGTCATCTGTGTACTTGCATGTCCAGTTAGTTGCATTCAAACAACAGGAAGTCTTGATGTATTCTGACAATTGCAGTTAGCCCCAGCACTTGAACTACCCCAGAGATGAAAGAGTTAACTCTATGCTGACAGCATAGACGTTGGGATCAAGCTCGGTTCAAAGCACTGTCTGCTGCACTTGAAATTATAACCGTCAGATTCTTTACTCCGCCCTAACTGAGCAATCGCTCCAAGTTTGCTCCTCGCGTTTGGTACAGTAATCGCGGTTTATTCCATGAGATTTTTCTCCAACTTCTTGGTTAAGATTCCTGTCTGTGGTACAGTAAGTGGTATTAGGTAGTGGACTAGAGGTTAATTGTGAGGAAATTGAAAAAGTGCGGTCAGTTCAGCTGAACGATCATTTTGTTGTCTAAAGTTTCTTGTGGTGATTCCAGTGCCTATCTGTTCTTAAAAAAAAAACAAAAAAAAAAAAACGCATTTTCATTTTTTTCCAGCACCCATGACACGGTGAGGAACTGATAGGTTTGTCTTACTTGGACTGAAGCCGTTTAAAAGGTAAATTATTTTGTGGTTGGCCATGTCTGAAAAACCCAGGGGAAAAAAACGGGCCCACAGGGTTTCAGCACCGTAGTGTGTGGGGAGGCCTTTGCTAAGGCTGATTCCCACACCACCTGTGTATATTGTCTGGGGTTTGACCACCTCGATTCAGACTGCCAAGTTTGCAAGAATTTACCGAAGACCACCCCGGAAAAACGTTTGGGCAGGCTTAGGGATAAGGAGGCCGAGAAGTCTGCTGACCCAGATGGCCAGCCTGGTCCTGTTCCGACCGAACCTGAGGGAGTGCCCTCTGACCAGGGCCAGACTTCCTCGGGCAAAAGGAAAGCAGACTCCGAGGGTCGGGTTCTTCAAAAAAGAAAAGAAAGGATAAGTCGACCGGTTTGGATCCCGAATCCCTCCATCCGACAGCCGATTAAAATTGCCCGGGCGATTAACATTGTAGAATCGCTCCATCTGGTTCCGACTGAACTGGCTCCTGTTGGTAAGCACTTAGTTCAATCGCCTCCTCCGGTTACAGATTATTCTCTGGAGGAATATTATGATCTGGAATGGGAGGCGAAAGTTGAAGAGGATAACTATGATGGTGGGGAAGGTCTGGATGAGCCCTTGAACTGGACATCTCCCCAGACAGACCTTCTGAAGTTTCTCCTCCTAGGCTTTCTGAGTCCCCTTCTCACTTTATGTTCTACAAGAAAGTGGCTGAGACCCTCCAGCTCCCTGTGGATGAAGCTGTTGAGGAGGAAGAAGAGCCTGGTTTTGTTGAGATGATGGAAATCCAAGAGTCCAAGAGGTTGTCTATTCCCTTGTATAAATCTTTTGGGGAAACAGATACATAAACTTTTAAAAACACCAAATTCTCTGCCTCCTGTGGACAAGCGTATGGACAGGAGGTATATGCTCTCAGGCTCAAGTTCGGAGTTCCTGTACCAGCATTGTAGCCATGTTGAGGTAGTATAGGCTGCAGCCTGTGATAAGGCTGGCATTCCCTTGGCTTCGCACCCCCAGGATATGGACTCCAGGAAGATAGATGCCATGGCCAAGAAGCAGTATTTGGCATCTTCCTTGGGACTCAGACAGGTGAATTACATGGCCTATGCTGCCATGTTCCAAGCGTCCAGGTGGGAGTCTCTTTTGGAACTGGCTAAGCAGGCCTCCCTTCAGCTGGCGAAGGGAGCCAGAGGAGGTGGCTGCTGATGGGATTGAGGCATCAAAAGTTCAATTTTATGCTGCTGTCAACTCCAGTGATGTGTCATCTAGAGTCATGGCTACATCTGTTGCTCTAGAGGAATTGGCTTGCTCAGAATGTACTAGCCTATCACAGGATACATGAGCTAAGACCATGGATTTCTATTGTGTGTAGTTCTCTATTTAGAAACGAACAAGAAACACATAAAAAATGAACTAATACAGAGACCACCTATAAAAGTACTCAAGCAAAAAAACAAAACCGCTCCTCTCAAGAAAAACGCTTGATCTAAAAGAGCAAAACCTTACAAAAACACTATAACACAAACTCAAAAAACTTCCTCTCCCTTTTCTCAGATAAAGATTTCTTTAAGAGAAAGAGAGAAAGTAGGAAAGAGACAAAACAGAAAGCAGCATCCTCCCTCTCAACCCCAGAAACCCCATCAAGCAACACCCCAATATATCCCAACCAGTAAACCTCCCATCTGCCAAAGGCAAAACACAACACACTCCCAGGAGCAATCTGTTACCTTAAAACAAAGTAAATGCAGAAAGTAGCCAAACCAAGGGCAACTCTCATTTCAAAAATTTCAGCTTAAAGAATCAAATCTTTACCACACTACAAACAACTCCAGAAACAAGAAACCCCTAAAAGCAGAAAATTTCATCTCTTCTAACTTTAAAAACACAGAGAAATTCCTACAATTCACAGGAAACAAAAAATCATACTCCAAGTACTTACCCACTCAAATGGCCCATCCCACAAACTTAAAATACCTGAAACAAACACCTTTCAAGCAAAACTCAAAATGGTGACTCTAAGGAATAATTCTTCCCTCTCTAAGGCCAGAGACTAGCACAAGCACCCTGGACCTAAAAGGATACCTACTTTCACATTCCGTAGGTACTCCACACAAAGAAAGTACCACAAAGGACAGCTACCCTCAGGCCATTACCAATTCAGAACAATGCCCTTCAGCCTGTCTTCAACTCAGGGTGTTCACCAAGTGCCTGGCAGTAGGCAAGTAGTTTTCTTAAGGAGAAAAAAAATATCCATATTCCCTTACTTGTTAGCTGGCTCATGGTGGAGCCTTGATCTCAATTTCAAAATCAAATCAGATCTAAAAGTGACAGCAGGTACTCACTTACCCACAAGCTTCCTTCTCAACCTTCCCAAGTCAGTTCTTAAAGCCAGTGCAACTGTCCACTCATAGAAGTAGAACTAAACACAGTCTAACCAAGGCTTTTCTTCCTTTAGTAAAGGAGTAAAAGTTAATTTGGAGCTGGTCTCTTCCTTCACCACCTAGTCTCTCGACCAGCAAGACATTTCTGATTACTAAGACACATGGCAGCTTCCACAGCAGTAGTCCAAGGGACAGATTTCAGATAAAGCAGCTCAGGTTGTGCACTGCTGTCATTCTCAGACGCCTCCGGCGGGCAGCCGGTATGCAGGTGCTGGAGCTGCCCACCGGCCAGCGGGATCCAGCTGGGGTGGGGGAGAGGGGTGGCTAGGGGTGCTGGGGATGACTGCAGGCATACTGCCGCTGGAGGCGGCATTACCGAGGGCTTGGGGCTGGGAGGGGGTTCTCAGTTTCATTTGGCGTAGGAGCGCATCGCATAGATGCTGGGGGTTGACAATACTTTATTCACTGGAGCGGCTTTTGTAATGGGGGGCAAGGGGTTGCTAACAACTTTACAGCCACCGGGCATGGCTTCATACGGAGGCATGGGGGTGCACCATGTCCATTACCTCTGCCAGGGGCAGCATTGTACAGGGGCTTGGGGCTGAGGGGGGCTCACTGGATTGCCAGGGTGGCGGGCACCCGAGCTGCTGCCCGCAGTGCGTCAGCCTGCCTGTAGGTGGCAACTGACATAAGTCTAGTTTTCTAGACTTATCTTTCTGTGGCACATCCCTGGACTTGCCCTGGGGTTGTGCCACAGAATTGGGCTGTGAATAGGGCTGCCCCGGTATGCATGGGGACGCCCCCTCACAGCCCCTCCTGATGCGCCGCATAGCATTACTGGTGGTATGCGGCACATCGGGGATGTGCCCGCACATTGGGGTTGTGCCGGCGCATCAGGGTTGTGCCGGCACATCGGCACCCTGCCTGAATCGCCCTTGGGTGCATTTTGGGGATGCCCTGGCGCATCCCTTCTGTGAATCCTGCCCCATATCTCTAAACCCATTAGACTGAATTCAAAATCAGGTAACCACTCTCTGCTGGATGGGATAGTCTCTAACTGCCCTCATAGGGTGCAGTCTGTTAATGTTCTTTCTGATGGTATTAGTGACCACTCTCCAGTTTTCTGCTTATGGAGTAACAAATGCCTGAACCCTCCACCCAAAATTACAGACTCTAGGAATATGCAATTATGTGACTTCTCAGCCTTCCTGTCATCTCTTTCTACTGCAGATTGGAGCCCTATTAAAGCATTGCCTGACAGCGACCAGGCCTTAGACTACTTTATTAATACACTGCAAGCTGTAATAAAACAACATGCTCTCCTAACAAAAAGGAGGTCCAAAGGCTTGAAAGCACCTTGGCTAAGCAAGGACCTGAGGCATCTCATGCACCATTGAGACTCCACTTGGAAAAACTTTAAGAAAAGCGGCAACCCTTCTGTTTGGCAGACCTTCAGGCAACTTCAAAATTTATGCAAGAGTAAGCTCTATAGTGTAAAATGCAAGTATTATGGTTCTCTGCAGACTGAATGTCTCAGTGACCTCAAGGCATTCTGAAAAAAAGTCAACACTTTAATTAAAGGTAATGCACCCGTCTTCCCTAACACCGTAACAGCTAGTGGCACCACACTAGTTGACCCCCCTTCTATTGCGAATTATTTAAATCACTTCTTCACTGACCTCAATAGCTATACCTCGCACTTTCCACCTTCTCCCAAATTTGACCCCTCTCTCTCTCACACAAACAACTTTTCTTCTGCCCTAAATTTCACTTCAAATTAGCTACACACAAAGAAGTACTGTAGCTACTTTTAAAGTTAAAGAAAGATAGTTCCCCTGGTTTTGAGTCTTTAGAACCTTGTTTTCTTAAACTAGATGCTTCAGCCCTAGCTGTTCCTATCCATGATTTGATAAATAAGTCTCTTTCTACTGGAAGGGTGCCAGCTAAATGGAAAGTCACAATAGTCATTCAGCTGCATAAGTGTGGTGCACACACAGTTGAAAACTTCAGAATCATATCAATCCCTCTACCCAATAGCAAAGATTCAAGAACGACTTATTTTTAAACAACTTCAGTCCTACTTAGAATGCCATCTCCTCCAATTGAATTGTCAGCACAGTTTCAGAAAGAATTACAGCACCCTCACTGCTCTTACCAAAGTAGCCTCAGACAACATCTCCTCACTCGACAATGGGCTTTACACTGGGGCCATTATTGTAGATCTAACTAAAGCCTTTGATCTGGAAAACCACAACCTTCTACTTCACGAGCTACACTCTTTGGGTCGGGACCAGCTGTCACTTTCCTGGTTCCAGAATTACCTGTCCGACCGCTATCAAGGAGTAAAATGGTCAGGAGCGCTCTCTTCTGTTAATACTATAACCCCTGGCATACCTCAAGGCTCAAGCTCAATTTTCTTCTCTTCTCTCTGTGTTTAAATAACTTACCCCTGAAATGTGGCGGTTCCCTGGTGCAACTTTATGCTGACGATGCTGTTTTATACTGGTCTTCTTGTGATACCCAATGGCTTAATCATAACCTGGAATCAGATTTCCATACACTTGAGAAATGGTTCCTTAAGAATCACGTAGTCATCAACACCAGAAAAAAACAAATCAATGCTATTCTTTAGCCCCCTGTGGAAAAGTGACACCCCATGGCATACTTCATATTCAGTCCTCTTCTAGTGACACCCCTGAATCTCTGCAATCATTCAAATACTTGGGTATCCGGCTAGACCCCTCACTCTCTTTTGAGCAGCATGTGACACAAAATACTAAAAAACTCAATCAGAAACTAGGTTTGCTCTATCGCCTATGTCCGCTCCTCTTTCATGCCTCCTGTGAAAAGATTGCCACTTCCTCCTCACCATTCTCTGCTACGGTGCCCCTATATTACTATCTGCCAAGGTGATCACACTCTCCTGGTTCAGAATGCTATACTACAGGGTGGGCCATCTTGCTCTCGGAACCAACTGGCGCCACCACCATTGCGAGGTTCTAGTGTCACTAGGTTGGCCTAACTACGATCAAAGATTGCAGTTCTCCTTCCTCTGCTTCATCTACAAACTCTCCTTACTCTTCTCCCACCCCTCCACCTGAGCAACCTTCTGACATGTAAATCCTCTCCACTTTTACTCAGGTCTTCCTCTGCACCTTTGCTTAACATTCCTTATCCCTGCCTAGTTATAGGCAGGCAGTCTTTTGTCTACTCTGCACCCACCATTTGGAATTCACTCCCCTTATCCTCACTCTCCTCTCTTTCTATGTTCAAGCGCTCACTCTCTGTGCATCTGCTGCAGTCTAAGCCCTGCTCCTGCTTTGGCTAATTCCTTACAGTACCCAACTGAATTAAGTGTATCTTCCTTTCTAGTCTTTTCCTCCCTTACTATGCTGCTCGATTCTCTACCTTTAAATCCTTGTATTACCCTGCTGAGATCCATGGTCCTTCTGTGGTCTATATGATTGTGGTTTTGGAGGTGTTTCCTGTCTTAGTTCTCCAGACACTGTACTACAGTGAGTGTGTCATGCTGCTACTCTGAGTCACTCCGTATGGTTACACTTGTTTGCACTGTTCACCATGCCATGCTTGTACTGTTCACTATGTCATGTTCACTATACTTGTTTGCACTGTTCAATTTGCAAAGGTGAACAAATGTATTTATACTGTGTATATTTTTTTTTCTTGCATTGTATTAATTGTGTTTTATTTGTCATATATTTTATTGCTCTCACTAATGTTTGGCTACTTTTTGATACGTTTTAATGTATTGTACCCTGTCCCGAGTCACCCCTGAAAAAGGACTGTACCATCTCAGTGAGCCTACTTGGTTACCAAAATTCAAATAAATAAATAATGTGCTTAATAGGTCCTATGCTCATCTAAGCCCTAATCTCTGCAAGACCACTAATTAAAGACCACAGTGCCAAGTGCATGCATGTGAACTGACTGCAATCAGCCACAAAAATGCACTGGTAATACAGCAAAACAAACAGTGATAGATGTCTACTAGCAAAGACTGGAATAGTGAGTGGGTCTCAGCATCAGTGCAGCAGCCGTGTAAGTAACCAGCACACCCAGCCAGATAATTCCAAGCTTCACCACAAGACAACAAATGGCAAAATCCAACATCCTGTGGTCCTTAATTGTATATAGTAGCCCATGTAAGTAGTAGTCTCTGCAGTAGAAGCCACTGACAGACTGCAAACGATGATGTTACTGGTTGGAACATCTGTAACAGCCTACATAAGGAGCTGGGTTTAAAGACCAAGGAGACAGGAAACAAAAAAGAGACAAGTACACAAGAAGAGGACAAGGGTAGCCCACATGGGAGTGCAACGTCCTCCACCAATGCCACTAAACCCAGTTTCCATCCTAATAAATCCAGGTTCTCTATTATATCAAGATAGGTTCCACTGCCTTTAAAGCAGTACTCCATGATTGGTGGAGAGGGGGTAAAACTTAAAAAAAAATGTCTTTGCTCTTTGTATGGTGTCATAGTATGAGTCATATACTGTACTTAAAAAATGGTTGCTTAAACTTTGATTTTTGATTGGAGCCCTACACAGACTTTCTAGGTCTACTGTTTTTGCTTTCCTGGAGAAGGGGTGATGGGCTTGGTAATACACAAGCCATGTAACCCTCTTACTGGCCACCAACTGCAGGGAGTAGGACAAAAAAACTGGGGCCTTTCATAACTGGAAGAGTGGGCCCTAATTACTTCTTTCTTAAACAAAATTGAGTTCTAACAGCACTGTTCACCTCTGTTAAGATCCATGTACATCATATGTTTTTCACATTAGTAGTGACAGGAGGGCTGGTGCTAACATGGACTTCCTGTACAGTAGCATAGATGCTGCTTCTATTAGCCTTGAACATTCACTGAACCTTCTTTAAACTACAAAGGTTGCTGTTCTTGTTGACTGTGCAAGTGTGTTTGTTCGGTTACTAGAGAAGTCCTAATTATGGGAATGTAGTGCCCTCTGCCTTCACCCATTCAGTTATCACATTTACAACAGGCCCGCTGCAAGATAAATGCAAAACATATCTAAGCATTCACCCAGAGATGATAAAAGGAAGTGGCTGAGTCATCAGATTTAGGCAGTGTTGTGTACTGAATATTGTTGCATCCTAAGGACAATGGGGCATATTTCTGCTAATAAGCTTTTGCAAAGTTTGGGAAGAGAGGTCTTAAGAGAGAAGGGCATGTGAGTGATATTTATCACATATAATGTAACTTGCACTCAGTGAAGTAATTGTCACTACTTGCAGTTGTCATCCTCGGATTTAATCATCCCCAGCGGATGGAAAAGAAAACTAAGGTTCTGACTTGGAATGACATGGGATGATGTGGAGATTAAATGGATACTTGTTGGCCAAGGGGTAGTTATGAGGTAGTTTTTTGTGCATGTTTTTCAGATGGAGGGGGAGGTTAAGCCTCAGCAAAGTTCTTTTTTTTTAACAGTCTATTTTGTTGCCTATTAAGAAGAAAATTACAAGTGTGTGAGCAGATACATCACCAAATAACAAATAACACGTGCCATTATTAGGAAAGACAAGAACAACTATTTGTCCCTACTCGACTGGAAGACAGAATTCCAGGTTCATACATAAATTTATAACATGTAACAAGTCACACTTGCAGCTGGCCTGGTGTTCCTTCAAGAAAAAAAATAACAGTAATCATGGTACCGGCTCTGTAAAGCTGCGTGGAACAAAAGATTCAAAACACATTTACCTTAGTGACGTATACAGCACTTCTGCTACATATAGTAAATATTAATTTCAAAAAGCTTTGTTTAATGCACCATTAGGGTTGAAACGGTTAAAAGTAGGGAAATGCAAAACTTAGGGTTCCCAGACATAAGGCCCCACTCCCACTGTACATGCAGGAACAGGCATGTGGGGAACTTCGGCTTCTCAACACCTCACCCACACCCTCGGCTTCCAGTCGTAAGACCTCACCCCCATCCTGCATTCAGGAACAGGTGTGATGGGTGTACCTTGATGTTTCAAACCCTAATGCTCACCCCATTCTCTTATTCTGTATCCATATTACCTTATCTAGTCTTGGAATGGGGTGAGCATTAGGGTTCAAAACACCAAGGTACACCTGTCACACCTGCTCCTACATGCAGGGTGGGGGTGAGGTCTTATGATTGGAAGATGAGGGTGTGGATGGGTGTTGGGGTTGGAAAGCCTAAGTATCCCTCATGCCTGTTCCTGCATGCACAGTGGGAGTGAGGTCTTATGCTTGAGAACACTAATTTTGCATTTCACTACTTTTAACCATTCAACCCTAATGGTGCATTAAATATAAGTTTTTTGCAATGAATTTCCTTATTTTTTCAGATGAACTTGCCCATTGGTAGAAGTTTTTTCACCAGATTTTCAACATGGCATTTCTGGGACCTCACCTCATGAACACTGCCATTGTCATTTCATTCATTGGTTCCAAAAGGTGATTTCACACAGCGACTACACCATTCTGTGCCACAGATGCAAAACCACCTTTTGGACAGGATATGAAAAAAGACAGCTGTACTATTCATGAGGTGGTGTGAAAAAAAATGTCAATGTTGAAAATCTGGAGTCAAAATATTGTAAATCACTAAAATAATGTGCCTACATAGAAACTGCACAAATCATGCTCATAACGCAGCCATTTTTCATAATTTTTTCACAAATTTTCAACATGGGCTTTTTGGGACCCCACCTCATGAACACTGGCACTGTCATTTTGTTGATCAGTCCTGAAAGGTGATTCAGGGCAGCGACCGCGAAATCACCTTTTGGGGCTGAGTAACGAAATTACAGTGCCAGTGTTCATGAGGTGGAATCCCAAAAGCCCATGTTGAAAATGTGGTGCAAAAATATCTAAAAATGGCTTAGATATCAACATAAGTTCAAAACACCATTGAATGCCATTATACAGAGCTTACCTTGATTCTTCAGTTCGCGGTTCGGCTTTGAAGGGAGCAGACATGATCCAGTCCACAGAAGATAACAGCACTGACCTTCTGGGGTAAGTATAGGGTGGGGGTGTGTGGGGAGGTAGGTGTGATGCTTGGCCAGCTGGTTATGATTGTTGGATGATATTTGTAATATAAAAATATAGTGTGTGATTGTCCCAGTGCTTCCATGGGTGCCCCCCCCCCAGGTTTCAGTGACAATGAAAGGATATATATTAAACCAGGAGATCTCTGTAATGTAATTAACTTCCTTGAGACACTGCATTTTATTGCCTTGTTTATGATCTGTTGCTGCCTTGAAGTTGGGAAGCTAAATATACAGTTTATTACAGGACAGGACAGGACAACATTAAGCTGATTGCTGTTGGCTATATTTGCACCTAAGTGACATATGGCAGGGATGTAAAAATCTTTGATGTTCCTTGGGAAAACAGGAACTGCTCAAAGATCAAAGAGAAAATGGCTAATTAAGGAGTCATATGTGGGAAATGAGTTTTTGCTGATGTCACCTTATTTAAAATACCTTCTGATAGGACATCATGTTTGTATTTTTTTTATATCTTAAAAGGAGGAGTTAGATGACTCATAGAAGGGGTATGGAGAGAGACAGTTTAAACGATACTGTGTTTGAGCTGTTGAGATATATTCCATCTTGGGAAAGAGACTGATAAGTAAGGGTGTAAGTTTGTCACAGAGGTCACAGAGGTCACGGAAACCGTGAATTTCGGGTGCCTCCGTGACTTTTGCCAGATTGCTGGTTTCCACATTCGCACATGCACAGTAGCACTCTGCCCCATTAAATCCTCCATTTTCAGAAGGGCAGAGCACTGAAATGCACATGTGCAAATCGCGTGATGCTCCAGTACATTAAAAAAGACCTTTTACGCAGGCGCTCGCATATTGGTGCCATCTTCTCCTCGGCTCATGGTCAGCAAGCAAATTGGAGGCACAGAACTATTTCTAGTAGCATAAAAGGCAATTGGTTCGATCACTTCAATCCCCAGACTGTCAGCATTTGTCTGAGGCTTGGAAGGGGAGGTAAAACTTAAATAAAGCAGCTGTAATGCGAGGAGAGTTAGCGAGTGAACTTGTGGGCATGTCACACATGTGGGGGCTTCTGCCTTGCCCTTGACTGTTTTCTGTGGCAAACAGCAAGGGGACAGAAGAGAATAAGATCCCCAGAAGGAAGTGAAGTGGTGGCAAAGTTGAAGGGGGCTGGAATCTGAGGGAGGCAGCAAAAAATGAAATTGCTGTACTGGGAAGGGGGAGAGAGTTAAAGGAAAACTGCACCCTCATATCTTCTAAATGTCATTTGCTTCCATGTCAACAGACAACTCTTTTCATGTAGCTGTTAAAGATGTATGCAATTGCTTCTGTTAGTTTTCACACTTCATACTAAGCCCTGTCACTCTCCTGGGAGGGTCCATTTCATGGTTGTTGAAATCTCATTGTCCCTAATAGCTACATTAGCATATGAGAATGTGATGCGTAATCAACCTTTAAACTCCCCAGTATGCCTGTCTGCTTAAGTAGTTTTAAAAGAAGCAAGCTGCAAGAAGCTGTGAAATACCACATTTACCTTCAATAAGTTTCACAAGCTATCTGAGTTGTAATGCAGTTTTTTCACCCTTAAAACTCCATTCAGTTTATAAGTTTCCAGAGAGTTTTTGCAGGGTATTTGTTATTTTAGCATAGAGATACATGACATAAATGGTTGATCTGACATCATGTTCTCATATGCTGATGCAGTTCTCAGGGACAATGAGATTTCAACAACCACGAAATGGACCCTCCCAGGAGAGTGGCAGGGCCTAGTATGAAGTATGAAAACTAACTGAAGCAGTTGCATACATCTTTAACAGCTACATGAAAAGAGTTGTCTGTTGACATGTAAACAAATAACATTTAGAAGATATGAGGGTGCAGTTTTCCTTTAACTTGTGGGCTGTGGATGAAAATGCTTCGGCCAGGCCCATGAAACTGGTGGCAAAGGGAGTTGAAAAGAAGGAGCTGGCTGCTCTGACTGACCTGTTGGAGGATTGGAGGAGGAGGAGGAGCAGGAGGTACTGGGGAAGGGAGCCCTTCAAGCTGAAAAGAAGAGAAATGCTGATGCAAGTGAGATAAAGATGTAGGGAGCAAAGAGGACTGTAGAAAGAAGTGCCATAGAAAGAACTACAGTGCTTGGAGACAGATGTTAGAGTTATTTATTTGTGGAAGCCCCTCTGCAAAATAAAAAGGTGTTTAAAAACCGAAGTTCAGAAAACGAGCAAATAAATGAACAAACATATACAAAAATTATATTTATATATATATATATACACACACATACCGGATATTGGAAAGCCCTGCAGAAACCAGCACAGCATCACTTGAGTGGGTGTGTGCTCTGGATTAAGTTGTTTTTAGCTAGAAGAGAGGTGGAGTGAAGGATTTCCACAGACAGCCACCGTGCATATTTGATCCTGTGAAGTGTGGAGAGAGGACCTTGTGCAACCCTTCACCTGCCTTGAAGCAACCCGAGACCAGCCCACTTCCAGGGTACCTGACTGGAGACAGAAGGCAGAAGACCTACAGACTACAGTGAATGTAAGGTATGTGATTCACTTCTATAAAACTTGGGGGTTGTGGGGCACTGTTTAGTAAATGGGATATTTAAAGCATATCAATTCATTTCATCCCATTTGTCCAGTCTGTCCACTCCTTACATGCTAACCAACTATAAATTGTATAGTGGGGAAAATGCTTTACTGTACTGGCTGAGCCAGAGACCCAAGAGGGGTTGGTGTGGTGGCCTGTCACTGGGATTGACAAGGCTAGATACATACAGGTAAGTTGCAGCAACACAGGCTGACATCACTTTCGGGCTTTTTCCCAGCATGCTTGAACTGAAGTCCTGCCTGAGTGGGACAAATTGTAGTCACTCAGATCCATGGTTTTGTGGAGGTGATGTAATTGTTTGTATGCTGCTGCAGTGCTGCCTATGCAGTGCAGCTTAAAAGGGAGAGGTGTGTGGCAGTGATGTCAGTGACAGCAAATTGAGGTATCAACTCTTGCTTGGCAGGGTGGATTTTGTTGGGCTAGGATGCTGCAGTCCAACAAAATCCATGCTGCATGGCAGCTTAATTACACTACTGGATTTGTCTTACTCAGGCAGGAGTTCAGGCTGGGAAACTGCCCAGAAAATAGAAGACTCTCGGTCACCTTGTATTGCTGTCACTTAGCTTTGTGTCTGAGCCAGTTGCCAAAGAGGGGCTGGTGTGCTGCCATGTCACTGAGATTGACAAAGAGCTGAGTGGCAGCAACACAAGGTGACTGTTGGGTTTTCTGTTTCTGGGCTTTCCACAGCCTAACCTCTGCCTTGGGAGTACAAATCTAGCCGTACAAATCTGAGACTGGCGCACACTGTGCTGTGGGGCAGTTGCTTGCAGAGAGTTGGACTGGCTTACTTAGATCCATGGTGGTGGTATGTAGAGGTACTGCCTAAACAGTGCAGCTTAAAAGGGAACAATTTTAGTGGCAGTGAATTGATCTGGCATGCATGGCAGGGAGGGTTTTGTTGGGCAAGGATGCGAATGCTGGATGCAGACTGTGCATTACACACACACGTGACATGAGGTTCTGTGCCAGCCCTGCTGCTGATATTTTCATTTTTGCATTGTCAAAGCAGCATAGTAATGTTTTGCTTTGTCTTTTTTCCACCTAGCAAGCCTTGTCTGGGGTGAAGTTCACAGACTGAGTTCGACATCAGCTGAAGAAGTTCAGTTCTTGACCCGAAGTGACCAGCCCCTCCATCACTCCATCCATCCCTCCATCCCTCCAGCTAGAAGACTGACTCCGTCATCCTTCAGTGAAGACACTGAATAGAAGAAGATCAACATCAGATATGCTGGACAGTACACAGTCATCTTGTGAACTGTACCACCACCAGCTATTTGAGACACATCTCTTATTTAAAAAAATACCATGACACAGAGACATTTTCAGAAAAAAAAATATCTTTATTTTCTGAGACTGTGGTAGCGTATAAGAAATATGTCAAGTTACAGAGCACCATATTTTTGTTACATTGTGCACATCTGGCACTGGCATGTGGTAGTAGTAGTGTGCTGTGAACAGCAGAATGTTGAGAGCATTTCAACATTGTAAAATACAGTAGTAGTAGTACTGTAAACTAATTTAGAACGTTGAAATAGAATCCCTCAGTCAGGATCAGGGTCACCTAGTTTTTGAAAATGGAGGTAGATGCACAAAATCCAGGGGGAACACATTCTTCTTCAGATAAATATGTCAAATCTAAGATTTAAGAAAAGCACAAATGAACGCTGTGCTCAGTATGCCAGTAATGCTTTTCATGTGAGTGTTGGCAAACTCTTCTGTTCCACCTGTAATGTGCCAGTGAATCTTTCAAGAAAGGCAAGCTGTGAAAAACATTTGGGTAGTACAGTGCATCAAAGGAAATGCAAAACTTTAGAGCAAGCAAAGCTGAAATGTGTAAAAAGACAAAAAACAGTGACTGAAATGTTTAGAAATTCAACTGAGAAGCAGTTACATAGACAAACTGAACTTTACAAATTCACGGAAGCTTTTACAGCGGCCAATATTCCATTGCACATGCTTGACAATACATCTCTGAAGGGTTGCTTAGAAAATGGGTTGAAAAACATTGGGATAATCCCTACATCCCATCAGCTGAGACGACTGTATCTACCGAAAGTGTTTGAGGGTCACAAATTTGCTATAAAAGGACAACTTCAGATGTGCTGTGGTCTTAGTGTTGTATGTGATGAAACCACAGATGCTGAAGATAGATATGTGTTCAATGTTCTCATTGTACCAGCGTTAAAGCTTCTTACGAGGGTGACAGTTCTGGCTCCACTACAGCAAATTCAAGTGAAACAGTGCTATCAGCTATTTTACTTGACAGTGTTATACTGGAGAGAACTAACTATAAAACTGTTAGTCAGGCTGTCATAGATGTGCTTCAGAAGTATGAAGTTCCTTTTGATAAGGTTTCAGCTTTTGTGACAGATAATGCTGCATATATGTAGAAAGCATGGAACAGTAGCTTGAAGAACTTGTTTTTGAATGGGGTACATGTAACCTGTACTGCCCATTTGCTAAGTTTAATTGCTGACATTTGGTGGAATAATTTTAAACTGGTTAACAGTTTTGTTACAGCTGTCATAGTTTTACAGCATGCCCAGCTCGTAAAGCGAGATTTTTGTCAGTGTCTGGTAGACAGTGGTAAAAATGGTTGTATTCCACCAGCTCCAGTAATTACTCGTTGGAATAGCTGGTTCAATGCTGCTTTGTATCATTGCTCACATCTGCAGGAATATGTGGATTTCTTTGGGGAAGATGCAGATGAAAGTGCTGCTAATCAGGACGTGTTGAGTTAGCATAGTCTGATGAAGTTAAGGGTGATCTGCAGATTATGCTGCAGTATGCTCCTAGAATAATGCAGGCATTAACAAGTTATGATGTAGCAGTTCCTCTAGCTCACAAAGTAATTGATGATTTAACAGATTTATCCAATTGGGCACAGACTAGTTCTGAGCAGTGTGCACACAGACTAGCAAAGAAAGCTTTAGCTGAATGTGCAAATAAAATAAAGTCATACATTGCAGAAGATACGCATTCCAGGTTCTGTCAGGCAGCGGCTTCATTTTTTATAGCTTGCTGTATTTTTGACTCTAGCAGAGCAAAATGGCTCAATATGACTGAAGATAACGTGTTTGATGGCATACCATTATTTGAGGAGATCCTTAAAGCAAGAATAGAATTTCGTGCATACAGAAATTTCTTAGCAGAGATTAACTGTGACGACATGAGTAGTTTTTGGAAAAGTATGTCTGAACGATTTCCAGAACTGTCGCAGATTGCACTTTATTGTCTGTTAGTGCCAGTAAACAGTGTGGATGCTGAACGCTCATTTTCAACATATGGTGATGTACTGCAGGACGACTGCAGACAAATTACTTCTTCAAACTTGTCTGTAAAACATGCTGTTCCAAAATGCTGATAAAATTTGAATTGTTGTTTTCTATCTGTCTGACTACAATCCAAGTAAGTCAGTAACTGTTTTGTTCTCAACATATATAGATGTGGCTAATTTTATTTGTTTTGTGGAACAAAATATGCCCCACTCTTGTCAGTGCCTGTCATTTAATTTTATTTTTTTGAAGTCAGGTATTCAAGTTCAATTTAATGTGCAGGTAATTTAGCTCAGTACTGGCTGACATGTTGCTACCTGCAGATCTAGAAAATGTGTGCGAGGGGCAGGTAGCATAACAATTTTGCCTGTCACACATATGTGGGACTGGAATATTGCCCAATGTACATGTAGGTTTGGGCAGAGCATGTCAAGTTGTGACTTTCTCTAGGTTACTGTTGCTTGTTTGTGCTAAGAGATGGAGCAGCTTTGTAATGCTTCTCCAAATGCTGGATATGCTGCTGCAACAAAGTTTAAATGACTTACTCCCAAGCCCCCACCCAGTGGCATGGACTGAAGTGATGTGGTCACTGCCACATCTGGTGCATGGAATGCCACCCCTGTGAACCTAAAGTGTGTGAGATGCACCTCACACTCCTAGTTGTCTCCTTCTTCTTGCACAAAGCCCTGTGCTGTGCATAACAGTGACATCCCACTACACAATGCTTTAGCTGCTGCAGCACAGAGTGCCAATGCCAAAGCTTTAGTAAAATAAAGAAATGACTTAATCCCGAGCTCCTACCCAGTGGCATGGACTGAAGTGATGTGGTCACTGCCACGTCTGGTGCATGGAATGCCACCCCTGTGAACCTAAAGTATGTGAGATGCATCTCATGCTCTCAGTTGTCGTCTTCTTCTTCTTGCATAAAGCCCCGTGCTGTGCATAACAGTGACATCCCACTACACAATGCTTTGGCTGCTGCAGCACAGAGTGCCAGTGTCAGATGTTTCAGGACTTTCTCTCTCTCTCTCTAGATGGTCTCAAAGCTTCCGTACTAAAGTTTTTCTCCAAGTCTTACTTTATTGACAAGCATATTTGGTTGTTGTTGTCTTGTTGTCAGTCATTCATTTCTTGATTTCCTTAGACAGTACTGTCTTAACAGATGCAGCTGGCACTAGTCTGTTCTCCTCAGTGTCACAGCCAATCTCAGCATATGTTGTTTCAGGTACACTGCCATGCAAATACAGATGCTGAGAGGGACGTCATAACATAATGCAACAGCACATGTATGTTGCATGTTGTGCTACGAGTATGTCACATGTACCTGCATCTGGTGGGACACTACTGCTTGAGTGCTTGGGGACAGCAGGTTAGTGGGAAGTGTGGCAGAAGAATCAGTAAAGAGAAAGACGACAGTTTGAATCACAGAATCATTCTTCAGAAGCTGTCAAAAAAGTCTGCTTGGACTGTTTTCTCAGTCCAAAAAACTATGTAACTGTCAGGATGTTGCAAGGGGCACTGCAAGACAGGTCCATTCCAGTTCTGTTCAGTTCAATGAATGATTAAATGATATCATGGTGGCGGATCTGTTAGCATTTCAGTTCAAGATTAACTTGCATGTGAGAGGATTCTCAACTATCTCAGTTGAGTTATATATGTTGTCATCATGCAGTTGTCAAGTACTGTCTGGACATGTAAATATCTTACTAATGTAATGTGTTTGGTGTCACACCTGTTCTCTAACATTTCATGTATTTTTGTGAATACTATGGAAGTAGTGTACAGTATTTTCTATGTTACAAGACAGAGTTGATGTGCTAATTCTACTGCAACTTCATAAAATGATGTGCCTTTGAAAATGTTAACAAAATATTTTCCACCAGAACTTTTATTTAAGTAAATAATGTTATGCAAAGTGACATTCACATTGCACAACAGGGTTAAACTTCTTTGGTGTCACAGCTTTGTCTTTCCTTCCTGTCTACAGCCCAGGTATCACAATCTAAACTTTGTTTCAGCAACTTCTTGTAGCAAAGAGAGAGCACATTTCGGGCAACACAGACTGATAAGAGTTATGTCACTGAATTAACATGTTGAGGCTGCAGTAAATAAGTTAAACACTGCAACACATTAACGTGTTAATTCATTGACAGACCTCTATCAGTCTGTGTTGCCTGGAATGTGTTCTATCTGTGGTACAAGAAGTTGCTGAAGCAAAGTTTAGGTTGTGTGCACCTGGGCTGCAGACAGGCAGGAAAGACATGGCTTTGACACCCAACAATCTTCTCAGGCTGCACACTTGGTTGGTCACCAGTTAATCAGACATCTGGCAGGTACTTAGGTGGTGGTCTTAACCTTTTTTTGGGGGTGGGAATCTGCCTTTCCTGTCCCTGTATCTCCAACAGTACTGACTATATGCTGCATTGTTTGAGAGGTTCTTGTGTGCGTTAACAAACACCACATAGATTTTGCTAAGAGTTTGTTTTCTTTCACTCCATTCATGTTGTACAGGTTAGAATCATCGATTCCAACAAGTTAAGCATTCACTTAGATTGTCCTGTTCCTCTCAGGAACAAATCTTTGAGGCCCAGATATTCAAAAGGGTTGCACATGGTGCAACAGTGTTGCACCATGCGCAACCCATTGATGCGCCCCGGCGCGATATTCAAAAGGGAAAAGTGCATGGCACAAATACTGATGTGCCGGAGCACATCAGTAATGTATGCAGGTGCAGGGAGGCGTGCCCATGACATACCCTGCCGCACAGCCCGATCATTCAGCCCGGATGTGCAGAGCCATGCATGCGCAAACCCCTACCCGCGCCAGCACAAACTGATCCCCAAAAAAGGAACAACTGATGGCCACCCACAGGTGAGCTGTTGCATTGCAGGGCTTAACACGCAGCTGCCACCTGTGGGTGGCCACCGAAATTCGCTGTACCTGGCGGTGTTTCATGCCCGATCACGGGCATTTGTAAAAAAAAAGATTAATGTCCAATATGCCTGGTGGTCCAGTGGACTGCTATCTGGCTGATCACGGGCATCTGTATAAGAAAAAGAACATGTCCTATATCCCTAGTGGTACAGTGGACTGCTATCTGCCCGATTCAAGTTGTATAAAAAAGGCGTTGTCCTATATCCTGGTGGTCCAGTGGACTGCTATCTGCCCGATCACGGGCATTTGTAAAAATAATTCAATATCCTGGTGATCTGGTAAAGACACCACCCACCACCCACTGGGCCGCTGCCCTCCCCCAGTCAGCTGGTGACAGCACCCACCACCTGCCACCTGCCCGCCCGCTGACTGACACCTTGGTAGGGCTTGCACGCCCATTGGTCCACAGCTGAGACAAAGGATGTGCAGTTTCACACTGTATACATTCCAGATATGTGAATGATCCCATTCACATATCTGGAATATGTAGTTCGGTATGGGCTGCACGCCCATTGGCCCACACTGTGGACCAGTGGGCATACAGCCCTACTGAGGTGTCAGTTGGCAGATGGCAGGGCGGCAGGTGGGTAGGGTGCTGCTGCTTGCCGGTTGACTGGGGTGAGGGAGCAGGGCGGTAGGGCTCAGTGGGTGGGTGGGGGGTACCACTAGACCACCAGGGATATTGGAATAATTTTTTTTTACAAATGCCCGTGATCGGGCAGATAGCAGTCCACTGGACCACCAGGGATATTGGGAATATTTATTTTTTTATACAGATGCCCGCGATCGGGCTGCAGGGGGCGTTGGTCCCCAATGGCTGCTGCCTGGCAGGGCGCCAGGTGCAAGTCGTTGGAGATCGGTGCACCTGCATGCAAATGGGGCCATAATGACATGCAAATGGCCCCATGTGCACCTTGCATACTTGCATCTCCATGCTCCACTCTGGCCACTTGTGCTGGCGCAGTGCCACTGCACCATGCACACTCGAGGTGGCCAGGGTGCGATATTCAAAGCTGCTGAGCCATGGCTCAGCTCCGTTGAATATCGCCCAGTCCACACCCCTGCTCAGCCAAGATGAGCTGTGCCCAAGCTTGCGCCACAGCCTGCCGCAGTTTGAATATCTGGGCCTGAATGTGTTATATACAATTGGTATGTTGTGGTTGTAAAAAATGACACTCACATTACTGTGATATTAACTGTCTACTGTGGACCAGATCCATCCCATCCATCTCTGTTGTGATTCACTGATTCTGAAGGGCCCCGGACATAGAGAAATATACTGCCCTACTATCCTTATTCCTTACCACTGGTTCGTTTTGTATCAACAACACTGTGAGTGTTGTACAGTGATGTTTGAGATGTGCCCTATAGCTAGCATGTCACTTTCTTTTGATTGACCTCTCTGTGAACAGTAATTTAAGGAACAACTATATTAATATATAGGTAATGTTGATCCTCCTGTTATTTCGGAGCACAACAGCCAGGTTGGGATTGGTTTGGAACTTTGGCCATAAGTTGTGGCTGGTAACACTTTGGATTTTAGCACTTTTGTTCCTTATGTTATTGGCTGTGCTGAACAGAAGTAATGTAATGTATGAAATGTTTTAATTCTGGACTGTGAACCAGAACAACACATACATTTTATATAACAAGAATATATCCTAAAAGATGTATGGCCTGGGCCAAAATGCACTTAATGTAAACACTTTCCTTGTTTGTCAAGTAGAAAGTGTTAAACACTATGAACAAGCAATAAATTCAATAATTTGTTGCTAAGACACTGTTTTATGTCTTGTTTTGTCTCCTTACTGACTTTAATAGCATTATACGTCACAAAAAAGTGCCCGTGACTTTGCCATGAAATTTCCACTTTTGTCCACTACCACCCCATGAATTCTTTAAAAACTGGCCATAACAAAACCATGACTTTTGTCACTTTGTCCCATGACAAACTTACATCCCTACTGATAAGCACTATAGAGGTAATACATTAGATAGAAAAAGTTTAATTGTATTGTGGTAGGAGTTTGTCTGTAGTTTTCTTTGTTTTCTTTTAAGTGATTGTATGCTTTGCGATATAGTGTTCTGTGTTTACATTTGTCATATTTTTATCCATTTTTAGTAAAATCTGTATTTGAAAGATACTGCCTGGGTCTTCCAAGCTCTTTCTTTTGCATGTGACGTATAGAGGGTTAAGACTGACAAAACTGTTCAAAAGCTTGATAGTGTTACTAAACTGGGAAAAGGTAAGAATATACCTAAGGTCTTTTATAGAGTTTTAAGGGTTCATTTTGGAAGCCTGGCTGGGTGCCCCATGGCATAAGATTGTACCGCAATCTCAGAAGAGGGTACGAATCTGTGCCTGCACATTGGGTATGCTAGCATAGGGCTCACAGTTTGAATCCCCCCAGAACTTGAGACTAAAGGTGATTCAGACCCACAAGCAGACAGGAAGGTTACCCTGTCTGTTACCTGTTCACACTCTTGCACTCAGAGGTTGGCACTGTGGGAGCAGAGGGCCTGACCTGCTGAGTGCAATTGTGACAGTGGGTACTCAGTGGGAGGGTGGGGATGGGGAAGGGAGACTACAGGGATGAAGGGTGGACTGTTTTCTTTTTTCAGGTAGAAAAACAAAAAGACATCGGAGACAGTTTTCTTCTTTACAGGGCATTATTAAATTAGTTTTGGGGACACTGGGAGTGGTCTCCCAGTGTCCCTCACACTGGCACTGGCAGGGGGCATGGCTTGGGAGATATATTGGGACACTGGAGGTGGGCTCCCCAGTGTCCCTAAACTGGTACTGGCACTAGTGGGGGGCACAGCTTTCAGGGGGAGACATATTGGGACACTGGGAGTGGGCTCCCCAGTGTCCCTAGACTGGCTGGGGGTTGGGTGCACAGGTTTCTAGTGCTGACAGCGGGATAGGTCACCCCCACATCAGCAAATATATAAAACATATGTGTGGGGACATTGAGATCTGGCTCCCCAGTGTTCCACAGTGCTTAGGGGTACTTGAAATGGTGACACTGGGATTGATACCCGATGTTGGCAAACACAATTAATATTAGAATGGGCTGGGGGCATGCAACACTGGGGGTGGGCATCCTGGTGTCGGAAACAACATTTAAAAAAGTTAATGCTTTTGATGTACTGGGGGTGGGCTCCCCAGTGTGCCACAGTAGTGGAGGGTCAATAATTATACCTCTTGTAAAAAGTATACTTCATTTGTTTCTCACACTAAGTCAAGAAACAACATGGCTGGTAGCATATTATGTTTGACCTAGAATCTCACATCACAGCTGCTCCTGCAAATGGGATCCTTCGCTGTGCTAAACATCTATTTTTTCCCATAGGAAATAATGGGAAATGCAAAATTGAATAACTTTGGAACAGATTAATATTATTCACCAACCTTCAAAGAGTACATCTGTGAGGCCAAGGCTTTCTACCCAGAAAATTTCAGCCAAGAAGCTAAAGCCATTTCTGAGATACAGGTAGATACAAAAGAAACAGCTAAAAACTCAAAAACGTGTTTTTTTCAACACTATGTATCTCGGAAACCACACAAGGTATTTAAACCAAATTTGTCAAATTGAGAGACCAGTGCCCTAGGTTGATGCCTGCTATATTTCCTGAAAATCTGTTGGAGGGTTGCAAACTTATTAAGGTACGAAGTATGCAAAACTGAATGACAGTGTGTGTGCAAATCACTGTCACTTTTACATTTAGTTTTTCCCATAGGAAATAGTGGGAAATTCAAGATTTAATCACTTTGGAATGGATTAATATTTTTTTCACCAAACCTTCAAAAGGCACATCACTAAGGCAAAGGCTTTCTACCCTAAAAATTTCAGCCCAGAAGCTAAAGCCATTTCCGAGACAAATAAAAGTGGCAAAAAACCCAAACCTTTATTTTTAACACTCTGTGTCTGGCAAATGGCTAAAGCTATTGAGATAAAACTTCACACACACACACACACACACACACACACACACACACACACACACACACACACATACGCACACATCTACCCAGGATGAGAATTCATGCCAAATTTCATAGAAATCACTTCAACCATTACAAAGTTATTAAGGTCCACAAATTGCCCTTTAATAACATTAAACACTCTTGTCAATACTAGTATACAGGCACCAATATAAAGTCATTGCAATAATTAGTAATTTCTACCTTTTTTTTCATAAAGGTTTTCATCTTCCTTGGCTGAAACAGGGTGGGCTATCAGCCCTCTCCCCATGCACCTACCTTATCCACCTCCTGCCATCCTCCAATCAGTGGTCTGGTGGGGTGTGTTTCGGTGCTCCAGGCAGGGCTTCATTAGTGCCCTGGTTCCACCATTTTTCCTCCCATTTTCTCCCCTTACTCCTTACTTCCTAGTGCCTCAGCAACCAGTAGTTCATGCGCATGGAGGTGCGCTTGTGCTCTGGAACCAGCGACCCTGTTCCACCCTCCCTTGGCCTAGTGGCAGACCCCCATTTGTGTGATGCTGCCATCAATCCTCCACTGGGTGGCAGACAAGCACGGGGAAGGCTTCACCTCCCACTCTGTCAGAGGAGAGCTGTCAAGCAGCCATGTCATCCTCTCCAGGCCCTTCCCTCCAGTCGACCCCCGGTGACCAAAGATAATTCCCGAACTCTGGTCGCTGGTGTTGGAAGAGGTAAGACATATAGCGCCTCAACTCTCTACACCAGTGGGCCAGCAATTTTTACCATTATGATAAACAATTGGTTCCCCAATTGAAACTAACTAACCTCTAATGGAAACAAGCATTTGTCCATGCCAGATGTTCACTGCTGGTATTGCTGTGCAACCGGATCTGGCTTGTACGCATTTTTACTATATATGTATCCAGCAGATAAGATGCAATAATAAAACTGTCCAACTGCTCAGCATATTTGTAAGCACCCCTAATCTGGGGCTTACCTTTAGTGAGTTGCAGCCTCATTGCTCCTCTGCATTGTTTCTGCCCCGGTTCCCCAAACTGCCGAAACAGGACTGGAGGGCTTTGTCCAGTGGCCCTACTGGGATGTACCCTGGTGCTGTCCCAGATCTTCACAGCAGCCACCACCATATCTTCTGGTTCTGCATCCCCATATGGGGGGGCGATGTTTACTGTATTGTTTGTACTTCTGGGCACTATGGAGATACTTCCCTGGTCTGGGAGTAGCCTGGGAGCAGATCAGGGATGTAAAATTATATGGCTGTGCATGCCGCAGCTGCACATGCATGGCCCTAAGCCTTAAAGGAGCCCTGGCTCCCTTAGTTGTTTATAAGGCTTAGGGCTGCACATGCACAGCTGTGACATGCATGGCCATATTAGTTTACATCCCCAGTCTGTTCTCCAGCTACTCCTGGACTGTGAAAGTGCTTCCATAGTGCTAGTAGGTGCAAACAACACAGTGGACCTCAGCTCCCCTTTACATGGGTCCAAGGAACAGGAAGATAAGGCGGTGGCCACATATATCTGGTGGACATTGCCAGGTCCACTTCCCACCATGGCCACTGGACTAAGCCTTCTGGTTCTGTTTCAGCAGTTCAGGGGACAGAAGGCTGAAACAATGCAGCTGGGCAAGGAGACTGCAACCCACTAAAGGTAAGGCCCACATTGCGGGGGGGGGCTTACAAATATATTGAGCAGGAAACTGTCAGGAGAGCATTTTTATAGTCTCTGGCCCATCTGTCATTCTAGTCCCTGTTTAGTCTTCACACTGTGATGTGTTCTGATTACATGTGGGTTACTCAAGTTCTTTGTTCCCCTGCAATGCAAGTTACTGTTGCACTTATGGCGGCGGCAACAACAGACATCGATGGACGTTTTTCTGTTTTGCAGAGTATATTAAAAAAACAAGGGAATGTGGGGTGGTGGGTGCTGAGAGGAAGGGTTGGGTTGGGGGCAGTTATGGGGGTGTCAGTAACAGACATTGATGGATGGTTTTGTTACAGCTGGCATCTGCAACAGCATAAGGCTCTTCCTGGATGTTTGGAATTCCTCAGCAGTCTGATCATGACAGATAAAGTATGCTGATAGTGGAGATCAAACTAAGAAGCTGGCCCATAATTGTGTCGACTTTTTCTTTTGAAATACACAAAGTTTCACCCAGCAAGCCAAAACTGTGTCATGATCAGCCTGAATGATGATTGGTGTGGTCCTGACACATCCCTTGCAGATTGCTCTGCATTGGACCGACAGTGTCACACCTCTCAAAACCCAACTCTCATAACAAAATGTTCACTGCGGGTACACGCACACAGCGAATGTAAAACATGAGAGGTAGCAACATGTAAAACATGTGTAGTAAGTGAGGGAAGTCCATGCTTAACAGCCAAAGCACAATGTACTATATAATGGGCAAAGTCCAACACAGGCAGAGGAGGAACATTCAATTTAAAATTGGAGAGTGGAAACAGCAGTTATCCTTAATGGTGCCGAAAGTCTTTCCTTAGCAAACTTCAGAGCAAACTAAGTAATGGGCACCATTTTGCCCCCCAAAAAGTCCATCTTACATGATGAGTCCCCTTCCCCAACACCCTGTCAGAACTGTACTTATTGTAGAATTACTTTTTCTGTTTTCTTCTATTATTTTAAATTATACTCTTTGAGTTTATTTCCAAAATTCTATTCTGTCTGATTTTACTACCGTTATGGTGATATTAGAAATGCTGAAAAACTTGTAAACAGTCCAGACTTGTTATACCTCCTTATATGAACAGGTTGTATAACCAATTGGATCCACATTCACAACTTTAGTTTAAAGATTTGGCTTATCTCATTAAACAAATTTAATTTTTCTTTTATAAAATCATATACATAGAGGAGCGTTAGAAGTTTTTTGTAATGATAATTGTTTCTCTTTTTTCTCCCTAATAAATTATTATATGGGATGTGATGGGATTGACAACCCTCCAATCGACAAACAAATTGACCACCCTCCCTTTTGCATGAGAGTTTTCACAGTGTCTGAGGTTCGCAAGTTACTTAAGTGTATCTCCACATCCAAGTCAGCAGGTTCTGATGGACTCGAACCTAAACTTCTCTGGGTTGCCACATCTCAGATAGCTCCTGCAGTCTCCCGACTGTTCAACTTATCCCTTATAAACAGTGTTGTACCTTCTGCCTGGAAACTGTCACACATTGTCCCAGTCTTCAAAACAGGGGACGCAAAAAGCCCTGACAACTATAGACCAATTTCCATTTTACCTGTACTGAACAAAATATTTGAAAAGCTGGTAGCCACCCAACTAACTGATTACCTGGTTAACCTTAAACTACTACTGTATCTCCACACCAGCATGGCTTTAGGCGTGAACATAATACCATAACTGCCTTACTTACACTCACTAATTACATAGCAACTGCAATGGACAGAGGGGAGTACACACGTGCCATTTTCATAGACCTTACCAAGGCATTTGACCTTGTGGATCATATCTTACTGTCCTCCAAGCTTAAGGATCTTGGACTGTCACCCGATGCCCTCAATTGGTTTACTAACTACCTTAAACATAGGCAGCAACTGGTAAAACTAGGTATATCTCTCTCTCTCTGAACCTTTATCATCCAAAATCGGGATTCCTCAAGGTTCTATACTTAGGCCATTCCTTTTCTCTGTGCATATCAATAACCTGCAAGACAGCCTCAAATACAGCACACCTATACTATACATAGATGACTTAGTACTTATTGCCAACTCCAAAAGCATCTGCAATACTAATGACATGCTTTCCCATGATGTGCAAGTAGTACAACAATGGTTATAGGCCAATAAACTCCTCCTAAATGTGTCCAAGACACAAGTCATGCTCTTTGGTCCCCCCCCTCCAAACTTAGAAACTGTCAGACACCTCTTCAGATCACTTGCCTGGACAGTACCATGTTGGACCAGGCAGATGCCTTCAATTACCTAGCAGTCATGTTAGATCCATCCCTTGATTTTCAATTGCACATAACTAAAACCTGCAAAGCAGTAAACAGTAGACTTAGCCTAGCCTATAGAATTAGATACAGCCTTACCCAACAAGCATGCCTGTCTATTGCATGAGGCATTCTACTGCCCAAATGTACGTATAACGCAGCAGTATATGCATCCTGAACATCCAAACTAGCACTCAGAAAGTGGGATATTACATACAACAGCATTTGCCATTTTGCACTTTCCTCCAACAGATTTGTTCACCATTATGAACTCTATGCCAACCTGGACTGCCCCTCCTCCAAATGCTTTCCGTAACTCAGCACTAGGAGGTATTATCTACAAAGCTGTCAATAACCACCAACCCCAACAACTTGCAGAGTGGATGAAACCATATTATAATCCATATCCCGTAAGGCCATCAGACCTTGGTCTACTTGCTGCCCCTATGACAAGGACAAATATGGGGGCAATAACCTTCCAAAACTTTGCCTAAGAATGTGAAATAATATACCAGCTGCCATCCATGCTACTACTACATATGTGGGCTTTAAAAATAACTTCCGCAAGCACCTCTTAGCTACCGCCAAGTGCAAATGCTTTCCAAACAGGTAGCCGAAATAACCACGATATGGGCATTGTGCTAACATTGCTTTACACTCCATTACCTGCCATAATGATGTATTACTGTACTTATTGCTATGTATAAATATAATATCATTACTGTACTTGTTGCTTTGTGTAAACACAATATAGTAACTGGATCTTCCTTTTTTCCTAAGAAAACCTATGGCATTATTTGTTGTAATAAAGGAGTGTTTATTACGGCAAACACGTGTATGGTTTTCCTCATTCTGTGCATGCACCCACTGCAAAACTTCTCCCCGGACTGCTGGCTGCTAACCGCCTTCTCAAAAAGATGGAACCACCACTGGGACTCGACAGTAAGTGACTGTAAACAAAATAAAAAAAAAACTTCCGCTTTGCGAGCAGGGAAAAAAAAAAAAAAGAAAACATTTAAATAAATAAATAAAACCAAAGCAGACCACGGCCACACTGGAGACATGTCTGTTCTATTTTTATTTTATATAATTGCTGTGGCCAAAATGGAAGACCCAGCAATTATATAAAATAAAATATGGGGTGTTGTGTGTAAACTAGAAGTTTACACACACCCTCATGGTTACATGCTATCCATAAACCCCTTGAGCTTCACTCTTGGGGTTTATGTAGCATCTAATCCCTCGGGTGTGTATAAACGTCTTGTTACACACAACACCCCATACTTTATTCTATATATCATTGCTATGTCAATTGTTTATCCATTCCCTATGCTATCTCACTCTTGAATGTTAGACTGCTTCATATGTTGTATCTGTTCGTAACTGTGTTCATACATGTGTGCATATCTATTGTTATACCCTCCCAGGTCATTCCTGAAAACAGGCAGATTTCTGTCTAGTGTACGTACCCGGTAAACAAAAACTAAATAAATAAATAAATGCCGTATTATGTTGCATCTATTGCAACTGAAAAATTGGCTAAAAAAAGTTAAACAATGCATCTGTTGTAATTGAAAAATTAGCTAAAAAAAGTAAAAAAAAAATAAAGTTGACTTATTTTACAGTTCACAAAATCATGTACATGAAAAGTTTAGTAATGTGGGATTTCTGGTGATGTCACCTCCCTGAACAGCAGCTAAGGTTTCCAAGTTGGCACGGTTAGTAACTCCTTGCAAAGAACTACATACTAATTTTTGGCACAGTGGCTGCCAGAGGAGAAGGGGAAGACAGAATGACTTGATCCAGACTGCACCAGCAAGGAACAAGACTGGATGGGTGCAGACTGAGTCTGACAAACAGCGCTCAGAGTAGGAGCTCTTACTGTTACTGCACCTAACAGCACTCTATGCATCTCGATTGCACGTACTGCACTGGATCTCCCTCTTACTGTTCTTTAATGCCTTGTAAATGACATCCCTGCATGATTATTGTAAATATTATTTGTTGTACATCTTCTTGACTGTTTGATCCCCTACTTCTCTCCTCCACCCCACCCAACCTACTCCCTCAGGTTGCATCCGTAAATGAGATTATTTTGTGTCTCTGTATGTTAGCCAGATGAAACCATTTCAATAAAGACAAAAGTCAATAAATAAACAGGGTAGTGTGGGTGATGCAAACAAGCTAGCATTTCTACAGAACCCCGCTGGAAGTTGAGATCGTGCATCTTATTTGGGCTATTCCAGGTATACACACTGTTAACAAAAACAGTTTTTGTGACATACAGTCATAAGTCAACTAAAGAAAGATAAAGCAACAAAAAAGAAATAGAAATTAAGGCAAAAAAGAAAGAAATTAAGTAAATAAAGGGGAAAGAACAGAAAAATGAGAAACGTTAATACTCAGCTTATTGATTTCTTGACTCTGTTGTGTTTCTTGAGTCTCTTGTTTGTACCCTCAGCATCCTAATGAGTGCACTAAAAACAAATGAGGTGAAAAGCTCATAATTGATCATGCATCCCAAAACAAAGTGAACAATACATCCAAAAGTAGGGATGGGCAAGCTAGATTACAACCCCCCTCGGTGAGATGGACAGTCACAAATTGGTTTGGCTCATCGGAGTCATACATAGAAACATAGAAACTGTTGGCAGATAAGGACTGCTAGGACCATCTATTCTGCCCGTAAGCCTATCTTGTACTGTCAGAAATCAAAGCCAACACAGCTCTGCATCTGGGCACGGACACCAATGAGTTGCAGATATGCCCTAATGGTTTACAGCATGGATTTAGATCTGGATACCCTTGTAAGTGTAAGGCAAACAAACTCAGACTGACCTGAATTTCAGTCAGAATTCAAACTGGGTCACAGGTGCCTCATCCATCCCTGTTCCAAAGGTATAATTTTGTAACATAAGAGAGTCAAGAAAGGAGAAGCGGTCCAGGGATCTGCTGAAAATGAGCAGTGCATACTATTGAAAGAGGTATCTATCCATAAGGGTGCGTCAGTATGTCTAATGGTAAAAATTGGTGAAACACTTACCAATTGTAGTATACCAACTTATAAAATAATATTTGTTGTAAATTTCTAGCCACTAGTAAACAGCACAGCATTTTTTGTACTTTTCTGGACACCAATTTCACTTCAAAGTTCAAACACAAAACATTACCATTGTGAAAAAAACTATTACCGTGGTTCTTCTTTAGCACAGCAAAATTCTTTTCTAGTATTATGGTACTTTGTCCAAAAAGGTACAGACAATATAATAATTAAGTAGCATAATCTCTGTCTATATACTACTATCACCTACCAACTTGACCACTTTAATTATTACTAACTTAATTATAATACATGGCACGTAATATGTGTTATTTTTATTGCCAGTCCATTCTTCTAAATGACTTATAGTAAGTTTAATTTTGTCTTATGTATCTATGTTTTGATACACATTTATGCACTTTTTTACAGCTACAGTGGGCGTAGCCCTGCAATAGTGTTTCTATCACAGTAGAAAAAGGGAGCGTAACAGATTCTGGACAGACTTCTTAAAATTGGAGGTGAATAGCAATCATTTCACATCTACAGCACTACTTTGTCGACTGACGGAACACGACACAATCCGCTATGTCCAAGATAGCTGCTGGAGCATAGTGCACATGTGCGATGACTCGTACATGTGCACTGAACCCAGCAGCACAGTCCGCCGTGTCCAAGATAGCTGCTGGAGCCCAGTGCGCATGCGCAAGTCATCACACATGCGCAATTTGACTGCACGCATATGCGATGACTTGCACATGTGCAATGAACTCTGGTAGCCATCTTGTACATGATGGACAGTGTCGTGGTTCTGCTGTGACTTCAGCTCTAGCCATTCTGGCTCTGGTCAGATCTTGTTTTATTAAACATTCACATTCTCTACTAACATTTCTAGTCTTATTTCATTTGTCTTATACAGAGCTGTACTTTTTATTAAATCCATGTTTAATATGTTATCAGCAGGGTCTTTGGTTGCATCTGTAGTTTTACCAAATGTGTTTTTATATGTACAATATAGGCACGTTAGTGGCTTACAATTTGCCAAACTTGTCCTGCCCATACACTCCACTACCTATTGTCTCTCTTTCTTTTACTGCACCATCACAATGAGAGAAAAATTGGGGTTTTTTGTTTGTACCAGAGCACCGGAGTTTATCAGTCATTTTTAGTTTTTGCCAAAATTCTTACAATCATGTCCTGATGATCTAACCTCTATGGAGTTTGCTGGTTTCTTGGGGGAGGGGAACAATTGTCCTAATGTCAGCAACAAACCCTATCACTGAGTCTTCTTTAATCTCTTTTGCAGTGCACTTTAATTGGCTCACTTTTTATGTTGGCTGCACTTGTGCACCTAACATTTTGTGGCAAGAATAGGGGATTTTTTTTGGGGGGGTCACTGCCGGATCCATTGACGTTCACAAAAGCAAGGGCTTGGCAGTGTACACCAATGACCACAGGCTGTGGTCCTGACATCACTCTCTGATTGATGGGCTGAAACACTGTGTATTTTAAAGGACTGAAGCCGCTCCAATCAGACAGAGCTTTGGTCCTTTGATTTGCATGAAGCCATCAGCAAACAGTTGAGTGGCTTTCAAAGGAACCTGTCAGTCTTTAGTCTTGTTAAAAAAACAGCAACAAAAAAAAGTCCATTGATGTCTGTTTCTGCCCCGTAACTGCCCTCCACCTGACCCTCCCTCTCAGCACCCACTGCCCCACCCCCAAGCATAACACTGAAACTGGGGGGTGCCCAATTCCCCCAGTGTCACCACCTTATAGCTTTTTTCCTTTGTTTCATTTTATTTATATATTGTCTATCTGTTGCAGGTGTTTCATTTATGTTTCCCCCTCCACTGATCCTCCCTTTCAGTACCTCCCATAAATTTAACACTGACACTGGGGTTGCCCAATTCCCCAGTGTCATCACCTGAAATACAGAAAACAATCCCGCATTGTTTTGTTGTTTTTTCCTTTTTTGAAATCTGCAAAACAGAAAACCATCCATCGTTGTCTGTTGTGCCATTAGTCCCCGGACCTGACCCTCCTACTCATCACCCACCATCCCATAAACCCCCTCCAAGCCCTTACTTATCCAGCAGGGGTCTGATGCCATGATCTTCTCCAGACCACAGAGATGTCTTCACTCTTCAATGCCGGACTGCAAACTGAGGAAATCAGGTATGCGGTTCAATGTATTTCAATGGGATTTTGAATTTAGTAGCATAATCTGGGAATTTTACAATATTTTTGCCCCAAACTTTCAACATACCTTTTTTGGGACAGCACCTCATGAACAATGCAAATGACACTAGGTAAATCTGTTCTGAAAGGTGATTTTGCAGTCACTGTGCGAAATCACCTTTTGGGCAGGAGTTGAAAATTTTCTCCACCATTGTTCATGAGGTGGGGTCATATGAAGGCTTTGTTGAAAATTTGGCATAAAAATATTAAAAAACAACAAAGTTATGAGCCTACATTGAAGTTTGCGAACGCAGGCACGTAACTTTGGTAATTTTCAATATTTCTACCCCAAATTTTCAACATAGTCATTTCTTCAAAGCACCTCATGAGTATGACAGCAGTCATTTTTTAAATCCTGGCCAAAATGTGTTTTCACATCCCTAAATGTGATTTCACAGTTGCTGTATGAAATCACCTTTCAGGCAGGAGTTGACAATTTTCTCCACTATTGTTCATGAGGTGGAGTCATAAGAAGGTTATGTTGAAAATTTGTGGCACAAATGTTAAAAACAAAAGTCATGAGCCTATGTTGGAATTTAGGAATGTAGGCTCATAACTTTGTTAATTTTCAATATTTTGACCCAAACTTTCAACAAATCATTTCTTCACTGTACCTCATGAATGTGACAGCTGTCATTATTCAAATCCTGGTCAAGAAGTGTTTTCGCATTCTGAAAGGTGAATTCACAGTCGCTGCATGAAATCACCTTTCGGGCAGGAGTTAAAAATTTTCCCCACTATTGTTCATGAGGTGGGGTCATAAGAAGGCTATGTTAAAAATCTGGTGTAAAAATATTGAAAAACAACAAAGTTACAAGCCTACATTGAAGTTTGTGAATGCAGCTTTATAACTTTTGGAATTTTCAATGTTTTGACCTCAAATTTTCAGCATAGTCATTTCTTCACAGAAGCTCATCAACGTGACAGTTGTCATTATTCAAATCCTGGCCAAAATGTGTTTTTGTACCTGTGGCATGAAATGATGTTTTTTTTTTTTTTATACTTTTTATTTATATCTTTTATGACATTACAATGCAATGCATAGATAATCCAAGAATCCTGCAGTACTTCATGGTATTACTTAATAGATTGACATGCAGATTGAAATCCAGGATTACTGTTGTTGCAAGGTATGGAGGCAAAGCAATTATTAATTTTCCCAACAGTTACACATTCACTTTGGTTATTGCTGTCAATGCCTTAGAGTTATATAGCTGTAATAACAATACCTCAAAATAGTGAACTGGCACAATTGCCTTATGTTTTATCCCCTTTATATTTAAGTTCTCACTCTCCCCTTCAATGAACTCCCCTTTCTGCACCCCGAACATTCCCAGAACAAAAATTCAAAATTCCATGCTTAAAGTCATTAAAGTAAGTCCTCTTATTATCCCTAGTTCGTATTTTAAGGGCAATCGGTTTCAGCTACCGATAATAATGTTCCTCTCCACGATGCAATGTAGTAGGAAATGAAAACAGAGGGGGTATTCCCCTTTCAGTCTCGAGGGTCAAAAAAGATCTAAGGGTGAATAGACTCACAGTTCAGGTTTCCTCGTCTTCTGAAACATCGGAAGAGTCTCCCTCCCTTGCAGCCTTTTCAGCTTCCAACTTGTCAAGCATTTTAGAAGCATCTTTGGGATCTGTATACACATAAACACATTGGCCCATGACCACTTGCAGTCGAGCTGGCATGAGCATGTTTGAGGGGATTTCCAGTTCCCGTAATCGTCGTCTAATCGGGTCAAAACTTTTACGCTTCATGCGGTTGGCATAGGCGAGGTCCGGGAAAATCATAACTCTGGTTCCTTCAATCTCGATCCCCTTCTTAGTGCGGGCAGCATAAAGAATTCTGTCCCTGATTACCGAAGAGGTTGTCTGCAACATAACAGTTCTGGTTCCGCCTGTCTGGCCGGTCGCTCTTCGAAGATTAATCCGGTATGCTTTAAGTAGACAACTTTGCAAGTTCAATTCAAAAGTAGCTTCTAGCCAGTTATAAAGGAAAGCAAGCAGATCCTCTCCCTCTGTTCCTTCTGGGATCCCCAGAATTCTCACATTCGCAGCCCTTGACTGATTCTCGAGAAACTCCAGACGGGATTTCAACAGCGCCTGTTCCCTTACGCATGTTGCCGCCGTGGCCTGAGCCCGTTCTGATGTCTTCTCCGCTGTCTGCGCCATACTTATTAACCCATCCATTTTTTGTTCCACTATCAGCATCCTATCGTGATACGAGTCCATTTTCTTGTCTAGTTGCTGTACTGTCTTAGTTAGGCTTAGGACTGCAGATTGCAAGGATTCCAGCGTTGCTGGGAGGGATTCAGCTCCTTTGGATCCTCGGAGTTTAGGCCTGTCAAGACTGTTGCCTCTGGAATACCACCGCATGGTGTAAAAGTTAGTTTTAGAGTCGTTGTTTTCTTCCGCATCGACGCACTTCTGTTCGGGAGAATCACCAACTTTAACCCGATCTCTTTTCAGATGCCTTCTGTCTAGGATTCAAATTTTAAGTATATTTTTTTTTTAATTATCGGGATGCCATCTAGGGAGCTCACCAAAAGTGCATCTGCTATGGCCGACAGCTAGCCACGCCCCCCCATGAAATGATGTTTTGTCAAGGATTTGAAAATTCTCACCTACTGCATTCATTAGGTGAGCTAATAGGAAGGTTATGCTGAACATTTGGGCCCAAATATTCAAAACGGTTGTGCATGGCATAACAGTGTTGTGCCATGTGCAACCCACTGATGCACCCCGGCATGATATTCAAACAGGGATTGTGCCTGGCACAAATCCCGATGTGCCGGAGCGCATCAGTAATGTATGCGGCACAGGTTGGGGGGACGTGCCCATGCATACTCTGCACATCCCGATATTCAGCCCGGGACGTGCTGAGTCCATGCATGCACAACCCCTACTTGCACTGCACACAGGTGAGCCAAAAGAAAAGGAACAATGGTTGGTCACCCACAGGTGAGCTGCCATATTGCAGGGCACAACACGGCAGCTACCACCTGTGGGTGGCCACCCAAGCTCCAGATGCACCTTCATGGTGGTACCCCCCATGCCCAATCGTGTGCATAAGTAAAACAGTAAGGTCCAATATCCTTGGTGGTCCAGTGGACCGGTCGCAGCCCGATCGCGGGCATTTGTATTAATAAACTAAAGTCCAATATCCCTGGTGGTCCAGCGGTACCCCTCCCCACCCGCCCACTAAGCCCCACCGCCCTGCTCCCCTGGTCACTGGCAGGTGGCAGCACCGCCTGCCAGCCCGTTACCCACCGACTGACACCGTAGGTAGGGCTGTATGCCTATTGGTCCACAGCATGAGCCAATGGGCGTGCAGCCCGTACCGTACTACACATTCCAGATATGTGAATGGATCCATTCACATATCTGGAATGTAAGCAACAGGCTGCATGCCCATTGGCTCATGCTGTGGACCAATGGGTGTACAGGCCTACCTATGGTGTCAGTCGGTGGGTGGTGTGGCAGGCAGGTGGGTGCTGCCACCCGCCATTGAACGGGGGAGTGGTGCAGTAGGGCTCAGTGGGCGGGTGGGAGGGGGACCACTGGACCACCAGGGATATTGGACTTAGTTTATTAATACAAATGCCCGCAATGGCTGCGAGCGTCCACTGGACCACCAGGATATTGGACTTCATTTTTTTAATACAAATGCCCACGATCGGGCTGTGAGCGGTCTACTGGACCACCAGGGATATAGGACATGATGTTTATTATACTTATGCCCACGATCAGGCTGACAGTGGTCCACTGGACCACCAGAGATATGGAATGTCATTGAAAGCTACATATGCCCACGATCGGGCAGAGGGACGCATTGCCACGCTGTGCTGGGGGCGTCGGTCCCCAACGGCTGCTGCCTGGCAGGGTGCCAGGTGCAAGTCGCTGGGGATTGGTGCACCTGCATGCAAATGGGCCATAATGACATGCAAATGGCCCCATTTGCACCTTGCATACATTATGGCTCCATTTGCATGTGCACTTTTGAATAGCGTGGTTGTTACGCATAGCGCAAGGGAACTTGCACTAGCGCATCCTCCTGCTCCACTCTGGCCACTCGTGCTGGTGCAGTGCCACTGCACCTTGTGCACTGCGGGTGGCCAGGGTGCAATTTTCAATGATGCTGTGCCATTGCACAGCTCCGTTGAATATAGCCCAGTCAACGCCCCTGCGCAGCCAAGTTGCGCTGCGCCCAGGCTTGTGCACAGCCTGGCGCAGTCTGAATATCCGGGCCTTGGTGTATAAATACAGTAAAATGCCCAGGTTCTTATAATTGAACATTAAACCATTTCAATGTTCACTCATAACTTCACTCATTTTCAATATTTTGACTCCAGCCTTTCAACATAGCCAGTTTTTCACACCACCTCATAAATGTGACATGTCGCTGTCATTTTAAAATCCTGGCCGACATGTGTTTTGGCTAATATACTATAAATGGCACATGCCATGTCTATAAGGCAAATTTTAAAACAAGTATCTTCAAAATTTGATAGAATTGCAAAAAAAAAAAAAATTGTTTAAAAAGCAACCAACGTTTGGCATTGACAAATGCTTGTTTATGCTTGGCACAGTGTTGTATGCATTCACAGTGTCTCTTTATGCCCTCGCTGTTTATATGGGCTATTTCAGCAATAAGGTATGACAGGGAGTGAGAACCCAAGAAGTGCTGCTATACCACAACAACGCACACCTTGTACTGTCTTTTTGTGATTATAAATGGGATGAAACATTTAACAATAAGTAAATTAAAAGTTGTAGGTTAAAACAGTTTTGATAGTAGTTTTAAAATGCATTTTTACACCACATAGAAAATATCCCCTCTAACCTTCTATAAGTGAAATTTATCCAGAATGTATGGAAGCCATGGAACACAAGAATTCAAAACTCTGCTCAACTCCACTGGTAGAATATTCACCCCTACAAATACACACACACACACACACACACACACACACACACACACACACACACACACACACACACACACAAGAAGGCATCATTTGGAGCCAGTGCCTCAGTATTATCTGTGGCAGGGTAAGCAGCAGAGATGTCACTAGCAACAATGGGGTGGGGGAGGTGTCTCATGGTCACCAAATGAACACCAGAAACTACTACAAAACTGAGTGGTGTTTTATTTGCTTAATTTGCTTTTGTGTGTAAGGAGGTGATCACAAAAGGGAGTAACTTCCAGTTTATTTCTTTCTGTTTTAAATGTAAGTGAGTTTTACTTTTTAGGGTCTATTTGTTCATTTTCAGAGAATAAACATGGCAACCACGTTTGTGATGGAAATCAGGGAAGAGGAAATTTTTTTTTTATTTAGTTGTTTAACCAGGTATAGCACACTAAGCTGGAAGCTTTTTTACAGGAGCGACCTGGGAGCACAAGTGACTTGCTCAGGGTCACACAGTATGCAAGTGGAAGCTGTGGGATTCAAACCCAGGTCTGGTCTGCTGGATGTCACCAGATTTGCAGCTTAGAGCCTTAGACTACTGCGCTATACTGCCTCCTTCAAAATTGGCTTCTGAATTTTGCATTTAATTTTGCCACTATTCCAACTCCCACTGCCTGAACTTTTTTTAGCTGTGCATTCTTTGGGAATTTACTCATGAGTCTCAAAATGTATTTAACTAATCAGGAAGCAGGAAAATTCCAACTCATTTTATAACACACCTTATTTATTTATTTACTTATTTGCTTTTAATAACCGGGTAAATGCACTAGACAAAAACCTGCCTATTTTCAGGCACGACCTGGGACAGTACATAACAGGTAACAAGAACATTACAGTAACCAAGATTACTGAAGATATGACTTTGGTACATATTAAGGAGTTGCAGTGGTAAAGATCAGTGATAACAGGGATCAAAACAGTAGTGCAATAAGAACGTTACAATAAACAGGATGACAAAAGTATGACTTTGTTACAAGCTGCAGACAGTAACAGTGTTACACAATCAGTGAAAGCCAAGGTAAAACAATAATACATCATCAATCATTACAGATTATCAGGATGACCAAAATAATTAGTACAGTACATTACAGGTGGTCACAGTAGTTACAAGATCAGTGGTGGCTAAGATCAGGATAATAGCATATAAAGTGCATAAAATTTCAATCACCAACAGGAACAAGGGTACGAAAATAAGGACAAGTTAGTAAAATACAGGAGTAGTATACAGACAGCTTGGGATTAACAGAGAGGAACAGTGAAAGACTAGTGAATTTATGAAGGAGTTATAAAGCAATTACATGGTAGGTGGAGTCGAGACAAGCGCTACTAAAAACAAGGATGTAGAGTAGGTGGTAAGTGCTTTGAGACCCAACTTCAGGTCAGAACAGAAAAGTTTGTAGGGAAGCAGTGTTAGGGTGCAAGGTACAAAGGAATAGGGTGAAGCTCAAGAGCTGGAGCGCTCGTCTAAGGCTTTCAGATGTGAAAACAGCTCATCTTTAAATAGCACAGAGACTCTAAGGTGATGTGATAGAGAGTTCCATGTTTTGGGGGAAAAGTGGCCAAACACCTGTTCCCCCATCTTGGTTGAGCAATTGGGAGCTACAAGGAGGGCCAGGGTAGAGGACCGAAGTTGGTGAGAGTGTTCAGCAGGAACAAGCATGAAGGCCAATGAGGCTGGTTGAGAGGATCTAATGATATTGTCAGTTAGGCATCTGAGGGAGGAAAGTGACAGTTGATTTAAGTCAGAGTAAAGTTCTTTTCACCTGTTTTTGTATCATATTTTTCTAATGGCCTCTACATGGCACAGTTGCTTCTTGTAATCTGTCCATTCAAAACAGCTATTTTAGTGTCTTGATAATTTTCTTCTAGGGTAAAATACATTCTTGTACTGTACATAATCCATATAGGCTATTCTACTTTTCGCATGCTAAAAAGTTTTATACTGTCTTTTATATGTTGGTTATTATTTTTGCTCACGTGCATGGCTTTAAAGACACTGGCCCAGATATTCAAAAGGGTAGCGCATGGCGCCACCCACTGATGCGCCCCGGCATGATATTCAAAAGGGAAAAGTGCGCCGCACAAATCCCAATGCGCCGGAGCGCATCAGTAATGTATGCAGGCACAGGTAGGGGGGGCATTCCCATGCATAACCTGCACAGCCTGAAATTCAGCCCGGGATGTGCAGAGCCATGCATGCACAACCCCTACTTGCGCCTGCACAAAGTTAAGCCAAAAAAAAAAAGGAACAACTGATGGCCACCCTCAGGTGAGCTGTCACATTGCAGGGCGCAACATGGCAGCTGCCATCTGTGGGTGGCCACCCGAGTTCCGGCTGCATCTGGTGGCACCCCCCCATGCCCAATCGTGAGCATTTGTATAAGAAAAGGAGAATTCTTGCACTATCCCTGGTGGTCCAGTGGACCGCTGTTCACCCGATTGTGGGCATCTATACCCAAAGAGGACCAATATCCTGGTGGTCTAGTGGTACCCCCTCCCACCCACCCACTGAGCTTCCCACCACCTCCCCATCAGCCGGTGGGCAGCAGCACCCACCTGCCTGCTGCCCACGCCACGACTGACAGCTCGGTGGCTGCATGCCCATTGGTCCCAGCGTGAGCCAATGGGCATGTAGCCCATGTCAGACGATACATTCCAGATATGTGATTCATTCACATATCTGAATGTAGACGGTGAGTGCTGCACGCCCATTGGCCTGCTGCTGTGAACCACGGGCGGCAGCCCTACCGAAGCTGTCGGGCGGCGGGGCAGCAGGCAGATGAGGTGCTGCCACCCGCTGGCTGACGGGGGGAGCGGGGTGGTGGGGCTCAGTGGGCAGGTGGGGGGGGTACCACTAGACCACCAGGGATATTGGTCCTTTCTTTGGGTACAGATACCCGTTATCCGGCAGAAAGTGGTCCACTGGACCACCAGGGATATTGGACGGAGGGGGTTTATTAGAACGGATACCCGCAATCGGGCACATAGTGGTCCACAGGACCACCAGGGATATTGCAATAACTCTCCTTTTCTTATACAAATGCCCGCGATTGGGTGAACAGCAGTCCACTGGACCACCAGGGATAGTGCAATAATTCTCCTTTTCATATACAAATGCCCGTGATCGGGCAAGCAGCAGTCCACTGGACCACCAGGGATAGTGTAATAATTCTCCTTTTCTTATACAAATGCCTGCGATCGGGCACAGAGAGGTCCACTGAACCACCAGGGATATTGGACGTGGATTTCTTTTTTTAGATAAATGCCCGCGATTGGGCTGCAGGGGGTGTTGGTCCATGACAGCTGCTGCCAGGCAGGGTGCCAGGTGCATGTCTTTAGGGATCGGTGCACCTGCATGCTAATGGAATGCAAATGGGGCCATAATGACATGCAAATGGCCCCAAGTGCGCCTTGCATAAATTATGGCTCCATTTGCATGCCCCCTTTTGAATATCGCAGGTGCAATGAATGGCACAATGGCACTTGCGCTAGTGCATCTCCATGCTCCACTCTGGCCACTTGCGCTGGCGCAGTGCCACTGCACCATGCACAGTGGGGGTGGCCAGGGTGTGATATTCAAAGCTGCTACACCATAGCGCAGCTCCGTTGAATATCGCCCAGGCCACACCCCTGCGCAGCCATGTTGAGCTGTGCCCATGCTTGCGTCACAGCCTGGCACAGTTTGAATATCTGGGCCACTATGTATATATTTTTGTGTTACACCCTAGGATCTCAGTAGCACCTCCCTCAATGTGGTACAACACTGGAGGCATAAAACATTGCAAAATATTGTCCATAAAATGTCCAAAGAGCCCTATGACTGCACAAGGCAAGGGTCATGTAAATATCAAAACAAAAGTCTGCATATTAGAAGTTTTCAGCCACTATACTGGCTTGGTGCTCATTATTTCACAAAGTGTCGCTATATTTAATGTAAGAAGATAACAGGAAAGATTGAGCCATAAACATTATTATATAGAACTGATTTATTTAAAATGTCAGTTGTTATCAAAGACAGATAGGCTATAGCACAATTTAGAGCACATATGTGAAACCACCATTTATAGAAATTTCAAAGTTAATAAGCATTTAACATAAACATAACAGCAGCATAAACTGTCTTAAACGATTTCTTAATTGTGTTACAGCAAGAGGTTAAGCAGTCATTTACTAAACAGAGTATGTTATGCCATGCTTAAACTTTGCATTTAACACAAGCATATGTCAATGCCAAACGTTCACTTACAGGTATTTGCAGTGGTGTGTGGTAGTGGTAGTGGCTTCAGAGGAGTGAGGAGGCAGCAGTGAGAGTGGTGGGTGCCGCATAGTGGAAGCTGCACTGTAAATGCAGCAAGGAGCTGGTAGTCAGAGAATCCAGCCCCACTGGCCTTAGTGAACCTGGGAGAGAGAGAGAGAGAGAGAGAGAGAGAGAGAGTGCGCCGGGCGGCAGGAGCCCCCATTAAGTAAAGCTACACCGTGGGCAATCTATAAGCCTGGGGGTTCAGAGGAGCAAGGACCGAGGAGAGAGAGTGTGCCGGGTGGCATGAGCTACCAATAAGTGAAGCCGCACTGTGGCTAATGTATAAGCCTGGGGGGGTTCAGAGGACAGAGGTCCGGGGAGAGAGAGAGAGTGCACCAGGTGGCATGAGCTGCCAATAAGTGAAGCCACACCACAGCTAATGTAGAAGCTGGGGGTGGATGAGCAAGGACTAGAAGGAGAGAGAGAGAAAGAGAGAGTGCAGTGGGTGGCAGGAGCTGACAATAACCATAAATCCGGCCATGTGCATTAGTGTCAACTGTAATGCACATGGCCGGAGTTACGGCTACAGAAAGAAATGAAGTGCTGTCTTATTGGAGCAGTTAATTTCTTTCAACTACAGAACATGCCACGTCAGCATGCAGAACTACTGTCATTACCAGAGTGCCTGGTCATTGGTCAACACTGCCAAGCCCATAGCAGTTTCAGCTGTGACTGACTGGCATAAAAAACATGCCTCTGAAATGCCATTAGTTCATTCAGGCCCTGAGATCCCATGCTCCGTCATGTTCCTTACTTTGTGTGGCAGTGCAGGGTTCTTTGGACTCTGCGCACCTATCCCTCTGTAGATGTGTGACCAAATTATCAGCATAGCCATCTTATTACCTCAGCACACGTAGGCTGTAGACAAAATTTTCAAATCCTCGCCAAAACATAATTCTGTACGGCAGAATGCCATTCCATGCCACAGGTGGAAACACACATTTTGGGCAGGATTTGAAAAATGACAGCTGAGACATACATACTGTAAGTTAGGGTAATAAGAAGGCTAAGTTGAAAATGTGGGGCGAAGATATGTTAAATTTCTGCAATTATGGGGGTTCGTACTGAAATTGCAATGAATGGGCATAGCCTTCTCATTTGTTAATATTTTGACCCCAAATTTTGAACATAGTCTTTTTATCACCCCCACCTCATGAACCCTATAGGTGAAGATCTGTAACTCCATGGGAAAACGCCATTCTGCGCCACATATGCGAAAACATGTTCAGGGCAGGATGTGAAAAATTACTTTTTTATTGTTTATGAGGTGGTATGATAAAATGGCTATGCTGAAAAATTTGGAATGGAAATATTGAAAATGACCAAAGTTACGCATGTGAGTAGAAAAAATGTTCAACGAACACATGTAACGTTGCCATTTTTAGGAGTTTTTCCACCAGATTTTCAAAATGTCCTCTTTGGGATCCCACCTCATGAACACTGCCACTGTCATGTCATTCATTGGTCTCAAAAGGTGATTTCGCACAGCAACCATGCCATTCTGCGCCACAGGTGTGAAAACACGTTTCAGGCGGGATGCAAAGAATGCCATCTATACTGTTCATGTGGTGGTGTGAAAAAATGACAATATTGAAAATTTGGAGTGAAAGTATTAAAAACTGCCGAAGTTACGAGCGTGCACAGAAACATTTCAATGATTGCACGTAACTCTGCGTTTTTTGGTATTTTTCCACCAAATTTTCAACATGGGCATTTTGGGACCCCACCTCATGAACAGTGAACAGTTTTCGTTAATCGGTCCTGAAAGGTGATTCTGAACAGCGACTGCTAAATCACCTTTCAGGACCGAGTAATGAAATGACAGTGCCAGTGTTCATGAGGTTGGGTCTCAAAAAGCCCATGTTGAAAGTTTGGTGCACAAATTCCTAAAAATGGCCAAGACATCAACATAAGTTAAAAACACAATTGACAGCCATTATACAGCACTTACCTTCATTCTTCAGTTCACGGTTCAGCTTTGAAGAGTGCAGACGTGTCCCGGTCCACAGAAAATCACAGTCGTTGATCTCCGGAGGTAAGTATGGGGTAAAGGAGGGTAAGGGGAGGTTGGTGCTCATTGGGAGGGTGGGGATGGGGAGGGAGATGACGGGATGGCGAACATATAAACATACCAACATTCAAAAACACCAGCAGAAGCAGGCCTTACAGTCTATTGAGTCTGCTCAAATGTGTAGCTAGCCCCTCAGCTTGCAGCTGCCCCACCCTCCCCACCCTCTTCATCAACAACCCCCTCACCTGTCCCCACCCCACTTAAAGCCACCCACCATTCTACAGCACACCACCCCGTCGGGCAGAGTATTCCACCTATCCACTACCCGTTCTGTAAAAAAATGTCTCCTGATTTCCCTTCGGAATCTTCCCCCCTCCAACCTCAACTGATGCCCTCTCATATCCCTCCCTCTTCTAAGCTGGAAAATCCCTTCGGTTTTAACCTTATTTATCCCCTTAAGGTATTTAAAGGTTTCAGTCATATCTCCCATCCCTCCTCTTCTCCAGGGAGTACATGTTCAGCTCGGCCAAACTATCCTCATAGGACTTTCCCTCAAGTCCCTGGATCATCTTTATCACCCTATGTTGCACCTCCTCCAACAACTTGATGTCCTTCTTCAGGAATGGGCACCAGTACTGCACACAGTACTCCAGGTGAGGCCTGACCAGAGACCTGTACAGGGGAAGGATCACCTCCCTATCCTTGGAGGAGATTCCCCTCACTATGCACCCTAGCATCCTATTGGCCTTTGCCGTCACCTTCCTGCACTGAGCTGAGTTGTTCATGCTGTCTGTTATAAGCACCCCCAGATCCTTTTCCTCTTCATTACTTTCCAGCTGCACCCCTCCCTGCTGATAGCTCCTCCCCTGGTTTCTAGCTCTGAAGTGCAGTACCTTGCACTTCTTGGCATTGAACCCTCTCTGCCATGTTACAGACCACTCCTGCAGTTTGTTCAGATCCTCCTGGAGCCCCTTCCACCCTTCGATGTCATCTATCACAGCTCCCATCTTCGTATCGTCAGCAAACAGACTGATTCTACTCTGGACCCCGTGTGATATATCAGCTATGAATATCCCAAACAACACTGGTACAAGTACTGATCCCTGTGGCACCCCGCTCGTCACTTCCGTTAGTGATGAGAGTTCCCCACCACCACCACCACCACCACCCTCTGCTGCCTTCCATTCAGCCAGTTGATGATCCAGTTGATCATCTTTGTTCCCACCACTGTGTATTCCAGCTTTCCCCCAAGCCTCCCATGCGGCATATAATCAAAGGCCTTGCTGAAGTCCAAATACAGGACATCCACCGTGTGACGGGGGGACTGTTTTCTTTTTTACAGATTAAACAAAAAAAAAAGACATCAGGGGACTGTTTTCTTCTTTTCAGTTTTTTTTTTTACTGAAGATGTCGGGACACTGGGAGTGGGCTCCTCAGTGTCCTAGTGTTTTTATTGGGGGGTACACATCAGGGACACTAGGAGTGGGCTCCTCAGTGTCCTTGTGTTTTGGGGGTACACAACAGGGGACAGTGGGAGTGGACTCCCCAGTGTCCTCATGTTTTTTGGTGGGTACACATCAGGGGACACTGGGAGTGGGCTTCCCAGTGTCCCACACTGACGAATAAGCTGTGCTGTGGCTAATGTGGAAGGTGGGGGGGTCACAGTGATGGATGGACCAGGGAAAGAGAGTGCGGCAGGAGCCGCCAACATGTAAAGTCACAGCATGGCTATATTGTGCAAGCGTGGGAGGGGGTTCAGAAGGACCGAGGACCGGGGACAGAGAATGCATCAGGAGCTGCTAACATGTAAAGCCGCACGGAGGCTAATGTGAAAGTGGGGGGGAGGTAGAGAGGATCAGACAGACCGAGGGGGAGAGACTGTGCAGAGGGTGGCACTTGCAAGAGCCTCCAATAAGCGTAACTCGGACATGCGCATTAGTGTTAACTGTAATGTGCATGCCTGGAGTTACATGTACAGAAAGAAATGAAGCACATTGGAGCAGTTAATTTCTTTCAATTAGAGAACGCGCCACATCAGCAAAGCAGAACTTATGCCATGACCAGAGTGCCTAGTCATTGGTGTACACTGCCAAGCCCATTGCAGTTTCAGTTGTAATTGGCTTGGCAGTGACACACCTCTCAAATGCCGTATAGTCCCAAGACGTTCCTTGCGCAAGGGCAAATGAATGCAAAAAGCAGAGTGTGCAGTGTCTGCACTGATGGGAAAGTGGTCGGCTCCTGGGGGGGGGGAGCTGAGTAGCAAGAGTGGGAGACACATGTAACGCCATGTTGACCATATGGACAGAAAGGATTATGGTCAATAAACCATCAAAAGGCAGTTTATGCCTCCCCCAACCTAGCCTTCTACCTGACTCTGGACACCTTTCCCCTATAAAACAACCCACTATCATATACATGTAAATTCAATACACATATTCTAAACCCAATCAAATATAGATGGCACCCTGAAATATAATCTGCACAGCATGGCAAATGTGAGTGACAAAATTTGTTTCAGATTTATCATCCTTGACTCTGGTTGTAAGCTCTTTCCGAAGTTTTACTTTCCAGCATCTGTGGAATTCAAAAATAGGAGTGTCCTCCCACCATAATGCACCTTAAGATGTGCAGGCAGAAGTTAAATATTTATCCCCAGGTCTCTTAAGATATTACCCCCGACTTCATCAAAGCCCTTCCTCCTTGTTCTTGTGCTCTACCTTAGGTCAGGAAAAAGTTTCACAGTCAATTCTTCAAACTTAATTCCCCTAGAACGTTTAACCACGTGGAGTAATTTGTTTCTTGGCTCCCGGTAACCATCAGTATTGCACGAGCTGTGCTCTTATCCTGCAGCGATCATCTCAGGTTGATCTAGTGTACATTGTTTATGTTAATTTTTTGAAACTGAGATTTCTATTCATTTTCTCAAGGGAGCAAGTACAGTATTTCAGAATTAAATACATAGCACTGTTAAAACAATAAAACCACGTGTTACCATTTCTCCACATATTAGTAACAGGCATCTATCTTATCTTCCAACCTTTAAAGTGTCTAGATATATAATCATACAAAAGATTTAGGGTGAATTAATTAAAGAGCACACATTTTATAGTCTATATGTGTCGGCCCTATCGGATGGGGGGGAGGCCAGGGGAATCTATACTTCATTCATGAAACCCACAGGGTGACAACCCCTCCATAATACACCCTATGAGGGCTGACTGGGCCATAATCCCCTCCCATCTCCACCTGATGCCCTTATGGTATCAAATCTGTTCTGCAGGATGCCATATGTAAAAACCAAGTAGTCCATTTGTTCATTAAGGTGTCTATCTTTCCCTGTATTTTAGCTGTCATAATTTCCAGTGATAAATTTCATAGACCAGGTCCTCTCCACTGTCTAACCGTAGGAGGGTCAGGCTTTAGCCAATTCCTGGTGATGAACTTCTTCGCAGCTACCAGGAGTACGCCCACTAGATATAGCTGCTGCATATGTCTAAACGTTTGGGGGAAATGCAGTAATATTGCAATCTCTGAGGTTAGGCGATCCATTCCCTGAAACAACTCCATAAGTTTTTCCTCAACTTCATCCCAAAACGTTCTAAAGGTCGGACAAAACCAAAATATGTGCACATGGGTGGATACTTCACAGCCGTATCCCCTTCAACAGGATGAGTTTCCCATGTGGGAGAACTTTGCAGTGATTTGAGGGGTCCAAAAGTACTTGGCTACCACCTTCCACCCAAATTCCCTCCAGGTATAAGAACCTGTGGTTCTGTGTTGTCTATGACAAATTCAGAGCCAGCCCTTTCTGGAAAACTCCAACATTAATTCAGCCTCTCAGGCAGTGCGTACCCCCTCCCAAAGTGATTGTGGGGAACTCATCAGAGTTTTATAAAAGCGGGATATCAAGTGTCCCAGGGCCTCTTCTCTCTGGATCTGGGTAAGTAATGTAAACACCAGGGGGCCCGACAGTGAGTGGATATTCAGCCCTAACGTCGAACCCAAGAAGTGATGTATCTGCAAGTACCTGTAGAAGTCATTTTGCAGTGATGAGAACTCTGACCACAATTGTTGAAATGATTTAAAGTCTCCCTCAGTGTAGAATTGAAAAACATGAGCCAATCCCCTCCTGAGTCAATTCCAGAATCCACTCTCTAACCATGAAGGAGCAAAGGCCTAATCTCTAGCTGGTAATCCCATCCACCCTGCCCCTTTTTGATTATCAGGCTTTTTCAAGGACATTACCTAGTTTTGTAGAATACATTTTGTATAATACGAACTCTCAAAGGGATCAATGGGTGGGTGGGTGATTTACTTTTAATGTTGACTAGACTTAAAAGACAAATGCTTCGGGATGGACAAAAAGTAACCTATGATAAAAGGTGGAGGACCTTAGAGGCAGTATACACTTTGCAATATAAAGTGCCCCAGACAAGGGTCTGTCTGTCGGAAAGTAAGTAATCAATATTTTGCTGATATGGATATGTTGTTTTACCAAAAAGGGGATTAATAAGTCTCTGATGGTTTACGGTATGCTTTAAGACCTGATTACAATCTTACATGTTGGATCTACAGTTAGATGCCACGGAGTCTGTCAGATTGGGGTGGGGGTGGCTCTCTCTTCTCCCTTGGGATGCAGCTGCAGGATACTATTATGAGGACCTCATAAGGGTAAGAGGGCTTTATTGCTACAAATGACATGCAGGGTCCCAGACTTGATGTATGAACACATCCCCTGCCAGGGTTTGCTCTAGACAATACAGTATAAATGTAGATGTGAACCAGCTGTTAAAGGAGTGAATGCAGCTGTGTATGTACATAGTTAGATGCTGTACATAGTGATCACGCTCAGTTTTGGAGTGTGAGCCTCGGATTATCCCAGGTATGTGTGTGTCTGTCTTATAATTGATGGAAAACAGGTTTGTTCTTTAAAGAGGATCTCCATCAGTGCAGTGCAGGTTAGGTTGACTTGCTCAATACTCTGTATTGTAATACTTGTAGTGGTAGAGAAGGATGAGTGTAGGATTTATAGCAGGTGTATAAAAGTGGATAGTTAAGAACATGGTTATATTAGAAGATGAATCTTTTTATTTTATCTGTTCATTAGAATGTAATTTCCAATGGGTCTCCACAGCTAGGATTTTGATTGTCATGTATTCTTGATGGAACAATATGAATCTCAATAAAAAAATTATATACAAAAAAAAATATGAACTGTCAAAGGAAGAGCCTGCCCTGGGAAGGTTGGAATACTGTTGTGTAGTCCAGAGGGAATGAGGAAGCAGCCCGCTCCACCGAGACCCACTGTGGAGCCTGTATAGTAGGGCTAAACCAATGTGTCATGTCACATGACTCGTGAGGCAGTTGGGTTGCCAAGGTGTAGTTTCCCCAGTATGGCAGAGAAGGACCACCCCTCTCCTTTGGTAACTGCTGTTTCTTAAGTGCCACCCTCGGCCATCTCCCCTGCCACAGATAAGCTGATATCATTCTATTCCACCTGACCTCCGTCTTCATGGGGAAGGGCAGGGGGGTGGTCTGCATCAAGTATAAAAGTCATGGAAAGGATGTTCATTTGAATGGATTGAATTCTATTAATGAGTGATACTGGCAAATGGGTCCACATCTGGAGGTCATCCCATGCCTGGGTATAAAGTCTATTATAATTAAGGAAAAAAACCTCAGCCGGTTCAGCTGGTATGTATATGCCCAAGTATCTAAGAGAGGTATAATCCCATTTGTACTGATATTTACTCCTCAGTAGGGGTGACAGTGAGTACTCTCTGACCCTAAGGTAGTGGCCCTTGGAGTACTGCAAGGGTCTATGCTTGGACTGCTCCTTTTCAGCCTGTTCATTAACTGCCTCCCTGAAGCCTGCCCAGCTAGCATCGTTTTATATGCAGATGATGTGGTTAAATCGGTCCCAGGTAGGGACCACTTGACCATCGAGGAAGGACTACTCGATAGTTTCCACAAACTTGATACCTGGTTCTATCAACATAAACTGCTACTAAACCATAAAAAAACCAAAAGCATGCTGTTCTCGGTCCCACAGAACAAAAGGAATTGCGTCCCCCTTCAAATTCTGAACCAAAAGGGCGTCACACTTGAACAAGTCTCCTCATTTAAATATCTGGGTGTTTACCTTGATGACACTCTCAATTTCTCCCACAACATTGATCAAGTTGTCAAAACCATCAACATGAAAATGGGCATCCTCTACAGAAACAAGCACTCAGTGACACCTGCGGTCCTCAAATTAGCCACAGGCAGCACCGTATTATCATCTGTTGATTATGGCTTACCCATATACATCGCAGGATCAGACACTGCCCTAAACAGGATACAGAAACTCGTGAATAGGGCTTGTCATCTGGCACTTGGGGCAGATCGATGGACTCACACCTGTGCACTCTACTCTGAGACGGGCTGGCTCCCACTGTACCTAAGAGTCCAATACCAAACATGCCTGATCATAAAAAAAGCACAACTAGGCCTCATGCTGGAATCCATAAGCAGTCTGTTTAAGAAGGCTGTGCACACTAAACAAACAAGAAATGCGACAAAGGGAGGACTACAACTCCCTTTCAAGCGCACATCACTGACCCAAAAATCAATTACTTTTAAGGGCCCCAAATGGTTTAATGAGCTGCCCGAAATGCTGACAGGAAACACAAAGCTGAGTCTGTTCAAAAGGGGGCTACGGTCCCACCTTAAGAATGTAACCACCTGTAAATGTGCAAGAAAATAATTTGACATATTCCTCCTGCCTGATCCCCTGCCTCTTCACTCCCCCCACTTCGTCTTACAACCCTCCTATACCACCTTTCCCCTTTACTCCTGTCCCACACCACCTCTAGTTATTTTGACAATGTCAATCTGGCTGCTTACCTTTTCCCCCATCATCCCCAAAGCTTAACACGGATCTATTATTGACATGTCTCACCATTCCCAGTGTATTCCTACCCTGCAACAACTTGATGTAATTTACTCTACTTTTAAGATGTACCTGAAACTAGCAAGTCTTGTACCTCATGTGCCATTTTAATGATGTTCAGGATGCCTACCATGTTTTTCTTTTTTCACTGTTATCTTAATTTGTATTTATTGTAGTGTATTGCATTTGTATTACTCTGTTTTGTCCTTGACTTGGAACCTTTAAAAATGAGTCTTTGACTCAAAGGTATTAATCCCAATTGAAATAAACAAATAAATAAAATAAAAAATATTTTTTATAAATAATGACTCTGTCTTACTCAAATTTATTTTATAACCCGTTACCATATCCACCTCTTCCACGCTCTGCTCCAGGGCCTCCAAAGAAGACTTCGGGTTGGTTATATATAAACAGGAGATCATCCATATAAAATGCTATCTAATGTTCTTGATTTAATACTCAGTACCCCTGGATCCCAGTCTGCTGGTGCAGGTATTGTGTAATAGGCTCTGCATACAGGGTGAATAAATATGATGAGAGCGGGAGCTCCTGTCTTGTTCCTTGCATAAAAGGGAACCAGGTTGAGCAGGAACCATTAACCTTAACTGAGGCTTCTGGACTGGAATATATACCCCTAATATTATCCACAAATCTGGCTAGCAATTCAAGCTCCGGCAGGGTCTGCTGCAAAGAAAGCCAGGAAACCCTGTTGAAGGCCTTCTGGGCATCAAGGCTGAGTATCTTAGGTGGGGAGTGAGAGTGGGAGGAATGCTCTATCAGGTAACGGGTCCATTTTATGTTATCTGCTGTTTGATGAGTTTTAATAAAACCTGACTGGACTGGGTGATGCTGGGGAGGATGTCATCCAAATCGGTGGGCTAGGATATATTGGGCGGTATGAATCACATAGGTGTGCCAGTTTGTTTGGTTTTAATATAGCCGAAATGGTGGCCTGAGCCCATGACACTGGGTACTCTGCTGTCGCATGGCTCTTCTGTTGGGTTGCTAACAGGGGTCCTTTATCCATGCCCAAGCAGCTTTATAGAATTCAGCCCCATAGCCATCCAGGCCTGGGCTCTTTCCATTTTTAAGTTTTTTAATTGTGTTATAAACGTCCTGCATCTTAATTGGGCAGGATAATTGCTCAGCCTGTTGTAAACTTAAGGAAGGGAGGTTTATGTGTGACAGAAAGTTTTCAATGTCTTGCAGTCTGGGTGGGGACATCTCTGAATATAACTCCATATAATATTGTTTAACTCATTCACACCACAAGAGCTCTTTGAGACTTCCACCACTTGTGCTCTATATACTCTTAGCACTGCATCCTGGGCCTTTCTAAGCAAAATCAAGTCATAATCAGCATGCCACAAACAAATGTGAATACCTCTTGAACTGTAAGTGCTACACACAAAGTACGAGCAGCAAAATTGTTCAGCACATTACCTTTCCAATGATGCTATGCAATCAACTGTAATCAATTTGGTTTTTATTTTATACTAGCTGAAACACCAAACAGCAGTGTTTTTTTCAGATTTTTTCAAGGTGCTTAGGTGAGGCTTGAGAGACAAATGTTAGCCATGCACACCATACCTTAAACAAATGTGAATAACTCCTAAAGTATACGTGGCAGACACAAGGTATTAGCGGCAAAATTGTTCAGCACAAAATTACCTTTCTAATGGTGCTATACAATCAATTGTAATCCATTTAGATTTTATTTTATATTAGCTGAAATACCAAACAACTGTGTGTTTTTCTCAGATTTATTCAAGGTGCTTAGGTGAGGCTTGAGAGACAGATGTCAGCCATGCACACCATACCTTAAACAAATGCGAATAACTCCTAAAGTATACATGATAGACACAAAGTATCAGCAACAAAATTGTTCAGCATGAAATTGCCTTTTTAATGGTGCTATGCAATCAATTCTAAGCAATTTGGTTTGTTTAATATTTAGGTAAAAACTGCTGACTTCCTCAGACGTTTCTAGGCCTGAGTGTAAGTCAGCTGAGTATGTCTACAGGTGTTATTGGCCTGAGTGGCTATGCTGTCAGACACCACCTACAGGTGTATCTAGGCCTGAATGAGTTAAAAATATGCAATATCTGAGAAGTGGACGAGATCATCCTACCTGTCTGTGAGTCCTTCATCTTGGAAATATTGACCATTTCAGTTTGATTGCAGAGGTGGTACTCTAATATAGGAGAGGCTCTTGCCCCACCTGCATAATAATTTTTGTGTAGCCAAAGCAACGCCTGTTCTGTCTTGACATTAAAAGCTTCTGTATGGCCTGTTGCATGTCAGTAATCTGGTCCAGTAGGGAGTGATCTCCCTGCATGTGTGCATTTTGTAGGAACCACATCTTCTCCTGCAACTCCTTAAGTTTGGCCTCCACCAGACACTTCTTTTTAGTAGCATTTGCTAGTATGTAACCCCATAGGACTACATTCAGCATATCCCATAAAACCTGTGGGGAAGTCTGTGGTGAGGAATTATCTCTTAAGATCTCTGGAATTTTCTCCCAAAGTAATTCTTTAAATGCACCTTTTTTATGTTTAGAGTGAAGTCCAAGGAAAGTGCCTCTAGAATCCAGCCTAGCAAGAATGCCCTTAAATCAATGCTTCCAGTCAATTTGGGTAGTCCTAGAATATGGACATTAGCCATCCTAGAGAAATTCTCTAGTTGTTCTAGGTGAGCTTAGAGGATAGAATTTTATTTTACCAGTCCCATACATGTCACAAGGGCTTTTTCAGCTGCCTCTCCCGGCTTAGTAGCATCAGTCTGAGCTGATGCACATTTTTCTCCAGGAGGGCAGTTCTATTATTGAACTCCTCTATTTTCTGGTCAAGTCTCTGAACTGCTGCCAAGTAAGATGCCAGGGAGGGTTCTCCTCCCAAAGTACTAGGCAACCTGGGTCCCACTGCTATCTGTGTGCTTGGGGCCTTAGTCTTCTGCACTTCTGTTGGTGGTTGATTCTTAGGCTTCCTCATTGTCTGCAAAGCTTGAATTTTCACCTGTACAGCTTGGAGGTCTGTATCATCACTCACTTACATTTCAGCTCGAAAAATAGGAGTTAACAGTCTATTTTAAATGCTTGTATCACTTCATGAGCAAAGCTCAGTCTCCTTGCATCTAACCACACTGGCGGTTGGGCCACGTCCCAGTGACATAATTCTTACCAGCACATCAATGCAGCAGAGGATGAGTTGATAGCACGGTGGCACCAGGGTTAAAAGAGGGTGGACTCCATCCTGAGGCACTGGCTAGACCAGGAGATGGGGGGAGGTAGTTTGGGTACAGGAGATGGATGGTGGCAGGTCGTGGGGGAGACACTAGGCCAACCACTTGCAGAGACACAGAACAGATCCCTGCAATTGAGATTCCATGTAAAAATGGACACTCTGCAGTAAGAGGACTGTCTCTGCTGCCTCGTTTCAAATTCTGGGTGATTTCACTTTTCCTCTGTGGACCTGAGCAGCAATATGTTTGTGTCAATGAACTCATCAATAAACAAATGAGACCTCCATGCATTCCCTATTAGCCATTACTATGACTTTTTCTTTTCTTTTGGATCTTCTCACTGGGCTTTAAGTAGTGAATGAGACTGTTAGGGTTGGAAGGGATTATTGTCTGTTCCTTATTACCACTGACTGTCCTTACCTGTCAATGTATGTAAGACATGCCACCCAGCTCCCCCTTCCCATAATTACTACTATCCCTCCTAGCATAGTTCCTCATGTGTTCCCCACAGGAGTAACATAATTCTGTCTCCCTGACAACAGGCTGGGAATTACACTGTTTCAGTTTCTGGAGCTTCCCCAACCCCCATTCCTGAAGCTCCTCTGATTTGACCATGTTGACACTGGAAGTATGACAGTGCACCACTTCTTGTCCTCCATTACGAGTATGCTAGGAAAGGATGGGAGTCTGGTGCCGATTCCTTCTGTAGGCAAAGGAGCAGGATTCATTAACTTAGATAACAGCATGCTCCTGCTATTTGGAACTGCAATGCCCCATCATGACATCACAGTCTCCTGCCATCTGAATAACAGGAAAGTCACAAGCTGAGCACCATGAGACTAAACAGCAACCATAATGTTGGTGGGGTAACACTCCCCAAAAATAAGACAGCCTACTGAAATGCTGAAATTTCAGTATGGTAGAAGTCAGATACAGATTGCTAAGGGTTTGGTAAAAGTTTGGTCGGAAATGGTCTGCAAGGCCTTTGGTAAAAGTATGATTTGGTAAAATTCTGAGGCTGTAGATAAGGTAGCAGGTTAGTGATGAGGAGACCGGGTGAAGCCAGCCGCCTTGGAGAAGCAGGAGGCTATGCTGAAATTGCAACATATGAGCCTGGATAATACAAACACAGGGAGTGCAGGGAGCAAGTACTGAGTAAGTGAAAACAGAGCTGCAAAACAGACACAGCATAACAGGGAGCCAGTACTGAGAGAGGCAGGTGTAAACAGTTAAGGTGATGAGCACAGGGACTGCATGGAAACAGCAATTGGAACAGAGAGCACACAGGTAACAAGTACAGATAAAAAGGAGATTGCATGGAACCTAAAAAAGCAAACAACGAGCGCTAGAACTAAAAGTGCCAAAAGCAAACAAAGCAAACACAAGCACCGGAGCAGAAGGGAGAAACAAACTACTGAGAGGGAAGCAATACAGACTGCAGCCAGAAGCAAAATACTGACCAAGAAGCAGAAGTATACAAACCAGGCAGACAGTCCAGCACAGCCAGTGGGTACCAAACACAAGGGAAGGTAGGAGACAAACAACACATAAAGGGGGGGGGGATCAGGGCCCAAGAAAAGGCTGGGCCCAGAGGATGGACAGAGCCTCCAGCTGCAATGAAAAAAGCTTCTGAATGAAGCACGAAGGAAGGGTTTAAATAGGTCAGGCAGGGGGGCATGGATGTTGCTTCAGCCATTGAACTACAGGCTTATAGCCTTTCAATTGTCCCACAAGAGGTTCTTGCAGGATGATTTAGGAAATACATGCAATGAGCAAGAAGCCATGGACTATGTGGCACAGGGGCAGGCGACTGAAGGGTTAGCGTTGGATTCCAAAGACCGATTGGCACTTAGGCAGGATGAGGGAAGGGATGCCAGAGGATGTAGGGACTGTTTAGCACAGGGGCAGGGTGAGGCAGGGGTGCCACTGGATGTCAGGGACTGATTAGATTGGGGCCATCCAGTTTTACATACAGCAGTGTTTTTGCTGTTTAGTTACTTCTAAATGCAGTTTATGTCAGTTACATTATAACAATATCATTGCATTAGCAGCCATCATGGCTCTATTTATTTATTTATTTATTTATTTATTGGATTGTAACATCTTTGAACCAGAGGTTCTTTTACAAAGGTTCCACGTCAGATACATTTAGGAGGCATACATACATACATACTGATGTGGTTTACATGTCTAATATACAAGGATGAACAATAGCAAATAATAATATGTGCATAAACAGTCAGTTCCATAAAACAAGAGAATAGTATGCTGACAGAGTACAGCGCAGTTACAACAGGAGTGTAGTCAGAAAAAAAGAAAAGATAATAGTATGAGTGGCAGAATATAGAAAAGGGAGGGGTGCAGCCAGTATAGTATGACTTTGTCAATCAGGACTCAGAAAGAGTGGAAGCTACAGAAGTGGGGAGGATAAGAGGGTGGGGGAAGGAAAGGAGAGAGGATTGAGAAAAGAGGGAAGTCGGGGGGAAGCAATCAAAAGGTGACAGTCAGTAAGTTGGATGAGTCTTTTGGATGAGACGTTTCGAATGAGACGTTAAACCGAGGTCCCATTTGCCTGGATTGGTGGTAGCTCAGGTGGATGTTAAAGATCCCATGGCACTTATCGAAAAGAGTAGGGGAATTTCCCTGGTGTCCTGGCCAAATTTCCCTCATTCACTAAAAATACCACCAACAGCTTAATCTGGTTCAAGGTCAGTTGGCATTCATCTGTATCCCCCCCTCCCCCCGGGTCGTGCCTGAAAATAGGCAGGATTTGTCTAGTGCACTTACCCGGTCAACAAAACCTAAATAAAAAAATAAAAAAATAAAAGTTGAGGTGGGTGAGAGGAGAGATTGGGGGTAGAAGGAGTGACGAGAGAGGAGTGGGAGGGGTGGGCAGGGAGAGGAGCGGGGAAGCAAGTAGATCAGGAGCAAGAAGTGGGCTATTCATAGGGGGAGAACACTGGGAATGAACTGGATCAGGGTCATTAAGGGGGCAGTTACAACTGCTAAGTAGGGTGAGATGCTGGCGCAATTCAAGTTTAAAGGGACCATGGGTGGCAATGTTAAGGATCTCTGGGGTAGGCTGTTTAGCCAAGAGGGGGCTCTAAAATGAAAAGACCACTGACTCTGGACTATCCAGCAGTAGGGGACCAAGTACTTCATTAAAGATGCACTGCATGTGTTGCAGGGGTTTGGGGCTAGCTGCTGCAGGGGCAGGGTGCTAGGTGGTGTTTGGCCAAGACTGATTTCTTTTTTGCAATTAGACAAGTATGGTAGTTGATCCTACTTCTGAGGTTCAACCAGAAAGTTTGCATGTAAAGGTCGCAAGTGTGGGTATACCTGTGGGCACCCGTAACCAGCTGACACACCTTGTTAAGAGTAACGGCGATTATCTTCAGGGTTGTGCGCTGCTCCGTAGATTATCAGACCATAATAAATGATGGAGATGATTGAACTGGAGACGGTTAGCTTGAGCGCCTTGGGGGTAAGGCAGTACCTGTGCATATAGAGGACACCAGTTCGAGAGTTAATGGTTCTAGATATTAGGTTAATGTGGGCAGCGTAGGACAGGGTGCTATTTAAGGTTATACCTAGATATTTGAAGTCATTGACTTGCTCAAGGGGAGGTTTTCTTTATTTAGTGTGGTTAGGCAGGTTGATTTGTGTCAGTTATGCGGGGAAGAGAAAAGCATCACCGTTGTTTTTTTGTAGTTCATCAGCAGTTTATGATCACCAAACCAGCGTTCAACCTCTTCAAAACCAGCTTAGAGGTCTCTGGTGAGTAAGGTGGGGTTAGTTTGGGCCGAGTAGAGGACAGCATCATCTGCGTGCAGAGTGATGTTGTTTGGACATGTGTTAGGGAGTGAGTTGAGAAAGAGACTGAACAGAAGTAGTCCAAGGATGGACCCTTGGGGGTCTCCCGAGCTAACTGAGCAGCAGCTGGAGATTGTTTCATTAATTCTAACCTGTTGTGTGCTGCCTTCAAGATAGCTGGAGAACCAATGGGTGACCTTGCTGGAGAGACCTATGGTCTGGGCAGAGAGTGAAGTAGAAGTGAGTGGTTCACAGTGTCTAAGGCCTTGGTGAGGTCAATGTAGATTGACCCCACCAGCTGGCCATGGTCAAGAGCCCTGTGCAGGACGTCCATGTACCTGAGCAAGGCAGTAGGAATGCTATGTGCTCTGACCAGCAATTGTGCAAAAAGATAGTCATTTTCCAAACGTGCTCATGCTTGTCTCCCAAGGTGTCCTCTGCCTTTTACAATGAGCAGGTTATCTCTGACTTCTTTTTGTCCTCAGCTGTCTAATGATAAAAAATAACTCTCTGGGTGTCAGAAGAGCATTAAAACAGGAGCATATCTGGATTCTATATATGTGTGTGGGGGGAGGGGCAAACAATACTAGAGACCCGGACATGCAGTCCCTGGAAATTTCAGAAATGTTAACATGGTATTGAAGCAGTTTTTTGAAGGGGGAGCAGGATCTTTGTGATCTACTCCCCTATTCACTTTTGAAAAGTCTATCTGGATCAAACCAGTTTTCACTTGGGAACTGTACTGCAGTTTTAAGTGTAGTAATTGTGCTTGAAGGCATTCGTGCTACATCATTGGTTGGTTTAACACAGGAGGCCAATCAGGTAGTGACTGCAAATCTGATCTGCATTAGCAATCATAATTCTTAGATCATTTCACTCAAGAGTAATACTTAATGTGGCTCAGATTTGCTTTGTGAAGTAATTTATTTATTTTAAAAGTTTTACCAGGAAGAGCACACTGAGTTGATAACAGCTTGTTTCCAGATGTGTCCTGGGGGAAGGGGACAGGAATAAGTCAGCAACAACCCACAGCGGGGCATGGATTTAATAGAAAACGAATGCACACCTAGGGTGCGTTGAACATAGACGTGCATTAATTTTCTAGTAAATGCATACCTTGTCATGGGTTATTGCTGTTATAAAATGGGATAACTGTGTGGGAATAAAGTACAAGACCAATGCATTTAAATGTGCATACATTGCATAAATGTATATAGATTTATTCCACCAGAACAAATAGCTTTTGTGACTGAATGGCTGGTGTAACACCCCCGATGTCAGTGATAGTATTATGTTTGCCCCAGTTGAAATAGACTGCCCTTGCCCATCTGAGTGCCACAACCCCTCACCCCTATGTTTAAAACTGCCCTCGAGCCCCATCAAAATAAATATTTACTTTGTTAAAGTCTGTAACACAGCCCACCAGTCCACATGCATCTAGTATTGCTCCTGATCATGAGTGCAGGGTTCTTATCTTAGTAGTGCTTTGCAGTTGTGGGAAAATCAGTACTGGGACGAGAAACTGGTATTCACATTTAGAAGGCATACTAAATACATGAAGATCACCATGCAGCCTTTCAGATGTTAACCCAGAATATTTACTACTATTTTTAAACCGGTTGCTTGGGAAGGTGGGGGTGCTCAGAAGGCTGGGGGCCCTGGGGTGGGTTTCCCGCAATTTAAAAAGCAGAGTGGCCAGCCTGGTGGCACTGAGGGCTGAGGCACTGGTCACCTTACCTAGCACCACGCCGGCAACCTGTGTTCGGGAATGAGCATGGGCCACTGGGGGTTGGTAGGGGAGGAGAAGGCTTGCACATCCGAGGGACTGCTGTCCTTTTCTGGAGAGGGGGAAGACAGTGTTCAGTTTTTGTCTGGCCCCTAGCAGTGGCTGGGGGGCAGTGTACTGATGCTGTAGGAAAAAGGGGTGGAGTTGGGGCTGACGTCTGAAGGGAGAGCGTGTGGATGCATGCATGCTCCCTCTTTTGACGTCATTGCATGCCTCAGTCCAGGGGACGGACACTAAAGAAAAAACTCCCGGCAACATGAAGGCTGCTTGCCGGCACTGCCACAGTCCCATGCAAGTTAGCTCCCACCTGGTCTCTGCAGTGGTGGGGTTAGTACCTGCTGCGAAGTGACCAGGGAAGGGTAGTGATGGGGAGGTTAGAGCTCTGTCCGGGACTGGGGCGGCAGCTGGCCTAGCTGGCTAGATGGGGGTGTAGGAACCAAAGGCACAACCTCCCCCCCAGCTGAGGAAGCATAAATACATAATATATCAAAAAACCAAAAAAAAGCAGAGCAGGTAGTGCTGGTCTCAAGGCTGCAGTGGTGGAGTGATTTTTAATTTGGTGGAGAAGGTTGTTGCTAGGTGACAGACCTTATGTTTATTGAGGATTAGTGAATGGTCAGGTGGTGTGTTTACACCACTGAGATTGGTAGCATTCCAAAGGTTTCTGAAGCCCATTTTATGCAACAGCACACTCAATACAATAACGGAGTACAAGATAGTGATACAACTAAATATATAATAACAAAATAATACTTGTGCAAAAAAAGCACTGGGGAGGGTAGACCACATTGGTATATGACAATTGCGAATAACCAGGCACAAACGACAAGGGAGCCATCAGTAACTGTAGACATGGGTTGTGTAATCATAAGGGAGGATTTACAAAGTAGAAGAGGAAGCTGCAGAGCCAGTTAGAGTGGGAACCTGAAAGTGAAGCTCCACAGTCGTTTTTCTGTGGGGGAGTAAGACAGAGAGAGAATGTCAAAGTCGAGGAGGGAGCATGAGGATGTGGTGGTGGTGGTGGTGGTGGCGGACAGGAGAGTAAGGAGCTGAGATTGGGAGGAGTGATTTCAAACCAGAATTTAGAGATAAAGCACTGTGGGCACAACATCTACCATGAAGAGAGGGGCGTGAGAGGGAGGTTAAGGGGAGCAGTGGCGAGTGCAGAGGGAGGGCAGTGAAGGGCAAATTGACAAGCACGCGATCATTCATTGCCTGCTCACAGTCATTCTCTGATGTTATTGGGGGGGTTCCCAATGCCATTCTGCCATCCCACCCCCACTGCCAGTCATGAGAGCAGCCCTCCACTCTTCTCTGTGCTGCAATAACATTAGAGAATGACCGTGAGCTGGCAATGAATGAGCGTGTGCTTGTACAAGCAGGCACTCATTCACCGAGTGCTCAGTCAGGCTGCCAGTCATGGAGGAGAGTGGATGGCTGTGAAGGTGGCCCGCCTGGGGTCTGGGTGGGGGGGAATGGGGTGAGGGGCAGTACATGCAGGGGTGGGGTCCACTAAACACCAGGGAGTGGGCATTTGATGATGGGAAGGGGTCCACTAGACACCAGGAAGCGGTCTCTTCTGTGTGCGATGGCGATCGGGGGTACCTTCATAATTTCATAATGGAGGGCTATTGGTGGGGTGGAGGACCACTAGACACCAGGGATGTTACAATTTATTTGACTGTTGGACAGGTTGGCGGTGGGGGGGTGTGGGGGCCACTAGCCACCAGAAATTTGGGGGATTCCTCATTTATAACTTCTCCTTGCTTTGTTTTTTTTTTAAGTGCAATTTTCACTTTAAAAAACCCAAAACCAAGGCGAAGTTACAAATGGCGAATTCTCATTAAAGGGGGAGAACTCTGCAAAGTGATTCATGGAGATGAATTTGGTGATTTTGCCCAAAATTCCCTTTCGAAGTAAAACTTCACTGCATCTCTATTTGTATTGCATAAGTATGCATAAAAAACATGTCACATACATTTTATTTATTGAATAAATAAATAAAATGTATGCACCATGTTTTTTATGCATACTTATGCAATACAAATAGAGATGCAGCATTAAACATCTTACACATGCATTTTAAAACCCATTTCTCTCCTATTGATATATTAAGTTTGGATACAAGTGCCACAGGTCTCTAGGCCTATCTGCAGGAAAAAGTCTCACAAATAATCCAGTATCAATGCCATAGGAAGGGTCTCCACATTAAGCATAAATATATCTAGCGTCCTAGTCCATTTTAACCGAATGTTGCACCAGCAATTAATCCTTAGCCATACTCCCTTACCCCCACAATTTTTTGTTTATAATTTGCAGGGCTCATGGAATAAATGCCATGGCGGAGCAAGACAGAATGGAAAAAAGCTGTAATATTGTTGTACTGTGCAGCTGCCACAAAGATACGTATTAAGAATCAACTGTACAGCACGTTAGGTTGAAAAAATTACTATAATAAAGTATCACTAACATTAGTGGGGTGGCAAGTAAAATATGTTACTACACACAGGCAGAATTAGACTGTATAGAGGGCAACAAGTACAATATGAACTGATTGTAGTAAAAGCAGTGCTAATATCAGAGGGTAACAAGTAAGAACACCAGTAACTAGGATGTAAACAGCCTTACAGTTGGTAGAATACCAAGTATAATACTTAGGAGTTTAAGTTAGCACAGTGCTAACTATCTAGCAGAGCATCGGTAACCAAGTGTACATAAATGCGTGTACGAAAGCAGCAATAACAAATTATAGAAAAGGTATCATAACCATTTAATGCAACAGCTAAACAGTAGGACTTACTGCAGATGGATTGACAGAGGCGACCACAGCAAGGACCAGCATAAGGCAGCCGAGGGTCAGTTGGGGAAGCAAGACGTGCAGCCATGCAACCACCACAAGCTAACACCCATAAGTAGACACTCAGCAGGAGACACCCTTATCCTGTAGCCCCTGCTACGCTGTGCACTACTCACTAAAGGTGTCTCTCTGTAGATTGGCTGCAGCAATCACATTACCCTCTTAGGTCTCTGAGAGTCCAGCAGGCATGACATAGAAAGTCTGAGGTTTCTGTTGGAGGAGGGTGAGCATTGCATGGTGTATCCACACTTTGCAGTGGTCTGGTTCTATTGGCAGCTGGAATCTTGAGTGGTGCTATTGCCAGAGAGTGACAAGATTTGAATACTGTGCAAAGTACCTGCAAAAGCCCGATTGACTACAGCAGTCACATAAGCATGCCTTTCACTCATATGAAAATGGTATTAGGCAGTCAGGCAATTTTGGTTTTATTTGGAAAAAACAAGACCAGGTCTGTAGTTTATAAATTACTCTTTAGCGAGATGGGTTAACACCTGCACCAGAGGGGATTTATGTTGCTACAAATCTGCCATTTTTTCAAGTTAATATGATGGACTCCAAGGCAAGACATGCCCAGGCTGTGCACATGTCACTGCCACCCACCTCTGATAAACCGGTGCAGACCTGTAAGTTGCAGTTCAAGGGCGAGTGCTGGAGGCACTCTAGTCTAGTCAGATGGTTTATCGTTCGGCCATTTAGGCCATTACAATTTAACGCAAAAATAATACAAGATAAGACATATAAGCATTTTCAGAAAATAATTTCTACATATAGGTGCTTCTAAGTACCCATTATATCACTACGTTAAAAAATGTACCAGTCCATTAATTATGGCAATATTAAAAAAAAACTAAGAAATCTTGGGCAATATAACAATCTTAACCTTTCACTGGTTATGTAGCCCTAAGCATAGAAAATCATACAATATTAATATAAAAGTGATCAATTCTAAATGACCTTGTCGTTTTCCCCTGTAATAATACTTATATACAAGTGCTTTAATATTCCCAATTAAAATACCTGATACTATAACAACCCAGACTCAATTATTTAATAAAGCCAGCATAAGAAAAATAATATAAATATTGAGCACATAAAGACTGTATAATATTAGAAAACTACATCTTGCCATAAAGAGTTTTACTACTCCTATTCCAGGGCTAGCGAGTGACACATTTAAACTGTAACAGAGCTGCCGGCTAGTACTTCCACTTAATATCAACAATCTAAATAACTGAGTGTTGGTTACTCTTAAGGCTGTGATAATCAAGCTATGTGAACCATCTCTGTTAAGGGATCAATAGTTCAAACCCAAGTATGTTAATAAGTAAGCAATAATCCACAATAGGGTGTGTGATTACTGGGGATTAATCAACACCCTGAGTACGTTGTGAGGCACAAGGCGAATTCATAACGCTAAAACAATGTACAAGATGCACAGATATTCAAAGGTTTTTAAATAAACATATAAGTATTAAATGTTTTAAAGTAGTCATGCCACATTTAGCATAAACTGTTAAAAAATTAATTTCTACTAAGCAGAGTTGTCACTCCATTGCACTCAGGAGTCCATTCACCTTTAAACTGGGTATTCAAGGCTCCATTGGCTCAGGAGTCCATAAAATAATATATGGGGCTAGAAGGCTCTGTTGGTGTTCAGGGGTCCATTATATCATAGGCAGAGGCAAATGAAGGCCAGAAAACACCATTTACATGACCTCCCTCTGTTGCTGGATCAGCGTCTTTATATGTGTTAATAGGGGAATCGCCATAAAATTAAAACTCCCTTCATATTCATTTCCTATTGACTTACGCTAATGGAGGCAAAGCACTAACCATGTCCATATTGAGGCCATCTCAAGCCCTTTGGCAGAAGTTCCTGATTTATCTGTGTCTGATGAGGCTCCATATGGACAACTCCCGGGCTTCCACTGTTAATCAGTAGAGTTTTTCATTTTTTCCTTTATCCACTCTGCCCCACATTTATCAGAATATATATTGCAATTTATTGCCAGCTGAAGCTAAAAAGCTTTACAATCCACCATCCCTCTCCTCAAAGTCAACAGCCTTAGCTGGCAAGATCAAATGAATAGGATGAGTCGGGACAGGGTTACCTAAAAAGGAGAGAGAAGAAAACAATGCTCCTCTGAGCGTAGTAACTTCAGGCAAATTGTTTAAGCCCTCCATAATCCCCTAGGTAAAGAAGTCATACATATTCAGGTAATAGAGCCTTACAGCAGTTTTTTCAAAAATTATTTGTAGAGATCAGGGGCAGAATTCACAAAGAAAGCCCGAAAATCCCGCAGCTATGGGAAAATGGCTTGCAGCAGTGTGGAACGCAGTTGTGCGGTATTTTTAAAGAAAACCAGTGCAGCTACAGATTTCTGCAAAAAGTGCAGCAATTTAGCAGCCGCGGGAAATGCACAAATGCTGCAAATTCACAACTGTGGATCCGCAGCTGCGGAAATGGTTGAAGAGGCACAGCAATAGTAAAACTCAGTAGCTGAAGCAGCAGACTTTATCATTGCTGCCATAATATGAAGCTGACAGCACACACAGAGACCTGCAACCAGCCCCTCAACTGGGACCACTGCAGCACCACAGGTACCAGCGATACCATGGCACCACAGTGGCCGACTGTCACTGCTGGCCGTCCCTCCCTGGGGTGTTCCTGTGGCCTGCGGGGGGTAGCACTTGCTGCTGGCTGGTCAGGCTCTACTGCCTGTGGGGCTCCATCATGGGCTGCCCTGGATCTGGTGGTTGTTGTCTGTTGCCATATCATGGCAATGTGTGCTTTTGTTGCTGTAACATCAGCCACTGCTATACTATCTGGGATGCTATTACCTGTGCCTCACCTCCACCTTAATTGATTCCAGTTGTTGGGGCACTGCTGCAGTTTGCTGAGGGGAGAGTTACACCTCATTCCACTGTGTGTAACATTTTTTCCAGAACTGCAGAAATAAACTGGCTGAGAATAGCCTTTCAGGGGCTGTGCCTTACTTATCTTACACCTTTTTTTCCTCAGGGACTTCCGCAGCAGCACTTTTTTTCCACAGTTCTAGTGTTTTTTCCACAGCTGCGGAGGTTTTTGTGAATAGCACTTAGAGTAGTCTTCCCTTTTTTTCCATAGCTACAGCAGTTTTGGGGACTTAGGGAAGGTTTTGCACCTTCTGAAAGCTTTGTGAATCCAGCCCCAGCTCTTTTTCTGCTCCTTATATTTTAGGAGGGGACGTTAACCTTGTATTAAATTCCCCCCCTTAGACAAATCAGGTATTCGTCCTGATTACAGAATATCCATTGCTTCCACAGTTATACAATTTATACAAGATCTCCACTTAATTGAGATACGGAGAGTCCTGAATCCTAAGTCCCAGCATTTTTACTTATATTCCCCTGTACATTCGTCTTATTCCTGGATTGATTGTTTTCTACTTTCTGAATCATGCCAGTATCAAGTTGTTAAAGCTAATCACAGCAGCGTTATTATTTTAGATCATGCTCCCTCACTGCTTAGTTTACAATATATAGATAGATCACAGCCGATTAAATTTAAATTTGATCTTTTGCTTATGAAAGATCCCAATTTTATTAAGCAGATGGGGTCAGATATAGAAATTTTTTTAGTACTAAGAGCATAAGGATACTAATATGGGGACTTTATGGGAGGCATTTAAATCATATTTAAGGGGCTGTGTTATGTCCTTTAAGATTAAAAGAAATAAGAAAAGGATCAGGAAAATTCAAGAGCTAGAAGCAGAAATTTTTCACATGGAGAAAACTCATATGCAAACTAATGACCCTATTAAATTTACGCAACTTGCCTCATGTAACAGTTTGCATCAAATTACTTTTAAATAGTTGACAAATCAGTTACTGGAGATTAGCTGAATTACTATAAAGGGCAGTACTCACTAGGGTGGTGGAGCAGTGGTGTAGTTGATTGTTTCTAACAGTCACCAGTGGTTGTGGACTACCCACCCACCCTTCCCACACCCCACCCCTCAGGCGTGATGTTTCCTTTATAGCCAAGGTTCTGACATCACTCTCAACAGGTCTTGGGGGCAGAACTGTCATATTCTAATAACCCAGCACAGTGCATAAAGGTAAGAACACACCACACAAAGGAAGAAAAAAATATATATATATTACATATTGTATATTATAAGGGAGAGGGACATGGGAGTGGTGCAATGCACTGGCTGTGGAGCAGCAGTTTTCCGGGAGACCTTCTGGAAACTGCATTGCTGTCCTGTTTGCAGGCAACTGTCAGCTCTGAGGGAGGAGGTAGCCCACCTCCAGGCTGAACTGGCAAGGACTAAGGAGGCCTACCCCACCCAAAGAGCACCACTGCCACAGAGGCTGCCAAGTATGAAGAGCAAGTGGACCACAGTGGGTTCTGGGAGGGTACGGGAGGTGGAACAGAGGCGAAGCCCCCTAGTTGCACCTCTACACAAACCATATGCCAGTCTGGCAGAGCAAGGTTTCTCTATGGGCACCCTCAGTGGAGACCAAGAAGAATGCTGAGGACACCCACAAGGGAGACCCACAGAAAGGTGGCAAGGGACACCACAGGGGAAGGAAACAGCTTCTGATAGGGGACTCAATTATTAGAGGGGTAGACCTGGGGAAGGGAGAGGAGAGAGAAGTAAGGTTACTGCCTGGTGCCATGGCTTGGAGGGACAAGAAGCGAATCCTCTGGATTGCAGAAGCAGCATCACAGGAGAGGGAACTAGATATCATTGTCCACCTTGGGACAAATGACCTAGCTAGGCATGGGATCAGTGCAGTACAAGATGAAATTGTGGAGTTGGGGAGGGGCCTCAGAGAGGTAGCAAGCACAGTTACCTCCTCAGAGGTGCTGTCAGTCCATGGCAGGGGTGAGGCTAGGGTACTACACACCATGCAGTTTAATGAATGGTTGCAAAACTGGTGCAGAGCACAGGGCTTTGGCTTCACTGGGGACTGGGGGTACACCTGGAGAGATGAAGGTTTATACTGGCATGATGGTCTGCATCTGTCCATGAAGGGAACCAAGATCCTAAGTGACAGGTTTAAATGCTTCCTTGGCAAGCTTTTAAACTAGCTATGGGGAGGTGCTAATAAGAGGCAGGAAATTTCAAGCCTCCCCCCACAAAACATGATGGGTAGTAAGGTAAACACTGAGGTACAGTGCTCAACAGAGGGCAGGACAGGGGTAAATGGAAAAATAGACAAGGGCAAAAAGAGCAGGCATGGGGGAAAAAAAGGATAAAACCAACATTAAATGGAGGGCAATGAGTACAAATGCCCGTAGTCTGGGAAACAAGCTTCCTGAGCTAGTAGTCTTGAAGGGAGATGAACACTTGGATATTGTGGCAGTCACAGAAACATGTTACATGGGGAACCATGACTGGGATGTCAACATACCGGGGTACACAGTCTACAGAAGGGACAGGGAGGGGGAAAAAAGGAGGTGGAGTAGCTCTATACATAAGGTAAGGGATCAAAGCTACAGAACTAAAAAGTAAAGGGGGAGGACAAGAGGCACTCTGGGTCACCTTGGAGACAGGGAATGGCATCACAATCCACACAGGGGTTGTATACAGACCCCATCTCAAGGGGAGGAAATGGACAAGAAAATGATAGACAACATTCTCAAAATGGCTGAAAAAGGGGAGATACTGTTAATGGGGGACCTGAATATGCCAGATGTTAACTGGATGACATATACTGCAGCCACATCCAAGAGCAGGGTCATTCTCGATGCCCTGCAGGGGCAGGCCTTAGACAGCTAGTGTTGGAACCCACCGGAGGAAGCTATACTAGACCTGGTACTCAAATGGAGAGGATCACAAATTTAGAAGTCGGTAGGCATCTGGGAACAAGCGACCACTGCACAGTGTGTTTCACAATAACACAACCATGGAGACAAGCCATACAAAACAAGCATACTGGACTTTAGAAGGCTGACTTTGGCAAAATGGGTGAATACCTGAGGAATACACTAGCAAATGGGCAAAAGGAGGTGGAAGAACAATGGAGAAAAATCAAAACTGCCATCATAGAGGCAACAAGCCTTTGTGTGAAACAGATAAAGAAAACAAAGTGGAGTAAAAAACCACTATGGTTCTCAAAAGAGGTGGCAGGGAAGGTTAAGGAGAAAAAGGCTGCATTCAAAAAGTATAAGGCATCACAGAAGGAGCACGACAGGGAACCTGTATCAATTAAAGCAGAAAGAAGTGGGGAAGGCAGTCAGAATAGCAAAAGCCCAAACTGAGGAAAAATAGCCAAGTCAGTTAAGAAGTGGGATAAAACCTTTTATAGGTACATTAGGGAGCATAGGAAGGTTAAGGGAGGAATAGTGGAGATTAATAAGGGAGAGGGGAAGTGGGCAGAGGGAGACAGTGAAAAGGCAGAGATACTGAATGAATACTTTTGCTCAGTATTCACAAAAGAAGATGAGGAGGAGTTACCTAAACCAGACAATAGAAGCACTCTGGGTAGAGGGGTTGACACCAGTCCATTTACAGAAGAAAGAGTCCTGAAAGAACTCCTAAAACTCAAGGTGGACAAAGCAATGGGGCCTGATGGGATTCACCCCAGAATCCTAAAAGAACTAAGGGAGGACCTAGTGACACCACTGACCCACTTTAACAAATCATGGGAGGATGGGGTGGTACCTGAGGACTGGAGGAGGGCAGATGATTCCTTCACAAAAGTGGGAGCAAGGCAGAAGCAGGAAACTACAGACCTGTAAGTTTGACCTCAGTGGCAGGGAAAATGATGGAATCACTTCTGAAAGAAAGAATTGTTGAGTACCTAGAGGCCAGCGTGGCACAGGACCCAAAACAGCATGGATTTACAGCAGGAAGGTCATGTCTGATGAATCTAATAGATTTCTTTGACTGGGTGACCAAAGTGATAGACCTGGGAGGGGCTGTGGATATGGCCTACCTAGACTTTAGCAAGGCATTTGACACAGTCCCGCACAAAAGATTAATAATCAAGTTAGCCAGCTTGGGAGTGGGTCCCAGGGTGGTAGCCTGGGTTGAAAACTGGCTGCACAACAGGACACAGAAGGTAATAGTGAGTGGCACACATTCCGAAGAAAGGGGGGTCACTAGTGGAGTACCTCAGGACTCAGTACTGGGTCCAGTCCGCTTTAACATCTTTATAGGTGACATTGCAGAGGGTCTGGAGAGAAAGGTATGCCTCTTTCCAGATGATACAAAGATCTGTAACAGAGTTGATACACGGGGGTGGGGGTAGAAAGGATGAGAAGGGACTTGGCAAGGTTGGAGGAATGGTCAGACATATGGCAACTTAGATTCAATGCAAAGTAATGCAAAGTAATGCACCTGGGAAACAAAAACCCAGGAGAAGAGTACACAATAGCAGGGGAGGTACTCACAACAACAAAAATGGAACGGGACTTGGGGGGTAGTCATATCAGATGATCTAAAGGTGGGTAAGCAATGTGAGAAGTCAGTGAGGAGAGCCAAGGGGATACTGGGATGCAGAGGAAGGGGCATCACAAGTAGAAAAAGGGAAGTGGTTATCCCTCTGTACAGACAGTTGGTGAGACCCCATCTGGAGTACTGTGTGCAGTTTTGGAGACCTCATCTACTCAAGGACATAGACAGGATGGAAGCAGTCCAGAGGAGGGCAACTAAAATGGTGCAGGGTCTGCATCAGAAATCATATGAAGAGAGACTGAGAGAGCTTAATATGTATACTCTTGATGAAAGGAGGGACGGGGGGACATGATAGAAACGTTCAAGTACCTCAAGGAATCAACAAAATCCAGGAGGGTAGCATCTTTCAGAAAAAGAGATGTGTAAGAACAAGGGAACACAATTTAAAGATAGAGGGGGGATGGCTCGGGGTAATGTGAGGAAATCTTTTTTCACAGAGAGGATGGTGGATGCGTGGAACTGCCTTCCTGGGGAGGTTGTTGGGGCTAAAACAGTGGGGGAATTCAAACATGCATGGGACAGACACAAGGCAATTGTAGTGGGGGGCGGCAGGAAGTAGGCTGTTGGTTAACTAGAATCTGCAGCTTATCCATTAGGTAGGGAAATGGGCAGACTGGGTGGGCCAAGTGGTCCTTATCTGCTGTTAGTCTATGTTTCTATGTTTCTATGTTTAAAGAGCAACTGAATAGTCTGCTTACCGAAGAAACGGAAAGACAAATTCTATATTCCAAAAGCAATTATTATATTATGGGTGACAAAACTAACACATTGTTAGCATGGCAACTTAGAGCACAGCTGTAAAACCTTTTAGTCTCCACAATACAGGATAATTTGGGCCAAACTGTCAACTCTCCTATAGAAATCAGCAATGTCTGTAAACATTACTGTCAAGAACTGAACTCTTCAGATTGTACACGCACTAATGAAAATAAATATAGTTTTATTTCAGAAGTTACTCTCCCCGATGTTGACTCACAGCAGCTCTTAGCCCTAGAAGCTGAAATTATTATAACTGAGATACAGGCAGCTATAAAAGCTCTGCCCTCTGGCAAAGCCCCTGGACCCGATGGACTTACTATTGATTTACATAAAGCTTTTTCAGGAACATTTGCTCCCTATCTCAAGCAACTATTTGATCATATATTTCTAACAAAACAGCTCACCCCTTCTTTCAAAGAAGCTAACATTCTTGTTTTTCTGAAAAAATTAAAAAATCCATTGCTGGTTAGTTCATATAGGCCCATTTCACTTATTAACTCTGATGCTAAAATTTTGACTAAGGTCCTGGCCACCAGGCTGGAGAGAGCAATTCCCCGTACAATAACTGGCATGTCCTTTTTCCCATTGGGAAACCATGGCATAATTCGCCGTTATAAAGGAGCATTTATAACTGCGAACACATGCCCGGTTTCCCGGGACTGCGCAGGCGCACTCACCTTTGACACGCTTCCTCCCAGAGCACTGTCCGCCCTCATCTTTCCCCTCTGACCGCTACTCTTAACTGCAGTAAGTGCTGACGCAGAAATGACTCAAAATGAGGGAAATATCCTCAAAATGAAAAAAATAAAATAAAATAAAAAGCGAGCGAGCGAGTGACAACGTAGAGCACGTGCTGACAGCTAAGCAGACTACCGGGCTCGCACAACAATGTCTTTTTTTACTTTATATAGTTGCTGTGGGGAAAAGGACATCCCAGCAATTATATAGGTGAAGTATGGAGTCTGGTAAACTGAATTCATACACACCCTCAGGGTTAGATGCTACATGCATAAATCTCGGGTGTGTGTAAATTCTCATTACACACCCAGACCCATACTTTATTCTCTATTTAATCCATTATGACCAAAACGGATTTATTAAAGGGCGATCACTTTCTTCAGCTATAAGAAAAACTTTGAATATTATTGACTACTATAAAAACTCAGATCTTTCACTACTCTTATTAGATGCTGAAAAAGCATTTGATCGTCTGGAGTGGGAATACATTAAAGCCATTCTCCCCAAATTTGGATTTGACCCTTATTTTAGTGGGTGGATTGGGGTACTCTATTCTGACCTGGTGGCCAGGATCAAAACAAATCAAGACATTTCCTTACCCTTTTCCCTTACAAGAGGCACCCGTCAAGGCTGCCCCTTGTCCCCACTTATTTTTGCATTGGCAATTGAGTCATTTGCTGTATCAATTAGAACATCACCATGTATTAATCGCCCATGCATAAACAACGTGGAACATCATATCAGTTTGTACACAGATGATACACTGATCTATGTTAACAATCTGAACTCCTCTTTCACCCCATCCATGAAATTATTGCACAATTTGATTTAGCCTCGGGTTACTAGGTAAACTGGGATAAGTTGGAACTTATGGAAACAAAATGCCACACTGATCCATTTAACCCCCTTCCTGAAGTTAAAATCAAGAAGGTTTCAGAAATTCTCTATGTGGGCATCTCTATTAATAGCAAAGAGAAAAACTTGCAGGCACTAAACCTGGACTCATTAATACATGATACCAAAGTGATGTTTAAGTGATGGGAAAATCTTCCCCTAACACTTATCGGTCGGATCAACACCATTAAAATGAATATTCTCCCAAAATTTTTATTTGTGTTTCAGAATATCCCTATTATTATTAAAGATGATTTTTTTAAGGGTCTTGAAGCCTCAATAAAAAAAATTTTGTGGAAGGGCAAGAAACCCAGACTAAAAACAAAGAAACTTTTACCCTTAGCCACAGAAGGTGGCCTTGCACTTCCCTGTTTTCAGAATTATTACTATGCTGCCAGTATAGTGGCTGCATGTAATTGGTTCAACCAAATTGAGACTGATTACTCTTTCAACATGGAAACTTTTTGTTCTCCCTATATTAATATAAAGCACTGTCTATATACAGGCAAATACAGTCATAAATTGGATACTCTCTCCTTCTGCTCCAAAACCGTGCTTCAAATTTGTTGTAAGATCTTGGGAAAAATAATCTCTCCTCACTATTCTAAGCACTCACCCCTATACTTAAACTCCCACTTTTTACCCTCAATCACTGATCATATTTTCAAAAACTGGTACTCTAAAGGCCTATGTGAGATCAGTCAACTGTTTTTGGGCGATCAAGTTATTGATTTTGAATCCCTTAAGGATACATATAACCTACTCAATATTCAATTTTATGGTTACTTACAAGTAAGGGATTTCATTCAGAAATATTTTTGCCCTGGGAAAATGAGAAATTAGAACATATTGAAGACATCCTAACACTACCACAACCCCATAAGATAATTTCACATATTTATAAAGTGCTAATTTGGGATATTTCACCTGTGTCCCATGAATTAAAATCAAAATTGGAAACAAAATTACAACAAAATATTCCACCCCCATTTGGAAGAAAATCATAAACATAAAGAGATGGGGATTTAAGTCCTCCAGATTCATGCAAATACAATTTAATATACTTCAATGCACATATTACACTCCCCCATTGGCTAAGTTTAATGAATCCCACCATTTCAAATGCCTGTCCTCGATGCCCAACACTCAATTGTCACCTTAGAGCACATGCTAATTACATGCCCCGCACTAGACACTTGGTGGACCTTAGTAATATCATTTTTGTCCCGGGCTATTTCTAGGAAACTTTATAAAGACCCATTCTGGATGCTACTCTGATATGGGGGGCCCATTATAAATACGCAGCCTTCCAATCAAATCCTTATAAATATCGGCCTTGTAAGCGCATTTAAAATAATACTCATAAAATGGAAAGTTAAGGATCCGCCCAGCTTCAGTAAATGGATCAATGTGATGACAGCTATACATCAGATTGAAAGGGTGTTTTATCTGAATGCTAAACAAATTGATAGATTTGCTCAAATATGGACACCTTTCTGTAATGCGTTGAGAACTCCTCTTAATGAAAATAGTGATGGCTGACTCCCCCTGGCATATCCAGCTTACTTTATAAGTAGACCTAACAATAATTGAAGTGTTAGTAGCATTTGTATTGCCAGACTAGTTAATTATCATTTCCTTTATTTATATATGTGATGTACAATATATTTGTGCAACGAACTATGAGCTATTTAATGGATTATGTATATTTTTCCTAAAAAAAAAAAAACACACAAAAAACACAGCCTTACAGCACTCATGGTGCTCCAAATCATCCCTTTGCAATGGGGGTCTCCATAAGCCTTCTTCTTCTCAAGGGGTCCAGTTCCATATTTACCGGTTCACTCTTAAAAAGTCCTCCGGCCACTGAGACTATATTGGCGCAGGATTTAGACATACTGTAATTACCAAAATTTGTACCGTGCTATCGCACCAAAGTTCGTATATTTTTCTTTAGGTTGGGAATTTACATGCTGCTTCTCTTAAGAGAAGTCTCTGTCTCCTATGTTTCCAGGAGCTACAGTAGCAGCATACACAACCTGTCCCGCCTTTTTATTTTGTATTCTTTTTTTTGTAAGTAATTTTATTATTTTTTGTCAATTTTCTCACCAGTCCCACTCCCGCGCATCCCCAACGTGACGCATGCATGTGGAAGCATGTGGACGCATGCCCTACGGGATGCCCCACCCTACCAGTTTCTCCGTGCTACCTGTGTCTATCACTGGACCTCCATCTGGTGATGGCAGAACTTCAGGCCAGTGACCCCTCTCCTTCCCAGAAGAGGAGAGTCGCTAGCGTAGTGCGAGGTAAGGCGTCCAACACCTCAGCACCACCAGCCAGCCTGTTCCACCTTTTAAAAATAAAATAGGCAGTTCAATACATGCCATGCACCTGCAAGTCTCAGCATCTTTGTGGGAGTTCTCCTGGTTCCCAACTCCTGACATGAGGACAGGCAACCACCGTAATCGGTCTGAGAACCAAATCTGGCCAGAAAAACAGTCTGCCAGCTCCAATAGGCCAAAAAGCTGCTTTGGCATCAAACAGCCAACTGCAAAGCCTTTTCATTCAGGCCAAAACAGCTGCCAGCATATCTCCCAAGAAAACAACTCCCCCTTGGTAGACAGCCAAAAAGTTCAATGTTAAAATCTGATGCCAAAACAGCACCAGATTCATTTAGCAAATTTTAAAACAGTGCATATATACCAAGGTTTTTAACTCAAAATTGTCAAATGCTCAAACAACATGAGCTGCAGGGAGCAGAGCAACGCTGCGGCCATCTTGTTGCCCTGCCCCCATTGTGGACTCGGCACTCTAGTCGACTGAGCAGCAAGGACTTTGGCTATTGGTGGGCTCGCTAAGGAAAGCACTCATTTCTCTATTACATGGGGAGTATGTAACCATCCCAAGATTAATGGAATAACATAGCTTTATTAACAACTAATCACCTGCAAGAAGGAGAGTTAGTGCAAATATCACCTTTAAACACATCCCTCTTAAGTACTCTCCTATGCTGGCCAGATCTACCCTTCCCACCTAGTACTAGGTTTTAAACAGGCCCAAATGGGAGCTCCCTTATCAGTCCCTGCCGTTATTGCAGGTGTAGAATCACTGCAGGCCTGTAGATGTTGCCATGGATTGAGTGGCATCGGTGCACTTTAAACAGAGCAACGTGCTCAATCCCCCAAACCTCACAGGCCATGCATCTGCTTAAATGGCTGAAAACCCCTCAAAACAGGGTATTTGCAATCCACATTGTGAACCACAATGAAACAACAGGCACTGTCCCTTGAAACAATGCTGCACTACAGTGTACTTATGATTCCTTGACTTGGATGACTCCTGATGCAGCAGACCTCTAGATTTTTGCTCTGCCAGGGCATCTATGATGCAGGCAGGCTTTCTCTCTCTCTGCTCTGTACTAAACTAGCTAGCTTGGGCACTGGCTGTAGGCTCTTCTGACCTCCCTCCACTTATTCTGGACTGCTTATGCCTGGATCTGACCCTCAGATGTCCTGCCTTACAACCCCCTAGGTCAAAGTCAGCCTGGCACCATGCTGTAGTGCCTTCTACATGACTTGGATTAGCACCCCTTGATCTTTTCCTCCACTTTGGATCTTCTGCGTAGCCCATGTGCTGGACTGCACACAGTTGCCACTCTCTTCCTCTCTGAAACTCAACAGTTCTGTTCAGTTTGCTGTCTGCTTTTTGGGCCTGGGATAGCACAGCACAGCTTGTGCCCACTCCCAGCACTGCAGACCTTTCCTCCATGAGATACCCACCAGATCTGCCCTCATCCAGCACAGTCCAGCCTTTATAGGCCCTGCTCACAGTCTGTCATGATTTGTGCCTGGGGCTGTCACTCCAAAAACTTGACAGCTCACAGGACACAAAAATGTGCCAGAATCTGATGCCCTTCCTTTATCCAGAAGCCTCCTGGAGTACCTTCCCTTGCTAGATTTATGAGCATGGGGCAGGCCTGCTCAAGCAGGTCTATTACATTCATTTACATTTTACAAGGCAATGGCAACACCCATGGAGTCAAATCAGGTTTACAAAGCTCTATGAGTTAGATTGTCTTAGCTTGGTTGCCTTTTGTAGGAAAGTCCTGTAGGTGGCTGTTTAATCTTGAATCCCATTCCCTATTTTGCAAAGTGCTTTACATGTCTCTAAGGTTCACTGCAGAAGATGCAGCAAAAAGAAAATGACGTTCCTCACTGTTCAGGTTCAAGAAATGTTTAAGATGAATATAAATTATTTGAGTCGTATTGGAGGGAGGAGGTGGACTGCTAGGAAAAAAATTTGAATGGAATGACACTGAATTGAATGAATGATAGGCAGTCCCAGATCAAAACTGAAATCTTCTTTATCTTGACCTTCTGAGAGGGAAGAGTGAGTCAGAAGGTGTGCATTGTCATCAGAGACTGGCTAAAACAAAATCAGCAGCAAGCATCACAATTCCCTAGCATGTCATGGAGGCGAGGCACTAGTAGATACTCAGGGAAGGAGAGCACAAGTTGTCTGGTGATGCCCAACCCTTGCAAGATGCAGTATGAAGCCGTAACAACACCACCACTGGGGTGGGGGAAGGGGAATCATGAAGGGACCAAAGTGGGGGTGATGGGGGGGTGACAGAATAACAGAACACAAAACACCATTTCTTACACATGTAGCATCCACCTGGGGACCTCGGAGTGCTCATCTCCCAACTATCCAAGGGGGCCAGCCTTGGTTACTGAGGTTGTGCTACAGTGGGTACTCAAGTCTACTGTTGATGTGGTGCCTCCACCTGGGGTAGCAATAAAGATACCTGGCTGCTGACCTTCAGGGTTATTTCCCGCCAGGAAATATTATGTTACCCTGGCCCACACAGTCCCTTCCCACAACAAATGACACTGTAACACAATAATAACCCATGACAAGGAACTGCAAAAAGACAAGGAGACTGTAGGAAAAATAGGAGCAATGGGGTAGCAGTCAAAAACCTATGCTTTATGACCCCAACAATTGCCCACCCCCAGTAGTCCCACAATCCACAAAGCAGGTGCACCTAGCTTTACTGCCCTCACAGGCCTTAGTGAGAACTCTCTGTAGTTGCAGTGGGTACCTCACTGGGAGAGCAGTTGCTCCCACCAGGGCAGGGGCTCATTGGCATGCTTACCAAATTGCTGCAGAAATAATTTACCAAACAAATCAGAAGGGGCCCTTATTTGTAATCCACAAAGGTGGGAAACCGATGGCCTCCTCAGACTTCTTTCTGTGCTCAACTAAGAATGAACAGTTATGCTCAGGAGTTTATCATCTGTCCAGTGCCACTAGACAAAAACCCCAATTGCTGGGCTGAAACCCCAGTAGTTACTAATGGTTCTGTAGTGTCTGGGGTACCTCAGTGTTCTCCGATTGCAGAACAGGTGAGATGCTGGGTGCAGCTCCTGGTTGGATTGGCCCACCAGTACAGCAGCAGCACCACCACTTATGATACTGATGAACCAGGTACAGGAATGAGCTTGGGTTATTGAAGAACTGCCCTGGGGAGGAGGACTGAATGTCTGATGGACAGCTCTCCTCTGGGGAGGTCCCAGTGTTTTACTGACTTTCAGAGGTGGCAGGGGTGAGGGTGACTAGGAGTTCAAATGTGTGTGTGTGTGTGTGTGTGGGGGTTGGGTGATGCCAGCCTGTTGTGTGTGGAAGCATGCACAGTGAAGCCTTGTGTGTCATTGCATGGCAGCTACTCAGGGAACTGGTGGAAAAATAAGGTACCATGAGACAAATGCATCCTGACCTGCCTCCCACAGCCATAGCAGGCCATCTCCCAACTGGCCCCTGTGTAGCTCTGGAAGCCCTCCACTGGGGTGACTAGATGCATGGGGCACTACTGCATGGGGGAGAGCTTGCAGAAACCTAAAGGATGACCATGGAGGAATCTGAAGTGGTGGAGAGTGTGAGTGGGTTATCAGATAATAGTGGCAGCTCTAGCCTCTGTTGATTACCAGGGTACAGTCACGGCACAACAGCTGGCAGCCAGGGCACTAATACATTGTTACTATGGGAGATATCTGTAGCACATGGGGCACAGTCTTTGTTTTTTACCAGGGCACATTCTCTGAAGTGCCCAAGTGTAGAGCTGACACTGCCAGATGACTAGTACTGGCCAAAGGAGATCCCAGACCCTCAGGAAGAAGGCATAAAAGAAGTAGGAGAAAATAAAGCTTCTTAATTTTTCCTGCTTTAAATTCTTCTAAAACAATCTCCCCTTCCTAGCTTTACTTTATGGACGTACGGTACATCTTCTGAAAGCATAAGCATCTGTGACACACCTGTGAGTTTCCTTTCAGAACTGCAAGTAGGTGTAGGCTAGCTGTGATGTCAGTGAGCAGTGTCAACAGAGAGGCCTCTCCCTCCCTGCAGGGCAGCTGGGTTGCACTGAGTGAGCATTAGTCTAACCGGATATGTTAAGATCAAAGCAAATGTTGTTAGTACTTTATCTCCTGTACCAGCACTGAAATTCAGCATGTTTGTATCAGCTGCATATGGCTGACACTCCTTACTTGTGTATTCAGCCAGGAGGAGTCCACCCAAAACTTGAAAAAATATATGTTGTGCAGAGTGTTTTAATTTGTATGTGAAGTTCTAGTGTTTCCTTCCCTCTGACTGGTATTAGGAGTTCTTCCTAAATTAGCCTGCTAGCTTTATGCTGGTTTTATGACCCCGGGGATCTTCATCCCTGACAGCTTAATTGTATTTCTTGTTTCCACAGTGCATCTTGTCTCATGTGACAGTGATGTAAGAGAGACCCAACATTCAGCACACACATGCCAAACAAACTAAATATCTTGGAAGCTTTACAAGCTGCACAAAAATTACCAGCAGCAAAGTTTTTCAGGACAGTAAGACATTTACGATGAGGGTGGTCACCAAGCTGAATTCTACAGATTTTAAAATTTAGCCATCTCTACTGTTGTGAACTGATTGTAATGAAATGGTTTCTGCTGGATTTATGGGCTCTGCTACATCACCATCACATGAAACAAGGTGCATTGTAGGACAAAGAAATGCGACAAAACTATTTGATATGCAGATCTCCAGGGGTCGTAAAACTACCCTAAAGCTAGCAGGCTAATTTAGGAAAAACTAATACCAGTCAGAGGGAAGGAAACACTAGAACTTCACATACAAATTAAAACACTCTGCACAACATATATTTTTTCAAGTTTTGGGTGGACTTCTCCTTTAATGGTATCTGGCTGGCATTTAGTCCACTGTCTCCAAATTTCACAATGGATCCAATATGAAGTTAGATCAATCTGAATCAATGATCTCAAGTAACAAACAGTGTAAATATAAGAAAATATAAGTAATTTGAATCAGAACAGTGAGGGTTTGTGTCTCATCATGGTCGGTGGTGCTGGTTTTGTCTATCAGTTATCTTTTTAAAAATGAATTTCAGCAACTATAGGACATGCATGCTTGGAAATTTAATAAACATCACCTTGAGCAGGGACATTAGGTGGAGGGATATAGGCACAAGTCCATTCTCAGAGGAAAGAGTCCTGAAAGGCCTTGCGAATTTGAATGTGGATAAAGCTATGGGACTGGACAGGGTACACCCAAGGGTGCTGAGGGAACTTATGGAGGTACTGACTGCACTTCTAATGACCCTATTCAGCAACTCACTGGAAACAGGAGTGGTGCTAGAGGACTGGAGGAGGGCAGATTTGGTCCTGCTTCATAAAAGCAGTAGCAGGGAGGAAACTAGCAACTATAGGTCTGTCAGTCTGACGTCAGTGGTGGGGAAGTTAATGGAGATGCTTCTGAAGGAAATCCTAGTGGAGTATTTTGAATCCAGTGGGTTACAAGAACTGAGACAACACAGATTCACAGGGGGAGGTAATACCAGATGAACCTGATCGATTTCTTCGCTTGGGTGACCAGGGAAATAAATCAGTTGGGTGGCGGACATGGCCTACTTAGACTTCAGCAAAGCCTTCGACACCATACCATATAAGAGGCTCATAAGGGATCTGGGCAGTTTGGGGGTGGGTCCAAAGGTGGTAAACTGGGAATGAAATTGGCTGATTGATAGGTGACAGAAGGTGGTGGTAAATGGCACTCCCTCGGGGGGAAGGAGAGTGACCAGTGGGGTATCTCAGGGCTTAGTACTGGGACCGCACCTCTTTAATATCTTCCTAAGTGACATTGCAAAAGAGCTGGAAGGGAAGGTATGTCTCTTTGTAGATGACCCCAAAATCTGCAGTAGGGTAGACACTCCAGAGGGGGTGGAGAGAATGTGTGGAGACCTGAGAAATCTTGAGGAGTGGTCAAGGATATGGCAGCTGGGTTTTAGTGTGAAAAAGTGCAAAATGATGCACCTAGGGCACAGAAGCTCAGAGGCAGTTTACAGTTGGGGCAGTGGTATTGATGGTCACTAAACAAGAAAGGGACCTTGGGGTAATCAGATCTAATGACCTCAAGGTGGCGAGGCAAATTATTTATTTATTTAAAAGTTTTACCAGGAAAGCATACTGAGCAAGCAACTGCTCGTTTCCAGATGCGTCCTGGGGGGAAGGGAACATTGGGAAAGTAGCTTTTGTATACAAAAATTGGGCAGTAAAACATGAGCAGCAAGAAGTACAGAGGTGTGTTCTCATACAATACAAAGCAACACAGTACAATTCAAGTACAAATCATATAATACAATTCAACTAGAGATGAATTACAGCAACTGAGTAGTGCTGTAGGATTTAATCATTAAGCTACTGAGGCGACACAGTGACTGGTAGCCCAGGCTAAACAGGTGTGTAAATGCTGGAACATAGAACAGCAGCGAGAAGGTTAGGAGCAGGAACAGGAGGTCCTGAAGTGGTCTTTGAGGAGAGAGTTGAGATAACCTGGGGAAGAAGCATGGCGAATGTCAGGGAGGAGACAATTCCACAATTTAGGCAATTGATAGGAGAAGGCAGCCTGGCCTGCAGAGATGGACATGTGAGGCACTGACAAGGGCTGGGAGTCAAAGTGTCTGAGAGAGTGGGAGGGAGGGGTAGAGGGGGAGAGCACAGAAAAAAGATAAGAGAGCAGGGATTGAGACCAGTATTTGGCCGTGAAGCCAGCGCAGTGCGCTTGCCTCCTGTCCTGTAGGGCTGGGAGGGACAGAGACTGGTAGAGGAGACAATGGTGGGCATGGGGCAGACAGTCAAGGGTGAAACAGCAGGAAGAGTGGTGGTGGGTGTCCAGTCTGGTTAGAGAGGATTCGATAATGCAGTAGATAGGGCCAGCAGGATGCTGGGAAGCATAGGGAAGGCTCTCACTAGCAGAAGGAGACAGGTGATGTTACCACTGTATAGATTGTTGATGAGACCCCACCTGGGGTACTGTGTCCAGTTCAGGACACGACATCTCAGGAAAGACGTAGATAGGGTAGAGGCTGTCTAGAGGAGGGCAACTAAAATGGTACAGGGGCTGCATCAAAAGACCTATGAGAAGTGAATGAGGGATCTTAATATGAACACTCTGGAAGAGAGGAGGGGGGCACATCATAGGGGCCTATAAATACCTCAAAGGTGTCAATAAGGTACAGGAGGGAAGTATTTTTCAAATGACAAAATGCACGAGAACAAGGGTTACAGCAATGAAGCTGGAAGGGGGGACTTTAGGAGGGATGTGAGGAAATACGTCTTCACTGAAAGAGTGGTGGATGCCTTGAACAGTCTCCAGCAGAGGTAGAGGGGGCAAAAACAGTAGTAGGCTTCAAGCATGCATGGAATAGGCACAAATGAATCTTGGTAGGAAAGCGAAGGTTGGGGGGGGTAGGTAGCCTTAGATAGATATGGGTCTGTGGTAACAGTATAGGCAGGGAAAAATGAACAGAGTACGTCAGCAAGGTGGTCCTTATCTGCCAAACAATTCAGTGTTTTTATGTAAATGCAGTTATCAAATGATGCAAGTACATACTGACAGGTTAGGCAAGTGTAGGCCTCTTTGGTGCCATCCTGGAGAGGGCACTGCCTCTGCCTTGCCGGCTGAACCAAAGGCAAGGGGTCTGGGTTTGCATAACTGACCTACAGGGTCCTTTCCCAAAAAGCGAAATAAAATGGCGGTGCCTCCACTCAGAGTACATTTTAAGTGGGTCTAATTGCTTGCAGTACAACCTCCTGGGATGTCGTACCAGCCCATCACCCCAACAGTTACCCCAGACATGGACTTATCAGGTTCGAACCTCCCCACATTCAATTACACCTTTTACCTTTTCGCACCATCAATACACAGGTTCACTAAAATCAGGCTCTGGATTCCTTTTCTGCTGCAAAACAATAACTCCAGGGTTTATTTACAGGGGGAGAGTTTCGGATTATAGTAGTGGAATAGAGGTTAAGGCATTTTCCATTTGCATTTCCCAAATCACATTCCCTTAGATTTATTTATTTATTTATTTAAGAGTTTTACCAGGAAAGCATACTGAGCGGGTTACCACTTGATTCCAGATGCGTCCATGGGGGATTCCCATATTTCAATCCATGCCGCCATCAGTATCTATCTATGTAGCTATCTGCTGCAGTTGCCCAAACCCAAACCCGCAGGTCCCAGTCCATTTTACCTTAAGTCCCTCACTGGGTACCCAGATTTAGATGGAGGCCTGAGGTGCAGCTGGTAGCCAGCATTGGCGTGCTTACTTGAATTACACTTTCCCTTGGCTTTCCCTCCAGCCCTAGGGGGCATACTTAAACTATATACAGCACCCAGGTGCAGGGCAATCCCTGCCATTTACTTAGGGTTCTGCAGATTCAGTCCAGGGATGGCACAGTTCCTGACGTCCTGGGGATTGATGGCGTCACAGGCAGAACCAGGCACAAAACTTGAACAGGGGTATAGGGGCTGCAGCTTACTCTCTCTCTTCTTGCTCATGGATCTTGCAGCTTTTCCCCTTTGGCCCATTACAGGCCCCAGTGCAGAGCACATGTGCAAAGTCTTCCACCACAGAGGACCCAGACCAGGAAGTGGCCCCACGGCCCAGCTTCCTCGATCTGAAGCACCCTAGCACTCGGGTACAAAACCCGTGGCCCCCTGCAGTGACAGACCCCACTTGATGGGGGTTAGCAAGTTCTCCACCTGGCCCTGGCTACCAGTAGTAACCTTCAACACATTTTCTTCTGCTGTTCTCTTTCTTCCTCTTTACCCACTTTGGTGTGTAGCCGCGGCCATCCATTTCTCTCTTGGCTGTACCTCAGGAGCAGACCACAGGCACTTGGATCAAAAAGCACCTGTCCATCCTTCTGCTTTCACAGTATCTCAACTTTAACATGGCCACACTATTTAATTATTAGCTTTTGCTTAGCGGGTAAGCACGCTAGACAAGGAATGCCTGTTTTCAGGTGTGATCCGGAAGAGTACAAGAGTAGGTTTACAAGCAGAATGAGAACAATTACAACATAGTGAGATACAGGCATTGAACAGGGTGAAACAAATAAACAAGTATAGGATGATCAAATAAGCATATACATCAAGGTAAGAACATACAAGCAGTAATAACAATTCTTGGTATAACACATGGGCTTTTAAGGTGGGACATTGGGTGATTGTCCCGGTATAAGGATGATAGTGCTGAGGTGCAGGAAACCATAAGAGTGGATGGTTCCCCTATTTGAGCTCAGGGGATGGGGGGTTAGGAACCAGGGAAGTGGATAGAGCACACCTTGGTCCAAGCCAGGGTTGGAGATACCAAGCAGCCTAGGGACAGTTACAGACTGAGGCAGACTTCAGGTGTGACCAGAGGGAGCTCTTAAACATGGGATGAGTCGGACTATGTCTGATGGGTGCAGGTAGGGTATTGCAGAATCTAGGGGCGCAGACAGCAAAGGCACGATCACCTGTCAGAGTACGAGTTTTTGGAATGGGGGGGCAGGATAACTGACCTGAGCTGGTATGATGGTAGAGCTGGTTGGAGGAGTTGAGACAAGGCAGGTGGGGTGGTATTATGGACAGTTTTGTCTGTGAAGCAGCCCATGACAAAGGAACGATAATTACTTGGGGACATCCAGTGTAGATTTTTGTATAACTCACAGTGATGGGTTAGCCGAGGGGCAGCGAGGGCAAAGTGGCAGATATTATTACAGGCCACATCCCATTTTGTGAGACTAGTTTTAGTAGCGAGGGTAAAGGTAGTCAGTCCGTAGCTGAGAGAGGGAAGAAACAATCCTTAGCAAGGGAAAGGCGAGCAGCTGCTGTAAGGGACCCACGAGCCCTGTATGCAAGTCCAAGCTTGATGTTTGTTGCCCTGCATACATTTTGAATATGTAGAGACAGGTCTAACTGAGGGTCAAGAGTAACTCCCAGGTATGTAAAAGAGCATGTAGTGCCAGCAGGGACTCCATCATGACTCAAGACATTTAATGGGACCGGACACTGCTTGAGCTTGGCAGAGCATCTGAAAAGCATGAGTTGTGTTTTCTTTTCTGTTTAGCACAAGTTTGTTTGTCAGGAGCCAATTCTGCAGCTTGTTGAAGTCAGCTTGTAAACTGTGATTTATGGCACTGACATCACCCGAGCTAGATAGGAGGACCAGGTCATCTGCATAAAGTGTTGTGGCACTATAGGTGGGGACCGTAGGAAGGTCGTTGACGAAAAGAGAAAATAGGATGGGGCCCAGGGTAGATCCCTGAGGGACACCAGTCACAGCAGGAGCAGGATCCGAGAGAGCTCTATTGTACTTAACAAGCTATAGCCTGCCAGTGAGATAACTGGAAAACCAGTTTAGGGCAGGGCCGAACACACCAAGGGAGTGAAGTTTAGCGCAAAGTAGGGTGTGATCCACCAGATCAAAGGCCTTAGAGACGTTTACAAAGATAGCCCCCAACAACATGCCATGGTCCATGGCAGTCCTTATTTCAGATGTGACTTTAGCAAGGGCTGTACCGGTGCTATGGCCTTTTTCGAAATCCATGCTGTTCAGGGGACAGTAAGGTGTATTTAGTCAGATAATCTGTCAGCTGCACTTCACCACCTTTTCCAGTATCTTGCTGACAGCAGACAAGGCGGCTATAAGAAGGTAATTTTCTATGCATTTCCGGTCACCCTGCTTAAAGACAGGGACCACCTTTGCTACTTTCCAGATTGGGGGAACGATTCCAGTGGTGAGGGATAGGCTAAGAATATGGGAGGTGGGGAGTGCAAGTAAAGGGGCCCCAAGCTTAAGGAGCTTAGGTTCGAGGTCATCATGACCAACACTCATGTGAGGAGATAGGCTGGCAAGAAGCTTGTGGGTTTCCCTCATTGAGATTACCTTAAGATAGAAGGGTGGGTGAGACAGGGGTTCTGGTAGGGAGGTATGGGTGGAGGTAGTTGACTTGTCATTAGTAGCAGTGAGCAGGGAGGTGTATGCCGAGAGATCAGTGAATTGCTTGTTAAAGGCATTAGCAATGATAGAAGCATTATTGCAATTTATGCCATCAATTAGCATGTCCACAGTGTCACACCTACTATACCCCCCAATGACAGTCTTAATAGTGCACCAGAAGTTTCGCGGATCCCTAGCTGAGGATAGGAGGGCAGTCTTGCAGTATTCGCTCTTAGTGGCTTGGATGGCTTTTTTGCAGTCGTTGCGGAGCTGCCGGTATTCATGACAGTCAAAACATTCCGTAGAGGCTTTGAATTTATCCCAGTGCTTATCTCAAGCTTTCGTGAGGGAGAGCAGGTCCCCATGCAACCATTTAGTAGCAGTGCTTCTGACCCTCTTTCTGATGCGAGGGGCATGCTTATCCTGCAGAGAAGGGAGGATGTTAAGAAGGTTGTCAAGGGCACATGTGGCATCCATAGCAGAGAGAACTGGAACCCAGTCTAAGATTGCGAGGTCTTGAAGAAAGAGTGCAGGGCTGAAGCTGGAGAAGGCTCTGGCTCACACAGATCACCTGCACTCTCATAGTCCAGTTTCTCACCGTGCAGGTACTCAGCATTTCTTTGGCTTGAAGAGACTTACTCTTCCTTTTCTGTTTCCTCATCACATTTACATGTGTATCCTTTGTATTCCCATCTTTTCTACAGGTTCAGATGCAATCTTCGTTCTTTTCCAGGCTCAGAATGCAACCTTGGTCTTTTCCCCAGGCTTAGACCCAACCTTTGTCCTATTATTTCAGGCTCAGGATGCAACCTTTCCTGCTCTACTTCTTTGGCCTCACCACTGTGGTGCAACTTCAGAACAATGCAGACAATTCACAACCTGCAGCTTTCCCTTTTATTTTTCCTAGCTGCTTCTCTCCTTTCAACCTTCAGCTTTCCCTTTTCTCTTCTAAGCTGCTTCTTTCCTTTTCCGATGGGGCAGGCCTTCCCTGCCCTGGGGACAAATTGCTGGCAGCCCCCAGGCGGGCCCATCTCTCAGCCCCAATCTCTCCAGGGGCAAGAGCCCCCCCCTCCTCCTGGAGGAGCTCTCCCGAAACTGACTCAAGTTTAACTGTCCCTGATTTATTTGGGAGCCCTTTCCTCACACCCCATTGGCTGAAGCCACTATCCTTAGGCAAAAATTAATATGCATGATGCTCCCTCGATGCCTCATAGGCTGTTCAAAAAGGCACCTAGATTTTCTCTGGTATTCCCCCCCAAGAGTCTGTTCAACAAGCCCCAGAATCCTCCTGGCTAGTCCTGGCTCAGTGATTGGCTGGCTGGTGTCATATGGCTGCAGACATGGTGGCTGGATGTAAACATTGTCCATACATTTACACACAGTCTGCATTTTTATCAGTTCCTGCAGCCAGACCATTTACTTTTAATATACCTTTTCCCAAGCATTTGGTAGCCACCCCGTGCCCTCTTATCCGACTGCATACTTTATTCATTTCACTTAACCTTCTTGAAGTTGCTGCTGCCATTATATCTTGCCCCTAGGCAGCACACACATTGTCTCAGTGCACAGCTACACTCTATTGCCTCGGCTGCAGTCTATGACACTTTTATATTTATTTCTTTCTCCCACGGACTGGCAGCCTTTCCATTTCCTTTTGCACATATCTCTTTCATATTTATTTAACATGTTCCTTTTCCTTGCAGCCTATCACTAGTGCTTAAACCTTTTCCCCTAGCACTAGACAGGCTCTTGCTCTTTCATGGACGCCGCCTCATAAATATTAATGAGGTGGTTCCCAATCTTTCTAATGCAGTGGCACTTTCAGAAACACTTTTTCTGCTTCCTGGTTGCCTCTCCCTTTGAACCAGGGTCCCCCGGTTCCTCTCTCATGTCCCAATGGGACCAGGACCACTGGAGAGGCAACCTCAAAGGCCATCAAAATGGCTGCTCGAATTTGTGCATGTGCACATGCATGGAGCTCGCCGGCATCGCAGTGCCTTTCCAAAAGCTGGCAGCTCCATGAACCAGCTCCTCCGGCCCCGCTCTCTCTCTAAATCCATTGCGGGACCGACAGGAGAGGACTTAAACACAGGGGGCAAGCCAGGAAAATTGGACCCAGGATAAAAAAAAGAATGGGGGTGGGACTAAAGCCCCCAGGGAAACAAACCTTTTTTGGGGGCTCACAGGTAAGCCCCCGACAGGGGGGGTTATATAAGTGTTTGCCCATCTCAGCATCACATCTTTGCATAATCTTGTTCCTACTATCACTTAGATCTGCTTTCTCCCTACTCACAACAGCCTCACTCCTTCCACTCTTTCCACATGTGCTGCTGAAGTCTTCTGTTTCCCAGGGAGCTTGTAGGCACCCATTCATCTTTCTGTTTAATTCAATCTTAAAACATCACCTCTTTTGCCTGGCTCCTACCTGCCTGCTCAGGCTGAATCTCTCCTCCATATCCAGTTGTTCACCCTCCTTTATATCATCCTTTAGCTGTGTATGTGCCCTGTTAAAGCTTCATATTCTAGTGGCTCTAGGGGTAGAGCTTCAAACAGCTACGTAGCAGACCAAAGTCCATGTTTCTTTGTGAAGGCAATGCACTTAGACTGTTGGGAAGGGCTGAGCTCATCCCACCACTTTTAATGCATCTGTCAAAGGGACTGAGGAATGGCACTGGGCATCATGGATGACCCTATAACATTCTGTCTTCCCCCTTGAAGAATGGGGAGTGGGCACCCGTTTTCAGTGGGAGTGGCTAAAAAGGGATTTAAATCCAGGGGGAGGTATGGCAACATGATAGCAGTCCATCCACACCCCACCGGCTGTTGGTATCTCCAGAACTCTCTATCCTTGCATGGGACCCTGGTGGAGTTTAGCAGGCCCTGTTCTGGGAGTAAAGCTTCCGGGTGTCCAGGAGTCGTACTTGAATGGCAACTGGGGGTCATCCACCAATGTTAGGGTGGGATCTGGCTGAGGTGGCCAACTTCACTGTGAGGACAAAAAGGGATTAAAAATATTTTTTAAAGCTTTCTATTTAGAGACACCATATGAAATAAGTGTACTGTGATAATCAGTAGCCAGTCGTATTATGTGGTTAAATAAACAACTCGGGCTGCTCCCTCAGTCTGAGGGGAAATGAGTTAGAGCATGCTACCAGATGTGCCACACACTGTCACTATTGTATTGGGAGAAATATAATTATTAGAAGAAAGTCTGGAGGCTGGCTCCATGGCACTGAGCAGCGGGGGACTGCTCTGTAATGTTGGCAACTCAGGTTGTCAGGTCGTCCCCCCCCCAGGCTCAAGAAATCAGGAGTGGAGGCTGGCAGGGAGGGTTCATAACGTCCTTGGGTTGCTCTCCTCCTGGGGAGGGTAGGTTGTGGTGCACAGCCTTAACAGAAGCTTCTACAGGTGGCTTGGTTGGAGATGCCCTTAGCAGCATGAGTAGCTTCACACTACTGGAACCCCTCCTTGGCTGCAGTGTTGTGCACATGCACAGAGCAGGGACCACTTAGAACAGGGCAAAGCAGCCCCATATTTACCACATGATGGCTCCCCAGAAGCCTCTTCCATGCCACCCAACCATATAGCATGCTGGAGTTACTTCCCCCAGCCACTCAGCTCACATTCCAACATGCAGGTCTCTCTGGTGATGGCACCAGGGAGCCTCCTGGCAGAGTGATGCCAGACTTGTGGGAAACTGGGGATTTTGTAAGGTGGCTCCAGTAGCAGGCAGTGAGCCTGATGCTCAGAAAAGAGTGGCCATGGGTAAAAGCTTGAAGGAGAGAAGCACTGGGTGTCAGGTGGTAAGGAGCACAAACAGAATAATAATAAAAATGAAGTCTGGGAGTAATATTCTGTTACATGCTGAATTTTCATTCTGGAAAATCAAATGAATGATACGCCAGCAAGGTGGCGCTATTGTAATAAAAATAAAGTTTATTTTTTTTATTTTTTTCCTTTCTTTATGGAACTCTCTTTCAAGAATCTTACTGACCATTTAGGGCCCAGTTCTTAAGGGCTTCTTCCAGTTTGCTTCTATTGGAACAACATTTCAGAACTGGGCCCTTCATCTGCTACTTTTCTCTTTGTGTTTTCGTGGGTAACTAACTGATTCCCTAATTAGCTGTTTGTCGATGTACCATTACCCACAGGGCTTAATGTGGGCCAGGTCTCACATGGTCTCAGACCCAGCAAAACATTTTTGAGGGATTTGAGGGGGGTCGCATAGGGTCTCAAAGCAGGACTCTTACTCCATGTTTGTTTCCCCTTACCATTACTTTAAAAGGGCAGTACGACCCTTAGTTCCTTTGTTCCTCTATTCCCTGCAGTATCTTCATGTTTTGTGTCTACATTTTGACTTATTATTGAAAATCTGGATGGCAATGAAAAGACCAATTCCACATTATGAAGGAAAAAAGGATTTCTACAGTAGTAGTCCATCCATCTTTTTATAATTATGACCCTTAGAGACTCGGCTTTTTTTTCTGCACACTTTATGCACCGACTACCCAGGATGGCTGCTTTTTGCGATGGTACTGAGGTACTGTGGCAGATACACAATGATCCCATCATCCTTTACTGTACACATTTGAGGGCATGAGCAAGAATATACTGGGTGGCACCATCATGTGCCAAATGCCTGCTTATTTAAAATATCCTTACTTTTATTTAATTTAGGATCTGTGCATCCCATGATAGTCTCAGTTGGATGATGCACTTAGTTTCCAGGTGGGTCCTAGAATTGGTTCAATTAAACTATTGTTCAGCTGGGGGTCTTGGGAGTTGGATTGTTGCTCAATGTGAACTGCATCCAGTAAGGAGGTCAGGCTTGCACACAGCTCAGTTGCAATCCAGGAGAATGGAAGGCTGCACGGTTTGCCAACAAACATCCATCAATTAGAAGATGGAGGAGCTCCCCTATGAAAAGGACAGGGGCATCAGCCACCTGGGCTTCAAAGCCAGTGATATGCTGTTTTGGTACCATTGATCTAGACTCTGCAGTGCCACCTTGGGAAGTGCCATGAGGAAAATGTGATACCAGTATTACCATGGGTCTGGTAGGTCAGTAAATTGAAAAGATCAAGGTCCAGAATGGCCAACCTCGGTTAAAGCAAATATATATATATATATATATATATATTATACAATATGTATATCTCATTAAGGGAGTAGCTCTCTACCAATCAAGGCTAATGAACAGAAAAGACAGATTGGTAGTGATTGAGCCCACTCACCAAATGTAAAAAATAATTTTCAGTAGTTTATTTATCTTCACCAAAATTTAGTATTTTTTCTTATTTTACATTGTTTTCAATAATGAAATACAGTGTTCATAAACCCAAATGTTTCGGATATACAATCCTTCTTCAGGAGTAAACACTGTTACTGTATAAAAAATAATAAAAAAATAATCATATTATTTCAGCATATAATGTTGATGTCATTGTATGTGTAGGAGTGAATCACACTGTGCTGTACATTGATGTTATAGCTGTTTAACCTTAGAAGACTTCCATAACTTGGTGTGCATACTACAGTAGTAGTGCCGAATTAGTCAAGGGATTTTTAAGAATCTTTAAAAAACCCTATTGAGAATTGTAAAAACTTTTGTTAAGGATTGTTTGTTGTTGTTGTTTGGTAGTGTGTTCACTGCTACCAGAAGAGGCAGGAGTCAATTTTAACATTATTTTACTATCCCAAGACCTCATGCAAATTGACAAGGGCTAGTGCAGCTTACTCTATACTTGTCCATCTTGAATGGTGTGGGTTTTCCTTGACTGAAAATGGAGTTAAAATGTTCCTACAGTAGTAGTCTCTAGTCCTTATGCTATCTCTCTCAATATTCCAGATGCCCTGGTGTGCTTGACAGCTCATTAAGAGCTGCAGTTATCTGGTAATTCAAGGACAAAAGCATCAAAGGGCATCATCATTAGCACTCCACTGTTAGGCTAATGGCCCCATATTCACAAAACTGTGCAGGGCCGGCATGTAAAGGCACGCACAGTGCGTGGGAGATCCATGCAGGGACTGCATTCATGAAGTGACGGTCCCCACCCAGCTCCCTTTTGGGTTCCCACCCCCTGGTGTACAAGTACATGGGGGCAGGAGTGTGGACTCGGGCCAGTGGCCAGTCAGCTGCCTTACCCAGGTCCGCAGTGGGTCTCTTATGCTGGCCAGCACAAACTTGGTGGGGGTGTGTAGAGCACTGGGACAGTTGCTTGGGGGGCATGTGCTGGCCACACACCCCTAGCCTGATCACCATACCCCAACATCAGAGGCACCATCCTGCAGGGGTCCGGTGCCCCCCCACCTGCTCCAGTGGGTCTGGCGGCAGTGACTGGAAGGGGTGCACAGCCAGTATGGCTGCCTCCAGATGTACAGCCACCAGTACCTGCGTATGGCACTCCGCATGTTTGGGAATGGTGTGGAGTGCCAGAATGACCCCCCCCGGGGAGTCCCCAGCCCATCCATAAGCGGAGCTCCATGCTCGGCCAGGGATCAGGTGCGATGGGGGGGTGTAACTGTTTCATGCATGCCGCGGTGATCGCACATGGGTGCGGGTGGGCTATGCACCTAGGTTATGTGGTGTGTAGCCCATCTGCACCCTACGTGAATAGGGCCCACAGTGTCTAAGATGTGATCAAGGGTAACTCCCAGTTTTCTGACTGTGTCTCTGTCTGACAATTTGTCCCACATTATTAAGACCAGTGCTTCTCATTTCCCCACATGTTGTGTCAGTATCCAACATTTTAGTGACACAATGCTATGAGGTATACAGGGAGGCATTACTTAGTACAGACTACAAAGGCATTAAACACAGATGAAAAAACTGACAGTGAACTGTCTCAGTTTACAGCAGCTCTCTCTAATTCATTGTGCTTTGCTACGGAGGCACGAAATAAATCCACTTTATAAAAAGGCATTCATTAAACACTGGAGAAGCATATTGCATTGATAATGGGGTGTCTTGGGAATGGGGAACAGTGCTGAACATTGTATGTACATAACTTCATGTACATACAATGTACATAACTTCATGTACATTGTATGTACATGAAGTTATTGAAGGTTTCCATAGTGAAACCACTGCATCCTCATTGTGCAGCACAATGTGATTCACTCCTCCTCCTTCATACAGTGATGTCACCAGCACAGCCCAGGGTCTGCAGCAACACCAGGTTAGTGTAGAAACTCTGATGCACAGCACCGTTTTTAGCAGCTCAGAATGCAAAAACTAATTGCAGAGAACATTACAGAAATACAAAACACTTTTATTTTCATTTCATTTCATTTTTTATTTTATACTGAAAGGTCTGTGAGCACAAGTGCCCATTTTCGCAGACGTCCAGTTTCAAGTAACAAAATACAAATAAACATTGAAATACAACAACATACAAACAATAAACAAATAATTATACAAACACTAGAAATAAAAAATCATTTAAAACAACTACGGACATGAATCAATGCAGGAAGGGGAATTTTATGGATGAATGTTAAATGACTGAGGAAGGTCCTCTTCAAGAAGGCATTTATAATCGATGAACTTTTTGATTGGGAATGTTTTTTGTCTCAAGCCTTTGCCATTGCTAGGAGCTGTTCAATACAGGTTGGGTGCACAGGAAATGAACGCATAGGTCAGCTGATCATGCAAGCTTTCCCACACCCAATTCCCTTGAGGACATGACATTTAAAACTGTGTAGCAGCTCCTCCCTACACCTCCATCAACAGAGAGAGCAGAGACCAGGGGAGTGCCAGAACTCGATGCAATTAAAAAATTAAAATAAGTAAACTCTTGATCTCACCGCTGCCTCACACTGTTTTAAATGTAGAATTTTAAGAGGAAGTAAACATGAGGAAAAAAAGGCACTAGTTTGGACATTTTGTTTTCTCTCTAGCATACACATATAAGAGTTTAAAAATGCCTTGACGTATACAGGTGTGGAGACTTTATTTCCAGTGTGTATTTGGGTAACCCACAGATACAAAAACTTTCAGAAATTAATTTATGAAAGAGGCAATGCATAGACAATAGTGTTTTTGTGTTTTAAACAAAGCACTCCAGCCATACCATTTCAGACAAAGACTTACAGGTACAAACTATTTAACTTCAAGAGGTTTTAAGATGGCATTTAGTATAGTAAAGAAAAATTATATGAAATCATTCTGTGGTAATGTTTAGAAACCTTGTAGTGCAAATTTAGGAGTTGGATATTATAAATACAAGTGGACAGTTCAAGAACAGTTGCTTTTACTAGCTGAAATGTGTTAACTGAACATATAGGAATACTGGAGAGATATTTAAAGACAGTGAAACAAAAAGAGGGAAACAATGTGATTCTTCTGGTGCTTTGTTGTTTTTGGTTTTATGTAGAATTTAATTATTGAGAGCAAAGAATGATGTTGGTCTTGCTAAATGTGAACATTTAGAACATGTTAGTAACTTTCTTTTTTTTTACACTTCTCTTTATTTTCAAGATTATACAGTACATACAACTTCATACGTTAAAAAGGAAGATAGTCTCATACAGCATATATGTACTGGAGAGTCATGAGATTTTCATTTAAAAGTCCTTTTTAAGTACAGCTGTTCAATTTAAAACATTTAGAACAAAAATAAATGAATACATTTAAAATACAACATGTATAACAAACATTGGGTTAATGCTTATTTAAGAACAAAAACATGAGCTTTTTTCATTTTGTTTCATCTTCATAATACAAAATACATCGGTACTTAAGGGGTTATGAGGGTTCTAGAGTTTATATAAAGCTTCTGGCATCAGGGGAATTGAATAATTACAGTCTCTTGAGGTAGTTAGAAATATGACATCTAATTATGCTGCTTACTTTAATTATTTACTCAAAACTCCCAAAATGTCATCTCTATCTATAGATATTAGATCTGGTTTTGGTATAATTCCCACCAGGTCCATCGGGAGACAAAAGTCTCCGTTCTGTTATGTAGGGAAAAAGATAGCTGCTCATTACGCTGAATATTTAGAATTAAAGATTTTCAGTCTGATGGGGGGGGAATTGGGTTGAAGCCATTTTTTAGAAATTGTTTTATAGGCAGCACACAGCAAAATAGACCAGAGGTACAAGGTGTCTTTTCCCTTTACTTCCACCAGAGGAATACCTAAAAGGCAGTTCACCCCTGTCAGTGGGCTCATGATGTTCAGTAGTTGGGAAATATGGTGGGTAACTGTAGACCAAAAATTATGTAGCTTGGGACAGAGATAGAAAGTATGGCTATGGGTGGCTAGTTCCTCACCACATTTTCTCCAAAAACTTGAAAGGGCTCCTGGGGTTCTGCAAGATACTACCATTGGCACTAGAAAATATCTAATTTGTACACACCACACAAACTCTCTCCATGTAGGTGAGCAGGAAGTGGACCATGTGCCCCGCCAGACCTTAGGCCAATCTTTTATGCTTATGGGGGTATTGCGTTCTCTCTCCCAACTTGCTTTAACCAGTTCAGCATGGTGTGCAAGTAGGGTTATTAGAAATCTGTACAGTTTAGAGATGGCCTGTTCACCTTGTGGTGAAGTCCATATGTGCCTATATGGGGTTGGGTCCTCACCTATCTGGGTATTTAACTCTTGTTCCTTAAGGCAAGCATGAATGTAACTCTTACTTTGATAATAGTATACTTTATCCCCCATGGCCCAGCCATATTTTGCCTGTCCTTCTTCAAAGCTTAAGACCATATTTCCTTTTAGGAGTTATCATGGGGCATATAAGCCTTGGGCAGCCTGCCTAGTATACCCTCTTTTGTATTGGGTGGGTGAGAATTTGGGTGAATAGATGGACCATTGGTATTTCCATAGATCTTTCTGGAGGGCTCTATTGTGCAAACTCCACTGCCATCCCTCTAGGATAGTCCCAGTGGCATTAGGGACCTGCTGTCTAAGAAAGCAATAAGATACAACAGGGTGTGGGTTGTTGATTGATAACAGCACGCCTCCAGGTGCGTTGTTAGGCACGAGACGCTTGCGCAAAGTGACTACAGCAGCTGGTTAGTGCTCTTATCAATCAACAACCCACACCCTGAAGCATCTTATCGCTCTTATAAAATGGGTAACAACTATTTCTATAACAATCAAAACTCTGGATGCATTATTAAAGATTTAATATTAGTATGTTATTTTATTTAAATATGGTGAAAAATAGTCCCCAGACTTGGGCAGAGGAGTGATAAAATTGATTGAACAGCAACTCACTGAAAAATGCTAAACTAGTGAGTTGGGGGGACAGCAATGTATTATTTGAGCAGTTTGGGTCTGCCTCTGTAACTGTGTTTTCCCACCTTTTCTTTTTGTTTATAAAGTATTACTGTATTGCCTACTTTCTTCATCCTGTTTTTTTTTCTATTTTTTCCCTCATTCAAGACAAAGAATGTTTATCATGGAATGTTTACCATGGAATACAGGTATTCAAAATTCTGCTCAGTTCCACTGGTAGAATGTTACTCTCCCAACATACTGTACACACAGACAACAAAGGCCTGTTTTAGAGCCAGTGACTCAATTATCTCACTGTCAAGGTAAGCAGAAGAGATTTCCCTGATGAACAGGTAAAGACAGAAGGGGGAATTTTCACTGTTAGTAAAGAAACAGTTGTAATGAGAACTATAAACAATACTTAATGTTTCTAATTTGTTTATGTGTGTAAGGAGAGTGTGATGATCAGGGAAACAACGTCTACCTAATTTGTTATATTTTTTATTTAAGGTAGTTTTATTTTTAGGGCCCAGTTGAAGGTTTTTACAGTGTAAAGGTAGCAGCCATGTTTGTGATGGAAGATCAGTTCTGGTTGCAGAGGGACTGATGGAAGATACCAGTTGACCAGTGATATTGCTGCCCTTTCACGTATGGAGGTTAAGGTATTAGAAAAGTAGTGCCACCTTTCAGTTTGTTGACAGGTAAGAACTCACCTTTTGACCAATCAGTGTGAAGGATTTCTTTTACCCATTTTATAACTTGTTGTAATAGTGGGTGGGAGAATAGTGATCCCTGTAATGGAATGGATAATTGTCTGGAAAGATCTATTTGTTTCCAGTGTTCTCTGTAATTGTCATTTCCCCATAGAAGTGGCATTCTTGTCTGTGCTGCTATCCAGTAGTTAGGTAGCGAGGGTAGCCCCAGTCCTCCAATCTCCTTTGGGAGGTATAATTTATATTGATTAATTCTGGGCTTTTTATTGTTTCACAGGAAAACAAGGAAGGTTCTCTGCCATGACAAAATTTCTTTGAGGGATATGATAATGGGGACACATTGGAAAAGGTATAGCAACCTGGGTAGGGCATTCATTTTTAGAGAAAGGGACCTGGAGTAAAAGGTCATTGGGAGAAGACTCCATCTTCTCATATCTTGTTTCAGTTTTGTTAATAGTGGGGTGTAGTTCAGAGTGGATAGGTGGACCAAATTTTCTGGTATAACTATCCCTAGATATTTTAGTTTCTGCTGGTCCCATTTAATCTTGAACTGTTTTTTCAGGGAAGGGGAGGATGTAAAATGAAATGGAAGGGCTTCAGACTTATTAATATTAAGAGAGTAACCTGAGAGTTCTGAGAAGTCTTTAATTTTTTTAAGTAGTTCTGTTAAGGTCGACTCTGAGTTAGATAAATATACCAGAATATCATCTGCAAACAACGCCAGCTTGTGCTCTGTACCAGCTAGGTTCACTCCTGCTATGTCCGGGAAGCTCCTAATGTATTGTGCTAAAGGTTCTATGTATAGGGTGAAGAGCAGAGGAGATAAGGGGCAACCGTATCCCGTACCTCGAAATAGGGGGAAGTTGTCAGATATATGGCCATTTGTTCTAACATAGCCTCTTGATGTTTCATAAAATTTAAATATTAGGTCAGAAAATTGTTTAGGGAAACCAAAGGAGGCAAAGACCCCCCCTTAAGAAGTCCCAGGAGACCATATCAAATGCCTTTTCAGCATCTAGACTTAGTAGTAGGGTGGGATGGGATAGGTTTTTAATATGTTCTATGAGATAAATGGTATGTCTGATATTGTCCTGGGCTTGTCTACCTGGGATAAAGCCGCACTGATCTAGATGTATTATGTTGGGGATAAACTGAATTATTCGGTTTGCTAGTATAGAAGCAAATATCTTGTACTCTGTGTTGAGAACAGATATGGGTCTAAATGATAGGCATAATGTGGGGTCCTTGCCTGCCTTGGGTATAACTGATATTATGGCCTCATTCCAGGAGGAGGGATAATTCCATTTGGTAAAGATACTGAGGTAAAGACTCTTTCGAGAAGGGGTGTTATGGTTGTGGGAAATGTTTTGTAGAATTCTCCAGGAAGGCTGTCTGATCCTGGGCACTTCCCTGTTTTCAATGCTCCTATAGCAGTTTTGATCTCCGGGATGGACACAGGTTTGGTTAACATGGATCGTTGTTGCTCTGAAAGCGTGGGCAAACGGAGGTGATTTAAGAAGTCTGTTATCTCTTGTTCTGTAGATCTAGAGCCAGGGGAATATAATTGGGTGTAGTATGACAGGAAAGCCTGGGAAATAGTGGAGCAAGTATTCCTCATTTCATTAGTTTGTGGGTCTCTAATCTTAGTAATAGAAGCCTTGGCCCGTTGGGCTCGCAGGCGACCTGCTAAGCGACGTAGGAACCATGGTCCCCCATCGTAGTATTTGTGTCTTAGAAAGACCAGTTTCTGTTCAACAGAGTAGTCTAGTATAGTATTTAACTCTGTTTTGAGTTTAGCTAACTGTTTGTTTCTAACTTTACTAACCTGTAGGCACTGCTGGTCTTCTAAGTCTTTTATCTGGTGTTCCAATTGGGTTCTCCTAGCTTCCCTTAGCTTTTTCCTATGGTCAGAAATCCCTATCACTTTCCTTCATAATATGGCCTTAACGGTGTCACACAAGATCACAGATGTGACATCTGCTGTATCATTATCTTGTATTGCTTGCTCGATTGTTTCTTCTATCTCCTGTCTATCTCCTTCATCTCTAAGAAGGGAGAGATTTAATCTCCAGAAAGTATTTTTTTTTTCATACTAGTTTGAATTTTCATAAAGACAGGGGAATGGTTGGAGAGCACAAAGTCTCCAGACCAGATTTTCTGGAGAGTCCCTGTGTATTCTCGAGATAAGAGGATATAGTCCAAACATGAATAAGTTCCATGACCTTGGGAGAAAAAAGTGTGTCAGGGTGCACTCCCGTTAAGAAAGTGCCACACATCTTCATAACCCAGCTCATGAAGTAGCTTTCCCACTTCCCTACTTGTTTTAGTGGCTTTACCCCTATGGGTTTGGGAACCTGCCCCTGCTGGAATATCTAAATTTAGGTCTCCCCCAGATATAACCTGTCCCTCCATCCACTGTCATAAATGGGAAAAAAAAAAGACTTGTAGAAGGATAGTTTGTGGCAGGGGGGATGTAGGTGGATGCTAGGGTCATCTTCTGACCATCTAGGGTACCCTTAATCATGACATAGTGACCCTCCTTATCTACGAGACGATCTTGTAGATCAAAGGGAATTCCCTGTCTAACCAGTATGGCTGTACCCCGCGTCAGCCACTCTTGCAGGAGGAGGCCAGCACATGAGAAAATCCAAGCCTCCCGAACTTTTTGTGTTCAGACTGGAACAGATGTGTCTCTTGGAGAAGCAAAATGTCTACACCCACCCTTTTTAAATATTGCAGCAACTTACTGCATTTTATCGGATTAGAAATGCCATGCACATTGTATGTGCAGATTGTATAGGTTTGTGGCATCATGTGAAATGCATGGAGTCTCCCACTGTGCTGGCTCTCCCTCCCCCTCCATGCCAGAAATATACCTCTCTTGTTCCCCTTTCAAAGCAGAGCTGTTTTTGCTGAGTATAGCCCATGTTACTGGATTGCATTAGCTCAAGGAATCATTTCAACTGCAAACTTGCCAACAGGGCAACAAAATTTATCTGAACAACCTGAAAAATATGTAACTTTGAAATTCTATCGAGCTTCCAAGGTCGAAGGCCAATAAGCCAAATTAGCCTCTGTGTCTTCTCAAATGTGAGAAGATCAAGGGGGTATACTTGCGATTCCATTTCTGGAAGACCCCCTCTGGAGCTTAGGTGGAAAAGTGCTCCATACATTGTGTACCAAAAGGTAACATTTGTCACCACATGCATGCTAGGAAAAACACTCATTCAGACACCAACTATAACATTAATATGCTTGTGACACTAGAGACAGAACTTGATATAGTATGCACTTAAGATCAGTAAATAGGAAGAGATTAACCTGAAGAAAAAAAAAAGAAACTAAAGAAGTAAGAGGAATTATAGTTAGCATGGGGAAGGCAACGGCTCAGTGTCCCTCATTGGAACCCCCCCACCAGACTCTTAGGGGACGGACAGATGAGTGTCCTAGGGGCAGCGAATATGTTTTCATATGGTTTTGTTTACTGTATAATTAAACATTGCCATTCAAGAGCCCTAAAATTCGTAAGCACTGTAAAATAGTCCTTCCCTCCCCCCCTTTCTCTCTTTTAATTTTGTTCAGCCAAAAAAATATATATATTATTTGCTTCAAAGTCTTTTGCCTGGCTTTAAGAATCTTTAGTAGTCAAGGTATTGCTGGAACTAATGCACAAAACCAGGTGTGGACAGACTTTTTCAGCTTTGAGATTTAAGTATCTAGCGTCTCGGGAGTCATGCTCTTTTCTGCTCCCCTACAGAACCCTCCACCCAGTCTTTACAGCAGCAGCTGTAGTTTACTTATCTGTTTCTTGATGCAAGTGGTGGGTTCATCTTTTGAGAGTCAGGGTTTCCAAGAAGACGATTTTGTTGCACATTAAGTCCTAATTAGTCCCCCTTCAGGTCTGTTGCTCCTTCGGAGTGGCCTTTTTGTTGACTAGCTGCTGTATTCGGTCCAGGGCCTCCATGTGCTGCAATATTTTGGTACCCAGGCACTTTCTTCCAATGGTGCATTGCCATTGTTGTCCACGCTGCTCCTCTTTTTGGTTCCTAGGATCTGGAATCTGGTCTGTTTTTCCTGCAATGCTGCGGTTGCTTCCTCTACCGTGGAGTATATTTTAAGGCCGCTCTCCCAGAAGATTCGCAGCCTGGCCGGGTAGGGAGTGGGAACCAGATGGCATTTGCTTTCAGGACTCGAATGATGGGGAGATATTTCAACTGTTGTTGTTGGACCTCCTGGGGGAAATCGTGGTCAAAGAAAAGGCGATGTGTGAGGTAGGAGACGTCCTTTTTTGTCCATGCACATCACAAAATGTCCTCTTTTATGCTGTAAGAACTGAGCTTGAAGACTATCGATCGCAGAAACGCTTTGGGGTCTGTTGGTTTAGCTTGCAGGGAATGGTGGGCCCTCTCTATGTGGAGCTGGTATGCGGGAGGTAATTCTAGGACATCTTTGAGAAGGTTCTCAATAAAAGATGTCATTGGTGCCACTTCCATTCCCTCGGGGAGCCCATATAAATGTAGGTTATCTCTGAGGGATCTGCCCTCAAGGTCCAGGCATTTGGCTTGTAGTTCTCCTGTCTGCACTACTAGGGTATGTACAATTTGGGAAAGCTGGGCTGTATTTTCCTCTGTTTCCACCACCCTGCCCTCTATCTGAGCCATGCATGTCTCCATAGTCGCTAGCTGTTTTTGAACAGTCCGAAATTCCTGCTTATTTTCTTTGTGAGATTCTCTTATTTCCATCAGCAGAGTTTTGAATCGCGAGCATGATAGATGCTCATTTTCCCCTTCAGTATCATAGTCAGCTACATGCGAACTTGTGGGGGAGACTGATCGGCTGAGAAAATCGTCAGTCAATCTCAGGCCATCCTTAAGTGTAGGTTTGTCTCTGTGTTGATTTCTGCCTCAATGCCTGTTTGTGCATCCTCCTCCAGGGTTTTGAGACATTTTGGATGAATTTTCTGCAGTTTTGGAGGAGTATTTTGATAGTTGAGTTCTGAGTGTCTGGATCTAGGCTCCTAGTCACTCCGCGATGTCACTGGAACTCCAAATGTTAATAACTTTCAATGTACTTTATATAAGAGAAGAGAAAATGAGGCATAGGAATTTACATTTATTAAGAGGTACATTGAACTCATTTGAAACAGGTGCAGATGAGTGGCGAGTCAGTTTTTGTCTTTTACCTTTTAGGAGTTTTTATTTAAATAGAAAATCTTATGGTACCAAGAAATGTCAAGTTAGGAGAAATAATGGGTGAGACATGTTGTGAATATTAGCAATTTTGTATTTATATATAAAAAAATTAAAATTTTTATGAAGTGGTGTAAGAAAACGTTATATGTTGAAATAATATATATATTTTTTATTATTTTTTATACAGTAACAGTTTTTACTCACTGAAGAAGGATTGTATATCTGAAATGTTTGGGTTTATGAACATTGTATTTCATTACTAAAAAAAATATAAAATAGGAAAAAATACTGAATTTTGGTGAAGATAAACTACTGAAAATTCTTTTTTTCCTTTGGTGAGTGGGCTCAATCACTACCAATGTGTCTTTTCAGGTCAGTAAATTGCACATTACTGTTATAGTTTATCACTGAAGCCTGTTGTTTATGAAAATAAATGCAGGCTAAAAAATTATTGTACCACAGCTCTATCATCACTAAGCTGTTGTGCCACAGCAGTGATATCACTACTATGGTGCAGCAACTATATTAAAAACATATTTTATTAAGCAAGGTTTAAGACAAATATAGGATTTCATAGGCTTGTTACAGAGCTAAACAGACTTTTGTCCTTATTGCTCACCAATTAGATGTTTATTTGGTTCCCTGTAAATAAGCATCAAGTTTCAGTTTAAACAGATTTGTAGTTTTACATGTCATCACCTCTACGTGTAACCCATTCCAGTCTTGGACCACCCTTTGGTTAAACCACTTGCTGGTTCTTACTAATCTTGTTTGTTTTGATTTTAATTGGAGAGGGTGTGACTGGGTGTTATATATGTGTTATCACTAGTTTCTAGGCCCAGGTTATCCCATAGATCATTGTCCCTCCAAGCCTTGTGTACTAGGCACATGTCCCCTCTCTTTCTTCTACTTTTCAATGAAAACAGATTTGTCTCTCTTGATCTTGTGTCATAGTTCTTTCCTGACATGTTGTTAATTCCTTTTGTGGCCCTTTTTTGTACCTTCTCCAGCAGTGCTACATCTCCCTTTTTATAGGGTGACCAGACCTGCACCCTGTACTCCAATACTGATCTCACCAGTGAACTATACATTGAGAGAATAAATTCCCTGTTCCTAGATGCTATGTGTCTGAATATGCAGTTGAGGATTCTATTCCCTTTTTGGGTAATATTTCTACAACCCATCAATCAATCTAAACTTTATTTAACCAGGTAGAGTCATCATTGAGCAAGCTCATTTTCAAGATGGTCCAGGCAGAAGGGAACAGAGCAAGGAATAATACAATTGGACACTTTGTGCAGGCTGGTACATACAGTAAAAAAACAGCAACAACAACGTCGGATAGTACAGAGTGTGCAGATTGTTAACAAATTAAATTAGGGGTACACCAATGTCTGGGGTGGATACTAAACAAGGCAATAGAAGTAACAGGGTATGGTAAGAAGATTATATTAACAATAGAACAAGAAGGCATGAATGGACCGACCAGGAGGATCGACCCTTTGAGGGGAAGGATGGGGGGAGGGGGGTTTCAGGAGGAGGATGTCAACACTAGAGGGAGAGATGACACGAACATAGTAAGGCCAGGGGGTAAGAAGAGTATACAGAAGGAGATGTGCAGAGAAGTGCTGGAGTTGTAAGTAAGTGCTAAGTAAATGGAGAGCAAGGCAGGGAGACCAGTAGGAGAATCACCTGTGGCAGATACATATGACCTTCACAATGGGATGCAAATGTCATATCTTGGGCTACCATGCTCCCCAGGTCAGTTTCTTCTGTTGTAACTTTTAGTGGTTGATTGTCTAATGCATATGTGTGGCAAGGATTTTTTTTTGCCCAGGTGCATAATAGCGCATTTCTCTAGATTTAGGGCTAATTTTGATTTACTGGTCCATTCTGAGATGCAATTTAATGCTATTTGTAGTGGAGGGTCCCCTAAAGTATTGTTGACTGTTGCTCCCAACCTACAGCTGTCAGCAAATTTGTATAGCCAGACGTTTTGAGAATTGTTTTGTAATGATGATACATATAGGTTGAAGAGGCATGGCCCCAGCACTGATCCCTGGGGTACTCCACTTGTGACTCTTAACCATTTGGAAAAGGCTCCCCTAATACAGACTCTATACTTCCTGTATTTCAGCCACTCATAAACCCAGCCTGTTATGGGGGAAAGTATGCAAAGCTCCTGCACAGCTGATATTAATTCTTTTTTGGGGGAGTTGGTCAAATGCCTTTGCAAAGTTCAAGAACAGCACGTACATCGAACTCCCCTCAGCCAAACTCCTAACCACCCTGTCGTAGAATCCCAGCATGTTCGTCTAGCAGGACCTTCCCTTTGTAAATCCATGCTGTGAACCATCTATTAGTTGATTTTGAACCACAAACTTTAAAATTTCGTCTTTCAAGATTCCTTCCAATATTTTTGATGGAATAGAAGTTAGGCTCACTGGCTGACAGTTGGAGGAGTTGGATTTATTACCCTTTTTGAAGATCAGAATTACTGTTGCAATTTTCCAGTCATCTACTATCTCCCCACTGTTTATTGATTCCTGAAATATATCTGTTAATGGTGGAGCAAGAACCTCGCTCCATTCCTTTAAGAATCTTGGCTGAAGCCCATCAGGTCCTGGGGATTTATTGGGATTTAAATTATTTAGCCTAGTTTCTATGTCCTTACTGCTGATAATGCGCTTGAACTGTGTGTTGTTTATTTTTAAATCCACCCCTGCTATATCATTTTTACTATTAAATACTGATGAGAAGTTATTATTAGTTAAATTAGCCATCTCTGTATCATCAACTATTAGTTCCCTGTTTTGATTTCTCAGAGGACCTATGCCCATTTGAACGCCTTTCTTATTGTTTATATAAGAGTAGAAGGTTTTGTAATTTTCTGTTATCCTGATTGCCAGTGTTAATTCATAGTTAGCTTTAGCTGCCGTTGTGTGTTTTTTTTATTATTTTTTTGGATATGTTCTTGTATTGCACCCTGGTCCCTTCTTGTTTATTTCTTCTCCATTTCTTGAATAATCTGTTTTTCTTGTTTATCAGTTTTTTTTTAATTTTTGGTGTCCACCACTGTGCTTTGGTTCTGGTGTTCGTGTATTTCTGTTTGGTTGGAACATTTAGAAGTGTGTCTTTTTGAATTTTATTGCAAAGTAGTTCCCAATTATTTTGTAATGATTTACCTTCAAATTATTTTTTCCAATTCCAGCTCCTAAGATTATTGCTGATTTGCTGAAAGTCAGCCTTGTTAAAGTTTGGAACAGTGGTAGTCCCTGAACACCTTCTGCCCTTAATATTTATGCTGTCCCTATCATCCATGAGCCAAGTAAGTGATCATGCATTTCTGCCGGAAATCATTGCCCACTTCAGATATGGGGTAAGTAGTGTATCCAACAATGTGATCAATCAATGTGCTTAATGTAGGTTGTCTTACATGGGAGATGTTATGTAAGAGCATTCTAAAGAGGCCAGACACCGGCTTCTATGGCCAACAATAAAGGGTCCCAGATCATGTGAAGGAGAACTGTATGACCATTAGCTGCTAGCTGTATTCTTGCCATCTTCAGACAGTTACCAGCATTGTTGGCCCACTGTGATATAGTTGTAGGGACTGAGGAAGTCCATTGTTGAACTGTTGTTTTTCTAGCGTTTATGAGTGCTATGGACCATAATGGTGATGCCCTGCCTAGTGCACTGTGTCACTGGTCAGCCCCTTACAGTGGTTCCAATGAGGATCTGGGAAGCTTAACCCATGGGTGTCAGCAGGCATACTCAAATGTACTTTGCTGAGTGCAGTAAAATCTGAAAAATCCAGGGACAACATGAGCCTCAGGCCAAGGCAACAAACACAAACAGAGCCTGATGTACCTGAAAAACTGCTTTTCCCTTCCTTGGATGTTTTAGTGTGAGTTTGGGAATGATCTTTGGAAGATGCTTGGGTGCTAAACTTAGAGGCCTTGATTGTATGAGTGCAAGGCCCCTAGAATTCTGCGGCTGCAGAATTTTGCGCAGAACTTGCAATCTACCTCAGAACTTCTGCGGTGCCACAGAATTCACTCTTCTTGTTGATTTTTTATTAATATTTCTGTTTTTCCATAGAATCTGGTTCCCTTCCCCTCTTTTTATATCCTAAACCCCCTACATGCTCAGAATGTGATGTTATCATTGCTATAACATCATACATTAGCTAATGAAATGGCTGCAATCTGCAACAGAAATGAACAGTCACTTATCTACCACAGCTCCCACTGCCAGAGACGGTGGCACAGCACTTCAGGCATGGTGATATTTACTCAACCTGCACTACAGCCTAACACAATTTTCAGTCTTACGTTATTGCACTAGGGCCAACTTAAACAAAGCCTTGTCAATAGCATAGACCTGTTAAGTCCATACCTCACTTTGTACAAACTTATTTGTGCCTTTAAGGTATAGAGATGCCATCTGAAATGAATAACTGGTAAAATGAATTTAACTGTCATTTTTAAGAAAAATAAAGTAATTATGTCCAGAAAAGTGGAATATAATAATGTTTAGACCTGTTGAAAGAATAGACCTGTTAAATAAATAATTGCACTGTACGCATTTTTGCCAGGGTTATTGATTACATATTGTCATTGGTTGATAGAATCACCTAAAAGTTACAGAGAAATGTTGTGTGCAGGGACAGCTTTTGGGCCAGAGGGTAGCATGCTGTGTTTCCATGCTGGCAACTCAGGTTCAGAGATTAGCTCTGGGAGCTGGCTGGGCAGCACAAGGACTGGTGGAACACATCATTGCTTGGAGCCTGGGAAGGTATGGTGCAGTGTTCTGTCACATGGTGGACACATTGTGCTGGTCTGGAGAGCTCTATCTCACAATCAGTTCACATGCATGTCATGGCCTGATGGTGTTGCGCAGTGTGTCAGGGAAAGCAGGTTGACATCAAAAATGAGTTTTGCAATAACTCTTCTATTCCATTTCTAATGAGACCTGTATGAATGAGGATGCAAGTTCATGGAAATTAAAACATATATATATATATACACACACACCACACACACACACACACACACACACACACACACACACAGTATCTCTGTCTCTCTCACCACACACACACACACATTTGTATGTATGTTACAGATTGCATATAAATATATAAGTGATACACAGTGGGAACCTCATGAGTGGTGTAGAAAGCACATACAAATATATAAGTGATAGACAGTGGAAACCTCATTAGTGGGATAGATAGCATGCATATAGAAATACTTTATTTATCACATAAGATCCCCTCTGCAAATGTTATTTATTTAACAGGCTAGGACCTTAAGGGAGAGACATTTGTTTTGCTTTTTTAGGCATAAAATTATTTTTATAATTCTGTTATTTTTGAACTAGTGTTACTGTGCTTTCCACCATCATGATTGCTATAAAAACTGCCATGAAAGTGAAGTCAGGATGACAAGCTGTCACTGTGATGTGGTAGTTTGTTAGTGCCGCAGAACTTCTGCAGAAATTACAAACCACCACCGCAGAAATTCTGCAGCAAATAGTAATCTTGCTGCAGAACTTGGTCCCACTGTGCCGCAGAAAAGTAGGGGCCCTGTATGAGTGTCCCAACTGACTGTGCATGCAGGGGTGCTGGTGTGAATGGACTTCTGTAAGGCGGCTACATTGATATGGTACAGAGATTATCCCGATGTATCCTAAACATTGTAATTAAAAGCCAGCCAGTTTATGTCTGACTGGTAGTGTGTGTTACATAAAATATAACGTTGTAAATCTATTAGGATAATTGGCTTACTACATACTAATGACTGAAATGGGTGTGGGGCAATGTCTTGTGGTGGAGCAGCACATCTTTTGGTTTGTGCTTATGGGGGGGGGGGGGGGCAACAGTTCCGTCAACTGTTGAGTACAAGTTTAAAATTCTTGGCTACACCCCTGACTTAACCTGCAGTAATTGCTCCATAATGCTCTGTACAGCATGCCAGAATTCGTTAATCTTCGGGCAAGACAAGGTCATATGCATAAATGTGCCATTTTCTATCTGACATTTAGGATATACGGGGGATTTCTCTGGACTACGAGCATGAATTCTGGCTGGGGTATAATATGCCCAGTAGAAGTAGTTTAAATGTATCTATCTAGATTTGTTACTTCTGGAAAAGCTTGCCAGGTGGGCCAGAACACATTTCTAGAACTCCTCTGTGATGGGGGTTCCCAGGTCCTTCTCCCCACTGTTTGCAAATGCCTTCTGTGGGAAGAGGGGTTTCTCCCCTTAGTATGCTGTAATAAACTGAAAGAGGTTTCAGGAGAGGTTGCAGTGAGTATAGCTCCTCCTGTAGTAAAGACGTGGGAGACAGTGTTCCCATGTGCTCCCCATTGCCATTAGGGGTTCCATGTTTCAGCATATGCCTAATCGTCAGGTTTATGAAGAGTCCATCTGGAGGAGCTTCCACTCCCTCCATACACCCTCACCCTCCATCTGGTGGAGCTTCCACTCCCTCCATACACCCTCAATGTCTCTCAGATGGCCTCCTTCATATAGCTGACTGAGATAGCTAAGGCCTTGTTTCTCCCATCTAAGGAGAAGCTTGTGCAGAGCAACATTGTACTGGGGTATTCCTTTCAGGGTGATCCTTAATGGGGTATGACCAAAAAGACCACAGGCCCACTTCAGTCATTGATGGGCAGCTATCCACATCTGAGAAGTAACTTTTGTAAAGGGTTTGGAGGTGTGAGAGAGGGACATGGACCTCAGAGAGGCTGAAAGCAATCCCCTACTCAGGTCACAACCCAGCTCTTTCTCCTTCATTACAATAACTTGATGACAGAAGTTTGTGCAGATGCTTATTTCAGGTTCCAATTTTAAAAATTACCATTTTACCTTTCTAATTACTTTCTTCTTTTTTTACTTATCTATCCTCCCCAGTCACAGGTGGGACTTTCTTTCACCTATTCCACCAGTGTGCCCAGTTCCTGTACAGCTGAGATTCTGCCACCCATCCTCCCAGGATCCCCAGCCCACCTGCAGCTGATCACTATGCTGTGCTCCTGACTTAGCCTCAGGAATGGGTACACCTTCAGCTCCACAGACTTTCTTCCCCACGTCACTCTGGCCACCCGCAACAAAGGTGAAGACTGGTGGCATTCCCAGGAGGTGGCGGCTCGAGTTCAGTGTGGGGCATGTTGGGCCAGTTTTTCTCCTCGCTCCCCACCAGAAGCATGCATTGGGACTGATCACCTATGAGGCCTGACTCAGCCAACCCATGGGCATGCTCCAATGGTCCCTCCTACCATTCTCAGATGTCCTGCACCACCACCTGCGATCACCCACATGGCAGTAAAGAAGCTGGTTGCATTGCTGGCCCAGTGGCGCTGAGGGTTGATGCACTGGATGCCACACCTCATGCCTCGCCGGCGACCCGGGTTTGGGAGCAAGTCTGGGTAGTTGGGGGTCAGCAGGGGGAGGACAGGTTTGAGCATCTGGAGGACTGCTCTCCTGTCCTGGGAGGGAAGGGAATCTATGATCCCAGGCTTGGTGACCCCCAGTGGAGACTGGGGGTACACAGTGTAGAGGGGATGGCTGTGGTGGCATTCCCTGCATGTGTGGGCGGGAGTGCACATGCACACGCTAGACGCATTGCACATCTGAGCCTTCGGGGGTGAAACAGAACACAGAAAAACACCCTGGCCTTGGTAGGCAAAGGTGGGTCGAGTGGCTGGGCCCCATGCCCAATGTTGGATCCTCCAGCCTGCCTGCTCCAGTGCTCCCAATGCTGCCTGATCGACCCACTAAATTACAGAAAGGTCACCAAGAGGAGTCGGTGGTTCCGCCCTGGGAGGGCTTAGATCTGGAGGGAGGGGTCAATGGACTAAGGTGTGCGGAATGGAGTTCCCCTCAACCAGTACACAGGTAAGGCTGTGGATTTCAGGCAGGTGGGATAAGGCTGGTCAGGTGTCCCTCTGAAGACAGTCCGAGAGCCAGAGAGGAGTATAAAGAGATTAACAAAAAAAAAGAAGCTGGTTGTGACACCCTCCCTCCCTGGAGGAGGAGAGCATGCTGTGGGATGCTTGATCTTCCTCTCCTCCAGCTGGTCCTTCAACGGCCAGGCTCATTTCCAAACCGGGTTATCGACATTGTGAGCAGTAACTCTACTGCTATGCTGGCGAGTCGACTCCCTTTCTAATTACTTATGCTAAAAACACTGCTGCCATCTTTTCAGATATGAACTCCAACCAGCAACCATTTGTCTCTGAGCTAGAGTTTTGGCCAACATCAAAATCAGTTTTTAAAATGGATTAAAAACATAGAAACATAGAATTTGATGGCAGATAAGGACCGCTTGGCCCACGTAGTCTGCCCATTTTCCTACCTAATGGATAAGCTACAGATCCTCGTTAACCAATAGCCTACTTCCTCCTACTCAACACTAGAATTGTCTTATGTCTATCACATGCATTCTTGAATTCCCCCACTGTTTTTGACTCTACGACCTCCTCAGTAAGGCCGTTCCATGCATCTACAACCCTCTCTGTGAAGAAATAGTTCCTCACATTACCTCTGAGCCGTCCCCCCTCTATCTTCAAATTGTGCCCCCTTGTTCTTGCACATCTCTTTTTCTGAAAGATGCTACCCTCTTAGACTTTGTTGATTCCCTTGAGGTATTTGAAAGTTTCTGTCATGTCCCCCCTCTCCCTCCTTTCCTCGAGGCTATACATCTTAAGCTCCTTTAGTCTTTCTTCATATGTCTTCTGGTGCAGACCCTGCACCATTTTGGTTGCCCTTCTCTGGACAGCCTCCACACTTTCTATGTCTTTGCGGAGATGGGGTCTCCAGAACTGTATACAGTACTCCAGATGTGGTCTTACCAACTGACTGTACAGAGGGCCAACAACTTCCTATTTTCTACTGGTGATGCCTCTCCCTATGCATCCCAGTATACCCCCAGCCCTCCTTACTGCTTCTCACATTGCTGGCCCACCTTTAGGTTGTCTGATATGACTACCCCCAGGTCCCTTTCCATTTTTGTTGTTGTTGTCAGTATTTCACCCCCAATTGTGTACTCTTCCCCCTGGGTTTTTGTTTCCCAGGTGCATTACTTTGCACTCCACTGCGTTGAATCTAAGCTGCCATACATTTGACCATTCCTCCAGCCTTGCCAAGTCCCTTTTCATCCTTTCCACCACACCTTGCGTATCAACCCTGTTGCAGATCTTTATGTCATCTGCAAAGAGAAATACTTTTCCTTCCAGTCCCTCTGCAATGTCACTTATAAAGACATTAAAAAGGACCGGCCCCAGTACTGAACCCTGCAGTACTCCACTAGTAACCCCCCATTCTTCACTGCAGACTCCATTTACTATTACTCGCTGTGTCCTGTTGTCCAGCCTGTGTTTTACTCAGGCTACCACCCTGGGTCCCACTCCCAGGCTGGCTAATTTGTTTATTAATCTTTGGTGCGGGACTGTGTCAAATGCCTTGCTAAACTCTAGGTAGGCCATGTTCACAGCCCCTCCCTGGTCTACTACTTTGGTCACCCAGTCAAAGAAATCAGTTAGATTTGTCTGTCATGCCTGACCTTCCTGCTGTGAATCCATGCTGCCTTGGGTCCTGTGCCTCACTGGCCTCTAGGTACTGAACAATTCTTTCCTTTGGAAGTGATTCCTTCATTTTCCCTACTACTGAGGTCAAACTGACAGGTCTGTAGTTTTCTGCCTCTGTCTTGCTCCCACTTTTGTGAAGGGGAACCGCATCTGCCCTCCTCCAGTCCTCAGGTACCACACCATCCTCCCATGATTTATTAAAAAGGGTAGTCAGTGGTGTTACTAGTTCTTCCCTTAGTTCTTTTAGAATTCTGGGGTGAATCCCATCAGGCCTCATTGCTTTATCCACTTTATGTTTTAAGAGTTCTTTCAGAACCCTTTCTTCTGTGAAAGGACTAATATCAACCCCTCTATCCAGAGTGCTTCTATTGACTGGATTAGGTATCTCCCCCTGCTTTTCCATTGTGAATACTGAGCGGAAGTATTCATTCAGTATCCCTTCTTTTTCACTGTCACTCTCTGCCCAACCACGTTCCTCTTTATTCAGCCTCAGTATCCCTGCCTTAGTCTTTCTTTGCTCCCTAATGTACCTATAAAAGGTTTCATCCCCCTTCTTAATCGACTTGGCTATCTTTTCCTCAGTTTGGGCCTTTGCTATTCTGACTGCCTTCCCCGCTTTCTTCTGCTTTAACGGGAACAGTTCTCTGTCCTGCTCCTTCTGTATTTCCTTATACTTCCTGAATGCTATCTTTTCTCCCTTACCTTCCCGCATTCCTTTGAGAACCATAGTGGTTTTTTCTTTCATTTTGATTTGTTTATTTGCTTCACACAAAGGCTTGTTGCCTCTGTGATGGTGGTTTTGATGTTTCCCCATTGTTGCTCCACCCCACCTTCTTGCCTGTTTGCTAGTGCTTTTCTGAGGCACTCTCCCATTTTGACAAAATCAGCCCTCCTGCAGTCAAGTACCTTCACTTTTGTATGTCTTGACTCTACAGCTAAGTTTATCGTGAACCACACTGTTTGGTGGACGCTTGTTCCCAGATGGCTACCCACTTCAAGATCGGAGATCATCTCCATCTCCATTTGAGAGCACCAGGTCTAAGATTGCTGCCTCCCGAGTGGGTTCCAAAACTAGCTGTCTGCAGCATGCCCACTGTAGGGCATCGAGAATGGCTCTGCTCTTGGATGTGGCTGCAGCAAAGGTGCTCCAGTTAACGTCTGGTATATTCAGATCCCCCATCAGCAACATCTCCCCTTTCTCTGCCATCCCAAGGATGCCTTCTATCATTTTCTTGTTCATTTTCTCCCCCTGAGACGGGGTCTGTATACAACCCCTGTGCAGATTGTGGAGCCATTTCCAGTCTCCAGGGTGACCCACAGTACCTCCTCTCCTCCCTATTTACCCTTTAGTTCTGTTGCTTTGATCCCTTCCCTTACATAGAGAGCTACTCATCCTAGTCTTCTTCCCTCCCTGTCCCTCCTGTAGATTGTGTACCTTGGTATGTTGACATCTCAGTCATGGTTCTCTGTGTACCATGTTTCTGTGACTGCCACAATATCCAGGCATCCCTCTTCCATCAAGGCCACCATTTTGGGGAGCTTTTTACCTAGACTATGGGCATTGGTACTCATTACCCTCAATTTTTTTATGGCTTACTGCCTTTGTCTTTTTCTCCATTTACTCCTGTCCTTCTCCCTATTGACTGCTCACTAACTACCCGGATTTTTGGTGGGGGGCTAAGATTTCCCTTCTTCTTTTCAGTGCCCCCCCTTAGCTACTTTAAATGCTTGCCAATGAAGCATTTAAACCTATCACCTAGGATCTTGGTTCCCCTTCTGGATAGATGCAGACCATCATGCCTATATAGGCCTGCATCCCTCCAGGTAGAGCCCTAGTCCCCAGTGAAGCCAAATCCCTGAGCTCTATGCCAGTTTTTCAACCAGTCATTGAATCCCATGGTGCGGAGTACCTTAGCCTCATCCATGCCATAGACAGGTAGCACTTCCTAGAAAGTTACCGTATGTGCTGCTTGTCTAAGGCCCCTCCCCAACTCCACAAACTCCTGTTACACTGCTCTGATCCCATTCTCAGCCAGATCATTCATCCCTAGGTGGATAATGCCATCCAGCTCACTCCCCCTTGCAGCTGCTTCCACGATACTGAGGATTTGTTTCCTGTCCCTCCCAAGCCATGGCATCGGGCAGGCACCTCACCTCCCTTTCCCCTCCCTCCCCCAGTTCTACCCTCCTAACAACTGAGTCTCCCACCAGGAGTTGTTTTCTTCCCCTGTGGGGTCCTGTGCCACCCTCCTGTATGTCTCCATTGTGGAGGTTCCCAGCATCCTCCTTGGTCTCCACTATGGGTGCCTCCATTGAGGAACTATGCTCCGCCAGAGTGGTCGAATGAATTGTGGGGAGGCACAACTGGAGGGATGCACCTCTGTTCCACCACCCTCACCCTCCCTGAGCCCACCGTGGTCCAACCACTCCTCTTTCTTGGCAACCTCTGAGGTAGTGGAGGTGGCCTGGGTGGTCCCTGGGTGGGGGAGCAGGTTTCCCGAATCTCTTCCAGGTCAGCATGGAGACGAACAACCTCCTCCCTCAGACCAGAGAGGAGCCTGCAAATAGGGCAACAATGCACTCTCCAGAATGTCTTCTGGAAGACTGCTGCTCCATAGCCAGTGCATGCACCACTCCCCACATGTGTGTCCCTTCTTGTTACAGATGCTTTTTTTTTGTTCTTGTTTTAGTGTGTGCAAGCTTGTGAGTGTCTCTACCCCCAATTCAGTGTGCTGTGCCTTTAAGGATATGAACAAGTGTACGATTTATCAGTGTTGGGGAAGTTATGTGCTTGGGGAAGGTGGGGTGAGGGGTAGGGTGGGAGAAGTAAACCTATGCCATTCAGAAACAATCAACTAAAACTCTGACCCTCCACCCCAGGAAATGCCTTCCTTCCTTTCAGACACCTATTTCACTGAGGTTAAGTAACAGGTCTAGTCACAAATGACTGCAAATATCTCCCAGCTACAGTTCCTCCCTGGCAAATTAAAGTTAAACTAAGAAAAGTCAACCCCAAAAACAGAATCAATACTAGTTACTTACACAGGTCCATAAAGTAATAATTCAATTCAGTGTAGTCTAGAAAATAACCTCATTGATTTAAGGAAGCTTTGGCTGCTTTCTCTCTCTCTGTCTCAGCAGATTCTAAAAATCCTGTAACTAACTGGTCAATTTGTACCACGTGACAATGAGATAAGAGAGCATATACGTATTCTTTTTTTTTTAACTTTATGTTTGTTGGGGGGGTGGCTAGCCAGCAAAGATGGCAGATGCTTTCTAGCGCAGCTCCTTGGGATATTATTTATTTTATCATTCCAACAGCTATCTAATTGAGTTAAACTTACTTGGAGTGGTACACAGTGAAGTCCTTCCACCGTGACTTCGGGCAAGCATAAAAACAAACAGGAGAAGCTTCCTTTTGGTGCATGAAGGGCAGCCCGAGACTACGGGAAATGGAGTTGGAGAGCATGGAGGATCACCAGCAGAGCAGTTCTATGGCAGCCATCACTAAATCTTTGGCAGGGTCCCTCTACACTGCTATAAATGCAGCACAAGATGAAGGCCGGCTTCATGATCATAATGGCACAATTAACTCATCTTCAGACAGTTGTTACTGGTCTCATGGAGACCACGGACACACATGCATCACAGATCTCTGAACTCAAGTGCTGTGTGGGGTAGCTGGAAGAGTCCTACGCGGGGGTCTCCACAGAATGAAATGGGCTCCTTTCCACATTGACAGAACTGAAGGAGCACATTGATGAGCAGGAAAATCACTCTAGGAGATCTAATATTTGTACAGTTGGCCTTCTGGAGGGCACTGAGGGTTGAAATCCATCAAAGGGGCTGCATCACTGGTTAGTAGAGCAGCTGGGCCTCCCAGAAGAGTTTGAGGCCTTTGAAATTGAGCGAGCACATCGTGTCGGCCCCCACCAAAGCCGGGGGAGAGAGACCCAGACATTGTTTCATTAAATACCTTCACTATGTAGACAAGGAGACAGTTTTACAGAAAACAAAGAAAATAGGCCCGATTTCGATTGGTAAGGGCAAGATGTATGTGTATCAAGACTACAGCAGGGACTTGCAGAATAGGCGCTAAGAGTTCAGCCAAGTCAAAACCAAACTCTTTCATCTCGGCTCGGCTTTTTCTTTCCTGTACCCTGCCCACCTAAGAATTGATAGACCAGGTCAGAGTCCCCATTTATTTATATGCCCTAAAGCTGCAGAGAAGTGGATCGAGGAGGAGGAGTCCAGGAGAGCAGAGAGAGCACCAAGTCCACCCTGAATGAGAATCTCTTTCATCAAGTAAGTGTGGCGTTATGTTATTTTGCTGTTTATACTGGGGCTCTTACATCTTTCCAGCACGGAGGGGTCTTCTGAGGACTGTGGGCATTGGTATGTCAGAGGAGTCTCTCATATTTATTCTGAGACTCCTGTGGATACTTTCACATATGTGCCCCCTGATGAAGTGAACAGCATGGTTCTTTCTAGGCTGCTTTACTCTGGCACTGTCCCCCGACTGTGTCTGGGGGCACAGGTAATGGCGGGCAGACAAAAGATTGAACCTGACCTTTTCTGGTGTGATTTGGCCCCAAGCTCATTTGTGATATTTGCCTCTCTCTTTTTCCAAGAAGGAACTTTGTCTTTTATATAGCTAAGGCCATTTTGGTTTTGTGACTGTTTCTTTGCATTTCCCTCTGGAGCCCATGTGGAACATAGAGGTACTCTGTATTGGTTCTGTCCCCTGGGGGCTTGGAACTGTCTCAGTAGCCTGTGCAAGAGCTTGGGGCTCCAGGGCAACATGCAGGTTATACGTCGCTGATCACCGAGCAGCTCCTCTTTTGGTGGCATGAATTGAAAACTCTTTTATCTGAAACTTTTGCCACAGCCACACGACCGTGCCTGGGGGCACGGGTATCAGAGGGTCCTTTTTGACTGGTATATACTGCCCTGTGAGCTAACTGAGCAGTCTTGCTTGTACCCCAGCTGGGTGGTTCTTTGGAACTCTACTGTATTTTAAACTGTGCACGTTAGTTTAGTAGCTGCATATCCTAGGGCATCCCTGATGTTATTGTCTTAACCTCATGTTAAATGGAAGCAATGCTGTTGCATACTTGTTTTTTTTGAGCCCCATCGGATTGGACTATTATTCTCAATCAGTTGAATTTGTTTTACAAATAGTTTGTAGCTGTTGGTTAATGTTTTGACTCAATTCCTGTATGATGTCCCACCATTTCGATGTTAAATACTATGGTGAGCCTAATGTTCACCGTCTGCCTATTGTTTGCAGTGGGAACACTGGCGAGTTCTTTCCCACCTTGGGGAGTGGGGGATTATTGTTGTCCCTGTTGGACATGGGCTTTCGGCGGGGATCAGGTTATTTGTTAATAGTTGAAGTGGTATATCATTATACTGGGGGGGGGGCTGTGGAGTTTGGGGGGGTGCACAAGATGTTTCTGCACAGGCGTTGGACCTGCTGGGGGTAGTGCTCTGTGAGTGTCTTTCAAAGCTGTCCCTTGCACCGAGATAATGTGTTGCCACAGCCTGACCCTGAACGCTTGTAGAATGGGTGCAGTGTTGGGTTTTATAGTTTGGAGGGCTGTTGATTTTTAATGTTGGAGGATGGAGGAGGAGGGTTGGAGGGTTTATATGGGGAAAATGATGGTTCTAGGTGTGCTTTTTATTAAAATTGTTAATCTTTGGTGCCTTCATAAGACAGACAACTATGGCTGATGATCTCATATGCATTACCTGGAATGTGACTGGCTTGAAATCTATTTTGAAATGAAGGAAGGTGTTGGGGGAAATACATAGAGCTAACTGGCAAATTGCCATACTACAAGAAACCCACTTCTCGCATTTGGAGGCCCAAAAAATGGCAAAATTCGTGGGGGGTACCTGGATCTCGGCTACCTTCTCCTTGAAGGCAAGGGGTGCCTCAATTTGGATCCCACGGGGAATGGCAGTTCAAGTGTTGGACAGCCGGGTAGACCAATCTGGTAGGTATGCCCCAGTCAAACTCGGCATACCTGGTAAAGGGGTGTTATAAGTGGGTTCAGTTTATGCCCACAACTTTGAGTGTCTGGGCTTTTTCCAGTGGTTAGCCCTGGATATGGCCAGCTGGGACAGCTCCTGGATCCAAGGAGGAGACTTTAACTGTGTTTCAGACACAGTCTTGGATCGCTCATCCAGAACCCCAGCTCTTAAATGGCAGAATGCAAAGGCACTGGAAGAACTGCAGGCTGGGCTGGACTTGGTGGACGCCTGGTGGTATACCAACCCCTCTGGGTGAGATTATAGTTTTTTCTCACATGCCCACCACTTGCATGCCAGAATAGATAGGATTCGCTGTCCAGGCCCCTGCTTGTGGGGGTGGGGGAGGCGATGTATCATCCAATCCTGGTCTCTGACCATGCTATTCACCTTGTCACCCTTAGGGGTACTGGGGCCCCCAGAGTAACATGGAACTGGAAACTTGACCAGTTGGTTTTGAAGGACAAGGACAACATACATTAGATGACAGGCTCCATCCAGGAGTACCTCCAGGTGAATCGTAGTGGGGAGACCTCCCATGGAATGAGATGGGAGGCTTTCAAAGCATATATTAGAGGTCAGACCATATCCTATGCCTCCCTTAAGAAGAGAACTGCTTTGCATGAGCTCTCTTTCCTGAGAACAAAAATTGAGGTCTGTAAGGAGGCACATGGGTTGAACCCCTCTTCCCCATGTACAATATCCTTCAGAAGTTAAAGTGGAAATTCAACTCCCTGTCTAGTGCCCAGCTTGAATGCTCCATTCTGTTGGCAAGGGCTGGGTTGTATTTTGATGGGGACTGTGTGGAGAAATTCTTGCTTGGCAACTAAAATGTAGGGAATTAGAGCATGCAATGGGACAAATACAAAATGCTCGAAGGGAACTTGTGCAAAGCACGGAAGAGATTGGCCAGGCCTTTGGTGAGTTTTACAACTCCCTTTACACCTCCGAATATAGTCCCTCTTAGCCTGATTTGGATGCATTTTTTGCTGGGGTTCCCCTTGGGAAAATAAGTAGGTCCATGGGTGAAGAACTTGATACCCCATTGGCTAAACATGAGATCTTGGATGCCCTGAGAGCACTTAAGAGTGGGAAGGCCCCAGGCCCAGATGGGCTGCCAATAGACTTTTTAAAACTTTTGCTGAGCTCCTACTTGACCCACTTTTTGATATGGTAGAGGAGAACTTGTTCAGAGGTGAGTTGCCCCCCTCCACGCGGTCTGCCACCATCACGGTACTACCAAAGCCTGGGAAGGATCTCTCCCAATGCGCCTCTTATAGGCCAATTTCACTCCTAACTGCAGAATATAAGATTGTGCTATGGTACTAGCTATGCAGCTGGATCCTCTGTTGCTGGCAGTCATTCATTCGGACCAATCAGGCTTTGTTAAAGGTAGAATGGGGAAACATAATATTAGGTGCACTTTGAATATAATTTACCAATGGGACCATAATAAGCGAATTCATGGAGCTGCTGTTGTGGCCTTGGATGAAGAAAAGGCCTTTGACCACATGGAGTGGGGGTACCTTTTTGACACCCTGCGTAGGATGGGAGTGGGACCAGCCTTCTGCTCCTGGGTTCCTTCTCTATACACACACCCACAAGCGCAGGTATTGGTCAATGGCATGCTCTCCCAACCATTTGTTCTGGGGAAGGGAACTCGGCAGGGATGCCCACTTTCTCCACTTTTGTATGTTCTGTCATTGGAACCATTGGGGACAGCCTTGAGAGCTCACCCAGGGATCAGGGGGTTTTAGGGAGGGCGGCAGAGGACATAAAAGTGCAATGTATGCTGACGACCAGCTTCTGTACTTACAGAACCCTGCCCAGGACCTGCCAACAGTCCATAATCTAATGTCATCCTTTGGTAAGATATCTGGACACTGCATTAACTGGTCAAAAAGTGAGCTGCTTCCAGTGGGCTCTCAACACAGGTCCCAGCTGATAGCCAATCTTGGGGGGCTGCAGTTAGTTTCCACCATAAAATACCTGAAGATTCAAATTTCGGCTGTGGCGTCCTGTCTTTATGCTCTGAATTTTAGGCCTCTCCTCACCAAAATATCTGAAGAGTATAGTAGGTGGCAGGCATTGCCCATCCCCCTGCTGGGTAGAGTTAGCATAGTCAGAATGACTATTCTCCCTAGGATACTCTATTTATGCCAATCCCTTCCCATTAGGATCCCCCTACTACATTTCAAAAAACTTGAGACTATAGTTCACAAGTTTCTATGGCGGGGTGGGAGGGCAAAGATTAAACGATCAACCTTTCAACTTCCCCCGCAAGCTGGGGGAATGGACCTCACTAATTTTAAAGCCTACGACTGGGCAGCCCAGTTGGCCTTCTTGCCCGTGGGACTCACTGATCTCGGTTGCTCTTGGCTAACCTTGGAAAAAGACATGATCACAGGGGATCCACTAAATGATACGTTGGTGGGTGCCCTGGGGGTTCAAGGGGCTGAACTGGTGAGTAATCCTTTCATAGCAACCACTTTGCAGGTCTGGGTTTGGATGCATCAATCCATTGGGCATAAAAGTTACATGTCCCCTAATCTGGGCTCGATTGTTGCCATGCACCATAGAGGTAGTTACTCTCCAGCCTTAATACAACGCCTCTGGGTCTGGAGGAAAAAAGGGATCATAGCTGTTGCTCAGCTTTATGAGGGTGGCATGCTGAAAAGCTTTACATCCCTTTGTGAGGAATGGGGGTTGCACCTGGGTGATTTATTTGTGTATCTAAGGGTCCGCCAAATGTGTGGGGAGTCCCTGTCCCTTGCTCATGACTGAACGGAACCCTCCCCTTGGAAGAGAAACTTTTCAGGCCCCAACCGGGGCAGAAGCCCTTATCAGTGTACTATCACATCATTATGGGCTGCCTTCATCAGCAATGGGCAACCAGCCATGACAGATGGAGTGCTGATCTACTCCTCCCTATGGACAGGCACATCTGGGGGATGGCATGTAGGCATTATATGAACTGTTCACAAAGCAATAAGCTACACCAAATCCAACTGAGTTTTCTGCATAGGGCATACGTGACACCAGTATGGTTGCATGGTCTGGATGATTCCAGGTCTAATCTCTGCCCAAAATGTAAGGTAGGAGAGGCAGATTTCCTTTACCTTGCCCTGATTTGCCCATGAGTGTCCCCCTTCTGGTATTCGGTACACAAAATAATGAGCCAGATCCTTGGCTACACCCCATCTAGATCCCCTCTTGAAATACTGTTTGGAGCAGACCCAATGCACCCGAGTGGAAAATCCCACAATCCATTGTGGTCCATTGCACTCATAAATGCAAGGAGAACCATTGTGCATGTTTGGTTATCCCCGTCTTCTCCCTCAGTTGCTTGATGGGCACAGAATATAAGATCGTGTATGATCCTAGAGAGAGCTCAGATGAGTGTGCAGGGAGAGCTGAATAAGTTCACAGCAACCTGGAGTCCGCTGTTAGATGCAGTGGAGTCTGGTACCTTTCCCCTCTGACCTATGTTTACAATACTTGTCCTTGCTGACTCTATGGGTATCACTGGGTGCATTTACTGCTCCTCCCTATCCTTTGTTGTCATTGCACCAACTGTCTATATTCCATAATGGTAAAGGATTGCTAAATTCAAAATTGTTAAGTTTTGCCTGGGATGCTGTGTTGCTATGACATTCTTTTATGGCTGTTAAAATGATATGGAATGTATAAGCCATCCTATAGACTTGTCCATTCTTATTTTGTAAGCACAGCTACTTCCTAATAAAATATTTTTGAGAAAAAAACCAAACATTACGTTTGTTGATTTCACAAAACAGAAAGTAAATACAGTTGTATACAGTACCACATAGTGTACCTGCAGGAAAAGACAATAATAGACACTCTGAATTTTACATTAATGAAAACAAAGATGATTTCCTACTGTATTGTTTTTCAACAGTTTTCAGTCTGTTGCCTTGTCAGGTAACAGGATTGAAAGAGAATGCCATTATGTCATCCCAAAGTAGGTAAATAATAGGTATGAGTTCACAGACCAGAATTCATAAGTTGAAGTTGTGCGATATATGAATTAATAATGGAATTCTGTTCAAGTTCTGAGACTGAGGCAGCTTGTTATGGTTTATTTTATAAACTGCAAACTATGAAAAGAGAAGGATATAGTATGACTAGAGAATCAAGAAGTATAGACAGCAGTAAGAATAACAGGGGACAGAAAAGGTTAGATAAAAGAGCAGAATATAAGGCAAAAGTAAGTTTGGGTGGGGCTTTCCTCCCTTATGGGACAAATTCTGGGTAATGGTCCAGTTGGTAAAGTACCCACCTCCACCAGCTGATCTCAAATTGAGGGAGCTTGTCCATGTGTCTATAGGTCATATATTCCATGTTATAGATTTACACCATTATGGAATGCCACCCTTCAAGGGTTGGGACTTTAGATGTATGCCAAAACCTTGTGATGGCTTTTTTGGCCACTATCGCAGAGATCAAACGTAATTGAAGTGTCATTTGATCCAGCCCCAGCCCCACTGGTGTGATTGCCAGTAAGAGCAATGAGGGAGTAATAGCCCTCTGGCACTTAAATATTGCCTCCAATTCCTGTGATACTGCTTGCCAGAAAGGCTGCAGGACTGGGCATGACAAAAAGATGTGTGTTGTATTAGCCGTTGAGTGACCACAGCTTCTCCAGCACAGAGCTAGATTTCCCTTGCATACTTGGCCACTATATTGGGTGCTTTGAAGAACCAGGAACAACATTTTCAGGAGAATTCTCTCCAGTACATCGATGATGTGAGGTGGTATGCTCGCAAGGCGAAGTTGTCCCATTCCTCTACTGTGTGTGATGTGTGTAATTCACTGTTCCATTTATTTAAAATACATAGGGTGGTGTCTGTGGAATGCTCCTGAATTGTTTTGTAAGTTCTTCCAATAAGGTGGGATAGGATATTGCTTTGTAAGTAGACAATAATAAGCTGGGTAAGCAGGGAAGGCATGGTTGACAGACTACGGTATGGCATCAGAAGAGTCCCTACATAGGAATGCAACTGAAGGTATTTATAATGATCTGAGGATCGAAGGTGGAACAATTTTTGTAAATTATTAAAAGGAGAAACTCCATACGAGTCCATAATTTGAAAATAGAACCTGAGGCCCACTCTAGACCAGTTCCTCATCACTCCATCTAGAAGGTTTGGCCCATAGTCCCTGTCGTGGACTGTAGCCCATATGGAATAAGCTTGAGATGGTGGGAGTAACTTGTAGATTTGCAACCAGTGATGGAGGATGGTGGCTGTATATTGGTAAACATTGGAGAGGGGATGCAATGTGGAGGGTTTCCCAACAGATAGGGGTCGTAATCGAGCAAATCATTTAACACAAATTCTATTTGCTTCCAGTAAGGTGAAAGGAGGGGGTAATCCAGGTACATACCAGACACAGGTGGGCTGCCCTGGCATAATTGATGAGGCTCGGTAGATTTAGTCCTCCACGGTGTCTTGGGAGTTGAAGAATTTAATTCTGAATTTGTGGAGCTTTGACGTTCCAGATGAATACAGAGATAAGCTTGTCCCATGCCCTAAAGTATAATTTATTTGTCATCAAGGGGAGTGTTTGTAAATAATATAAAATACTAGGGAGAATATTTTGACGTATGGCATCAACTTGTTGAAAGAAACTTAAAATTGTTGAGACCAGTGAGACAGGTCTTCTATAATTTGTTGCATTATCAGTGCGAAGTTGAGAAGTTCTAGATGGTCTAGATTCTGGGTGGTTTTGATTCCTAGGGTAACAGAACACAAATCATTACCATTTGAATGGGAACAAGGATTTAAGGTAGGAAAAAGGGGCATAGTTGTATAAAATTACCTCAGTTTTGGTCGTGTTAAGTTTGTAACCCAATATTTCTTCAAATAGTTGAAAAATCTTCCATAACTTGGGTATTGAACTTTCATGAGATGTCACTGTAAGTAATAGGTCATCGGTGAATAGATACCGTGTATTCTTGCCATCCTAGTGGGATTCCTGCAATTTGGTAGTTCTGTCTTATGTGGATGACCAAAGATTCCAAGTACAAGGCAAAAAGAATAGGTGATAAAGGGCAGCCCTCTCTGGTCCCTCATTCCAGAGGAATAGGGTTTGACAGGAATCTATTAAGTTTTATGTAAGCCTGTGAGGCACCATATATGTTTTGGAGAGCAGTAACAATGTTTCCAGGAGGCCAAGCGCCGACAGAGTGGCCCATAAAAAGACCAATCCACCCTATCGAAAGCCTTCTCTGCATCCAAACTCAATAATGCAAGGGAAATTTTATGAGTGGATGCATAGTCCAACAATTTTATTTTCCAGTTGTTTAACCAGGTGACACACTAAGCTGAAAGCTTGTTTACAGGTGCAACCTGGGAGCACATGGAAGTTAAGTGACTTGCTCAGGGTCACACATTATGCAAGTGGGGGCTGTGGGATTCAAACCCAGGTCTCCAGATTTGCAGCTCAGAGCCTAGGACAATAGGAGAGTTCTCATACTGTCGTGGACTTAGTGGTTACGTCCGAATCCCTCCTGGTCTGGGTCTTTCAGGGATGAAACAAGGTTTTCCAGTCTATAAGCCAGTATAGTCATATAGAGTTTGTAATCAAAGTTTAAGAGGGAAATGGGTCTATAGGTTGGGGCATATCTGGGGTCTTTATTAGGTTTTGGGAGGGCTGAAACAACCGCATGGTGCCAGGTGGGGGGGGGTGGAACTCCATCCTAGATGGAATGAAAAACTGGTACAAGTAGAGGGGTTAGTTCTGCTCAGAATGTTTTATAAAATTTGGCCGGGTAGCCATCCAGACCTGGGGACTTCCTTGATTTAGCATCTTGAATAGCTTGGTGAACTTCTCCTGCAGAAATAAGTGCCTCAAAACATTGTGCCCCATCTTTTCCGAGCTTCAGTAGTGATAAAGCATGCAGATATTCTGATATTTGTTGCAGGGTGGTGTAATGTTCCTTGGCATAAAGATTTTTATATTTGTCCAGAATGTTTCTGATAGTGAAGGGCATGTGGCAAGCTCGCCTGAGTCTGCATTGAACATTTGGGATATACAAGCTCTGGATTTTTGTGTTCTCAATGTTCTAGCTAGGTTGTGAGCTCCCTTTGGGCCTTCCTCATAATACTGGTGTTTGAGATATAGAACCAATTGCTCCACCTTTGAATCAATTATTTTCTGTAGGTCTTGTTTGACCTGTTTAAGCTGAGGCAATATTGATTTGACCCCCTGTTAATAGAAAGATTGTAGTGTTATGGGCTGGTAATTAAGTTCCTAGAATCTGTGTTCTTTGTCTTTTTTTCTCAAGGCCGAATATTTAATAAATTTCCCCCTCAAAGGACAGTTTTCATGGTGTCCCATAGTATAGCCAGGGGGATGGTCGGATCCTCATTGTCCCTTAGAATTTGGGAGATTATAAGCTGTATAAATTCCAGATCCTTAAGAAGAGCCAGATTAAACTGCCAGGAAGCACAAGAAGGGGTTTTGCCCAAGTTTAATTTGGCCCATACTGGGGCATGGTCTGCGAGAAGTATCGGGTCATGGGTGATGTCTTGCATAGAATCAGGGTGTTCAGCTGAAGTAAATAGGTAATCCAAATGCACAGATGTTCCAGTTTTATGGGAGTGAAAGGTGTATGACTGAAGTGATGGGAAAAAGTGGCGCCATAGATCTGTGAAACCTAAATGAGCTAATGTGGCACATAAGTACTTTTGAAGCCATGTCACACTGTGTTGTGGGGCTCCAGTAGTGTCTAGAGTGGGTGAGAGGGTGGTATTAAGATCCCCACCCATATGCAATGGTCCTTGTAGGATGGGCAGCTGCTTATTAAAGAAACTTTGTGCGAGTACTTTATGAGACCTGGTTGGGAAGTATACATTAACCAGAGTAATCTGAGCTGAATATATCGGTCCCACTACCACAACGAAGCACTCTTCAGAGTCTACGTATTGTTCCTATAAAATAAAAGGGACATAGCATGGGATTAATATTGCTATGCCCCTACAAATGGCCCAATTCGTGTGAGGTGGCTATCACAGTAGGATAGCCCTTATTTTGACATTTTTCATGTTCTGATTGGGGTGATGTGTTTCCTGTAGGAACACAATGTCGGGTTTTTCCCGTTTAAGATGCTTTTGGTTTTTTTTCCAATTGTTTAACCAGGAGTGGCACTTTAAGCTGAAAGCTTGTTTACAGGTGCGACCTGGGAGCACAGGGAAATCAAGTGACTTGCTCAGGGTAACGCAGTATGCAAGTGGGGACTGTGGAATTCAAACCCAGGTCTCCAGATTTGCAGCTCAGAGCCTTAAACCACTGCGCTATTCTGCCTCCTGGAAGATGTTGTAGTATTCTCATTCTTTTGATTGGGCTATGGATGCCATTTATATTCCAGGATAGTATTTTAGATAGGAGAGTCATTTTAGTATTTTATGACTAGAGCGGGGTGTACACGGGAGGCAGGCCTCCACTCTCACTTTAAAAGTACAGATGTTGTTACCAAGGGAGATAGTATTTATGTGTGAAAACCTCACAGAAACATGTAGAGGATGAGAACAGTAGGTAGAAAGAGAAGAATAAGGACAGAAATAGAGGGTTGATAGTAGGGTTGTCAGAACTAGTTCGGTAAAGATTCAAACCCTCCTCGAACCCTGGTGTTCGAGTTCTAATTTAGAACTCGAACACTAAAAGGTTCGAAAAAGGGTTCGAATCACCGCGAGATGCGAGACGTTGTCTGTTTGCGCTTGCGTAAGTTGCGTACCTACGTACGGGTCAGGTGGGGGTCGAGTAAGCTGCGCGAGCCGCGGGATCTGTGGGGGTATTTAGGCAGATGTGCCGCTAGGAGGAGCGCCATTTGCTGAGGATTGGAGCGGAGGCAGCAGCAGCCTAGCTAAACTGTACTACTAGCATTAGCGGTTAGCGTACCGCTACTCTTGTCCAATACTGGCCACTTCCATCATCCATTTTCCTGTGAGACCGAGAACGAGAGAAAGGCTGAAAAAAGCTCAAAATCGTGTGGGAGTGGGACTAGGGGGAGGCTCAGGACAGGTGGAGGGATTAATCAAGAACTGGGAAGGGACTGGGGAATAGGGAGGGATTGAGACCGAGATCAATCAATATCAGGACTGGAGGAGGACTCAGGAGGACTCGGAGAGAGAATAAAAAAAATAAGAAGAAGTGAAGAACCTTTGTGAAATGTAATTATTTGAAACTGCAGCACTGCTCAGTCAGTGGTGCACACTGCACACTCAGCAGCTGCCAGCAACAAGCATACAAGGGGGGCACAAAAAGGCAAATAAATCTGAACCCTTCCCAGTGTAGTGTGTGTGTCACAGAGAGAAGCCCAGTGTGTGCCCCTTGACTGCACTGTACCCTACCAGTGTGTGTTACAGAGAGAAGCCCAGTGGCCAGTTGTGTGGTGGCATTAACCTTACATGACAGAAATGTAGAAATATAATTCTCATTCCCTGGGTTGCGTATGTGACTCCGTCTCCTGTGGTCAGCCCATCACCGTGCTGCTGTGTGCCCCTTGACTGCACTGTGCCCTACCCAGTGTGTGTATTACAGAGAGAAGCCCAGTGGCCAGTTGTGTGGTGGCATTAACCTTACATGACAGAAACGTAGAAATATAATTCTCATTCCCTGAGTTGTTGGTTATGTATGTGACTCCGTCTCCTGTGGTCAGCCCATCACCCTGCTGCTGTGTGCCCTTGACTGCACTGTACCCTACCCAGTGTGTGTTACAGAGAGAAGCCCAGTGGCCAGTTATGTGGTGGCATTAACCTTACATGACAGAAACGTAGAAATATAATTCTCATTCCCTGAGTTGTTGGTTATGTATGTGACTCCGTCTCCTGTGGTCAGCCCATCACCCTGCTGCTGTGTGCCCTTTGACTGCACTGTACCCTACCCAGTGTGTGTTACAGAGAGAAGCCCAGTGGCCAGTTGTGTGGTGGCATTAACCTTACATGACAGAAATGTAGAAATATAATTCTCATTCCCTGGGTTGCGTATGTGACTCCGTCTCCTGTGGTCAGCCCATCACCCTGCTGCTGTGTGCCCTTGACTGCACTGTACCCTACCAGTGTGTGCTACAGAGAAAGCCCAGTGGCCAGTTGTGTAGTGGCATTAACCTTACATGACAGAAACGTAGAAATATAATTCTCATTCCTAGGTTGCATATGTGACCTGCCTCCTGTGGTCAGCCCATCACCCTGCTGCTGTGTGCCCTTGACTGCACTGTACCCTACCCAGTGTGTGTTACAGAGAGAAGCCCAGTGGCCAGTTGTGTGGTGGCATTAACCTTACATGACAGAAATGTAGAAATATAATTCTCATTCCCTGGGTTGCATATGTGACTCCGTCTCCTGTGGTCAGCCCATCACCCTGCTGCTGTGCACCCCTTGATTGCTATGCATATGCCTATGCCCAGCAGCCCAATCATTCTGTAAGCCTTGAACCTGGGATCCTTTAGTTGCAAACTGTCATATTCTTCAATTACTTTCAGTCCACGGTATCACAGTGTCACACAACCAAAATAAAATTTTGGAGTTGTAGCCAGCGATCACAGATCACATTGCTTTGTTACACAGGAATTGTTTGGGTGTGGGTGTGCTCACCGCAGTATACTGGTAGTACTGGTACTTACTGTCTGTTATGGCTGACACCAACATAGATGAAGCATCTAGTGCTGGTGTTGGAGCAGGTGTTGGTGGTAGTGGTAATCCTGGTGCTAGCAGAAATAACCAAAATGTTTCACGGATAAAATTCAACAAACAGCAAAAGAGCAACAGTGAAGTGTGGTAAAGGGGGACCTTTTAAGAAAACCTGTACAGCTGCTGGGGTCACACCGAGAGGCACCATAAGGTATGCCATTCATGCTGTTAAGATCCCTGTGACTAGCAGCAATAATGCAATGACAGTGAGTCCCTCTCTGACTCAGACAGTAACTCTTTGTCTCAGTCCGACACTGTTGTGTCTCGCGACAAATCATTACTTCCTCAGCAAAGTGAAATGAGCAAGTCTGCTGACAATGAATTAGGTAGTGCACTTGCAAATACATCCAGCACTGTTGGCAATGAAAAGGACATATCCATTGAATCCACCACTTCTGTGTTGGCCAGCAATGAAAATCCATCAGAGTCTTCTGCCCACTCTTCTAGCACCAAGGAGCATGTCCCAGGTTCTGTTAGTACAGGTGAAAAGACACAAACAGTCTTTAGCTATCTTCCTAGCACTCGAACAAAATCTGTCACATCTGAGGTGTGGAATTATTTCTCTGTCAGTAAAACTGATCCATGCAGAGCAATTTGTTCCCTGTGTAAACAGAGTGTAAGCCGTGGTAAAGTTGTGTCATGCCTTGGCACTACAGCTCTTAAACGCCATCTGAAAAAGCATTCGGTTTTGCTTGATCATCCAAAACCCATGTCCTCCATCTTCCAGACCGCATGTGAGAAGGGTCAGGAATCTGAAATGGATACTGAATTGTCTGAACTTGATGCGGGCAGAACCACTGCCAGTGTAGATCACTGTTACCACCAATGCCAGCACCATTAGTACTAGTTGCACATCCAGTGATGGCACTGAATGTATAAGTCCTAGTCCACCATCTCTGCGCCCATCTGCCCATCAAGCACGGTGTATAATAAACCAGCAGGGACATGTTGCAAACAGCTAACACTGTCTCAGGCATTTGAAAGGAAGAATACCTTTACTAGAAATCATCCAAAGACCTTCATCTTAATCACCGAATTGGTGAACTGTTAGCGGAGCCCTTCTCCCATACTCTTTGGTAGATCATGAGGATTTTAGGAGCTCATGACATTAGCAGAGCCTCGCTACAATGTTCCTCATCGAAGGTACTTTTCTGTGTTGAAATACCAAACATTTATCAGGCTTTAAAAGCGACAGTGATGCTTGCACTTAAAATCATGGAGGGTGGGGTTAGTTCATGTCACAACAGATATGTGGACCAGCACTCAAAACATAGATTACATGTCTCTTAGCCATTGGTACGCTTTCTTGTGCTTCTTCAAAACAAAGACACCCCAAAGATGGTGCTGCTGCATATAAAGAAGTTTGGGCAAAAGTCATACTGCTGCAAACATCTTGCAGGAACTAAATGACCTCCTTGATGAATGGGTTTATTCTCACGGTCTAAAATGTGGCTTCATAGTAAGTGACAATGAAGCCAACATCTTGAAAGCAGTACAGGATGGATGATTTCTGCATGCTTCTTGCTTTGCACATTGCTTACACTTAATTGTCACGGGATTTCTCAGCAATGAAACACAAGTGGATGGTATGATTGCTGTTTGCAAATAAATTGTGACTCACTTTTCACATTCAACCAAGGCTATACGGACATTGTCCGAACTGCAAAAAAACTACAAGCTGTCCCAGCAAAAGCTGATTCAAAATGTTTCCACTCGTTGGAACTCAACGCTTTATATGCTGCAGCACCTCTTGGAGCAAAAGCAATCTGTACATGAGTACTGCTCCAGTTACATTATTGGAGATGGCATTATGCTGTCTGTGCTGCAGTGGAAATTAATGGAGACAGTGTGCTGTATCCTAACTCCTTTTGAGACAGCTACAAGGACATGTCTTCTGAAGGCGCATCTGTGAGTCAGGTTATCCCACTCATAATGCTCATTTCACATCATCTTAGTGTTCTAAATCTAGAAATAGAAAAAGACAGATCTGAGCGCAGACAGCATATACGCCTGTATCATAGGAATCTCATAAAGAGGAATGAAGCGGTAGCTTCAAAACCAGCCAACAAATTAGTTTACAATGACGAAATCAAAACACTACATCCTTGCAACTCTCTTAGATCCCAGGTTCAAGGCTATACATCTTCCAAAAACAGATGATATAGAGCAGTACAAATGTATGTTGCTAGATGAGCTGCAGCACTCACAGGAGTCAAACACAGACACGCACAGTACCCTCAGGTTGTCATCCCCACAACATGCAGGTTCATCTTCACAAAGGGATACAGAACTGGAAAGTCATCAAACATTCATTAACAGTAGTTGTTCCACAACTGCCACTTCTTCAACCCTTAGTAGCAAGCTAAATTTGTGGCAAAACCTTTCTCAAATTGCTGCCATATCAGCTTCTGCTGATTCCTCTTCTGAGCGGTCTCTGTCCATCATGGTAGACAGTTACCTGCAAGAACTGCCTGTTCCTATTGATGCCTGCCCTTTTGAATACCGGAGATCAAAAAAGTCAATTTGGACAGAGCTGTATGATGAAGCCTGTAAATATCTTGGTTGTCCTGCAACAAGTGTCTCTTCAGACCGCATGTTTAGTACAGCTGGCAATATTGTGACAGACACCAGAAATAGGTTGCTGCCAGAAAATGTACACACGTTAACTTTTATTAAAATTAATAAGTCAAGATTTTCGTATCCCTACAAGAGTATACAAACTGATCCTGAAGTGATTGATGTTGTGGATGTTGATGGTGATGACAACTCAGATGGTGGTGGCTGGTAAATATGTGTGGGACAGAGTCTCTCTGCACCAAAAGGAAACTTTACAGACTGTGATGACTTTGGTTGTCGTCTCTCTCTTTCGATCTACTACCTTGGACTATATACCCCAAAAACTTTCACCGTTCATGGCAAACTGCTTTGTAGCTAGGGTCTAAACTAAAGTCAACAAGTTTTATGTACAGGGCAATTTTAACATCAGTGGGAATAGGCCCAAATTTGGCATAAAAGGGACACTGTCCGTCATCCTTTCCGTATCATATTATTTATAGTTAAAGTGCAAACATATATTTTTGATTTACCTTCTGTGACTTTGTGGTGCATCAGTATGGGCTGGGACAGGAGACGGTCTATTTTTCAATTTTAAAGAGGACAAAACAATGAGTTCTAATTGGTAGCTGTTTATTATTTTTTCAATTACAGAAATGTTAGCCATAAACGAAAAATGGATGCTAGTACACGGGTGAGGGTTGTGGGTTGGTTTTAACATGGGTGTAAGGTTGGCATGGGTGCTACTGCACAGATGAGGGTGGTGGAAGAAAAGTGGAATTGGTGATGGGGTGAAAGGTGGGTGTTGTTTTAGTTCTTTCATTTACAGATTCGTGATCAGCTGGGGATGGTGAGGAAAAAAATGATGACAGACCGAACCTACTGTACACATAATTTATATTCTTATTAAATACATTGCAAACTGCTGCCACCTAGAACAATTGTCCTGTCCCCTTTAAAAAAAGAATAAAGGAATCAGAAATAAAAGAAAATCTGCATCAGCAGTTTTCACAGAATGTGACGTATCATAAAGTGTTTTTGCTTTACAAGTAGTGATAATTTGATACATAATGGGGTTGACAGACGCTGTCCCTTTAACATCACATGCCAACTGCTGCAGCTACATTAAATGTTCCTTAGTATGTGGTGAAGAAACCACTTTTTTTATTTATGTGACTGAAATACAAATTTTATTGAAGTATCAGCTGCAAAAATGTATCATCTTAGAAAGTTGTATGTATTACTTCAGTTTGCCAACAAAAATGTTGGTATATGTATGCATTACCTTAGAAAATTGCATGCATTTTTTGCCAGCAACAATGACTGGCATATTTTTTATTCAAATGTCTTGACTGACTACGTTATGACATAATATGTTTTGCAACAGTTCCACATGCTGCTGCTGTAGTACTTGGCTTGACTTTGTTATAAAAGCTTTCTTTTAAACATAGCAACTTTTGATTTACTCATTTAAAACAGAAAGCAGCAAATAGCTGAAATGAGGTAATATCAGTTATTTTTTCTCATAATTCATGACGATGAGTATATATAACTGAGTACATAAATGGCTACTGTGCCTCTTTCTTTCACTAAGGAACTATGATGCAGCTGCAGCAGGAAAACTTTTAACATATGGGTGGGTGGTGGCTGTTACGTATTAAGTTGCTGGCTTTAGCAAACAGAAGAAACCATAGATAAACCTAGTTGTATTCCTATCAATGTCACACATGATAATTTCTCTCCCCCTTATATTGAACAGTTTTTCCTTTACATGTATTTTATTACTATCTTCGTTACTGGCAGCACAATAAAAAAATAGGGTTCAAGTTCTAAAAAGTTCTAAAAAAGATTAGAACCCTAGAACTTTTTCAAAAGTTCTAGACTAGAACTAGAACCCAGAACTTCAGAGGGTTCTGACAACCCTAGTTGATAGTCCATGAACACCCAATCAAGAACCAGTGGTTGGTAAAATGGATATTAAACAGTTATCTATTAAATCAATCAAGAACCGTACGCCTATAACGCTTGACAACAGGGCAAACAAAAGATAATTTGTAAGCAAAATGATGTTTTGTAGTAATTACTTTTCCTCAGTAATAAAACAAACAAATAAGAAAAAAATGTTTTTCTCCTTCCAGTGACCTACTAAACTAATACTTCCTAGGCTGGGAGAACCTTCGTTCTCCTATGGGGGGATATTAGAATATCCCTTGGGGGTATGGCATAGCAGCCTCTGTGGGCCCCTTTCCTGTAGCAACAGTATGTTACAAAGTAGGAGAGGGAGAGCCAAGAACTGGTAGCCTGTTCTGCTGTCCTATGTAGCTATGCAGCAGCAGAAATACAGGCAAATAAAGTTTGCAGGCCCCCTCAAGCCTATACACCTCCATTATGTGGTTGGTAGAAGTTGATGGGGGGGGGAGAGCATATTTAAAATTTCGGAACTGACTAGCCACTATAAATAGTATTGGAGCAAATATCCCACGCGGATCTCCCAGTGAAAACCTAAAGGAGTACCTTGGGGAAACTCCTCCATCGATGACTTAAATGGAAGTAACCCCCCCCCCCCAGATATCCTTCAGGGTATTGCAGATCACATATACTGAGGCAGAGGGCTTCCTTCCCTGAACTTGTAGACCGGTGTTCCTCACATGTGATTGACTGTGACCTGGTTGTGGTGAATAAGAACCTTTGGTCAGTTGAAGAGGTTCAGGATAGAAGAGGCTCCACACTAGAGATGACCATTAGTCTAGGGGATAATTCCTCGGGTCTGAGCAGTCCACTGCTTATAGATTTTAAATCTCCACTGCAGGACCCAGAGAGATGAGAGGGTAACTGACTCAACCCCTGAGAATTCCAGGGTCCCCTATGGAGAGGAAGACTGAAAGTCTGGAACCTGTAAACTGTTAACTGCAGGGTACATATGCATGTAGTCTAATTTGCCTTTATAAAACACTAGAGGGCACCCGAACTGCATAAATTAATGAAGTGTTTACAGAGAAATACGTACCTTCATGTTTAGTTCTTCTTAACAATAACTTGAGGAAGACTGTAAAAGATGCCCTGGGAATTCTCCATCATTGGTTTATAATCTCTTGCAACTTGGATGGAACGTGCCTACCCTCACTAAGTGATTATCTTATTAATATGGAGTTAATTCACACTGGGGCTACAATGCAGAACTTCAAGGCAGCTACTGTGACTTGCACCATTACGATAGCCCTTGCAATGTATCTCTGCCCAGAGATTCATCAGTGTATATGAGAGTAAACTTTGAAAAAGAGATCTGGTCACTGTTCATTCTCCGTGGGTGAACTATGGGGGGGAGGGGGAATAACCCCATTCCCCCAGGCCTTGCCATTCTCCAAATGAGGTCCCCAAAGTGGTAGGTGTTTGGAGACATGTCCATTCTCAACACCATCAAACACTGTCCTACACCCCTGAAATTTGCTATCCCCAGGTATGTGGGGTGGTAGTCACTGTAAGGTGGGCTAGTTCACCAGCAAGGCTCCACTAGGAGCCTTTTGTGTATATTTGATAGGTTTGGCATTCGCAGTCCCCCAAGAAAACCTGGACCCATGGCGATATACATAAGGTATCTGTATAGGTTTCAGTTGCCAAAGCTGCAAATAAATTGTGGAGAGTCTGCATTGCTAGGACCCCGTGTTATAATCTATGATAGCCCCATGAGAGGATTGTTCCTTCTGGGACTGAAGACCATAAAAAGATCCACCCTCCATCTACTTTTCCCAAATAAGAAAACGTTGGGGCCTGTGCTTTCTGAAAATAAGTCCCATGTCAAGGTACCCTTTGGATCAGAATGTGGCAGGGAAATATCACTTTCTCCAATGGCAAGCTATGAACAATTGGAGATATTACTTAGCTTTAACATCCAACCTGCCGGTTGGAAACTGAAGATGTTGCCAATTAGAGTAGCACCATGCAGAAGTGGAAAATGAAGGAGCTCCGCAGGCCCCCTTCAGGATGTGTTAGGCCTGCTAAAGGACTGCAAATGTTTCCATGCTTCCACCATAGTAACAAGGCCTTGTTTCCATCGGTTCGTTCTGGTGGATGATGTGAACCAAATGTTGCCTTGAAGGTTGGTAATTTCTTGGTGCTCTGATGGTTGTAGAGGGAGAGATACCTCCATGTCTTGCCCCGATAGCTCCTTAGTGGCTTCAGCTGGTGTGGAGAAGTCTTTCAGCTCTATCAGGGAGCATGACCATGAGGTGGGCTGGGTACAGGGTCTGAAATCGGAACTTTTGAGAGTGAAGCACTTTCAACATAGGTGAATATGCTGTCCAATTTGTGGTAACAGCTGCAGAATAGTCATTGTCAAAATACAACCGTTACTTTTGAAACATTTTATTGACCCTCCCCCCTGGACCCACCCATCATCCCAAGATTGACAGCTGACGGGGTGTGTCATTGGGGTTGTGAGGCCTAGATGTCACCCCATTCCATCTGAAATTACATTTACAAGCAACAGTAAATAAGGCACACAGGGTGTTGATTAATCCCCAATAACTGCACACCCTGTCATGGGTTATTGCGCTTATAACATGGGCCAAAAGTGGAGAGAAACTGGCAAAAAATTTTAAAATAACAGGGAGAACATGTGGGAACTACTTAGTGTACCACCTTTTATGGTCGCAGCACCACACTTTTCTGTGTTATGCCACAGAAAAAATAATTTATACCACACAAATTTGTGGTGAACAGGACACTTAGAATTGAATCAAGGAGCAACTGGAATTTCATTGGAACAGGGTGCTGCATTATTCTGTGTGCTCACACAGCTCAGTGGCAATTTCTCTAGCTGCCCCCCCCCCACAGTTCTCTCCTTACAGTGATGTGCTCCCCAACACCCAAAGTAAGCTAGTTCCCTCATGCACTCCATTAGACTTTTGACTGACAAAGAAGCATGCTGATGTCTATCAGCTCTGTCTCGTCAGACAGAGAAAGAGTGCCACTAATCGGCTCTGCCGCTTACCATTATCATGGTGATCACTTTTCTGTGTGTCTCTCTCTCTTTCAGCAGTTGCACAGTGATCATTGTTCTCTGTCTCTCTGTTTGGGACTTTGGCTGCAGTTCCTGGAGGTAGGCGTATTGGGTTACTCACACAAAGACAGCTTCACTTACCGAGAAAGAACGGAGACAGCGAGACGGCATTGCAACACTTTCACTTCCTGACCAGGAAGGAGGAACGTTTCTCTAGGGTCCCAGGCTGGTATCAACTGACCGGTGACCTGGAAATTGACTGCCTCTGTCTCTCTTGGTCTCTCTCTCTCTCTGTGTGTCTCTCGAACACGGCTGTCAGCAGGGTGGGTAACTTGGCATGATTATGCAGAACTGTGCGCTGAGGACAATTTTGACAAGCCACCACTACTTTGCTTCTTAGAGTTGTACGTCCCATACACAGTAATTTTCTCATTTTATTTCTCCCTTGCACAGATTTCACTTCCTTTTGTGATATTCTATTACTGCTCTACTCACAGAAACTCGAATGCTATGAGTGTCTCACTGTTATAAGTGGTGGGGCGCCTCTGTGTGCGAATGCGATTATGACGCTCACTGTGCTACTTTGCTAGCTATACACTTGTACTTTCGGCTACTATTTCTGATGCACAGTTCCTTTTTAGCAAATCAGGACTGTATAGTGCAACTGTCACTGTCTTCTGGGTGGGTGGGTGGGTACATTCACTAGCTGCATTTCTATATGGCTACTGATCAGGTTTTCACTACAGCTTATAATTAGTTCGGTATCCTCTTCAGGGGTGTAGCCAGGAATTTCAGATCTGCACACCAAGTGGACTTGCTGCTCCCCCCCCATTGTTTGGGCTAGCTACCCCCCAACACTTTCCATGCCCTGTTCGTGCCCTCTCACCCAACACAAGCGTAATTTTCTCTGTAGTATACCAGCACAACACTAGCCATTCTACCACATCAAGGTAGCCAGTCCACAGAGGTCTATTTGCATACCACTAGCTATGCCACCAACATTTGCCAGACTAACAGACTGGCTTTTAGTTACAATATTGCATTGTACATGCCTCTGTACCACATCAAGGTAGCCAGTCCCACAGAGGTCCTTTCACTCACCACTAGCCATGCCACCACCAACAGTTGTTAGACTAACAAACTGGCTTTTACACTTTTTGAAGTGCTTTGTGGTTACACCTCTGAGCCATTCTGAGAAGTTTTTAAGTTCAAAGTGAGTTCCCTCCTATTGTAGCTTCCAAGCAGAATGAGGCAGGGGCAAGCAGGTGAAAGGGCAAAATCCTAATACATTTAAGAAAAAAGTAACCACTCCTCAAGAAATATTTCAGATTCATGGCATGGATTGATTAGACACACACAGGGGATCGCTGTCATGAAACTGAAGGGCACCCAAGGGAGTGGTCTGATCCCCAATCCCCTTCCTGCTCCAGTTGTTGGTCACCAAAAAATAGCAAATGCAGGAAGAATGGCATTTTCAGAACAGAACACTGCATAAAGTAAAATTCTCACCTCTATACTTTCTTTTTGCAATGTCCTGTCTCTATAAAGGTGACACTTGCCTTTATCTACACTGACCATATAGACGGGCTTCTGTTCTTCAACAATATGGGCCTCAATCCACAGGTTGTTTAATCACATTTAAGTTACAGATTTAAGAAGAGTGGAGTGCAGAACTAACCTATTGATGATGTGTTATTTCTAGTTTTTTCTGTCTTGCAAATGTAAAATTATACCTACTGTATGCACTGTTATGTTGTGGCATGTCTCCCATATACCAGTTGCTAGTAGTACAGAGAGCATACAGTAGGTATAATTTTAAATTCTCAGAAAGAAAGTGTTGCAGAGAATAGAAGCCTGCCAGTATGGGTCAGTGCAGACAAATGCAAGTGTTGCCTTCAGTTTGTAGAGATGGAAGATTGCAATGCAAACAAAATAAAGTACAGAGATGGAGAAAATTTACTCCATGTAGTTTTCTGCTCGGAAAAGACATTCTTCCTGTTCATATATTAATGTACACGTCATAACATTGCTTTCTCTTGTCCTGCAGGCTAGTGAATATCTGCTGTATGAAACTATCCTGAACTGATCTGCCACCTCAGCTTCATACCTCCAACAACCACCTTTCTTCCAGTTCATATATTGCTACACACCATAATACACTGCTTTCACTTGACCTGCAGGCTGCTACTTAATCTCTGCTGAAAGTTTATATATCCTGATCTGTCACCTCTGCCAGTGCTTCTCATAGCTCCAGCAACTAACTGCATTACTCGTTTGGCAACTTAACAAAATCACTTGTTCCCAGATTAGATCAGCTTTAAACAAGAGAAGCAAAACAAAAAGACCAAGTATATTAGGCATTTAAGAGCTACTCCTCCCTATACAAAGCAAGACTGAACAGGACATCTTTATACATCCCCTCCCCCAGTCCACATTTAACAAAGCAAAAAGCACTGAAGTTGCACAAGGCAAAAAAGGATTTCTACATACCCCTTCACTCAGCTCAGTTGTCTGTCTGCAGTTGGTCCCACTGCTGGAGTGCTGGTCCACGATCACTGGTGCAGCAGCTGCCTGGTTGTGGTGTGAAAAGTTTAAACCAATCACCCCAACGATACTCCCAGCGGGAACCTGACTTCACAAATCGCAATCAGTTTTAAATATGTAATAACCCACCTGACGACCAAACTAGTGACACAGAGTCACAGACTAAACTCAGGCTCAGCAGCACAGGGTGGCACAATCAGCAGGCAGGCTCCCCTCCTCCTCGTTGGCTCGACCGTCCGTGCTGCCTCCCAACAGCCTGCTGCTGGTGGCTTGGTGCTGTGCTGCAGATAGTGCTCAGTTAGAGGACCAGTGGCTGGAGTCTGCACTGGCGAGGCAACAACAAGAAAGAGAGGACCCAGGCAGGCAACAAGCAAAAGACAATGTTGACTCGGTGGCAGAACAGCAAGCAAGGCAGGTGGCAGGCAAGGCAGCTAAATAAGTGAGTTACAGCTCTTTTTACTGAAGCCACCCATGCTGTAGCTCGACTTCTTCAATTTTTGCCACAGTGACATGATCACACTGCTGTTCCGGGCTCTGTCTCAAGTTCTGTTTCTACCGTGGGCTGGGCTGGATGAGCGTAGTAAGACTTAGAAGAACTGCTGCTCTCTCTGACTGCTCTCTCTCTCAGCACGGTGCTTGGACTCTGAACTTCAGCTCCTGGGTGGCAGAACTGAGGCCGGCTTCCACACATGTATCTTTGGGTGGTTTCTTCAATCACTCTGGTGTCCAGTCATCACTGTCTCCTCTCCTGATCCTTGCTAGGCTGGCAGTGCAATGACTGATCTCTCTTCGTCTCCCCTACAAAAGCAGAAAATAGTATGCTGCACCGGGGCATTTAAACATGGCGTCCACCTTGTAGCCATGCCTCTTACCTTAGAAGGAATTCCGGGAAACTATCACCATGGTTTGACAGAACGAAGCCCCCTGAGCAAAACCCACCCTCATTTGTCTTCCTAGGACACTCCTGGACTGAGAAATTAGATTTTTTAATTCAGCCATCTTGTCCCTCGCTTGCTATGCATGATTGCAATCAAAGAATGTCACGATCAAAGATTTTGCAGGCTCGTGATCAAAGAATTTGCAGGCTCATGATCAAAGAATAAAAAATGCTATAAATCAAAAAATGTAAGCAATTACAGTAAACCACCACCATGGTTCGACGGAACGAAGCCCCCTGAGCAAAACCCACCCTCATTTGACTTCCTAGGGCACCCCTGGGCTGAGAAGATTCATTTTTTAATCAGGTCATCTCGTCCCTCACTCGTGATGCACGATCGTGATCAAAGAATCTCATGAATAAAGAATTTGCAGGCTCGCGATCAAAGAAATTGCACGCTCACGACCAAAGAATTAAAAATTGTTACGTGATTTTTTTGAGCGATTTAAACCAAACCAATGCCATGCCTTGGTAGAATGAAGCTCCTGAGCAAAACCCGCCCTTATTTGTGTCCCTAGCCCACCCCTGAGCCGAGATAATTGTGTTTTTAGCTCGTGATGCAAGATTGCGATCAAAGAATCTCATGATCAAAGAATTTGCAGGCTCGCGATCAAAGATCGTTAGCGAGCCGCGAACAAAGATTTAAAAACCTTATAACTCTATTTTTTGACCAATTTGGATGAAACCAATGGCTTGATAGATCGGAGCCCCCTGAGTAAAACCCATCCAAGTTTTACTTCAGGAGTGACCCCTGAGCCGAGATATTTGTGTTTTTACAATCAGAAATCTAAAAACAAGATGGCGGACCTCGCAATCAAAGAATTCTCAGGGACAAAGATCCTTGAACCATGAGGCTGCAAATTCTTTGACTGCCAGGTGGGATGAGATGGCCAGAACCCCATTCTTTGTTCGCAAAACATACATATAAATTTTCCCATTGACTTATAATGGGAACTTAAAAGTGGCATAACTTTTGAATGCCGTAATATTTTTTCACCAAATGAAAAGCGCCATGTTTGGCCATCAAAGCTCTTTCAAACAAGCCATCTTGCATAGGGCCACATCCAAAATCCCAAAAGCTGACTCCAAAAACAGATAATTTTGAATTTTTGAGCGTTTTCATGCGCAAAGACCGTAAGTCCGACTGAAACAAAATTTGGCAGATCAAGAGATCTACCATGCCCCACCATGCATACCAAACTTCAGGCAAATCCATTGAACAGGTCCAAAGTTATTAATGCGCAAAAGTTTGACTTTAACATAGAAGTGACATCTCAACCCTAAATATAGTGGCACTACTGCGCTATAATATATATATATATATATATATATATATATATATATAGAATACATGATGGCATGAGTGGTGATATGGAAAATATTTACTTCCTTTCAGCAGTGACCTCTGAATACTCCGAGTGGCAAAGCCACGAGTGAGGTTTCAGGAGGTCACTGTACAGGACTGAAACATATTTCCCATATCACACGAGTACACATCATGTATCCTATTTATACAATGGGGGCCTCATTGTTGCAAAAAGGTTTCTGGGGGTGTAATAAATGGCATTTATTTTAACTCTGCTGATGTCATCTGGATTTATTTCACTGCAGTGAAAATAACTTGTTTTATCTCAGTGGAATATGTCTCACCCCCCCATTGTATAAAATATATATATATATATATATATATATATATACATATATATATATATAAAATATGTATGTGATGAGAATGAGGGAAGGTTTTGGAAACCTGTTTTAAAGAGAAAAAGAAAGAAAAAAAAAGACAGGTTCCCTCTTGGGGTGGGGGGGGAGGTATATGTGACAGGGTTAGTTAGGCCCTGTCCCATTTTTGTTATGTAGGAGGGAATCTAAAGCAAGGATTCTGAATACTGCTATCTCTATCTTTTCTTTCTTTTTCTTGTGATTTAGAATAATAAATCGCCACTTGTGGTTTTCTACAGTTCACCTGGACTGCTTATGTTTCCTGACCTAAGCCTCCATTACAATTAGTGTCAGAGGTATCTGGATTAGCTACATTTGGTGTTTTTCAATGTCAGAAGCCATACCACATCCAGAAGTCTCTCCACATCTTGTCAGGCACAACTACCCCTTTACATCCCACCCTTACCCCACTGCCACACACACCCTGCTGCATCTTCTGCACTTGGCGATCTTTCCCACATCTAGCCTGTATTCTCCTCCTGACTATGCAAGAGCCACAACTACTTTAAATTTCCATAATAAAGTCCCATCCTCATACAGCTCCCCCTTCACTCACACACATGCACCCTGCAGATCTACTGCCCTTCCTTGCCTTGGTGATCTTTTCTCATTTCCCTACAGCAGCCTGAATTCTAACTATGCCATTGTCAGCCCCAGATCCGCCCCACATCACAGACAATAAATTCCACCAGCACACATCTGCTTACTCCCGCACACAATTGAAACACTCTTTCCCACAGCTGAACCTTGACTTGCTACTGCCACTGAGACACAGTTATAATTATAACTAAGTCTGCCATGACAATTATGCCACTGCCAGTATGCCACAACTGAAGTCAGACAGTGTCATTTACAATCAAATTATCACACACCACAATACACTTGTTGCATTCCAGTATGTACCCCTTCGATAAGGATTTTCCTTGAGATGGGTCAGATGATGGTGATAGACCTGGCAGGTGGGCGGGCCGACGGATGATCAGGTGGCTTACTGTGGCAGTTTGGTGCATGTGGTGTTGAGGGAAATAGGCCCCAAGCCCTGCCTACAGACGGACTGCTTGCCTTTTTCCCTACAACAGCTATGCTGGCCCAGATTCCCTCAGGATTCACAATGGCTACTACAGAGGGCCACGACTGATGACATGCAGGGGTGTAGCTAGCTATCTATAAATTGTACATCAACTTACCAATCTGTTGCCCTTTCAAACAAATTTCATCAATTCCCATAGTGATTCTTAGCTGTACCATGTATTGGTGCATAAGTAGTTTAATTTGTATATCAAATGTTGCAAAATGATATATTTAATAATAAACTGACAAATAAAATGGTGTTTTCTAACTTTTATTTGCACAGTACATGTTACAGATATAGAACAAAGCGATAATATTAAATGCATGCTAAAAACAGAAAACTGAGAACTAGAACTGATGTTTCAACCATAGGTCTTCATGAGTTAAAAGAGAAAAAAGCAAGTAAGGGAAATAAAATAAATATATGTGAGGAAGGAAAATAGGGGGAGGCTGTAGGCGAAAAAGTGATAATAGGGAAGGTAAGAATAGAATCTGGAAAATTAAAAGCTGATGATAAGTATGAAAAGGTATAGTAGAAGTGCATGAGCTGTGGACTTCTAAGGGGAGTAATTAACAAGACTTAATAAGAAGGCTGAAAGGTGGAAGCTATGGAACACATGAAAAGAGCAGCGATAAAAACATGTATTCCATAGCTGAAGTGCCAATTTTTTAGCAGCAGAGCCATAGGAGGCTGCTGGATGCACTTATCTTTTTGTATCATGTATGTTTTGAAAGGTGAAAGCTACTGTATGTGTTCAAACTAATTTTCATTTTCTACAGATCAAAGAAATACTCAGATTGGAAGGGCCAGTGATTTAAACCGGGTCTGCGACAATTGGTACAAAGACACCTAGCATAATGACACTTGACTGGAGTCATTCAGCCTAACAACATTTTCTGTAATTAAACAACTGGCAAAAACAACCAGACACCCACTGGCAGTGGGACTGTAACCATGTAGAAAGCAGTGGTGCGATAAATGAGGTTACCTTGTAGTAGTAGCCACCGTGTTAGAGCAAAGATCTCGTAGGGCAAACCAGTATTAGGACAATATTCCTAGGCTAAATGTTACAAGGCAGCAAGTATTTTCTCCAGTTGCTGTGCCACAGGTTTACACCAACCCATAGCTCTGGCAGCTCATAATATCTAGACACCGTGACTACGCAAACCTGAATATCAGCAAGGCTATAAAAAATGGCACCTCACAGCCATGAAATGTTGTCTAAATTTTTCATTGTGAAAAAAGGCAAAAAAATGGTAGGCAACTTGCATTCAATATGCAAGTTGGAAGATGCTGTATGCTTGTCAAAAGGCAGTTTTTTAGGCTTATGTTGTAATAAATTGAGCATGCAGTCAGCTGAGCAGTTTTTGTTTACAATGAAACCTGACTATCAAAAGACACCTGCACAATCTCCAGATTCCTGTTATGTCATAAACCTCTTGAGCTTCATTCTTGAGGTTTATGAAGTCACAAAACCCCTTGATGGATTATAGCAACTGTAACACATGGATGCCCATCTGTTATTCTATTTATATTACAGTAACTAGTTACTTTTAAGGAAAATATCATTGCAGTTACTTATTACTTTATTTTAAAAGTAATCCATTACTATTACTAGTTACCTAGAAAAGTAATCAGATTATAGTTACTAGCTACAAGTAACTAGTTCTTTTTCAGTTTATAATTTATTGATTGGCATTTGCCATTACAAAATACAAAAACATACATTAAAATAGATCATCCTGTATGTGTAATAAAAACATGCAATCAGTTTACAATAGGAACTGAAGAACAGCGTGTTCCCTCATACACTGTTAAGATTTTATGTCATAATGTAATTATATTGCCCTAACTCCCAATATCAATGACAATTTATCCCTTGTGTGTGTGTGTGTGTGTGTGTGTGTATATATATATATATATATATATATATATACACACATACATCATTAAAATTAGACTTCCTTATGAAAAAGTGGTCCAAGTACTACGCTTAATTTACATAAGATCAATTCCTTGTTTAATAAATAATATAGACTGTAAAATTACTAAGTAATACCATAGAATCCCAGAGACATGTGTCACCTCAGGTGTCCATATAAGATTTTATCATATTAGTTCTTTTTTTCTGAATGTTACTTGTTTCTAATAAATATAATGCCAGATTTAAAATTTCTTCATTTTCAGCATTAAATAACAGATCTAATAAGTATCTTGTAGGTATATTCATATAACCTATATAATTTCCTAGATATATTATCCTCTTGGTATTATACCATTGGAACCTTAGTGACACATGCTCAAGGTCCTCCTCTTCCTGTAAAATACAATAGTACAGCTTCGAAATATTTTCATTTTTATTAAATCTTGCCTCTAGTATGTTACTTGGAAAGGTTTCGAATCTGAACTTAGTTAAGATAGCTCGTTGTTCTGATGTTTTTATTATATTCAAATATGGTTTAAGCATATGTTCCTTTATATTTGCCACTAGCCATTTTGCAGTTTTGATTTTTTTATCTCCATTAAATCAGTTTGCTTAGATTTTTCATATAATCATTTTGTTATGAACCCAGCATGTGCCTTATTTATACTGATGTTTTGTTTTACCCAGTTTCTTATACATATATTACACCATTTTCCTCCATTAGTTTTTTAATTATATTCAGCCAGTTATGTGTGTTATATTCCAGTTATTTTCCTTTTCCTTCATACATAACTTTTTAAAGGGTCTGTGTCTCCAGCTATTGCCTTAATCCAGAAGTTAATCAAACTTACTTGGACCATGTACTTAAGTTGACCCAGTTGAGATCTGACTAAGCTGTTTGGTGTACTAAGTGTAATCTTAATAGCATTTTTTTTTAAACTTTCTTTATTCATTCACTGCAGCGGGGAGTACTTACCCCCCATCTAGCCTTGTACACAGATGTTCAATGAATCCTAGGTGGAGCCAGCCTCTGCCACAATGGCCGAAGCAAGGAGGACTGCAGCTTGCCCCCTACGGTGGGGTAACCACCAGCAGCGGGAACAGGGAGAGGAGACCACATCACCCTGAACTCTCATCTCCAGCTGTCGCATTGTGTTTGGCCCACTAGATTAGGTCGTCTGTCGGTGGCTATCATGCTGCTGTAGGGAGAGGTATTTGAGTTTGTAGTTCCCTGGGCTCAGATGTGCAATGATGCCCTGCTCGACATGCACATGCTTCCATGTGCACCTGAAAGGTGTCCACCACAGCCCAATCCCCTGTATCTGCCAGCTGGGCAATGTAATCCCCCAGTAGCCACCAAGGGCTGCTATTGCACTGGTGAGAGCTAACCCCCTCCCTGAGGAAGGAGAGCAGTCCTCAGGATGTTCAATCCTTCCTCATCCCCACCTACCCCCGGCAGCCCATGCTCATTCCCAAATACGGGTTGATGGCGTGGCTCAAGGTGTGGTGTCCAGTGCCTCAACCCTCAGCACCACTGGCTCTTAATAGCATTTTATATGCAACATTTAATATTGCTTCTAATTTTCCATGTTTTTCTACACCACAAACATCTGCTGCTTATAATGCCTGACTAATAGCTTTTGTATTAATAGTTCTTATCATTGGTACCACTGTCCATTCTCCATACGGGTAGTTGAATCTATTTAACACTTTTAAAGTAGTTTGAACTTTCGTAACAGTATGATTTATATGTTTGTTCCAACTAAGGTTACTTGAGAATCGTACCCCTAAATATGAGAATTCTTTTCCATAGTCCAATTTGTTGCCTGCTAGCATAAGTTTCTTGTATTTTTTGCTACTCCTAAATACAAACATTTTTTTTATATTTGCTTTAAGGTTGTATTTATTACGCTGACTATCCATTGTTTGTAAGGCTCTTTGTAAGCTGGCCCTACTAGTTGAAATTATTCCCAAATCATCAGCATAGGCTAATACCGAGATTCATTTACCACCCATTTCTTGTTAATATCTATATTGAACAATGTTGGGGTAAGTACGCATCCCTGGTGTATGCCCATATTTGTGTTTATCTTGCCTGTGAGATTTCCAGTTTTTGAATACTTTATTCTGGCCCAAGTGTCATTATATAATCTTTTTATCAGGGCCAAAAGATTATCATCAATTCCAAGTGACTGCATTTTTTCCCATAAAAGGGGTTTTAAAATAGTGTTGAATGCAGATGAGAAATCCACAAAAGCTACATACAATGGTTGTTTTCTGATTTTACAATACTTTTCAATAAGATGATTTGGCATAAATAATTGTATTATTGTTCCTTTGTTTTTGTATACCCTGCTTAAAGTTCAGAAATTATTTAATTTTGTTCAAGTCATATTATTAATCTATTGAGGAGGACTTTAGCAAATAGTTTGGCTAAATTATCTAACAACCTGATAGGTCTATAGTTAGTGGGGTCCATACGAGAACACTTTTTTATGTATGGGATAATATGGCTGCCTTGCCAAGTAGGAGGCATATACTGTATGCATGTATTATAAATTTGTTAAACAGTCCTGTTAATGTACTGGACCACCAATTAATATTTAATTTAAGAAAATCTATTGAAAAATTATCGGATCCTGGTGACTTATTATTCTTGAAACTTTTAATTGCTATTTGTAACTCATCAACTATGAACCATTTAAAATCCTCATCTATTTCCATATTTCTTGTATTAGCATAGGAATTCTCATTAAAAAAAAAATTATTTTTTAAAGATTCAGTCCATTTATCTGGGTTTATATATGAAATAGTCTTTTACTGTCCAGCAGTTGCCACCCCCGCCATACCATCAACAATATCCCGGAGTCACAGCTGTTAAGAGTCAGATGTAATTACTCTGGCCCTGGGGTGGCTGAGAGGAGATGCGCTGAAGTGTGTCAAAAGTTTGTAGATAGGGGCTACAGTGATATCAAGTTACAGAATACCACAATACAGGTTAGTCAGACAGAGAGAACAGAACTTTTACAATATAAACAAAAAACACACAAAATGTGTGGAAAAACTCTATGTATCATGAAATATGTTATTGATAGTGGGAAGGTGAGAGAAATATTGAATAAGTTCTGGTATACTCTTACAACTGAACCCTCACTGTCTGAGGTCACTAAAAGTCCATCCTGTATTGTATACAGGAGGGTTAAAAATCTACATGACACATTGGTTAACTCTTACCTACCTAGTCCCAAGAAATTATCCAACAATTGGTTATCATCTCCACCTCGGGGCAGTTTTAAGTGTGGTAAGTGTACACACTGTAAGGATGTGACTAAAACCAAAACATTCTATACAGTGAATAATCATGGTCCTTTCGACATCCAACATTTTATTAATTGCAACACCACATTTGTGGTGTATTTAGCCACATGTACATGTGGCTCATTCTATGTCGGAAAGACTACTCATGCTTTGAAAGTTACAGTAGGGGAACATCTAAGCTCAATTAGGCTCCTGGACCATAACATTGCATTATGTACCCACATGTTGCAGGTTAGGGACCCTGAAACCCACCAGCTCATGTTTGTAGATATACTGTAGATCATGCCTTTATAGGCCCCAGAAGGGGAGATGCTAAGGCAATTCTGACACACAAGGAATCATTTTAGATGTATACACTGGTCACAATGAGGAGCCCAGGTCTCAATGATGGAATTGATCTAACCATCTATTTGGCTAAAGGGTTGAAATACTGTTAGTGGACTCTTCTTGCCTTTGAAGATGTACCCCATATTTCTGGTCAGTGGTTTTGGTTTTTAGCTTGTCTGCATTATTACTAATCCACATGGAATTTGTGGTATGGTATTATGTTATGTATGTATTCTTATGTTAGTTTATTTATATGAGTCACCCCTTAGGATGAATCACCCTGGAACAGTACAAATTTGGGTTGCCCCCCTTGACATATTGGTCATTCATTTTATGTATAGTTACATTACAGGTACTTAACATAATTCAGTACATATCATATACATATACTTATAAATGTTTATATACAGGAATTACCTTGATATGGATTGTGGGGACCAGACACAATAATTTATCAATTTGATAAAACCATACACTGGTATGTTTGCACTGTGCTACATTGCTCTGGAACCTGAACTTCAATAGTTCCATATGTGTGTGTGTGTGTATATATATATATATATATATATATATATATATATTTTGTATTTTATTACATTCACACAGGGATTCACTTATTTTGTCTGCTATTGTAAACTTTTTTTATACATTTCTATGCAATTATTAAATATGCAGGGAATGACATTTGTTTTGTTCCCCGCAGTGTATAAATTATCTGTATATAATTATGTAGCAGTGAAACTGTTGCTTTAAATCTGTGCCTTTATAAGGCAAATAGTAACACCTGTGGGAACACTTCCTGATGATGCCTTAGCGAAACCAGTCGAAGTTCTATGGGGTTCTGCCTTCCTCTTTCCAGCTTATGCATTAGCATTTGGGTGAGAGCACTTCTATTTTTTGCCTTCAATAAAGTGGCTTGTGATACAAAGATTGGTGTGGTCTCGGTTTGTGGTGAGTGGTGCTGGACTTTGGGAGATCTGTGCCTTTGTTTGTCCGATTAGCACACTCTGCTGTGGGGCTGCTATTTGTAAATGGAGTTATATATGAATCTACCTGGGTTTTACATGTATCTGTGCCCCTGGCTACAAGAGTCCAGAATTTTTTTTATCATTTTTCTCATTTATTGCGTTCTGCATAGAGTCCCATAATTTTTTATTTTTTTTTTTACTTTCTATTTTTCCTCCCTTATGCCCCCAGTCTCTGACTCTTTGTGGGCACCTGGGAGTCATCCCTCTGCCACTCACCCTACCCATGAGCCACCTTGTGCCCCATAGAGCTGCAGCTATACCCCTGGGCAGGTAACGAGGTGGGGCCCATACACCCCGTATGCTTACTTGTCTCATCGGGCAAGGTGGTTGGGGTGGACGATGGCATATCAAGGGCACGCTCCTGGTGCTCTGTCTTTCTGGAAATGGAGGGTTGTTATCCTCCTGGTGTTTCTCCCCACATGTGGTGTGCGCCCTGACATCTAGGCACAGCATGCTGACGTCCACCACACGTCATGGCCAGCCTTCCCTGCAATCAGGGCTTGCCATACGTCGAGCCTCCACTCAGGGTCATGCAAGAAATTGCGGGCTTTTGGCCCCCTCCCTCCCCCAGAGAAGGCGAGCTGTCGTGGGATACTCGAGCCTTCTCCCCCAGCCGTCCCTCCAGCAACCCAAGTCTGCTCCCGAATCCAGGTCACCAGTGTCTCAAGCAGAAATCCAACCACTGCGCCGATGGGCTGGCTTCCATAATTCATTTTAATGCTCCTTTTTTTGGCAGACACAAATTCCTGTATTTTTCCCTTTCTTTGTTTAGAATTAGTAAGTTCATTGTCAAAGGGTCCTTCTTTGTTTTTCTTATTTGCTGTGCCAACTTTTTTTTCCTTCCAACAGTTCTTAAAGAACCAATTTTCATATCTATATTTATTATCTATAGCTCTCACTCTTGTTGCTAGTCTCTATACATTGTTAATAGAGTTGTAATATTTTATTATAGATTATCTCCGGCTCAAATTCTCTCTCTATCGTTGTCTTAATTTCTCTAATAAAATTGTCACTCAGTTTATTTACCTTACTGACTGGTAACTTGTCCCATTTTATTTTGTTATTTATTATTTCCACAGTTTCTTCCTCGACTAATAATAAAGGCTTTTCCCCTTTCCTAGAAAGCAATATGGGGCAATGATCACTTTCTGCTCTTTGTAATATTTTGAGATCAATATATCTATCATAGTCATATGGTGAGCCAGTGATATAGTTTATAGTGGTAGAGGATTTAGCATTTATGTAAGTAGTTTTCCCCTCACTGTCTGCTGATAACCGTCCTTTTAAAACTATTAGCTACAGGGCATCTAGCAATGTTTCATTTGTTTGTGACTATCATTACTCTTCTTGTCCAAAGATTTCCTATATGCTATATTTAAACTTTCTAGAATTCCTTTTTGGTTCATATTTTGTGCATTTTTACCAAACTTAATATTAAAGTCTCCCATTATTAGCATTTCTGTGCATGTAGTTCCTGCTATTAGCTTTTTTATATAGCCTGTACAATTATTTCACTTAAATTTTTATCACATAAGGCAGAGTTAACAGGTGGATTATAGACATCTCCCAGTAGGTTCAATTCATCCCATATTGTTAATAATATGAGAAGATAGTTTTTATTGCTAGTGGTTTTAATTATTTTTATATAGTCTGTTATTCTGATGTACATTATTAATCTACCCACGTACCTGCCCATTTCCTTGTTTTATTTTTGTCCTGTGCAGTGAATGTCAGTGTATCCATTTAGTTTTATCCTGTCCTCTGAGTCTAGTCCAGGTCAGGTTTCCTGAATAGAAAGGATGTGCCCTGACTGGATGCTGCTGTCTTGAGCCACCATCAAGCCCTGAGCCATGGCATTGCCCCAGACGTCAACCACTCTCCTAGGCCTGAACTGAAGCAGGAGACCCCTGATCAGGTGCTTCCATTTTGAGCCACCATCAAGCCCTGAGCTGCGGCATTGCTTCAGCTGCCAATCGCTCTCCTCGGCCTGAACTGAAGATATGCTCTCCAGAACAGTTTCAGCTTTGCTTGAATTCTGGCACCTCTCCTACGGCCCTCTGATTGGCCACCTTTCACTGGAGGAGCTCTTCATTTGCTGCTTTCTTAAGCCTGTCCAGTATCTTATAGCTCAAACTCTACTTTCTTCCTCAGCCTAGACTTCATCATCAATAAAGTTTATTGTGTGGCTTGATAAGCCTTACAATGTAAAAGACAAGTCAAGTACAAAACTGTAAAAATACAAATATTATCACATCCATTAGACTTTGAGAAAACATAAATTAAACAATTTATCTAATAGCAACTATAAAAAGTTATCTGAGATTGCATTCAAATACAATTGGAACAAACTAAGTGCACAATCAAACAACATTCATATTCCTCCTAGCCTTTTCTATTGCTAAAAAATATTTTGCAAGCCGTTCTAGTGACCAGAAGTCTCTTGTGTGTAATAATATATTAGTTAAAAGCTTTTTATCCATCACATACAATTCATTCAAAAAAGGACTCAACCAATAGGCCCTCTGTAACTGATACCAGCTCCATTCCCATAATACATGTTTAAGGTTTTCTATCCCCCCGTTAGTACAATCACAGTTCCCAGAAACAATGCCTTCCACTTTATATCAATAAAGAAGAACATTGCTCTTGGCTTGTTCAAACGTATAATTAGAAAAAGTGGTTCTAAGTCTGTTATCTGTCAAGATTTCCAAATAAGGTTTTAAACCAAAATAGAAGTTATTTTCTGCAAACCATTTTGAGTATCTAGCGTTCTTAATTAATTGTAGATCCTTAGTGATCCAATTATTTACAATACTTTTTGTAATGTATAGTTTATATTTCATGCTTAAAAAATCCCTTTTTCTGTTATCCATTTTAGATTGCACAATGCATTATCCTCCATAGTTTTCATTAGGTTTGTATACCATAATTTGTGTTTGATATTCATTTTATACCATTTTTCTTTTTCTTTTAATGCTATGGACACCAATGCTGATGGATGTTTCCTACTCAAAGTGAGCCAAAAATTAACTTTTCAGGATTCCACCAATGCATGCAGATTATTTAACCCCAATTCAGATCGTAAGTAAACAGCTGGACAGGAATGTCCTACTTTTAATATAAAACTTAGATACTTATGTAATGGAATAAGCAATTTATTTATCTTAGTTATGTGCCATATTTCAGAAGCATAAAGTATTTGTGAGTCAAGTTTGGCTTTTATGACATTTATCAAAGGTTTTAAAGACATCCTCCCATATTTTAAGCTAAAACTGACCAAACCTGCTATTGTGGTATTTAACTTATTTGACAAGGATTGAAAATGATTTGTCCAATTTGTGTTTTCCTGGAAATTAACCCCCAAGTACTGATAACCCTTACTCTTTCTAATCGTTCATTCCCTAGTGTCCAAAATGTGGAACATCTCTTTTGCCCCTTGGAAAATACTAAAACTTTTGTTTTGTTCAAATTTATTTTTAGCTTTAAACTAAATGATTGTGAAGATATATTATCAATGTTCTTTTGTAATCCTGCTTTTGAAAGGAAGAAAATAACAATGTCATCAGCAAATGCCAATAAAGGACATTTGCACATATTTATATTTGGAATATCAATAAATTCCTCAGCACTGTCCTTCAACATCTGGTCAATATATAAGACAAACAGTAGGAGAGCCAAAACACAGCCTTGTCTCACACCCCTATTAATTTTTATAACCGAGGAGATACTACCTCTCAATCCCAATCTAATATTGGCCTAATTGTCCGTACAAAGTTGGGAAATGATTGAGACCAGATTATAATCTATACCCCAATTAATAGTGTTTTCCATAATAATTCTCTTGAAACAAGGTCAAAGGCAGAGGAGTAATCCACAAAAAGGGTGTACAGTGGTTGTCCCCTAACTTCTACATATTTTTCAACCAAATGGTGTAAAACAAAAACATTGTCCAAGGTGGAAAAGCCAGGCCTGAAACCCGCCTGATAAATGGCCAAGTCTCCAGTTCTTTCAACCTCTATTTTAAGTCTTTCTGAGATCACTCTAGCAAATAACTTTGAATTAACATCTAATAGGCTAATTGGCCTATACATAGAAGGGTCTCTAATACTACCCTTTTTGTGGATTGGAATAATCAAAGCTCCACACCATGAAACTGGTAAGCTATTAGAAAGGATACATTTATTGTAATATTGAGTATGGAATTTACACCAGTTGGGGGTAAAAGAGAGAAAAACTTCCAAAGGAATACCATCAGGTCCAGAAGCTTTATGTCATTTCAATAACGTCAATGAAAAAAAAACTTTGTCTAATGTTATTTCTGCAAAACTCTGGTTAACATGAGGTACTTCCACATTTAGTTCAGAAGGGTCAAAGAAAATAGAAGAGAAGTGGGAGATCCATCTTTCTTCAGTGATGTAGATGTCAAATTCTGTTTTATATTGATTGATACCCTTGGCAACCAATGTCCAAAAACCTTTTATGTCATTTTGCTGAACAACATCCAGCATATTACCCCATAGCTTATCATGATAGAGTTTTTTTTAATTTTGATTGGCAATTTGTATTTCTTTTTTTCTAAATTAAGATTCTTTAAATTTTGTTTACTTTGAGATAGTCTGTAATCTTTAAGTAGGCCTTTGATTTCTAGTTTCTTATTTTTACATTCCTTATCAAACCATGTATATTCTTTTCTATGTTTAACTTGACATTCTAATACAGACCTAATCCTTGAAAATAGGTTATTTAAATATGCAGTTAGGTCCTCCAGTTCACTATTTTGTAGTAACTTGTAGTCCATCATGATAACTGAATCTTGTAATATTTTATCTATATCAACTTGTGATCTTTCTTGCATATAATTCTTTTATTCATTCTGATTTCTAGAATTGGCAAGGAACAAAGGACCACATTTTCAGATGAATTATTAATCCTACTTTTTAATTCTAAAACTAGGGGGAGAGGATCACTTTCTGGTCTTACTAAAATGTCTAACCTTTCCCACTGATTTAATGAACCAGACCAAAGTATATAATCAACTATAGATGCTCCTCTGGTTGAAACACAAGTAAATTGTCCATCATAATCCCCTTCCAGTCTGCCATTCAATGGATATAACAAAAAATCCCACATATATTCAATCAACTTAGTACCACTAGTATTTGTTTTTTCATCCTTGGAAGTTCTTTTCAACACACCTTCATTACATTGGCTAATGATCAAGTTGTCAATTAGACCATCAAACACTCCAATGTGTGCATTAAAATCACTTAATACACAGAGCTCAGCTCTTGGAAAATCATGAATTAATTTTAATGTATCGTGTGCTAGATTGAGCCAAATATTCTCAGTATAATGTTCTGAATTCTGTGGAAGAATATAACAATTAAGGACAAGAATGGATTTACCCCCAAAGATTATTTCTAGCACAATATAGTTATGATGTTGAAAAAGTTCTGTGACTTTACCAAAAGATCCCAATTTAATAAAGGTTAATAACCCTCCAGACGGTCTCCCAAATCTTTTAACCTTTGGCCCCTGTCTAGAAATGCACTTATAGTCATTTAGACTAACTTGTTCACTCTCAGTATGCTATGTTTCTGGCAAACAAATTAAGTCATGTTGTTCTAAAAATCTTTTACAATCTGGATCATTAATTTTTGAATTCCAACCAGCCATATTCCAAGAGATAATAGTACAGCCTTGCATGAGATTATCCCTGGTTAAGTTTCCTGAAGTCAATTAGCTTCATAACCAGCTATGGCTGAAAATCTATTGGATAATGGAATAGGCATTTTGACATTATGTCTATTTTTGACATCCCAATTTGAACTGACTAAAAACTTGTCAGCTTCAACCAGATTTAAATCCAGTCCATCCAATTTAATGGAATTATTCATAATCATTTGAGCTAAATAGATGGATGGTATCCAAATATCTATCTGACTTTCACTGTGTGGTCTTATAGCAACAATATCACCATATTCGTCTATTGGGATCCACATAAAATTAACAAAAAGGTCTCTCAATGCCTTAGACAAAACTACAGAATTTTCATTGGGGAGATTAGGCATGCCAAATAGGCATAACATTTTACCTTCACTGCTATTAGATATGCCTTTATTAAACAAGGATCTATTTGGAAATGTAAGAATTATATCCAATTCCTGTAGCAAATTTCTGTTAATCAAAAAGTAATTTGCTACTCTAGGAGTCAAGAACATCACTTCTATAAGTGCAGCTCCTGATAGGGGAATATGCCTAACATCAATAATAACTTCCTCTCTTAGTTCTATATTGAATTTATTACCCAAGTAATGTAACAAGTCCTTGTCATTTACCAAGGGATCAAAAGTTCCCCATTTTAAGGGGCCATAAGGGATACATCTTTGGAATCGACAAGTAAGTCCCCTAATAGAAGTAAAAAAAATATTGATGTACTAGCTATTCCTACTAAACTATCAGTTTCAGTGTCAGTGGCTCAGTAGGTAGCACACTCGCCTCTGAGGCCGGGAGATCAGAGGGCTGTGGGTTCAGTTCCCACATCTGGCAGTTGGGTTACTATCCCAGTACTGACACTGTAGTGCAGCAAAAGAGGGGTGCTGCACTTCTGAGGTGCCATCTTTCGGATGAGACATTAAACTGAGGTCCCATCTGCCTGGATTGGTGGTAGTTCAGGTGGATGTTAAAGATCCCATGGCACTTCTCGAAAAGAGTAGGGGAATTTTTTATTTAAACCATATAAACCAAATACAATTCAATAATACATCATTCAAATACTTACATAAACATTTCGTCCTCTAATATACAATAAAAAAACAACAAATTACAATACAATAGTACAGCATACCAAAAAAAGGCAACAAAAAGTGCAATAACACATGCCATTTCCCCTCTAAATAACACCCCTCCTACTAATAAATAGGGGAACATTTTATTATAATCAACCAAAGTCTAATTCATTCAAAATATAATAATGAAACACAATAATATAGCTGAAAAAAAACTTTGCTATTTATACATGCCTATGTCTTAAACAACCATTTTTTCCCTCCTTTTTTTTCCTTCCCCTTTTTCCCTTCTCCATTTTATATAAAAAAGGAAAACAAACCATAAACTCACTTAATATTGGGCATGTTAGAAATCTAATTTCTATTCCTATATTAACCTTTAATAAAAGGAAATTGACTCCAAAGAGCTTTCCATTTAGTAACTGAGAAAACCTTACGCTCACCTTTTTTCAAAGTTTCCATATCTGTTAACACAATGTGGACAAGAACCTCTTCTGAGATTTCCTGTTGTTGCAATACCAAACGACACCTACTTAACCACAACCAATATAGAAAGTATAAATGTATTATTCTTAAAGTATTTAGACAATCTACTGTTATATTTAAAGAAAAAAATACCATAATATAAAGCTTCCAACGTAGGTGGAATCATAACCCAACTTTTCCATCTATTTTTTAAAGCATCACAAAATCTCACAGCATAAGGGCACTGAAAATACACATGGTTCATTGTTTCTAATTTGGCCATGCAATCTACCCTGGGGCAGTATCGTTCCTGCAAGGCCTTATGCTTCTGATTACTTTTAACATTTATTCTATTATGAATTCCTAACCAGGCAGTATCCCACATATACAAAAGGATCCTGTCATTTGTAATATACAAAGAAATTTGATCCTGTTGAGAAACTGAAAAATCTGAAAAAGGGGTTTCTAAAAAAAATATGCTAATAATCTCCTCATGTAGCTGTTTCCTTGTTTGTCCTATTACTTGTTCATATCCAATATTCCATAACTTAATTTTGTCAAACACCCCTTCGCAACTCCCCACCAACCTCAGACATCTCTTATTCTTATGTAAAAACTTAGCAGCTTTCCATTCACCTAAAACCCCTTCTAATACTGGCAATCCCCAAAAGGCCCATAATTTCTTCCCATCTTTCAACAAAGGAACTAAATTATTATATAAAAAAATAGTAAAAAAAAAATAAAACTGGATTAATCATGCCCACTTCTCCCTTCTTTATACTTAAATATAACGTATTCCTCTTAATGGGATTTAATCTACTACCCCAAAAACAACTAAAAAACACTCGTAATACTCTAGTTTCTAACTGTTTCAGTAAAGGAAAAACTACACTAATATACAGAAAAACTGGAAGCAAAAAATTCTTAATGAAATATACTCTTTTTTGTTTAGCAACCTTCCATCTAGTCCAAATTGCAACTTTAGCTACTGCAATATTTAATGCTCGTTCCCAATTATAACATGCCATGTCCCTACCCCCTAAATAAATTCCCAAAATTTTACAAGGTTCCTGTGCTACAATAAATTCATCAATTGATTCCTTCACCATAGAAAACCCTCTTAAACTAAGGATCTTAATTTTGTGTAAATTCAAAACTGCGCCTGTAACTTTCCCAGTTTCCTGTATCAACTCACAGGCAATCTGGACTGATGACTTATCTTTCAAAATTAGACATATGTCATCAGCATATGCTATTATTTTAACACTAATTCCAGATCCCTGGTCCACCATTTGAATCAGTGGGGAACATAACAGAATTCTTAATAATGGGTCCAAAATGAATACATATAATAAGGGACTAAGGGACATCCTGTTTTACCCTCTCTAATTAAATGCGGGAACCTTCCCACCCGTTTTTATATGGAACTACATAGGCCAAAGCATAACATAATTTTAACCATTCTATAAATCCATCAGGTAAACCAAATGCTTTTAAACATGCCCACAAAAAAGGGTGCGAAACTGCATCAAAAGCTTTGGCTTGATCTAAGCTTACAAGATATCCCTCCGATTCTAAGGATTCCTTTTCTATACCACACTGTCCCATAACTTCTCTTAATACCAATAAAGCATCAGAAATGCGATGCCCAGGAACAGCACAGAATTGCATTGGGCAGATTAACATATGCATAACTTCCGATAACCTATTCCCTAATAACTTTGCAAAAATTTTAAAATCTGCATTAAGCAAAGATAGAGGTCTCCAATTCTTAATGTCTGCACGGTCTCCTGATTTATACAAAAAAATCAACAGCCCTTTGTACATCTGTGTGGGCAAAATATGTTCTTCTAAAAAATAATTATACACCGAGAGCACAGTGGAAGGTATCATTTTCCACAGAATCTTATAAAGTTCACTCGATAACCCATCTGAGCCAGGTGAAACATCTGCATGTAAAGAATTAATGACCTGTTCCATTTCCTGAACCGAAAATAACTTCACCAAAGAGTTGCAGTATGAACTAGACAACTGAGGAAGACCAGCCATATGCAACATTTGGGCCATCTGACTTACAGGTTCCAAAGACGCACCAAAAACAGATTTAACATATCCCTCCACTACCTCCATAATCCCTAAATTATCCTCCTGTAAAACTCCTGCAGAATTTATAAGAGTATTAAATCTACGTTTCTCCTGTCTCTGTTTACTTGCTGCAAATGGATTAATTTGCTCCGATTTCCCCTGTGTTCCAAATATTTGTTCCTTTTGTAATTAAATAATTCTTGAATATTGATAGTCTCCCATTTCCTGTCTTATTCGATTAATTTGTTTACTTAAATCTAACCCCTCCGTTACTTGTTGTGTTAATAAGGTCCCTGATTCTTTCCTTAAATTCATATAGATTACATTCTTACTTTGTGATTGACATAAACTCGTTGTTTTAAAAAAACTAATCAGACACTCTTTGAAATCCACCCACCATAAACTTATATTATCATATAAAACCACAGTGGTTAGTTTATCCTGTACTATGATATGTAAATCTTGTAATACATCTTCTTTTGTTAATAAGGAGGTATTTAATCTCTGCGTCCCTTTCCCTGCCACTTGCTTTTGGAGGGATTCAAATCGCAAACCAAACAAACAGTGGTCTGAAGTTTCTATTGGTATCACCAATGTAGTTTCCACCTGAGAGGATTTCTGACTATACATGAAATCTATACAAGAAGAAAGTGTTCCTTTAAAAAAAGTTGGTATCCTTTTTTTTAATGTAAAGGAGAAGGCATCTATTAAACCTGCTTGAGCTACCAACTGTTTCAGAAAGGTTTTATCACAATATTGTTTGCCACCACTATGTTTTTCCAGAAAGTTAATATTAAAATCTCCTCCGAAAATGAGTTGCTTGTTTGTATATAAATATGGCTGTATTTTTTTTAATAAATCAATTCTAAGGGCTTTTGTTTGGGGATTGTAAATATTTATTAATCGAAAATGTATTTTATTAAATTCAATATCTAACAAAAAAGCCCTTCCAGGTTCGATATCTACTATTTTATGTACAAAAATATGCATTGAAGAAAAACCAATACCCACTCCACTACATGATTCCACTCCTGGAGACCAATATGAAGTACCCCATCCCCAATCTCGGATTGCCTGTGCTACCTCATTATCTAAATGCAATCTGGTATCTTGCAGAAAAAAAATATCATACTTCAAGGAATGTAATATACCAAAAGTCGTAAGATGTTGTCTCCCTATCTTAATACTGTTTATGTTAAGACTTGCTATTGAAAGCACCATTTAATCATGGAGGGAGTTTTATGATTTTCCCACTGGATCTGGTCACTCTCTTATTAGAGTCAGACATTCTACCAGGCCTAGCCGGCAAACCTTTCTCCCTTTTTTGTATTACTCCCATGACTTCCATATTTATAGGACTTTCCTGCTCCACATGATCCCCCAAAGTTGTCAGAAGAATAAATCTATTTTGAAATGGGGATTATTGAAAGTGGGAGAGTGGAAACATTACCCTTACCCCCTCCTTTTTTTTTCACCATTGTAAAGGACCCTTTTTCTTGAATGTGCTCATCTACACTTTGAGCATCTATAGGAGGCTCTACAACTAAATCTTCAAAATGTAGGCTACAAGGTGGTTCTTTAAATAATGCAGAGTAAGATCTTATCGGGGAACCTTGTAGTGTAGCGTAAGGAGTTTCTTTGTCCTCCAACCCCCCCGCCCACAGGCTGTGAGGTGCTTTTATCCATCATATCAGTTAAACCTGTCTGTTTTCCTAAAGGTAGGAGGCTACTGGCCTCCGGAATAATATGTCTTGTACTTATTCCTCTCTGGGCCCCTCTCCCTCGACGTCTACCTCTTATTCCCAAATCTGCTTCTGCTTCAAGGTGCTCTATATAGGGAAGTCTAGCTTTATACAAAAAGTGCTCCTGATCAGAAGCTTCATCTTGGTCATGCACTGCCCAAGAACATTCTTCAAAAGAATGTTCTGTATTTCCACATAAATTACAAACAGGAGACTCTTCACAATCTGCTGCAGTATGACCCAAAACCCCACAGATGAAACATCTAATTTTATCACAATCACTATTTAAATGCTCCAGTGAGCCACATTTGTAACAACTTTTTGGTTGTCCAGCATAAAAAATAAAGCCTCTGTCTCTTCCCAAATAAAAAGAATTTGGTAGATGTTGAATCCCGTTGTCATTATGTGACAGTTGCACCCTAAAAGTCCAACCCCCAGTCCAGAATCCATTTTCATCCATGATCGGTTTGGGATGTTCCATAACCGTACTTCTCTGCTCAAGCCAGTAGGAGATATTAGCTACATTATTTCCTTCGTTCCGAAAGAGTATAGTCACTGTTTTTATCGTAGGTTTCGTGACTGGAATTACCAAAAAATCTCTCCATATTTCCAAATCTTTTACTTCATAGTATAATTTCCAAAATGCATCCAGTAACTTCATAGAACAAAAACTAACATCATAGTTGCGGTCCCCCGATGCATGTATAAACGCATAGACATCTGATGGAGAAAAACCCAAACTGTCAATTAATAGGGTTTTTCCTTCCCATACTCTGTCAGGTACCACAGGTGCTTTACCCCGATATCTTAGTCTAACTAAGAACCGTCGCTTGGCTTCCATAACAGGTTTCCTAAACAGACCTGCATAAGTTTTTTTTCCCTGCTGCATTATTCTGTTTTGCTTCATTACTTGGTGTTGAAGAGGGTATTTCTTTTTGTAATGAGGCATCTATCGAACCCTCGACCTGAAAAGCATTTGTTCTTTCCCCAGTACTAGAGTTCAAACTCACCCTTGGTTGATCTTGTTGTTTGTCAAAAACTCTCGATGTGATTTCAGTGGCGTCTGTTGCAGTTCTATTGTTGGCTGCCTCCCCCTGCCTGTGCAGTGGGAAGAATTCGTGTGTTTGAAAAAATTGAAACAGCCATCTCCTCATTTTCCAATGACTCGACAATCTGTGACTTTTGCAAGTTTTCTGGAGATCCTGGAAGCGGAATCTCCGAATCTGGAATCCAAATATTATTTTGTCTAATCCACCCTGCTCTTTGTAGAACTTCACCTGTCGACCACGATTCTTCATCCTCTGCATTATCTCGCCTAGACAGGTCTTGTTGCTTACTCTGAATTCCTGGTAAGTTAGGGGAACTTGACAAACCTTCCATATTTATGGTAGGCAGTCTTTTATTTCCAGAAGATAAGGGGCTTGCCAGGGATCTCTTCTGTTTTTTTCCCTCTTCGAAACATTTCTTGCAAAGTTCAAAATCTCTTTCTGCTACTGAAATTAATTCCAGTAGTTGTGACTTTTTTAATTCCAATTCTCCATTTAACAATTATTCAGCATTCTCTTCAGTCATAAAAATTCCTGATGTCAGGACTTGTTCTCCTACCTCCGGAACAATCTCTTGGTCTGAAGTCAGCTCAACATCCTCATTAACAGTAGGTGTTTCACACAGGAGCTCCAGAGCTCCAGAGCCAGAACCTCCTTCCTCCTCAGTCTCCAATGAACTGTGAGCCTCCATCCACCTGCAGCACAATCAGTGCACCTGCAGGTGAGTAGGGGAATTTCCCTGGTGTCCTGGGGAAATTTTCCTCATTCACTAAAAATACCACCAACAGCTTAATCTGGTTCAAGGTCAGTTGGCATTCATCTGTAGCCCCCTTCCCCAGGTCGTGCCTGAAAATAGGCAAGATTTGTCTAGTGCACCTACCTGGTCAACAAAAACTAAATAATAAAATAAATAAAACCTAACCAGGGGATAAGTGTTGATCCAATCCTCCTGGGAATGACCTGATAGTTTAGTAGGAATAGCTAGTACATCAATATTTTTTTGACTTCTATTAGGGGAATTACTTGTAGATTCCAAAGATGTATCCCTTTTCTCCAGTAACTCTGTAGATGCTATAGAATGCCATTTTTCTATGGGAAGATCTATTTGAGCTGTTTACTTGGAAACTTCTTTCCCCAATAGATCCAATGCAGCAAAAATGTCTGAATGCTCTTGTAATGAACCAGAACCCACAATATTGTTAGATTCTGGTGCAGTAGAAGAGCAAGTTGTTACTCGATGTGCATGTTTATGACCTAAATACACCTTAATGTCTTGTACATTAATAGATTTCTTTTTTGACAACATTAGATCTTTTTCATGTTATTCTTCAATACGAGAATCACCTTTAGAATCAGGAATATTCACTAGATAACCTAACGCTGATTGTTTTTTACATTTTGAAGTTGCCCCTGCTGATGTTAACTTTGTTTTTATTTTTATATTTCTCCCTATTTTTCCCTTTATTTTCTTTTGATTTTTTTTACTTTGGGTTTCTACTAGAAAGATCTGGAGTAACAGGAAATGTAATTTCACTAAAGTCAGGTCTAATCAAAGCCTCTGCGTTTAATTTATTTGCAACTTGATCTATCTTTAATCACTGCTTGAAGATGAGTCATGCTGGGCTTGTCTTAAAATAGGCAAGCTTTCAATTTTACATCTATTAACTGCTACTTCTGCCCTAAGGGCATCCAATACATTTTTATTGATAACCAACTGTTCCATTATAATCAAGTGGGCATTATAAGTTTTTTAGAACTCAATAAGATCTTTATCCAGGCAGGATGGTTTGAAAATTTCCTGATTTTCTTTATTCTGATTATAGAATGGTCTAGAACTAGTTCCTGGAAAGCTTTTAACATTTACTGAACAATCCAATGATTTAGTCCTTCTATAGTTTGCTGTAAATCTGTAATAACACCCCCCAGTTTAGTATTTACATTAAAAAGTGAGGAAACTTCCTGTTTGTCTCCCAATACAGAATGATTTACATCTTGTTTCAGATAAGAGACCCCTTGTTGTGAAGCCAATTCAACTAGACCCTCCACCTCAAATTTATCCTGGGCAAAGTGAACATTATTGGAAATTTCCCTATGCAGCTGATGAACTGGGATTTTTTGAAGCTGTCTTCAAATGATGAAGTGAAACCAGATGCTCCAAAACTCACAAGATCTTCGTGTGTATAATCCCCACACTCCCCACTATCTGGGGGAACATAATGATCTAATTTCACCCCAGAACAAAAATCAGCATTCAAATGATCGTGGGCTTGAGCCTCCACAACAGATGCATTTAAAGTCAATCTCAGAGTGGAGGTTCTGCTCACTGAAGGAAGCAAGTGTTCAGTTATTTTAAACTGTCTTGACTTCTTGTTAATTAATAATTCATGTACGGGAGAAACATTCTCCTTTTGCTGTCTCTGTAAATGAGTATTCACCATAGTTATAACAAATTGTTTGGCTACTGGGGTACCCAGTCCTACAATCAAAACAGAGCAGTCCACAACCCACAACTAACACTAATAATAAAAAAAAGTAATAATATATTATATATGGTGAACAAAACCTTAAAATTGAAAGTCCATGGTAAATAGCTCTGTGCATAGATCACCAAGGAGTCTAGAACTGTTGAGTTTTATTCCATTCCATAGCAGGAGCACGAGAAAAAAAAATTCCCAAGGTTGCAGTCCTTCAAACGCAGTCAAGTCAAGGAAACAGACGAGAAGGAGAACCAATAGATCTTCTGCAGTTCAGTTTACTTCTGCATTTACCAAGTTCGTCACAGATTTTCACCACAATATCCTTCACTTCTAGTCCACTCAGAGAATTCATGGAAAAATCACCGGTAAACACTAGAATAAAAATATATACGGAACCACATCGTAATAACAAAATGGGATATAATATTCAGGCAAAAAAAGAACAAAAGAAATTCAGGCTAGGTTTAATTTAAATGAATTAACAAAACAATAGTTCAAAACACACAAAAAAAATGTAGAATAAACAGTCATGAGATTAGTATGCAGCTAAATGTGTAGCTAAATAAAATCACTTAACGGATTAATGCTATTGTCAAAATAAAGCTTGGAAACTTACTCGCTTATAGAGCACTCTAAAACTCTATAGTAGCACAATAAAATGACCAGTTAATTGGGCAACAGAATGTCAAGAGCCGGAAAATGAACCTGGTAGCAGCCGCTGTTGGTTCTTTTTAAATGATTGATAAAACTCTATTGTAGCTTGTGTCAAAAAAATTAGATCTTTCAGACACTTCAGTCTCGCTTCAAAACCCTGGACTTCTTCCCAAAAATAGGAGTACAGATTTAGATGTAACGGCTGAATTTGTTTAAAGCCAGAGGTCAAATACCACCACCATGAGCAAAAAGCAGATAAATGTGTTTGACTGACCTAGGCTTTATAGTCAGTCTCCCCCTCCCAGAAACTAAACACACTTTTTCACGTGCTGTATAATTAAATCAATTAAATCCAATCAATCCATTTCAGGTGCCGAAGAAGCTAAAGAATTGAAAGCGAGATGAACAAATAGGTGATGTAATTGTTCAATCAATCATTCGATCAATCAGTCAATCAAATTAAAAAAGGTTAGATTAGAAATAATCAAGATAATCAAAATCAAATAAGATAGTAAATAAGATAAATAAAATAACTAATCAGGGAACAGCACTCAGCTGGCCATATTTAAGTGCAATAAAATGCCTCCATAGCACGTATCACTTAATAAAAGTGGTAAAATATATAAAAAAAAAGAATTGCGCCACTACGTTATACTACAGATTTTTGAAAACAAAATAGTATAGTGATCATACAATGGAGAGTAATTTTGAAACAAACATTCAGAAAACGTTACAAAAACTGTAAAAACTCTGTAAATCAGAGACACAAAATGTTCAAATATCCTCGAATATCCTCCAATTTAAAAGTTTTCTTAAAGGAAGGAGAATAAAATAAAATAATTAAAAAAACACTGCGTGTGAGCACAGCGGTCCGAACGCCTCTCGTAAGCCCCTGAGAGAGCGGGCTACCCATTGCCCTCAGCACTCCATGCTCCCGCAAGAACAGCAAACAGCACAGACAGAATTTTCTAATACTGGTGCACAAGATGTCCTGGTAAGACGATACAATTTCACCACAGGCTGCTTAAAATGGCAACAATGGCATACCTGTTATAAGTAAATATTAGCTCTGATACCATCCTGCTAGAGCAGCTCACTCTACAACCGAACAGCGTGCAGCACCTCACCTTCCCTCAAGCTGAGTCCTTCTCCAAATCTGTTTGTGTGTCTGTTCTCCCAGTTATCATCACTCAGACATGGTCTTTCCTCAGCCTAGACTTAAATTACATGTTGATTTTTTTTTAATACTGTTTATCACTGCTTGAATTTTTATTTCTCTGGTGATCTACATCCAGTTGCATTAACATATTGTGAAGATTTACAATAGCATATTGTGAAGTTTTACAGCTATATAGTGCAGATTGTAACAGCTAAATGTACAGCATCTTGTGCTGATTTTGCAAAGGTTTCAGCTCTAATCTGATTACGGCTCTCTAAATTTTCCTCCACCCCGACTCTCTTTGAATAAGCTTTTGACCTTAAAGACTCCACCCCCCTGTTCCTCTCGCCCACTGGTGGAACTGCAGGAAGCCTGCCCCTCTTAAAGGGCCTGTCACTGATTATCATCCAGTAAACCTTACTTTCTCCCACTGCTCTATTTTCCCTACCTTCACTTACTCCTATTTTTTCTACTTTCACTTACACCATCTGTTTTTCTCCTTTTTTTCCTCCCATCCTTACTTCTCATTCTCTGTTTTTCATCTCCCTCAGCCTGGCCCAACCCCTTCCCCCTGCACCTTCATGACTAAAACATCAACACTTACATTTTATTCCTCTCACCAGAAATCTCTCATTTCCATTGCAATGAAGCCCTACATACTGTCACTCCTGGCAGCCGCTTTACTGACCCTTTTTATTCCAACTGGCCTCCTAAGGTATAACCACGCACACTCCTCTCTACCCCATGCCCTAACCTACCCCATGCCCTAACCCCTTCATCACTTACCCCCTCTGCCTAGCACTCCCCATTGCACCACTTCTTCCGACTCTTGCCCTTCATGCCCTCCCATCGTTCTCCACCTCTTCATCCTTTCACTCTTCTCCTGACTCACCTCTCCACTGCTCAATTCATTCTGCCCTAATCTCCACCATCACCCCTTCCCCAGGGTACTACTTTCACAAACTTTGCCTCCTTCAAGAATTTTCCCACTCCTTCCACAATCTACTGGTTATAACACTACACTGTGCTAGGTTCAGATCCCCTAAGCTTTCTTTCTTTTCTTCTCACAGACACAGGAAGCTTCTCCTTCTCCTATTCATCTCTGGTTCCATCCACCCTAACCCTTGACCACCCCATGCAGCTGAAAATAACCCTATTACTCCCCCTAGGTACTCCTAACAGCTAAACATTGTGCACCTTAATGTCCAAAGCCTGTTAGCAAAAAAAAAAGCTCTGCTGGAATCCTGGTTATCTGCTAATACATTTGACATTATTACCCTCACCAAAATGTGGCTGTCCAATAAGATCCCTTCCAATGACATAAATCCTGATGGATACACCCTTTTCAGGAAGGACAGGCAAGGTAAAAGAGGGGGTGGCTGCCTCCTTTGGATAGGCAGTCACCTCTCAGCCACTGAATTTGATCCACCACTAGCAACCCTAACCTTCAATCCATATCAATTAATCTCCTTTTTGGCAACAACAAGCTAATAAACATCAGCGTCATCTATCTCTGCCTTGACACTCCTCAATGTGAAAGAGTGCTGTGTTCCCCCCCAAACTCCTGCCTATTTCTAGTGTATTAAGCCTACTGCAGTAGCACCTTTTGTCTTTCATTTCTATCCTTTCCTTTCCTCATACTTTCACTTCCCCTTTTTCCAGGCAGGCCACCAGGAAAATAGACCTCCTCTATCCCTTTATTCTTATTTCCATATCTTGGGCAGGCACCCGGAGATCCAGTACTCGGACCCCCCCAAAGAGAATACTGTTTGTAAGCTGAAACAGAGAAGCTAGAATCTCTGTTAGCTTGAGTCTGCCTTTGTGCTTGAATAGGTTTGTAAAGGCAAAGGCATCAGAACTGCACTAGCGAGAGGCAGAAAACCCTTGCAGTACATTTTTACAAACATACAATGATGTGTAAACAGTTTTCAGGTATTGCCAAAGTGTAGGAAAAAGAGTAAACACTATGAAAACTGTGGCCCAATCCTGGACCATCTTATTTAGGGACTAAGACCTGCAAACACAACCAGTAATTGTGTTTGACTAACAGTTATATTTGTTTTATGGCTTATAAAAAGGCTTAGTATTCCTAATTGTAGCACAAGAATTGCAGTAGCTTGTTAGTTCAAGTACATCTGTGCTACACAGTGGCTTGCTATGCAGAGCATTGAGGAGAAAGGTTGCAAAGCAGGAAATACTGAAATAAAACTCATGAGGAACTGCTAGACAAAGTGTACACAATTTTAGAATTTCTACCTGTTCCATACAGTGTTTCATTTCCTTTTGGTATTCCTGTGTCTCAGTTACAATAGAAACCCAGGAATGTTGTAAAGGCCAAAGGCTTACCTTAACTGTTCCCCATTCTGGAAAGTTCTCTATGGTGCTCAGTGTTCCTGCTACTCCAGCTATGTCCTTAGGAGGCAGCCAGCCCACTGTTCACCCTAGAAATACTATAGACAGGTAAGAGGAGGGGCTAACTCAGGCAATACGCTGTTTTTGTGTTAATATTGGGAATTATTACATTTCAGGGATATGTATATATGTGAATAAAGATATGTAGACTTTCCCTGTATGTAAAAGTAAATAAATGTGTGTTGTAAAGGTTTTGCTTATGCAAGGTGTTTAAGGGGCGGAGCTAAAGGTGGTCACCTGATGGTTCCCAGGTATAAAAGGGAGCTCATTGTGGTAACCCCTTCAGATTCAGTCTGGGATCAGCTAGTTACTGATCCCTGAGTGGAGGTCTGTGCCTATACAGACCTAGACTCCATTTGCTAAAGAGAGGTGACGATTGTTAGCTAGACCTCTATACAGCAGGAGTGGGGTTTTTTCATGTGTTTTCTTATTTTGCCATTTATCAGTTTGTCGTAATTTTGTCTTTTGTTTTCTCACCATCCTTTGAAGAAACTAAATAAACTTGTGGCTTGGTAGTTGCCTTGCCACCATTGTTCTTCTGTGTCCAGTGTCTAACCATACACCCACATGCCACGATACTGGTGTCAGAAGTGGGATGTACTGGTGATACTGGTTCCTTCCAGAAGAAGGCTACTGGATGCAGAGTGCTACAGAGGAGCAGAAGCTGAGTCAGCCTAGTGGTGTCCTAACTCGTAGTATGGCAGAGAAGCATGGAGATGTCCCGTTGCCTGGTTTGGGACCTGATGTCCGGAGGAAGACTGCCAAGGGTGAAAAACTGGAGGAGTTGGAGAAGGAAGGTGGGGCTACTGCAGCTGCTGACCAGGTATCCACAGAACCACCTGAAGACATCCATGAGTTGTTGCGCTGGCTATGTGTGAAGCAGCTGGCCATGGACCAGCAGAGGGAACAGACTTGCAGAGGGCTGAGGCCCACTGGAATGACACATTGCAGGCCATCAGAGATATAGGGGCATGAAACCCTTCTCCGACTGGTGCCCCTAAGGACATTAAGCTTATGAAACTGGGTCTGACTGATGACATAGAGGCCTATATGATGACCTTCAAGAGGATTGCACAAGCTTGTGGGTGGCCCAGAACCCAGTGGGTCATACGTCTAGTTCCGTACCTCTCTGGAAAGGCGTAATTGGCCTATAGCCATATGGACAGTACTCAAGCTGATGACTATGATGCGGTGAAACAGGCCATCCTACAATGCTATGACATCAACCCAGAGACATATCAGCAAAGGTTCAGAACATTTCAATTTAACACAGTAGACAACCCCAGAGAAGCTTTTGCCTGACTGAAGGGTCTGTGCATAAATGGCTCCAGCCAGGAGTAAAATCAACCGAACAGATGATCGAGATGGTGATTCTGGAACAATTTATCCGGATCTTGCCTGGCGATGTCCAAATGTGGGTGAGGGAGCACTGGCTGGAAACATCTGAGAAGGCAATTACCTTGGCTGAGGACTATTTAACAGCAAGACCCAACCACCAACGAGGACATAATGGTGCATCCTTACCCACGGTAAGACCCTCTTCTGTTATTGTTTCTTCTTCTGCTACCCCTGCCCCTTCAGTGAACACTGAGAATGTTAAGACTGTGACCTCTCCCGGACTCTTTAACCCTAATATAATATGCCATGAGTGCCAAGGGAGGGGACATATTGCAAGTTTTGCTCCAAAAGAAAAACAGCCCCAGTTCAATTAGCCCTGGCCAACATGGGATGTTTTGCTATTCCAGTAAGACTGGGGGATGTAGATATCATTGGTCTGTTGGATTCAAGTAGCAGACAGACCCTGGTACATAGTGAACTGGTACCATCAAATAAGAAGCAAGGACCTGGCACCTCAGTTATTTGTATACATGGGGACATACACCAGTATCCTGTGACTACCCTGGATATGCAGATCCAAGGAAAGACTCATACAATGACTGTGGGTTTAGTTCCTCATCTGCCCATCCCTGTCATCATTGGTCAGGACTATCCAGACTTTCACACCCTGATTACCTCCCATAATGATCTTTGTGCCATGGCCATGAGTCCTCATGCTCATTCCAAACAAAATGAGCAGTGGGCCCAGTTGTTCCCTTTTGATGATGATGTATATGGGGTACCTGGAAAGACCCCTAAAACAAAGAGGGAAAGAAGAAAAGAATGGACTCAATGGACTAATGAACATTGTAACAAGGTTTCTGATGATATTGTTATTAATGTTAAAAATACCGTTGATGTTATTGATGCTACCCCAAAAGATAGTATTGTTAACATGAAGATGGATGAAGGGTTTAGCAGGGAACAACAGGATATGAAACACTTCAACCATTTTTTCTATTAACAAACCAAGGTGATGAAAAAGGGCCTACTAGTGTTAGAAAAGAGGGGTTATGGTATAGGAGATGCACTCCTCCCTCCACTGGGGAACAGATTGACCAACTGTTAGTACCCGAGAAATATAGGGAAATATTAATTTCATTGGCTCATGATATTCCATTGGCTGGGCACCTGGGACGAGCCTGGACTACATAACGTTTACTATTAAGGTTTTTTTGGCCAGGTATTCATACCCAAGTGGCCGATTTCTGTCGCAGTTGCCCAGAATGCCAGTGGGTGGCTGCACTTAACAAGAAGGATACGGTTCCCTTACAGCCTTTACCCCATATCACTACACCCTTCAGTAGAATAGCTATGGATGTTGTAGGGCCTCTCCCTAAGAGTGCAAAGGGGAACCGCTTCATTCTTGTTTTGTATGATTATTGCACTAAATATCTGGAGGTCATCCTCCTTAGAACAGTTACTGCCGAGAAAGTGGCGGATGAACTTATTAAAGTATTTAGTCAGGTAGGGATATCCAGAGAAATACTAACTGACCGGGGGAGCAATTTTTGTTCTAAGATGTTGGCATGCCTGTATATGACGCTAGGGGTAGAAGCCATTCACACCACTCCCTATCATCCGCAAACAGATGGGCTGGTTGAACACTTCAACCAGACCCTAAAACGAATGCTGCAGAAATACGTAGGGGATGAGGTAAAACCTGGGATGTGTTTCTTCTCCTCTTACTATTTGCATATCGAGAGGTACCCCAGGCCTCAACAGGATTTGCGCCATTTGAGTTATTATATGGGCGGCACCCCAGGGGACCCCTGGATATCATAAAAGAAGAATGGGAAGACAAGAAAAGGGACTAACCTAGTGCCACACTTGATTCTATTATTGCCTTGTGGAAAAGACTGTTGAAATACACACAACTGGTGCATCAACAAAATATAGCCAAACAAATCATCCAAAAGGCATATTATGACCAAGCCGTGGGGGAAAAAACCTTCAAACCAGGTGACAAGATTTTGTTGTTACTCCCCTCAACCTCTGATACACTATTAATGAAATGGCAAGGTCCTTATGACATCTTGAGGCAAATTAGCCCAGTAACATATGAAGTGGAAACCCCTGATAGACAGCAGAAAAAGAAAATCTATCATGTCAATTTCTTAAAAAAATGGGTTGAGAGGCCCGTGGCTAGCTACTACGTGTACCCTGAAAATGATGTGAGTGAACTTGAGGTGGCCTATGACAGGTTAGAGCACCGAGGGGAAATGTATGACCTCACTATTAACCCTACCCTAGAGTCTCACCAAAGAAGGGCATTGGATCAACTATTGGATGAATATAAACAAACCTTTATATCCATCCCAGGTAAGGTCACTTGTATACAACATCATATAGAATTAACTAGCCCCAACCCTATCAGACAGAAGCCATATTGGCTACCTGAAAGGATTAGGGAGGAGGTAGTGAAGGAGGTTCAGAAAATGTGTGATCTGGGGGTCTTAGAACCATCAAACAGTGAATGGGCATTTCCCATTGTTGTAGTGGATAAAAAGGAAGGCGGTATTCGTATCTACCTATACTTCAGGAGACTGAACGCTGTCTCTAAATTTGATGCTTATCCTATGCCTAGGATAGATGACATAATAGACAGATTGGGTAATGGCAGGTTCATCTTGACCTTTGACTTAACAAAGGGATATTGACAGATCCCTGATTAGATGATGCCTCAAAAGAGAAAACAGCATTCAGCACTCCTTCTGGTCTGTTTCACTTCACTACCATGCCTTTCGGCTTAAATGGTGGCCCTGCAACATTCCAGCGATTTATAGATCAGACCTTATGGTGCCACTTACCATATTGCGCTGCCTATTTAGACGATGTCATTGTTTTTAGCCTCACATGGAAAGCACATCTAGACCATCTTAGAGCAGTATTGGAGACTCTTACCCAGGCAGGACTTACTATAAATCCAAAAAAATGCTCTATCACTATGCAAGAGACCAGATATTTGGGGTTCATTATTGGGAATGGGCAGGTGAAACCAGAAATTAATAAAATTGATGTAGTAGCTAAATGCCCCAGGCCTGAGACCAAGAAACATGTACGGTCTTTCTTAGGCCTGGCTGGGTACTACCATAGGTTTGTACTGAATTTTTCCATGTTGGCAGCCCCTTTGATGGAGTTAACAAAAAACATAGATCCAACAAAGTTAAATGGTCTCTGGAATGTGAAAGGGCATTTTGTGATATAAAAGCACACCTTTGTGCAGCCCCAGTCCTGAAAAGCCCAGACTTTAATCTCCCTTTCACTGTCCAAACAGATGCCTCAGATTGTGGATTAGGGGCCGTATTGTCCCAAACAATAGGTGGGGAAGAACACCCCATTATTTACGTAAGCAGAAAGCTGCATGAGAGAGAGAGACCTGGTATTCGGCCATTGAGAAGGAGTGCCTAGCAGTTAAGTGGGCGATTGAAGCCCTTAAGTTCTATTTGTGGGGTACTACATTTGATGCAATCACTGACCATAACCCCTTGTGTTAGTTAAATGTAATGAAAGATAGAAATCCAAGGATTATGAGGTATTACCTGTCCCTACAGCCGTACCATTTCACTGTACACCGTCGACCTGGTACCACCAACAAAAATGCAGACTTTATGTCCTGTTATGGGGCAGATCAAGGTACACATGCACAGTCAGACCTCAGGGAAGTTGTATTTGATAATAGGAAAGGTAGTAATAACCTTTCTTAATTGTTTTGTTTTGAGTTATGCGAAGGGTCCCCAAGGTGGAGCTTTGGGAGTGGGTTGGCTACAGCTCCATCTCTTCCTCCTTTGAGAGTGAGAGATCTGACGAATGTGCATGTTGCCTTTCCGCTTGAGTGTTAGGAAACTATAGTAGATAGACAGGATGAGGTTACCCTGATAGTTTCTTCTTAGGTGGGGAGGAGTGTGAAAGAGTGCTTTGTACCCCCCAAACTCCTGCCTATTTCTAGTGTATTAAGTCTACTGCAGTAGCACCTTTTGTCTTTTATTTCTATCCTTTTCTTTCTCTATACTTTCATTTCCCCTTTTTCCAGTCAGGCCACCTGGGAAATAGGCCTCCTCTATCGCTTTATTCTTATTTCCATACCTTGGGCAGGCACCCGGAGATCCAGTACTCGGACCCCCCCAAAAGAGGATGCTGTTTGTAAGCTGGAACAGCGAAGCTTGACTCTCTGTTAGCTTGAGTCTGCCTTTGTGCTTGAATAGGTTTGTAAAGGCAGAGGCATCAGAATTGCACTAGTGAGAGGTAGAAAACCCTTGCAGTGCATTTTTACAAACATACAATGTTGTGTAAGCAGTTTTCAGGTATTGCCAAAATGTAGGGAAAAGAGTAAACACTGAAAACTGTGGCCCAATCCTGGACCATCTTATTTAGGGACTAAGACCTGCAAACACACCCAGTAATTGTGTTTGACTAACAGTTATATTTGTTTTATGGTTTACAAAAAGGCTTAGTGTTCCTAAGTGTAGCACAAGAATTGCAATAGCTTGTTTGTTCAAGTACATCTGTGCTACACGGTGGCTTGCTATGCTGAGCATTGAGCAGAAAGGTTGCAAAGCAAGAAATACTGAAATAAAACTCATGAGGAACTGCTAGACAAAGTGTACACAATTTTAGAATTTCTGCCTGTTCCATACAGTGTTTCATTTCCTTTTGGTATTCCTGTGTCTCAGTTACAATAGAAAGCCAGGAATGTTGTAAAGGCCAAAGGCTTACCTTAACTGTTCCCCATTCTGGAATGTTCTCTGTGGTGCTCAGTGTTCCTGCTGCTCCAGCTATGTCCTTAGGAGGCAGCCGGCCTACTGTTCACCCTAGAAATACTATAGACAGGTAAGGGGAGGGGCTAACTCAGGCAATACACTGTTTTTGTGTTAATATTAGGAATTACTGCATTTCAGGGATATGTATATACTTGAATAAAGATATGTAGGCTTTCCCTGTATGTAAAAGTAAATAAATGTGTGTTGTAAAGGTTTTGCTTATGCACGGTGTTTAAGAGGCGGAGCTAAAGGTGGTCACCTGATGGTTCCCAGGTTAAAAGGGAGCTCATTGTGGTAACCCCTTCAGATTCAGTCTGGGATCAGCTAGTCACTGATCCCTGAGTGGAGGTCTGCGCCTATACAGACCTAGACTCCATTTGCTAAAGAGAGGTGATGATTGTTAGCTAGACTTCTATACAGCAGGAGTGTTTTTTTTTCATGTGTTTTCTTATTTTGCTGTTTATAAGTTCGTTGTAATTTTGTCTTTTATTTTCTCACCATCCTTTGAAGAAACTGAATAAACTAGTTGCTTGGTGATTGCCTTGCCGCCATTGTTCTTCTGTGTCCAGTGTCTATCCATACACCCACACGTCATGACACCCAAAATGAACTTGATGTTTTTCTTAGTGGACAATGTGTGTAATATTTTGTCCCACCCCCACCACTCCCACCCAGGCCTCCATTAAATACTCTCTCGCTCCTCCCACTTTGGACCTCTGCACCAATCCGCTCAGCACCCTCTGCCTCAAACAATTATACCTGCCATCACTCACAACTTACTTTTTCCCTCTCTCTCCCCCCCTAGTATTAATGTGCCACCCTCCTATCCCTTAACCATGGTGGCCCTAAAACTGATACCAACAGTATTAGTTGTTGCTTTTGTATTACTGCTCTGCCCCAATGTGCAAGAGGTTGCATCCTCCCACCCAAACTGTCAGCTAATGGTAACCACTGCTCTGCATTACACTCCTGGCATGATAACTGGGATCCATTATAATAATCCCATGTACCACTGCTTCCTACTATGGCTTACTCCTTATCTCCTGAAGCCCCATACGTCTGGCACACTGAGTTACCTACTGGCTGTGGCAGCCCTCTGCAATAAGGCTAGTCAACCCCTGCACCAGTGCACCAAGACACGCAGATTCTTAACAAGCAAGCAAGCCTTCAAAATTCTTAAAACCTCTCTCATGAGATTTCTTTTAATACTGCTTTTCCTATCAGGAAATGTTCACCCTAACCCTGGACCGCATGGACCAACTGCCTACCCCCAGAATAGAGCAACGGGGTTCCTCACTCTAGCATCCATTGATGTCTGTAACCTTCTTAGCAAACTCGATAACCTCCAAACCTGGATCCAACAACACAATCCTGACATCGTCTCAGTAGTCGAAACATGGCTCACCCCCAAGATCCCTGACTCTGCGGTAACAATTCCTGGATACTCAATCTTCAGGATGGACAGGATCTCGAAGCGGAGCAGTGGCTGCACCATATACTTGAAAGATTCTCTCATGGGACACGCTATCCAAGTTACAAACCTGGGTTCACCATCTCAGATCCTCGCTATCAGAGTTCTTCTAGGGGCCCATAACAAAAATCTTACTGTAGTCTCCGTATATATACTCCCTAAGAACCAGGATACCGGCTTCAATAACTTAATGGAATGCCTCAAGGGACTGAGCCATAGTATGGAGACCATAATAATGGGGAACTTTAATATCAACTGGCTCGCACCCGAGGTCTGCCTCTATAAGGATACTGTTACAGCACAGCACTTCACTTGGCTTGTCCCCTCTCTACTAGAAGCAATTACAGAGCAGAGACCAGCACCCTAATAGACTGGATACTGTCAAATCGCCCTGACAGAATTACTAAGGTGTCTGTCCTCCCGGACTCGATAAGTGACCACTCGCCTGTGATCTGCTCATGGGCTACTAAAATCACTAAGCCCCCCCTGAAAATCTAGGGTTCTCAAGCAGGGACACCTACACCTGCTAAAATCTCATCTAAGCAGGCTTGATTGGTCTAAAATTGACACTCTCAAGGACATAAACAAAGCACTGGAACTGTTCATCAGACTCTTTACTACAGCCTGTGACATCTATGCACCGCTGGTCAAGAAGAAAGTCAAAGGCATATCGAACCCCTGGATAAACTCTGTACTCCTAGCGCAGCTCAAACTAAGGGGCTACCTCTGGCATTGTGCCCGAGCCACAGGAGCAAAAAAGGACATCCGACTTTACAAAGCAGCAAGAAATAGCTGTACCCGGTCTATTCGGAATGCCAAACACAAACACTTTAGAGAGGCACTTTCCAACTCCTGGGGAGATGGGAAAAAATTCTGGAATAACCTGAAGGATCTTACAGGGAAGGAAGCTAAGACACCACCAACTATGCTCAACATTGATGGTACACCTACACTCGACCTTTATACGATCTCTAACACATTTAACAACGCGTTCTCTAACCTGAGCAGCGTCCTACCTCCTGATTTCTTCAATGTCCCCACCTCCAACTCCACCTCAATAATGTCGTCCCAAGCACACCCTATCCCACAGTTCTTCTTCCAAGAGGTTCCTATGCACCTAGCCAGAACCTACATACGCAAGGCCATCAGCAAAACCGGTTACAGTGGTGACTCCCTTGATCTGAAGCTGCTTGCATTAGTTCTTGATGAGCTCCTTGAACCCCTGACAAAGATATTTAACCTTTCCCTAAGATTGGGTCAATTCCCATTGCTCTGGAAACAGGCAACTATCACACCAGTGTACAAAAATGGAGACAAGATGCTACATACCAACTACAGGCCCATCTCCATCCTCCCCCCCTTATCTAAAGCTTTGGAATGAATAGCCTCCGATCAACTTGTGGAGTTCCTGGATAAGTATGAAATCCATTGCCCAGAGCAACACGGATTCCGGAAAGGGCATAGTACCACCACGGGACTGCTGGAGTTCACCAGTTTCCTCCATGACACCATTGACCAAGGCATGTGTGGTGGGGCGGTATTCATTGATCTAACAAAGGCCTTTGACACCATTAACCACCCGCTTCTTCTCGATCAACTGTCCACCCTTGGCCTCTCCAAACATGAAGTGAGCTGGTTTGCTAGTTACCTTGGGGACAGGGTCCAACGTGTCAGGATAGCTGGAGTCACCTCAGATGAAAAACCAGTCCTCTCAGATGTCCCCCAGGGGTCGATATTGGGACCACTACTCTTTTCCCTCTTTCTTAATGGCCTTCCTAGTGTCTGCCAACAGAGAATATTACTTTATGCGAATGATGCAGTACTATTCTCAAGGAACCGAGATACTAGCCTTCTAGAAAGTCACCTACAAAGCGACTTTAGGTGTGTTGAAGATTGGTTTCGCTCACATAAACTTATTCTGAACTTTAGCAAAACTAAAATTATGACATTCTACAAACCATGGAGCAAGTACAAACCTCTACTCTTCAACATCAAGAACCTAGCGGGGGCCTCACTTGAGCATATTCCTGAGTTTAAATACCTTGGCATCACCCTGGACAGCTCACTTATGTTCTCACATCATATAGGTAATGTGGCAAAAGCTGCCAATATACGGATTGGCCTGCTCCACAAGCACAAGCATTGCCTGACCCCTGAAGCCCTCAGACTGGCTATCTATAGTTCTGTCACCTCCATTATTGACTACGGTCTTGCCATCTACGGCTCTGCCTCCCCAACTGCTCTCTGGAGGATATCTGTTACACTCAACAAAGCCTGTAGGCTCCTAACGGGTGCCTCCTGCCTAACACACTTGTGACCTATATGCCCAGGCTAGATGGCTACCACTCATAAGCAGAATTCAATACCAGACCTGTCTACTCATCAAAAAAATTCTCCTTGGGCACATGCAGCCTGGAGTTGCAAAACTCCTTACCACCCACAGCAGCACCCAACCTACACGGAGAGCTCTTCAACAGACGTTCCAGGTCCCCAGATGCCGTACCACTATGGGGCAGAGATAATTCTCGCACAGGGCTCCTCAGTGGTACAACACCCTTAACAAAGAAGCACTTACAGCTGCGACTCTAGGTCCCTTTACAAAGGAACTTCAACGCTCCATTGCCTCAACCATGGAGTGTGACTGCCCTCCTAATCAATGGTCTTCACCTTGTACCGGTGACAATGGTGCTCTGGACTCCTGCCTCCTTGCTCCTTTTTTGCTCACCCCCCCGCACGCCTCCCTTTACCCACCCCTCCCTTCGCAGCTGACACTAGGCCTGAGCCACCATCACCAATCTCATGCCACCCACCCCTACTAACTGACAATGGCCATTGCCTGCTCACTCTTCTCTGCCTTTCTCCTCTCCATTTGCTCTTCTCCTTCAAAACATACTCATGCCGGCAATTGCCGAATCTCTCTGCAAACCACTGTATATATCATGCTTAGTCAAACTTGAATGTAATACATGTATCTATTGTTTCCTTTGTATTGTCATTACCCTACTTCCTTTGATGTGGAATCTCTGTAAATGAGCAGTTCCCAGCTCAAAGGTACTTGTAATCCTAGAGTTTACTAAAATAAAAAAATTAAAAAAATGCAAGAACTCCATCCCACAGGGGAGAGAATGGATAATTCTTGGCAACTGCAATCTTAATTGGCAGTCCGATGCAGCCAAGGAATCCTATATCATCCTAGGCCTCCACCAGCTCATCGCCTCTCCCAGTTGGACTAACTATAGCTCTGGGTATGAATCCCTACTTGATTGGATTCTAGTCTCTAACCCCTCACACGTCATCTCCTCAGGGGTCCACCCAGATTTGATTAGTGACCATTGCGCAGTCTTCTGCTGCTGGCCTGCCAAAACCCCTCATCGTGAACACAAATTCAACCACACCAGACAATTAAAAAAACTCAATCTTACTGAGTTCTCAAATGCTGCCGTTGCCACTGACTGGTCCTTTGCAGAATCCAATAAAGACATTGACTCTGCCCTTGAAATGTTTAGCAACAAATTCCTTGCCTTATGTGACTCCTTCATCCCCCCAAAAAAGATTAGGGTTAAAGGCAACAGTCAAGAATGGATCTCTTCAGATCTCCTTAAACTCAGAGAAAGAAACCAGGCTTGGTCTAAATATAGGAGACTTGAATGCCCCTACCTACTTCAACAGTACAAAACTCTTCGAAACAGATGTAAATCTGCAGTCCGGTCTGTTAAAATCTCCTCCCTCTCTGAGACACAGCGAAGATCCCCTGGCATCCCAAAGCAAACCTGGAACATCCTCAATGACCTTATCGGTAGAGGACAAATCAACGAGCAAATCAGTCTCTCCTCTGGTGGAAAGGCAATCACTGATCCGCTTGAAATATCCTCACTTTAATCACTGCTTCAGAGATTTAGACAACTATAAGCCTAACCTTCCTCCTGTCCCCAGTCCTCCCTCCCTCACTCTCCCAAACCTCCACCCAATCTTCTACTTTTGGTACCTCTTCCCCTCTGAAGTGGTAAAACTTATTAAAACAAATCACCTCAGGCCTTACATCAGGCTAGACAACAACGACTACAGGGTCCTCAAACTGGTCTGAAAATCCTTAGCCATTCCTTTCACCAACATTTTTAACAACTCCCTCTGCACTGGATCCTTTCCTGTTAAATGGAAACGTGCTATCATCAAACCTCTCCAGAAATCTGGGCCAAAAGATGAAGTTACCAACTACAGACCCATCGCCCTCTTGGCTCCCCTCTCCAAAGTCATAAAAAAATAGTCCATAAGCAAACCACTGATTTTCTCATGAAGTACAACCTATAGACCAAGGCACACATGGTTTCAGGGCTGGCCACAGCCCTGAGACCGCAATCATAAAATTCACCAACTACATCAATAAAGCCAATGATGAGGGCCTCTACACTGGCTTGTTTTTTTGTGGACCTCACAAAAGCATTCAACCTCGTTGACCACAATGTCCTACTCCTTGGCAGGTCTTCATTTCTTATCCAACATCACTAAATGGTAACTTACTTACTTTCTGGTTGCATCAGACTGTTATTAATGCCATCCTTTCCAACTCTTGCTCCATACAATATGGTGTACCCCAGGGCTCCATCCTTGGTCCCCTTCTTTTCTCCCTCATGGTAAACTCTCCTCCTGATATTTGCTTGAACACAGAGCTAATTCTGTATGCCGACAATGCTGCCCTTTTTTGCTAGGACAAAGACTCCTCTTCCCTACTAAACAAGCTTCAGCTCGACTCCATAGACTCCACTTCTGGTTCGTGTCAAAAGGACTTGTACATAATGCTAAAAAAGTGAAGGCCATGGTCTTCTTTAGTTCTCAGAAACCGCTAGTCTTTGATTTCACCCTGCATGACAATGACAGCAACCCGATTGAGAGAGTTAATGAACTGAAGTACCTTGGCTTGCTCCTTGACTGTCACCTTAACTTTGACTCACACATTAGTCAGACAATTAAGAAAGCTTACCAAAGACTTGACATGATTTACAGGGTGAAACCTTTTCTAATCAAAGATTCCAAATCCCTCCTAGCCTGCAGTTTCATGCTCCCTTTATTTGACTATGGAGCCTTAGACTATTTCTTATCCCTCTCCTAAAACAATTTTAATAAGCTCAGGATCACCTACAGTAGTAGCCACAGACATTTTCAGCTATTTCCAGATATTTCGCGAAATTTCTAAAGAGTTTCTCTCTGCTGCCCCTACTGTGGAAAAGCAGAAAGCAGGAGATTTCTCCAGAAATATCACAGAAATTTCAAGAAATAGCTGGCAATGTCTGTGGCTACTACTGTACCACATTATTCATTTTGCCTCTGGTCTCCCCAGACTTACCCACCACTGCAGCCTCTACAGACTCTCCAACTGGCCCTCCCTTGAGAACCGACTAAATAGCAAAATCATCACATTCTTTCACAAACTTTCCTTTGGTCTCCTTCCCAACAGCATCAGATCCCTCTTCCTGAAGTCATCCCACTCTAGAACCACTGGATGGTTCCTTCACCCTCTCCTTTACCATCCCTTTCTGCCACACCACCCAAGGCCAGAACACCCTCTCCCACAAGGGCACCAAACTATTCAAAAATCTCCACCCTGATCTCATCCAGTGTCCCTCTACATCCTCCTTTAAATACAACCTAAGGAAGCACCTGTCCCTTGCCTCCAACTGCAGGTATACCCTACCCCGATTGTGACTCCCTTAGTCTTCCTCCTTCTCACCTATCTACACAACATGATAGTGCTCTCACTCACCAGTGTGCAGGTTTACCTTGTTCTGTGAAAATGTTGCACTCATCTCTAGATTGCACCTGATTTAACCCCAGCTCTTGCCTCTGATCATTTGATCAGTTGTATTTTCTTTTATTTATCATTTCTGTATGTTGATTTGTTGTATAACCTATTGTTTGTACACTGACTGTTCCTCTGTATGTTACTCCTGTTGTACACTGTAACTAATATGATTTGTTAGTTCAAAATTGACGCTTGTGAGAATGGGCAATTTTGCTCACATGCCTTTCCAGTATAACTAATAAACTGAAACTGAAGCAATGAATTCCATATATATGAATCCTGCACAAAGATCAGCAATATTCCATGTCATGATCCCCAAATTTTTGCCATTATTGTTTAAGTAAGCAATTAGAGAGTTATCCAAAGGTTCACTACATGAAAGTTCTACCTTCTGGTTTGACTGTGATAAATCATTCTTATCAATTGGTTCCTCATTGCCAGAGAGTCAATCCTATTGTTCTGTTAGAATCTGAAACCTGTTAGTAGTTTCCAGATTGTATTCTAATTGTGTTTGGTCTATTCACTTTATACTGTATGGTGGAACGTCGTTCTCCACCGAAATCCATAGTTGTCGAAACCTTGTAGTCACACACTAGTGACATTTGCAGTGCAGCAGAATGATTTTTCTACTGCACTGCGAATGTCACACTGTGTCCTCGAGCAGCATTTGACAGTTAGGGCTCACTCCATAGACAGGACACATAGCGAAAGCAGCAATGTCGGCAGCAGTACTAATGTTTAGCATTAAAATGTACAAAATGTAAAGTTCTTAAACAGTTAAAATGTCAAGCATGAAAACATTCAAAATGTAAAGTTATTTTTTTCTTCTAATAACCCAGTAAAAATGTTTTGAAGCAGAAACATGCTGTACTGATTTCCCCAAAAACAACATTCTACCATACACTATAAAGAAAAGTGCATGGGGAACAATTGACAACGCGGCATCTTTCACCTCGTTGGCAGTATGACGATGGATTACCTCTCGAGCTGCGCTCTCGAGGTAATCCATCGTCATAGTGCCAACTCAGTGAAAGAATAGCCCTGTTGTCAACTGTTCCCCATGCACTATCCTATATGCTCTCTTATACTAATGTTCTGGCATACATGTTCTTCTTGTGTCCTATTTAGATCAGTAATCAATATACCCACATTATCAAGCTTGGCACTAGCTTTAAGTATGTTCTTAGCAAGAATGGCATCATTCAATGTCAGATTAATCTGGTTTCCATCCTCCCATTTTTATGTTTGCTTGCATGCATGTGCAAGAAACATAGTGCCATCATCCGAGTTTTTGTAGGTGTGGCACCCTGTCTTCCAAGTCAGTCAGTGTGTTTGCAGGTGTGGCCACAGTTCACCAATGAATGCTGCAGCTGTATATGACAGCAGTTGAAAATGCAGTGGTGTACAGCTGAAAGGGAGAGACTGCTTCAATGAGCAGTATAAGATAGTGTTGATTAGCATATTGCTGGCAGTTCTGCTTGTATACATCTCTGCTTTCTCTTCCTGGAACATAAATTCAGTTTGAAGTGAACTTTTCCTGGGACTATCTTTCCGGGAGGAGGCAAGTGACTAAAATGACATCCTTGGAATGTTGAGTCAGAGTTCAGGGTAGGAGCGGCATTGACAAAAGCAGGAAAACAGAACCCCAAACAGACTTAAAAAGTACATGCAGTTGTCATCTGTTGGCACACCTGATCAGTATTGTAATAATATTCCCCAACCCTCTGAGTGTTTCTGAATAGCGCCTCCCCGCCTGCCGCACACAGTATGGCTGACGGGGGTGCCTAATCCCCCATCAGCTCCGCGCCCCCTTCAGAGTTCTAGGCACCATGTTGGGAGCCCACCCCAGTGTGGCATAAGTAAGAATGGCAACGGGGTGCCCAATCCCCTGTCATCGCAATTAACCCCTCCCCAAAAGAAACATACTTCCAGTTGCCATACTGGGAGCCCACCCCAGCGTGGCACACGTCTGTATGGCTGACGGGAGTGCCAATCCCCCATTGGCTCCACTGACCCCCCAAAAAATCTTACAGCTGCCATGCTGGGAGCCCACCCCAGGGTGGCACAAGTCCAGCGTTGTCTTCCTAAAAAGAAAGCAAACACCTGAAAAGAAAAAAAGGGTCCCTCATTGATTGTCTTTCAACCCGCACCCACCCTCTGTGCATCCACCTCCCCACACCCCCACCTCACCCCTCACTTACCTCCAGAGGCCGGCTAGATGATCTTCGGTGGACCGGGAACACATCTGCACTCTTCAAAGCCGACCGCGAACTGAAGAAATGCTGGTAAGCTGTATAATGGAATAAATATGTTTTTTTCAACTTTGATGCATATCTCAGGCATTTTTTGGAATTTTGGCAACAAATTTTCAACATGGGGTTTTTGGAACCTCTCCTCATGAGTTCTGGCACTGTCATGGCGTTAATCGGCTCCGAAAGGTGATTTCACGGTCACTGCATGGAACCACCTTTTGGGACCAATTTACAAAATGTCAGTGTCACAGTTCATGAGGTAGGCCCCCAAAAACCCTATGTTGAAAATTTGGTGAAAAAATTCTAAATGATCATTTACGAGCGCATTGTGCCAGCGTTCCTACAGCACGTCAGAAGTTCACAAATTTTTAATATTTTCACTCCAGATTTTCAACATTGCCATTTTACTACACCTTCTTATGAGTAGTACAGCTGTCATTTTTCACATCTTGCCCAAAATGTGTTTCCACGCATGTAGTGCACAATGGCGCAGTCGGTGTGTGAAATCAATGTTCAGGACAGATTAAAAAAATCACAGTGACACTGTTCATGAGCAGAGCTCATAAAATGGCTATGTTAAAAATTTGGTGACAAAAGTCCATAAAATGACTGTGTTACGAGCGAGCATTGCGCAGTTTCCACGCACCCTCGTAAGTTCATGAATTTGTAATATTTTCAGTCCAGATTTTCACCACTGGCATTTTTCCACACTTCCTTATGAACAGTACAGCTGTCATTTTTCACACCATGGCTGAAATGTGTTTTCACACTTCGAGCGCAGAAATGCGTGGTCGCTGTGGGAAATCACTGTTCGGGACAGATTAAGAAAATTACAGTGACACTGTTCATGAGCAGAGGTCCCAAAATGCCTGCATTGACAATCTGCTGTAAAAAATCCTCAAACTAATCACATTAAGGGTGTGCGTTGCACTGTTTCTACGCACGCTAGTGACTTCACCAGTTTTTTAATATTTTCACTGCAGATTTTCAACACTGCCATTTTTTACACCTCCCCATGAACAGTACAGCTGTCATTTTTCACATCCTGTTTGAAATGTGTTTTCGCACCTGTGGTGCCAGATGGCGTAGTCGCTGTGCAAAATCAGCTTTCGGCTAACAAACTGATATTGCCACTGTTCATGAGGTGGAGGTCACAAAAAAACATGTTGAAAATTTAGAGTGAAAATACCAACAAACGACTAAAGTGTTAGGGTTTCCAACCATAACGCCCCACCCTGTAGAGACTGACAGGCATCAGGGTGTGACTTGGGATTGTCGCTTGTAATGCTCATACCATTCCACCCACACCCACACTTTGCAGCCAGTGAAAGGCATTGAGGTGTGCCTTGGGCTCTTCTGCCCCAAAGTTCACCCCATTCTCCTACACTGCACCCATCTCACCATATTTCCTGACGGAATGGGGTAAACATAAGGGCCAAAGACCCCAAGGCACACCGTGACACTTGTTGGTGTCTGCAGGGTAGGGTGTGGTGAAATGACGTGGCTGTTATGCCTGACGACCCAAAGGCACACCCCAATGCCTGTCAGTATCTGCAGGGTGGGGGTGGTGTTGGCTTCAGTTCAATACTTCACTGCCATTCCTATTATGCAGCTCTGTAACTCCTACACTACCAATGCCAATACCAGCAAGCAAACATTCGGCATTGACAAATGCTTGTTTTGTAGACCCTCTGTACCTGGAGAATGTCATCTTTGTACAACTCTACCCCCAAGTTACCTATTAACTGTGTTATTACTGACTTGAATCACATTTTGTTTTACTGATATTTTGACTTTTTTATTTCCTCTGATTTTTTTGTTCTTATTCTGTTGCACATCTATATCCTTGTCTTTCAGTTTATTTTTCCCCTACCTTTATTTTTGTTCTATCATTCTGTTTAACTTTTTTCTTGGCTTTGTTCTTTTTAATTCTTAATTGCCAGTTTATTTTTTGACTTGTTCTCATCGCTATCCATATTTATATCCTCCCTAATTTGATTTGATGTCCCTATTTTTTCCTTAGAGTCCAAATCAATAAGTTAATGTGCTACTGACAGTGAATGATTAAACTCAGTTATACTTCATTTTTGTCTGAAATTCCAGGATGTCCTTTAGTCTGGCGACATTTATTGCCACTTCACCCCCTTAGTTGGTAAATTTCATTCTTAAGTATAATGAGTTGCTCCATTATAGAAATGCTTGCTATATGTGGACCCTTTAGAACCGCTATTAATTGTACACCTGAAAAGGGCTGTCTTTCCTCTTTTCCATCTATATTATGTTCCCTCTCCACTGTCTCTTTCAAGCCAGTTATGGTTTCTTGTAAATCCATACTGATCTCTTGAATTTGCTGATCTATAATTGCTGTTGGTGTAGCTATAGGAGTATTTTTTTCCCTATTATGTCCTGGGGCACTAGAATTTGATAAATGATGAAAGCTATCAATCTGGGGATCAAGTTCTATCTGGATGTTTGTAATATTACTAAATCACTTTGTGTAATAAGATTCAGAGGTGAAGGTTTGCATCATGAACTTTTAGACACTCTCTGCTAGATCCCCTGTTTCAAATGACAGATTTGGGGATTTGCCATAAGTATTGTCAAGCATGGTTACTTTATTGTATTTACCATGCCCCTCCTCAAGATTTATTACTGGTGTTGATGTGTTTCTTGTTTGTACTTCTGTTATTTTTATGTAAATGATTTGCAATCAAAGTTTGTCCAGGGATTTTCTTCCCCTTGCCTTTGTTTTTCTGATTGTTTCAGTTTTATTATCATTGCTTGTATCTTTATGTTTTGTTTTATGCATTGCCTTTCTACTTTGTTTAGTCTTCACTGCACATTTAACTCTATTGTTCTGTTGCATTATGTCTCCGACTCTAAGGACTATATTGAGAGAGAGACAGTCAGTCTCCTGAGGTTTTTTACTTCTGGTTCTCATTTTCACAGAATATATATATATATATATATATATATATATATATATATATACATACATACATAGGATATGACATGGCCTGACTGAAGATAAACATGATATATTCAGTCAGGCCACGTCTGGTTCTGTTTATACAATATATGTTTTGGGTCTCACGGAACACCCCTTCCCCACATGCTCCCTCAATACAATCTGTAACATACCCCCCATATCCCTAGGATCACAAGAGATTACATGTTATTTAAAAATTATCTGGTTGATCATGGTACTTTACAATTGTTTGAAAACATTTTTGGCTTTTGGTTGCTCCAGCTATGCCCCCCCTCCCCCAGACAAGCCCCATATCCATGTTCAATACAACAGATGGCAAATATCTGGTTGATCTTGCCAGTTTTAGGTTATATAAAGAAATGTAACTGGTTGATCTAGCCATTATCTTTTAAAAGAAATAAATAATTAAAAAATATTTGCTCATATTTTCAATGTTTGTATATCTGGTTAATGCTGACACTAAGAGTACTTTCACTTTTCTCCATGAAACATAGTGTGCCAAGCACTTTCGACTCTGACACATGACATGCTGGTAGATCATTACAATAAGGGCAGCTGTGTCAGAAAAGGAAGAAAACTCAGTGTTTTTTCCTAAGGTTAACTGTATTTGTTGAAAAGAAGGTGCTGGGAGCTAGTCAGCCAAGATGGAAGGTGTGTAACTAATCTGCTGCAGTTCCAACTTTATCCATCCTATTACATCCGGAATCTCAGCACCTATCTGCAGTGTCAGTGGCTCAGTAGGTAGCACACTTACCTCTGAGGCTGGGAGATCAGAGGGCTGTGGGTTCAGTTCTCACATCTGGCACTTGAGTTAATATCCCAGTACTGACACTGTAGTGCAGCATGAGAGGAGTGCTGCACTTCTGAGGTACCGTCTTTCGGATGAGACGTTAAACTGAGGTCCCATCTGCCTGGATTGGTGGTAGTTCAGGTGGATGTTAAAGATCCCATGGCACTTATCGAAAAGAGCAGGGGAATTTCCCCCGGTGTCCTGGCCAAATTTCCCTCATTCACTAAAAATACCACCAACAGCTTAATCTGGTTCAAGGTCAGTTGGCATTCATCTGTATCCCCCCTCCCCCGGGTCGTGCCTGAAAATAGGCAGGACTTGTCTAGTGCACTTACCCGGTCAACAAAAACTAAATAAATAAATAAATCTCCTCAGGATATTTTTCTGAATTTGCATTCTACACATCGAGCTGAAGCCATAAATCTTTAAAGTGGACAAATCGGACAAGAGATTGCAAATATATTGGACTTTGAAGTTTCCACCTCATTGCCATTTCAGGCCTGTTTGACACTCACAGAGCTCTGGGCTCTAGCTGATAAGCATCCCTGCCGACTAAGGATGGCTCACTCTCTCGATCTGCAGATATCCCTTACCCAAACAGTGGAGCAACAACTGGGCAACATTACTTCCATGCTAAATAAAGTACTAATTGATACGGCTGCACTTATTTCTACTATGTCTACCATCAAAAAGGATGTAGAAAAACTAACTTCCAGAGTGGGGAATACTGAACTACAAGTTAAACGACAAGATCAAATTATATATGACCAATTCCTACAAGTTTGGGACCACCATAGCCAAATACAGTACCTACTGGCCAAGGTCGATGACCTTGAAAATCGAGGGAGAAGAAAAAATATTCAGATTGTGGGACTGCCAGAAGGGGCTGAGGGCCCTGATATGATTTCTTTTTTACAAACATCTCTCCCACTTATGCTCAAGTTGGACCATCTTTCTCCCCTGGAGCTGGAAAGGGCTCATAGGTCACTAGCCCCAAAACCCCAGCCTGGAGATCGACCCCGTCCAATACTGTGCAAATTCTTAAAGTACCCGGTTAAAGAACAATGCCTGCAGGCTGCACGGGACCTTAGAATACTGCGATGGGATGGGGCTCCTGTTCAGATTTTCCAGGACTACTCGTACAGTCTGTCCTGAAGACGGAGAGCCTATGGACCGGTAAAACAGACCCTCTATAAATTAAACCTGCCTACTTCTCTAAGATATCCCTCGCAGCTCTGGGTACTGTACAGAGGAGAATACCTTACCTTTAACTCCCCTGCTGAGGTGGAACTTTTCCTAGAGGATATTGGAGGTGATTCTATGCTGCACCAAGACCATGCTCCTCAACCTCGTGGTGAAACTACACCACCTATGTCACTTCTAGTCCACTGAACAGTTCTCCTGATCATGTTTGCACACCACCTCCGGCGCCAGCTCAAAGGTCCAACTGACAAGTACATTATAAAGACAAACAGCAGGAGAAAGCATCCGGTAGATCTGGCAGGTCCCTCCCAACGGCAGCAGAGAAATCGCTCAAGGAGTCGGCAATGCTCCCAACAACTTTCAGGAAGCGACGGCTCCTCTGCTTTTTCTTTGTCCATTAAGCTGTCTAATTGGTATGAGCCACTTGGGGATTTGTTGCCGACAGCCCTAGCTTTGCCCGAGAGCAGCATTAGCCACGAAGATGCCATACCCCCGAATCAAGCGGAAGTAGTGACCGACTGGGCTTCCATTGATAAGGGCTGGTCAGTTGAACCGCGGAGCCCCTGAGAAGGTAAAAGTGCCATGAACCTGCCAACGACCTCTCAAGAAGGGTGAAGGATCCAGGGCTAAACATCATCAGGGACTGCTGAAGTAAGTGGTGTAGTTGAAATCTTTGGGTCTTTTCTGCATAAATAGTTCTGGCCTAGGTCTTTTTGGTTGTTGCTGTTAGTGTGTGAGGTGCCCCTTCTCCAACTGCGAGGCCCAGCGGTTGCTGGGGTGTATGAATACGGCTTTCCTGCCTTAATCTTGGGGCTGAGCTTTCCCCGTCTCCTCAGCACACCGCAGCCACACCACACCGCTTGCTTTCTGATGCTTAGCTTTACAGATCAGGACCCGAAGAATTTGTGCTGGTTTGTTTCTCCGGGCTGATCAGTTTTGTCAATTGTTTCAATGCATTTTAATTCCCCTCCATTGAGGGGTTGATGTACTTGATAATGCCAGACAAGAACTTTTAATATTGCAGAATTTACTTGCTTGTCCCTATTGTTAGGATTTTGCACCCAGACACCATGTCTTTACATGTGTGGATGAGGGGTTTTGTCCCAGCTGCTAGATTTATCAGCCCCTATTACAATATTCTGTCCCTGTTGGTTTGCTAGTCCCCAAGGCCATGTCTACAATTTGGGGCTGCTGCCTCGGACATACAAGGTGTCTGGGAAGCTAAGGGATAGCTCCTATGGTTAGCATTGAAATAGGATCCAAGGTGGAAGAATTGCAGGCAGATTCCTTATTTAGGGGACAAGCTCCTTTGTTATTAAGCTGAGGTTTAATAGGGTTTTATAAGGTCTTGGTATGTTACCCTTTTTGTTACAAAGGCTAATGTAGATACACTGTGTATATGCACATTTATTGTAGTCTGGGTCCCACTAGCAGTGCCCCTAGCATCTGATGTCAAGCGAGTTTGTGCATGCTTCCAGACTCACCTGGGGCGCTGGTTTCAGGGGGTTAACACTAAGAGTTTGTTACAGGAACAATGTGCTTCTATAGGCGTCCCCTAGTTTCCTTCCAGGTACAGGTACAAACCTATATGGTATAGGGCAGGAATTTTACTACAATCCGCTTACTACCAATTGCACTCTGGCCTTACTTTTCCCAGTATAACCACGGGCATAGGCCAGTCTATGGCGAATATGGGTGCCTTTATTCCAGGATATGGATAGCTGGTAACTTCCATACAATCTTCTTGATGGTCACTGTTGCATGTAATATGCTGACCAGGATGTGGGGCTTGGAACCCACACTTTATTCGCAACCTCCCCCACCCCCGGGGAGAGTCTTGGGCCATTGGGAGGTGCTGGATCATTTCCCTCCTCCCTGGCCAATAATAGACTACAACCCCCACAAGATATCCAGTGAGACCTCTCACCACTCTTTTGGAGTAGTCCCAATATTTATTCTGCTGACCTGCCTTTCAGTTGAGGTTTCCTCTCCACCTTTCCTATCTTAACCCCTTGGGATTTTATTGCATTCTGGATACATCTGGTCCACTCCAGGGGGGTATATCAGCTCTTTTGTTCCTTCGATATCCTATTAGAGATAATAACAGCTGCAAAAATGATCTCAGGAGTTGCTAGGATTTGTGTTGGGCACTTTGTGACCATGTTTAGAGTTGCTGCACTACTTAATCTAGGGTGGGGACCCTTCGTTATATACTGGAGTATCTATGCTAAAGCACCACTGTCACCTAGGATGGTTACAGTGTTTGCCTATAGCTGTTGGCACGCAGAATGGCATCATCTTGCTAGTGGCTAATGTCTCGAATATTACAACCACTACTTGGAATGTCAGGGGTTTAAATCTCCCATAAAGAGGAAATAGGTTCTGGCTCGGCTGAAAAAGCTGAAAACCCAAGTTGCCTTTTTGCAGGAGACTAAATTAAGTTCCAAAGAAGCCTCAAAATTGGTGAGGGACTGGGTGGGTACCGAAGTTCACTGTACGGCCAAATCAACTAAATTAGGTGTCTCCATTTTGTTGCATGAATCACTGCAATGGCAACCTAAAGAGGTTTATAGAGGGGTTGATGGTAGGTGGATCATCATGAAGTTTTCTTCCCCCTCAGATCCCCTTATCTTGGCAAATATATATGGCCCCAATGAGGACTCTCCAGAATTTTTCCATGCCATTTCTCAAAAACTTATGGATATTTCCTACGACAATCCTGATTTGCTAATAGGAGGGGACTTTAATCTGGTTTAGAATAGCCTTCTAGACAGATCTAATGCCCTACAGGAGCCACACTGCAGAGCCCTGCAGGAATTGAAGGACCTTATATCTTTACACCAGCTGTCTGATGTGTGGCGGGTTCTGAATCCCTCAGTAAAGGACTTTACCTTTTTTTCTGCTCCATGCCAAATGGCAAACATAGAAACATAGAAACATAGACTTTGATGGCAGATAAGGACCACTTGGCCCACCCAGTCTGCCCATTTCCCTACCTACTGGATAAGCTGCAGATTTTAATTAACCAACAGCCTACTTCCTGCCGCCCCCCATTACAATTGCCTTGTGTCTGTCCCATGCATGTTTGAATTCCCCCACTGTTTTAGCCCCAACAACCTCCCCAGGAAGGCAGTTCCACGCATCCACCACTCTCTCCGTGAAAAAAGATTTCCTCACATTACCCCTGAGCCGTCCCCTCTGTCTTTAAATTGTGTCCTTGTTCTTACAGATCTCTTTTCTGAAAGATGCTACCCTCCTGGACTTTGTTGATTCCCTTGAGGTACTTGAACATTTCTATCATGTCCCTCTGTCCCTCCTTTCATCAAGGGTATACATATTAAGCTCTACATCTCTTTTCATATGATTTCTGATGCAGACCCTGCACCATTTTAGTTGCCCTCCTCTGGACTGCTTCCATTCTGTCTATGTCCTTGCTTAGATGAGGTCTCCAAACTGCACACAGTACTCCAGATGGGGTCTCACCAACTGTCTGTACAGAGGGATAACCACTTCCTTTTTCTACTTGCGATGCCCCTTCCTATGCATCCCAGTATCCCCCTGGCTCTCCTCACTGACTTCTCACATTGCTTACCCACCTTTAGATCATCTGATATGACTACCCCCAAGTCCCATTTCATTTTTGTTGTCGTTAGTACCTCCCCTGCTATTGTGTACTCTTCTCCTGGGTTTTTGTTTCCCAGGTGCATTACTTTGAACTTCTTTGCACTGAATCTAAGTTGCCATATGCCCGACCATTCCTCCAACCTTGCCGTCCCTTCTCATCCTTTCTACCCCCTTGTGTATCAACTCTGTTACACGCTTGTATCATCTGAAAGAGGCATACCTTTCTCCAGACCCTCTGCAATGTCACCTATAAAGATGTTAAAGAGGACTGGACCTAGTACTGAGCCCTGAGGTACTCCACCAGTGACCCCCCTTTCTTCAGAATGTGTGCCACTCACTATTACCTTCTGTATCCTGTTGTGCAGCCAGTTTGCAACCCAGGCTACCACCCTGGGACCCACTCCCAAGCTGGCTAACTTGATTATTAATCTTTTGTGCGGGACTGTGTCAAATGCCTTGTTAAAGTCTAGGTAGGCCATATCCACAGCCCCTCCCTGGTCTATTACTTTGGTCACCCAGTCAAAGAAATCTATTAGATTCGTCTGACATGACCTTCCTGCTGTAAATCCATGCTACTTGGGTCCTGTGCCTGCTGGCCTCTAGGTACTCAACAATTCTTTCTTTCAGAAGTGATTCCATCATTTTCCCTACCACTGAGGTCAAACTTACAGGTCTGTAGTTTCCTGCTTCTGCCTTGCTCCCACTTTTGTGAAGGGGAATCACATCTGCCCTCCTCCAGTCCTCAGGTACCACCCCATCCTCCCATGATTTGTTAAAAAGTGTGGTCAGTGGTGTCACTAGGTCCTCCCTTAGTTCTTTTAGGATTCTGGGGTGAATCCCATCAGGCCCCATTGCTTTGTTCACCTTGAGTTTTAGGAGTTCTTTCAGGACTCTTTCTTCTGTAAACGGACTGGTGTCAACCCCCCCTACCCAGAGTGCTTCTATTGTCTGGTTTAGGTAACTCCTCCTCATCTTCTTTTGTGAATACTGAGCAAGAGTATTCTTTCAGTATCTCTGCCTTTTCATTGTCTCCTTCTGCCCACCTTCCCTCTCCCTTATTAATCTTCACTATTCCTCCCTTAACCTTTTTATTCTCCCTAATGTACCTATAAAAGGTTTTATCCCCCTTCTTAACTGACTTGGCTATTTTTTCCTCAATTTGGGCTTTTGCTATTCTGACTGCCTTCCCCACTTCTTTCTGCTTTAATTGATACAGTTCCCTGTCGTGCTCCTTCTGTGATGCCTTATACTTTTGAATGCAGCCTTTTTCTCTTAACCTTCCCTGCCACCTCTTTTGAGAACCATAGTGGTTTTACTCCGCTTCGTTTTCTTTATCTGTTTCACACAAAGGCTTGTTGCCTCTATGATGGCAGTTTTGATTTTTCTCCATTGTTCTTCCACCCCTCCTTTTTTCCCATTTGCTAGTGTATTCCTCAGGTATTCACCCATTTTGCCAAAGTCAGCCGTTCTAAAGTCCAGTATGCTTGTTTTTGTATGGCTTGTCTCCATGGTTGTGCTTATTGTGAAGCACACTGTGCAGTGGTCGCTTGTTCCCAGATGTCTACCGATTCCTAAATTTGTGATCCTCTCTCATTTGAGAGTACCAAGTCTAGTATTGCTTCCTCCCAAGTGGGTTCCAACACTAGCTGTCTAAGGCCTGCCCCCTGCAGGGCATCGAGAATGACCCTGTTCTTGGATGTGGCTGCAGTATATGTCATCCAGTTAACATCTGGCATATTGAGGTCCCCCATTAACAGTATCTCCCCTTTTTCAGCCATTTTGACAATGTCCTCTAACATTTTCTTGTCCATTTCCTCCCCTTGAGATGGGGGTCTGTATACAACCCCTGTGCGGATTGTGATGCCATTCCCGGTCTCCAAGGTGACCCAGAGTGCCTCTTGTCCTCCCCCTTTACTTTTTAGTTCTGTAGCTTTGATCCCTTCCCTTATGTATAGAGCTACTCCACCTCCTCTTTTCCCCTCCCTGTCCCTTCTGTAGACTGTGTACCCCGGTATGTTGACATCCCAGTCATGGTTCTCCGTGTACCATGTTTCTGTGACTGCCACAATATCCAAGTGTTCATCTTCCATCAAGGCTACTAGCTCAGGAAGCTTGTTTCCCAGACTACTGGCATTTGTACTCATTGCCCTCCATTTAATGTTGGCTTTATCCTTTTTCCCCCATGCCTGCTCTTTTTGCCCTTGTCTATTTTTCCATTTACCCCTGTCCTGCCCTCTGTTGAGCACTGTACCTCAGTGTTTACCTTACTACCCATCAGTTTTATGGGGGGAGGCTTGAAATTTCCTGCCTCTTATTAGCACCTCCCCCCATAGCTAGTTTAAAAGCTTGCCAAGGAAGCATTTAAACCTATCACTTAGGATCTTGGTTCCCTTCATGGACAGATGCAGACCATCGTGCCAGTATAAACCTTCATCTCCAGGTGCACCCCAGTCCCCAATGAAACCAAAGCCCTGTGCTCTGCACCAGTTTTGCAACCATTCATTAAACTGCATGGTGTGTAGTACCCTAGCCTCACCCCTGCCATGGAATGGCAGCACCTCTGAGAAGGTAACTGTGCTTGCTACCTCTCTGAGGCCCCTCCCCAACTCCACAATTTCATCCTGCACTGCACTGATCCCATGCCTAGCTAGGTCATTTGTCCCAAGGTGGACAATGATATCTAGTTCCCTCTCCTGTGATGCTGCTTCTGCAATCCTGAGGATTCACTTCTTGTCCCTCCAAGCCATGGTACCAGGCAGGCACCTTATTTCCCTCTCCTCTCCCTTCCCCAGGTCTACCCCTCTAACAATTGAGTCCCCTATCAGAAGCTGTTTCCTTCCCCTGTGGTGTCCCTTGCCACCCTTCTGTGGGTCTTCCTTGTGGGTGTCCTCCGCATTCTTCTTGGTCTCCACAGAGGGTGCCATCATAGAGGAACCTTGCTCTGCCAGACTGGCATATGGTTTGTGTAGAGGTACAACTAGGGGGCTTCACCTCTGTTCCACCACCTGTACCCTCCCAGAACCCACTGTGGTCCACCTGCTCTTCATACTTGGCAGCCTCTGTGGCAGTGGTGCTCTTTGGGTGGGGGAGGCATCCTTAGTCTTACCAGTTCAGCCTGGAGGTGGGCTACCTCCTCCCTCAGAGCTGACAGTTACCTGCAAATAGGACAGCAATGCAGTTTCCAGAAAGTCTCCCGGAAAACTGCTGCCCCACAGCCAGTGCATTGCACCACTCCCCACATGTCCCTCTCCCTTATAATATACAATATGTAATACATATATATATATATTTTTTTTCTTCCTTTGTGTGGTGTGTTCTTACCCTTTATGCACTGTGCTGGGTTATTTAGAATATGACAGTTCTGCCCCAAGACCTGTTGAGGAAGTGATGTCAGAACCTTGGCTATAAAGGAAACGTCACACCTGGCAGGGATGGATAGTCCACAACCACTGGTGACTGTTAGAAACAATCAAATACACCACTGCTCCACCACTCTGGTGAGTACTGCCCTTTATAGTAATTCAGCTAATCTCCAGTAACTGATTTGTCAACTATTTAAAAGTAATTTGATGCAAACTGTTACAGAATACTAGTAGACAGTCCAGTTAGCCACAAAGGAAAATCAGATATGCAGTTATTTCAACCCTTCTGAAGTTGCTCACAAGATAAGTAGTTTTGAAAACCCCCTTCCTGATTTAAAAAACGAAATTAAACACAAAGCAATCCCAATGTAAGACTGTAAAGTAAGGAAAACTTCCCTCAGATGTAAGTAAGAGAGATCAGTTGCAGATTTCTAGTCCAATATAGTATATCCCATGCAGCTTCTCAGTTGTTTCAAAGCATAGCCTGTTACACCACTTGAAGAGATGGGCTTCTGTCTGAAACAGGATCACACCAGTAGTTTATAGTAATTGATCAATGCTAGAATAGTCCTCCATCCAAAACAATTGCTATGATGCAAGGTCTCCCTGACTAGTGAAGACAATTTCCCCCACCTGAGGCTGTGTCTGGCAACAAATTACAAACTGCAGCCTTTGCTATTCAAAGTACACAGCTACTACCAGTAAGTTATTTCCAACTATTTTATTTCCAACTATATTAATGTAAACTGTCAGAATACTAGCAGACAGTCCAGATAGCCACCAAGGAAAATCAAATATGCAGTTATTTCAACCCTTCTGAAGTTGCTCACAAGATAAGTAGTTTTGAAAACCCCCTTCCTGATTTAAAAACGAAATTAAACACAAAGCAATCCCAATGTAAGACTGTAAAGTAAGGAAAACTTCCCTCAGATGTAAGTAAGAGAGACCAGTTGCAGATTTCTAGTCCAATATAGTATATCCCATGCAGCTTCTCAGTTATTTCAAAGCACAGCCTGTTACACCACTTGAAGAGTAGGCTAGATTTCTGGCTCACCTCTCCTATCCTGTCTATGGCTACCTCTGGGGTTGATATCTCTCAAGTCTATATTTCCAATCATGCTCCTGTCTCCCTTACCCTCTTACCTGCTATTCATACCTCCAAATCATTATTGTGGAGGCTCGACCCCCTCCTACTGTCTTACAAGGACTTTGCTCAGTGGCTTCAAACAGCCATAGAGGAATTCTTTCAACACAATCCTCCTTTTTCTGACTCTGCAGCAAGTATATGAGAGGCCTATAAGGCCACTATTAGGGGAGGAATCATTAGCTTTGCTTCACACAGATGGAAGATGAGGGACCAGGAACTAGGTCAGTTAGAGAACACTCTAAAAAGTATGGAGGCTGAATACAAAGTGAAGCCCTCATTGCTTCAGACACTATCAGTCATATCCGCCCTATCTGCCATACGAATAAAAATTAACACGCTGGTAAGTAAGAAGGCTGAGCTCCATATTCATAGAGTCCAACACCAATACCAGGCTGAGGGTGAGAAGGCTAGCAAGTTGCTGGCTTATCGACTAAAACAAAGACAAGCTGAAAGAACTATCATCAGTCTCAGGGATGGGTCAGGGAAGCTCTCCCTAAACCCCTCCTCAATTAACACTACTATGACCAAGTTCTATAAAACACTCTACTCCTCCTGCGGGTGTTGGAAGGAAAATTCTTATGCTCAATTTTTTGAGACCTTACCCCTCGCCAAACTTTCTGACTTGCAGAAAGATACATTGGACACACCCATCACGGGGGACAAAATCTGCACAGCTATTACTAGGATGGCTCCTCATAAAGCCCCTGTGGGGATGGTTTTTCAGTGGACTTTTACAAAGTGATTCAGCCCTTGATTATAACCCCCCTGGTGAATATGTTGAACAAAGCATACTTGTGCGGGCAACTTCCTCCTACTCTATCTGAGGCCCTAATTACTGAACTTCCGAAAGAGGTTAAAGATCTCTCTCTCTCCCTGCTAGCTACAGGCCCATTTCGCTAATTAACGCCGATGCCAAAATTTTTGCCAAAGTCCTCGCTACCAGATTGGAGGAATTTCTTCCAGAGATTATTCATCCATCACAGGTGGGGGTTTGTTAAGAGCAGAATCAATTCGGACCACATTCGGGCCCTAGTATCCTTAATGCAGGTGGCGGTTTCACTCCGCACCCCGGCGGCAGCAGTTATAATTGATTTCGAGAAGGCATTTGATACAGTCAGCTGGGATTATTTACATGCAGTTCTGAACACTTTTAACATAGGCCCTTATTTTTCTACATGGATAAAATTACTCATAGAAGCACAGAAACATAGACTTTGACGGCAGATAAGGACCACTTGGCCCACCCAGTCTGCCCATTTCCCTTCCTATTGGATAAGCTGCAGATTCTAGTTAACCAACAGCCTACTTCCTGCAACCCCCACTACAATTGCCTTATGTCTGTCCCATGCATGTTTGAATTCTCCCACTGTTTTAGACCCAACAACCTCCCCAGGAAGGCGGTTCCATGCATCCACCACTCTCCCGTGAAAAAAAATTCCTCACATTATCCCTGAGCCGCTCCCCTCTATCTTTAAATTGTGTCCCCTTGTTCTTACACATCTCTTTTTCTGAAAGATGTTACCCTCCTGGACTTTGTTGATTCCCTTGAGGTACTCAAAAGTTTCTATCATGTCCCCCCTGTCCCTCCTTTCATCAAGGGTATACATATTAAGCTCTCTCAGTCTCTCTTCATATGGTTTCTGATGCAGATCCTGCACCACTTTAGTTGCCCTCCTCTGGACTGCTTCCATCCTGTCTATGTCCTTGCGTAGATGGGGTCTCCAAAACTGCACACAGTATTCCAGATGGGGTCTCACCAACTGTCTGTACAGAGGGATAACCACTTCCCTTTTTCTACTTTCCTTCCTATGCATCCCAGTATCCCCCTGGCTCTCCTCACTGACTTCTCACATTGCTTACCCACCTTTAGGTCATCTGATATGACTACCCCCAAGTTCCTTTCCATTTTTGTTTTTGTTAGTACCTCCCCTGCTATTGTGTACTCTTCTCCTGGGTTTTTTGTTTCCCAGGTGCATTACTTTGCACTTCTTTGCATTGAATCTAAGTTGCCATATGTCTGACCATTCCTCCAACCTTGCCAAGTCCCTTCTCATCCTTTCTACCCCCCTTGTGTATCAACTCTGTTACAGATCTTTGTGTCATCTGCAAAGAGGCATACATTTCCCTCCAGACCCTCTGCAATGTCATCTATAAAGATGTTAAAGAGGACTGGACTCTATGCCTGTCCTTCCGCCAGGGTTCTTACTAACAATGCCATGTCTGATCCATTTCTCCTGCAAAGGGGCACCAGACAAGGCTGTCCACTGTCCCCCTTATTTTTTGTGTTAGCTATCGAACCTCTTGCAGCTGCCCTAAGGAACCATCCACACATCCATGGTATTCAGGTCAATGATAAATCCTACACCACCAAGTTGTATGCCGACGATTGCCTGATCCTATCCCGAGATCTTCCACACAGCCTTCCATACATTCTGTCCACATTACAAACATTCAGAGAACTCTCTGGTTTACACATTAATGTGGCAAATTCAGAAATTCTTCCTCTTAACGTCCTCACTTCATCGGTTGGTGTGAGAACTCAGGGATTAGCCTGGGCTAAATTGGACATAAAGTACTTGAGTATCTTGCTTACTGCCAAACTTTCAACCCTAATGGAAATTAATTTAAAACCCCTACTGGCCAAACTTTAAACTGCTATGAACAGATTGGCACATCTGCATCTTTCCATGGCAGGCAAGATTGCCGCGATTAAAATGCTGCTGGCCCCCAGAGTATATCACTTACTATCTCATATTCCTTTCCTCTTACCCGATATATGGAACCAAAAGCTGAACATGCTGATTAGTTCCTTTCTCTGGGGCTCTACCAGGCCCAGATACAGTAGGGCCAAATTCAGAGCTCAAAACCTAAGAGGGGGGTGGAACTTGCTGGATTTCTATTAGTACTCCATTGCGTTTAATGTAGCAAAGACACTAAAAGGTGAAAGCTTCCAACTCCTCTACCACCCTCCAGCCTAGATCCAAATAGAAAGAGGCCTTTTGAAGGGCCCCTCAGTGTCCACTCTTGCACCATATCCCCTACCCAAACACCACAAAGGTTGACTTTCCATTCAGCAGGCTCATTTGGCATGGCAAAAACTGGGGCTTAAAACCTCCCACTGTCTAGGTTTGGGAAGTTACACTCCACTTTGGAAGAATCCCTACTACTGTATTAACAACTCCCCCATGAACTGGATGGGCTTCTAAAGGGATAATGAGTATTGGGGATCTAGAACACCCAGAACACTCTGATATGGACTCATTCCAAGGTTTACAAGTCAGGTACGACTTGCCCCATAGTGACTTTTGGAAATACCTTCAAATGAGAAGCCTCTACCAATCTTGGGTTAGAAGAAGATCTACCTGTGTTTCTTGTAAAAAATGCAAAACTGCTCATTCTCCTCCACTTCCTCTTAAAAAATGGTTATCGCATACCAAAGGTAGGGCTGGTCTTATACAGAGGTTCCTCAGAGACAGTGCTCCCAATCCCTCTCTGCCGGCCAAGGACAAGCGGGCCACTGCGCTACAGACTTCCATTACGGACTCACAATGGCAACAGTGCTGGTTGAGAACTCACCAGGCCTGCTGCATCCCCCAGAGCATCCTTCTACAAAACAAAATACTACACCTCTGGTATCACACTCTGTCCCAACTAAAAAGGATGGGTCTTCTTTCCACTGACTACTGCTGGAGGTGTGACGCCCCAGAGGCAGATCTGTTCCACATCCTGTGGTCATGTACACCACTGAAGGCATATTGGGAAGCAGTAATACAGCACTGCTCTGCCATCCTAAAGTCGACCCTCCCGGCAGATCTGGGTCTATGGGTATTGGGCCTAACACCTGACACTCTTACCCTGCTCAAAGCTTCTATTTTATGGTTCATACAGGCCTCGGTAGAATGTAAACAACTTATTATATGTCGCTGGAGAACTTTACAGGTCTCTCTCTTCTCAGAATGGCTTGTAGCTTTGGAAAGGATTGTCACTTTGACTAGGATATCATGTTATAGGAACCAGTGTCTACATAAGTTTGCTGAGATATGGGCCCCCTACATGCTATATATTGACTCTAATAAGCAAACGTTGCCTCCCAGATATTTGAAGGATAAATTGAAACCACCCTGACTCCCTAGTAGAAATGGTTGTATGGTTATTAAACTCTGTTATTGCTCCTCTCTATATAGCTATCATGTGTGCTCCATTTCCGGATGATTAGTTTCTGGTTCCCCCCACTACCGGTTTCTCACCTTCTGTGAAGAAGCTAAACCACTCCGGTTACCACCTATTTGTACAGTGAGTATGTAACTTGTCTTTGGGTTGTCTCTTAATATTTCTGTAACATTGTCAACCAGGTTTATAGTTAACCTTTAAAAGATGTTTGAATAATCAGTGGTAATGCTTATAGATATGCCTGTCCTGTGCTGTAGACCTGGAGTTATTTCGGCTGTGTATATTAAGTGGTAATGTTGTAAATCAATTTGTCAGCCATTTGGCCTAATGGTTAAAGCTATGTGGTAAGTCTGAAATCTTCCAATAAAAAAGACTAACTGCAAAAAAGAAAAGAAGGTGCTGAATGTACCGAGAGAGCGGCGAGGAAGTTGGCGGCTTCAGAATAGTAGAAGACAGTGTGAGCATGTGTTGCTATAGCAACACACACTTGTGCTTGCTCCAAGTTTTCTGAAGCTGCCGACTTGCTCACTCTTATCCTTCTGCAGTCAGCAGCTTTTTTTAAAATAAAACTCAGTGAATTTAGACAAAATAACAACATTTTGGACATTAGTTTTAAAGAGAGTGCCTCATTTTAGGTAATTGCATGGAAATGACTTGGGAGAAAAGACAGTGCTCAGTCAAGCTAGTTACAGGGTCAGAAGTGAAAGCGCTATATAGGCAAGAATATGTGGAAACAGCAGGATCAACCAGATAAGTTTTAAAATATTTCTTAAAGTTAACGGAAAATGAAATAGATGAGAGAAGGAGGGTTGTACCTGGCGGAGAGAGACACGGAGGAGTTTGGTGTTCTGAGACCCATGTCTATGAAACTGAAATACTTTCAGTTTCTTAATGATGACATATAGGAACGTGGAGATATCAGTGATATCTTCACATGTGAAGACATTATTGATATCTCCATGACCTGGCTGGGATATTACTTCTTATCTGTGCATTTATCCCAAAACATACACTGTGTGTGTGTGTGTGTGTGTGTGTGTGTATGTATATGTGTGTGTGTGTGTGTGTGTGTGTATATATATATATGGAAAGGGGGATAGAATAGAAAAGAAAGAACACAAACATATCCAGTGGTACCACAGATACCCAAGATACAGTACCCAGACCCTCCGAGAACCCAGAGTCTCAAATTCACACGATATAGTTACAAATATATTTTGAATTGAATTCAACATTTATAGAGAAATATCACAATAAAACCTCATAAAAAGTCTCTAAATGTCAACAGTCCTTCTGTGTCTGTATGAATTCTTCATACGCTTCATGTGCTTCAGACATACAATTATGTCCCTAAAAGTTCTCTTCTGGAAATCTTTTTACGGTTCTGTTCTGGAAATCTTCTTGAGTTTATTTGCCCAGTCCAGTCAATTCAATCCAGGAATGCTGAAATGATTTTTTTAGCTGGTACCAGGTAAATATGTAGGAATAAAAAAAAAATGCTGAAATTTCTTATTGTTTCTCAGCTGAAATAATTTGCACCTGAAGCATTCAATTTCCCCAGAGTTAATCATACTGTAGCTGAAAATTACAGGGAAACAGAAAGTAGAAATAAAACTGAAGTGGCAGAGATGCCCTCATGCCCTTTACTTTCCCCACCTTTTCCTGCCTATTTTCCTACCTACCTACCTACTTTCCTTCCTTGTTATTAAAGCGTGTTAGAAAATTAACATTATTTTTGTGGAAGTGTACATGTGTATTTACTTGTATGGGTTATTTAAAAACTCTAATAAAAATATAATGCAAAAAAAAAAAAAAAGAAAATTAACGTTACACTGTGCCACTATATGCTATATATTTTCAGACTGTGCAATAACCTGTTAGTACCTATTAGCAGTTGGGAATATTTTCAGTTACTATAGTATTACAATATATTTGCAGAGTTTTATGGGATCCAAAAAAGAAAGATATTTCTTATATTTATTCTATATACTTATTTAATATACCTGCATCCTCAGTTTAGCGTAGTCTGCCTCTCTGTTGTTCTGCAGTTCTATCACTTTACCCGGGGCTGTGGAACCTCATAGCTACAGGACATCTTTCAACAAATTGGCTCGCAGTCTCAGATTTACTGAAACTGATACAATGCACTTGGTCACCTATTCTCTGCCCTCTGGTTAATTCAAACAGCTACTCCGCATATAGAGCATATAGAACAGTCTTGCTTTAATAATGTTCCAGATTCCAGCCCTCAAAGTTGAGGCTGTAGTTGCAGTGAAAGCGAATTCAAGGCAGAACCTCGCAAATCTGACTGGAACAGAGCTGGTCAGTTTTATAACCAAACGACTTAAATAACCAAAGTACAGCTCACATAAAACTCACTACTGAGAAAGAAAAAAAGCAGGTGGCAGAGTATTGCACCAGAGAGCTAGCAGCATGTACAGATAAGTGCAATGAATGTGGTCTCTCACTATGTGCATGCTGGTTTCTGAACTCGGAGATTTTGTAACTGATAATTTGATCACAGTAAGTCTCTGTCTGTTTCAGATTAATACCCTCCTTGGTATGAAGTTTGAAATGCGTCACTCTTTTTTCAACCTATCAGCATGTATAAGCAATAGCAGCTTAATTGCCCATTTGTGCAGTTTATTCTCAATTGAATCAGATAAATCATTTGACCCCTGCTTGTTTTTATTAAGACCACTATGTTTTTATTGAGCCATAATTAGTTGCAGACTGCAATTCAATTTTTTTAAATACAACAGACAGTAGACAGCTGTCTCATCTAATCGTATAATATTCATGTGGACATTTTAAATCCTGTGCTAGTTTAATTAGGTTGTTACATTTCTTGAGCATTGGCTTAATCCTATTGCAATAAGATTTATCACAATCTGTTTAGCAGGTCTCAGTTCTCAGTTTACGGATACAGAATTTCAAGTGCTCTGGATGCAAATTTTACTTATTTAGTATTTACTTAGTAAGTAGTTTCAAATGTCCTGTATTTTTTTTATTCTACCTTTCACTAATGGAGATGTTTACAACATAAAATAAAATGCAAAAAAAAGCAACCACGCAAATACCCAGGTGTTCAGGTTACAAAACCTCTCTGCCTCTCGACATAAATGAAGTGAAGCACTAAAAATATACATGGAAGAACTCAATCAAACACAAGGGCAAAAATGCACACCTGTAGTCACATCATGCAATACCAGATATTTAAATATAAATTGTAAAACTGAACCTGTAAAATACTTAAAATATGTAATCATATTAATGCTTTCTGACAAAGATGTTCTAACAGTGTTAGTCAAATGTTTGAAAATATAAAAGTTTAAAAGTGGAGATATTAGCAAGGGTTTATTCTCTGCAGTTATGGTTTATAGCAGGAACTAAATGGCAGATATCAGGTGGGACTGAAAAAACAAAGGACAGGATTCACAAAGAAAGCCAAAAATCCCACAGCTGCAGGGAAAAAGGCCTGCAGCACTATGGAAATGCAGTTGTGTGATATTCATAAAGAAATTTTGAGCAGGTGCGGAATTCCATAAAATTCCCGCAGCTGCAGAAATTGAGCAAGTGCTCAAAATCCACAATTGTGGATCTGTAGCTGCAGAAATAGCTTAGGAGGCACAGGAACAGTGAACCTAATTAGCTAGAGCAGCAGACTTTAACATTGCTGCCATAGCATGTAGCTGAAAGCACCCACAAAGAGACCAGCAACCAGTCCCTCAACTGGGACAACTGCAGCACCACAGGTACCAGCAATACCATGGCACCACAGTAGCTGACTGTCACTGCTGGTCCTCCCTCCCTGGGGTGTTCCTGTTGCCTGCAGGGGTAGTATTCACTGCAGGCTGGTCAGGCTCTACTGCCTGTGGGGCTCCGTCATGGGCTGCACTGGGTCTGGTGGTTGTTGCTTGTTGCCATATCATGGCAATGTGTGCTGTTGTTGCTATAACATCAGCCACTGCTATACTCACTGGGATGCTATTACCTGTGCCTCAGCTCCACCTTAATTGATTCCAATTGTTGGGGCACTACTGCAGTTTGCTGAGGGAGAGTTACGCCTCATGCCACTGTGTGTAACATTTTTTCTGCAACTGAGGAAAAAAACTGCTTGTGAATAGCCTTTCAAGGGATGTGCCTTACTTACCGCACACCTTTTTTTCCTCAAGGGGTTCCGCAGCTGCACTATTTTCCACATTCCGTAATGTTTTGTTCCGCAGCTGTGGAGGGTTTTGTGAATAGCGCTCTGTGCAACTTCCCCTTTGTTTCCATAGCTACTGTACATTAGTTTTGGGGACTTAGGGAAGGTTTTGTACCTTCAGAAAGCTTTGTGAATCCAGTCCAAAGTTTCTCTCTTTTGAAATGCTCAGCGGAGTGACTGACCCTCGTTGCTCACCCACCCCACTCTGGATGGGCTTTACCGCTGCACAGACTCCTACTCCAGTAAGGAACAGCAGCATACAACAGCTGAGCAGAATTCAAAATCAGTCAGTGCAGCACAAGGATCTGGAAAGGGTTCCAAGTTTCGCTAGTCACACACAGACACAGGCTCCCTTCCTTAGTCAGGCAACGGTGGTATACTTAAGCAATGTACAAGGAGAGGGTGTGGGTGATGCCAGGATTTACCCACGCCTGGTGTGTTGTTCCATCACAAGGTGCAGCTGAGTGACCAGCAACACACCAGAAGTGGGTAAATCCTGGCATCACCCACACTGTCCAGGGGTATATTGTGATTATGCAATGACCCTGTTTTGTTTTATTTTTTTGTAAGGGAAAAAAATAAAGAATTTTTTTATTTTAAGTTATTTTTAGTGAATTTATTCATCCACGATACAAAATAATTCTTAGTTAGTAGCTGGTTCTGAGGTCCAAATGCTGCACTGTGTCATGTTTGCTTTTTTGCTGAGGCAGCGTGGGAGTCATGTTTTTTTAGAGAGTACAGAAGTAAGAACTGGTTGTCTATAGCACCATCATCGTGTACTGTGTGATGTGAATGTCAGTGCTGAATGCATCAAAGAATGAGTTCTGTGCACGGTGTTGTGAGGAAATGTTTTTCTTTTTTCTTTGAATGGAGCTAGTGTGGTAGTGTAAGAGAGGGTAGAAGGTGTGATTTTTTATAGGAGGAGCACTGATCCTAAAGGAAACTGGAGTGAGTGAGAGCTACAGGAGATGGCAGGTAACAATGTTTCCCTGTATTTGAAACTCACGGTGTAGCAACGGCTGTGGGTCTCACTGTGAACAGTCTTGTGAGCGCTGTACTGGTTTCAGATGTTTGGCTGTCATCGAGGCGGAGAGTAAAGAGGTGTAAATACAGGGGACAAGGAGGAACACATTCATTTTTTAAATAAAACAGAGCATTTGTTTTGTAGGTAGCTTCAGGCCAGGATTTTTATAGTGTTCTGCGGTTGCTAGTTGGGATAGCGAGGAGGTTGTTTGAATTCGCTGCTTCACGTAGTGAGGGTTTGAAAGGTGCCAGTGGGGTGTTCCTACTGATACTGTGCAGGGATCAGGTGGACATTCAGCTGGTACTTTTTCCCATGGGGTTCTATCAGGATTTACACTTTGTAAATTCTGATACTGTAGGTAGTCAATCAGAAGCCAGGATTTAAGTTGCATTGTGTAACTTTTATTATGAACTGGAGATCGTAAATATGGGAAGCTGATTGGCTAAGATATTTTTGAAGCTGTGATGATATCGGGCTACGTCATCATGGCTTCAAAAAGTCTCCAGCCACCAACGTCATCAGCCGAAATAATCTCCTGTGACTGCAATACTCCTAGCTCCCACGGTCGGGAGTGAGCATGTCAGTCAGTCAGAGGGCCAATGTTAAAAAAAAGTCACCTGCTTTATTAACTCCCTCCCAGTGTTCGTCTCTCTCACTTGTGCCGCCAATAAGGGGATACACACTGCAGGCTTCCAACATGATTGCTCCTCTCACACCAAGATGTTGTCCTGCCTCCTTGTGCTACACATCAATCCCACCACCCAAGTCAACTGGCAGCCACACTAAATTTGTTAAAAAAGCATTCACGGTGCCAAGTCCAACTACAAAAAATAAACAGGAAGTCGATCACACATATCTTTCTTTATCTGCTCCCAAAGTGGACAGTGGTACTGTGTCACACACAGTAGTGCTGGCAGCCTGAGACACATTAAGCAGATGATTTACAACAGCACCACTTGCTGTCAAGAGCCCTCCAGGAACTATTTTGTTAAAATATACTCCTCCAACATCTGAAAAAATGCATTTTAAAAAGGTTTTAACTTTTTTAATTTTTTACTGGAATTAATTTTAACACAGTTCATAATAGCAATAAGTCACTCCAGGATGTGGTATATCATGGGATATCGTCACTTCTCGGGCGGCTGGACGCACTCGGCCTGCGGCCTCGTGCCCAACCACCCGAAGCATGACACTATCCCATGATATACCACACCCTGTCATACCTTATTGCTTAATTACACAATGGGCATAGAAATGAAGCACAAATGCTGTAATCTCATTGGCTACCTGGCACTCCTCTCCCGTTGTAAAAGCTACAATCACCCCACGGGAACAGGTGCCAGCCGGCAGTCAACCGCATCAGTAACTCCCCTGAAATCATTCCAAGCAACACAAACCCAGAACTGGCAAACAGCAGAATCCCCAGTAAACAGTAGTCTCCCAAAACACTCCTTTGCTTCCGCTCCGCTATTCAAACCCTCATCTAAACCACAAAACTTTTTTATTTAAAAAAAAAACAGTCTTTCATCCATCACATCTCCCTGCTAAACCCCTTTTTTGTTTCTAATTATGCTTAAGAAATAGTGCGTGCCCAGTACTTCAGGTAGGAGCCATCCGTTTGCACCTTGTTCATACGCTGTTAAGGCGCCATCACCGGGTGTCTAAATAAATCACCTGTCATCAGTTACGTTTTTTGTTTTGTTTTTTTTAATCAAGCCTGCGGCAGTTCAACTCTTTTCTCCCAGTATTATTTTCCCACTTTTTTCTTTTCCCTATTCTGGCTCCTCCCCTGTTTCCCGGTCTCTGTCTATGGTGCTCCCTTTCTCACCTCAGCAGCTCAATCTTCAGATGCCGCTCTAGTCCCTGCTAGCTTGTCTGTTTCTCCCAAGACTCTCTACCAGAAAAAAAAATGGTAAGGAAAAAAAAGGAAAGAACGAATTCCATGTTCGCCTAAAGGAGCATTGCCTGGGCACATTTAACATTTACTGGCCTCCCAAAAAGCACTGGGCTGGGAAGTAGGAAGCAGTACTGCTCATGCCCAGTAACACCACAGCCCAAGAAACCAAGGACTACTTTTTTCTGGCAGACTAATAAAAACAGTTAAAAAATAAATAAAAGTAAATCAAAAAGGAGGAAAAAAAACTTTTTATTTGCTATTTTCTCTCTGTAACAAAAAGGACATTGTATAATCACAATATGCCACGAGAGGGTGTTGGTGATTCCAGGATTTACCCACCCCTGGTGTGTTGTTGGTCACTCATCTGCAGCTTGTGACTGAATAAACTTTTTGCAAAGTATGTATAACTTTTATTAGAGATCCAGCAACAAAATATTTAGGGGTTATAAACTGTTTAGCAGTACATGACAATGACAGGTAACACTGATGTTTCATTTTTAGAGGAATTTTTATAGACTACACTGTATTAGCTTGCGCTATTCTTGAACCGCTATTCTGACTGGGTAGGTCGCGGTTTAGGCCTCACCTGAACCTTGACATGCTGTCACGTTGTTTGCAACTGCGGTGTTAGAGAAAACTGCCTGAGAATGAGGGCTGCCTCAGCCCAAAGCAGAGGGATCTGCTTGCTTATAGAGCATCAATGCAGGCCTCACCTGAAGCCATCCTGCCCATTGAAGAGCTCCTCCTAGGTTCCCGCTCAGCCTGGGAGATTGTGGTCATCAGACAGGTGAGTACTGACCTAGCCAACCGGAACTGGAAAGACGCTTCAAGTCAGAGTTTCCATTTGGATTACAATTTCAGTGCTGTATTACAAGTTTCCCTGTTTGGATAACAAAGTTTGTTGTTTCCTAAATTACTTGAAAAGTCATTTGGCGGGGGTTGTTCACGCTGCAAGTTTGCATATATTCTAAGTGCACCACCACAAGATCTTGTGCGACTTGCCCTCAGGCCTCTTACCCAGTACTGTTAGAACTGCAGTAGTCATTATCTTGGCAGTCAAGATCCTAGCTGGGATTGGCAGTACTGTGGCACTGTTACTACTGACAGTATAGTTAGTGACGGGATTCCATGTGGTGTGAGGGAGGGCCTGTTTCCCATCAGAGGTGCCTGAACTGCTACCAAAATTAAGATTACTGCTTCTTGCTTAACCATCCTTTTGCTTTACAGGATTTGGTTGCAGTTAATAAAGTCTTGAGTTGATTCCCCACATTTTTGTGTGTGAGCATATTATTTTTTAATGTAATAAATTTTTGCCAAATGTAAGTGCTGCTTGTGGTTGGTCTCAGGGTTGTGTCTGTAACCAGTGGAAAAGTAGGTTGGTACTGCATCCCAGGGGGCAGTATAGCACACTTGGCTTGGCCCATTTCTCTTTCTTTGGGTGGAGGCACTGCACTATTTTCTACTATCTCTTGGAAAGAACCCTCCAGCCTGAGGAGTTTAATGAATCCAGGCAACTTAACCTTGTTTACAGCCCCATAGACCCAAGGCAGGGGTACTAACCGTGAGTAACATCCAAACATCTACATGATAATCTAGTAACACTTGCATCACAGTACAGCTACTACAACCACTAGTCTTCTCTTTCATGCTTAAACATACCCCCGTTTTACCTGCCAATGTTCCGTTTTGGAGGCACAATAGAACCCTTGGGGTCAGTGCTCTAATAACCCACCCTGTGGGTGGCTGAAGCCACTTGGCTTTGCCTCCTGGCTCCAACATACCGCTAGAGTGGGTTATAAGAGTACAGCCCACACCATTCTTATGGCCTATTGTTTACTTATAATAAATTTATATTTGCTTTGTTTTACCTGGTTGTTGCTCAACCATATACTATACAAAAATAACAAAGTAAAATTATGCTTAACAAGGCACGTTTCTATTTCGAGATTCTAATGAAATCACCCACATCCACTCTGCCTTTCCTTGACAAGGCTTTTTTGCTGCTATCCACCTTTCTGTCTTCCTTACTGGTTACATCACCTATTAGCAACAGCACCAAATACTGAGTTTACCTACCAATATACAGTCTTCTGGTTGACAATTACAACAGTGGCCTTGTGCAATACAAGACCGGACTGGCATAGCTTGATAATAGTGTAAATACTGTGTATAGCTCTGTTCTGATCCTTGTAAAGCATTGAAACATAGAAACATGGAATTTGACGTCAGATAAGGACTGCTTGGTCCACGTAGTCTGCCCATTTTCCTACCTAACAGATAAGCTGCAGATCCTAGTTAACCAACAGCTTACTTCCTCCTGTCCCCCACTAGGACTGCCTTGTGTCTGTCCCATGCATTCTTGAATTCCCCCACTGTTCTTGACTCCATGACCTCCTCAGGGAGGCTGTTCCATGCATCCACAACCCTCTCTGTGAAAAAATACTTCCTCACATTACCTCTGAGCCATCCCCCTTCTATCTTCAAATTGTGCCCCCTTGTTCTTGCACATCTTTTTTCTGAAAGATGCTACCCTCCTGGACTTTGTTGATTCCCTTGAGGTACTTGAAAGTTTCTATCATGTCCCTGTCTCCCTTCTTTCTCACAAGGGTATACATATTAAGCTCCTTAGTCTTTCTTCAGATGTTTTCTGGTGCAGACCCTGCACCATTTTGGTTGCCCTCCTCTGGACAGCCTCCACTCTGTCTATGTCTTTGTGGAGATGGGGTCTCCAGAACTGCACACAGTACTCAGATGGGGTCTCACCAACTGTCTGTACAGAGGGATAACAACTTCTCTTTCTACCATTGATGCCTCTTCCTATGCATCCCAGTATCCCCCAGCCTTCCTTACTGCCTTCTCACATTGCTTGCCCACCTTTAGGTCATCTGATATAATTACCGCCAGGTCCTTTTCATTTTACTGTTGTCAGTATCTCACCCCCATTGTGTACGCTCTGGTTTTTGTTTCCCATGTGCATTACCTGCACTTCTTTGCATTGAATCTGAGCTGCCATACATTTGACCATTCCTCCAACCTTGCCAAGTCCCTTCTCATCCTTTCCACTCCATCTTGTGTATCAACCCTGTTGCAGATCTTTGTGTCGTCTGCCAAGAGACATACTTTTCCTTCCAGTTCCTCTGCAATGTCACTTATAAAGACATTAAAAAGGACCGGTCCCAGTACTGAACCCTGCGGTACCCCGCTAGTAACCCTCCTTTCTTCACTGTGTACACCATTTACTACTACCCTTTGCATCCTGTTGTCTAGCCAATTTTTTATCCAGGCTACCACCTTGGGACCTACTCCAAGGCTGGCTAACTTGAGTATTAATCTTTTGTGTGGGACTGTATCAAATGTCTTGCTAAAATCTAGGTAGGTCATGTCCACAGCCCCTCCCTGGTCTACTACTTTGGTCACCCAGTCAAAGAAATCTATTAGATTCATCTGACATGACCTTCCCATCGTGAATCCATGCTGCCTTGGGTCCTGTGCCCACTGGCCTCTAGGTACTCAACAATTCTTTCCTTCAGAAGTGATTCCATCATTTTCCCTACCACTGAGGTCAAACTAACTGGTCTGTAGTTTCCTGCCTCTGTCCTGCTCCCACTTTTGTGAAGCGGAATCACATCTGCCCTCCTCCAGTCCTTGGGTACCACCCCATCCTCCCATGATTTGTTAAAGAGAGTAGTCAGCGGTGTCACTAGTTCTACCCTTAGTTCTTTTAGAATTCTTTGGTGAATCCCATCAGGCCCCATTGCTTTGTCCACCTTCAATTTTATTAGTTCTTTCAGAACTCCTTCTTCTGTAAATGGACTGGTATCGACCCCCGTCTTCAGAGTGTTTTTCTTGTTTGGTTTAGGTACCTCTCCCTCCTCTTCCTTTGTGAATACTGAGCAGAAATATTCGTTCAGTATCCCTGCTTTTTCACTGTCACCCTCTACCCACATTCCCTCCCCTTTATTAAGCCTCAGTATCCCTCCTTTGGTCTTTCTTCGCTCCCTAATGTACCTATAAAAGGTCTTATCGCCCTTCTTAACAGAATTGGCTATCCTTGCCTCGGTTTGGCCTTTTGCTATTCTGACTGCCTTTCCAGCCTCTTTCTGCTTTAACTGATAAAGTTCTCTGTCCTGCTCCTTCTGTGTTTCCTTATATTTCCTGACTGCTATCCTTTTCTCCTTAACCTTCCCTGCCACCTCTTTTGAGAACCATAGTGGTTTTTTCCTTTGTTGTGTTTTATTGATTTGCTTTACACAAAGGCTTTGCCTCTGTGATGGCTGTTTTGATTACTCCCCATTGTTCCTCCACCCCTCCTTCTTGCCTGTTTGCTAGTACTTTTCTGAGGCACTCTCTCATTTTCCCAAAGTCAGCCCTCCTAAAGTCCAATACTCTTGCTTTTGTATGGCTTGATTGTATGGCTGTGTTTATCATGAACCACACTGTTTGATGGTCACTTGTTCCCAGATTGCTACCCACTTCTAAATCTGAGATTCTCTCTCCATCCCCATATGAGAGTACCAGGTCTAAGATTGCTCCCTCCCGAGTGGGTTCCAATACTAGCTGTCTGAGGCATGCCCCCTGTAGGGCATCAAGAATAACCCTGCTCTTGGATGTTCCTGCAGCAAAGGTGCTCCAGTTAACATCTGGCATATTCAGGTCCCCCATCAACAATATCTCCCCTTTTTCTGCCATTCTAAGAAAGCCTTCTATCATTTCCTTGTCCATTCCCTTCCCCTGAGATGGGGGTCTGTATACAACCCCCATGCGGATTGTGGTGCCATTTCCTGTCTCCAGGGTGACCCAGAGTGCCTCATCTGCTCCCTGTTTACTCTTTAGTTCTGTTGCTTTGATCCCTTCCTTTACAAAAGGAGCTACTCCTCCTCCTCTTTTACCCTCCCTGTCCTGGTATGTTGACATCCCAGTCATGGTTCTCTGTGTACCATGTTTCTGTGACTGACACAATATCCAGGCAACCCTCTTCCATCAAGGCCACTAGTTCAGTGAGCTTGTTACACAGACTATGGGCATTGGTACTCATCATCCTCCACTTTTTGATAGCCTTACCCCTTTTAGCCCCATTTCTGTCCTTACTGCCTTTGCCTTTTTTTACATTTACCTCTGTTCTGCTCCCTAATAACTTCTCTACCTTGGTGTTTACCTCATTAATTACCATGTTTTGTTGGGGGAGGCTCAGTTCCCTGCTCCTTTTCAGTGCCTCCCCCTTGGCTAGTTTAAATGCTTGCCAATGAAGCATTTAAATCTCTCACCTAGGATCCTGGTTCCCCCCTTGGACAGATGCAGACCATCGCACCAGTATAGGTCTGCATCCCTTCAGGTGGCTCCCCAGTCCCAAATGAAGCCAAAACTCTGAGCTCCACACCAGTTTTTCAACCACTCATTGAATTCCCTGGTGAGGAGTGCCCTAGCTTGACCCTTGCCATAGACACCCTTGCTATTGACAAAGCACTGTATAGTACAGTATGACCTGCACGCCCATTGGCCCACGCAGGGGACCAATGGGTGTACAGCCGTACTGAACGCTGTCAGTCGGCAGGTGGCCGGGTGGTTTTCGGGCATCTTTCAGGTGGGGAGCTGCTTCCCACTGCTGACCAGGGGGTGTGAGTGGGTGGGTGGGGAGAGGAGTACTGCTGGCCCACCAGGGTGCATATTCACATCTAAAGCCCATGATCAGGCTGGAGATTGGGTCCACTGGACCACCAGGGATTAGTTTATTTTATTTAAGCATGCGATTGGGCTGGGGATCGGGTCCACTGGACCACCAGGGAATACATTCTTTTACTGAAGCCCATGATCGGGCAGAAGGGCATGTCCACTGGACCACCAGGGAGTACATGTCTTTATTTGCCCGCGATCGGGCAGGGGAGGAGGTCCACTGGACCACCAGGGAATTAACTTCTTTCTTTGCCCACTATTGGGCTCGGGGGTAGGGTCCACTGGACTACCAGGGATATTGATTCATTACGCCCATGTCCGGGTGGGGGGGGCACGACTCCTGAACTATGTTTGGGGTGATTGGGTGGCCACCCACAGCTGGTGGCTGCCGTGTTGCAGCAGCTCACCTGAGGGTGGCCAGGTCTTGCTCCTGCTTTTCAGGGGCGGATCTTTGCACCCCCCTGTGTGGTGCAAGGCGGGCTTGTGCTTGCACATGCACCCCACATCCTGGGCTGAATATCGGGATATGCTGCATATGCATGGGCACGCCCCCTGCACTTTCACCACATTCATTACTGGTGCACCTCAATGCATCGGGAATTGCACAGTGCAACATCCCCTTTTGAATATCACACCAGGGCACATCAGTGGGTTGCGCATGGCACAACACTGTTGCACCATGCGCAACCCCTTTGAATATCCCACCCAAAGAGTGCAAGTAAATGGCACATTATTAAAAGTGGGGGAGGTAACCAGTAGGGTACCCAGGACTCAGTGTTGTGGCCTCTATTATTCAATGTTTTCATAGCTGACATTACAAATGGGCTCGAGGAGAAGGTGTGTCAGTTCACAGATTACACCAAGATATGCAACAGAGTGGACTCCCCAGAGGGAATAAAGAAAATGGAATAAGATCTAAAGAAACTGGAGAAATGGTCCAGAGCATGGCAACTGAAATTCAATTCCAAATAGTGCAAAATCATGCACCTAGGAAGAAGCAACCCAAAAAGGGAGTCCTACTTGGATGGAGAAAGACTACTTGCTGCAACCAACCAGGAACGCAACCTAGGGATCATGATATCAGATGACTTGAAAGTGGGTAGACAGTGTGAGAAGGTAGGGCTAAAGGCTGGTGGCATGCTAAGATGCATTGGGAGGGGAATCACAAGCAGAAGGAGGGAGGTGATATTGCAACTGTACAGGGCACTTGTCCACCCCCACCTGGAATACTGTGTGGGCAGTTTTGGAGACCACACATCAGAAAGGACATTAATAAGAGAGGGACAGTGCAAAGAGGGGCAACAAAAATGATTCTGGGGTTACAGCAGATGACATATGAGAATAAGTTGAGGGAATTAAACATGTACTGCCTGAATCAGAGGAGGGGAGAGGGGAAACATGATTGAGACCTTCAAGTACATCAAGGGTATAAATAAGGTACAGGTGCAGGAACTCTTTCATGTCAAGCAAGGGAGTAGAAAAAGGGGGTATGATCTGAGACTGAAAGGGGGAAAATCTGAGACCAACAGTAGGAAGTTCTTTTTCACTGAGGGTGGTGGATGCCTGGAATAGCCTGCCTCTAGAGGCCATGGGTGCCAAAATGGTCAGGGGGTTCAAGAGAGCTTGGGACAGAAGCAAAGGTATCATTCTCCAGAGGGGCATATAGGGAGGGGCGTAAAACTGATAAACTTTGGGCATACTAGATGAATCTTGCGGTCCCCTTCTGCCTTCATCTTCAGTGTTTTTCCCGTCATCTTCTAAACTCTGTACATATTTCCCCTGCTTCTTCTGTTTGATAGTTTGTAACGTTTCCAGTTTCTCCTGCTATGCTTTGATGACTGTACAATTTCTGTTGACATGGAACCTTTGCAAATGTAAATAAATAAATAAATAAATCATAGACCACATAAGCTTTGCCACTCTAGCTTTGTTCTAATGGTCTTTGATGTCACCAGGATTTCATGATAGAAACACATTTTTGTTGTACATGGATTGCCCTCTGTTATTCTGTATGTTTGCTATAAGAGGAGAATGTTGCTGTGTGATGCTTTAAGTGCCAGAGAGGCATCTTGTTGGAAATCGAGGTGATGACACCTAACCTATTCCCTGCCAGGAAGCCAGTTGACTTACCTCTGATGTGTTTGCATTGTTGTGGTTCACTGTCTACCCATCGAGCATGCCAATGAACTCATTTTGGATATCTCAAGACTTGGTCTGGACCTATTTGGGCCCTTTTTGGACATCCAAGAGTCTTATGTCAGTGACGGGCAGAGTGGACGATGCATTTTTTGATGCGTGATGATGCATTTGGTTGGAGAAACAAGTCAGTATCCAGGGCAGGCCATTAGGAACACAGTACGCAATGCCTTTCTGCCTGCTGCCCACCTACTACCTACCTACCTACTCACCCAATATGAAATGAGGAAGGACAGGGTAGAGGAAGGAAAAGGGGCTGCATGAGCATCTGTGGAAGCCCTATATTTGTAAGGTTCAGAACAGTCTACTAGCAGAACTTGTGAACTCCCAGTACCCTTCTTATCTGGATCAAAAGTGCTGCCATAGGAGATATAGGCAATATGGAAGAGCATCAGCAAAAGGTTAGCTTCATTACACTCTTTCCCTGGGGAATTGCTGATATACAGTGCAGATGGGGTGACATAAAGCTGGGTTTGAGGAGGAAGGCTACTGGGCTTAAGTACCCTGTAACAAGACAGGCAGTGGGTGCATGGGGTTATTTACCCCCACACCAGCCAAGGAGTGCATACTGTTATGCACTGATTCATAAATTCAAGGGTGCAAACTCTGCCCTCACCACTGACAGCACAGGTGGCTGTTCCTGCAACATGGTAGTGTATACATTATATAGATGTCTGCCTACGAGCATGTCAGCTGTGAAGACCTAGTGGTTGTGTTCTAACTTCCATGTGAAGGGAGGGCTACTGTGGCGGAAGATGAAATCTATCATGGGGAGAAGACAAGGGCTACCTTGGTGGGAGGCCAAGGGTTACTACATTAATCCCATCTGTATGAAAATCAAAGAACATATACAGGCATAAAAACCCCACCCTACAGTGGGAGGCTGATTTATTACTAGCAGTGTTTGGCAGAGGGTTGTGGGGCTTTGGGATCATATTCTACCCTTAATGGTGAGAGAAGAGCTTAGGATACAGCTTATGTAGGGGCCTCCATGGCCCAGAGGGGCAGTTTTTATTTAGGCTGAGATTGGTGAGCAGTGTTGGCATAGGTGAGATTTTTGTAGGCTGTTGCTAGAGCCTGAGGAGGGTTAGAGGGCATGCTGTCTTAGGTAACCTTTACCCTGTGCCCCATTGCATAGGTGAGGGATTGGATCAGTGCCCAAAACTGAGGCATGGGTCAGGGAATGCACTGCAGACATTACCAGCTTAAATTTTGTGTGCTAGGGATGCTGGGGCACCAGAGGGATGGGAACATAAGGTGTTCTGCTATGTTTCTGGCTTTTCAGGACACTGGCCAGGGTGGCACAGTTCCCTGTTGTGGGCATCCCACCTGGAAATATGGGTGCCAAGCCATCCTCGATGTTCAAGGGAGTCATGAGGCCCAGAGGTGCCAGGTTGGGCCTTGGACATTCCAGGTATACTTCTGTCTTCCTGAGGGGTTGGGGTACTGGTACCATTTTAAGTTTGAGGCTGGCCCTATCGGGACAGTTGATGGGACCCTGGGGAGGGTGAGGGAATTCTGGGGGATACCCCCTTAAGGAATGCTCTCTGATGGCTCTTGGGTCTCAGGGGGTTCTCTGAGGTGGGGTGGGGATTGGGTTCTTTGGGAGATGACCTCAAGGAAGATGTGGTGACCATCCTGGCTAAGAAGAATGGAGGCCATGTGCCAGTGTTGCCCAAAGCAACAAGCAGAGAAATGATAATGGGAAGATTGCAAGTTTTCTGTGATTGGGCCAGATCAGCTGCAACACCTTACTGGGTGAAGTGTGCCAGGGTGGGCTGCACGGTTTGGTGCAAATTTCAGAAACTCCAACTGATGTGGGCCCTATGAGATAAGGTGGGGGCATCAGGCCAAATTGAGACAGGAACCTGAGAGTCCATATTCATTGTACAGATCACAGCAGTGGCTATGGGGTGGACCCTGCAGTGGTTGCATGGTGTGGGCCTCAAATTACTGTAATGAGTAATGTAGAAGCCAATGAAATATGGGGTTTCTGTAGTCCAAAAGTGAAGTAGTATACTTTATTAAATTGTTCAAGTCACCCCAGTAAAGGTGAGCTGATGAATTTCACTTCTGGGTACTGTGTGATTATTTTTCCCTACCATCCTGGGCCCTGTCTAGTTTAAATTCATATGATAAGGTGGCTTCCAGTGCTGAAAAGTTTACAGAGGGGATCCCGGAAAATTGTACCATCCAGCAAACCCCTTGCACAGGGAAAGCAAAGAGACAAATTAATAACAGCTATATTTTCAATTCTGCTCCTTGTATTGTGGACCTGAGAGTCTGTATTCATCATATGTCTCATGGCCGCAGCTATGGGGAGAACCTGGAATTACCTACTCTCTATTATGCCTGGTAATAATGCTGGATCTTATGGCCTGCACTCCAATCTACTAAAGCTGGCAGCCACCTCCATAGCACTCCCCATTGCCAAAATCCTAGATCTCTCCCTCTCTTCCGGCATTCTTCCTGATGTGTGGAAGGTTTGCCAGAGTTACTCCTGTCTTTAAAATTAGTGACCCCAAACTTACGGACAACTATTTCCCCATAGCCATTTACTCTCAGTCCTCTCTAAAACCTTTGAGAGGATCATATCATCCCAGCTCACTAACTGTATTTCCAAACACAATCTCCCCTTCCCTGTTCAACTTGAGTTTAGGAAAAAACACTGTACCTCCACAACCTTGGCCAAACTATCCAATGACATCAGCCTACTTATGGACTCTAGTCTCCTAACTGGTGTTGTGTTTATTGATCTCACAAAGGTTTTGGAACTGGTCAAGGCCTCGCTCATCTGCACCCAACTAATCTCCCTAGATGTCTCTCCTCCTGACATTTCCTGGTTTAAAAGCTATCTAACTAGCAGAAAACAGCAAATTAGACTAGTCAATTGCCTCCAACCTTGCAGAGGTAACTGGTGGTGTTCTGCAAAACTCCATCCTAAGCCCACTTTTCTTCGCTATTTATATAAATAATATAGTCTCCCAGATATTGCCATCCATTTTCTCTGCAGTATGCAGATGATCTCGTCCTACACTATAGTGCAGCTACTGTTCCCGAGATCTGGCAAACCCTCTCTGACTCCTTTGTGCTCTTTCAGACAAAGGCAATGCTCTTTGGCTACAATATAAAATGCTTGTGTGACATCCTCCAAACTCTCCCTTGTCTGTGCTAATGTATCCCCACTACAGGAAGTAAGCACTTTCAAATATCTGGGTGCTCTGCTAGACCCCTTCCTTAACTTCCCCCATGTTTCTACGATCTGCAAATCAGTGAGTACTGAACTGGGCTTGGCCTTTATTGTCAAACATTATTTATTTCCTGTTGCCTAGCTGCCCATAGCTCAAAGGGTACTCCTACCAGGGCTCACTTATAGCCTGCTGGCATTCCCAGGTGCTAGCAAAACCATCCTTTCTTAATGAGATGTAACATACAATAATGTATGTCATTTTACCTTGGCCACCACTAAACTCACACACTACTGCCTCCTCTATACTAGTCTGGGTTGGCCTTCCCCTGTTGGCCAGCATTCCCTTACTGTGGATTGTTTTATTGCCATGAAGTCAGACTCTCCATTTCCTTAGCACCTACCTGCCACACCCGTTCCCTACCTACTCACTGAGACCAGTGGATTCTCAACCTCTCCTTATGTGTAGATGTCCCAAGGACCTTGGAAAACTGACTTTGCAGTCTATGTCCTAACCTTCTTTAATTTCCTTCCCCCAGACTTACATTGCTCTCCCAGTCACTCAGTTTTCTACAAGGAACTAATTACTCACTGTGCCTGGCTAGTCCTTGCTCTTGTCCTTCATATAGTTAGCTAATACAGCCTAGCCTACCCTAGCACTATAAACTTTTTTCTTTAAAATCTTGATGAGTTAATGCTAATTTATTTGTAATCACCTCCCTCATAATAAGCTAATTTTTATTCTTGTTTTACCAATAATTACCTCAGTCACTGATATTATCTTCATGTCACCTGACAGAAACATAGAAACTGATGTCAGATAAGGACCGCTAGGCCCAACCACTCTGCCCATCTTTTCCACCTGCTGTAGAAACCACAGACCCTACATGATCTCCAGCTTTGATCTCTTTCCTACCACTAGGGTTCCCCTATGCCTATCCCATGCATTTTTGAAATCCCCTACCGAATTTGCCCCCATCACCTCTGCTGGGAGTCTGTTCCATGCATCCACCCACCCTTTCTGTGAAGAAATACAGTACTTTCTCATGTTACCCCTTAGTCTACCTCCTTCCAGCCTCATATTGTGACCCGTTGTTCTAGACCATCTCTTTTTCTGAAAGATGATGTCCTCCTGTACCTTATTTAAGCCCTTGAGATATTTGAAGGTCTCTATCATATCCCCCCTTTCCCTCCTCTCCTCCAGGATATACATATTAAGGTCCCCCAGTCTCTCCTCATATGACTTATGGTGCAGGCCTTGCACCATTTTTGTTGCCCTTCTCTGAACTGCCTCTACCCTGTCTATGTCCTTATGGAGACATGGCCTCCAGAACAAGACACAGTACTTCAGATGAGGTCTCACTAATGATTTGTACAGAGGCATCACCACCTCCTTCCTTCTGCTTATGATACCTCTCCCTATGCACCCCAGTACCCCACTGGCTCTTCCCATAACCTTGGCACATTGTTTGGCCACTTTTAGGTCATCTGATATGATTACCCCCAGATCCCTTTCCTGTTTGGTGTCTGTCAGTATCTCTTCCCCCATCATGTAAGCCTCCCTTGGGTTCCTGTGCCCCAAATGCATTATTTTATACTTTTTGGCATTGAATCTTAGCTGCCATACTCTTGACCATTACTCTAGTTTACCTAGGTTCCTACTCATTTTTTCCACATCTCCGGAGTGTCTACCCTGTTGCAGATCTTAGTGTCTTCTGCAAAGAGGCTTACCTTTCCAGAGAGAAGAGTAAGCACCCAACATAACTCCAGAAGTGTATATATAGGGAATATGCCATGCCCCAACTGAGAATGTAATTGCTATTCTTCCTGAGTACAGTTTGACCTTTGACATCATGAGTGGCATAGCCAAGAGTGATGTCAAAGGTCAAACTTAACAAGGGGAGAATATTAATGGTATTCTCGTCTTGGGCTGTGGCATATTCCACATATACAAGGTGGCTTTGTTTCAGTGTTTTAAACTTGTTATTTTACCTTTTTTCAAATTTTCAGATGGCCAAGCATAGTTGAGGATGACCAAGCGGGGGTTTCTTGTTGTGACCCAGATGCTTTGGGTGTGTCTTTGCACCATGATATTGTGGCTGTGGATCGTAAGTGGGCCAGGAAGTGCTGCTTGACTGATTGGGCATTCGCAGTGGTGAAGGGAGCAGGCATTGCTTAAACAGTGAAGACAGGGAAAAGGCATTCAGTGGTGGCATGTTGCCTAAGGAACTGCCAGTCAGAAAGAGCTGCAGTATGTGCAGGGAATGTGGAGATAGGTACTGTAAGAGGATGGGGATTGTATTTTGAATGCTGATTTCAATAGTACAGGAGAAAAAATAATGTTAGATACTGTATAGTTTGGGAGCAGGCTTCTTAAATAATGACTGACTACTTTTTCATCTGAGTTGGAAGGAAGAATGTGAAAGTGCATGGTGTGTGGCAGCAGAGAAATGAAACTGATGAGTGGGAACTAGTGTGCAGCTAAGCAGGAGAATTCTGAATAAGCTGCATGCACTGCTGGCTCCAACCAATCCCCATCTACTGTGTGGATAAATTCTGTTGAGGGGGGACCTGTAGTGAGGATAAACAGCGTATCCTCACTGTAGGTATGACCACCCTCTATATATGAGAAACATTTGCCAGAATTTATCCTCACTGCCATTGCATAAATATATATACGTAGGGCTGGATATTCAGACCACGCCCCGGCTGTGGCGCAAGCCTGGGCGCAGCGCAACTGGGCTGTGCCAGGGCATGGACCAGGTGATATTCAATGGTGTTGCACCATGGCTCAGCACCGTTGAATATGGCACTGAGGGTGCACACACTGCACCAGTGCAAGTGGCAGAATGGGAGCAGGGGGATGTGCCAGTGCAAGTGCAGTTGCGATAGGTGCATCACCCGCGATATTCAGCATTGGCCATGTAAATGAGGCCATTATGTATGCAAGGCACAAATGGGGCCATTTACATGTCATTATGGCCCCATTTGCATGTGGTGTGCCGATCCCCAGCAACTTGCACCTGGCACCCTGCAAGGCAGCAGCCATCGGGGACTGATGCCCTGCAGTCCCATGGTGGTCTCCACTCCTGTTCGCCCAATCACGGGCATAAGTAAATATAAATTCCCTGGTGGTCCAGTGGACTGCCCTCCAGTGCCCGATCATGGGCATATGTAATATCATATGCCCTGGTGGTCCAGTGGAAACCTCCCCATCACCCGATCATGGGCATAAGTAATATAAAAATCCCTAGTGGTCCAGTGGAAACCCCCTCATCACCCGATCGCGGGTGGATATTGCAAACAAAGCCCTGGTGGTCCAGTGGTACCCCCCTTCAAACCCGCCCACTGAGGTCCCCCGCCACCCAGCACCCCCCAGTCAGCAGTGGGCAGCAGCACCCCACCCGCATGCCACCCAGCCGCCTGCCGACTGACAGCATACAATACTGCGTGGACCAATGGGTGCACAGACCATACTGTACTACATAGGCCCGATATGTGCTTGCCTGTGGGTGGCCAGGACTTGCTCCTGGTTTTACCAGGCACATCTTTGTGCCCCCCTGAGCAGCACAAGGTGGGCTTGTGCCAGCATATGCACCACACATCCCAGGCTGAATATCAGGATGTGTCTCATATGCATGGGCACACCCCCCACACTTGTGCCGCATACATTACCGATACGCCCCGGTGCATCTGGAGTTGCACAGTGCAACTTGCCCCTTTGAATATCGTGCCAAGGCACATTGGTGGGTTGCACATAGCGCAACCACTTTGAATATCCAGGCTGTACTGTATATATTTTCTCTCCATACTTAAAGTAGTCAGTGAAAGTGGGTAGGTGGAGGAAAGAGATCTTTAGTCAAAGTTTTGGGGCACATTGAGATTTTTCTTTTAATTTTTAACAGGTAGAGTGGGTAACCTCACTCAGGAAATTAATTTTGGGGGTGAGGGGTATAAGAAAGCTCTGTGAATCAGGTGTGTGACTTGGGGGAGGAGCTGCCAGAGGCTTAGTGGGGACAGGCAATTGGGGGACACCAGAAAGCAGGAAAAGTAGATAAAGGAGTAATATCCAGCATGACCCATCACGCTCATCTCCCATCACATGAGTGACACAAAGAAGGAGTGAAGCATCTACCCAAGTAACTTCTGCAGGGCATTTGCAAGATAACAGCTGTCCACAGGAGACTGCAGAGTGTTATCCATGGACAAGCACCCCTGATTGGCCAACTACCTCGCAGACAGTACTACTTACAGGAATATGTAATAACCTTAAGGTACAGGCACTTATCATATAAGCATACATGTCAGGATCTGAGTTCTACTGTATTTTTATTGAGGATCATAATGCCTTTGCTATTATTCTGATTGTAACACTTGGGAGATGCTTCTATTTACACCATTGTATAATGATTAATTAGGCAATACTGCCATCTTTAGTGATAGGGCAGAACTGTAACTGCATATGTAACTGCAAGTGTCCTTCATGATATACAAGACCTATTGTCTTAGCTATCTGTTACTTTTGCTAGCTCAGCATGCTTTCCCAGGCTAGTGAGGAGTCAGGCTATTTGCCACTGACCAATTATTATGTTTTTATATATCTTTTTAGCTGTTGCTATGATGATTACCGGGTTATAAGACCATTTTGCATAGCACCTGATCTCTGAGAAGAGATGTATTGCTACCTATAGGCAAGAAAGAGTGGAAGCATTCTCCCGCTGATCACACTGTTTGGTTGTCAGCCTGCTTTATATACAAGAAATAAATCACTTTTTGTGCTGGATACCACTTGTCTGTCGTTTCTTCACTTTAGTGCAGTTCCAACAAGAACCTGAGAAGGTGATGGTTTTACCATCCTGTTACATTTGGTGACCATGTGCAAGTTGGAATGTACAAAGTGAGGATTCCGTTCGAGTTCATTGAACTGAATGTCAAATAGTGTAGTGCATTTTTTCCTACTTGGACCTACTCGTACTTACAGTGGTTGTTCTCTTACTGACTTTTACTGTTTGGGTTTCAGGTATGGCAGACCCACACCTAACCACTGGTATACTCCCTCTGCGAGTAGCAGCGTACCGCCTTCGGCACCATTTGCCCATGAGGGACTGGAAAGCCATTGGGTGATGGAGGATTTGAGTCCAGTCTTTTGACTGCTTTCTTTGTTTGTGTATCTACCTCTTTGTTTGGCATGCCTGAATTGTGTACAGAACTGAGACTCGATGTCTCTAACTATCTTACCTCCCATGGAGGCTGGACTGATTTCACACTGGACGCAAAATCGGCAGAAGACCTCTTGCTTATGATCTCTGATCAATATCTAGACTCAAAGCACAAAGCAAAAAAATACCACACTAAAGGTCTCTTGGTCGCAGCTCTACATACAGCTGTAGAAAGTTTGTTAGCATGATGTGCTTCCCTTGAGCTGCAAAACGCTTCTCTAAAAAAAGAGATGGGCTTGCAGGCATCAGAGTTACTGAAAAGGGAACAGAAACTAGTGGAGGAGACACAGTCACTCTGTGACCACAATAACAGACTGTTGCACTGTACTGCTCAAGACTCTGAGCGTGAATTATGCATGTTAAGAGATGACAATGAAAGGTTGAAATGTGATGAGAACAGCTATCTTATTTGAATGACATTTTGAGTAACGTGAATGAAAGTTTGAGAGAGGATAATGTTGAATTGAAGGAAGAGAATGTGAGGTTGATGCATGAGCTAGACAAAGAGCTTAGGGAGAACGTTGAATTGGGTGCTGTGTACCGAGTATTGCAGTGTGAGGTTGAGAAGGGTATTGAGCAAGCACTGCAAAAGTTTGTCATAAGAAACGTAGAGAAAAGATGTCAAGAATGCACCATCAGCGAGAGGTTCTCACTGGCCATGTAAAAGCCATGAATGGTTTTCAGTATGCACCCATAGACATTACATCATTGGGCGATGACGATTCTGATTATGAGGACATAGGCCGCCTCATCATGTCCAAACTCCCGCCCCACAGGGCGGTGGCTTTTATCAGTCATTCCTAAGATGGTGGTCACGTTAGCCTGCCCCCTTGTCATGTTGGCCCGCCTTCTACATTGCCAAGCAAAACCAAATTTGGCAGCCCCCATGATACGGGAGGCCGACCACCTCCGAGTAGGAGCATGCTTCCATTGGCTCCCCTTTCCAGGGAAAACAATTTGGAAGTGTGCAGCATGATACAGGAAGCCTTCACAAATCTAGCAACATCGGATGGACAGTCATCCATGCAAGAGCAGATTGAGTGCATGTTCGAAAATGCTGTAACCTAGGAACATGCGTTCAAAGCAGTCACTGATGTGGCAGTGGAAGCTGCCCTTCATAGTGCTCTGGGTCATGAGGAAGTGACTACCACTCCCCATATGCCCATGTCCAATCCCCTACAAGTCGCTCACTCTGTTCAACAAATTGTACAAGGCATGAGACAGATGGGCCCGACTGACAACCTCAGTTGTCATTTGGAGAAGGTATGCTCCCTATGCAAGAAGCTTTCTCTCCAACCTGAGTACCAGGTTCAAGTCCTGAGGCAGACCATCGAGCTTACCCTCTGGGCCAAACTTCCAGAGGCCATCTGCAACTGTGAGACACTCGATTACAACAATATCTAACAGGCGCTCCTTGCTGCCAATGCCTCAGGTATCGTTGGAGCCTGCTTGGCCTACAAGGTTAAGCAAAATGTGAAGGAAAGCTCAGCAGCTTACTATCAACGGTTGTGGCTCATCTATGAGGCCGGCAAGGGCCTAGTGGGTGAGAACACCAGCAAAAATCAAATTGAGTACAAGGATTTGTACATCTGGAACATGACTCTGGTTCTCTGGGAAAAGGTTGAACTCAACATTTGCCCACAGACAGATACCTTTGAAGAGATCCTCACCAAGACGGAGCATGCCTTCCAGGTTTACCTCTGTAACCTAGCTTCTGGTAAGAACCCCAACAAGGCCACCACCATCCAAACTCTGATGGCCCAGGGAGCCATGGCCCAAGTTGCCACAGTAAATCCTACCCCCACCCACTATATAGTGGAAGGTAACAATGATAAATAGGAAGCCCCTTCTGATGGCAAGAAGTCACACAAGGGAAGGGGGAACTGGAACTATAAGAATAACCGGTACTACAACAATAACAACAGGAATTAGAAAAACTCAAATTCTGATGGCAAGTAGCATAATGGGCCTAGCTATTGGACCCTTAGGGTCAAGAACAAGACCCTCCAAAAACAACTGGAGGAGACCTGTGCTGAAAAGGAGGCCACATCCACACATTCCTTGGCAGCCCTGGCACCCGCTAGTAACACCAACCCTTTCTGGCCTTCAGCTACTGAACAACTGAGCAGCCGAGGGAAGAACCCTTTCATGGCATCGAGCACTGACCAGGCCAATGTGATGAACTAGGAATCACCAATGGAACAGGCCCAGATCATGGCTCTGACATCAAAGGCACAGTATTCGTGTCCTGTGAAGTACTGAGAGGAGGCCCAATGAGCTCCTGTAGGCCTCAGGTCGCAGGGACAGGATGATGAAGAAGAATCTCAGAACTACACTGATTGACAATTACAGGCCCCAGTCCAGATTGTGAGTGATTGGCTTGTCGACACAAATAAATGGCCCTGCGTAAGGGCCACAGTTGGGGGCTGCCAACTAGACATGCTTCTGGATACAGGAGCTGCCATGTCTGTTCTCCATGATGAGAACCCAGCCATGTCTGCCTGGTCTACTGGCTGGAAGACCAGCATACGGGGTGTAGATGGTACTCAGCTACACACCTATCAATCTGTATCTTTACCTGTGCAGGTAGGCCATCTCAAGACTGATTTTGTCTTTGACCGCATGGTAATACGTCATCACCCCAGCATACTGGGAATTGATTTCCTTGCACAGCATGGCTGTGTTGTGGACCTAGCTAACAGGTTATTGCTACAGATCAAGGGACAATGTCATGCTGTCACCATATTGGACTCACATGCGGTGGCAACCATCTCCTATAACAACAAGGAGTATGAAGTCATGGCTCTATTCAAAAGTCATTACTTGTTTTCTGAACTTTCACCCTTGTTACAGGAACATCTTGATGTGTTTGCTGTCAACAAACATGATTGTGATAGAATGCACACTACCATTGAGATTCCAGGACCTAACCCTGTGAGGCAGAAGCAGTACCTGTTCCCTGCTGAGGCCCTACCCTCATTGAGGGAGACCATCCAGTCACTGCTACAACAAGGAATGATTAGGGCTTGTGTCTCTACTGTCAATTCACCCATTTGGCCTGCGAAAAAGCCAAATGGAGCTTGGGGGCTCACAATTGACTACAGGAAACTTAATCAAGTCACCCCAGCTGTGCCCCAACTATGGCATCAGTCCCCGATGTGCTCAAGTTGCTGACCCCAACAAAAAGTAGTTCTCAGCTCTTGACATCTCTAATGGCTTCTGGTCACTCCCATTAGCACAGGAAAGCCAATACAAATTTGCCTTTACCTTTGATGGGAGCCAGTATACCTGGACCTTTCTGCCCCAGGGCTTCCATAACAGCCCTTCCCTCTTCTATATCCACATGATGGATGCTATGCAGGGGTTTTCCACACCCCAGTGCCTCCTGCAGTATGTGGATGACTTGCTTTTAGCAACTGCCACAAAAGAAGAACAGTTGGCCCTTCTAGATGAATTGCTGATTCTCCTTAGGAGAGCAGGCCTCAAGTGCAATCCCTCCAAACACAATTGTGTGAAAAAGAGGTAATCTTCCTTGACCTACATATCACAGACCAAGGGAGAAGCCCAGCTGTCAAAAAGATTCAGGGCTTTCAAGATCTGCCACTTCGTACAAGTGTGGCAACACTCAGACACATTCTAGGAATGGTAAACTATTCCAGAGATTTCATCCCTGACTTTGCCTTGAAGGCTACTTCCCTGTATGAACTGCTGAAAAAGAATGTCCCATAGACATGGGGCCCCACATACACTGAAGCTGTTATGCAGCTTAAACAGGCCTTAGCCTCAGGCCCAGCACTGATAAACCCTAACCCAAGATTACCTTTCCATTTGGAAGCTGCCACTTCTGATGTGACCATATCTGCAGTGCTGGCACAAAAGTACAATGGGTATCACAGACCCATTGCTTACGCATCCCGGATGCTATCCTCCCATAGAGAGAAAGTACAGTCTCTGTGAAAGGACAATCTTAGCGACTTTTTGGGCTGTCAAGCACTTTCTGTACATCATCGGGTATGCCCCTATTATCTTGCATACCTGCCACACCCCAACTAACTTTTTACTTTCAGACAAAGTAAAAGATGGATCAGTCTCTAACACCAGACTAACCCATTGGTCTTTGCTTTTGCAAGACAGGTACATCAAGGTACTGCCTGCTAAAATGCCCGCAATCTTGGCCCATGGCCTACTATACATAGGTAAGCCCCATGACTGTGCACTCCAACCACCTGGCCTACCTGACCCAGGGCCATTTTTACCAGCTACACCTGAGGTCCTGGAAGATACCACCATGTTTTGCATCTTTACAGATGGCTCTGCCTCCTATGTGGATGGAGAGCATGTAGCAGGGCTTGAGGTGTTCATTCTAGAACAGGAAGGTGATTTCAGGTGCATTGCTAGAAAATGCACTGTTATCTCCTCACAGTATGCAAAGCTGGCTGCTGTGGCCTGTGCACTGGAGATCATGCCCCATGGTGACAGGGATGCCATCATTTTTGTAGACTCCAACTTGGTCTGCTCATCACTCACAGAGTTCTTTCCATTTTAGCAGAAGAACAGTTTTATATAATCTGATGGTACCCCGTCAAATATGGGGAACTGTTTGTGTATATACATACTCTGACTCAGATGTTTACTCATAAGCTGTACATTCACAAGATAAGGGCTCACTGTAAGGGGAGGAGAAATGGACAATGACTCATTCACTAGGTGTAGCAACTATTGTGGCATCTATCATAGCTTCTAGCAAAAAAACGGTACTAGAACCTGCACTGGACCTCTCTGCTGCACAAAAAGCAGATCCTGAAATAAGGGATGTGTTCAAATTCCTAGACAGAGGAATTGAACAGCCACTGCCTGTTGGCAGTCCATATAAAAGGCACTCGGACATATACTCTTGTCCAGTGATCAGAAGCTCATCTGGTATCACAAACAGGATACAGGTGATAAATTGTGGATTGCACCATGATCTCTGCGAACTGAATTTATTCATATGGTTCATGACACTCCCACTGGTGGACACCAGGGGACAGAAAACACCCTTCTGAGACTCAAAACAGTCATCTGGTGGCCTGGTATGGAAAAAGAAGTAGAACACTATGTGGACAACTGCATAATGTGTGCTCAAAATAATCCAATATCAGTAAAAAGAAATGCCAAATTGCTGCCCAAAGACAATCTGGACCATGGAATGAGATACAGATCAATTTCATTGGCCCTCTTACCAACTCCAGTAAAAACAACAAGTATGCACTTGTTGTCACAGATTTGTTCTTCAAGTGGGTAGAAGCATTTCCCACTAAGAACAACATGGCAAAGACAACAGCCAAGATCCTGGTAGATCAATTGTTCTCCAGGTGGGGTCTACCCTTAAAGGTAGACTCAGACCAGGGAACTAGCTTTGTGGCTGAACTGATGTAACAGACACTCCAACTTCTTGGAGTTGATCAAAAATTCCACATTCCTTACCACGCTCAATCCTCAGGCCAGGTAGAAAGAGCTGACAGATGCATCAAACAGATGTTATGCAAATAAATTGATGATAATCCCAAGGATTGGGATTCCCTCTGGCCACTGCTACTGATGGCAATTAGGGGTACACCTGCAGCCACTACTCAGTGTACATCTTATGAAGTTATGACTGGTAGAGCTATGAGATTACCTGAGCATCTACTGATTGATCTTCATACCCCTACCTCAAATAGAGTATCTGTAGACAAATAAGTTGAAAAGCTTCATGATGACATCATGAAGACACACCTGTTTGCTGTCAAGCAGATGGGCAAAGCTCAACAACAAGCTAAAGCTAATTTTGACAAGCATGTCAAAGAAGTTGTCTGGCAAGTTGGAGAGCAAGTTATGCTTCTGCAATACAGATAACCCATACATTCATTTGCCAGTAAATGGGAAGGTCCCCATCCCATTGTCAACAAACTCTGCCCTGCTGTGTATCAGGTCAGAGTACAACAGCAGAAAAAGACCGCTGACAAGTGGTTCCATGCTAACCAATTTAAAATTGTATAAAGGTGACTAAATTTACTTTTCCTAACCCCTTTGGGCAGAATAGTACTTGCACTTAATCAACCCTTTTTGTTTTCTTATAGATATCAGCAAGATGGCTATCTTGCACCCCTTTCTCCTACTGGTGGGACTACTGACTGTGAATGCATCCCCACATAAAGCCCCACAGACTCATAAGGAATGTTTGCAACACTTTCTTGGTAAACTTGAACATTCAGCCCCTATCGCTGTACAGATTAATGTTCCCAACAAAATGATTAAAGTTACTCAAGGCTCAGATGCCTTTCTGGATGCTGTAGTGGTTGCCCCAGATAAATCTTCACTCTCCATACAATGACAAACTGATGCCATGGGCTTCATGATCCCTGTAGCTCACCTGTCCAAGGGTACATTCCATGGCTGGCCTGATACTGACATTTCTAAAAATGGTACTCTTTCTATCAGACAGACCACTCCTAGACATACTGGTCAGTACAATCTCACTACTTTAATAGATCCTGCCTATGTGACTGCCTCTTTCCAGAGGAGGCACATGCTTTCTGTCTTCAAAACTATACAGCTTCTGAAGCTCTTTATCTTTCTGTAGTCCCACCAAGTCAGGAAGAACTGACTGCCTGCCTTCCTCAGGAGGATGGCCTTCCTAGTGGTTTGACTGCCACATCACTACTTGGAGCCCTGATTAATAATGTGCAATTCATGCACGTCCCAGTTATTTTCAATCTCACACATTGAAATATGGCTGAATTTGGTTTCTGTCACACAAGCAATACCTCCAAATTTTACAGTATGATGCTTACTGATATTGTTGCTGTTTATCAGACACGCACAAATGATCCCATAGGTGGACCTCACACCACTGAACATGTTGGAGTCTTTAGACCTGCCCCTCAGGACTATGTTAAACCCAAATCACGTGCACACACCCAGTGGGATGCAACTGACATAGCTGGTGCTGCTTGATCTGTCTCTGGCATAACTGGAGCAGCCTATCATAACTGGCCTCTTTGACTCAGGTATATCCTCTTGGAATAGAGGGGATATCACTTCCATTAAGATTCAGACCCTTAAATTTCAACAGACTGTTAATAACGATGTAATGCCCCTTATACTTTTACAAGGTGTAAATTCTTTCAGTAATGAAGAACGTTATACTGTGTACAATATGCAAGAGATTGCCCAAGGGTTCAATGATACCAAACAAAAACTTAATGACCTTATTTTTCAAAATAACCATGAGGCGGACAAGCAATATATTGGATGTGAAATCCTATGTTCTGCTTATGGCTCCTATGTTATATCTACTGTTAGCACTGTCTTCAGAGATTTGGAATCATGCAAAATTCCAGATATAATAAATGATCTCAGAGTGGGTAAATGGCATTGCCCACATTGCAAAACTACTGGTTGCATATCTATGTGATTAAAGAATATGCTAAACATCTCTATGGCTACTGTTTGAAATATTGGTCAGATTTCTACGTTTCCTAATCAAGCACCTTGCTATTTCACTAAGTCATGTTCTATTAAGGAGAATATGTTTATTACATTCACTGTAATGAACTGAGTTACCCTCAATGCTCATCTACCATCAATTCCTCCAGGCATGGGTGACACCCCATAAGAACTGTTGCACAAAGAAAGGCTACTACTTCCTCTGCCGATGTGACGTTTTCGATATTGTGAAACCAGTTTGCAGCTATGCTCTTGAACATCTTGACTGGGCACTGACACTGGGTGATGAATTGTCATCCAGTCTTACTGATGTTGATCTAGATGATGACATCCCTCCTGCTGCATCTTCAGTGCAAGACACTGAAACAACTCTATCCTGAAGCTACCTTGAAGAGATACATCGCTTCACTACACGGCTCACCAACCTGTCCTTTTCCTGTCCAGTACATCTACATTGATGGTGGGTGCCTTGAGTAAGAGTTACCTATACTTCTGATGGCCAGTACTGCATTGTTACCAGTTATCCCAGCTTCTCCTATGGTACTAAGATTTGTCAAGTTACTAAACTTAACTTTTGTTTTACTCCACAGAAAAAAACTTTTATTGGTCACACTGTGATCACACCTGTTCTTTTCCCTGAACAAGACGTTATTGATACTGATCAACAATACTTGCTTGCCCTGTCTCAATACTGTATCTGCCTATTTTTAATGTACACATCGATCCCTTGACATTCTCTTTAAAGTCTCTTTTAGCAAGAAAAGATGCTCATTTGATTTATATTAGTAATAATATAACCAAAGCTACTAATGCACTTAATGACCTTATCCATGATGGTGATTTGAGTCTTGCAGTAGTCAACACTTGACTAGAACTCACTTTTAAGGTTTTTGTTGTGATTCAAGCATTTTTGATTATCTTTCTCATATTCACTCTGTGCTGCCTGCTATGTACCCTAAGACAACATCAAGAAGAACTCAAATTCCTTTACAAGGCTAGTGCGTCAGGCTTGTAAATGACTTTTAGCTCCATCCCTACCAGCTAACTTGGGATTGTTGCCCCTTCTGAGGCAACAAGGGGGGGAGAATGTTATCCATGGATCAGCACCCCTGATTGGCCCCCTACCTTGCAGACAGCATTACTTATAGGTATATGTAATAACCTTAGGGTACAGGCACTTATCATATAAGCATAAGTGTCAGGATCTGAGTTCTACTGTATTTTTGCTGAGAATCATAGTGCCTTTGCTATTATTCTGATTGTAACACTTGGGAGATACTTCTATTTACACCATTGTATAATGATTAGTTAGGCAATACTGCCATCTTTAGTGATAGGGCAGAACTGTAACTGCTTATGTAACCGCAAGTGTCCTTCATGATATACAAAACCTATTGTCTTAGCTATCTTTTACTTGTGCTAGCCCAGCATGCTTTCCCAGGCTAGTGAGGAGTCAGGCTATCTTCCACTGACCAATTATAATGTTTTTTATATGTCTTTTTAGCTGTTACTATGATGATTATCTGGGATATAAGACCCTTTTGCATAGCACCTGCTCTCTGAGAAGAGACGGACTGCTACTTATAGGCAAGAAAGATTGGAAGTATTCTCCCAGTGATCACACTGTTTGGTTGTCAGCCTGCTTTATATACCAGAAATAAATCACTTTTTGTGCCAGACACCACTTGTCTGTTGTTTCTTTACTTTAGTGCAGTTCCAACAAGAACCTGAGAAGATGATGGTTTTACCATCCCATTACAAGGGGAACACCCAATAAAAGTAAGAAGGTAACACATTTCTGGTTACTGGAACAACCAGCCAGGAGGAAGGCAACTACAGACTGTAACCATACTACAAGTGGATGAGGAGTAGTAGGCACCCATAATAAGGTAGGTACAAGTAGGATGGTTTAAAAGGGAGAACAAGAGACATCCTGTGTAGGGTAGTATAACAAATCAGTTTCAGAGAAGCAAAATGGAGAGATAGGAGTAGAAACAGGAATAGGAAGGAGGCTGAAGGTAAACAGAGACATCTGAATAGACACTGAGCAAATTAAGGAAAGATCATGACAGTGGTACAGTGCAATGGTTGTGGGGCTGCAGTCTTTCAGGACACCTTCTGGAGACTGAGGTGGTGCCCCATTTGAACTCACATCTCTGAGCTGTAGGCAGAGGTTGCTGGACTCTAGTCAGATCCTGCAGTGGTACAGAGGACCTTCTGTCCTAACCAGGGACCAACAAGTCTGCTGCCACTCACCCAGAGGATGCCTCAGCAGAGACTGAGTAGATGGACCTCGGTGGGCTCCAGGAGGATGGCAGTGGTGGGAAAGGTTCACTCTCCTCCATCTATACTACTGCAGAATTTCTTTACTATACTGGCAGGATGGGACAGCAAGGAGGAGGCACCTGTCACAATGAGAAGGTGGGGGGTCTTAAGAAGTTGAGGCCCCAAGAAGGGAGGAAGGCCCCCAGCCTGACAGTAAGCAGATGCTGGTATTCTATTGTCAGGGGGATAGATTTGGGAGCAGGGGTGGGAAGGATAGGGAGGTGGAATGCCTGAGTGGTACTTTTGCTAGGAGGGATACAGTGTGTACCTTGAGGAATGCTAGGACAGCAGGAGCTGGGAGGGAGCTAGACTTCATTGTCCATCAGGAGATGAATGACCTAGCAAGGGATAAGGTAGGGGTAGTGCAGGGTAACTTCAGGGAGTTTGGGAGGGAACTAAAGCAGGTAGCATGCATGACAACTTTGTCTTGCCAGGGAGTTGCAAGGGTTCTCTTCACCCAGACATTTAATTAAGCAATAATGCCCAACAGATTGTGTGTCATGTTGGGATAATGTCACACCTCAGGTGGTTGGACATAAGGCCACAGGCATCCAACACCTGAGAAGTGACAATATCCCAGCAAGACACATACCCTGGGGGGCATTATTGCTATTATACAATGGCTCTTATTTATTAATACTGTGGGGAAAAAAATGAGCACATGTACATGGCTAAAACATTTCATAGTTAGACAGAGAGCAATTGTCACATCTCCTTTATACTGTGGGAACATCTCTTTTATAGTATTAGTTTAACAGTTTTATTTTTTTTTTTTTAGGAAACACTTCCCATGTGAAATCACTGCATCGTGGGTATGCAAATAATCAATTGTCTGGTATCACTGTAGTGTGTTATGCGATACCATGCATTAGGTATTTGCATACCCATGATGCAGGATGACAACAGGAGGGAAAAAGACATAAAAAAGCAGCAATGATGCAGTGCATTCACATGTGGTGTGTTTCCTCATAAAAAATAAAACTGTAAAACTAATACTATAAAACAGATGTTCCCACAGTATAAAGGAGATGTTCTGAGACTTGTTCTCTGCCTAACTATAAAATGTTTTTGTCATGACAAATATGTTAGCCCCACAATATTAGTAAATAAGGTTTTTATATGAAACTAAGCTTTTTCCACTTTAGCTACAAGACATCAAACTCTCTTGGTAAGATGTGGTCATGTATATGGCTGGACTTCATGCAGTGATGTTATACTGAGATAATATCACTGTTCCAAACACACACTGACCAATTAGAGGTCAGGGATTTTTTTTTGCCATTGTATAATGATTGATTGAATGCACAGTGCATGGAGGAGGGCTTCAACTACATTGGGGATTGCTGGCCAGCTGGGACACTACAGGCTTGTATAAGGGAGACGGCCAACATCTTTCCAGGAAGGGGACCGCAGTCCTTGGTGGAAGGTTTAAAATGCTATTCTGATGAGCATTTAAACTAGCAGGGAGAAGCCAGTTAATCAAATAGAGGCAACAATTGCCCCCCCGGCCCAGATGATGGAGCAGCAGGAAGGGTGGGAGGGCCTGGGGGTTAAAACTGCCTTAAGGCAGGGGAGCAGAAAGGCAGGGATGGGGACAAGAAAGAGGAAAAGAGGTATAAAACTCATGTAAGTGAGGGTAGAGGATTGAAAGAGACAAGGAATGAGGAAGATAAAAAGGTAAGAGGAAAGTCAGAGGGAACTACAGGGGTAGACACAATCAGAAATGGGTGAAGGAATCAAGGCAGGGGGAAAGAAGGTGTACAGCACAATGTTCACCAATGCAAAGAATTTCGGAAACAGAATTCCAGACCTGGACACCATTATGGCACAGATTGACCTGGATTTAGTGGCCATAATGGAGTCATGATGCCCTAAGCACCATGACTGGGACATGGCCATAACAGGCTACCCTATGTTTAAGAGAGACAGGGCAGGGAAGTGGAGAGGAAGGATTGTTTTATATGCAGTGATGAAAGTGAACAGGAACGCACAGGAACTTAGTTTCTGACTTTTTTTGCAGCAGGAACGGTGTTCCTGTACTTCTTCCCACTGACACCAGAACTGGAATTGTTAAACCAGCTACATAATGACAGTTTCTGAGCCTGTGATCTAAAATCAGGGATTCCTTAACTACATTTGACTTGTACAACAATTCTATTTTCCTAGAAATACTTCAATATCTCTAACTGAATCTACCTATGTCTAAACAGATAGATGTGTCTTGACACAGCTATCCTTCAGATTGAGGATCTTCATTCTGCATTTCATATTTGCCAGTGTCTAAGTTCCTGTACTTCTCATCTACCACTTGCACCACTGTTTATATGTGAATAAGGGGAATTAAGGCCTCGGAGGTACAGGGCCACTATGATGAAAAGAAAAGGTTAGAGGTGCTGTAGGTCACCCTGAAGACAGGCTCCAGGGTTGCTATCTGTACTGGGGTTGTGTACAGACCTGCAGCACAGGGAGAGGAGTTGGACAAAGCACTTGGGGAAGTCATCATCAGAATGGTGAGTAGGAGGATGTGCTGTCCTTAGTTGACTTCAATATGCCAGGCATGGATTGGAGTGGAGCCTCCCAACTGCAACTTTGGCGAGGTGTAGAGCTATCCTTGACTCCATGCAAGAGGCTTTTCTCAGTTAGTTAGTCAAAGAACCCAGTAGGAGCAGGGCAGTGCTGGGCCTGGTTGTTACAAACAGGAACAGTGTTGCAGATGTCACAGTGGGAAGTCCCCTGGATACCAGTGATCACCATACAGTGTGGTTTAACATAAAGGCAAGAACGAAAGTTAACCAGTGGTTAACCACAGGAGGATGAGGGTCCTGGTCTTTAAGACAGTATTTTTTGGGCTGGCCTGGTGGCACTGAGGGTTGAGGCGCTGGATGCCACACCTTGCGCTACGCTGGCGACCCAAGTTTGGGAGCGAGCTCGGGCACCAGGGGTTGGCAGGGGAGTGAGAGGATTGAGCATCCAACAGACTGCTCTCCTCTCCTTGGGGGAGGGTTACAGGATTGTCTGGCATCCCAGCAACCCCCCAGTGGAGATAGGGGGATCTGCAGGAAGTGGACAAAAAAGACGTGGGGGAGTGTGGCAGACACCGGCAGGGTTGCCATACACCATGGCTTCATTGCATGCCATGCTTGGGAGGGGGAGAAGCACAACAGAACAAGGGAAAAACCAGCTCTGCAGGGTAGCTGATGGTACCTGGCCCCCATGCCCCCCGCTGGATCTCACCCACCCGGCTTTCCAGTTTCTCCACCCAGGCCCTCACCTGCAGCTTGGCCAGTCTATAAGACAGTGCCCAAGAGGAGGGCTGGCCCCACCCAGGAGGGGTCAAGCCGGGGTACTGACTGCAGGGGGGGGAGAGAGGAGGCTCAGATGGGGAGAGCTCAGGAGGGCAGGATCAGGCCAGGATGTCTGAAGAGGACCTGCAGGATGACGATAGGAGGGAAAAAGACATAAAAAAAAGCAACATATTTTATAGAACTGGGGACTGCTTTAGAAACTGCCTTGAGGGGGGAATTGCCAGGGATGGGTAGAAGCACAGTGGAGAAAAATAAGGGAGGGCATAATTTTCTGGGTCGTACCTGAAAATAGACATCTGATTGTCTAGTGTGCTTACCTGGCTAACAAAAGCTAAATAAATAAATAAAGCAACCAACCTCTGCATAAAGTAAGTGAGTAACAGCTGAAGGTAAAAGAGACCATTATGGCCCTGTTCACACTACAGACAATTTTGAAATTGTTTTTGGATCCATTTTTAAAATCGTTTCAGCACTTACCATGCTTAAGCGTCCGCACCACTGAAAGCATGTTTAGAAATGGTTTATTATCCATTTTTAGTGCATTCACACTGTCTGGGTAAACGTGCCATCTCTGCTTTTGTCCAGCACTGCTTTAAGAGGACCTGCTTACCATCATGCATTGCGGCATTGCAGCAGACAACTCGCAAGACAGACCTAAATGATTCAGGAGCTGTTCACACCACAGGTAAACATGCATTGGTTGGAAAAACAGTTTTCCAATCGAGCTCAAGCCTACGTTCCACCAGGGCTTAAGCACGGTTCTTTAAACCGTGTCTGGATCCGTGTACAGTGCGAGCGTGATCCGTGCTACGGGGCTCTTGAAACGAATTAAGGCACTTAAACCATTTCAAGAGCCCCAGTGCGACCAAGGTCTATGGTTCTCTAAGGAAGTGGTGAAGGAAAAAAGGATGGCATTCAGGAGGTATAAGGAAACACAGAAGAAGGAAGACAAGGAGGCATGTCTGGTAAAGCAAAGAGAAGCAGGCAAGGCTGTAAGTGGAGCAAAGGTGCACAGAGAGGAAAGAATCACCAAAGGGGTGGCTAAGGGTGATAAGACTTTTTTCAGATCATACTACAAGGAATCGTACTAGGAAGTATAGGAGCTAGGAGGCTTTGAGGCCCATGATTGCTCCTGTAGTTAATAATAATTAAATGTGACATTGGAAAGAATACATTTATCTAATCTGTACTTAAAAATAGATTTGGTTTTACTAATAATTATTTCCAATGGGAGCGAGTTCCAGGGATTAATATTTCTGACTGTATAAAAGTATTTTCAAGGCATTAGATTAAAGCCCCTACCTTGTAGTTGTAGAGGGTGTCCCCTAGTATTAAAGATATTATTTTTAAAATCTAGACCCTTTGCAGTCGTAAGAAATGGATCTTGAACTATGTCAAACATGAATAGAAGATCCCCCCTCAAGCGTCTGGTAGATAATGATGGTAAATTAAGAGATTTAAGTCTGGATTCATATGGGATATCAGAGTATCCTTTAATATATTTTGTGAATTTTCTCTGAACTTTTCTCAATTTGTGAAATATCCTGTTTCTTGAAAGGACACCATAACAGTGATGCTTAATCCAAATGAGGACGAACATAAGCTCTATATAGTGGCAATAACACTTTTTCCTCGCATGATTTAATATTCCTACTAACGGACCACACAGCACTATTTGCTTATTGAATTGTTTTATTTATCTGCAATCTAGGTGAGAAATCTTCCATTATGTGAACACCAAGATCTTTTTCCGTGGATGTACTGACAAGCAAATTGTCATCTAAACATTATTTTTTCAGATACATAGGTGAGCAGAAGAAAGCAAGGGAAGGGATAGTGAGGGTTAGAAGGATGGAGGGTGGAAACTGTGCAGACATGGACCAAGAAAAAGCAGACATCCTAAACAGGCACTTCTACTGAGTCTTCATAGTGGACAGAAAGGGACAGACCAGCAGGAAATAGCAAGGAGCAGGGGAAGGGTTAGGTGGACACCAGTCTATTTTCTGAGGAAAGAGTCTGTAAGGGACTATCAGCTCTGTAGGTGGACAAAGCTATGAGATTGGAGAGGACACATCCATGGGTTCCAAAAGGACTCGGGAAGTGCTAGCTGCCACACTAACAGTCATATTCAACAACTTACTGGAAATAGGTATGGGCCTTCATGGCTCCTCTACATAAGAGCTGCAGCAGGGAGAAAGCTAGCATTTATAGGGTGGTCAGTCTTACTTCAGCAGTGGGGAAATTAATGGAAACCCTGCTAAAGGAAAGAGTGGTACAGTATCTTGAATCCAGTGGGTTGCAAGGCCACAGGCAGCATGGATTCATGGTGGGGGAGGGGGTGTGATGCCAAATGAATGTAATACATTTCTTTGACTGAGTGACCAGGGAAATAGATCAGGAGAGGGCAGTGAATGTGTACTATCTAGATTTTAGCAAGGCCTTTGACACTTTATCACACAGGAGGATGTTAAGGAAACTAAGCAGCCTAGGGGTAGGATCCAAAGTGGTGAACTGAGTTAGAAACTCTTTAGTGGATAGGAGACAGAGAGTGGTGGTAAACAACAGTTTGTAGAATGATGGGAGAGTGACTAGTGGGGTGTCACTGGGTTTAGTACTGGGACTGGTCCTCTGCAGTGTCTTCATAAGTGACATTGCTAAGGAACTGGTAGGGAAAGTATGTTTTTCAGATGATACCAAAATCTGCAATTGGTTTGACCCTCAAAAGGGGGTGTAGAGAATGTGCAGGGATCTTGGGAAACTCAATAAGTGATCAAGAACATGATAGCTTGGGTTTAATGCCAAAAAGTGCAAAATGATGCACTATGTACTATAGCATAGGAACCCAGGTGCTGAGTATAGGATGGGGCAGGTACTGGCGGTATTAAAAAGTAATGAGACCTTGGAGTTATCCTATCTGATGACCTCAAAGTGGCTGAGCAGTATGACAAAGCAGAAGGTAGGGATAGCGGGAAGAGAGGGGTATCTACAGCAAGAGAAGGGCAGTTGTGTTGCCACCGTATCGCTTGCTGGTGAGACCCATCCTGGAGAACTGTTTCCAATTTTAGAGGCTGTACCTCAAAAAGGACATAGAAAGAGTGGAGGAATTCCTGAGGAGGGCAACCAAAATGGTGCAGGGTTGCATGGTAAGTCCTATGGGGAGAGAATGAGGGATCTCAACATGTAGACATAGGAAGAGAAGACAGTGAGAGGTGACATGCTAGAGACCTACAAGTACCCCACAGAGGTGAACAAGGTGCAGGAGGGGAGTCTCTTTCAGATGAGAATGAGCACCAAGACCAGGTGGTACAGCATGTGATGAAGCTGGTGGTGGTGGTGGGAGAGTTCAAGAGAAATGTGAGAAAATATTTCTTGGCTTGCAGAAAGTTGAAGCAGGACACCCAGAGCAACTTGTTACTCTTTTAATCTTCTGATTTATTTTCACATGCTTTTCACAGCTTGGCTTTCAAAACATACCAATACCCCAGCATTTCACTCCTATACTTGGAGCTTTTTCAATGGATGTGTTTCTATAAATAATGTCAGTTTTGTGTTATCTCATGGTAATTGAGTATGTGCATCCAATGTGGACATACAAAATACATTTAGTGTGAAACGCCCTTCTTAACCCATTGTTAAAAATTTTTTGATAATAACTTCATTTTAACAAAGCTTTACCTCACACTGCCACTGAGAGCTGGTTTTCCTTCTTTTTAGAGCTATGCTCCTATTTCCAAATTCACCATTGCCATGTAGTTGTAGCTTTCTGTCCTTATCTGCTCCTTGCCAGAGAGTGTGCTGTGGACATCAGCTATCAGGTGTGCATCATGACATCAGATGCTCACAGGGCTACTTCTGTACTGAGCCCAGCATGTTTGACATGGTGGACTTGAACATACGCACCAGGAACTAACCTGTCTTTGCTTACGAGACACCTTTCTGAAAAAGCAGCACATGTGTTGTAGCCAGTAAACATCAGAAACTAGAAAATATTTCTTCACTGAAAGTGTGGTAGATGCCTGGAACAGACTGCCAGCAGAAATGATAAAGGCAAAAACAGTGGGGGCTTCCTGCATGCATGGGATAGACATAGGGGTATATTAGAAATTAGGGAGGAGGGAGGGTCACTGGAGACCAGTTAGGGTCTACAGAGAATGATTTGGCAGGGAATATCTGGGCAGAATGGTTGGGCCTAGTGGTCCTTTTCTGCTAACAAATTCTGTTTCTATGTTTCTTTGTGCTATGTATTTTCCAATTACGTTTGTCACTTATTCTGTGTATTGTGTTTACCAATGATTGTTCCTGCTGCTGTCTTTTTGTGCACTGTGTCACAAAGGCACTCATCAGGTCAGGCCCTCTGCTCCCACAGTACCAACCTCCGAGTGCAGTATTGTGGACAGGTAGCAGAACAGGGTAACCCTCCTGTCTGCTTGTGGGTCCAAATCACCTCTAGTCGCAAGTTCTGGGGATTCAAACTGTGAACCTTATGCTACCGTACCCAAATGTACAAGCTCTGATAATCTGCTCTTCGGGAGGGGATGCCAGATATCTTTCACCTAAGGGCACCTAACCAGGTATCCAAAATGAACCCTTAAAACTCTATAAAAGACCTTAGGTATATTCTTACCTTTTCCCAGTTAGGTAACACCATCAAGCTCTGAACAGTTTTTGTCAATCTTAACCCTCTATACGTCACCTGCAAAAAAGAACTTTGAAGACACACCCAGGCAGTCTTTGGAATAAAAGATTTACTTAAAAATGGATAAAAATATGTAAAATGTAAATACAGAACAATATATCACAAAGCATACAATCACTTAAAAGAAAAGCAAAGAAACTACAAACTCCTACCAACATACAGTTAGACTTTTTCTATCTAATATATTACCTGTTTACAGTGCTTAAGTTAGATCTTGCTTCTTAAGAGCCCAAAAAGAAAAGTCACCCAGCTGAAACAGAATACAGTTTAAAACTCTATTTTAAAACTATTATTAATGGTGTAATGTCAGATGAGGGTAATTTGATATGTGGTGTTCCTCAAGGGTCAGTATTAGGTCCTTTGTTGTTTTCTCTTTTTTTAAATTCATTGCCCAAAATATGTAATGATACAGAACTTATTTTATTTGCAGATGATGCAGTTTTATTGTGTATTGGTGATACTGGACAAATTGTACAACAACAGCTACAAAAGGATTTTAGTTTATTGCATGGATTTGGTTCATAGGGCATAATTTAGTGTTGAATCATGTTAAAACAAAATGCATGGTATTTAAAATGTAAGATCTAATGTGAATTTTGAGCCGACTTTAAAAGATAATTATGGAAATAATATAGAAAGGGTTTCTGAAATTTGTTACCTGGGCCTGGTCATCGATTGTAATTTATCATTTGAAATACATATTCAGAAATTAATTGGTAAATTGCATCAAAGATTAGGAATGTTACACCGATTGAAAAAGTATTTAACTTATGAGGTTAGGGTAATTTTGGTTAATAGTTTGTTGTTTTCAGTTATTGATTATGGTTTATTATTTTTTTTTTCTTCAGATAGAATGCGTATTAAGCTTACATCAACTTATCGTAATATTATTCATTTTGTTACAGGTCAGAAGAGAAGAACTCATCATTGCTTACTTTATAGCTGTATAGTGTGTTTGTCCTTAGTTGATAGATTTAGATTACGTGTTTCGGTATTTCTTCAGAAAATTTATCTAGGATTTTTGCCTAGTGTTATTTGTGAAATGTTTCCAAAATTGGTAAATATTGTAAGGACTAGGTCACAGGTAAATTTTAAATTTTGGATTCCCTATTATAAAAGTGCATTGACTCAAAATTCACTACAATATTAGGCAGTAAAATTATATAATGAATTGCCTTGTTATATTGTAAAATGTGTTACAATTTCTTTATTTAAGAGTGTTTTAAAAAGATTTATGCTAGATGAAGCAAAGTGTTGTTGTTTTAAATGATGTACTATTTGTATGTTTTGTATTTTGTATATTGTATATATGTGTCTTATTATGTTGTGACTGGGCACCAGTGAAAATGGGCATATTGTTGCTCACTGGTTATACAGAATAAAAACAAACAAACAAAACTCTGTGTTTCCACCCCTTCTATGATGTCATCTAGCTCCTCCTTTTAGAATATAAAAATTATACAATGATCTTCCTGTCCAGAAATATTTTAAATACTGTGACTTCACAAAAACTAATTTCCCAATATGACTCCTTAATTAGCATCCCCACTTTGATCTCAAGCAGTTCCTCTTCCCAGAGCACAACAAAGAATTTTATGACTTTTAGCACCATAGTGAAATAACATGTTTTTTCCTCTAAGACATCATAAACGTTTATGAGCCCTATATCCTGGTAGCTGGATCAGTTCTAATTAAGTCAGATAAACAGGAGACCCTTAAATAAGTCTCTCTAGTCTTTTAATTACCTCCTGGTTTCAGGTCACTTGACTGTAATGGAAACCGGGGGGGAGGGGACCTCATGGAAGCACTGTGACAATCACACACTATATTTTTATATTACAAATATCATCCAACAATCATAACCAGCTGGCCAAGCATCATACACTGTTGTATTAGGTTTGGAGAACTCAATAAAGTTATGACCCTTAAATAAGAACCAGAGCACGGGAGGTTGGGTTCTGATTAGTCCTGGCTGGTTCTGATTAGTTCTGATTATTGATAAATATTTGAGCCAATGTGTTAAAATGCATAAAAGAGACTAAAACTCTGTAATATTTAACACAGAGGGCCAACAGGAATACTTTTATTCATTATTTGTATGAAAAATAAAGTAAAACTACTACTGTGGGAGTCAAATAAGCCAGGCAGTGGCTCCCTTTGGGAGCGGGGGGGGGGAGACAACTATGATGCATGATGTAGCAATCAGTAGCACCTTCATGGCCTTCCTCAGTGGCATACCTTCTTGGGCTGTTGTGAGTGCTGGGGTTGGGGGGAGACAGCTCACTCTATTTAACCCTTGAAGGGCCATGGACTGATATATCAATCCAAAATTCCTGTACATTCTAATTCTGTTGACAGCCTAAGGGTTAAATTAAAGTACTGTACAATGTTCAGAATAGCTTTAAAGTCTCCTTTTTTTGGGAATTCATGGGACAAAAGACTCTGATGATATGGAGGGAAGAGAAAGAGAAAGAGAGAGAGAGAGAGAGAGAGAGAAAGATGTGTAAGTACCTACCAATACCAAGTAGCTAAGATATTTTGTATTATGGCTGGTATTCTTTTGCTGGCTGTGCCAGAGGAGACCAGGCCAAAAAATGGCTATGAAGGAATGACCAAATAAGCAGCAGTAAGAGCCTATGCACCCTACCCATGTGATGTAGCTGCACTGCATGTCGCTATGATGCACTACCTGGTTCAATAGGTGGTACTGTGTTCTACTTCTTCTACTCAGCAACATCTTTAAAACAAGAAATAAGAGATATTTTACTAGCCACCACCAGTCACATCAAGTTCAAAAATTATTTTTGATTGAATTTCAAGGTCTGTATAATGTTGTACAGAATACAAAACATATATCGATATGAGAAATACAAGTTCAAATGTTATCAAAATGTTAATAAAACTAGCAGCTCAAAAGCTTCTATTTAGAAGTCAGCACAACAGAAAATATTTCCATAGCCAGTGGATATTATTGAAGAAAAGCACTGACATACTTAATTGCTTAATAAAGTGCTCCAAAATATATTTTTTACAGAACTGATAAAGTATTGTCAGATGATATAATACTTGAGTAATTGAGATGATCATATATATTCATTGGCTTGTTATATATGACTCATTATACAGAGAATAAAAATTGTGCAAAAAAATACTAGATTTTATAGGAGGGGTTAGAAAACAAGATACTGCTTTAGTGAATTCTGGATCTATCAAGATTTCAATGGGGTGCCAGAGGTTTCAGGTCTGGTTACCTGCTCAACCTCTTGGCATATTGATGCCTGTAATCTCAATATTTAAAAGACAGTCATATGCTTGACTTTATCTTGTGTTCTGTCTCTTTCAATAACCTTCCCCTAGTACTAACATTTCATACTATTTTCCAAAAATGATTGTTATCAAATTATAACAGAATCTCAAAACCTTCAGCATTTGCTGACTTGTATGAACTTGGTTGTGACATTACAAGATCCTTTCACAGTCTAGACTGTTGCATCTACTAGCTATAACTCAGGATTAATATGAATATATCTGTTTATTTTGTCTTTACCAAATTTTGATTGCTAAAAGATACAACCCTTTCTTGATAATTTCCAGGTTGTTTGTGAACAGTATACAAAGGAGTAAGAATTATGGCTGGCCATATACAGTATGTCTCTGATAATCTCTGCTAACCAAACATCTCTTAATTTCTTATGAAGTGGACAACAAATATCACATGTTCAATATTGTCAAGGTCTCCAGAACCACACTTACAGTATGGAGACATAGCCTCAGGTCTATGCTGCTTATAATGGAGATGAATGCTGTTAAATATTTCCAATCTAAATCTTTTGAAGCAGCTTTCCTAGCCTTTCTATCCATTGTTAAGGTGAGGTAAGCTTCCCTAACAAGGATTCTCTTACTGGTCTTGTAGAAAAGATGGATTTTCAAATTTTGTAACTAAAATATCTTCAGTAAATGACAACTGTCTACATTTAATTTTAATTCTTTATATTAACTATATCATCAGTACTCTGAAACCATCAGTCATTATCTCACCTAAGTGAAGCAGAAATAGCTGATGTATAATGAACCTCAGGCAGGGAGATTGAAAACTTTAGCTAGAATAAAAACCTGCTCTTCAAAACAAATTCTTTGAAGTCTTTGTTTCTGATAAAAGTTGAACATCCATTAGAAATAGGTTTCATAAGTTTCATAGGTTTTACCCAAGCCAAATAGGCAATGCCCGTAACAGCTCGCTCATTGAAAAGAATAGCCCATTATATTTCTCCTATTACAGTAGTCATCTAACCTTCCCTTGAATGCAATATACTTTCTGTGATCATATTTTCTATTAAAAATTGGCCTAGTTGTAAATGGAGACTAGATACGGGAACATAAGAAGGTACTCCTAAGAGAATTCTATATAAGTAAGCAATAAGACATGATGGGGTGTGCATTAGACAGTTGTAATGCATGGCTAGGGGGACATAGTGAGGCATGAGGCCACAGGCCAAGTGTGTCTAGTCCCCTAGCCATGCATTAGAACTGTCTAATGCACATCCCCGGAATGGCTTATTGCGCTTATAAAATGGGCCTGTGTATTCTAAATGGGGTTCTAGTTTTAGCTGTGCATTAGACACATCTAATGCATGGCTAACAACCAATCAGATTGCTTGAAATCATGTCACCATTTTATAAAACTTATTTAATACAACTTCAATTAGATGTGTATCTGCTAAACCTCATACTTCACAGGCATATAATGTGGCCATCTTGATTTTTTAATTTCTTATAGTTAAATAATCCTTTATTGAATAACCTCCATAGTTCCACATAAAACTAATTACTCCACTTATAGATTTTGTGAGTTTGTTTTTTTTAGATATGCTATATGCTTATTCCATTTTAGATTACTAGCATATCTGAGGTCAAGGTAATCATAAGTGTTTACCAACTGTGAAATCTATATTTGTTTGTGTTATTCTGACCAAAGACCAACAACTGGGTTTTAGTAGTGTTTATGGTCAAACATTTTTTGTCACAGTAAGATGCAGTGAAGCCCACCAAGATAAAGTGCAATGTCACAGTTTCCTGCATGACAAAAGGGATTAACTCCCATTGAAATTGCCTTGTTTCCTGCAGTACCTCTGTGGCTGAATGCTGCAGAACTGTGTTTCATCCTGGCAAACTTCACTGTTCAAATGTATTTCATTTCCTCTAAAGACTCAGTAAAGATGTTGATAAAAGTGCCACATCATTTGCAAATGCAAGCAAATAGTGGTTTGATTTTCCCTTGGTGACTGGAAATCATTATCACCTAGTCTATTAATTACATAATTTATTTATAAGTTAAAAAAACAGCAGGGCCATGATGCAACCCTGATGCACACCAAGATTTGTCTTGCTTCTGTTAGTTAAAGCACCAGTCATGGTATACTGTACCTTTACTTGGTATTACTTGGTATGAAAGAACAGAAGAAGGCCAGAGCCCATCGAGACTGTTCCTTACACTATATGGGACATTATTTATCTATTATCCCTCAACCAAACATCTAATTTGTTTTTAAAGACAGTGGCACTAGTTACCTCTACCAATTCTTGTGGCAAGGTGTTCCATACAATGGATGCTGTTATTGGAAAAAAGTTTCCCCTTTTGCTGGTTTTATAAGTTTTTACTTCAAACTGTTTATTATGCAGTCTTGGAACATGTCTCCTTTTGGAGAGTGTTAGACCACATTGTTCCATTAGATCTGGTGAATTTATTAAATTAAAAACCATAAGCATATCACCTCTTAATCTTCTAGTTTGAGAGAAGAGACCAGTAGCTTTTAATCTGTTCTGATAATCCAAGTTTGTTAATCTTGGAATCATTCTAGTTACTCTCCTTTGAACCTGTTCAAGAATTGCTGTGTCTTTTTTTGGTTTGGATTCCAGAAAGGGGCCATAGTCTAGATCTCGGTCTAATGTATGCCCTATACAATGGAATAAGGCATTGTTCAGTGCGCTTAACAAAAGTGCTTTATTTGCCTCAAAAGTCTGTTGGTCATGCAAGTAGTTCTAACACAGTGATCATTTGATGTAAGTTTATTATTAACATATATCCCTAAATCTTTTTCACAATTTGATGAGTGAAGTGGTAGTCCGTTTATATAATATATCGTTTTAGGATTATTTACACCGAAATGCACTACTAAATATTTGTCTTGATTAAACTGCATATGATTTTCATTTGCCCAAAGTGTTAATTTTTCCAAATCCTTCTTTAATGCAGAAATATTTTCTTGATTATTAACCTTGCCCCCGAATTTAGTATCGTCTGCAAATTTAACCATGAAGTTATTTGGCCCTGTTTGTAAATCACTGATAAAGAGATTAAACAATGTTGGTCCCAAGACCGACCCCTGTGGTACACCACTTGTCACACTACCCAAATCAGACAAGATATCATTAATATTGACTCTCTGAGAATGATTTGTCAACCAGTTTAAAGTCCAGTTGACAATATCAGGTGACAAACCTAGATCATGCATTTTAGTAATGAGTTTTTCATGTGAGACTTTATCAAAAGCTCTACTAAAGTCCAAAAGAATTACATCAGTAGGGATACCCACATCTAATAGAGTACTTATATTATTGTAAAAAGATATCAGATTTGTGGTGCAGGAATACTTGGGAGTAAACCCATGCTGATTTGAATCATAAATTCCTAATTTTTTACAATCTTGATCTATTAGAGACTTCATTACTCATTCCATTAATTTACCAGCCACTGAGGTCAGGCTAATTGGATGATAATTTTTCACAGAACTTCTATTGCCTTTTTTAAATATGGGAGTAACTATTGCTGAACACCAATCATTTGGTACAATGCTTTCTTGTAAGGATTTGTTGAAGATAATTGACAAAGGTATAGAAATATTTATAGAGGTTTCGATCAGAAACCATGGATGAATACCGTTTGGGCCTGGACTAGTATTTTTTTTAGTTTTTTGATAGCCTGTATAATGTCAGTTGGATAGAACCTATGATAATCTACGTGGTGAACTTTAAATGTACTAATATGTGATTTTTGAGAGAAGACAGAACAAAAGTACTTATTAAAGAGATTCAAGGTTTCTATATCAGATAAAGAAGAGCCATTGGTTATAATGGGACCAATGGTCCTTGATACACCTTTTTTACTATTTATAGGAGAAAAGAGATTTGTGACAGTCTTTTGTGTGAGCTAGTTTAAATTCTAGCTTATTTTTTTCCAATTTAATAGAATATTTAAAGTTTTTCACAGATAGTCTGTATTTATGTAATAGAGTAGTTTTAAATGGAACAGAACTATTCTTAAGTTTCCTAAAAAGTAATTTTTATTTTAATCTGATTTTTAATTGTCTTGTTGAACCAAGGGGGGACTTTTCCTTTATTATTAAATTTTCTCTTAGATGGAATAAAGGTATTTTCCAAATAATGTACAATGTTTTTAAAAAAGTCCCAAGCTTGTTGTGTTGTACAATTAAGAAGATTAGATTCCCAGTTTATGTTTTGTAAGCATTCATTGATTTTAGAAAAATTTGCTTTATTATAATTTTTTGTACAGTATAACTTCCTTTGTGTAGTTTTAAACTGTTGAATTTCAGAAAGAATAGATGAATGATCACTGGTCCTAAGTGGATCCCAAATTTGTACATTGCTAATTTGTTGTTCTATGTTAGTAAATAATAGATCCAAAATATTAAGACCTCTAGGTGGGTTCAGTAACAAGTTGTTGTAATCCAGTACTAACTATCACATCTATTAGTCCTTTCTCAGCATAGGACTGTCCTAAGAATGAGTCCCAGTTAATATGAGGGAGGTTAAAGTCATCAAATATTACAGTATCTTGAGATTCTGAAAAATGTATAATTTCTTTAAACATATCATAAAAACATAGAAACATAGAATTTGATGGCAGATAAGGACCGCTTGACCCACCCAGTCTGCCCATTTCCCTACCTGATGGATAAGCTGCAGATCCTAGTTAACCAGCAGCCTACTTCTTCCTACCCCCAACCCCTAGAATTGCCTTATGACTGTCCCATGCATGCTTGAATTCCACCACTGTTTTTGACTCCACAACCTCCTCTGGAAGGCTGTTTCATGCATCCACAACCCTCTCTGTGAAAAAATACTTCCTTAAATTACCTCTGAGCTGCCCCCCTTCTATCTTCAAATTGTGCCCCCTTGTTCTTGCACACCTCTTTTTTTGAAAGATGCTACCCTCTTGGACTTTGTTGATTCCCTTGAGGTACTTGAAAGTTTCTATCATGTCCCCCTCTCCCTCCTTTCCTTGAGGCTATACATATTAAGCTCCTTAAGTCTCACTTCATGTGTCTTCCGTTGCAGACCCTGCACCATTTTAGATGCCCTCCTCTGGACAGCTTCCATCCTGTCTATGTCTTTGCAGAGATTGGGTCTCCAGAATGCGCAGTACTCAGAAGTGGTCTCACCAGCTGTCTGTACAGAGGATAATAACTTCTTGTTTTCTGCTGGTGATGCCTCTCCTATGCATCCCAGTATCCCCAGCCCTCCTTGCTGCCCTCTCACATTGCTTGCCCACCTTTAGATCATCTGATTTGACTACCCCAGGTCCCTTTCCATTTTGTTGTTGTTAGTATCTCACCCTTCATTGTGTACTCTTCCCTGGGTTTTGTTTCCCAGGTGCATTATGCACTTCTTAGCATTGAATCTAAGCTGCTATACATTTGACCATTCCTCTAACCTTGCCAAGTCCTTCTCATCCTTTCCACCCCACCTTGTGCATCAACTCTGTTGCAGATCTTTGTGTCATCTGCAAAGAGACATACTTTTCCTTCAGTCCCTCTGCAATGTCACTTATAAAGACATTGAAGAGGACCGGTTCTAAATTGAACCCTGTGGTACCCCACTGCTAACCCCCTTTTTTCAGAGTGGACTCCATTTACTATTACTCTCTGTGTCCTATTCTCCAGCCAATTCTTTACCCAGGCTGTCATCTTGGGACCCACTCCCAGGCTGGCTAACTTGTATATTAATCTTTTGTGTGGGACTGTTCAAATACCTTGCTAAAGTCTAGGTAGGCCATGTCCACAGCCCTCCCTGATCTACTACTTTGGTCACCCAGTCAAAGAAATCTATCAGATTTGTCTGGCATGACCTTCCCACTGAATCCATGCTGCCTTGGGTCCTGTGCCCCTCTGGCCTCTAGATACGCAACAATTCTTTCCTTCAGAAGTGATTCCATCATTTTCCCTACCACTGAGGTTAAACTAACAGGTCTGTAGTTTCCTGCTTCTGCCTTGCTCCCACTTTTGTGAAGGGGAATCACATCTGCCCTCCTCCAGTCCTCAGGTACCACCCCATCCTCCCATGATTTGTTAAAGAGGGTAGTCAGTGGTGTCACTAATTCTATCCTTATTTCTTTTAGAATTCTGGGATGAATTCCATCAGGCCCCATTGCTTTGTCCACCTTCAGTTTTAAGAGCTCTTTCAGAACTCTTTCTTCTGTAAATGGGCTGGTATCAACTTTTGTATCCAGAGTGTTTCTACTGTTTGTTTTAGGTACCTCCCCCTCTTCCTTTGTAAATACTGAGCAAAAATATTTGTTTAGTATCTCTGCCTTTTCACAGTCACCCTCTGCCCACCCTCCCTCCCCTTTATTAAGCCTCACTATCCCTTCCTTGGTCTTCCTTTGCTCCCTGATGTACCTATAAAAGGTTTTATCCCCCTTGTTAACTGAGTAGGCTATATTTTCCTCAGTTTGGGCCTTTGCTGTTCTGACTGCCTTTCCAGCTTCCTTTTGCTTTAACTGATACAGTTCTCTGTCCTGTTCCTTCTGTGATTCCTTGTACTTCCTGAATGCTTTCTTTTTCTCTTGAACATTCACTGCCACTTCCTTTGAGAACCATAGTGGTTTCTTACGTCATTTCATTTTGTTTATTTGCTTTACACAAAGGCTTGTTACCTCTGTGATGGCAGTTTTTATTATTTCCCATTGTTCTTCCACCCCTCCTTCCTGCCCATTTGCTAGTGCATTCCTTAGGCACTCACCCATTTGTAAAAGTCAGCCCTCCTAAAATCCAGTACCTTTGTCTTTGTATGGCTTGACTCTATTGCTGTGTTTATTGTGAACCATACTGTTGATGGTCGCTAGTTCCCAGATGGCTACCCACTTCTACATCTGTGATCCTCTCTTCATCTCCGTTTGAGAGAACCAGGTCTAAGATTGCTCCCTCTCAAGTGGGCTCCAATACTAGTTGTCTAAGGCATGCCCCCTGTAGGGCATCCAGAATAACTGCACTCTTAGAAGTGGCTGCTGCAACTGCACTCCAGTTGACATCTGGCATATTCAGATCACCCGTCAGCAATATCTCCCCTTTATCTGCCATTCTAAGTATACTTTCTATCATTTCCTTGTCCATTTCCTCCCCCTGAGAGGGGGGTCTGTATACAACCCCTGTGTGGATTGTGGTGCCATTGCCTGCCTCCAAATTGACCCACAGTGCTTCTTCTCCTCCCTGTTTACCCTTTTGTTCTGTTGCTTTGATTTCTTCTCTTATGTAGAGAGCTACTCCTCCTCCTCTTTTACCTGCCCTGTCCCTCCTGTAGATAGTGTATCCTGGTGTTTATGTCCCAGTCATGGTTCTGTGTGTACCATGTTTCTGTGACTGCCACAATATCCAGATCTTCCTCCTCCATCAAGGCCACTAATTCAGGAAGCTTGTTACCCAGACTATGGGCATTGGTACTCATTGCTCTCCATTTTTTGATGGCTTTACCTTCTGTAACGGCAACCCCCACTGACCTTTCTACCTTGGTCTTTTTCTCATTTAGTACCCTGTTTTGTAGGGGGAGGCTGGGATTTTCCTTCTGCTTATCAGTTGTGTAATCTGAATTTGCAGATGAAGGTCGATAGATGTTACCAATAGTTACATAGGACTGCTCCTTCAAAAAGATTTTAACCCATATACTTTCCAAAGGAAAGGGAGAACACACTTCAAAAGAAGGAATATCATTTTGTATGTACATATAAACTCCACTGCCTTGCTTATCTAATCTGTTTTTATGATATAACTTATAACCTGGAATTTCTCTGAACCAAACTGAGGATGCATCCCACCAAGTTTCAGTTACTCCCCCCACACCTATATTTAAAGTTTTACATTTGGCTTCGAGTTCTGCTAATTTCAGTTGGTTTAAAGATCTTGCATTCAAAGCTAGGAATTTACATTTAGTTGTAATAATATTTTGGACCCAGTGTCCTCATGTAGCTCAATTATGATGTTTAATAGATGGTCATCAATCCCTGACTCTTATAGGCTGGTCCACAGAGTTATTTGGCTAATACTGTTGATGCCTTAGTGAAACCGATTAAAGTTTTGTGGGTTTCTGCCTTCCTTTCCCCCAGCTTGTACATTTTCAGGTTGGTAGTACTTCTATTTTTTGCCTTCAATAAAAGGCTTATTGGAATACAAATATCTGTGTGGTCTCAGTCTGTAGTGAGTAGTGCTGGATGTTTGGAGAGTTAATACTGTTGAATGCCATTTTTAAATCAATGAAGCAGGCAACCAGTTAACTTTTTTATTATTACATATTTATATGCTAAGTGGTCTAGTACCATACAAGGTTGTGTGGTGGGTTGGCTCTATTCTTTTTAAACACATTCTGATATTCACCCAGTAAGTAAATGTCACCCACCCAAGTCTGTAGTCAGTCCAACATTATTCTTGTGAAAAGTTTTTGTGTGGAATCAGTTAAACTTATTGGAAGACATATGGCTGGGTCATTAAGCTCATCTATTTATGGATAGGGTAGATTATGTTTCCTTGCCTGGGATGTAATCTGGGATTATGGTGTTCTGCATTATTTAATTATATATATGGTGCAATATTGGCAACCACCACTCCTTGACATTTTTAACTTCATCTGCAACTGAATTATCTGGGCCAGGGGCCTTATTGTTCTTAGTCATATACAGTTCTTTAGAGATTTCTGCTTTAGAAATAAAAAATAGTATTAGATTAGCATGAGCACCCATTTTTTCCTCAGGGCTGAAGTAATATTTTGCCTTGAATGTTCCTGTATGTTATAATATACCTATGAAAAACGTGACTTCCAGATATCCGGTTGGATATAATGAGCCAAAGAACAAGAAAATGAGTTAATTTCCCTATCTACCAGTGTCCAAAACAATTTAACATCTCTTTGAAGTACTGCATTTTTCAATTTTACCATAAAGATTTTTGACATGATATTTTCTCTTTTTTAATAATTTGATTATAGAGATTTTGTTGTTTATTGAGTTAATCAAGATTATCGTTCATTTTATTCTTCCTGGTTGTTCGGATTAAAGTGCTTAGTTTCTTTCTTTTTTCCTTTTACAGTTTTGCTTAAACCATGTCACATCTTTCTTAATCTTCTTTTACTCTACATAGAGTAAGGAAGTTACAAAATGTAACAGATCTGCAAAAACATCAATAATGGATTTCTGATTATGCATATTTTTTTTATTTACTAGCTTTTGATGACTGGGTAAGTGCATTAGACAATAACCCTGCCTATTTTCAAACACAACCCAGGAGAGTACAAGATACAGTCATTACAAACAAAACTCAGGAACACGCATACAGACATTGAATGTTTACAACAGGTATCCACACAGGGATAGTTATGGAATTATACATACAAGCAGAACCATCCACACAGGGATCAAAATACAGATAAAGATAAACCATTTGGAATACAGAGAAACCATAGAGCCTAGGCAGTCACAAAGCAAATCAAAGGGCAGAGCGAGGATGGGTACAGTCACAAGTATCAAGTGCATAGAGATGAGAGAAAAGTGCAGACTTGAAGGAGGAGTGAGATAAGGAGCACTTTAAACTGGGGGGAAGGGAGTTCCAGAGGTTGGGGGCAAAATGAGAGAATGCTTGCTCACCCATTCTTGTTAAGCAGTGCAGTACAGAGAATAGAGGACCTCAGAGGCCGGGAGTAGCCCCAAGAGAATCAGGGTGGGGTTTACTGGTCAAGGAGTCAATGAAACATCCTAGCGAGTAGGAACAAAGGGACTTGGGAGACAACCAATGCAGGGTGGAGTAGAGAAGGCAATTGTGGGTGAGGTGGGCGTCAAAAGTGAAAATCTACAAATGTTGTAAGTGGTGTCCCACATTCTAAGAATACCAGCATTGGCCTGGGAAAGGATAGGGGTAGTGTATAGTAGCCTGGGGAGCAAGACACCTCTGGCAATAGATATCCTAGCTGCAGGGGTTAGGGAGTGATGCACATGATAGGCAGCACTAATCTTCATGTTAGTGGATTTGCATACCTCATTTATGTGAGAGAAGAACTCTAGAATGGGATCCAGCATCATTCCCAGGCAATTAAATGAGTCTGTGGTCAAGACTGGAGGCCCATCACAACAGAGCACCTGAAGCTTGAGGGACTTGACATGGACTTTTCTAGAGGACCTGAAGAACATAGCCTGAGTCTTTGGAAGACTGAGGATAAAAAAAAGTTAGAGGAGAACCAGGTTTGAAGTTGCTGGAATGCAGATGACAGATGAGCATTAAGTTCAGCAGTGGATCAAGTGGCAGAGTAGAGTACCAGGTTATCTGCATACATGATGGAGTGACAGTGGGGAACAGAAGTTGGAATATCATTAAAAAAGATGGAGAAGAGCAAGGATCCAACGTTTGACCCTCGTGGGACACCACAGCTATTAGGGACAGGAGATGAAAGAACCTTGCAGAAAGAGACAGATTGGGACCTGTTATCCAGGTAGCTGTGGATCCAGGCTAAGGTGGATTTGGAGGCACCAAGTGAATGTAGCTTAAGCAACAGCAGGGGGTGATTAACCAAGCCAAATACCTTGGTGAGGTCTATGAACACTGAACCAGTAAAAAGTCCTTTATCCATGCTGGACTAAACCTCACTGGTAAAAAGGGTGAGAGCAGTAGTAGTACTATGACCAGTTCTGAAGCCAAGCTGAACAGGGGATTGAAGATTGAAATTAAGTAAGTGAGAAGAGAACTGATGGTGGATACTGTAAATTTCTCCAATAACTTGTTGAGAGCAGGCAGTAATGCAATGGGATGAAAGGTAGATTTAATTTTTGGTTACCCATTTTGAACACTGGACTAGTCCTAGCTGTTTTCTGGGCTAAAGGCATCATGGAGGTGCTGATGGATAGGTTGAAAAGCTGAGTAACTGGGGTAGCTAGAAGAGGGGCAACAAGTCTTACGATCTTGGGTTTGAGACCATACGGACTGGCACAGCAATGGGAGGGAATAGTTCTCAGTAACCTAAGGACCTCCTGACACGTGACATGGGAAAGTGCCAGGGCAAGAGATGCATCAGGAGGAGCTGGATGAGGGAGCTGTGGGCCACAGGATGCAGGAGGGGAAATAAAGGGAACCTTGGTAAACAGGGTGTTAAAGGCATTAGAAATAGTCTGAGGGTTATTGCAAAGGGTGTCATTGATTAGCATATCATTGGGAGTCTGCGGCTTGGTATTCCCCAGGATCTTATTAATCTGGGTCCAATATCTATTTGGGTCAGAGGCAGAGAAGTTAAGTAGTTTGCAGAGGAAGGCACTCTTGGCTGCATGAACCTTCTTCTTACACGTATTATGCAAGGCGTCGTATTCATCAAAATCTGTCTGAAGGGAAGATGATTTCCATTTTGACCAGAGTTTGTCTTGATGCTTAAGTAGTTGCAGGAGAGGCCACTTCAGCCATTAAGTCACTTTCCCTCTGACTCTACGTGTTGAAAATGGAATGTGCTTGCTCTGCAAGGCTAGTAAGGTCAAGTTGAAAAATTCAGTGGCCTGGTTGATGTTGCTAGTAGTAAAAAGAGGAGACCAGCTGACATGTCCTAGATCATGAAGGAATGCTGCCTGGTCAAATTTGGAGAAGTCAGTGAAGGATAGCACTTTAGGAGGATATGAGGCAGTGGAGGCACCCCTCACACAGTAGATTGGGCAGTGATCGCTAATAGAGTAGGGTAAAACACCAGCAGAGGAGTAACAGTCCTTCCAGTCTGTGAGTATCCAGTCTATCAGAGTACAGCTGGAACTGTTCTGCGAGATCCTTGTATGTTATGGGATGAGTTGGAAAAGGTTAGCCTTGCTAATGATGGAGGAAAGAGAGGAGGTGTAAGGACTGAGCCAGTCAAGGCTGAAATCCCCAAGACAGATCACCTCATTTTTCTTTGACACTGCAGGAATCAGTTCAGTAAGCTCTTCGAGACCAAACTTGCTATTATGAGGAGGTATATATCGCTAAGGATGTGCAGTTTCTTGCCACCACTGAGAAGCAGGAGTGAGTGTAATACTTCACTATTATTCAGATGGGGGTAGGCAGAAGAGAAACGTTCAGGTGAGACTTGTAATACAGAGCCAAGCCCCCACCTCTTTTGGAGGAAGGACAGTCAGCCCGGAGCATATTATAATCTGGTAGTGAGCAGATAAGATCAGAGACAGTGGGTTTCAACCAGGTTTCAGATAGGACAAGTATATCAGGATTATTGACCTGAACCCAGGTCTCAAGCTCTGGGAGGTTGACTACATGACTTTGGATATTAAGATGGGCAAAGGTCAAGCCAAAAGCTTGGGGCAGGAGATGGGTAGGGCTAGGGTAAGTTTGATTAGGATTGACTAACAGGCCTGGGTTAGGCTCAATGTCCCCCGCTAGTGAAAGGGACAGTACAACAATCCAGAGTGTGGCAAGCACAATGGTACAAGAGACGTTCATGGGGGAGACAAGTTTTCTGTGCGTAATGTGCCTTAGGATACCCCCATGAGTGTGTAGCTAAGGTACACTGGAGGAATCAGTGGGGAGGAACTATTGGCAAGCATGTTGGAGTAGGAGAAGCTGCAGGTGGGCCCCTCAGACAGGTTGGGGGTGTCACTGTAAATAGGGACAGGGGAGTCGAGTGCAAGTAATGCAAAGAGTACTTTTAAATGTGGAAATTGTCACTTTTGTCATCATCTCCAAATGGGAACTGGCTTTGCACACCCTGGAATGGGACAATTGTATGAATTGCATGCTTTTGTTAATTGTAACACAACACATGTGGTTTATGTAGCAACCTGCAATAAATGTAAACAATTTTATGTAGGAAAAACAAAACGTTGCTTCAAAGTCAGGATATCAGAACACTTACATAGCATTGCTAAAGGGGAGATTACAAATGCACTTGCACATCACGCTTTAAAGAAGGGAAAGGATCATTCTTTTAAATTTAAAGCTTTAGAAAAAGTAGCAGTGGATCTGGGGGGGTGGATCTAGAAAATAGGCTCTTACAGCAAGAAAGTAAATGGCAATATATTTTATGAGCCAGCTGTGATGGAGGTTTAAATGAAAATTTTAGCCTAGTCCTGTTCTTGAAAAATAGGAAATAGAATGCTATAAAAATGAGAAATAGAATGTTATAAATTTAATGACATAGGAAAGCATCTTGTATTATATTAAACAGCAATCTCAGCTTTTTGTGTGTGTGTGTGTATGTGTGTATATATATATATATATAGTGTATTTATAAGGTATAGTTAATTCTGTTTAAGTGTGTTTTTTTATGAATGTAATGCTGTCTCTGTGTGGTCTTAGAATGTTAATAATAGGAAGCCTAATAGAGCTTACAGTATTGTAACATGATCTAATTAATTTTATTATCATGTGATCAATTAAAAAAACCTGTATAAATAGATGGGATTTTGAAGTTTAGACCACACCTTGAAAAAGCGTTAGTCTACATGAAACGTTGGTGCGTGGTGGTGGTATAACTTTTGCTGCCTTCTTATATGTTTTAAATGGAAGAAATGAACGTCACGTAACAAAAAAGTAATGGACTTGTTTTCTTTGAGTAGCCCAATTTTTCTGCTAATAGTGCAAAGAGTATGCAGGGCAGATAGTACAAAACCAATCCAGGCATGCTAGCAGGAAAGACAGAGCTAGGACTGGTGGGAATTAAGCAAACATTCAAGTAGGGGAAAAGGTGTAATATGACTAAAATATCAGAGGGTCAGAGGGAGGTGAGGGGTTAAGACAGGGATATACCACGAGAAGGGTATGGGGCAAAAGATCTGGGCAGGCTGAGCAACCGATGCTGTTGAGGAGACAGTATCCAAACAGCAACAAGAAGAATAAGAACCACAGCAGGAGCATGGAACAGGATTCAGACTGAACTGTGTGGACAAGTTAAAATGGTGATGACCTCTAGTGGAGAAATAGTATAATCTGCTGGTGAGAAACTGGGGAGATAGAAAAAAAGACACTACTCTACTGCACCCCTTGCACATGATAACTGGGACCTATGTAAAGACAGCCAGCTAAGGGTGGGAGGGTATTGGGGGCAGGCAGGGAGCAGCCGTGTAGTGGCTGCAGGGAAAAAATCCTGAGTCCTGCAGCAGTATGGAAGCAGCAGTTTGGAAAGACAGCCACTCCAGAGTGAGTGATAGCTAATGGAATTCAATAAATCTGGAATGCAAGGCAGCTACTTTGGAGTGAGCTGCAGCTAATAACCTATCCCTGAATTGCAAGGCCACAACCAGGGAGTGCACTTTGGTCCCAATAAAAACCAGCACTGAAGCAGCCCAAAGTTAATTAAGAGTACAGAATGCAGGAGGAATTTATGCAGCACCAGAAAATGTACAAAGGGCACTGAGCAGTCTGAAGTTCAAGCTGTGGCGAGGGTCCCTGAAATTGATTAAAATTACACAGTCCCTCACAGCACTACATTAACACTGCAGCAAAGTTCTTTTAAAAAAAAACAACTAAAATTCCCTGAAGCAGGAGAATATAGTAGGCAGCAACAAATACACTGTTAGAAAGGCATTCAGAAATGGCACCAAGTTTGAATCCAGGGTAGAGGTTGGGCATTTTCTCAGTCAGTGCTTAGTTCCATACCTGTAAGATGGCAGTTGACCCCTAAGCAGCTCTGAGGGCAGAATGCCCTGAGGAAATTTATGAGAGCTGTAAGATGGCAGTTGATGGTTGCAAATTGCATCTTTTAATTCATTAGCCCTAGAAACAGTAAGTATATTATTAATGTTATCACTGTTTGATGTAATCAACTTTATTCTCTTCTAATTTTATTAATTCATTATCCTGATTATTCTGATTTATTACTTAAATATCCTGATTATTTATCAATGGTTCTGACCTTACCAGTGGAAAGTAAATTAATAATAATGATATTGGTAAATAGGGTGATTCCGATTGATTTATGACTTCAAGATCTAAAATGTTATCCACTGTATTTATATCGGTCAAGACTAAATTAATTACAGTATCTGCAAACCTTTCTGTCCTCTGCCATTTTTTCTGCCTCAGTGCAGAATATTTCATACCCTTAAAAACTGGGTGTGTCATTATGCCAATGTCAGAACAAAGGCTTATAATATCACTTTATATAATAATACACTTAGATTCACCTTGGGCTTTGCCCAAAAATTATTTCATAAATTAATAAAAATAATAATATTAAAATATGATATTATCCTATGCTCTCTAGATTCAAAAATGAAGGTGAAAAACACTGTTGCCACACTTTGGATTATATAAGAGATAAATATATATTTTATTCACATATGTACAAGTCCTAAATATTCATAATTGGCATAAATATCAAGCATAACAAAAAAAATGTAAACATAAACTGTAATGTAAACAAAACAACAGGATTTAGAAAATTAAGTAAATCAAATAAAACAAATACAAATGTCAGTAAACAAGAAATGCAAATGAATAAGCAATGTTCAGTGTAATAAATGACAGTTTACACTATTTCTTCAGCATACTTATAAATATCATGACCGTTTCTTTTTACTATGAGAACTTGCAACTCATTACACTAGTGTCTCAAGTTATAACTTTGTATTATAATTGCTTTAAAACTTCATAGCATGAAAAAGGTATTTCCTTTACATTTAAATTTTAGCTTAACCATATACCCAAGATTTTGGAGCTAAAATGCACTAAGTTGCCACCCCAGCTGGCCAAATAAGTACAAAAAGTAGAATAAAGGAATACTTATGTTTTAGTTATTTGTAGATGCAGTCTTCTACTTTTTAACTTTCAAAGTCTTGGTGAGAATGTCTGGTTTTGGATGACAAAAGTCCTTGGTGGTGGGTTTGGCTTTAGTCTTCTGTCTTTTCCTCTGGAACCTGGAACTGTAGAGTCTTCTGACATCAATGAGTAATGCAGGCTGGATCCTTCTTGCTTGACGTCACAAATCATCAAAAGGCACTTCAGGATTTAGTAGGAAAAATCAGACAGCAAGACTGTGGGCAGTCTAGCAGCACAGTCTGTAGAAAGACTTCCCTCTATGGACAGCAATGTTGTTTTAGTAACTGGACTCTGACTCTTGCCTGTTTCAGTTCATTTCTGCTCTTGAACCTGGAACTCTGGACTCACTGCTATTTAACAGCACTGCTGGCTTGCCGGCTGGGAAATTCAAAAGTTAGTCTCTTGTTCGGGCTTTTAAAAGAAATTCCAAAACATTACTTTAGTCCAAATTCTCAATATGCAAAACATAGGCCTCGCTTCATCCAATATTGGAAAGAGAGTCCTTTCTGTAACAATCAGTTTCAGCAGCTGGACCTGTTGCAGAGTTGTGCAGACTTTCAGGCTTGTTTAGCACCCCTTGTGGTGGCAATGTCAAAGCCCAAATGATGTCCCAAGCAGGTGTTGCTTCAGGCTTTTGACCTAGTACATGTCCTAAGCTCATTCAATATTGTCAGTGTATCCAACACAGATCTTCACACACTAAAGAATCAAGCTGTTCTGGGCCGGCTTTGCCAGCATCCCATTTATGTCCCTCTTGCTGAACTACATCACCCTCTATGAGGGTGCTACTGTTAGCCCCTCCTAAGCCATTTTCTTATCAATATGACCTCATTTTGAAAAACTACTTTTGATGTAAAACAACTTTTCTTTCTTGCATCTATGTGCACCTTTGTACAAATATAAAACTTACATTCTTAGATGCAGCTCAAAGAGAGGATTCATTTGAGACCAAACATTATGGTGTCAATCCTAATATAAAATCTATAATTTATAATACCATTATAAAATGTTTTCCTTTATAGATATCCAAAAAGTATTTATAGTTTTCAGAAGTACATTTTTCCTGTTTAAAATGATGTTAGTTTGGCACACTTGCTATCATTAGAAACTGTATAAATTTAACAAACTTCTTTAAGACAGGTATCTTCTTTGTTTGAGGTAAATGATGTGTGACTTCATGTTGCTTTGACGTTTATCCAGAAGGCTTACAGTCCATCCGACTAGTTGTTTTTATTAGATAAATACTTCACTCTCATTTCATTGAAAATGTGGCAAGGTACCTACTTACCTGAAAGAGCTCCTTTGCCCCTACTGTCCCTCCCGCCCCCTCCGATCCACTGACGAGGGATTGCTGGAGATTCCCAGGGTTCATTTGAAAACTTCAGGGGCTAGATCATTCAGTTTTATGGCCCCGACCCTGTGGAATTCTCTACCTCGTCAGGTGCGAAATTGCCCGACTGTCCTAAGTTTTAAAGGAGCCCTGAAGACTTACCTTTTTAATATAGCTTTTAATGATTTATAATAAATTAAATTTTTCTTATTTATTGTTTTACAAAATTGTACAGGCGCTTTGGTTGAAGAAAAGCGCCTTTTAAAAATAAAGTATTGATTGATTGATTGAAGGTCAGCTTACTATAGACACCAAACTTATCAATATATTTTAAACAGTTTTGGGGCTACAGAATTTTTTAAATAACTCGCACTACATTAAGCTGATAGGTTTAAAATGTAATCACTGTGCAGGTTCATGCGTTTCCAATAACCTGTATAATTTTGAAATGTATCAGAGTTTTTGTATATTTTATATAAATAAAAGTCTTAATTTCTTAAAGCCAGTCTAAGTCTATGTTAACCTCTGAGATGTGCTCTGGCCAGTACTGCAAAACAAGGTCGTAAATTATGTCAAGTTTCAAGCTCTTCTGCTACTAATTACATAGAAACATAGAAACATAGAAGTTGACAGCAGATAAGGACCACAAGGTCCATTCAGTCTGCCTATTTCTTTTTCTACCTTATAAATGTGCCATCAGCCTTTGCTCTGTCAGTGGCCTATCTATTCATAGTCATTTGTATTGCTCCCTTATGCCTATCCTATGCCTGTTTGAAGCCCTGCACTGTATTCATAGCCACCATGTCTTGTGGTAAGCCATTCCATGCATCCACCACCCTTTCTGTGAAAAATAATTTCCTCACATTCCCCTTTAATCGGCCCCCCTCTAATCTCATGCTGTGTCCTCTTGTCCTGCTATTTTTCTTATATTTAAACATGTTAGACTGAAAGAGGCCATTCAATTTAAACAGACTATTCCTGAAACTTTTTTTTAAGTTGACCATGTATGCTGTATTCCCTTTTGTATCATGGCATCATTCCTCCATTTCAGTATTCAAGCCTTAAGCAGCATTGTCCTTGTTTTAGTGTTCATTTAGACATTAATTTGACCAGAAACATTTATAGTACTTAGTAATTAAGCCTACATAAGTATATAGAATAGCAATTAAGAATGTAATAAAATTATAATAAAATATTTTAATGAAATTAGTTCTATTCCTACACCATCATGTTTCTTGCAACATAATCACATCAAACATATACAAGAAATCCATACAAGATGAATCGGCAAATTTATTGGCCAAGCCAACTATTTTCCAAGATATTAACTTCCAGCCAACTTGGGGGGTGTGTGCGGGGGGAGGGAGGTTGATGGAGTACACTATGATATTGTATTTTATCTCAGTTTTCTTGTAAAAAACTTCTGGGAGTGTACTTATTTAGGAGTCCTATATAAGAATGTAGAGAAGCATTATTTTTCAGTGAACCAGGGGGAGTGTATAGAATGAGGGGAGATCTAAGGAAGCTGGAAGATTGGTCAAGGACTTGGCAGCTAGGTTTCAATGCAAAAAAGTGCAAGATAATGCACATAGTCACAAAAACCCAGGAACTACATATCAATGGGGGGGGGATAGCATTCTCCAAGCAACAAAGAGACCTGGGGGTGATAATCTCCGAAGACCTCAAAGTAGGTAGGCAGTGTGACAAGATGGCAGGAAAGATAAAAAGCATGCTAGGATGCATAGGCAGGAGAATCACCAGCAGAAAAAGGGAGGTAGTAATGCCACTATACAGGACATTAGTGAGGCTGCACCTTGAGTACTGTGTCCAGTTCTGGAGGCCTCATCCCTACATAAGGACATAGATAGGGTGGAAGTGGTTCAGAGGAGGGTAACCAAAATGGTGCAGGGACTACATCACAAGCCGTATGAGGATAGGCTGAGGGAATTAAATATGTACTTCCTGGGAAGAATAAAGTACAGGAGATTATAAAGAAAAAGATGCTCAAGGACGAGGAGGCACCAGATGAAACTAGAGGGAGGGAGAGAGGTTCAGAGGGAACAAGGAAGTACTGCTTCACAGATAGGGTGGTGGACAAGTGGGACTGCCTGCCAGAGGAGGTGGTGGGGGAAGAAATGATTACAGGTTTTAAACATATGCAAGATGGAGGCCACGCTGAGCCAGCTGTCATTTGGAGCATAGTTTAGTTCATTGTGTGACTAAGTCCTTTAATTCTTTTAAGTTATATTTGTGTATGGATTATTTTTTTGGTAACGTAAGTTTGAACATAATGCAGTCCATGTATTTGTGTGTCTGTGTGCCTGTATATTTGTCATTTGCCATTTGAGTGAGGAATAGGATGCCAAACTAAAAGGGAATCGGTCACCAAAAGTTTAACATCACAGCTGAATTTGTGCACTTCAGACGTTAAAAGTCTAACATTTCCAGACATTGCCTTTGCACTCTGAGCGCTTTAATTATTTGGATTTCGGCCAGTTTAAATAGAGTAAAGTGTCCCATTAAGAGGTCATGAAGAGGTGTGGAGAAATTTCTTTGAAGGCCCCTGTGAGTGGCTAGACTGTTGATCTGTGGAGCCAACACTGGATGTGATATTGTTGCAGTACCTAGCGTTAGTTTTGGGTGAACGCAATTTGTGGTTGGTGTGGCTGGAGAATCTGCTGGGTTGGCCATTAGGCGGTTGGACTGGAGGGGCACCTGTGTTATTGGACTGCCATTTTCTTCCCTGAGAAGGACTGATCCTGCCTGTACTGGTCGGATTGGGTGAGTTTGTTCTGCCCTCCCTGGAAGTGGGTGCCTGAACTGGGTTTTTTCTCCTCAGGGGTTGGCTGGTGCTGGCTAGAGGGTGGGTGTGGGTCTGATTGCCTTGGAGGCCACGAATGACCATCTGACTGGTGCTGGGCATGCATCACGGCGGCTTCATTTGGGGGGGGACATTTGGGCTGGGTGCCTGCTGTAGGGTTGGGTGGATCAGCTTGCTGAAGTGCTAAATCTTATTTTCTCAGGACAGGCTGGTCAAGGACCCCTCAGAAGTTTAGACTGTGGATTAAACTCATGGATCCTTTTGGTAACTGTACTGTATTTCACTGGCTAAAATTGAATTGGTGGGGCTGTGAGAGAGCCTCAGTTTCTGTCGAATTTACATTTAAGTAAAACAGTGGTGGCAGTGAGACTGCCATGATATTTGGAACAAACTGAGAGGGTGCTGGTGAGAGCTTACCCTCCAATATCTTTAATATTTTCAAGATTTGAGTAATATGGTGGTGTTTTCTGGTGTACTCCAAGAGTAGAAAACTGTTTATCCCTACCATTTGGATAACAAACTGGTAGAAATCAGGACTATACATGATAAATAGGGGACTGTGCTGCTAGCTTTTGTATTTTAATAATATAATTTGAGTGTTTTTGGTGAGTATTTGGGTGTGTGTGTGTGTGTGTGATTTCATGAGTAGTTGTGGAAATGTTTTGTTGGTGGGTGGGTGGTTTAAGGGTTGAAACTGTGAGGGTTGTATTTAAATTTTGTGGGGTTTATTTGGGGTGAGGTGATATTGGTTGTTTTTTGGGACTTGGTTATTTGAGGTGAGACCAGTTGGAAATGTGTTTGGGACAGAACCCCCTAAGGCGCAGCTACTCATGGGGGGGGGACTTCCTCAGTGACCTCCTTCTCTTTGAACTTCCAGTGCTCCTAGCTGAGGCCTATAGGAGGTGTAGGGCCTTGGGGATAACCAGGAGAGGGGGGGGCTGGTGGGGGTTCTGCACCTGGGTGGCTGCCAGAGTGTTGGGGATTCAGATGGTGAAGGCAAGGAGACACCCTGAGGTGAAATGGGAACTTGAAAGGGGGTTGCCATTTTTAGTTCCCATATCCAAGGGCTCCATCTTAGAGGGTGGGCAGATGATAGGCCCAGCTACCTCACCTCATCCAACTCAGGTTGTGTTATGCAATGCCAGGTTGTTGAGGAACAAGACTGCCATAATGGCAGACTTAATATCCTCGGTCGACCTGGCTTGCATCACGGAGACCTGGCTGGATTAAAATGTTGCTCCTATTTTGGAGGCAGCAGTTCCAGCTGGGTACTCTATGATACACACCATGAGAGAGGATCGCAGGGGTGGGGTGGTAGCCATTTGTTTTAAATCTAGCCTGAACCTCATGGTGCTAACTGTAGGTCCTACACAGTCCTTTGAATGTGTGGCCACCCGGGGAGGCTTGTATGTAGGTTTCAGGGTTCTCCTACTCTATTGTCCCCAGGAGTGGGTGGGTACTTTTTGAGGGAGATCAAGGAGCTCATCATCAGCCTGGTGTTAGAATACCCCAAGTGGTCGATCCTTTCAAAATTTGGAAGTGATCTCCTGAGAAGCACGGAGGCCCTGGGTCTGACACAACATGTAACATCAGTAATGCACTCGAGTAGCCACACATTGGACTTAGTTTTGTTCAGTAGGTTTGAATATTACTGACCTCTGTGTTGATCCAGTGGTTTGGTCAGATCATAGCAATGTGGGGTTCATGTTTAGGGGACCCCCAGATGGTTCTGCCCCTGTGGAGATGGCCTGGTACTGCCAGTTAAGATGAATCTCCTCTATGGGACTGTTGGCGGTATTGGACCTATTGAGAGTGGGAGCAGCTTGTGTGATTGGGCTGGAGGAAGCACCAGCAGCCTATAATGGGGCTGTGGCTGTGACCTTCAACTCAATTGCACCCATTCATGTCTGCCCTTTGTCTACTTACCAGAGATCCCCTTGGTATGATGAGGAACTCCACAGTTTAAAGACTAAGGGGTGGAGGTTAGAGAAATGCTGGAGGAGATCTGGCTGGATGGAGGACAAATTGGTCCTGAGGTCACAGTATGCTGATTATCAGGGGTCAATCTCCCAAAAGAAGGTGAAGTTTCTATCTAGGGAGATTGTTGTGGTGAGGAGCAGACCAGCTCAGCTCTTCCATACGGTAGACAGACTTTTATATCTTGTCTGTCTCCAAGCGGGAGGAACAGGCTCTAGCACTAGCTGCGAGGAGTTGGCACTGTTCTTTGTCGACAAGGTGTCCCCATCACGGCTGAGGTCTCCTTGAGTATCTCTTGAAAGGACATAATTTGAATGATGTATGGTCCATTTTTTACAGCAAAATACAGTCTTGTATTGATCTGTGGGTCCCAATTAGGAAAAAATATAACAACAAGAGAATTTCCCCTTGGTGGAATAAAAACGTAAAACTAAATATAAACATAAAACATAGACTATACAAAAAATACAAAAAACAACCCACATCCACAAATTGGACAAAATATAAAGTGTCAGTAAATAAAAGTAGGAACCTGATTAAAAAAGCTAAAAAACAACTCAAAGAAAAAATAAAATTATCTTCTGAAGACAACAAAAACATCTTTTTCAACTACATTGGGTCCATCAGAAATTCAAGTCCCAAAATTGGACCTCTAACTACCCCTGATAAAGTTATATGTAATGAGAAAGAAATGGCTAATGAATTTAATAAATACTTCATCAGCATGTTCAGCCTAAAGGCTTTACTTTTACCATCAGTTTTGGAGCCAAATACTGCTTGCAAGCTGTTTAGAGAAGCAGAGGTAATGGATGTTATAAGATCACTTAAATCAAACGGATCTGCTGGCCCAGATGAAATACACCCTATTTTCATCAAGAACACAGCTTCTTATATTGCAGGACCCTTAACTTATCTTTTCAATGTTTCACTTAAAACAGGAACTACTCTTCCAATATGGAGGCAGGCCACTGTAATTCCCCTACACAAAAAGGGCAACAGAGCCTTTGTGTCTAATTATCGGCCAATAAGCTTAACAGCTGTTTTTTATAAGCTTATGGAGAAACTATTAAAAGAGAGAATCACTATGCATTTAAACAATATTGGATATATCGACACTACTCAGCATGGGTTCACTAGTGGCAGGTCATGCCAAACTAATTTATTAAACTTTTTTGAACTGGTAAGTGAGGCATTAGACAAGGGATTGTCAATCGACATAATATTTCTTGATTTTTCAAAGGCTTTTGACTCTGCCTCCCACTACTTCCTAATTAGATTATTAGAAATGATAGACCTACAACCCCAAATAATAAACTGGATAACTTCTTGGCTCTCTGATCATTCACAACGAGTCTCAATAAAAGGCTACTTGTCCCCATGGGGTCCAGTTACCAGCAGTGTCCCTCAAGGCTCTGTCCTGGGACCTGTCCTTTTTAACATACTGATCACTTCCATGCTTCCCCTAAACAAACATTGCTGAGTGGCCAAGTATGCCGACGACTGTAAACTTGGAGGCATAGTGACAAATGGGGCTTCTGCTGCTCAGATTCAGAATAATCTTTCCCATCTTGAGACCTGGCAATCAAAAACGAGCTGCATTTTAACATACAGAAATGCAAAGTCATGCATTTCGGAAAAAATAATCCCTGTTACCCCTACAAACTGAACAACATGTATCTACAAACAACTGACAATGAAAAGGATCTGGGAGTAACAGTTTCTAACAATTTCTCCTTTGACACACCTATTAGAAATACCATCAAAAAGGGGAATCAAATATTGGGATGTATTCTGAGAAATATTAAGAGCAGACATGAGAAAGTGATTATCCCCCTTTACTCTAGCCTGGTTTGTCCTCACCTGGAATGCTGTTCTGCAGTATGTAGCCCTTTACTTATAAGAAGTAGTAAAGTAATTGAAAACATACAGAGAAAAGCCACTAGAAAAATCAGTACTATGCGGAATTTTGAGTATGGCACTAGGCTGAGAAATCTAAATCTTTATTCATTACATTACAGAAGATTAAGGGGTGATCTATGTACAGTGCACAGAGCTATACTTAATGAAACAACTTTCACAACAATTGGTCTGGCAAGAAATCTTTACAAGGTAAATACTAGATCGCATGATAAAAAACTCATGGGTACCCAAAATAATACAAGAAAAAGGAATCATTGGTTCACTCAGAGAGTAGTAACAGCTTGGAACACTCTTCCAAAAAGCGTCATAGAGAGTGGAACAATAGACACCTTTAAAAACAATTTGGATGCTTACATGAGCGATGAAACATTTTTTTTCCACTAACGATTGGTGGCGAGCTTAATAAAGGCATAATCTGCCTCCTTAGCTCATAATCATCTATGAATCTATGGATGCAGTGTCCAGCCTGAGTTGTGTCAAAACACTCCTCCTGTCTGGGATGAGTTTGAGTTGGCTGGGGTGGAGAAGGTGATGAGGATAATCTCAAAGTTGTGGCCTACACATTGTGATCTGGACCCAGGTTAGATCCACTTTTTGGATGGATGTTCGGACCTGATAGGGCCTGTGGTTGCTGAGGTTGTCTGGAGTTCATTGAAGAGTGGGGTCTTTCCATTGTCCTTGAAAGAGGCTCTGGTTAGGCCCCTTTTAAAGAAGCCCTCTTTGGATCAGGACTGTCTCAGCAACTACAGGCTGGTCTCAAACCACCCATTTTTAGGGAAGGTTATAGAGAAAGTGGTGGCCATTCAGCTTGAGAGACATCTTGCATCTTCTTCTACCTATGAGCATTTCCAGTCTGGGTTCTGGGTGGGGCATAGTATGGAGACTGCCTTGGTAAGGGTGCTTAATGAGTTCCTGATGGTGAGGGACATGAGAGCTTTTACTATCTTGGTTCTCCTGGACCTCTCTGTGGCGTTTGACACTGTGGACCATGAGGTGCTGCTTGACTGCCTGCAGTTCTGGTGTGGCCTGTCCAGTAATGTCATCAGCTGGTTCAGGTCATACCTGATGGACAGAGTGCAGAGAGTGAAAATTGGACTTATCTTATCTAGCCCAAAGCCTCTGAGTTATGGGGTGCCACAGGGGTCGGCCTTGTTGCCCTTATTGTTCACGGTGTACATACTGCCATTGGGGGACATTATCAGGTGGTATGGGTTGGGTTTTCACTGCTATGCAGATGACACCCAACTGTACCTGTCCTGTGCAGCTGATGTCCAGGTGTCAGACTCCATATTTAACAGCTGCTTCAAGGAAATCCAGTCATGGTAGACTCAAAACTGGCTTAGGCTCAACCCAGACAAGACTGAGGTACTGGTGGTGGAGCTGGGCCATCGTGGAGGGGGATGGGGTGTTGCCCCAATCCAGTATTGGGGGGTGTTCCCCATGTCCCTTCTAGGCAGGTGAAGAATTTGGGTGTGATCCTAGCAGACAGCCTGACACTTGATGCTCAGGTGTTGGCCATGGTCAAAAGTGGCTTCTATCATATTAGGAACATCACCTGAATCTGAGCCCACACTGATACATGCTTTTGTAACTTCCAGGCTGGATTACTGTAATGCCCTGTATCCTGGGTTATCTGGAGGCAGCCTCCACAGACAGCAACTGGTGCAGAACTTCGGCAATAAGACTTTTGACTGGGGCAAGGAGGTGTGAGCATATTACCCCAGTCCTCCGTGGACTGCACTGGCTGCCAGTCAGGTGGAGGATTGTCTTCAAGAAAGGGCTCCTTACCCATCTGACCCTGCATGATGGGGGTCCCACCTATCTGTAAGATCTCCTTGACTCCTACAGTCTGGCCCAGATGCTCTGTTCTGCCATGGGGGGCCTCCTTGGGGTTCCCAGAGTTAGGTTGTGGCATTCAGGAGACAGATCATTTGTGGTGGCCATACCAACCATGTGGAACTCCTTACCTGATTATTTGAGGGGGGCCCCCCTCGGTGGAAGCCTTTAAAAGGGGTCTAAAAATATACCTGTTCCAATTAGCTTTTATAAATTGAGGTAATTCTAAATAGACAGATGGAAATCTGCATTTATACTGATTTTAATTTTTATTATATGTGTGTGTTTTTGTTGCTTTTAAAAAATTGTGTTTTGTATTACGGTTTTATTGCACAGCACCCAGAGTCTCAGGAATTGGGTGTTTCATAAATAAAACACCATTCTATCTAAACATGCTTGGGATAGGCCTACAGGATTGTTAATATTCAGGGAGGAGGAGGTACAACCTAATGCCAGCAGTGCATGATAGAGTGCAATTGTTAGTGGTAATAGGGCAGACTAGGTGGGTCGAAAAGGCCCTTATCTACCAACAATTTCTAAGTTTCTATGTCTGAGCATTAATCAAAGTGGGAGTATGACTTGCCATTGAAGGTGGTATGTGTAAGTTTCTATCTTGGAATTCTACCCGATCAGTCATTTTGAATCTTTTGTGTATCGAACAAGAACTCATGGTCCACCAAATGTGTAACCCACAAACATCCAGTTTTACAGCTTTAGCTAGTACCAATTTCATTAAGTTGTTATCCCTGAAACATAGATCAATCTGAGGATTATTGTAATGGTCAGGGTGTATATTAACCCATAGTACTGGTTTACCACCTAGTGGAAGATGCAACAGTCTTGGCAAAAATTCACATATTGATTTTTTAACTTTCCCTACTGGTTCATTAGGCAAAAGATTCCATCCAAACAATGTCAATAACTTTAAAGAACCATGAGAGGCAAATGATCTGCTCACACTATGGCTATATCCCTTAGTTTCTTGTTTTAATTTAATGGTTAGCGGATTAGGCATTTTTTTAACAGAATCTCTGTCCTACATTGGATACTTTGCTTATTGGATTTGGGTAGTGGAATTATTTTTGGGTAACCAATCTCAAAACACAACTCAATTCAATTCGAGTTTATTGATAGGCCTAAAGAGACCATTACAAAAAAAAAAAAGAATAATTAAAAACACATTGTGAGATTTCTCTGTTAAAACAGATTACTAATCATTCACATTCCAGCACTGTAGAAACAAGGATTAACAAGCATTTGTCAATGCTGAATGTTTGTTGTGTACACTGGTGACATGGGGGGGTCTGAAAATTGTTTTTTTTTTAACTTAATTTTTTTTATTTATTTTTTTTAACCGGAGAGACACACTAAGCTGAAAGTTTGTTTACAAGTGCAACCTGGGAGCACAAGGAAGTTAAATGGATTGCTCAGGGTCATACCTTTAGTGAAGTTGTTTGTGAGGTGGTGTCCCAAAAAACATATGTTGAAAATTTGGGGCAAAAATATTTAAAAATGGGCAAGTTATATCACTGAGCTGAAAACCCTTTTGAAATACATTAAAGTGCATACCTCAGTTCGTGGTTGGGCTTTGAAGAGCAAAGATGCGCCTGCAGTCCAAGGTAGTTTACGGCGACGGACCTCCAGTGGGTAGGCATGAGGTATGTGGGGGTGTGGGTCCTGAGTGGGAGAGTAGGGGGTTGGGTAACGGTGGAATGAACAAAGATGGACAGTTTTCCTTTTTACAGGGGAAAAAATGATGAGGGACAGTTTTCATTTTTTCAGGGAGTTTGCTTAACAGATGAGGGCACTGGGGGATTGGGCACCCCCAGTGTCTGTATACTGTTGGGGGGGTTACACAGTGGACAACTGTGGATGGACAGATGACACTGGGGGACTGGGCACCCCCATGTCTGCATACTGTTTGGAGCGCGGGGGTTTACACAGTGCACGACAATGGACAGACGGATGAGAACACTGGGGGATTGGGCACTCCCAGGGTCTGTATACTGTTTAGGGAAGGGGGTTACACAGCTGACAATGATGGACAGTTTTCTTTTTTGGGGGGATAAAAAACACGCGTTTGTCAATGTCAAACATTTGACGTATTGAAAGATGTCCACCTCTGCACCTTGTTTATGCTCTTGAGGTACTTGAATGTGTCTATAATGTTCCCCCACTCCCTCCTTTCCTCCAATAAGTACATGTAGAGGTCCTTTTAACTTCTCCTGATCTGTGTTGCAAGCCATTTACCATCTTGCAGCAATTCTGGTTGCAGCAATAAAGCAAATCAGGCATAAATTAGTAGCATAAATGCAAAGGAGCCCGCGGCTACTCTTCCAGGTGCCTCAGGTCTGAATCGTGACCCTTTCTCAAGGGGTTGTGGCCTAGGTGCTACCTGTGCTCTTTCTGTTCATTAGATATTTAAAGTGACAGTGCAAACATATAAAAGAATTTTAAATGTCAGTGAAAAACACAATATTGTTATATAAAAAATATATAATAAAATGAAAAACCAAAAATCATGCACATAGTAGTACAGGCACACTATTTTATGCAGTTACAAAGCTCCAAATTGATCTAAAATATTTATAGAAGGCAGACTATTATATCAATATTTATCTTAATGAAAGGCAAAAGAGGGAAGAAACAAAAACCAGAAACTTTCAAGAGTTTCTATGATGCAAATGTTTAATTTTAAAGTTACATCTTTATGAAAAAATATTCTACATCATAATGATTCTTATATTGGTGAAAGGCTTTAGTCCCACCACTGTCTAAAAATACATTTTAGTCATAATGATAAATTATATTAATCTTGTTCATAATGATGAATTATATCAATGAAAATGTTCTGGTCTAACTGCTATATTGATAGCACATGTAAATAATATATATATCATTCTGTTTTATATATCCAAAAGGCTTACTGATTTAAAGTTCAAAAAGAACTAATTCTAATTTCATCACCGGTTGGAATAATGTTGATATCCAAATACTTTAACCTTTTCATTTATAGATACACTAACACCATAGTTCAAGAATAATATTATTTAAAAACTCTTGTAAAGGGAAACATTATAATGAGTGGGGGAGGAAAGGAGGTGAAAAAAGGGGAAGAAGGAAAGGGAAAGGGAGAAGGGAGAAAAGAGAGGGGGAATGGAGGAAAAAAGAAGAAAAGGGGGAAAAAGGAAAAGAGAAGCAGATACAAAGCAGAGGGTTTACAAAAACACTATGACATCTAAGCTATCATTTAAACCATTAGGATGTAAAGCTCTCATTGTATAAATCCATCTTTGTTCACATTGAGCCAATTTCTGAACTCTATCTCTTCTTTTGTTGTTCTCTGGAACATGGTCCACTCCCATAAATTTAAAATGCTTCACATCTTTATGATGACATTTTTCAAAATGAATCCCAATTGGTGTAATAGCTTCCTGTTTTTGAATTGCTCGTACATGTTCCTGCATCCTTTGTCTTAAAGTTCTTTTGGTTCTTCCAACATAAATATATGGACAAGTGCATTCAATGATGTAAACAATGTGTAGTAGAGCAATTAATGAACTATTTGATTGCACTGTTTTTACTATCTATACTGGGATGCTGAAAATGAATTCCCTGATGGCAAAATTTACAAATGTTGCAATGACCACATTTGTGGCACCATATTGGTTTCTGGGATAACCATGTTCTAGTCTCTTCAGTGTTTTTTGTATACCATGCTATGTGTCAAAAGATCTGCTAGATTACTACCTCTTTTATAAGATATGACTGGTTTCTGTCCTATGTTACCTCTCAGGTCTTTATCTGCTTCCAGCACATTCCAGTGTTTGATAATACTTTCTGAAATAATTTTATTAACTCTATTGTAATGAGTGACACAAATTATAGGGTGAGCATCCAATGTTACATTTGTTTTAGGTTTCAAAAGAGTATCTCTATTTTTTGATTTAGCCTCTAAGCAAACGTTTTCAATTTGTGTTATTGAATAACCCCTTGCTGAAAATCTGTATTTCAGCTCCACACTTTCCTTTTCAAATTCCTCTAAGTCACTACAATTACATCTAAGGCAAATTAATTGCCCATATGGAATTCCCCTTTTGACACGTACTGGATGTGCACTGGTGGCATGTAGCAGCATATTGCCTGCAGTAGGCTTTCTGTATGTACAGCTTGAAACTACAGTGCCATCAGTGCCTTTGAATTTTAAATCCAAAATAGAAATCATGGAGTTGTGTGCATATGATGTAAGTTTCAGACCACTTTCATTAGTATTCAAAAAATTAAATGAACATGCAGATAGAATGTCCCCTTTCCAGACTACCAAAAGGTTGTCGATAAATCGACCCCCAAAATATGATATTCTCAACATATGGATTTCTAGAATTGTTAAAAATAACAGTTTCCTCCCACCATGCCATAAAAAGGTTTGTGTAGGGTGAAGCCATGGTTGTTCCCCATTGCTGTACCGGTTGTTTGTAAATAATATTCTTTATCAAAGATGAAATAGTTATTATGTAAAATAAAATGTACTGCTTCAATCAAAAAATCAGAGGGAAAACCAGATGCCATCCTATCGGTGTGTAAGTGGTAATCTACAGCCTGAATTCCTAAATGATGTTCAATTGACGTATACAGACTAGTTACAGAGACTAGTGTCTCCTTCTAAAAGTTGAAGATTTTTCTCTTTCTAATTTGACGACGCCTCTGCAGAAAGCATATCAGCCTCACAGTGGGACCCTTAAACCTTGACCGTGTTTTTGCGAGTGGGCTACAGAAGTGTTTTCTCCTCGAACAACATAATAACTGGAGAACTCGAGACTCTGTTTAAACATCAAATGGAGGAAGGTTCAGATACAATGGAGCACACAGCATTTTCTTGTTTGGAGCCAGCGGGTACATCAGTTCAATGTTGCAGACTACAATGCTCCACAAATGAAGGTCAGCCTGTGTTTATTTCTGATACCAATGTTACTCTTAAAATGATTTTCCAACAACTTGAAAAGTTAAAGTTGAAAGAAATTAACACTTATTATAACAAATGTTTCTTGAATGGCTATAAAGATAAAGGATGGAAACAACCATGGCTCCATCCTGCGCTAACCTTTTTATGGCATGGTGGGAGGAAACTGTTATTTTTAACAATTCTAGAAATCCATATGTTGAGAATATCATATTTTGGGGTCAATTTATCAATGACTTTTTGGTAGTCTGGAAAGGGGAAATTCTATCTGCATATTCATTTGTTGATTTTTTGAATACTAATGTAACTGATCTGAAACTTACATCATATGCACGCAACTCCAAGATTTCTTTTTTGGATTTAAAATTCAAAGGCACTGATGGCATTGTAGTTTCAAGCTGTACATACAGAAAGCCTACTGTAGGCAATATGCTGCTACATGCCACCAGTGCACATCCAGTACGTGTCGAAAGGGGAATTCCATACGGGCAATTCATTCTCCTTAAATGTAATTGTAGTGACTTAGAGGAATTTGAAAAGGAAAGTGTGGAGCTGAAATACAGATTTTCTACAAGGGGTTATTCAATAACACAAATTGAAAAAGATTACTTAAAGGCTAAATCAAAAAATAGAGATACTCTTTTGAAACCTAAAACAAATGTAACATTGGATGCTCACCCTATAATTTTTGTTACTCATTACAATAGAGTTAGTAAAATTATTTCAGAAAGTATTAAACACTGGAATGTGCTGGAAGCAGATAAAGACCTGAGAGGTAACATAGGACAGAAACCAGTCATATCTTATAAAAGAGGTAGTAATCTAGCAGATCTTTTGACACATAGCATGTATACAAAACACACTGAAGGGACTAGAACATGGTTACCCCTGAAACCAATAGGGTGCCACAAATGTGGTCATCGCAACATTTGTAAATTTTGCCATCAGGGAATTCATTTTCAACATCCAAGTATAGATAGTAAAAACATTGCAATCAAATAGTTCATTAATTGCTCTACTACACATGTTGTTTACATCATTAAATGTACTTGTCCATATATTTATGTTGGAAGGACTAAAAAACTCTAAGAGAAAGGATACAGGATCATGTATAAGCAATTCAAAAATAGGAAGCTATTACACCGATTGGGATTCATTTTGAAAAATGTCATCATAAAGATGTGAAGCATTTTACATTTATGGGAGTGGCCCATGTTCCAGAGAACAACAGAGGAGGAGCTAGAGTTCAGAAATTGGCTCAGTGTGAACAAAGATGGATTTATACAATGAGAGCTTTACATCCTAATGGTTTAAATGATAGCTTAGATGTCACAGTGTTTTTGTAAACCCTCTGCTTTGTATCTGCTTCTCTTTTCCTTCTTTTTCCCCTTTTCTTTTTTCCTCCTTTCCCCCTCTTTTCTCCCTTTCCTCCTCTTTTCTCCTTTCTCTCCTTCCCCCCTTTTTTCTCTTCCTTTTCCTCCCCCCACTCATTATAATGTTTCCTTTACAAGAGTTTTTAAATACTATTATTCTTGAACTTTGGTGTTAGTGTATCTATAAATGAAAAGGTTAAAGTAATTGGATATCAACATTATTCCAACAGGTGATGAAATTAGAATTAGTCCTTTTTGAACTTTAAATTAGTAAGCCTTTTGGATATATAAAATAGAATGATATCTATATTCTTTATATGTGCTATCAATATAGCAGTTAGACCAGAACCTTTTCATTGATATAATTCATCATTATGAACAAGATTAATGTAATTTATCATTATGACTAAAATGTCTTTTTTAGACCGTGGTGGGACTAAAGCCTTTCACCAATATAAGAATCATTATGATATAGATTATTTTTCATGAAGATATAACTTTAAAATTAGACATTTGCATCATAAAAACTCTTGAAAGTTTCTGTTTTTTGTTTCTTCCCTCTTTTGTCTTTCATTAAGATAAATATTGATATAATAGTCTGCCTTCTATAAATATTTTAGATCAATCTGGAGCTTTGTAACTGCATAAAATAGTGTGCCTGTACTACTACGTGCATGATTTTTTGTTTTTCATTTTATTATATATTTTTTATATAACAGTATCATGTGTTTTTCACTGACGTTTAAAATTCTTTTGTATGTTTGCACTGTCACTTTAAATATCTAATAAATAAAAAGTGCACAGGTAGCACCTAGGCCACAACCCCTTGAGAAAGAGTCTCGATTCAGACCTGAAGCGCCAGGAAGAGTAGCCGTGGGCTCCTTTGCATTTATGCTACTAATTTATGCCTGATTTGCTTTATTGCTGCCACCAGAATTGCTGCTTGTTTTTTGTGTTTGTTCTAAGTTTATCTAAGCTAGCACCCATTACCAGCTGTGTGCTCCCTTCTCGTGTGTTTTTTTCCATGTACCATCTTGGTTGCCTTTCTGTGGGCTGCCTCCACCCTGTCAATGACCTTGCACATTTGTGGCCTCCAGATTTGCACATAGTACTCTAGGTGAGGCCTCACTAGTGCATTATACAATGGCATCACCTCCTCATGCCTTTTGCTAGTGATACCTCTGCCTATGCATCCCAGCATGCCACTGGCCATCCTTGCAACATTTGTCCTCTGCTTTGACACCTTTTGGTCATCAGAACTGATAACTCCTAGGTCCTTTTCTTCCTTGGTGATCATCAGCACCTCCACCCCATCCTGTAACCCTCCACAGGTTTCCCTCTTCTCAGGTGCGTTATTTAGGCTTCTTTGCACTGAACCTCAGTTGCCACTCCTCAGGCCATTTTTTAAGCCTCTCCATGTCCCTGATCATTTTCTCCACCCCTTCTGGAGTATTCACTCTGTTACAGATGTTGGTGTCATCTGCAAACAGGTAGACAGACCTTTGCTTCTAGCCCTTCTGCAATATCTGTAATGAAGACATTGAACAGGACTGGTCCCAGGACTTATCCCTGAGGTACCCCACTGGCCACTCCCTCTCCCCAGTTTGGATCCCATTACCACCACCCTCTGCCTCCTGTCCATAAGCCAGTTTCCAACCCAGTATATTAGCTTGTGCACCATTGCCAGACTACCCATCTTGTTAATCAGCCTTCTTTGTTGGATGTTGTCGAAGGCTTTGCTGAAATCAGGGTACTGTAGGTGACATCAAATGTCCCTCCCCTGATTTACTTTCTTAATGTGACATTAAGGTTTCCAACCCTAATGCCCTATCCCCACCCTACAGAGACTGACAGGCACTGTGGGTGTCCCTTTGGATCATTGGCTGTAATGCTCATGCCATTCCACCCCCACCCTGCAGACACTGACAGGCGTCGTGGTGTGCCTTGAAGTCTTTGGCCCTCACACTCACTCCATTCCATAATGAAATAAGCTGAGATGGGTGCAGTACAGGAGAATGGGGTGAACGTTTGGGCCAAAGACTCCAAGGCATACCCCAATGCCTGTCACTGGCTGCAGAGAGGGGGTGGAATGGTGTGACATTATGGCCGACAACTCCAGGGCACACACCCGATGCCTGTCAGTTTCTACAGGGTGTGGGGGGAGGGGTGTTACAGTTGGAAATCCTAATGTCCCAGATGTTTGTTGGTATTTTCCACTCCAAATTTTCAGCATGACCATTTTGGGTCACTGCCTCATGAACAGTGGCAATATCACTTTGTTACTTAGTCCCAAAAGGTGATTTTGCACAGTGACTGCAGTGCCACAGATGCTAAAACACATTTTGGGCAGGATGTGAAAAATGACAGTTATACTGTTCATGAGGAGGTGTGAAAAATGGCAATGTTGAAAATCTCGAGTGAAAACATGAGAAATTGGCAAAGTTACGAGCATGCATAGAAACTGTGCAATGCACACAACTGTAGCGCGGCCGTTTTTGTAAATTTTTCACCAAATTTTCAGCATGGTCTTTTGGGGACATACCCTCATGAACAGTGGCCCTGTGATTTTGTTACTCCATTCTGAAAGTAGATTTCACACAGTAACAGCGCCATTCTGCTAACTGGTGCAAAAACACATTTCAGGCAGGATATGAAAAATGACAGATATACTGTTCATAAGGTGATGTGGAATAATGGCAATGTTGAAACTCTGGATTGAAAATATTAAAAACTGGCAAAGTTAGGAATGTGTGTAGAAAATGCACAATGCACTCTCATAACGCAGTCATTTTTTGGAATTTTTTCACCAAATTTGCAACATGGGCTTTTTGGGACCCCACCTCATGACCAGTAGCACTGTTGTTTCATTATTCAGTCCCAAAAGGTGATTCCGCACAGCAACTGCAAAATCACCTATCAGGACAGAGTAACGAAATGACAGTGACAGTGTTCAGGAGGTGTGGTCCCTAGAACACTGTGTTGGAAATGTGGGGCCAAAATTCCTAAAAATGACTGAGATATCAACCTAAGTTGAACCCCCCCCCCATTGATTCCCATTATATGGCTTACTTTGAAATCTTCACTTTGCTGGTTGACTTTGAAGAGTGCAGACGTGTCCCGGTTGACAGAAGATCATTGCTCCTGACCTCTGGAGGTAAGTATGGGTGGGGGAAGGTGTGTGAGGAGGTGGATGCGCAGTGGGAGGGTCGGGGTGGGGGAAGGAGAAGGGGATGAAGAGACAACGATGGACGTTTTTTCTTCAGGTTTATAGAAATAAGACACTGGGGACTTTTTTTTATATAGGGAAAGGATGTGAGCATTTCTGGACACTGGGAGTGTGCTCCCCAGTGTCCGGGAGGGGGACAAGGAATGAAGGGTGCAAGGAGGACAGTAGCAGTGGGAGGGAGATGGAGGGATTTGCTGTGGTGTGTGTGTGTGTGTGTGTGTGTGTGTGGGCTCGAACAGAATGTTGGTGTGGGGAGGACAGCAGCAGTGGGAGGAAGCGGGAGAGAGTGATTTGCTGGTGGGGGGCGACAACAGAACGCGGGTGTGGGGAAGATAGCAGCAGTCGGAGGGAGAGGGAGGGGTTTGCTGTGCGTGTGTGGGGAAGGACTTGAACATAACACAGGTGTGGAGAGGATAGCAGCAGTGGAAGGAAGTGGGAGGGCGTGATTTGCTGGTGGGGGGGCTCGAACAGGAATACAAGGAAGACAGGAGCAGTGGGCAGGCTCAGTGCATTCACACTGCAAGCAATAAGGCACCATGAACGCGTAACCAGGAAGTCAGTGTAATGCAGGGCTTTACACATTAAAGAACAGAGCCACGCCACTATTGGTGTGGCTCTGTCCTTTGAAAAGTTGGCCAGCTCCACCCCCAAAACAGAAACTGAATCATCCCCAGCCTGCCAACCCACTGGCCTGCCACTTGTTACAGAGCTCTCCATTGAGCACACCCCCTCACCCCCCTGTATAGCACCTCTCATGTCAATGTGTTTGTCTGCACCTGCGCACAATGACAAACTCAAAAATTAGATACCCAGTAATACATATGAAAGTTACTAGCAGCATTTTCAGTTAACATTATACCTGTTATACATTTGTGCAATTCAAGCTCATCAATCACTTTCAATCATATCGAAGAAGAGGATTCAAAATGAGGTGCAGTACACAGATATAAAAGTTACTGGCAGCATTCTATAAATGACTTTTTAATTATTTGTACTTCTTGTTTTCTGATTTTAACATCAACTAGAACATTTGCTACCCTGGTAATACAGTATTCATCCTCTGTTGTCATAAATATTCTTAAGAGATCTGTGTCTGTGTGAAATCTGCAAGAACTGGCCCAGCCAGTATGTACTCACATCTAAAAGCCAACAGCAATAAAAAATTCGTGCTCCAAATCCTCCCTCCCATCTCTCTTACTTAAACATTCTTTACATTTCTCTAATTCAAGTTTGGTAAAACATGCCCATTGTACCGTATTAGGAAAAGTTTCTAACCTATAACTTGTAAAAAGTTTCCGCTTTACAGGATCAGTAAGAATATAAAGCTAGGGCTGGATTTTCAAAACATGGTGCAGGACTCACACCAAGCGCTGTGTCACAACACTTAAGTTCTGGCAGTGCGCTAAACCTGACTCCTATGACTGCACTCGATTTTACAGCCCCGAGTACAGTTACGACAGTTTTCATGATTTATGGCAGCTTGCACCAACTATCTGGCTGAATCTCTGTCAAAAAGGCCTCCGGGTTTGCTGCAAGTTAGACCAGAAGAAGTTGCTCTAACTTGTGACAGTTGCTGCACGGAATAGAAAATCCCATTAGATCACTGCAGTCCCCACGTGCCATATTATTGGCACACACATAGCTTACAGCGATCTAAGCCATTTGAAAATCCTGCCCATAGTGTTCAAATCTATGTGTGCATCATTTTGTCCATGCCACAAGGCATAACTTGATTCTTTCAACAGGTCAGAGTCCCTATGGACCTAAAGGGTCTGAATGGTATTGCTTATACATTTCTTATATGATAAACTGATCATAATATTGCTGTTATAATAATTCTATAACCTCTTATAATAATTCCCTAAGTATTTCAAGTTATTCTCTATCAGTACTAATTTTAAATGTTTCAACCAAGCAGATTTGTGACAGCCCAAAGTATTTCATTGGTTGTTTACTATGAGGCATAACTTGGGTAATCTTTCTTCACTCATTGTTGTCACTAAAAATAGAAACATAGACTTTGACAGCAGATAAAGACCACTTGGCCCACCCAGTCTGCCCATTTCCCTACCTATTGGATAAGCTGCAGATCCTAGATACCCAACAACCTACTTCTTAATACCACCCCCCCACCAGAATTGCCTTATGTCTGTCCCATGCATTCTTGAAGTCCCCCACTGTGTTTGACCCCATGACTTCCCTAAGAAGGCCATTCCATGTGTCCATCACCCTCTCTGTGCAAAAATACTTCCTCATGTTGCCCCTGAGCCGTCCTCCCTCTGTTCTCAGATTGTGCCCCCTTGTTCTTGCACATCTCTTTTTCTGAAAGATGCTACTCTCTTGGACTTTGTTGATTCCCTTGAGGTACTTGAAAGTTTCTATCATGTCCCCCCTCTCCATCCTTTCCTCGAGGGTATACATATTAAGTTCCTTTAGTTTCTCTTTGTATGGCTTCTGGTGCAGACCCTGCACCATTTCAGTTGCACTCCTCTGGACTGCCTCCATCCTGTCTATGTCCTTACAGAGATGGGGTCTCCAGAACTGCATGCAGTACTCCAGATGGGATCTCACCAACTGTCTGTACAGAGGGATAACAACTTCCTGTTTTCTACTGGTGATGCCTCTTCCTATAAATCCCAGTATCCCTCTAGCCCTCCTTACTGCCTTCTCACATTGTTTGCTTACCTTTAGGTCATCTGATATGACTAACCCAGATCCCTTTCCATTTTTGCTGTTGTTAGTACCTACTCCCCCCCGCTTGATTGTGTATGCTTCCCCTGGGTTTTTGTTTCCCAGGTGCAATACTTTGCATTTCTTTGCATTGAATCTAAGCTGCCATACTTTTGATCATTCCTCCAACCTTGCCAAGTCCCTTCTCATCCTTTCCACCCTCTTGTGTATCAACCCTGTTGCAGATATTTGTGTCATCTGCAAAGAGACATACTTTTCCTTCCAGTCCCTCTGCAATGTCACTTATAAAGACATTAAAAAGGACCAGACCCAGTAATGAACCCTGCAGTACCCCGCTAGTAATCCCCCTTTCTTCAGAGTTGAATCTGTTTACTATTACCCTCTGTGTCCTGTTGTCCAGCAAATTTTTTAGCCAGGCTACCACCCTGGGACCCACTCCCAGGCTTGCTAATTTGTTTATTAATCTTTTGTGTGGGACTTCGTCAAATGCCTTGCTAAAGTCTAGGTAGGCCATGTCCACAGCTACTCCCTGGTCTACTACTTTGGTCACCCAGTCAGAGAAATCTATTAGATTTGTCTGACATGACCTTCCCATTGTGAATCCATGCTGTCTTGGGTCCTGTGCCCTGCTGGCCTCTAGGTACTCAACAATTCTTTCTTTCAGAAGTTATTACATCATTTGCCTTACCACTGAGGTCAAACTAACAGGTCCGTAGTTTCCTGCCTCTGTCTTGCTCCCACTTTTGTGAAGGGGAATCATGTTTGCCCTCCTCCAGTCCTTAGGTACCACACCATCTTCCCATGATTTGTTAAAAAGGGTAGTGTGTGGTGTCACTAGTTCCCCCCATAGTTCTTTTAGAATTCTGGGGAGAATCCCATCATGGCCCATTGCTTTCTCCACCTTCAGTTTTAGGAGTTCTTTCAGAACCCCTTCTTCTGTGAATGGACTGGTATAAACCCCCCTATCCAGAGTGCTTCTATTGATTGGATAGGTACCTCCCTCTCCTCTTCTTTTGTGAATACTGAGCAGAAGTATTCGTTCATTATCCCTGCTTTTCACAGTCACCCTCTGCCCACCCACCTCCCCTTTATTAAGCCTCACCATCTCTCCCTGGTCTTTCTTCACTCCCTAATATACCTATAAAAGATTTTAGCCCCCTTCTTAACTGAGTTGGCTATCTTTTCCTTGGTTTGGGCCTTTGCTATTCTGACTGCCTTCCCCATTTCCTTCTGCTTTAACTGGTACAGTTATCTGTCCTGCTCCTTCTGTGTTTCCTTATACTTCCTTAATGCTATATTTTTCTTCCTAACCTTCCCCGCCACCTCTTTTGAGAACCATATTGTTTTTGTCCTTTGTTTTGATTTGTTTATTTGCTCAGGGTTACCACCTTTTAAGAAGCCCAAAGTGGGACATTTCTTTTTTATTCCATCTCTTTTTTCCTCACCTGCAGCCACAGTCCTGCCTTGTTAATCCTGCCACTGCTCCTCCTTCACCACCAACCCCGAAGCTGATGTGCCCTAGCTGGCATATGCAGCTACAACCATCAAAAGGGGCCCTCCCATTCCCCTGCACCTGACGAGGATCCAATACCGGCACATGCCTTATTCAGGCATCGTTGGCCAGTGAAGCTGTGGCCATCAAGTTGCCATGGACTATGCTGCCATTTTTCTCTCTTTTTCTCCCAATGGGAGCATGGATATGCAATGACATCCATGCACAATGTGCGGGCATCTGCCATGCTCCCCCCACTTGGCACCCGTGCATCCTCAGTACCTCCGGGTGTCCCCAGGGACCGCCAGAGCATGGTGTGCAACCACCCCTTTCCCCAGGACTAGGAGAGCTGTCATTGGATGCTCAATCCTAGTCCTCCCCTACTGACCCCTGATGACCAGGGCTCATTCCCGAACCCAGGTCACCTGCGTGGAGCGAGGTGTGGCGTCCAGTGCCTCATCCCTCAGTGCCACCAGGCCAGCTAAGTGGGACATTTATTATTGAAACATGATTTTTTGCAAGACAATATGTAACCGTGACCAATGCAAAAGGCGTGTTTTCTTTAAATAATCAGAATTAAGACCAAGTGTGTCATTTTTTAGTTGTTCCTATTGTTTATCATTTTAAGTTATTTTAGTTAAGGTATTATAATTTTTTGCAGCGTTTAGAGGAAAGTCAGAAAATATTTTTTCCTACTATAATGTCAGAACATGTAGTATTTTTTCATGTTTTTCACAGGACACAGCTGCCCAAATCAGGACTGTCCTTCAAAAATCAGGACAGGTGGTAAACCTATGTTTGCTTCACACAAAGGCTTGTTGTATCTGTGATGGCAGTTTTGATGTTTCCACATTGTTCCTCCACCCCTTCTTCATGCCTGTTTGATAGTGCTTTTCTAAGACACTCCCATTTTTACAAAGTCAGCCTTCCTAAAGTCCAGTACCCTCACTTTTGTATGGCTTGACTGTACGGCTGTGTTTATCATGAACCACACTGTTTGGTGGTCACTTGTTCCCAGATGGCTACCCACTTCTAAATTTGAGATCCTCTCTCCATCCCTGTTTGAGAGTAACAGGTCTAAAATTGCTCCCTCCCGAGTAGGTTCCAACACTAGCTGTCTGAGACATGCCCCCATAGGGCAAAAAAAACAATAATTAATTTTTCTTATAATAGGCAGAGTGCACAAATCTGTACATCCCCTGCTCTACCCTAATAAAACCAGCAAGGAGTGTTTTGGAACACCTAAAAGAATTTAAATATATTTTTTAGATGGGACACTTTTGTTATTCATCCAAACTTTTGCACTATAAAGAACCTGGGTGTTGTATTTAACTTTTAGTGCTTGTAGCACTGGACAAACTATACCACCATACAGTGAATTAAACTTTTTTAGGCCAAAGATGTATATACTTTGTTTTAGTTTTTGTTTCTTATGCTTCAGATGCTTATTCCGTAGACAGTTAGCTGAAAGCATGATACCCAAATATACATATTGTCTAACCATGCCTAGTAACTTATCTCTAGTTCTCCACTTGTTTGTAATTTTATTAGAGTCAAAAATCATAATTTTGCTGTTACTAGAATGGATTTTCAAGTTCAGTTCTGCTGAATTTTTTTAAACTAATGCGAGATAAGGAAAGCATACCCTAAATCATCAGTGTATGTTAACACTAGACAAATTCTGTTACCAATTTTCAGAGAGTCTATGAAAGTCATCCAGGTTTACAAGCAAGTCATTGATATACAAGCAGAAAAATATGGTCATGGCTGAGGACACTGCCCTGACTAAGCCTGCTTTAGCAGGGAAGGTTGCAGAGAGCTGTCCCCTCACTCCTACCCAAACCCCAGCCCACGTACTGTATCACTGTATAATTCTCTGATGATTTCAAATAGTGATGGCTGTCTACCCTACTTATACTGTACATTATTTTCCAGAGAGTATTACACAAAATCCTATCAAACACTGAACTGTAATCAAGGATGGCTGCATACTTTCTGTGATCTTAAGAACACATATTTTCTGTCAAATTGCATAGAATGAAACAGTTATCTGTAGTGCTTCTACTAGAACTAAATCCTGTTTGAAACAGTAATAGCTCCCCAGTAAATCTATTTGTATTTGTAATCCAGCAAGCAGAACCTTAGAAAAAATCCTTAGTAGTACTGTATATTTAGCAGACTGTACATGCTAGGGTCTAACCTATCTACTTTTTATGTTTCCTTGCCCCTGCCAAGAAACATCTTGCTGTGCTTCAGAAAAGGACATTTCAGAGGTGTGTCATGGACTAGCCCACTGCAGAGCAATGTACATTGGGCTCCTCCTTGACAGACCAATGACCAGGCAAGCAGAGTGTGATAGTGGTCAGAGTTTCACAGCTGGAATCTTCATGTAGTTGAAAGAAATGAAGAGCTCCAATGGGAAAGAGTGCTTCATTACTTTTATTTGCATAAAACTGATAGCTCTGTCCCCTGTTCCCCGCTGCTATGCTACAAACAATTGGTTAAGATCGAATCACAAACTGAGCCACCCCCTCCATTGTGTTGCTGCCATTTGTAGCTTATCTGTATTTACCCCTTCTCCATTCCCTCCTGTGCTTCTGCCAGTCTGCCTGCTTTCCTCCATTTTGCTGCTGCTGCCTCTCTCCCCTTTAATGCCTCCTTGTCTATCTTTTTGTCTTCCTCGGTAAATCCTATCCCCTACTTGTCTCTCTGTTTGCTGCCCCTTTCTATTGTTGTCACTCTGCTCCCACCCTTGTCTATGTCATCTCACCTCGTGGCTCATTCATCTAAAGTTCTTTCTGTAAGCAGCAGCACCTTTGAGTGGGACAATGTGTGACAGTGCAAATTTGAGGGTTAAATGAAACAATGTTCCTCAAAATGTGGGACCCTTGACAGCATGCACTATGGCAACACCACCCTTACTTATCTGCTATCTACTAACTCACTGTAATGCTCCTGCCTTCCCACTTGCTTTTCCTCCCTCCACTGCAATCGTGCCATCTGAGTTGTTGCCTTTAGTTTCCTCCCTCCATTGCAATTGCACCATCCGAGCACTCAGCTTCTGTTGCAGCTTGTCGGTGGCTTGGACAGTCAATGCCGCAGTACAACTTTACTACTACTGGTGGTTCCTGTCACTTTGCACACTCCCCAGGCTCCCCCCAGCCTGCCACCATTCAGAGATATGATTTTCTGCCACAAGTGTCAGAGATCCTGATTCCACTTTTAGCCACCACTCATGAAGTTCCATTTCTCATTCTGACTCCAGATGGTCATGGTCATGGTCTGGTCATCTGCCAGCCATAGGAGTGACGCTCTGACCAAATTTGATGAAGGGAGAGAAGGTATGCTCAAAAAATGAACAAGGTATGACCGCGGCTGCATCGACAGCCTAAGTGTGACCACACCGGGGCAGCTTTATTTCACAAGACTGCTAGTTAGTCCTGGGGCATCACAGTAATTGTGAGAGTTTTTGTTGTTAAATCCGAGGGAGAAATGAGGAAAGGTTTATTTATTCAGTCAAATGGCCACCAGCCATGTTGTGGCTTTGCATGTTGCTCCCCTAGGGGAGCCAACTGATTCTCCTCCATACTGATGCTGCTCTCCACTGATCCTGACTCTCATTGGAATGCTTATTAGTTTATTAAACTGTTTGCCTCTGGCCAAAATTAAATAGCCTAATAGCCCACCAAGGCTGCCATATAACATTAATGGCCACCCTGGGACAACTCTAGCTCCCAGGACCACCAATGCTAACTTTATTTTATTGCAGTTGGTCCACTAGCCCAAAAGAGTCCCAACTAGCCCACTTGGGCTATTACTCTAAAATACTAGTAACTCAGCCATCAAGGGGTACTAAGGGGTTTTTGCTGAGCCACCCCCCAACAGCACTTCATCTGATCTTTTTCTAACTTTTACTATTTTGTTTTCTTCCTCTATATCTCTATTTCCCTACTTTTATCTAACTGTAACTTTAAATCTCCCCTTGTCTTTACTCCGGTGCTGTCCTATACCCCTTCATAGCTCTGTACTCTCTGTTTCTGCTTTTGCTGCTGCATTTTATGCATATTAACCTATTTTCCTCTTTACTTTCACAGGTCTGACAGGACACTGACTACTCCCCATCAGATAAGTATTATTCTATGCCTAACCTGTCAGTAGTATAAGTTCATATATCTCGTCAAATGTTAAATTTCAGCCAATCAGCGCATGCCACGTCATTTGACAGGTGGGCGTGTCCTAAAATGGACCAATCAGAATGGTCCCTTGTTAAACCGGAAGTCCCTCCCTAAAATGCGCTAGCCCCGCCCACTTCTGGCGGAAGTGACACAACCTTGAACCTGTGTCCCACCCCCTTGCTCAGGAAATGACACGCGTTCAAACCTGTGTCCCACCCCTTGCGCAGGAAATGACCCCACACTGAAACCCTGGAAGTGACATAACACCACCATTTTGTAAGTGTCCTGCACCCCTCGTTCTTGTACACTCCTTGAACCCCTGCCACCCACCATTTTGTAAGCATCCTAAGCCCCTCCTCCTCCACTCCTCGAACCCCTACCACACCATCCTGGCTGGGACCCGAGTCCCACCATGCTAGCTTGAACTCCTGTCCCCCTCTTTCTCCTGCACCCCCAGCATCCTGGCTCGAACCCCTGTCCCTCTTTACTACCGTGCCCCCACCCACCCTAAAAATCAGTTAGGGTTTATGTAGTGTCATGTGGCCCCCCCTGTAGCTTGGGTGTATAACTGCAGGGGCATGTGTGTGTTTTTTATTAGGATATTTTCAGAAAGAAGTATCTAGGAGGCAACCTGATCATGCAGAGGTTTCACAGATCTGTGTGGAGACCCCCCTGAGGGAAATTCATCCGCCTGTGTGAGTACCCCTTTTTCTGTTTTTTATAACAATATACAAAATAATTTAACTTGCATCTGTAGGACTGTGTCAAACTTGCATCAAAAGGATAGCTTTATGTATACGCATGTAACATTTATAAGCTAAAACCGGGGACCTCTGTGTAAATAAGATGGTTCAGCAGTTTTCTCTGGATAGCATTGCAACAATCACAAAACTAATTATTTATACTCCATCATGAATTAAAGAATAAAATATATCAGAAAAAAGGAATACACATACCTATAGTTCACACCTCAGCTCTGTGTAGTATCAAGGAGAAGGCTGAATGAAATGTGAGTTATATTTATAATGTTTTGAAAATGGGGGTTGGGGGCTACAACAGATGTGCCTCTGACACATGTTACCATGTATAGTATGATGGGGTGTGGTGATGGTTTTACCAAGGGGCAGTCCATCTTGCAAAACGTTACATAAACCCTGCATTTGAAGCCAGAAGGCACAGCTTTTGAGAGATTCCTCAGATTCTGTTTTATAGACTTGGAGCAGATTATCAAAAACATCAAGCAAGAAGATGGCACAGCACAGCACTTCTCAATTCAACCTCCCAGCAACAGGCCAGACTGGCACACTACTGAATGAAAAGTATGGAGATGAAAAACCAAGCAAGAAGATGGCACAGCGCAGCGCTTCTCAATTCAACCTCCCTGTAACAGGCCAGATTGTCACACCACCTATTGAAAAGTCTGGCGATGAAAAGCCAAGCAAGAAGATGGCTGTCGGGGCCCCACAACCCAAGCCAATGTATGTGTACTACATGAGGTGTGAAAAAGAATGTCCCACACAAGTCTTGTTGAGTGGAAGAGTGTCTGACATAAAAAAGAAACTCGCTGAACAGTTTGGTGAATCAGAAAATCCTAAATCTGCCTGTCCTTCTGAAGAGACACCACTGCAAGACCTTGAAGAGTTGCTGGGGTGTGAATCTGATGCAGAAAAAGAAGTTACTATGAAATCCAAATCAGAGAGTGACAAGAAGGGTGAGCCAGAGAAGATGGTCAGTGAGACACTGCTAAAAAAAGCATCAGAGAAATTTGTGAAAAAGAAATCCAAGACACAGCCAAGAGGGGCCTCTGACCAAGAGGGGGATGATGATAATGCAGCCACAAGCAGTCAAGCCCAGGCTAAGAAAGAGAAAGATAAGAAAAATAAAGAAGAAGAAGAAAAGAGTTGCCTTGATAAGGTAAATGCATTTTAACATTTAAAAAAAATGTGAGTGGTGACATGCGTACATGGTGTAACTGAGGGAGATGAGTTAGCAGTAGAACTAAATCTTATCTATAATGAGTCAGAGGACCAATGCTGTTTTCTGTTTTTACTTTAATAGACTGAAGGATTTGCGATGGAGCAGCAGTCATATTCAGACAGCATGGATTCTCGACTTTCCACAAATCTACTGCTCCACTGTCTTTGTTGTGTGAAAGATACAAATGTGGTTGTTAATGAAATGTGTGAGAACCAGTATGTTAGAAATATAGAGAGCGATAGAATGTTTCAAAATGTCACAGAACAGCCTGTGATCACTACCCAACCCTCTTCTTCTTCTTCTACTGAGATTAGACAGGGGACCTCATGTGAAAAACCAGGCCTCAGTAGTAAACCCCCAAAACTGACAACGATATGTATTGTAAGTACGTTATGTATCATACCATCCGTGGTATGATACATAACATACTTACAATACGTTATGTATCATACCATCCATGGTGTAATTGCCTCAGTGATACAGAGGGTGATACATTGTGAATTGGTCGATTCCAGTCCTGGGTGTGAGATAGATGGTCCAAGTCAGAAAAACCATTCATGTATCCTTGATGACTTAATGTCTAAAGAAGATTACAGAAATGTTTCTGAAGCCATACATATAGGGCAGCTCATGCCCGTGATCTTGGCAATTGCTATGAAGCATCAGGGGTTAAATATGACCAATTGTACCCTGGAAACTATAAGTCATGTTTTAAATGATGTGAGAAAATCCGATGACCCCATGTGGTTAGTTATGCAAATGTTACAGCAGACAGACAGTGAAATTAAAAAAGATGCCTGCCGTCTGGTCAGCAAAGGTTCCTTTAAAAATTTCTAAAAAGAAATTCAGGAACCCTGTTTATATTGTAAAAAATTAGCCCCCACCCCACCCCCAAAATTACTACATGGAAACATTTCAGTACCAAAATGTGTCATATTTTATTTTTACAGATAATCATGCGGGATGCAAGTACAGAGAGAATCCAAAGGCTTATGTATCTGATCCTAAGCCATTACTGCCATCCATCACTGTTTGGTTCACCTCAATATGGCATTTGCCTTTGTGAGATACATGCAGCCTCTGAACTGATGATGTGTGGCCTTCCAGAAGTATGGGAGGATACAGATAAATATATAAATGAATCTGTGTTGCCACTTGTAGAAAATGTTAAAGTGTTTGCCGATATATTCGTGGAAGACGATGAATGTCTTTGTGGACTTTATATCATGATCGTCATAGTCATGTGTGTGTGTACTACAAAGCAGAAAAAAACCTTGTGATATTGTACGTGTTGTTAACCTGGCTTCTCTGCTTGCTGAAATGATCCACTGGTCAAAAAAGGTCCCTTTAAAAAAAATTGTATAAAGAAATTCAGGAACCCTGTTTACGTTGTTAAAAAACATTTACCCCCAAAAAAACTGTTACTTGTTACCATTTTAATATTGTTCATATTGTTGCCCTGGCTTTTTCCACTTGCTAAACCACCCATGCAGTGAGAGGTCACTAAAACATAGTGCTGTATGTGTTTTTCCAGAGTATACAACGATGGGAAACACCCTGTCAGTGCATCCAGAGGCTTATTTACCAACTAATCAGACACAGAGCTAAACAACCTGGTTTAAATCTACCTACAGGACAAGCACCATCTATACTTTTAGAGACATGCCAAGGTCTTTTTGATGGTCTCCCAGAGGGACCCCAAAAGGAAACTGTGGATTATTTTAAGGATAAGGGGGCTACTCTTGAGGAAGAAATGTTTAAAATTGCTATAGAGTTTATGCATAACCCTTATGATGTAATACACTTTTGTGGTTTTATCTGTACCGCTGTTGACTTTTTAGTGTTTAGTTTGCAGAACGGGGGGTCTGAGTCTGACATCATCAATTTTGCTTCTTTTATCACTTTTGTTGTGTTTCATAAACCAGATTTAGCATATGCTTTTCCTAAATAGTGTATTATAATGTACTTTCAGATGGAACATACTGGCATGCTCCCAATATTCCAGACAGTCTTGATGTCTACAATGTACCGTGTGATAAAGAACATTTTAAAGGAACCTATATACTTTGGAAAGCAGCCTGCATTAAATGTCTGCTCTGAAGATGCTGCTGCTTCAATGGCAGAAAACACACTGACTCTGATTAAAGAGTTGCCACCCCTTGTATGGAGACTCTATTTTGACGTAATGGAAAACAGTAACCCTAGAGCAGTATGTAAGGTGAACGACATTTTAGATGTAACAGATGGTCATAAAAATCAGGCTTATTATTTTGAGTGGTGTATGGCATATGTGTGTATGTATTGTGCCCACCTCATCGCTAAGGGGGAAGTGGACGATGCCCATGCTTGTGTAAAACATGCAGCTCAAAAATTTCTGTTTCTGGGTATTGTGAAGCATGTAAAAATTGAAGAGTAGAAAAACAAGATATTATATAATCGTTGCATGCTAGCCATGTGTTATGCCTTTTGTATGTAGCAGCTATATGCATTAGTTTATGTATTATAAAGTATATAAAGTAAATATTCAAATACTGTTATGACGTGTGTATTTATAAATAAAATATAATCATGCATTGCACTTTGTGATTGTCATAGTGATTTTAAAAGAATAGAAAGAGCACATGCTTTATTTTACTGGTGACAAGAGTTTTGCTAGCTAACAGATGTATCGGGGGCTGACGAAAGAAGATGAATGATCACCTGTTTCAGAATATATATTTTAATGCAAAAAAAGTGGGTAGTTTCACAGGGGTGACTCAGCTGTATAAGGCTGCAAAAAAACTTGATAAAGATGTTACCAGGAAAGGTGTTGCAGAATGGCTTGCGAAGCAGGACCCCTATTCATAGAAACATAGAAGTTGACGGCAGATAAGGACCGCAAGGCCCATCCAGTCTGCCCATTTCTTTTTCTACCTTATAAATGTGTTATCGGCCTTTGCTCTGTCAGTGGCCTATCTATTCATAGTCATTTGTATTGCTCCCTTATGCCTATCCCATGCCTGTTTGAAGCCCTGCACTGTATTCATAGCCACCACTTCTTGTAGTAAGCCATTCCATGCATCCACCTCCCTTTCTGTGGAAAAGAATTTCCTCACATTCCCCCTTAATTGGCCCCCCTCTAATCTCATGCTGTGTCCTCTTGTCCTGCTATTTTTCTTATATTTAAACATGTTAGACTCTTTCACCTTGTTAATGCCCTTAAGGTGTTTGAATGCCTCGATCATATCACCTCTCTCCCTCTTGCTCAAGGGTATACATATTGAGCTCTGTTAATCTGTCCTCATATGTCTTCTGATGCAGTCCCTGCACCATTTTGGTTGCCCTTCTCTGGACTGCCTCAATTTGGTTAATGTCCTTGTGAAGGTGTGGCCTCCAATACTGCACACAGTACTCCAGATGGGGCCTAACCAGTGTCTTGTAAAGAGGGATGATTATTACCTCCCTCTTATGACTTGTTATACCCCTACTAATACACCCTAACACCCCCCTAGCCTTACCTACTGCTTTAGCGGTCTGCTTGGATGATTTCAGGTCATCAGTGATGATGATGCCCAAGTCTCTTTCTTCCTTTGTGACTGCTAGCAACTCCCCTCCCAGCCTATAGGTGGCTTCAGGGTTCCTCTTCCCTATGTGCATGATTTTGCACTTCTTTGCATTAAATCCCAGTTGCCACTCTTCTGACCATTTTGATAGTTTATCCAGATCTCTTCTTATTCTGCCCACCCCATCTGGATCATCTGCTCTGTTGCAGATCTTGGTGTCATCTGCAAACAGACAAGCCTTAACCTCTAGTCCATCTGCAAGGTCACTAATGAAGATGTTGAAGAGGACTGGCCCCAGGACTGATCCCTGAGGTACCCCACTTGTGACTTGCATCTCTTCTGACTGTATACCATTTACCACCACTCTCTGTTCTACCCAGGAACCAGTTTGCCACCCAGTTGACCAACTTCTGACCCACCCTGAGCCTACCCAGCTTATTTATCAATCTTCTATGTGGAACAGTGTCAAAAGCTTTGCTGAAGTCAAGGTAGTGACATCAACTGCTCCCCTTGGTCCACCACTCTGGTTACCCAGTCAAAGAAATCTATGAGATTAGTTTGACAGGACATTCCTTTGTAAACCCATGCTGTCTTGGATCCTGTGCCCCTATGTATTCCAGGTGTTGCACTATCCTTTGCCTAAGGTGCCTCCATAATCTTGCCCACTACTGAGGTAAGACTGACTGGTCTGTAGTTCCTCGCTCCTCCCTGCTACCACTCTTGTGGAGCGGGATCACATGAGCCTTTCTCCAGTCTTCTGGGACCTCTCCTGTGCTCAGAGACTCACTAAACAGTTCTGCTAATGGCTCTGCTAGTTCCACCTTTAGCTCCTTCAGTACCCTGGGATGTATGCCATCAGGTCCCATTGCCTTATCCACCCTGAGCTTAGTAGCTCTTGTAGGACCCTTTCTTTTGTAGAGGAGTAGTGCTCACCTCCCTGCCCCTGTGCCCATGATGCTGAGCTGTGGGGCTGCCCTACCTTCTCTTCAGTAAATACTGAGCAAAAGTATCTATTTAGGATAGATGCCTTTACAGGGTCCTCCTCCTCACATGCTCCCTTTTCTCCATTAAGCTTAGCAATACCTCTGGACTTTCTCCTTTCACTAATGTATCTATAGAAAGTCTTGTCACCTTCTTTTACTGTTCGTGCTAGTGTTTCCTCAGTTTGGGACTTTGCCTGCCTTACTGCCTTCCCTGCTTCCCTTAGGGCAGTTTGGTATGTCTCCCTATCTTCATCCCACTGTGTTCCCTTATATTTCCTGAAGGCCAGCCTTTTGGCTCTGACCTTTTCTGCTACTGTATTTGAGAACCAAAGTGGTTTCCTTCTTCTTTTGCACTTCCTTTTCTGTCTAACACAATGGGATGTTGCTTCAAGTATTGCATCCTTAATGCTTGCCCACTTTGCCTGTACCCCTCACCTGTGTTTTTTTTGCCAGGGCTAGCTTAACTCTGTTGGCCATCTTATCAAAGTCAGCTCCTCTGAAGTCCCATATTTTTGCCTTGAATGGGATGATTTAGGTTAGTAGCAAAATTGAACCATACCATGTGATGGTCACTGGCCCCCAGGTGACCTTCTACCTGGAGATCTGTGATCCCTTCCCTGTTAGTCAGTACTAGATCTAGGATAGCCCTGTCTCTTGTGGGTTGCTGTACCAGTTGTTTGAGGCACTCCCCCCTGCAGGGAATCCACTATGTGTCTAGTTCTGGAAGATGTTCCTGCTGCTATTGACCAATCTCTATCCGGCATGTTGAAGTCTCCCATTATCAGAACCTCCCCTTTAGCTGTCATGTTTTGTATATCTTCTAACAGTAATGTGTCTATGTCCTCTCCATGGTCTGGGGGCCTGTAGACAACCCCAGTTCTTATGGCTGTCCCATTTCCAGTTTCCAGGGTGACCCACAGTTCTTCTGGCTCCTTATGTGTATTCTGAATTTTTGTAGCTTTGATATTTTCATTGACATACAGGGCCCTCCCCCTTTTGCACCTCGGTCTCTTCTGAACAATACATAGCCAGGTACTGAAGTCTCCCAATGTGGTTACTGGTAAACCACGTCCTCACTAATTGCTACTATGTCCAGTTTAGCCTCTGACATTATTGCCTGCAGGTCTGGGATCTTATTTCCCAGGCTGTGAGCATTGTGTACATGATTTTCCATTGGCCAGATTTTGGTGTGTTAGTTGTTGGGTGAGGTTTGGCATTACCCCTGTGTGTGTCGTATGGGAGACAAACCTTTTTATTACCTGGTGATGCAAATGAACTGCAAACATGCTGAATCCTGTTTGACCACTAGCTGAGGGGGGTGTGTTCTTCCCATTCGACGTATGGGTTGCTGCACCCCTCTCCCCATTTGCTAGTTTAAATATTCTGCAAAGATGTCAAACTTCTGCCCCAATGCACTGACTCCTCCTTAGTCAGATGCAGTCCATCAAATTTAAAGAACTTTCGCTCCCAGAACTGTGGCCAGTTCCTTACAAATCTGTGTCCTTTTTCCTGGCACCAGCCCTTGAGCCATGTGTTTAGCTCCCCTATCTCCCCTTCCCTGACCTTCCATCCATCTGCTCCCCTCTCCCAGACTGGCAGGATCTTAGAAGGAGATGCTGGATGAAATAGATGATAGTTTGTCACCCAGCCTGGTCAGGTGTTCCTTGGTCTCCACAACTGACTGGCTGGCGAGATCATTAGTCCCTATGAGTACTAGGACATCAATGTTTTCTCCTGCTTTGTGAACAGTTTTAGCAATGCGGTCAGTGTCTCTCCATGCTGATGTACCTGGCAGACATCTGACCATTACCCCTGGCTGGAGATGGGTATCAACTCCCCGAATCATGGAGTCTCCTATGATCAGAAGGTTTTTGGATTTCCTTTTTGCTTTTTTTGTTTTGGTTCCTGATTTGGGTGAGTTTTGTTGTGCTAGCTCCTGTGCTGCAGTGTCCTGCTCTGCAGTGTCTTCTGCCTCTTTGTTTGATTTCAGAGATAGAGGCAGATACCTGTTTGTAGTGTTTATATGATTTTTGGAGGTAATATGTTGGAGAGCAGAGAGTGATGGGGCACCTGATTTGCCCCTCCTAACCACCTGCCAACCTTCTGGACCAACTGCCCTCTGCAGTCGGGGTTTTTCTTTTGGATGCTGGGGAAATGGCGGGTGGTTCTTATAATGTATTTCCTCTTGAATATGAAATTTGAGGCGTGCAATCTCTGCCCATGCTGCCCGGAGCTGAGCCCTAAGATCTCCAAAGGCCCAGCATGTAGGACAGTGTCCTAAATCCTGTAAGACTGTCCTTCTGAAAATTGTTCCACAGTACCTGCAGTTAATGATATCCATTCCAGATAAGTTACTGGATTTATAACCTAGTCAGAGTAATTAGAAGGAAAAAAAATGAAAAAAAATGCAAGTAATGGTTTGATTGTGTTTTGTTTAATCTTGTTATAACAAGTTAAATTACTAGTGCCCCTGTAAATGAGCTCACCTTGTGGAGGCCCCACTGATCCACCCCTTCCTGCCCTGCCACAGGAAATGTCACAACTGTGGTACCCTATAAAAAGAGTGTAGTGTGGGGTGGTTGGGGATGGGGGTGGGTGGCTGAGCCCTTCCCCTGCCAAAAAAGAAGAACCACGGATGAAAGAACAAGGAGGTAAGAGCAGAAACAATCAGTCAACAACAAATGCAGTAACCCTGAAAGCTTATCCTAATGTTAGATAAAACTGTAAAACCTGTAAAGCATCACCTGTAATAATTTCAGAGAAGATATACGCTATAAGAAACACTTTGCTACAGAGAAAAATAAAACAATGAAATGTTAGCAACAAACAGTAGCAATCCCTGTGAGTAAAAAATAAAAACAACACCACACAGTAAATCTGCTTAGCCAAAATAAGTTTTAATCCTTTTCCCTTGCTCTGGTAAGTTTCTCTACTCTGCCTTTCAAGCAGTCTTAGAAGGAAAGAGCTCAGGTGAAGCTAGGTGCCTTGGCCAGCAAACCAAGACTTCTACCTCCATTCATTACACAAAGCAGCCAGAGTCCGATTTAAGAGAAATCCTGTCATTGTTTCTGATATAGACAGACAATGGCAAGCTGATTTAGTGGAGATGAGTCAATATGTAAAGTACAATAATGGGTTTAAGTACATACTGACGTGCAACGATGTGCTGTCCAAGTATGCCTGGGTAGTGACTTTAAAAGACAAATCAGGCAAGGCAGTGATGCAAGCCTTTAAAATTATTTTTAAAAGTGTACCCACACCTCAGAAGTTGCATACTGATCAGGGTAAAGAGTTTCTAAATGCTTCCTTAAAGAACCTATTAAAACAAAATAAAATACACCATTTTGTGATGAATAATGAAGTTAAGGCCAGCATTGTAGAAAGATTTAATAGACACTGAAGTCACGCATGTGGCATTACTTTACAGCCCGATACTTGGAAATATACAGATGTGTTGTCAGACCTGGTGCACAGCTATAACCATACTTATCACAAGCATTAAACACAGACCTGTGGATGTTAACCCTTCCAATGCCCTGGTGTATGGAAGATCCTCTACGGTAATTCTGTTCTTGGCAAAAAACAAAAGGGTACCCTTCAGAAAGATAATCACGTGAGACTATCTAAGCTAAAAGGGGTGGTTGAAAAGGGATATGAACAGACATACACAGATGAGATATTTATTGTGACGGAGGTCTTAAAGACACAGAGGCCCACCTATAAGCTAAAAGACTATCAGGGGGAAGACATTAAAGGTACTTTTTATGCTGAGGAGCTGCAAAAAATTGAACTGGATGAGGACCATGTGTACAGGGTGCAGAAAATCCTGGCGGAGAAAAAGCATGGCAGAAAAACTTGGTATCTGGTAAAGTGGAGAGGGTGGCCCAATAAATTTAATAGCTGGGTTGAGGCAACACAGGTTCGGGACATTAGAAGCAGATAAGGCTTAAAATGCTCAAAAATGGATTTTATATCACATTGCCCAGCAACGCATTACACAACATTTTCCCCAATAATACTATATCCACTTTTACAGTAAAGTTACCACAAACGCTTGAACTACCTGGTGAATGGGAAGTGGACTTAGCAGAAATTCAGTACCCTCATACCTGGGACAATGTGCCTGCACAGAAAAACCGGTTCAGTATGCCCTATCAGCCTCTAAGCGTAGCCCACAATAAAACACCACCAACTGGACCCTTTACTGAGACAGCAGCATTTAAAATTCCATCGGGCTATTATCCTAACATGGCTGGTGTTATTTCTCAAATTAATAAAAGCATATTTGAAGTAAATGAACTGCCAGTGGTTTTGGAACAACAAGCCATTGGGAGAGAAATAAGCATTGACAGTGACATCAAATGCATTTTGTTTATGCACGGTCAGTTACAGTACCTTTTGGGTTTTAGCAGACTTGAGGTAGGTGTAGGAAAGAATCTAACAAAGAACCCTACAGATATTAATGGTGGTTTTTACACATTATATATCTACACTGACATTATCACGCATGAAATAGTGGGTGACAGTCTAGTGCCTTTGCTGAGATGCATACCCGTCAGGGGCCAAGACAATGAGATAGTGACCGTGATCTACGATAAACCCCATTATCAAACAGTCAGTAAACACCAGTTCGATACAGTCACTATTGAAATAAAGAATGATCAAAATGAACCTGTACCATTTCGATTTGGAAAGGTGATCGTGAAGTTGCATTTTTGGCCCCAGAGAGTGCTCTAAAATTTAAACAAGGATGGTGATCGTTCGACATTATGGGGACCCTGCCTTGTACAGAAGCTATTACAAGGCACAGGCAGGATACGGTCTGCCCGGCTTTCATGGACTTCCTACTATGTATGGTTCTGGTATAGGAGGGATATTTCGTAGTCTGTCCAGAAAAGCAGTTCCATTTTTAAGAAGGGGTTTGAAATTGCAAAACCACATCTACAGACAGCTGCTAAAAATGTTGTAAAGGATGTTGTGGGGCATGTGACTAGTGCTGTCGCTCAAAAGATGTCAGGGGTGATAAACCTACTCAGGGTGGCTCAGGGCTGATTGTATTCAAGAGAGGTAAAAAGAGAAAGCGCAGAGTACACCCTTCGCTTCTCATCGGCCCCCCCGGCTACTTTAAAAGAGGTATTTCAAAACGCAAAACTTCACATAAAAGAAAATGTTCAAAGACAAAAGGATCTTTGAGGGGTCGTAAAAAAAGCAGAGACCTGTTCTAAAAAACATGGCTTTCGTGCACTGTAGTTTTGAAGAATGCACAAAATCAGAACTTGACTTGTTTGCCATTTCTCCCACACAGGCAAGCATTGAAAAAAGCATTTATGTAGAGATACCCCCTCTGGCTGCCCTTTCAGAAAACTCACTGATTGAATTTTATATAGCAGGGAATGGTGAAGACTATTTGGATCTAAACAACACGCTTTTACCTGGTTTGCAAAATCACTGAAGCGGATGGTGATATACCTGCAGCGGCCAAAGTGTGCCTTATAAACTACCCAGTGGCCACCATTTTCAGTCAGCTGGATGTGACTGTCGGTGATCGGCTCATCAGTCAGAGCAATAACTGTTACCCCTACAGGGCTGTCATAGAATCTGTGCTGAAATTCAGTGAAGAGACCCTTTCTACTCAGTTTACCGCAGGGTTATTTTACAAAGACACCCGGGGAAACATGAAATCACAGACAGAGATGGTGACAATGTAGGTTTTAATAAAAGAAGCTCCTTCACACATCTCAGTAGAGGGGTAGAACTGCTGGGACACTTGCACACAGACTTGTTTTTTCAAGAGAAACTGATGCTGAATGGCGTGGATATTAAAATTAAACTGACATGTAACAGGGACAGCTTTTGCCTGATGAGTGGAGATGCTGAGCCTTATAAGCTAAAAGTCATGGCCGCCTCTTTGTCAAAAGGGTTAAAGTGACCCCCAGAGTTCGTCTGGGACACTCAGAAGCCCTGCTGACCTCCAATGCTAAATACCCTATAGACAGAGTGGGTATGAAAGTGTTCAGCCTCCCTGCAGGCAGCAGGGTCTGCAACCAAGATAATTTGTTTTTGGGACAGTTACCAAAAATGATGGTCATGGGATTTGTTGACAGTGATGCTTTTAGCGGTTCCTACACTAAAAACCCCTTTAACTTTAAGCATTATAACATTAATTTTGTGGCTCTGTATCTGGACGGTGAACAAATCCCCACTAAACCTCTGCAGCCTGATTTTAGAAATGGGAATGCTGTGAGAGAATATTTTAATCTATGAAAGATCTCCCGCTAGTTGTTAACAGTCAGAAATTTACCCAAGGGTACACCCTGTTTGCCTTTGATCTCACTCCGGACCAAGAATGTGCTGATCATTATTCTTTAATTAAAACTGGGAACCTCAGAGCTGAGATCAGATTTGCAGAAGCCCTTCCACAAACAGTTAATCTCATTATCTATGCAGCGTTTGATAATGTCATTGAAATAAACCAGAGAAGAAATTTCATTTTTGATTATATGTGATAAATCATAAAAATGAACACAAAGCAGCTGGAAAAAATTGTAACCAATGACTCCCACATCTGTGACTGCTTTCTGGGCATGTTTCCCTGTGATCTGCTACCCAAGGAGAGACTGAGAAACCTTCCCGCAGCACTAGTCATCAATACTGACCCCCATGACCTCCCTGGACAGCACTGGTTAGCTGTATACATTTCAGAAAATGGGACTGGGGAGTTCTTTGACAGCTACGGTTTTCATCCTGACAATCATGCTCAAACAATTGTTTTTTTTTTTTTAAACAGAAATGCAAAAAACATTTTGTACCAAGACACATAGTTACAAGATACCTTTTCTACCACCTGTGAATTTCACTGCATATTTTTCTAACACCACAGATGCAAAGGAATTTCTTATGATCAGATTTTAAAAATGTACTCTAATGATTTGCTGAAAAATGATGCCATGGTAACTAGTTTTGTATGTCACCTTTTCAGACATCTAAACATGTCAGGGCACGTATCAGTGAGGTGGCAACATGTTCAGACTTGTTTGTCTTGTAATGAATTTAAAATATGCAACCGCTTGTAATTTTATTCAAAACCAGTCACTTATAAAATCATATATAAACATTCATAATTGTGTGTGTCTCTGTGTTTTCTGTGTTTAAACTTGGGGGGGGCACCTGTGTTTAAACTGGGGGGGGGGGGACCTGAGTTTAACATTTTCATATTTGCAATGTCTTCAATAATGACAAAAATATATAAAATATAAAGGTATTTATTGGAAAAAACTGCCAATAAAATACAACATGCATGAGTGGTAACATCATGGATAAGATATGCAATGTCTTCAATAATGACAAATATATAAAATATAAAGGTATTTATTGGAAAAAAAACTGCCAATAAAATACAACATGCATCAGTGGTAACATCATGGATACGCTATGCAATGTCTTTAATAATGACAAATATATAAAATATAAAGGTATTTATTGTAAAAAAAACTGCCAATAAAATACAACATACATCAGTGGTAACATCACGGATAAGATATAATAAACAAAAGCATCTCCTGTTAAAAAAGTGCACACTATATATATATATATACCATAGCACTGAGGTAGAATTATGATAAGCACCTCTTTCTAAAAACATGTTAACATATTTAACTATGAGGTAGGCTAACATGCATCAATATAAACACTTTTTTGTAAAAACAGGATTACATATTCAATAAAAGGGAAATGGCTAACATAGTTTGTACACAGCAGTCACTGAGGTAGGATTACATATTTAATATGAGGTAAATGTTCAACATAGGCTGTACACAACAGTCACTGAGGTATCTAACATTCATACATAGAGATTGCATTTAAGTTTTACATAGTGAGCCACGCAGGTTTCTTAAAAGACTTTTGTCTTTTGGGCGTCACTGACCATTGGTTAACTGGAGATGGCTGTGGCTGTTTTGCACCAGCTACTGATTTCAGCCTTTCCACATAGCTCCTGTTTGCTGAGTGAGCAAACACTGAGGTGGGTATGTTAGACTCAGCCATTGCTTTGACAAAAACATCCCAGCCCTTTGGCTTTCTGTAGTCAGGATTGCTGGTGGCTGTAGCCGCCTACTAAACCCTATGTGAGACCCAGAAACAACAGTGCCTTTTATACATTAATTTCCCTTATCACTCCAAAACACAATATCCTTGTTCTTTGCCATATGCTTTAACAAAAGTTCAGCATTGGTTTTAGACCAATGAGAAACACTACTTAAAATGTCTTTTTCCATAGTACTAGGTACAGAAGCTGTCTTTGCCGTGTCCGCAGGGGGGTCAGACATTGATTCATTTTCAGGCATGAGTAATGTCAAACTGGTTTTAGCTTGTTCTCCTTGTCTTACCAAAGTCAGATAGCGCTGTAACACAGCAGAGTACATTTTGGCTTTGTCATAGTCTGATAAATCAGTCCGGGACAGTATAGTTCTCATGTCAGTGACCAATCTGTTAGTTGCAACTTTTCTCATATCCTGATCAGGGTAATTAGTTTTAATGCGATCCATCTGTTGCTGAGGTACCAAATACATTTTCTAAGTAAAATCCATTATCTGTTAGCCAGCAGGCCTGTGATCAAAGGGATGGCAATTCCTAGCAGCATTCCTATAAAACCACCTGTCTGATTAACTATTTTCTTTTTCCTTTTTAAGGTTGTTTGTTTATCGCTTAAAGTTTTAATGACTCTCCGTTTTTTTTTCAGCAAATCTAACTGTTTTGCTGACAGTGGAATATTTCCTTTGAGAGTGTTTAAGGCTATCTCAGCTATAGCTGATATCAGATCATCAGAGGCTGAACATAAAATAGCTTTTCTTAATCTCGGAGGCCCTTTTACTAATAACTTTAAAACAGACAGATTTCTCTGCAGTCTTTTAGACATAATGACAATACAGTATCAAATATTTTAGAAGCAGAATGTGTTTTTTTCATGACATATGCCACAGGCCAGTCAGGGGGAAACACCCCACTACGCAGTCTATATTCGTCTGGTGTATTGGATCTTAAATCAACCAGTAAATAGCCATCAGGCTTTCTTGTGGCATCTTCAAAAGCTTCTAAGAAAAATTTTGTCTGACCAGGATACATCTGTCTAGCTAGAGTTATGATCTGCAGCTTGTCTCTTGGATTTTTAAACAAAATCATGTATTTGGCATTTAGTGTGATGGTCCTGCTTTTTTTACCTTGACAGAACACATTCTGGACAATTAAAAATATTGTCAATTGTTTATGATGACTGTACTTGGTAAACCCATATTCCACTTCACTATTTTGACAGGCAGAGTCCATCAAATCATCTATAACGACAAAATTTACCTTTCCAAGGGGTAAGAGATCATTGTCAGCTAGTGACATTGGTAGCCCCTCCACAAATTTAATCTGAGGGAACTTTAACAGCAATTCATTATACAAAAGTTGCCAACAGCTGTAGAACCAGACACTATTTTCATGCTTGTGTGATAAAGTGGCATCAGCATGTTCCAACAACTGTTTTATAAAGAAACTCTTCCCACTATTAGAGGGGCCAGCCAACAGACAAGTAAAGGGATGCTGCAACCTGATATCCATTTTTCACAATCAGTATCTGTAAGGAAGTGTTTTAAAATTGTCTTGTAAACCCGCTTGTCATAAACTACTCTCTGGGTCTTGACAGCGTTTTGTTTCAAGGACCACTGCTTTTATTCCTAACAATGCTGGGTTGACTCACGGTAATTTCTTTAGAGATCTGTGACCCTGTATAGTCAAAGACCAGGTCCTTCAGACTTTCAAAATTAATGTGTTTACTGCTGGCTACATTAAGGGTAAACCCTTTCACGTTAAGAACAACCTCTCCACTGGACAGCCTGTAGCCGTAAGTTTTTGGGCCTGCAGAAATGAACTCTGTAATGTGTTCCTCTGCAGGAACTTCACTGGTCAGCTCCCCTAAATAATCACCCAGAGGTGGGGCCCAGTCACCCGGTCTGGACACAGAAATGACAGAGTCTGTGTTGTGGTAAAGGCACCTGTCCTGTAACCTATCTAGCAGGTTGTAGAGTTCCACTCTGGCATATGCTGTTGTAAAACTAGCTATAAATATGTTGATATTATTGGAATTTGTGTAATGATTGCTGGTATATTTCCAGCTTAAACAAGCTGTTTCATCATCGATGAAAAAGCATGATGCGACATCGTGATATGGTACAAAAACATACTGAAACAACTTCTGTGGGTCTGTTACTATGCTCGTGGTCAGCAAATTAGCTCTCTGCCCAAATTTGCCCCAAAGAGAATTTAAAAACAGTTTAGATATCTGTCTCCTTGCGGGGTTAACAGCTATGGCTGCAGGGTTCAAATGTACATTTTCCCTTTCAAAATACTGTTGTATGTACCTGACTTTATCCTCTTCAGTTTTTACCCATGAAGGGAAACCAGATGCCTCTTGCTTGCCTTTCAGATGCAGCTTGATGTAGTCTGCAAAATGCTCTGTGCGTGACTCTTTAAAATGCCAAACTTCATAAATGTTAATGATTTTGTAGCCTTTTTCCAGTGCCAGGTTTAGTTCTACAGTACAGTAGGTACCTGTAAGTGACCTTTGCTCATCATCATGTGTGCATGATGTTGTTTGAAGTCTATTTTCAGCGCATGCACGATATAATGTAAACACAAGTTTTTTACCAATCCTGGATGGCAGCACTGGAAAGAAAAGACCTCTAGGGGGTAAGACTTTTACTTTTGCTAAACCAAAGTACTGAGTAAGGTCATCAAAATTGTCATAAATAATGTCAGGATGACCGACTAGATGCTGTTTGGTTTTGTTAACAAAAGGGTAGAGGCTGGTAAAATCATAATAGTGTATTTTCTCATCAGGCTGCGTCTTATAGTACAGACAAATGGCATTTGTTCTCCTCCCAAACAGTGACTGCCTAGGTTCGAGTGACTGTGGTAGCTGCCTGTCCCTCAAGAAATTATTCAAACCCTGATCTGTAGTCAGCATTGCTTTCCATTCATGTTCCCACAATACTCTAACGGCAAAACCCTTGCTTTTTAGAAAATGAAATTTGTGCATGGTCCTATTGAATAACTGTCCAAAACTAGTCCCTGTCATGTGGTTTCTATCTTTCTCACAGTAACAGATGTTGCAGCCATGAAAAAAAAAACAACCATTAAATTCAAATGCTGTGGGTATTCCATTTATGACAGAATAGCCATCCAAAAAGTACGGACCCACCTTAAATTCACCACCCCTTAGCGCATGCTGAATAGAAATGTTTTCTTTCTCAGATATGTACATAAGCCACTGAATAGCAGGTGTGGAGTATCTCTTCAATTGTGTGTGGTAGTTGTCTGGGGGGGAGAACAGCAACAGTGCATTCTTTCAAAAATAAAAATCTGTACATGGCCATGCAGACTGAGGCTATCGTGACGTACTGGAAGGGGTCTAAGGATACTGTTTCATACTCTACTGTATCACCGTCTGACTGTTTTAAAATACTTTTGGTTGTCATGTCCATCACTTCTCTCCTAAATCTGACACAGGCTTTTCGAAGAATTTCAACATCTAACTGACAATAGTAGTGAAGCTCTCTTTTCAGATTGAATTCTCTATGTCAGTTAGCTAGGTACCATTGCAAAAACTCTTGCTTTTCTGCAGGCAGCATATATTCAGAACCATAAAACTGAGCATCGGGCAGGGGGCCTACATAATTTTCATTAGCCTTGGTGTTAAAAAAATGGGGGAAGTAACCTTTAGCAATCTCATTCTCAAATCCAAGGGCTGCAGGGATTTTTGCTAGTTTAAAAGGAAGAAAACAATGACTGTCAATAAATCTGATGTGTAGGGATGTCACTGTGACACAGAGTACTTTTCCTCCTTGTGTGAGCAATTTAATATCAATTCTTTCCTTGACTAGCTGGCTAACAATAAAATAACTGTCATAGCCTTTGGCATTGTGTGCTATAAATGTGTAGTGTCTAAATGGTGCATCAATAAAATGTCCTACAAAATCTTTTATACAATCTTCACCTTCGAATTCCCAGGACCTCTTCCCATCTAATTGCTTAGCATACACAAAATTTGGTATGTGCACCCCCGTTTCTTGTGTGGCTTCAAAATCAAACACTATATATTTCTCAGAGATTTTTACATCTGTGAGTGGTGACATGTAACACAGATGTGTGTCTGTTGTCATGAAAGAACCACATCTGTTACACTGAATCAATTTACATGTATGAGATCCCTTGTAAAAAACAAAACATTGTTCACACAGTTTCATGGATTTACAAGACCCTGTACTCCCATCAGCTCTAGCTAAATGTATTTCTAGGCATACTAAAGACCTACAAATCTTTTTACATTTGGGGCATGATGCGGTGCCAGTTTCATTTTCGAGACACCAGGGCTCAAAGCAAACTTTGCACTGTTGTGCACAGATATGATTTCCCTTATGGCTATAGGCTACATCACAATATTCGCAGAGGTACCGTGTGCCGATGAATTTTTTTTTACATTAGTAATACCATAAAAATGTCCTTCATGTAATAAAACAAACAGTGTTTTAGGAAGTCTTTCTGGACCTGTTGAAAATGTTTGCCAGTTTCCTTCATTATGATATAAAATCTTAATTTTGACTCCTAAAAAACGTTCAAATTGGGACTCATCACTAAAAGTGACAGGGGTTTGGTCTGACAAACCTAGCTCAGCGTGCAATATTTTAACCTTGTTCAACAACTGCTTGTCACTCATATGTGGATTTAAGAGTGCGAGAATGGAGCCACCGAAACACAAACTATTGTCTCTGTTATTTAAATCAATCAAGTATCGTCTCTTTTTTTGTAAAATCCTGCTATACAAGATGGAGCTCAGTGTCTGTCTCCCCCCCACCCCCGAACCCTGGTGGTTCCTGATAGTAGTTACCACGAGATGTATAGTGTCATCAGTAATGATTTCTGTATTGCTCTGTAGCATATCAGCTATCTGGTCTAAGAAGGTGGCAGCATTTAACTCATTAGGTTGTGTTTTCCTTGAGAACAAGGGTTGATTTAAAGAAGCAGCATTTAATCTTACCTGTATAAAGTCACCATACTGTGTTTTTCTCTTCACACTATCTAGCAAATTTTCTATAGCCTGGTGCATTGCAGCAATAGCCTCTGTAAAAGATTTTATTTTATCTAGATTTACAAACTTATATCTTTGATGAAATACTGTAGCATTAATTTTTTTAAAAATGCGTTCATATTGCTGCACAGATTCTAAAAATACTGTAGGGGGCGCCCTGTTTGCCAGTTCATCATCATGATGGTTTTCTAATTCAGACTGCTGACCATTAGCAACATGCTGTAACAACCTATGTTGTAATATTTTCCTGGCAAGCTTTACTCTTCTTATCAACTTTTCTCGGATTGTTTTATTTTTTACCCAGATTTTTCCTTTTTGACTCCATTTGTTTTTTTTTTTCATTTTGTTAGTGATACCACCCTTTGTACTCAGCTTGTGAGAGCTTCTGTGCTTTCACTTTGTAATTTCATTTTTGTATTTGGCCACTGTTTCCTCCAAACCCCTGTACTTTTCATGCATGTGGACAGCACTTGGCATCATTTTCAACTCTTTGCACGAGAACTTAGATGCATGCACTAAACCAAGCACACTGCTCAATAAAGTACCTGAACTTTTAAAAAGCTCAGATTTATACATCTGATCATAATCCTCACTAGATAATCTGCCCTCAATTACCAAGGCATTAAACAAACTATCAATTGTTTTAAGAATATAGGCTTTCCCAACATTGAGCATGTCAATGCCCCTTTCTTGAAACCTTTGGTCAGAAACTCTTGTGCTGCTGCTCCTAGATGGATGTACAATGTTTATTGGCACATTTGGTTCATTTACACCAGCAAAAACTCTTGAGCTGCTGCTCGTAGATGCCTGTACATCATTTGCAGTTATGCTAGGTATATTCTGTTCATTAATGACACCAGCAGAAACTCTTGAATGCCTTTGAAAAACATCACATTAATGTAATGGTCTCTTTCTCCCTCTCTCTCCTGCAGGGGGTCGCTGTGCTGCAGTTTCAAAATAGAAAATACACCCCTGTCACTACTTTCAGTATTTTAAAACTTTTATAAGACAAAATTTAAACTCTAAAATCTGCAGCATCTACTGTTTCTAGTTAAAAATTAAAAATACACACCTTCTGTAGTGGTAAACTGTGGATTAGACAGCTCTTAAAACATTTGGATAAGGGACTCATCTACAGTCCATGGTTCCATTGTTACTTGTTAAATGTTTTTAAAAATTCTTTTAGCTCAAGAAGTAGTTTTGGCAGTCTTGCTCTGTTCTTTTGTCTTTAGCTTCCAGTATCTTGAAATGCTTATATAAAAATGACTCAGACCACTCCCCAAGTACGTAGCTAGTAGTGAAAAAACATCTGAACATCTGGTACTGTCCATCAAACCACCCCACCCATTCTCGAAGGGGAAATATATAAGTCCTAGTCTACTTAATGTAGGCTTTTGTTTTTCACTTCCTGCGACAGCTGGAAGGCATTAAGAAATGCCTTTGTGACAAACCTTTGGTCACAGTCTAATTAAAAGGTATGTAGACTGCTTCTTTTAAGTCCAAATAAGCTTATGGCATAGTTAGCTTTTTAAAATGTATAATGAAAATCTTGTCTTTTTTAAAACAGCTGCATCCTTTAAATTAGTAATTCAGTAAAACTGCTTGCATACCACTAATCAGAAGATAAAACTTATTTTGTTAAAAAGTTAATCATGAGAAACACATGTTTTTCTCATTTACACAGTGGAGAGTTCAAAAAAGAAATGCCATGCTACTAACACGCTGGTCACAGTCTAATTAAAACAGATGCTTTTTATCAATCTTAAAACACAAACAGGCACAGTTTATAATAACGGCAGTTGAGTGCCATCTTGAGTTATGTTTTTAAAAGTCAAATGGAAATTTTGTCTTTTTTAAACAGCTGAGTCCTTTAAATTAGTAATTCAGTAAAACATAACACACACACACACAAAGTGTGTATTATTTTGCACCGACTCTAAGCAAAGCTGTAGATACATTTTAAGACTGTGTGCTTTAAAATTATTCTGAAAGAGAAACATTATCATTTTACATTCTGTCTTTTCTTTGTAACATATCATTTATTTCCTATTTAGTTAAGCTTAAGATTAATACTTTTGAGCCCTGAGCTCTTTTACAAAGGTCCCAAGTCAGATACATTACAGAAACATACAGGTAATGGTTACAAACCTACTACATGATTTTTTTATTTTTTGATAATGTAACTATAGACATTTATTTTGTAACAAAAGCATAAAGCTACATTTTTACAGATCCCTGTTAAAACAGATGTTTCTTCTCAGTCTTAAGACACAGTTTATAATAACGGCAGTTGAGTACCAGCTTAAGATATGTTTTTAAAAGTCAAAACGGAAATTCTGTCTTTTTTAAACAGCTGAGTCCTTTAAATTAGTAATTCAATAAAACATAGCACACACACACACAAAGTGTGTATTATTTTGCACCGACTCTAAGCAAAGCTGTAGATACATTTTAAGACTGTGCTTTAAAATTATTCTGAAAGAGAAACATCATTTTATATTCTGTCTTTTCTTTGTAACATATTTATTTTCCTGTTTAGTTAAGCTTAAGATTAATACTTTTGAGCCCTGAGCTCTTTCACAAAGGTCCCAAGTCAGATACATTACAGAAACATACAGGTAATGATTACAAACCTACTACATGACTTTTCAATTTTTTTCCAAAAAGCCCATCTATATTTTAAACATACATAAAAGACATTGCTTTTCCTACGTGTCTAATGAAGGACACACACACACACACACACACACACAGCCAGCATGTTGCAATGCTATCCAGAGAAAACTGCTGAACCATCTTATTTACACAGAGGTCCCCCGTTTTAGCACATAAATGTTACATGTGTATATATAAAGCTATCCTTTTGATGCAAGTTTGACACAGTCCTACAGATGCAAGTTAAATTATTTTGTATATTGTAATAAAAACAGAAAAAGGGGCACTCACACAGGCAGATGAATTTCCCTCGGGGGGGTCTCCACACAGATCTGTGAAACCTCTGCACGATCAGGTTGCCTCCTAGATACTTCTTTCTGAAAATTTTCTAATAAAAAACACACACATGCCCCTGCAGTTATACACCCAAGCCTACGGGGGGGGCACATGACACTACATAAACCCTAACTGATTTTTAGGGTGGGTGGGGGCACGGTAGAAAAGAGGGACGGGGTTCAAGTCAGGATGGTGGGGCTGCAGGAGAAAGGAGGGGGACAGGGTTTGAGCCAGGATGGTGGGGGTGCAGGAGAAAGGAAGGGGACAGGAGTTCAAGCTAGCATGGTGGGACTCGGGTTCCAGCCAGGATGGCGTGGTAGGGGTTCAAGGAGTGGAGGAGGAGGGGCATAGGATGCTTACAAAATGGTGGGTGGCAGGGGTTTGAGGAGTGTACGAAGAGGAGGAGGGGTGTAGGATGCTTACAAAATGGTGGGTGGCAGGGGTTCGAGGAGTGTACGAGAATGAGGGGTGTAAGATGCTTACAAAATGGTGGTGTTATATCACTTCCAGGGTTTCAGTGTGGGGTCATTTGCTGCGCAAGGGGCCGGACACGGGTTCGAACATGTGTCATTTCCAGTGCAAGGGGGCGGGACACAGGTTCAAGGTTGTGTCACTTCCGCCAGAAGTGGGCGGGGCTAGCGCATTTTAGGGAGAGACTTCCAGTTTAACAAGGGGCCATTCTGATTGGTCCATTTTAGGACACGCCCACCTGTCAAATGACATGGCACATGCTGATTGGCTGAAATTTAACATTTGACAAGATATATGAACTTATATTACTCCTGTCCTTTCTACCCTATTACTCCCTGGGAACTGCAGAGCCTTTGTGACCTCTTTCCTATATTTTATTTAACAGATCCGACAGATGTCATCCCTTCAAGTCCTACTTCTGTCTTCCTATTACCCAGGTAAGAGACCCTTTACATATTACCTACACTTCTTGGGTTTACTCTAATGGTTCTGCAGAACCCATTACAGAGTGACAGAGAGAGGTGTGTGTGTGTGTGTGTGTGTGTGTGTGTGTGTGTGTGTGAATTAAACAGTAGCTGACACCTTCAGGAGAACTTTAATAAAACATAATATTTAGACACAGTTCATCTTGTATTTCACATTAGTTCTGTATTCCTCCTCCCCATTATTTATTACTGAGGTCATCTGCATGAAATCAGGATCTGTGTTCCTGAAGAGTTCATCTATTCCTGTTGCTTTCTCCATACCTGAGGTCATATTGTACTCCTTGTGACATCACAATCACTCCCATGGCAACAGATTGTGATGTCACAACACAGGATCATGACTTGAAGTAAGGAGTAAGCTAAAGAGGCAGATGAATTCTAAGGTTTAAACATCATGTATTCATACAAATTTCCTCAGTAATAAATAATGGGGAGGAGAAATCTATAGAATATAGATGGAATGCAAGCTGAATTGTACCTAAATATCATGTTTTTCAAAGTTTTCTTTAAGGTTACTCATAGCACTGCAGTTTTCTTTTCCCATAAAGCTTTTTGCTTTGGCAGTCAATGCAGATGGGCTCTCAGCCCTGCCCCTGTCTCTTTCATCTGGCCCTCACCTCCCCTTGGACACCCTGAACCCAAAGTCACCCCATGGATTCCCCCCAAGGGCAGTGCCAGGAAGGGAGTGTTGTCCTCCCCTCACCAGATGACTCCCATCCAGAATTGGGGGCAGTGCTTCATGTGGTGGTGTTGGTAGGGGCACAGTTAGGTGGGCGTGGATTCATGAAGACTGCTCCAACTATTCTTCCATTTTCTCCCCTTGGATCTCCTGACATGGCACATACCATGCAAAGAAACATTCGGCATTGACAAATGCTTGTTTATATATGGAAACTATTTCCACTTCCTTCCATCCTTCCATGAAGTCAGAAATCTTAGCTCAAGTATACATCATTAAACATTTTTAGCAGTGTGTCTGCCCACATATCACTTAGACACTGGTATACCTCTGTGGGTATGCCATCTGGGCCAGGCACTCTTTCTTTTTAAGTACTTATTGTAGTATTAATTTCATCTGTTATAAATGATGTTAAGTGATCAAGATCCCCCATCAGACAAGATGTTAATGAACTACTGATTTCAGTATTTTCATCATAAAAATGTTTTTTATAGTATGTAATCCAATTTTTGATAGATATATTATTAGGGCTGCAGGGCGGAGCTCTGCAGACATTTTGCTAGTGCAGTGGAAATAAGGAGCTCACCAAATGTCTAACAGACTTCTTTTTTTTTTTAAATCGTATTTTATCCACCCCTGCCTCTCCAAGCTTCACTTCATCAGGAGCACCAGTGGAGTCTGCCTCTGCTTCTGCCACCTTACCTGGACCTTTCTCATTCACCCCATGGAACCATGGTTCTTCCCCCCAGGTGGGGATGAGGTGGGGCTGCTGCTACACCCCAAACAATTCAAGTCTCTTTGGGAACTGGATGACCAGGTAGGTGCGAGCTATGAGGGGTCTTCTCCAGTGTTCTGTCTTCCCGGAGCCTAGAGAGCATTTTCTCTTGTTCTGGGGGAGTGGCATGCACCCTGACATCATGGTGTCACTGCCGATGTCACCACTCCCCATCCCTTGCTGTGTGCTCTGTACTTGCCATGCCTCTGACTTCCGCCAGAGGCCAGTCAAGTGCCGAGTGCAAACCCCCCCCTCCTGGGAGAGAAGAGAAGAGCTGTCCTCCAGTAGCTCAATCCTCTCCCTCCCTACTGACACCTGATGGCCCAGGCTTGTTCCCAAACCCGGGTCACTGGTGTGGCAAGGTGTGGCATCCAGTGCCTCAACCCTCAGTGCCACCGGGCCAGCACGGACTTCTGTTTTATTGAAGTTTTATAGCAATCCCTCCACATAGTAGTCTGTTTACTGCACTACCTTTTCTGTTAGTGTTTCCCAGTGAGGAAAGGTTAAAATTTCACAGATCAACACAGAATGAAGTGTTGTTTTTACTGCAGGAGATCAAGGCTGTCATCTGTAACTATGCTATTCTGCAGTGGTTTGTATTTTTATGTTGGCCTGCGAGCATGCACAAGCAACATCTTGCGGTAGTAGCACATTTTAGAGATGTGTCAGTGTTGTGGCAAATGCAGGGGATGCTTCAATGGGTGCGTCCCCTCAGCCGCCAATCAGTGAGCACGTTGGCAATGACAAGAAACTTCAAAGAAAGCAAAAAAACTTGAAAGAAATCTGCTGCTGCAATCAGGTGCAGTTTCATCATTGCAGTGGCAGATGACAAGATTCCAGCCATGCACATTACAGTGCACAGTAATGCACATGGTTAGAGCTATGAGCAACATGTTTGCTCAGTGTGCCTTTCCTGGTGAAATTTTTCAATAAATAATGTAGCTGCAGAGCGACTTTCCACAATGGTGGCTTCTACCGCCCACCATACAGTCCCACAAAGTTGACATCGGGGGTGCCCAATCCCTGTGTCATCATGTATCCCCTCCCCATTAAATGTGGCACACTGTGAGTCCACCCCAGTGTGCTGAAATATGGTGGTTCCTCCTGCCCACCACACACTCCTGAAAAGCCGACATTGGGGTGCCCACTCCCTGTGTTGGCATATATCTCCCCATTAATGTGGCACACTGGAAGCCCATCCCAGTGTACCAAAATGTTTTTTTTTTAATTTCTTCCGGCACCAGGATACCCACTCCTGGTGTTGGATGGGGCCCCTCCCCCAAACACCCCTCTACATGATTTGCCGACATCAGGGTGCCCAGTCCCTGTTTTGGCATGCCCACCCACTATTGTGGCACTCTGGGAGCCCACTCAATGTGCCCACATTAATAAAAAAAAATTCCCTGTGAAAGAAAAAAAACATTCTTCACAGTTTTTTTTTGTACCTGTAAAAAAATAAACAGTCCATCATTGTGTCACCATCCCTCTCCCCATCCCAACCCTCCCTCTGCACACCCACCTCCCCGCATCCCCCCTCACCCCATACTTACCTCCGGAGGTTGGGTGCTGTCATCTCCTGTGGACTGGGACACATCTGCACTCTGTGAAGCCGAACCGCAAAATGAAGAATCGAAGGTAAGTTGTATAATGAGAGTCAGTTGGAGGGGTCAACTTAGATTGCTATCTTAACCATTTTTTTGAATTTAGGCCCCACAGTTTCAACATGGGGTTCTTGGGACCCCAACTCATGAACGAAAGATGATTTCTCGGTCACTGCATGGAATCACCTTTCAGGACTGATTAATGAAATGACAGTGCCACTGTTCATGAGGGGAGGTCCCAAAAAGCCCATGTTGCAAATTTGGTGAAAAAATTCCAAACAATGACTGTGTTATGAGTGTGCATCATGCAGTTTCTACACATGTTCGTAACATCGCCAGTTTTTAATATTTTCACTCCAAATTGTCAACATTGCCATTTTTTCACACCTCCTTATGAACAGTACAGCTGTCATTTTTCACATCTTTCCCAAAATGTGTTTCACACCTGTGGCACAGAATGGTGCAGTCACTGTGGGAAATCAACTTTTGCAACAGATTAACACAATCACAGTATCACTGTTCATGACGGGAGGTCCCAAAATGCCCATCTTGAACATTTGGTGGAAAAATTCCAAAACATGATTGCGTTGTGGACATGCATTGCACATTGTCTATACATGCTCTTAACATCACCACTTTTTCATGTTTTCACTCCAGATTTTCAACATTGCCATTTTTTCACACCCCCTCATGAATAGTACTGCTGTCATTTTTCATATTCTGCCTGAAATGTGTTTCCGCTCCTGTGGCGCTGAATGGCACAGTTGCTGTGGAAAATCACCTTTCATGATTGAGTAACGAAATGATAGTGACACTGTTCATGAGGTGGGGTCCCAAAAAGCCCATGTTGAAAATCTGGAATGAAAATACCAACAAATGCCCAAGGCATTAGGGTTTTCAATCGTAACACCCCACCCTGTAAAGACTGACAGATATCGGGGGTGTGACTTGGGTTTGTCAGCCATAATGCTCACGGCATTCCACCCCCACCCCAACCCTGCAGCCATTGACAGGCATCGAGGTATGCCTTGGGGTCTTCGGCCCTAATGTTCACCTTATTCTCCTATACTGCACCCATCTCAGCTTATTTCCTTTTGGAATGGGGTGAGCGTAAGGGCTGAAGACCCCAAGGAACACCCTGACATCTGTTGCCATCTGCTGGGTGGGGTGAGGTGGAATGCCATAAGCGTTATGGATGACAACCCAAAGGCACACCCCCAATGCCTTTCAGTCTCTGTGGGGGGGGCGGAAGTTGCCTTAGTTCAATATTTCACTGACATTCCTATTATGCATCTCTCTAACTCCTGCACTACCAATGCCAGTGCCAGCAAGCCAACATTCAGCATTGACAGAGGCTTGTTTCTTTCACTCTGACTTTTTTTTGTTGGCTCTGACCCGCCCACCGCTCCCCTTCATCTCCAGGCTTCCCCCTCCTGGAGGGGGCCACCGAGCAGGTGATCCCTCCATGATAACATGGGTTGTGAAGCCCTGGTTTGCCCCCTAGGGCAGGTTCATGGGGGCAGGACCCCCCAGTGGACTTTGGTCTGAGAGACAAGTGGCGGCGGAGCAGGGCAATCATCAGTGGGCAATGTTTTTTCATTCATTTTTTTCCCCCTGGGGTTGGGGATGTGTAGTGGTGCCAGCATCCACCCCACCCCTGATACATCTGGTGCTGGCTGTGAGAGACTCCCAGCCTCCACCAGGGTCCTCATTGCACTGGACACTCTTCCCCGGAGAGGGAGAGTAGTCCATAGGATGCTTAATCCCTCTCCCCCTGGCTGACCTACTGACTCCTGGGTCTGTCCCTGGACCCAGGATCTCAGTGCCACAGACGGACACCTTGCCGCTGCACCGATGGGCCAGCCACATCACTCTGACTTTTTTAGTTTTGATGGGAAATAATGGTCACAATAACAGTACATGTATTTCAATCTTAATTTGTGCATAATTTTTAAGAGAGTTTTTAAATAACCCAGAGAAAAAAACGTTTAAAACATGAGTGTGATAGATTAGCCATTAGTCAAGAAATACAACCAGAGATTAGCAAACATCCCTGAGACTAGTAAATCAAAGATCACAGAATGGAATGATATGAACTGACTCCTCAGATGTTCTAAATCTCACTGAAGCCAAAGAAAGTGTGTGTGTGTGTGTGTGTGTGTGTGCGCACCTGCTAAAGCATATTAATTAGAAATATGTAAAACACATAGCTCTGTGTATTCATTTGTCAATATTATTTGTGAATATTTAGACTCACACTATTTAAACATGTGCAGTCTGCAATTAGTGCCCATTAGTCAAACTGTAACCTGAAGCAGGACCACTTTGTACACAGGGCTCTGTTTCCCTAATGATGTCAGTGGACTCAATATGCCTGTATGAAACTCAAATCTTCTACTACGAAATGGCAGTTCAGCATGTGTGAAACAAAAGCACAGGGAATCACCACCAAACAGAAACAAACTTCTGAACCCACATTTCAGGATCTTTTTTTCTTCACAAAAATCATGAGCAAAACCTGCTAGAGAATGCAAGTTCACTCAGTGCCCCTACTCTTCTTTTTTGGTAACCAGGTAAGGCCCACTGGGCTCAAGTGCCTGTTTTCATTGGTGACCTGGAAGCACTAGGGTGGTTAGTGACTTGCTCAGAGTCATGCAGTCTGCAAGTGGATTTTGTGGGAATCAAACCCAGGTCTGCTGGATGTACCAAGCTCATTCACAACTCATTACTCTAACCTCTAGGCTATACTACCAGCTCCTTGAGAACATGTTATCTATCAGTCCAATTCTGGCACCAATAGTGGAGAACACCAGGATGTTTGGGTCACAGAGACAGGAAAGCATCAGACCATGTTTATAGAGTGACTAATTCAGTTCACAAGTGGCTAAAACACTGGGTGCATTTTAGCCGGTGGCTAATTTTTAGACCCTAGCATTTACTCAGCTGTCATGAAGCAGTACTGGACCATTTGCTGGATGTGTAAGGGAAATATCTTGTACCCCTTCCCACATCATATTCTTTTACACTTTGGAGTTGGACAATAGCAATTTCTATTAGTTCTTAGCTAGCCTGGTGGCATTGAGGGTTGAGGTGCTAGCCTTACCTCATGCCACACCGGTGACCCATATTAGGGAGTAGACTTGGGTCACTGGGGGGTGGCTGGGGAGGAGAGAATTGAGCATCTGATGGACTGCTCTCCTCTCTGGGGAGGATGAGTTGTGCATCCCGCAGTTCTGGCAGCTCCTGGTGGAGACTGGGAGCATTACCACTAGTGGGGCATGCTCCTGGGGAATGGAGGTGGTGGAGGACGTCCCACAGACGTGCGTGGAAGTGTGCCCATCTTGCGATGGGTGTCATTGCACATCCGCGCATCCGGGAATTCTAAACAAGGAAAAAGGCTCTAGCACATGGGAAGGTGAAGGTGGGTCAAGTGGACGGCCCCCACGCTCAATGCTGGCTCTACCCCAGCCAACTTCCAAATCTCCTCCCCGCTCCAACTACCCTGTCAGATTCTAGATAGAGCACCAGATGAGCAGGAGGTCCAACTTCAGGGGGCTCAGAGCCGAGGGGGTTAGGGGGTCAGTATTAGGATGAGGCGAGATCCCAGGATGGAAACTAGGTTTGGTGAGACCTCAGGTGGAGTGGGAGTTGGTCAGTCCAAGAGACAACACCAGAGAGAGTCCTAAGGGGCCAGAGAAGGAAGCACAAAGAAAATTACAAAAACAAGACATTTCTATTACTTCTTACTCCTTATCACAGCCCTTTGTGGGAATAAGGTACCTAGAGAAAACTACACACATGTATGCATGGGGATACCTAAATAGAGAATAATGCATATGTAGGGGGTTGATACACAGTTTTTTTACACATTCAAGGTGTGTGATATTAGAGAAACCTCGAGAGCAAAGCTAGAGAGGTTTCACTAGTATCACACACCAAGGGTGTGTTTAAAAAACTGCCTATCAACTCCCTACAAATGTTTAATTTTTTATAATAACTATTTCAAAAATAATGTTTCACAAGCATTATCATTTTATGCTTTTATTCAACAGATTTTAACATTTTTGTTAAATTACACAACATCAAGAGTAGAGAACATCCTTTTATTTCACTTTTTGCTCACAAGTTCATCTTACACTAAACTGCCTTTTAACTATGGTACCTTATGGTCATGGGTTCAAGTCGAGTAAAGTGGATCATTTTTGTAGCAATGGAAAAAAACGAACACGCGTTAGAACAAATCCTCCAGCTTCAGTGTCTGTTGTTGTGTCATCTCGATGGGTCGGGGTCATTCCAGTCCAAAGTGAAAGTTCGTGCAACCTAGGGAACCAGTAAGGGGTAGTGGGGAAAGTACGTTTTTAGTAGAGCATTTTTCGAGCTAGTAAATACTTAATTTTTCCCTGTCACTGCTGCAGGCTGCAACGAAACGGGTCTACATTGTGTAACTTTTTAATGTTCACTTTTTATTTAGGTTTACACGTTGAGCTCTGTCTGTTAATTTGTTTTAAAATGGGGTTAATGCTGTGAGTGTGAGTTTATGGTTGGAGAACCGTCTCCTGCTGCCTCAGTTTATTTGATTGGTCTGGACTGCTGCAGGCTTCTTTGCGCGAGACTGTAAAAGTTTTTCGTATTAACCTGTGGGTTGATATGACTTTTTACAGTACTCAAAATCGGGTTGGTAACGGGGGTCACCAGTTATTATATGATCATTTTACATGATTATGAGACAACTATATATGGACATACAATATTTCCTGTTGTCTCAGAATTCCTAGTAAGAACTCTCAAGTATTAGAGAAAATGGCTTTGGAAACAGAAAAACAATACACTCTTATCGTTTTTTATACCTACAGTGTTGTGTAGAGGCATGACATCAGACTGTACATGACTGGCAGGTATCCGGGCATTCCTCTGCACTCCATCCACAGGAAAATACACGAGACCAGCTGTCACTGAGCTTGCAACATCTAGCTGTCTGAACTCCTCTATTATCCATTTGATTATCGGATCTGTGTAGCATAGTACAACATGAATTACTGTATGTGTGCTACATGCTTTACAGTATCAACGTTGCGTATATTGATAATTTTACACTGTAGTCATTTGAATCACGTGACCTGTTATACACAGAAACATAGAAACTGATGGCAGATAATGACTGCTGGACCCATCTAGTCTGCCTGTATTTACTGTATGTTCACTTTTGCTGCAGACCCAACGTGATCTACAGCACTGTCTCTTCCTCCTCCTTCTGTCCTCCAAACCAAAAGTTAATTGGTTGAACAGCATTGCAGTCCCATTACAAGTGATTTTCCAAAAATGAATTAACAAAAAAAAGAGGTCACAAATTGTAAAAAGCACCATTGGCTATCTGTCATTACTGTGTAGACAATATCTGGATTAATAAAAATAAAACAAAAATAAATAAAATCCCATATTGTAGCTTATTCAACACTGGTATACAGCCTGGTACAATAATAATACAGTGAATTCATACAGTATGCACCTATTATGGTGTCACAACTCTGTGAGAAGTATATTCCTTCACACATGTTCCCCTTGATTGTTTCAGCCTTCCTCAATGCATATATTATTACTGATTTGATTATCATGTCTGTGTAGCACAGTACAACATGAATTATTTGTACCACACAGTTTACAGTATCGACAATGTGCATATTGATAACTTTACACTTTATCCATTTGAATTGCCTAACCTGGCATACATAGAAACATAGAAACTGATGGCAGATAATGACTGCTGGGCCCATCTAGTCTGCTCATTTTTAATTATAGTCAGTTTTGCTGGACACGCAGCTTGATCTACAGCAATTTCTCTTCCATCCCCTTCCTTCCTCCAAGGGTTCCTTTGTGCCTATCTGAGGCATTTTTGAAACCCACCACTGGCTTCACCCCCACTGCCTCCCATGGAAGGCTGTTCTAGGAATCCACCACACTTTCTGTGAAGAAGGACTTCCTCACATCTCTCCTGAATCTGCCTCCTTCCAGCTTCATATCATGACCCCTTGTTCTACAGCACCTTTTTCTCTGAAACATACCTCCCTCCTGTACCTTATTAATCCTGTGAGGTATTGTTGGATATTTTTCTGGGCTCTGTTGGACACCCTCTGACTTTGTTATTATGATCTAACAAACCCTTAGTTACCTGCAGGGAAACATAACCCTTCTGGGGAATGTCAGGAGATCACTATAGCATAACAAAACTTACAATACCCCTCTTAAAGATTCTAGGATTAAGAAAGGCTAATATAAAGAAACAGAAGCAATCATAAAAGCAACATAAGGTTTTTTTATTGCCCTACCAGCTTGCCTATAGGACAGTCATTATGCATTGCATACTAATTATGTAACATACGCACCCGGGAGTCTGCTTCTCTTGAACACTGCAGTGTCATGCAGGATCTGCCTGTGATTTCCTCGGGGGGGGCATGGGGAAAGGGGTTTTATACCTTGATAAGATCTTAGTCTGGTGATAGATAGCCAGCTCATGTGCATGCAATGATTACACTTACTATTACTTCTATTGGTCAATTTGGAGGGCAGCAGAGTATTATCTCAGTTGCTCTTTCAAGTGCTACAGTTTGTAGCAATCTACTCATAAGAATACGCTTATGTCAATGACGGGTTCTTACGGATGAAACATTTTGTAATGTATCATCATGTTCTCTGAAAGGTCCATTTATGAATTATTGCTGGAGTTGCACATGACATCTAAGCTGTAGAGGGCGCTTCCGGGTACATAAATCATTATATTTCTGACATTATCACAGCACAATAGCAGTGCAGTTCTAGCCTATAATATTATTTGTGGTGTTTTGTCTCTCCTCTACAGGATCATATGTAGGGTAAAGGTCGTGCTTTAGAAGCAGTGCAGTTTCATAGCTTGTATCTAGGTTTTGTACAAAAATAAAGAAGCACCAAGCCTTATGTGTATGTAAGCCTATACTGAACTTTTGTAGCTGTTCCCTAGCTGCATGTGTGCATCCCTAACTCTATATGTAATGTGTTTTCCCCCAAATCTATGTGTATGTGTGTGCGTGTGTGTTTCCCTAGCTCTGTGGTGTAACTGATACATCTGTGTGAGACGTCACCACGTTATGTTTATTTGTGTATGAGATGCCCCACTTATGGCTGTGGGTTATGTACTTGTGTATCATCTGCATGGCATGAGCATACAGGTAATCATGCCATACCTTGTGCATGTGATGTATGTGTGGATAAGCTTGTAGTCATGACGTACCTTGTGTACGTCATGTGCTTGTGGGTGAGCATATTCTTACAGCCCCCCCATTACCTGCAAGCATACAAGTAACACAGAAAGATGAAAGAAAAAATTTGTGAACAGGAGAGTGGATAGAGTGGATATCATAGAGAAACTTGAGTTGAGATGTATAAAAGTTGAGAGTTCTACAGAGGCAAAAAAGTAGTAATAAGTATGAAAATGAGAAAAACGTGAACAATAACATAATCCCTTAAATGTGAACTCCAACCTTGTGTTGGTAAATGCAGTGTGTGTATCTCCATCATGAAACATAATTTTTAAAAGAATCCTCTGTCTTCTGAACACTATTTTTGATTTGAATAATGTGTGTGTCTGTCCTTTTCATTAACCTTTTAACACCAAAGTGTAATTTATCTACTTGAACATTAAAAACTGGTAAGTACTGACTTTTATCTTTATAATGGGTGGGTTTAGTATCTATAGAATCTTGGTCATGGAGGGGCACCGGGGTAATGACTGTATGACCAATAATAGTGCGCTTATGGGTTGTAGAGCAGAAATTGAGTGTTGTCACATTACAAACCATATCGTTATAAACATAAGGCTTGTGGTTAGTACCCACACAATATAAACCTTCAGAATTGTAGGTAAGTTGAATTTCATGTACAAGCCATTTGGTAGGTCTGATGGGGCACAAAATCGAGGAGTTGGTGAGTTTAGTAGAAAATGGAATTCCAGCAGCCTTGTTGAAAGTGCTGCTGCTGTGCTTGATTGGAGTCTTGATTGAAGAGACGTCTGAAGAAGTGTTTTCTTTGCTGAAGTCAGGGCTTGCCCCTCTCTCAGGCTTGTCTTCATGTATGGTGCCCTGAGTATTAGCATTGTTGTGGGTACCAGAGCTGGCTGGCAAGGAAACAGTGTGCTGGTTTCCGTCAGTTGTATCAAAGTTCATATCAGCTTGATCAATAGTGACACTTCTCCGAAGTCTGGTGCATATCTACACATAGGTGTGACCACAGTAAAGACATTACACCTGCACAGGTAGTAGTAGCCCTTCCTGGTGCAGCAGTCTGTATGGGGGGCTACTCAGGCATTCAGGTGATGGTGATGAACAAGAAGATCTGGCAGCTTTATCCGTTCTCGAAAAATGTCTTCTTTCAAGTGCCCAAGTGATTGTACCTGTACCAGTTTATTAAATACTGCAGTATTCCTTATCCTTAGACAGCATGGATTCATCTCGGGGAAATCGTGTCAGACAAACCTTGTGGAGTTCTATGACTGGGTGACGAGTGCCTTGGACCTTGGTAGACCAGTGGATGTCCTCTTTCTAGACTTCAGCAAGGCATTTGATTCTGTTCCTCACATGGGCCTGTTGGATAAGCTTGGAGAAATTGGGGTGAGGAACCAGATGATCAGATGGATAGGCAATTGGCTCCAGGACTGGACCCAGAGGGTTGTAGTTGGCAGGATAGTCTCATCCCCAAAGAGGGTCATTAGTGGGGTTCCACAGGGATCAGTCCTTGGGTCCCTCCTGTTCAACGCCTACGTCTCTGACATAAGGACAGGAATCAGGAGTGAGATGAGTCTCTTTGCGGATGACTCAAAACTGGGGGCGGTGGTGGATGGGGAGGAGGGGAGGGTGGCCCTACAGGGGGACCTGGAGGCTCTGGAAAGATGGTCTAGAAAGTGGAAGCTGAGGTTCAATGCAGGGAAATGCAAGGTACTCCACCTGGGGGCCAGAAACCGGGGCCAAGTGTACACCCTTGGGGGAAATGCTACAAGTCTCGATGGCTGAGAGGGACCTGGAGGTGGTGGTGGATGTCAAAATGAATGACTCGGAGACTTGTAGGAGGGCAGCAGCCAAGGCCAACAGGATGCTGGGATGCATCGCTAGGGGTATCACCTCCAGAAGGAGGGAAGTGATGCTCCCTCTGTATAACTGCTTGGTGAGGCCACACCTTGAGTACTGCGTGCAGTTTTGGAGGCCACACTTAAAGAGGGACATTAAACTCCTGGAGAGGGTCCAGAGGAGGGCAACCAAAATGATTTGGGGCTTGGGGGACAGGACCTATGAGGAGAGCTCGAAGAGCTAAATATGTACACATTGAGAGAGAGAAGGGACCGGGGGACATGATAGAGGTCTTCAAGTACATGAAGAGGGTAAATGGGGAGGAACAGTCAGGGTGCTTTGAAGGAAGGAGGAGGGGCCACTAGAGGCATGGGTGGAAGCTGGAGGGGGAAGATTCAGGGGAGAAAGGAGGAGGTGCTACTTCACTGAGAGGGTGGTGGAGCCATGGAATGCACTGCCTAGGGGGCTGGTGGAGGCAGAGACAGTGGAGAGGTTCAAGAAGGGCTGGGACAGGTACAGGGGAAGGGTTCTGGAAGCAAAATCCAATGCAGCAAGAATATCCGGAACTGGGAAGGGAGAAGCCAGAGAAGGCGAGGGGGGCAGCAAGGTCAGCACCCAGGGTGGGGGCTGACCAATCAAGCAGACTCGAGAGACCGTTAGGCCTATTCTGCTGGCATTTTAGTATGTTAGTATGTTAGCAAATATAGGCAGTGAAACAGTAAGTGTGACAAACATTGTATTTTTTATATCACAATCATGTCTGCTATAGCGGGGCCCTGGTTGGGGTGCACTGTAACATAACTAAGGTTTCTTACAGTGGCAATGGCAAATGTGACTGTATGATCCATGCACTTCGTAATGCATGCTGTATTGTCACAGTGGGGGCAATTCCACTTGGCAATACATTTGTTATTAATAAGATTTGGGATCTTACCAGTTTCTAAATCTTGCAAGAGATTTATAACAGTGGTGAGTGCAAAACTTCCAAAGCTAGCAAAGGATTTCCCTACCTATGTTGTGTTGTCTAGCCTCCCTATTATTAAAGTGTATTAACTGTGTTAACTTGTGTCTGGTCGAAATTCGGGTGGCTAGCACTTAGACATGGCAGCAGTGGAATAACACAGCTCCCTGGGCATAAATCTACAAATTGTTCAGACTTCAGTATTTGTAAAAGTTGAGGGGCCAAATTCACTAAAATAGTGTGTGAGGGTCCATGGCAGCAGGAAAAGGTAAAAGTAAGCAACTAAAATTACAATTTGAAACAGCAGAAGGGCCAGAGGATCAGCGGGCTGGGCCTGAGACCAGTTCCGGCCCGTGTAGCTGCCAACACTGAAGTGGGGATGTCTGAACTTGAAAAATCCCTGGCAGGAATCCCTGTGACTTTGGCATGGATGCAGTCAGACATGCAAGCCAGGTTCAACAATATTACAGCCCAAATCACTCACCTCCAGAGCATGGTCACAGAGCTGTCTGAGATGTCAGCTTCACACACCACCCGCTTCATGGAGTTAGAGCAATGGATAAGTGATCATGAGGACACAGCTGGCTCTGTCACTAGGGACCGCAATCAGTTGAAAGTGGTGGTCGCGGAGCTACAGGGCCATGTGGATGACCAAGAAAATAGATCAAGGCAGTCAAACTTGAGACTGGTGGGGTTACCTGAAGGAGTGGAGGGGAGGGAGCCCACTGTTGGAATCCACAAATGGCTGGTGAAGCACCTAAAACTGGCTCCCAAGGCTGCAGGGTTCAAAGTGGAGAGAGCACATCGAGTGGGGCCACCACCTAGGCTGGGAGAAAAGCCGCAGCACTGCTTAATCAAATATCTAAGATTCACTGATAAGGAGACAGTGCTTAAAGTGGCTAAAACTATGGATGCAGTATTGGTGGACAACAAGAGAGTCTCAGTCTATCAGGACTACAGCCGGGAGCTGCAGCTGAGGCAGCAGAAGTTTAATAAGGTAAAGTCCCAGCTGCACTCCCTAGTCTGGTCATTCGCCTTTATGTACCCGGTGAAGCTTGGGGTGGAGAGACCTGGTAAGCCCACCAGACTGTTTATTGATCACCATGACTTGAGAGGGAGACTGTACCAGGAGACAAAGGGGGACTGGATTGTTCAACAAATGCCAGATGAGTATTATGATGCTGCTCACTATCTATCTCCTCTTTTTTTTATGCTGTTCTGCTGAAGCGGGGGTGACAAATAATTACCTATGTTGATCCAGTGTCATCGCCCCAGTCTGGGGCGTCCACTCTGCCATACTGGAAGGACTGCACCTCCGGGTTTAGGGTGTGTTCTACTCCTTGTATGCCACTGAATCATCCCCATGGTGGTACATCATGGCTTGGCCTAGGATGCATCCGATCTGTTCCTGAGGGTTGCATGACCTTGTGGTGCCCACTGGCACCAGATTTAATTTTATTCTTTGTGGTTCGGGGGGCAGGCTCACAGCGGTGTGGTTAACGGCACTGTCGGCCACCCTTCCAAACACTTTTGAACCTTCTTGTACCACTGTGCCTGAAGCCGGACTGTCAGTGGGCACACATCATGTCAAGCAGCCCAACCACGCCACGGAGTGTGGGTTTCAATGGCCTGAGGATTAACAGAGGTCTGGGGCTGAACCCCTGCTGATCTTATACTGGCCGCAGAGTGGGACAGGGCTGTGTTTTCCAACTAGTATCCTTGTTTTGCGTCAGCAGAAATACAGAGTAAGCAATGTTTTGAATGTCTTAAAGTTTTATAAGATTAAATAGTACGTACTAATGACCTAAGGGGAGCGGGGGAGTGGAGGGGTGGTAGAGAGCAAAAGACTGTTAGCTCTGGTCCAGGGGTTCATAAGGTGCAGAGACTGGGGCTACCCGGCTGGGTATACCTCTGTGACATACTCACTTGCTGCCAGCAGATTCATTTGGGGAAGGAGGTTCCTCTCATCCCACAGCTGCGAACGTTTGCCTTGCTGTCCCAGATTGACCCCCCTCACCTCTGATTTAAGGCCCTCCTCTTACAGTTTGCAAATGCACCTCAGTTGCAGTGAAGGTGAGGGAAATTTCAAATTAGAGAGGTGTTTTCTTGTTTTCTGGACAAGAAGTCCGAGCAAATATTTGATCAGTTCTGTTACAACTATGCCCCCAAAAAGTTGTGCAGAGTACACCGCCTGCACCACCATATACCACCATTAGATCACAAGGGAACATTGGCTGGGTAATTAGAGACCCAGCCGGGGGGGGGTTAGTTGGGGGTACTCAAGTTTCAAAGTTCATTCACTGCTGGGATTGGGAACAGTTGTTTGGTTGTTGGGGGTGGGGTGGGGAATCATTTGGGGTTTAAAGTTAAAAAACATAGCAGTCATCACCCATATTCGGTTGTGGTGACTAACCAGAGAGGTTCTGTGTTAAATGTTCTGCTGGGGAATGTGCCCTTTTGTAAGGTGACTGGATGAAACTGGGACAGTGGTTAATGCTGCTAATATAACAATGCTGAATGTGAATGGTTTGAAAACTGCGGTAAAATGCAAGAGGGTGGGGGCCAAAGCATGGAGATCAAAATCCTAGGTGGTGCTGATGCAGGAAACCCACATGTCCCATAGTGAGGCTTAGAAAACCGGGAACAGTATGGAGGAAGGTGGATCACATCATGCTTCTCTACAAAGGCTCGGGGAGAGGTCATATGGTTTCCCAGGGGCACGTGGGTTGAGGTGCACTGGGAGGTAAGGGATGTGGGGGGCCGCTATGTCCTGGCTAACATTACCTTAGATGAGTTGGGCACCCTTTCTGTGGGCTCAGTATACACCCCAAATGTTGAGGACCCTGGGTTTTTCCAAAAACTAGCTTTTGATATGGATACTCTGCCAGGCCCATGGATATTGGGAGGGGATTATAACTGTGTGAAAGATGTGATTATGGACAGGTCCAACCTGACACCAATCCCTGTCTCAAACAATGCCAGAGCCCTGGGGGATCTAGAGCTCACATATCACCTTGAGGATGTGTGGCAGCACCAGCACCCCACCAACAGGGAATACAGCTTCTTTTCACATTCCCATCAATCTTATGCCAGCCTGGACAGACGGTTGGTGACCTCCAGTGTGCTACAACAGGTGGGCCCTGTGGAGTACTCTCCCATACTTGTATCAGACCATGCATCCCTCACTCTACCTATGATGGTGGGAGGCTCCACCCCTGAGTCATGGAGACTGGACCCATTATTACTGAAAGATAAGGAATTTGTGGGAAGTATAGGGCAGGCCATCAAGGAATTTCTTCTTCTAAATCGGAGGGGGTAGACATCACATGGGATGAGATGGGAGGCTCTGAAGGCCTATGTAAGAGGTCAAGCCATTTCCTTCTCTGCATATAAGAGAAAAGTCTCAGAAAAGGAGATTGAACATCTCAGGGCAAAAATTGCCGTTTATGAGAAAGTCCACATGATTAGACCAAGGGTGCACTCTATGGAGTAATACAAAAACTCAAGTGACGGTTCAACCTCCTGAGTAGTGCCCGAGTGGAGAGATCCATTGTGCTCACACAGGTGGGGGTGTATTTTGATGGGGATTGGGGGAAGTACTTGGCATGGCAGCTCTGTAAGAAGGAGAGGGAGAGGACTGTCAATCAGCTCCGCACAGGAGAGGGACAGACCACGGGTGTAGCTGCCCAAATTGCAGCTGAATTCAGCTCTTTCTATCAGGCCCTGCATTCATCAGAAGTCTCCCCCACCCAGCAACAATATGCATTCTTCTTTGAGAAGGCCCCGATTGCCTCTCTGTGTTCTGAGGATGCCCTCAGCTTGGACAGCCCCTTTACTAGAGAAGAGGTGTTAGGGGCTATAAGATCACTCAAAGAAGGGAAGGCACCAGGGCCAGACAGCCTCCCCATAGACTTTTTGAAACATTTGGCACCGGAGATAGTAGAACCATTGATATGCTAGTTTAGAGTCTGGAAAGAGGCATTCTGCCCTCCTCCACATAGTCAGCTATCAACATGGTCCTGCCCAAACAGGGGAAGGATACACAGTTGTGTGCCTCATATCGCCCCATCTCCTTGCTCACGGCAAACTACAAGGTCCTCGAAAAGGTACTGGTGAGCCATCTGGAGCCCATACTCCCAGCTTTAATACACCCAGACTAAGTGGGGTTCATGAAGGGTAGGCAGGAGAAATATAACATTAGGAAAACCCTGAATATTATCCACTATTGGACTAGACACTGGGCCAAACATGGTGCAGCTGTTTTGGCAATTGACGCAGAGAAGGCATTTGAACGTGTGGAGTTGGGGTATATGTTTGAAACTCTGGGGCGAATGGGGGTGGAGCCCAGATTGTGTGGGTGGATAAAGGCAATATTTACCTCCCCTACAGCTCAAATGTTTATAAATAGTGAACTGATGCCGCCCTTTGTGTTGGGGCGTGGCACCCAACAGGGCTACCCCTGCCTCTGTTGCTGTATGTCCTCTCCTTGGAGCCACTGGCAGCTGCCATTAGACATCACAGTGGTAACCAGGGCTTTGGGGAGGGGTTGAAAGAACACAAAGCCACTCTGTATGCTGATGATCTGCTGCTGTACCTCAGCAATCTGGCCTGGGACCGGCAGTATATGATTTGCTAAAGGAGTATGGGACATTGTCGGGACATTGTCAGGACATTAGGTGAATTGGACAAAGAGCGAGATCCTACCTGTGGGTAGTAGGGAAAGAGCACAGCTGATAGCCAATCTGGGGGGTCTGGAGCTGGTGGGCCACTTGAAATACCTGGGGATAATTACCTCTGCCAAGCCGGGTGCTTTATAATCTTTGAACTATAGACCTCTGGTTCATCGCCTGGGGGAGGAGTGTGAGAGGTGGTGGGCCCTGCCCTTGTTTCTGTTTGGCAGAGTTAATACAGTCAAAATGATGGTACTCCCTAGGTGTTTATAGCTGTATCAGTCCCTACCCGTTCACGTCTCCGCTGTGCATTTCAGAAAGATCAATTCCATATTGCATAGATTTCTTTGGAGGGGTGGGGTGGCACGTATTTAAAGAACTATACTCCCACTACCAGTGAGCAAGGGAGGTTTGGAATTGCCCAACTTTCAGCATTATTACTGGGCAGCACAGCCGACCTTCTGCATGGGGAGAACCGGCTCTTGTTCCAGCCTGGATGGCTATGGAGGAGAGGGATCTGCCTGGAGGATTTAAGACCTTAATGTTATCAGCCTCTCTGGAGCCACAGTTGATGCAACCGATGGTAAACCCCTTCTCAGCCAGGACCCTTAGGGGAAGGCAGCCCACAGATATTGTGGCATACCTCCAGTGAACTCTCCATATATGGACCTGGTTGTGGCAGTGAGAGCCATGGGGGCACACATAGTGCAACTACACCAGCGGCTACTGCGCTGGAGACACCTGGGACTAAGGTACATCAGCTGTATGAAGGGGGTAGATTTCATGAATTTGTAACCCTGGTCCAGGACTGACACATAGACCCAGGGGATTATTTTGTTTACCTCACAGTGAAACAGACTAGGACCTAGCTTGGGATCCTCCTGCGATTGGGATCCACCATCCCCATTTGAAGAGAAATTATACAGATTGCAGCCTGGCCAAAAACCAATGTCAGTTTTTTATAAAACTTTGCACGGGGCTAGTATAGAGACTAGGTCTCAGGTGATAGCGAAATGGGAGAGGGACCTCTCCATTATGATAGATCCGAAAACCTGGAAAATAGCAATTGCTCAGCTGTCCATTTGCTCTAGAAGTAATAAACTATGACAGATACATCTTAATTTTATGTATACAGCCTACCTGACTCCAGAAAGGCTGCACCGCATGAACCCCAGAGGGATCAGATGGAACCTGCCCAAAATGCATGGGGGACGGTGCAGATTTTCTGCACATGGCCTTGACCTGCCCGAAGGTTGCTCCATTTTGCCATAGTATGCATAGAATCATGAGTGGTGTGTTGGGATACAGTCCGTCTAAATCCCTGCTGGAGCTCCTCTTGGGAGCAGACCCAGGCCCCCATGCAGGTCAAAAAAATGGTTCTCTTGTGGTTACTGGCATTGGTCACTGCTAAAAAGACAATAGCACAAACATGGATGGTGATGAGTCCCCCCCCCAGCATTTCACAGTGGGCAACAAATATGAAGCAATGCCTCACTTTAGAAAAAAGCCAGCTGGTGGCCAGTGGTAACCAGACTCTATTTGATGGGGTCTGGGGGCTGATCCTGGAGGTGATGGTAAGGGGTACATTCTCCATGTAGGGTGGGGTTCTTGGCCACCAGAGGTCAACAGGTGCAAAAGGTGGGTGTCAGGAATTGGCTTAAGCCCATCTAAGGGGCCCCACAGCCCTCCAGATCCTTGGAGTGGGAAGATATTGGCCAATTGCATGACACACTTGCCATAGCCTTCGAGGTAATGTACTTTGCAGGCCACATGAAGGTCACTGAGTATAGGACTCACTATGTATGTAGGGACTATTACAGGTGGCAGTTCTCATGTAGCCACCTATCTACGTGATGGTAAAGTTGACTGCAATGTAATGTAAAGTGATTTGATTGCTATAATAAACACATTTTACAAAAAAAAAAAAAAACTTGTGTCTGGTCTTGTGACAAGGAGCTCCTGCCACCCTTGAGGACTGACCTTTTTTAAATATGTTGCAACAGTTCTTCTATTTCTTAGCCTACTCTAACCTTTACAAATTCTCGTCCATAAGGTTGGCCACCTATGGGCATCCCCTTCCCTTTCTTGACTATGCTATAGTATCCTCTTTAAGTTTCCTTTTCCCTCTCAGGTCCTCGTATAGGGAGGTTATTGTTGTGATCTCCAAGCATATGTAAAACAGGCTGTGTTTCTTGTTGTTAGATTTAGTATGTAATAGCACTATGTCATAATATACCTTGGGTGGGATATTCAAAAGGGTTGCACTATGCGCAATAGGGTTGTGCCAGCGCAAGTCCAAAAATGCGCCATTCTGCGATATTCAGCAGGAGGCAGTTGCGCCACAGAAAACATGCTGAGCAACAGCGCAATGCAAATGAAGGTATGCGCAACCGAAGGGGGTGGATCCATGCATAAAGTGCGCAAGGCGATATTCAAGGAAACGCGCCAATGCGCAACAGTGGATCAGCCGGAAGTTGCGCCACTGCGGAAATGAGCCAAAATAAAAAGGCTGAAGGAAGAGGCGCAAGAATGCAACAGGGAATGCTTATGAGGCAGCGACAGAGAGCAGGCCACAGCAGCAGCCAGTGCAGGCCAGGGAGTAGGCAGGACAGAATAGTGGCAGCTGAAGGTGTGTGGGACCACAGAGTTCAGAGGCCAGTAGGTGTACCTGGTGCAGTGGAGGTAGCAGTCAGGACAGCGGGGGGAACAGAACAACAACAGCCGGGGGGGGACACAAGTCAGGGAGATGGACAGTGCCAGCTTCCACATGGAAGCTGTAGTGAGGGGGGTGAGAAGGCATGCTGCAGGGGGACGTGGCCGTGGAAGGGCCCGTCGGTGGTACACCCCAACAGGCAGTACCGTGCCCGCATCAGCTTTGAGCTGTATTCGGACGTCGAGATTGTGGGCTGGTACCGCCTGAACAGGGCAATACTGAGGTGGCTCTGTGAGCTGTGCAGTGATGTGATGCAGGCACCCTCACGACGGAGTCACGCTCTGTCAGTGGAGACAAAAGTAACAGCCTGCATGTGCTTGCTCACCATGGGTACCTTCCAGAGGCCAACAGGGGATACCACAGGCATAACACAGTCAGCCACGTCACGCATCCTCACCCAATTCCTCAGTGCACTGCTGCCACACGCTGCGGAGTACATTCATTTCCCCAGCACCGCGGCAGAGCGTACAGCAAACATACAGGAGTTCCAAAGGGTAGCACATATGCCTGGCATGCTAGGGGCGATAGACTGCACCCAGGTGGCTATTCGCATGCCACCTGGCCCTGATGGGACCGCATATCGCAACCGGAAGGGGTTCTCCAGTGTCAACTGCCAGGTGGTGTGTGATGCCAAGTGGGCGCATCATCAATGTCTGTGCCACGCACCCTGGCGGAGCACATGATTCATTCATATGGTACCAGTCTGCACTGTGCCATCGATTCCAGAGTGGGGACATCCCCACAGGACATCTAGTGGGTGAGTATGCATGTAGGAGTGGCAAAGTTGGGGCAAGGGTGGGCAAGCCACAGGTGCCATGGGAGTGGCACACAGGGCTAGGGGCAATATGGTCCTGAACATGATACTAACCTCCACTATCTCCACACAGGTGACAGTGGATACCCACTCCATCCCAGGCTGCTCACACCCTACCGGCGCCCCATGACCCCATCGCAGCAACGCTTCAATGAGGCACATGCTGCCACACGCAACATCATCGAGTGGGTGTTTGGGATGCTGAAGGCACGCTTCCAATGCCTAGACACCTCCGGCGGTGCCCTACAGTACAGCCCCTCAAAGGCCTGTGGGATATTCCTGGCCTGTTGTATCCTGCACAACATGGCCAAAGACTGTGGGATAGCCATACAGGTCGAGGAGGGGGACAGCGATGGGGATGCTGGTGGCGCCGGTGATGATGGGGATGAGCAGCCTCTGAGACGGCATGACCCCGACTGATCCGGCTGGCCCAGCTGCACCAGGACACCATCACAGAGGAGCACTGCACAACACACAGGTAAGTCATGGGGCCATGTACAACCAACACTGTCCAGGGCGCAACCCACATACACACAGGGTAACACACCAGGGGTGCATGACGGCGAGGGGAGTGGAAGGGTACAGGTGCACACACACACAACCAGGGAGGGATGAATAGTCACACGCCACATGGACAGACACACACACACACACACACACACACACAGGCACAAAGTGCACAGGGGCAGGTGCACAGCAGAGCAGGAGCAGACACGAGAAACACACACGTCCACAGGCCACCTCCACCACCTGTACTGTCCATGTACATGTGTCAGATGCTGGGCACCCTTGCACCTTGGTGTACAGTGCAATGCAGGCATCATCATGCACACGCACCCATGGACAGCAGTCGGGAGGGTGTGCAGGTGGTCCATGTGTCGGCGTGTTGGGCAGGGCACCCACTGGTGCAATGCCCACCATGACACACATTGCACACAGGGCAGCACCAGACAGGGCCCGCACTGGGAGACAGGTCAGTCATGTGGCACTGTGCCACGGCCACCTCAGATGGGTGGGCGGCCCCACCGAGACCCAGCAGCACTGGCAGGCTGAGCATGGGCCACTTGGGGTGGCACCGATGGACCACCAGGGGTCCCACTGCATGAGCACGACCTTGTCCACACAGGGGTCTGCAGCATGCCGAACATATCTGCACCAGGGGTGCTCGGGATGCCCACAGCAGAACCCGGCATTGACAGGCTGGGTGTCGCACGACGCCGGGAACGAGGAGTGGATAGCGTACTGTGTGGCATGCGTGGCACAGGGGCACCTGACTGTGTGCCCAATGCAGCCACGACAGCGACCAATGCCTGAGTCTGCCTGTCAATGGCGGCGGTCACATCCATCCGCATTTGGACAATCCCTGCAAGGATCATCACGTTGTCCCTGCTGTGCCGCTCCACAGCCACACACAGTGCCTCCACGGACATTGCAACCCGCATCTGCTGCTGTACTGATGCCCGCAGCAGGCAGGTGTGCTCGTCAAATGGGTCATCTGCCACATTGGCAACCTGTCCCTCAGGGTATGGAAGGGCCTGATGCTCAACACCCCTTGAGGGTGGGCGCTGTTCACCAGGACCAGGTATGGGCAAGTCAACAGGTGGTGTACATACGCCACCGCTGAACCCTGTACCCGCAGACCCGGTGGGTGACTGCTGCTGCTGCCCCTCCACCTGCTGTGCCCAAGGGACCAGTCGTTCCACTGCTGTGTCCGCAACAGTGCCAGTGACCTGCACAGCCACTGGTGCTGCCCCACCGGTGCTGACAGGCACAGCTGGGGACTGTGCTGATGTGCTGGCACACACGTTGGAACCAGCTAGGTCCATGAGCACGAGCTGTCCTGCTGTGTGTCCATTATGTGACACACACGTGTCACTGCCCATAGTGGTCGTTGCATCATCAATGGTGCAGGTTCATGCCACAGCCACAGCCACAGCGTGCTGGCATGCTTGCATGCCAGACCGCTGAGACACAGGAAGGGCACCCCCCACACCTGTCTCACCGACATCGGAGATGGCAGCCAGGTGTGCACACCTGCAATACTGCCGCGGCTACCAGCAGAGGTGGATGGACCCTCCTCCAACTCTGGCTGGATGTCCAAGTGGACGGGCCCTCCACCACTGTCCCCTGCAGATGCACAGGATCTGTAACAGAAAGTGAGAACATGTTAGTGCATGGGATCCACCTTCCCCCCCCCAGCGACCATGTCACCCGTGCAGTGATGGGCTACCACCTGTCTGGAAGCCACCTCCCGGAACGCCCTCGATGGCACTGCGCTGCATGGATGCAGCAAGACGGTCCTCCACGGGGTCAGCTGCACCACCTCCGGCTGGCCCCCGCCTGTGGCAGCGTGTGCCGCCCTGAGGGCTGCCACCTTCTCCTTCACCCTCCTCCTGTCGGTCCCCATCTTCTTTTTACATTCCTGCACAGAGCGCTGGTGGCTTCCGTGCAGGTTTACGGCATGAGCTACCCCCTCCCATGCAGCAGCACGGGCCTGAGGGGTGCCCCGCCATCCACTGAGTAGTGTCTCTTCCTCCAGGTAGGCCTCGAAGAGTGCCTCTGTTTCAGCTTTTGTGAAGTTGGGCCTCCTCTTCCACCCACCATCATCCTCCTCACCCATTCCTGGCTCGGCCATGTCACAGTCTGTATGGGTGGAAGTGGACACCTGTGACTGTGCAGTATACAGCAATATCCTAAGACCATAGTCCAGAACATTACACAGCATGCAACCCACCTATCACCTGCAGTAACCGAATATGGCCACTGCAGATCAATGTCGCACATTTATAGCGCAATGCATGCAAATTAGGAGTGGAGCAACTTTAATGAGATGCAAATCGTGCCACTGCGCCATTGAATGGCTGATCAGATGATTTGCATACGAGAGAATATCGCGTTGTTGCGCTTTGCGCAACACGCTTAAGCCGGCTGAGCCAATGGCGCAGTTCTGTGACTGCGTAGTACACCGCACTGCACATGCCCAGGTAGCTTACACAGGCATCTGCCACACTGATGATGTGCTGTGCGCGATCGGCAATACAGGACATGGCCACCATTGTGCCAGCGGTGCTACAGCGCTGGTCACCACACGGCGCTCTGGCATAACTGCGCAATAGTCCACTGTGGCACTGGCATGCAGGTGACCGATTGCACTGGACGTGTAGATGTCTGATGGCACTGTGCAAGGCCTTGCGCCAGAGACCCATGACCTTGTGCCCGACCTTTGCCCCCTTGGCGCTGTACGTATGGCATGTCTGCAGCTCTATCACGCTGTTCGGTAACAGTGCAATAGGGACCGACGGCGCTGTATGAACAGGACGATAGGGACTGACGGAGTTGTATTGCGCAACATTTCCACATGGGGTTGCCGTGCTGCGGAGCGCCATATTGCCTACTATAAACCTGCAGACATGGCACACAGGAGAGCTCCTTAGTGGAGTGCCTTGGAGGTGGCCAACCTGGTGGCTGTGATGGAGCCTCACCATGGGCCACTGTTTGGGGAGGAACCCCTAAACATGGCCCGCACCCATGTGTGGCAGCAGGTGGCCACTGATCTGGAGCAGGCCACTGGGTGGCACAGAACACCGGAGCAGTGCAGGCACCAGTACAGTGACCTGCGCAGGAGGGAGCAGGCACTGCTGGTGTGCCTCAGGTCACGTGCCAGGAGGGGCGTTGTGCCTAGGCCAGGTGGGTGAGCCGTCTATACACCTGTATTGTCCACATGGGTAACACTGTGTAATGTGACCAGAGCATGGGGGGAGGGTTGGTCCATGGTTGGCTGTGACAGTGTTTGCAGGTGTGTGATGTATGGATCTGGCTGTGTGGGCAGGCACACTCATTGGGGCAGGGGGCTGTCTGCTTTGGGATCTCACTAATGTCTTTCTCAACTTTTGTTTCCCACAGGCATGGAGGAGCGGAGGAGGGCCCGGGATGAGGCACAGAGGGGCACTGCGGAGGTGGCTGGATGAGGTGGCGGCAGTGTGGGCCCACAGCAGCAGCAGCGGCTTGATGAGGGTGAGTGTCATTACATCATGGATGCTATTGTGTGCTATGGGGGGTAGGGTATGGCCATCATCCATGGACAACACTGCCATGCAACGCGATGTGTGACAGTCAGCACTATCTAGTGGCACTGCATGTCTGTGAGTGCATCACTGGTGGTCCATGCATGCACTGGGTACATGGCTGTGGCACTAACTTCCCACCATGTAGCCACGTCACTGGACAGCCTTGGTTGTGCTGTGCTGGGCATGGGTGGGGTGTGTGTGCAGTGGCACACATGGCTGTTGCTGCCTGGTTGGGCTTGGCTTGTGCACGGTCACTGTGAGTGGGTGCAGTCCATCACAGGGGTTGGGAACTTGGCTGTATGCCATGCATGTTGGGTGGGCTTCAGGGTTGTGGACAGTCACAGCCATTGATTCTGTTCCCTTGCCCTAGGTGTCTGGGTCCTGCGCAGGATTGAGCAGGCCGTCCACCACCTGCTGGAGGTGTCCACAGAGTCCCTAACCATTCTGCGGGAGATGCACCGGAGGGGTGTCCGACGACGGAGGAGGCCACGGGAACAGAGGCAGCCTGCTGCTGTGCAGCCTGGGGGGCAGTAGCTGCCCCACACCACCCCCTATCCTTCCTCACACCCTGCCTTCCTCACAAGTTCTTCACCCTGCCCTTACCCACCCCTACCTTGTACCGTACCCCACCCCTTTCTTGTATATATTCTCTGTATATAGTTTGTTGTTTTGTGTTTGTGTTGTTATTCATTTATAAATCTATTTTGATATGAATACTGTGGTGGTCTCTCATTTGCAGCTGGCTATGGGTGCTCAGTTGCAGTGGTGTGCATGGCATCTGGTGTGGTATTGTCCTGGGATTGTGTGTGTGTGTGCGTGGGGGGTGTCCCTGGTGTGGTGGTGGCTTTCAGCCGGTCTGGCCGTGTGCTGCCACACACTGCTGTGTGCTCCTGGTGGGTCTGGCTTGTATGGTTCTGTGGTACACATGGTTGCATTGTGCCGGGGGGCATAGGGATTCCTGCAGTGCCGGTCACAGTCACTGCTCATGGGTGGTGTCTTGGGGTTCCAGTGCAGGGTGTGCTGTGCACAGGGGGGGCTGTTGTACACTTGGGTTGTCCAGCCCCTTTGTGTGGCAGTCTCTGTTTGCCAGTGGGTGTGCTGGGGCACCATGGCCCAGCTGTACTTTGTTGGCTTGTCCCCATGGGCCAGTGGATATTCTGTCCCTCCACCAGTGATGCTGTGCTTCGGGTGTGGGGGTGTGTTGTTAGTTCTGCAGTGTGTTCCTGTGCCCATCTGTGGCATGGGTGATGGGCCCCTGCCTACCTCCCTGGTTGTGCAGTTCCATTGCTCTGCTGCTGGGGGGGCTCTCTGTTTGCGCTATGGCGCCTCTAGACTGCTCAGCTGGGCTGGCCTTGTTGAACTATGGTGCATCATATGTGCTCAGCTTCCCCTTCCTGGTTGCGCTATGGCGCAGGTTGTGCGATATTCAGATGTTGGCTGGTTGCACAATTTGACTTGCTCCATGTTTGAATATCGCGTCTGTTGCACATGTGTGCAATTGACTTGTGCTTGCTCCTGCTATTGTGCACAGTTTGGGTGCAGTTTGAATATCTGGCCCCTTATGTTTATGAAACCTGTAAATGTTGAAAATATCATGGCACTAAGTGTTTTTGATAATGGTAAAAAGTACTAGGTGACTATTATAGAAATTAAGTTTGTGCTATTTAAAATGCATGTAAATTGCTGTAAACTGAACAAGTCTGAAATCTCATGGTGATTTGCATATATTCCATGATGCTTTGCATTATGGAAGTATGTATGATGTTATATTTCATTGAAACCTTATTTATTGCCAATGCCCTTTGGGGTAACCCTTTTTTCAGTGATTCTGCACTGAGGTTCTTTGTTTTTGGCTTGTTTTGTTTTTTTCTTTTTGAGCCCCCACTACCCAAGCAAACAGGGCCACATAGGGATGAAGGGTTTTCACTGAAAAGTGGTTAGATCAGAGATCAGTGTCAGTAGGTGCTGGCTAAGTGCAGAGAAAAGACATATATATATATAGTCTGTTGCTGCAAGCTGATGTACTGAAGAAGGAATATGGCATTGCAGAAGCTTATTTCCTGTATTTTGAATAAACATCACACAGAGACTGTGTGTTGAACCTGAAGTTCAGTGTCTGGTCCATCTGTTATCCCACAACCCCTCCACAGGTCTGATTGAAAATCCTAACAGTAAAGTGCATATTATATGTGGTGAACCTTTCTTCTTGTGCAAGACTGGCAGTACCGTGTAGCATAGGCTGTATTACATCCTGGTTTAATTTACTGTTAAATCATTTAGCATGCCTCCCAATTTTGATCAAATCAGCCCGCTTCCGAATAGATAATTCAGTCTCAGAAATACCTATGGCAGACCCTAAAATGCCTGTCACACCAGGAAGACCTAACCCTCTTTTTCCACATTTAAGTCTGAACAGCCTATGGTGTTCTGTAGAATACTTCCCTGCTACAGGGTCTTGAGCTTGTGTTTGAAATGCTGCCATAATGTTAAGTAGCATTATTGTATGAAATTTAAAGCTGTTTGTTTTGGAGCAATGACCAAATTCAGCCATGTTCCAGTTAAATAAATTTAAAATTACAGGCACATACACATAATTTACGTTGTTAATATATCTGGAAAAGAAATAGAAGTTAGGCCACTTTTTGGACCGGGTTCAAGTATAGGGCAGTTTTCATAATTTTCAGAAGCAGTTTTAGAAATTACAGTAAGGTAAATAGATTCAGTAAGAAGAGTGTTCATCTGGCACAGTCTCTTCATTGTGATGTTGTGAAAAAAAGGCAAAAATTGGAATTTGCTGTAACGGTAATGTTATAGAGTCCAACATGTTGTAATTGTACATTGTGGATTGTTAAAGTTCCATTAGAACGAATTTGAATGTTTGGTCAACCTTTAAAAATTTCTTTGTGAAGGCGGTCCACTTTAACAGATTTACCATTTCAAAGTACATTAGAATCAGTAAATGTCCACATAATGTCCAGCTGCAAAACAAGGGGGTTAAGAGCAGTCACACTGACTTGTAGACTGATATCAGAACCTTCATGTGTGGTGTAATAAGATTTGGGAATCAAAATATTAAAAGGGGCATAGGATGGATGGCTAGAGGTCAATGGGTCAACCAAAAATATGAAGTGGGGCAAACTTCTTTTCTTTCCTGGGTGATGTGGGACTTTGTCTGGAGCATCTGGATCTTAGTCTGGGCCTGGGCCTGGGATTGACTTCACCTGGAATGGAACTTGAAATGGACCAGGTCTTGGTCTGGTTCTGGGGATGGAACTGTATCCTTCTTGTCGGGGTCTCCTTCCAAGGTGTAGACATCTGGGAATGGTCTCATGGTACAGGAACAGATGTCTCCCTCTGGCCAGGTTGCTGGATTGGATCTCCTTGACCCAAGCATGGTAATAGGGTCATAAGTAGGTAGGCCTACAATAGGCCTACCCAGAATCGCCTTTTATCTATGGATTCTGGCATTTATTTTCGATATCTAAATACAGAAAATAGGCCATCTGTTGAAAATACATTTCCCTTTCCCAATAAGTGGGGAACGGATCATACAGTTGTATACTTAAAACCCTTTAAACAGCTTCAGTTGATTTGCATGGCACCATTTCTCAGTTGGCTGTGCTCTTTTTGACTTAAATGCTCCTAGGTATTCAGTAGTGTGGGACCCTGCTACTGGATCTTGTGTACGTATCTGGTATGCTGCAAGTAAGTTTAGTAACATGGCACTATGAAACTTAGAAGTGTTGATACTGGAGCAGAATCTATATTTTGCCATATTATCATTGGTGAGATTTAAAATCACAGGGACGTGCATAAATTGTACATTAATTACAAGGGTACCTGGGAGTGATAGTACCACCAGACCACTAGTTGGTCTGTGTTTCTGCATTGGACATTGAGTGGGGTTTTTCTCTGTTAGGGGAACCACAGTTGGGTTTTTCCTCTGTTAGGGGACCCATAGTTGGAAACATGGCAGTGCTAGCAATGGAATGAAGTGCACAATGCTGTCTAATAGTACCATTTGGAAATTGAGCACAAAAATGTGGGTTTATGAGTGCAGTGTGTGTTTATAAACCTGTGTGTTGTGCTTGGGCCTAGTGTCTAGACAAGGTACTGTTAGGTGGTGCCTGTGTATGTTTAACACACACACACACAAAAAAACTGTAAACAACAAATGGATTATTTGTAAACATTTCATTTCTGTGTCTTTGGGGAGCTATTGATACACTTCCTTTATTTCTGGATCTGCGAGCTATGGCTCAGTCAGGTTTGTTTTGTTGTTTGCATCCACCATAGGTATTGCACTGGAAGAGGACATGATTCATATCCCCCCCCCCCACCAATCTCCTTCTTTGGTGAAAGAGACAGCTTGATAAGTGTTGTAATGGAAGGATTTTGTGTGGGTTGGCTAATGTTGGAGCAGAGGCCAGACAACAAATTAGTAAATTCTGTAACAGTTTTATGTAGAGGTCAGATGACACTCTATTGACAGTAGGGATTGTGGACATTTAACCACAAAAGTGTTGGCAATCTTATTTGCCAATCGGTCAGCACCTTAAAAGATGCATGTTGAATATATATACTGATGGGGTGGCCCTAGAGTATCCCAGTGGTTTTTACACTTTTAACAGCATTACATTTTAAAATAGCCTACTCCATACATTACCAGAAGTGGCTTGTAGGGTACTGAGTGTTGTTGCCCCCCCGAAGAGTGGGTCTTATGTCTTACTTCAGTCCCTGGCTAGCGGGACCCTTTTCTTCCTGATAGAGAAAGGAAAATAAAAACACAATACGCAGAGCAAGGTCGTATAGACCATTCTCCCTATGATAGATTAGCATAAATTTTTAAAATGCTGCTGCATTAGCCTTATACTAATGTATGCCTTCAGCTACCTCTACCAACTGTGCCATTGGCAGGGTAGATGGTGTTGTGGCTGCCAGCCACACCTTACTTGATTCTTAAAAATAAAATAAAATTAAACAAAATCAAGACAGAGATAAAAAAGGCATCCCTTTTCTCTCTCGGTTTTAATACAAAACCACAGTCTTAACTGAGTCACTGAAAATTCTGTACATTTTATTTACATGTTAAATGAGTCACACCATGCCTGTAACAAAAAGTGTTAAAACAAGTCAAAATGATTAGGAGAATCTCCCTATTGGTCTTGGATGTCATTCCTAGATTAAATGCCCTCTGATGTTTCTCATGGGCACAGTAGGTAAATGAATTTGTAAACAAAAAAAACAAAACAAAACATAGTTTGAATATTTTTCCTTTTAGCAGTTAGAACTGCGTAGCAATTGACCTTACTTTTTTAATTTTTTCCTGTGAGCTGTCAAAGCAAGCAGCTTGTTACAGATGCGGGACATTAGAAAATCCACCCCCCCCCCCGATTGCCTTACCTTGCAAGGGAATCACATGTGAGTGTTACTGGGGGAAAAAAATAAATATAAGCCATGGTGATGCACCTTTGTGAAAGAAAATTATACACAAGGGTTGGTGTTTTTAAAAAATAATCCAAAGGGTACTGGCAGCAGTCCCAGGAGAAAATTGCTTTCCTCCTTCTTTGGACAGAGGACAATCATGAAGCGTATGCTTCCGTTAAAAAAAAAAGGTACAATTTCAAAAATCACTAGTTAATTTGTGTTCTTGAAACATTTGCATAAAAGGGAAAAAGAATATTGTTTAGCTAGGACAGGCATACCATGTCTGAGCTTTTGGGGTATGTGGTATTGGAATACAAGGAGGTCAAGTGACTTGCCAAAGGTCACACAGTATGCAAGTGGGGCTGGAGGGATTCAAACCAAGGTTACCAGGTTTGTTTCTGAGTGCCACTGATAACTACATTTTACTAGAAGTCCACAGGAGGTTCATGCCTCCCATGGCAAACATTGTATTTGGCAAAAATTAAACATTGTATAGTAAACTGTAAAATGAAATGGCTTATTAATTTGGATGTGGCCTTTTTGTTTTAAAACATAGTGCTTTGTTTACATTTTAACCAAACAAAACAAAATACAGGAAAAACTATTTATAATAGCATTTAAAAAATGCTTTGAAAGCTTTAGCTTTGGATAATGAAGAGTGCGAGAAAACACAGCTGTGTTATCAGCTAGTTAGTCACGCCTCCTGGCCTGGCTAGTTGCCATGACTGATGATGTGGTGTTAGGCTGACGTATCAGCCATATTATAAGAAACACACACACACATACATTCAAAAAAAATATTTTTCTTTTTGAAAGGAAAGAAACCAAAAAAACCTTTTAAAACCAACAAAGGCATCTCAAGCTGCTGTCAAACCACACTTAAATTGCAAGTTCCTTGCACAGACTTAATCTTTCTGCATCATACACCCAAATCATCCCTAACTGCCTTCACGTACAGCTCAAACCAATTACATCATCCTTTAACCACTTCAATTTCTTGCACATAAACCAACCAATCCAATTCTCTCCAAACAAGTCAAATTATTAAAAAAAAAACAATTTGTGAATAGGGAGTCTCTCCATATCTTTCTAGGGACTATATTTATAAAACAATATACATATTGAACAACAGCGGAGGCAGCCGAGCCCTCCTGCATGGACTTAATCTTAACTAGCTCACATATAACCATGATGCTGTAAAATCACATACAAGTGTCTTCATTGTTTCATTTCACCAAGAAAAAAAACTTTCCTCTGTTATTCACATGGCACTTTCAAAAACTACTAGTTTTCAGAACATTCAGATAAAACAAGAAAGAAAACCAAACTTATTCTTTGCAGCCTGCAGTGTGTACTTTGTTCTGCTCTGAGCTTATCAGGCTCACAAGATAGAAAATTATTTCTCAGCAAAGAAACAGAAAGCATAGTTTGATTGGCCAGTCTCTTTTTTTTTTAGGAGAGAGAGAGAGAGAAGTACAGTTTAGTTTTTAAAGATTGCACAGGATAGTTATGTGAAACATTATGTAGCATTTACATTCAAAACATTTAGGTTGATAAATAGCACATACGGCAAAGGATCCTAGCAAGCTCACCATCCCGGATCTTTGAGATCAAGGTTCTTCCAGACACGCCAAGTGAACACTCCCCAATCACCTTCCTGTGGTCTAATAAATTTACCAGCACCCATCCTCATTGAAAGCAGGGTCTTGAGGAAGGGTAAACTTGGAGCCCTCAAATCAACCCTTGCCCTGCATGACTGGACTCCTATTGACCTGGCGCCTACCCTTGATCAGGCCCTCAGTTACTTCATTAAGGACTTTAGCTCCATCTGTGACATCTATGCCTCACTCACCAAAAGAAAAATTTGGAGGCAGGCAAATGGTTGGATTGATGGGAAGCTCCTCGCCCACCTGAAAGAAAGAGACATTCTCTGGGAGAAGGCCAGAAACACAGGTAGCAAGCATGACTACCAGTGCTACAGAACAGCCAGGAACTGCTGCACCAAGCTAATCCGGCTCGCCAAAGCCAACTATCATAAGACCCAGCTTTGCAATTCTTGGGGTGATGGGAAAAGATTCTGGGATAACATCAAAAGCATCCTTGGAAAGGAGAACAAGAAGCACCCTCAGCTGCTCAGTATCAGTAACACTCCCACTACAGACCATCTAGCTATTGCAGAAGCCCTCAATAAGACCTTCCCCGATCTTACCCCAATGCTACCACCTGCCTATTTTCAACCTGAGTTGAACCACTCTAATGACGTATCTACCAAGTGTTCTCACCCGACCTTCTACTTTAAAAGGGTGACGGTGAAGGAGGCCCTTACTATGGTCAAGAAAATACTAGATAAGACCAGACTGGGCAGTGACGAGATAGACATAAAACTTCTATCCCTCACCCTGGACATTCTTATAGTAACCATTACCATGCTGTACAATAAGTCCCTTGCCCTGGCCTAATTCCCAGCAGTTTGGAAGTAGGCCCTAGTTACGCCAGTGCATAAAGGAGGTGACAAGTCTCTGGTAGCCAACTACAGACCCATCTCGATTCTCTCCCCCTGTCCAAAGCACTGGAAAAGATTGTGGTAGGTCAGCTCATTGACTACCTCAATAAGTATAATCTACTATGCCCCAACCAGCTTGGCTTCAAACAAAATCACAGTACTACCACTGCCCTGCTGGACTACATAAACTATGCACATAAGGCCCTGGATGAAGGCAAACTGGTGGGGTCTGTCTTTATTGACCTCACCAAAGCCTTTAATATAGTCAACCACCCCCTGTTACTGACCCAACTGCGAAACATGGGTGTGGCACCCAATGTCCTTTGCTGGTTCCAAGACTACCTATTACAGATAAATCAATCTGTCAAAACTGGGCAAACAGTATCCAGTACAAGAAAGGTATCATTAGTGGTACCCCAGGGATAAATACTGGGGTCCCTACTCTTCAGCCTCTTCTTAAATGACCTTCTCACAGCCTGCGACACCAAACTCATACTATATGCAGATGATGCTGTGCTCCTGAGCAGCAGCACTTCTCAGGCTGCCCTACAATCTGAGCTGTAGGACTCCTCCTCCAAACTCGAGGACTGGTTCTGTACTCTTAAGTTGCTATTAAACTACAAGAAGACCAAGGCCATGCTTATGTCCAGCCCCCACAACAAAAATAAGCACCACCCCCTCATTATCTTCAACTCATGCAGTGAGCCGCTGGAACAAGTTCACTTGTTCAAGTATCTGGGGGTCATAATAGATGATACTCTCACATTTGCACACCATATTGACTCTTTGGCCAAGACAGTCAATACCAAGATTGGTGTCCTGTACAGGCACAGGCAACATCTCTCTCTGGAGGCCCTCCACCTCTCAGTCCACAGTTCAATTATATCTACTATTGACTATGGACTAGGGGTCTATGGGGCAGCAATGGATACAGCGCTCAAGAGGGTTCAGACTGCACTTATCAAAGCCTGCAGACTCACCCTGGATGCTGAGCATGGCACTCGCACCTGTACTCTGTATGAATGTGCAAACTGGCTGTCATTAAGAAACAGGGTCAAATTCCAGTCTTGCATCCTAGGGAAGAAGGCTCTGTTGGGTAAAACACCACCTTGTGTAAGAATTTGATCAAGGTGGCCAACTCATTACAGGTCACCAGAAGGAGGGCTAGAGGGGCCTTGGCTATCCCCTTCCATTGCTCCTCACTTGGGCAACATGCATTTGCCTACTGGGCTCCCCTGTGGATGAAAAAAATCCCAGGGCACCTCTTGGCCACCAATTGTCTGGCACAATTCAAAACTGACCTCAAACAAAACCTGATAACACTCTCTAAGTGCACCTACCCCTGAGTCCAGCCACACCTGCTCTCTCTCTGCCCACCAGCAAGCACTAGGCAGGCCTCAGGTACCCCCTCCCTCTGTCCCTAATCATGACTTGCCTCAGCAATCAGTCTGCGTCATGCTCCTTTAGCACCCGCCAACCCACCCTTCCCCAACTCACAGTCCTGTGAGTTTCCCTAACAGTCACTACTAATGCAGGCTGCCTGACCATGCCCCCTCACACCTCACCATTTGCTTTAGCATGTCTTCTCCACTCAGCCTCCCCACACCCCACCATTTATCCCTATACCTTATCGCCCTTCTTCCCCCACCCTTCACCTCCACCACATTACATACCTCTCTCTCTCTCTCTCGTACCTCCTTTCTTCACTCCATTGCCAGCTATCCCCATCCCTCTGAACTAGTGACAAGGCACTCTGTGGCTGCTTATTCCCCCCACCCTCATGAAGTGTTTTTCCTGTTATTTTAATGTGTACCTATGTTTTGAGTTATTCAGTAAGTTCTGAATCCAAGCTGTATCATTCATTGTAATGTACCTTTGCTTTCTCCTATTGTTCTTTGTTTTACAGTCTATGACGTGGAACCTTTGTAAAAGAGCTTGCATTCAAAGGTCTTTTCCAAATCACTAAATAAATAAATAAAAATAAATAAATAAATACATTTACATAACCCTTTTCAATTGCATTTACATTTTACATGGTTAGTTTGCTCTTTACGGACATACTCTTTCCTTTACAGTTTGTTTTGGGGGTTGGGGCTTGCTGGTGACTGGGGCTAGGGTTGGAGGTCTACCAGGACTCATGCATTCCAGTGGGATGGGAGTTCCCTTTCCTTCTCTGGCATCATGCCTGTGGTTTCCGACACCCCAAGTAGGCTGGCCTTTTGGCTCATCATTGATCGTATTGTCATCCTTCGATGACGCAAGATCAATGGGGGATACATACAAAAAAGCTTTTAACATGACCCTTAAGGAATGCAAACTTTTCAGGCACTTTTTTCCCACAAAATTTCACATTTTTACATATCTGTCTGGTTGCTTGGCTACAATCTTGCTTCAAGGATAAATTCTCAGCTTCTAGTGTCTGAATCCTGGAACACAACGTTGTTACAATTAACCTGTTCTCACCCTGTTTTTTCCTCATTGCATGTTTAGTATCCAAATACAGTGGGCACAGACACTGCATTGGGGCACTGTGTGTATGGGCATTGGGAGCAAAAACACCCCATTTTTCACACAAAGTCAAAAGGTTAGAAATATCTAGTTTAAGCTCTGAACTAATACTACTAGCTGTTCTATTTTTAATGGCCATTTCGAGAGCACCTTCCATATCCTGCTCTCTAATAGAAGCAAAAAGTGTATCGATCCACCCTTTACTCTATACTGTATTTGAGCAGTTTACATCACTGTAGGAAAAACTGCTTCTGCCTCTAAATCCCGTTCAAGGCCATGGTCACCAGTTATGTTGGGTAATTTGCTGGGCTCTGTTGGACACCTTCCGACTTCATTATTATGATATAACAAATCCTTAGTTACCTGCAGGGAATGTAACCCTTCTGGGGAATGTCAGGAGATCACTATATCATAGCAAAACATACAATGCCCCTCTTACAGATTCTAGGACTAAGAAAGGCTAATATAAAGAAGCAGAAGCAATTATAAAAGCAACATAAGGTTCTTTTACAGTCCTACCAGCTTGCCTTATAGGAAAGTCATTATACATTGCATACTAATTATGTAACATATACACCTGGGAATCTGGAAGCTCTCATAAATTGCAATGTCTGTGCAGGGTCCACCTGCGTTTTCCTCAGAGAGGGGTCATGGGGAAAGGGATTTTATACGCCGATAAGATCTTAGTCTGGTGATAGATAGCCAGCTCATGTGAATGCAATGATCACACTTACTATTACTTCTATTGGTCAGTTTGGGAGGCAGCAGAGTATTATCTCAGTTGCTCTTTCAAATGCTACAATTTGTAGCAATCTACTCATAAGAATACACTTAGGTCAATGATGTGTTCTTGTAGATGAAACATTTTGTAATGCACCATCATGCTCTCTGAAAGGTCCATTTATAAATTATTGCTGTGGTTGCACATGACACCTTAGCTGTAGAGGGCACTCCTGGGTACATAAATCATCATATTTCTGACATTATTGCAGCATAATAGCAGTGCAGCTCTAGCCTAGAATATCATTCGTGGTGTTTTGTCTCTTCCCTACAGGATCATATGTAGGGCAAAGATCATTCTTTAGAAGCAGTGTAGTTGCATAGCTTTTATTGGTATACGGTTAAAATCGAGCAACCACAATAGCACGAGTAATTATAGAGTGTACATAATAGCGCATGTTAAAAAAGCACTATCACAATAAGGAGCGATAAATAATAGCACCATGCTGCTTGCATATGTTTTGGGAATGTGACTTAGGTGGTGGTAGTGGTAGTGACAAAATATGTTTTCTAAATCACAGATATTAGTAATGTTGGCAACGAAATTAACAGATACTTAAGATTTCCTAATAAAGAATTTTTAGAGTTATGTATAACCGAACAAGCAGCTCCCAAATGAAGGTGGTTCTCACAGAGTAGAATGTAAATGTGGCAACCAGGAATGGGATATAACTGGAGTGGAATTTACTGAAATGAAAATTCAAAGTTTAAAACAAGCTTAAAACACCAACCCAAGAATGCCCCGGCACGTCAGTCTGCATACGTCTTTGCCCTCTGACCTCCCATTACTTGCATACGTACTCGAGTGCATTCTGTTGTTTGTTTGTATTGTGGGGCTCGTTGCCTTAGTCTGCACTGGGATCCAGTTAAATGGCACACAGTTATTTTACACGAGTCCCAAGTACACAGGATCACAGTGTAATAGCTCTAAGCAGTTCAGCTCAGTCAGTCAGACATTCTGCCTGTTCTCCCGCTTTCCCTCTCTCCCTCTCTCTCTATCCGGTATCTGCATTTTGCTCGCTGGTTGACCCTACATTGGCTTGCTATTGTTGTTAGGGTGCTGAATTGTTGTAGCGCTAATGTAGCTATACACGATGATGTAGACAACATTATGACACGCGCTATATTAGTTGCGTGATATTGACGGTAATCTGCTTTTATCTAGGTTCTATGCAAAAATAAAGAATCACCTAGCCTTATGTGTATGTAAACCTATACTAAACTTACTGTATGTAGCTGTTCCCTAGCTACATGTGTGCATCCCAGCTCTATATGCAATGTGTTTCCCCCAATTCTATGTGTATATGTGTGTGTGTGTGTGTGTGTGTGTGTGTGTGTGTGTGTGTGTGTGTGTGTTTCCTAGCTCTGTGGTGTAACTGATACATCTGCATGAGACATCACCACATTATGTCTATTTGTGTATGAGATGCCCCACTTATGGCTGTGGGCTATGTACTTGTGTGTCATCTGCATGGCATGAGCATACAGGTAATCATGCCATACTTTGTGCATGTGATGTATGTGTGGATAAGCTTGTAGTCATGATATACCTTGTGTACATCATGTGCTTGTGGGTGAGCATATTCTTACAATTTTTAAAGGGCTCCATCATATCCCAACACTCTCCCTCCTCTCCTCCAGGGTGTACATATTAAACTCTTTCAATTTCCTCACATAGGGCTTGTGATGCAGACCTTGCACCATTTTGACATCCCTCAGCTTTCTTTTTGTCACTTTCTCCTTTTTCCAATTGTTCCTCCTTCCTCACCTTTCTTCTTTAACTGCTTCCCCCGCACACTTCCTCCTTTGCTAACTCCCTGCTTGGGATCACCCTACTCTGTATCTCAGCCTGTGGTAGACCACTTTCTGCCTCCCCCATTTGTTCCATCACCCCCCTTGGCTACTTTAAATGTCCATCAAAGTAACATTTAAACTGTGCACAGAGGACTATGAGTCCATCCTTAATGGAAGCTGGCATTCACCTCAGTATAGGCTCTTATCCTTCAGGTTGGCCCTCAGTCCCCATTGTAGCCATACCTCTCCTCTCAGCACTATTTCTTCTACCATAACTTGAAGGCCTTGGTGCACATCTCCCTCTTCTTCCCCACACAGTACAAGGCATACTTACCACTCACACTTTAAACACATGGGAAACACAGGACCAGATAAATGATCTAACTTTACCACAAATTAAATTCATACCCAAAGCTGCCTACAGCAGTTCATCTTTACATTTAAGCCCATGAAACACCTTTATCAAGTTAATGCATTAGCAGCCGTAGTGGCTCTGACCAGAATTTGTTGTTTAGCTCATAACTATGATTTGTTGAACCTTTGGTGGCTAATAGTCAGAGCCCTTTACAATCATTAGCTTCTATTACTTCCAGCATTTGCAATATTCTTCTTTTCTAGCTGCCAAAAAAACTTTTATGTTGCTTTTTACAAAAAATTTAAGTATATGGCTCATAGTGCTGGCCACAGGGGTGTGGAGGTGGGTGCAGGGTATGGCAGGGAGAACCCTTCCATAAGCCCCCTATGCACACCACACACGCTACTGTACACTGCCCGGACAGGGCGGTTGACCCACACTGGCAATGGAGTCACTGCTGCCAGACCATTCCATGTCTGCCCAGTTCCACCAAGCACACATCAGTGTGCTGCATCTACCTGGAGCACCCCACCACATGGGCACCAGTCCATGGATGCTGCCCCCAAACAGCATCACCAGTGAACCCCTGCTGTGGGCCACATAGGCATGTTGTGGGATACAATGCCTCTCCCTGCACCACTAACAGACCCCTCACCCAATCACAATGACCTGCTCCAGGGCAGCACTGCGGGAGAGCCGGCCGCATTGGTCTCCACTCACCGCCTCAACCGCTGGCCATAGATCATCTGTGGGGAATGCTGCCAACATGCACCCCACCACATAGGGGATCCACTCTGTGTCCTCGTCTGGGCATCAGAATGGATGCCCGGCCGGGTCCACATCCCCATCTCTGGCTGCCCTGCAGAGTCCTGTGTGCCAGGGGGGTGGGGCCATGGACAGGTGTCCGGCGGTTGTGAATGTCGCTGGTGTGCACCTGTCTGCGGGTGCGCAGATACATGGGCGGGGTACATGCTGATTCTGCATACCCCCACCCCCATAGTGCATAAAGGCCATGGTTTGATAGTTGTTGCAAAACTTTGCAAATGATTTCTGCAGTACATCTGCCATTCAAAGATAATGTCCAGCAAGGCTCCCTAAGCAGAATTAGCCAAGGAAACCATGAGTGGTCCCTGAAACAGCAAGTGCTGGCTTCAGTCTTCAGAATACTGGGTACTCCAGAAACAGACCTGTTTACCTCTTGGGAAAACAATCAGCTCCCACAGTTTTGTTGCAGGACACCAGTAAGGGGCACAGTCCCAGAGGATGCCCTAGTTCTGGATTGGACTGGGGGGCCTCTATGCCTTCCCACCATTCCTACTCATACAGAGAGTGCTCATGAAGCTCACGAGACAGCCAGCAACAATGACTCTGATAGTCCTGGAGTGTATGGGTTAAAATGTAATTTCAAGAATAGTGCAGTGAGAACTGCACTTCAAAAGCAGCATATGCTTTGACAGCGACAGGGATAGGATAGCGCATGTTAGTTGATGCTACCCCCTGTAACTGTCAAGTCAGGGAAGGAAGTGGAGAAGTAGCAAAAAAGTGTGGAGGCTGGCCAAGCTGCTCCCATGGTGGAGAGGGAAAAGGTGCAACAGCTTGGGTAGTACAGCTTGGGAGACCAGGGTTCTGTTCACGATCTCCTGGATCTTGCGGTTTTATTTTTCCCACCACCCCAAGTATGTTTTTTTTTCATGCCTGAATGCAGATGTACCCCACCAGCTTTCTACCAGTCCCTGAGATCTGCCCCCGAGTTAGTTATTTTAAGTTCTGGTGGCGCTGGAGCAGAGCCCCTTGCAAAACCAAAGTGCACGTTTTGTTTTTTAGCCATGGTAGCAGTCATTGGTATGGTTTTGGACTGCTACCATTTGCACTGTTTTTCCCTGACAATGTTTTGGGATGGTGCTGTTTTTGTTTTTGTCATCTTGACCTAGTGCTGTCTTGCAGTGGGTCAGACAGGCTTGGTACTCAGTGCTGCTGACTCTGTCCATCAGGACTCCAATCAATCTGCCACTGAGAAACAAACTGTTGACTCTGTCTCAGGCCAAAATAACATTCCCATACCTCAGAATGTTGGGTCTCAGGGCATGGTTCTTAAAGAGCTAATATTTTCTGGTTTGAATCTATCAGGGAAGGTGCTGACAGCTCTTAAGGATTCCAGAAATACAGCAACTAGGAAGCATTCTCTTCTAAATGGAAGAGATTCTTATATGGTATGCCCCAGGAAAAATAATCCCAATGCAGCCAGGGCTGCCTACATTTTTGGGCTACCTGGTTCACTTATAGTCCTTAGATCTGAGATCCTCAACCCTGAAGGTACATCTGGCACCAGTGTTAGCCTACACATCATCAGGCAAGGAGAAGAACTTGGCCTCAGAACCTGTTTTTAAAAGGTTCTTTAAAGGCCTCAGTCCCCTGTATCCCCCTGTAAGGGATCCAGTCCCTCCATGACACCTGAATATCTGTCTAACCCAGTTGATCAAGGCTATGACTATTGCTGACTTAAAATATGTCACATGGAAATTTTTTTTTCTTATTGCCATGATGATCCTTAGGCTAATGCTACTTGTGTAGATTGTCCTGACAGTTATGTTTGCCTTTGCACCTCATTGTTGTCATTCGATGTCTCTGCTGTATTTACTATAACTGTACTCTCCTGGGTCGTGCCTAAAAATAGGCAGGCTTCCTGCCTAGTGCACTTACCCGGTCATCAAAAGCTAATAAATAAATAAATATCTGCCAGAAGGGTAAGTGAGTTGCAGTCAATCAATCAAAATCTTTATTTAACCAGACAGAACACCGTTGAGGAAAACTCATTTACAAGGTGGACCTGGACATTGTCCATGTACAGTACACAAATATACATTAATATACATACACAGCACACATAATGAAGAAACATGTATGCAAATAACATAATGAAACAAAAAATACGCAAACATTATACATGATCCAGTTCAGATCAAATAGCAACTTATATACAAATAGTACATAAAAGAACACAGGATAAGAAGTTCCCACATCAGTATACAGCAGCACAGGCTTCAGTTCAAGTCCAGTACCTATTAATGCTTATAAATACGTTATACATAATGGAGCACAGCGTAAATAGTACTCACATCAGTACATTGAGGGACAGGTTCCAGATAGGGAAAAAAGACAGGGTCGATATACTTAGGGTAACATAGAAGGTCAAAGGAATGTGCTTAGGAAGCACAGACAGGTACTGTAGGAAACCAGTACATTAGTACAGAGTTTGATGGGTGCCTAGAGAGAGGGAAATGGATGGTAAGAATAAAAAAAGATAGTGTGGGGGGTAACTTGGTGCATACATAAAAGGCGGGGGGGAGGAGGAGGAGGGCAGCTCAAGGATTCTTGAAGGGAAAGGGAGCAAGTCCTCTGTACAGATCCAAATTACATTATCTTTCACATGGATAAGGTAGTCCTTTGAACTAATAGAAAGTTCCTACCTAAAGTGGTGTCTGAATTTCATCTGAACCAGTCAGCTTCTCTTCCTGCACGCTATCGCGAATATTCTGGTACAGGTGAACAAAAACTTCACTGTCTGGATGTAACAAGAGCATTAGGTCACTACCTAGACTGGACAAGGGATGTCAGGTCCCAGAGTACACAGCTTTTTGTTACCTATGGTGAGGTTGGCAAATGTAAACCAGCAACTAGGAGAACTATCTCTCATTGGATAGTCTTCTGTGGTTCCATGTCATAATAGTGATTGCAAAACAGTGATCGCTATTATAGCAAACGTATATCACCCAAAAGCAAATTGGTGATATACACTTGCTGGTGACCTGACATCCGCAACAACAAAAAGTGTTTTTGTGAAGGGGCTGTACATCCTGCACCTCCCTGAATTTAGATTCTCAACTCCAGGGCAGGGGGGTACATGTCGGGGAAGGGGCACAGTCCAGATTTGCAAAAGAAATTAAGTCCTGCAGCCACAGGCAGTGTAACATTTTCATGCTCCCAGTCCCCAGACCCAAACCCAGTACTTGCTGAGCAAGAGCTAGCCACTCACACCACATGGTTACCTCAGTGGCAGCAGGCACACCAGTCCCCTAAAATCCCTTCCCTGTCCCTCCCTTTCCTCTTGCTATTCCCCTCTTCTGGTTGCCCTTCCCTATGCTCGCTTTCATGTAGGGTCACTACCCTTGCAGGGTAGCCCAGAATGATAGCACTGAAAATGAGTCACTATTTTTGTAGTTGCTCATTTTTGGTCACTACCATCACTGGATACTGTTTTCTGCATACTGTACAATTCTGTCACAAAAAAGGTGTAAAAATACCTCCCAGAGGCCTAAGTGCTCATTCCACAAGGGGTATATCTGCCTCTGTGGCAGCTATAAAGGGTATCTCCCTTCAAGACATTTGTAAAGTAGCTACCTGGAAAACAGTGCACACCTTCACAAAGCACTATTGCCTGGACATGCAGTCCAGGAGGGAAGCCAGTTTTGGAACTGATGTCTTGCAGAATATTTTTTACTAAGAAGGTTTGATCCATCCCCCCTAGGTACTGCTAAAGAATCTGCTTATTTTAATACATCAGTGATAGATTCCTGGAGTTTGAAGAAACATTTACTCACCCTAGTAATGTTTCTTCTCAGGGATCCATCACTGTGATTTAGAATCCTTGGCCCTGCCTCCCCTTCCAGAACCTGAAAATAGGTTCACATGAGAAAAAGTTCTTATCTTAAGGTCGCTTGAACATTACTTATTGCAGTTCCTTAGCAATTGTGAAACACAATTAATTAAATATTCTTTTCATGTCGTCTGTCTTAAACTTGATTGGTATTTAAAAATATTTATAATTGAATTTACTAGAACTTTTTGGTGCTGGCCCATTGGTGCTGTAGTAACGCTATCTCTTGCGACACTGGCATCTCAGGTTCAGGAACGAGCTTGGGTCATTGGAGTGCTAACCATGGGAGGATGGTGGAGTGTCCCAAGGAATACTCACTTCCTTGGGGCAGGAAGGTATCTCAATCTCTGCTCCAGTACCACCACCTGGGTGACTGCAGGTGGAGGTTCAAGCTGGAGATGAACGATTAGGAAGAGGGATATCAACGCACTCTGATGCACATTGCATGTAGTGTGTGCGTGCACTATTCAAGGTTCAAGGGCCTCCGCAACGTCCATGGGCATGGCAGAAAATTGGAAAAAAAATGCACTATTGCAGCATGCCAGCCTGTCCCTCCCTACTGAACCTACACCATTGACCAGGTCCCAGGGTTGGAACCAAGCTTCAACTCTGCTGGAGAAATCTGGGACCCCTTCAGTGGCCCCACGAGGAACAAGGTACATGAGTAAGTTCCTGGGAAGGTGGGAGACGGGGCTGGGGGAGGAGGCAGGGCTGATAAGAAGGCTGGTCAGATATGAGGAGAGAGAAGAAACAAGAAAATAAATTTTTGGTAGCCAGCAAGTTAGCTTCAGTAGTCGCAGCTCCCCTAGCTTTAGAAACAAATCTGAAGTTAGAGCACTAGGGCCGTGCAACCACATTGCATAGTTTGAACTTGTATTTTAGGTTCTAAAATTAGCATAATGTTCTATCTCTGGAGCATCACACTCTGGCCAGAAGATGATATTTATTTTAAATCATAGTGACGGATCCATGAGAAGAAACATTACTACGGTGAGTATTTTCTCTTTTATGCCTATGTGTACTGCATTCCTTCTCTTTTACATTGTCTTTCCCCCCTCTCTTTATTTACAGTAAGGTCTACTTTTGAATTGTTTTTAATGTTTTGAATGAAAGAAGACACTCCTCCTCAAAAATGGCTCCCCCTGGGATTTCAGCAACATTTCCAGTTACTTTGGAATGTCTATTGTTTATGTAATGGCTCTATAGACTAAGTGACCAGCAGACAAACAGAGAACATTCCCTGACTTTGTGGGAGAGCTTATGGGACACTGGGGACGTCTGGGCTGGCTCAAGCACAAAGAGTCAAAAGTTTCAACATAGAGATGTTGCAAGAGAAAATCTAATGAAATTTGATACCATAGAAACACATCTGGAAACAAAAACACTAAGCAGGGATCCACACTGGGACTGAGTGGAAGTACATTACAATGCAACTGAATTTTTGTAATAGGGGCACATGTTTAAAGAGGCACTGATGTCTCAGAGAAACTTTAAAAGACAGATACAATTCAGCATATATGTTATTTTCAGTATTTCTTTTTGTTGTTCCTAGCTACTGTAACATCTAAACAAAAGAATCACCAGCCAGTGCTTAGTTCCATGCTTTTTTGTTAGCAAAACATGTTCCGGTAACCCATGTGGCAACCCCCCCCCAGCCCTCTGACCGATCCATCCAGGGGGCCTGACAGGGGCAGGCTTGGCCCAGGGTAGCTCCCATGTCTAGTGGTACAGGGATGGTACAGATTGTTGGGAGCCCTGTTGAAAAACAGTTCAATGCTCTTCTACCTCCTTACCCAGTTACATGATGGCCAGGTGGCCTCCTGTAGAAGTCCCTGCACCACGCCAGCCCAGTTGCTCTCCATTTTTTCTTTGTCAAGCCCTTCACAGAGAAGTTTCACTAGCCCTCCTTCCTCTGGTTTATTTTCATTCTTAACTAGTCACCAAATTTTACCTTCATAGTGAGAGCTCAAAATCACCCAGGGCTCCATGGACCCATAACAATGCTGGTCCAAAAATCAATTTATGTACACAGCACTGCACTTACTATTCCCATAGGAGCAACCTGGGTATCAGCAGCACAATTCACTTACCTACAGATTAGTCAGGCATGACGCTTTTACTGCCTTCTGTCCCCTTACTTATTTCCCCAGAATGAGACCAGGACACAGGGCACTATGCTTGAAACAAGTTTGGTGAACCCCCCAATAATTTATTTACACTGTACCTCACACAGTCCAGATGACGTTGGGAAGTACATGGTCAAATAACTTTGTGAAACAAGTCAATGACTGTACTATTGTTGTCTGACGTGTATCATTCTCATTGTATATATTTTTTTATTCCTTGTAGCCAGTGCATAAAGTGTGCAGAAAAAAATGGCTGGGTCTCCAAGGGTCATCATTATAAAGAGATGCATGGACTACTACTGTGAACATCCTTTTTTTACTTCATAGTGTTGAATTTGCCTTTTAAATATTATTCAGTTTCTCAATAAGTCAAAATGCAGGCACAAAACACGTAGGTACCATAGGAAATTGAGGGACAAAGGATCTAAGGGTCATGCTGCTTTCTTGAAGTCATGCTAAGAAGAAACAAACATAGAGTAGGGGTCCTGCTTTGATACCCTGTGAGACCCCCTCAGATCCCTCAAAATTTTTTGCCAGGTCTGAGGCCCTGTCAGACCCACACCATTTAAAGCCCTGCTCATACCCCTCCCCCTGGGTCACACCTGAAAATAAGCTTTTTCTCAGTGTGTCTTGCCCAGTTAAATAATTTTTAATAAATAAATATACATACCTGAGTGTGACCATGCTAAGAGCCCAGATGTATCATTATTTACAAATTGCAAAAGTAGCTGGGACCAGATTTGGCAGCAGCATGACATATTTACAATTCATACAGTCCCCATCGCAGCTGCGAGGGAACTGGGGACTCACCTGCACCCCAGACAGCACTGTTTATACTGCAGTCAGCCTCTCTAGCAGCAGGGTGAGGGATACACCCTCCTAGCTAGCACAGTAAAGCACCTGGGCATGGGCACCAGCAGAAATGAGGTAGAACAGCTCACTGCAGCCTACCCTTGAGCCTTGATGTCCAGTTACACAGCATATGGGTCAACAGCTGCAGATCCAGCATTCTTTTTTTTTTTAAACGCAAATTTTTATTTCATAGATCAAATGTACAGCTCATACATAGAATTTTATCATAAAATATATCAGAACTTTCATTTCTTATACAGTCTTTTCTTTTTGTCAAACCATCCCATCATCTTCATATCCAGAGGGGAAGATATAGTATTCTACTAAGCAAAATTTACCCCTCCCCTTCCACTCCCTCTCTTGATTTACAAAGTTCCCTGATTAGTTTCCCTTGGTTTATAATGAGGGGTACAATTTGCTTAGAAACCTATGTATCTTCCAAAAAAGGGATAACATAAACCTTCCTTGAGGTATTGTTTGACACAGCCCTAGTGAAATAAGCTAAGCAGGTTTCATTTTCTTATTGAACACTTATTAAAACATGGGGGCAAAGCCCCTTCAACTTACGACTCAACAGGAGTCCTGTAACATTTTAGGGAGACTCTATCGGGCAGTCATCACCAAGACATCATGTAGTAATCTAGGGGCTGAGCTAGCCCATTTCATGCTACTTTACCACCTTCTAAAACCAGTATTCCAGAGAATCCGATTCTTTAACTAATGGTCAGCTCAAGCTTACCCTGATCATGGGCCTGCTTGTTGGGGGCCCTCTATTCCAACATACTGGGGCCCCACCCCATCTCTCTCATTTCCCAAATCCCCCACAGCTCTTTATGTTTCTCCTCTGTTAATCTGAGTCTGGCCGTCGGGCCTTCCAGTCGCTTGAGATCTTCCACTCTATTTCTCCAGGAACCCAAATCTAGTGGGGTTGAGGTGAGCCATCTGGACATGATCTCTTTTAGTGCTGCTAGGCACAGCAACCTAAACAGGGATTGCCGCCCATTCCCCCTAATGCCCTAAATGTCTAATCCCAGGATAAGAGAGTCAAAAGAGAACAGAATTTGCACACCCCATATCGAATTGAGAGTTTGACTTACCCCCTGCCAGAATCCCCTCACCTCCGGGTATGTCCACAGGATGTAGGCATGTGTGCCTACCTGGCCACACCTTCTGCAGCACAAATCTGCTCCCCCACCTGGGAAATATTTTGTAACAGAGGGTGTATGGAAGAACCTGGTGAGACATTTCCAATGCAACTCCCTCCAAGTTGGAGATGCCGTCATGTGCCATCCTCTCTTTCAGGCTTCCTGCCATCGTTGGTCAGTGAGTGGAGACCCCAACTCCCTCTCCCATTTATTCCTAAAGGCCCAGAAGTGGACATTAGTCTCCCCTTGTGGGGCATTGTATCCCATCGATATTGTCTTTCTCAGACCGGTCATTTTAGTTGCCCAATACATAAATTCCTCTAGGCCAGTCAGATCCCTTGCAATCCTTGGTATCTTATCTAGAAGGTACTTTTGCTGCAACTGCTCAAACTACATTAAATCATTCCCCTGCAGTAAGTTACAGAACCTAACTAATGTTTGGCCATTCCAGATCCTGAAACCTGGGTCTGATTGAGCGGGGAGGAAGCCCAGGTCTCCCAGTATAGATGTTAATGGGCCTATTCCCACAGGCGTCTGAGCCACCCTCCGGGCCTTAATCAGGATCCTAAGTGTGTGCCTGGTCCAGGGGCTTTTGACTGTCTGCCATGTCATGGGGGTGATCGGGGCATGGGGCAGGAAGGTCAATGAGAACCACTTACAATGGTATCTCTCTATACCCTGCCAACCTTCCTCCCCCTCACATTTCCACCAGGAAATAACAGGAGCTATTTGGGCTGCCAGGTAGTACAATCTGAAGTCCGGGTAGGCAAGTCCTCCCCTTTCTTTAGGTTGAGAGAGAAGCTCTATTTTAATCCTCCTCTGGCCTCCCTTCAAGACAAACTTTGATAGAGCACCCAGGACCTCTTTCCAGTACCCATTCGGGATCCCTATGGGGAGTGCCTGAAATAAGAACATGAGTCTGGGTAGGATGTTCATTTTAACCGTCTCTACCCTTCCTCCCAGAGTAAGCAGAAGCAGTTTCCACCTTGTAATATCTACAGAGATCTCTCTCCACAGTTTCCCATAGTTCAGTTCAAACAAGCTAGCTATACATGGGGTGAACTTAATCCCTAAGTATCTCACCGTATTAGCTTTGGCCCACTTATAAGGGAAGTCCCTCATTATTTCTCTGGGGACTGCCCCTCCAACCTCACTGCCTCTGACTTATCTTGATTGATTTTATACCCTGAAACCAGCCCATATTCCTCTAGCTCCCTCTTTAATGCCAGAAGAAGTGTTTCAGGGGAGGTGATGTAAAAAAGGGAGTCATCGGCGTACAAAGAGATTTTATGATCTTGCTCCCCTACCTTAATGCCCTTGATGTCCTTTGAGGCTCTAATCCTTACCGCCAGTGGTTCTATGCACAGGGTGAATAATAATGGGGACAAGGGGCATCCCTGTCTCATTCCCCTTGTAGATGAAACCTCTCTGTTGTGAACCCATTGACCCTTATCACAGCATGTGGATCAGCGTAAAGGGCCTCCACACTCCCCCTAAATTTAGGACCAAATCCCATCTCCAACAGGGTGTGGTGGAGAAAGCCCCAGTTCACCTTGGTAAAGGCCTTCTCAGCATCCATAAAAATGGCCAGGGTACATCTATTGGTTGCCTGTTGGTGGGGGATCAGATTCAACAGGTGCCTAATGTTATCATGTAAGAGCCTCCCGTGGATGAACCCCGTCTGGTCCGGATGGACCAGGCGTCCCATCACTGTTTGCAACCTTTTAGCTAGGATGGATGGGTATATTTTCTGGTCAACATCTGATAAAGAAATAGGTCGGTAGGACCCACACGCTGTTGGATCCTTGCCCTCTTTGTGAATCACCGTGATCTGTGCATATTGCCAGCTCGGTGGTGTTATCCCCTCCTGCTGAACCTCCCTACACACCTTACCTAGCAATGGGGCCAGAAGCTCTTTAAATAATTTATACAACTCCGCTGATATACCATCGGGGCTGGGAGCCTTGCCCACCTTCAGTACCTGAATGCCCCTAAGGGCCTCCTCATCTCTAAGTGGTGAGTCCAGGATGTCACTCTCTTCTGCAGTTAGCTTCTACAGTTTGGTCTTTGTGAAAAAAACATCAAGGTTGTGACAGAACTCTTCTATAGGTTCCTGTGTATATAGGGCCTTGTAAAACTTTTTGAACTGCTTAGCTATACTTTCTGGGTCTGAAGCCCATCCATCTTGTGGGGCTCTTACTTTAAGAATATTCTGCGAGGCGGCCTCCCTTCTAATTTGCCAGGCAAGTAGCCTGCCTGCCCTTCCCCCGACTCATAAAATCTTTGACGGGACTATCTAAGCTGTCCCTCTGTCTTGTCATCTAATAGTTTATTTAATTTCTGCCTATTAATATCCAGCTCTCTCTTGACGTCTGGGTTCAGGGCTATTTTGTGTTCAACTTCTAGCTCCCACAGCTTGGCTTCCAGGTCTGCAATCTCCTTCTGGTTTTTCTTCTTAAGTTGAGAGGCATATTGTATGACCTTCCCGTGAAAAAGGTTTTCAGCCCATCCCACCATATGGCTACTGTAGTGTCCTGAGCTGGGTTGTTGCTAGTGTACTCCTCAACTACCCTCTGGACCAGCTCTTTGAAATCAGGTTTATTCAATAGAGAGACATTCAACCTCCATGAAGAGTTCCTCACTATGGAGGCTGGGCAAAGTCTCAGCAAGTCTGTGGTCCGAGAGTGTTCTGGCCTGAATTTTTGCTCTTCCACTCTGTACGCCCATTCTTTTGGTATTAGTATAAGCTCGATTCTGGAGTAGGCATTATGGGGAACTGACCAGCATGAGTAATCCCTCACCCTGGGATTTAAATAATGCCAAATGTCTATCAAACCCAGGTCTTTCATAAGTCTGACCAAAGTTCTAGCTGCCTGAGAGGGTAGTCCTTGTTTGGTGCCTGACCGATCCAATAATGGATTTATAACTAGACTGAAATCCCCTCCCACTACTATTAACTCACCTGGTGGGGGCATCACCCTCAGGAGCACTTTCTGTAGGAAAGTGTGATTATCTGTGTCTGAATTAGGTGCATATACATTCACTAGTGTGCATGGTTGACTCCTATACTTGCCCTTTATTATGATGACTCTGCCCTCTTCATCTATCTCACTATGCTCCATCTGGAAAGGACAATCCTTGTGCATTAAAATGGCCACCCCTCTCCTATGGGAGTGAGCCAGATAGGAGGCCGAAAACACTTGTCCCACCCATGTCCGCTTCAATTTGGCACTCTCTTTCGGATCTAAGTGAGTCTCTTGTATAAGGGCTATCTTTGCTTTAGCTTGCCTAAGCTCATTCATGATTCTTTCTTTTAATTGGGCTTCCCAGTCCCCTGACATTATATGTTATTACTACTACTTCATCCATGAGGAAAGTACCACTTCCCCCCACTTACAGCAGTAGTGCCTTCAAGTCTCTCTATTTTTACCAAAACAGCAACAACACAAACAAAACTATTATGTAGAAACATGAATCTTCCAACATATCTTAAGCACCCTGCCCACTTCATTGGTGTTATTAAGCCAGTTGGGTGTGGCCCTTCTATTGCAGGCCATGCGCTCACCTTGCGCTTTCAGGATGATTGGCTTATTCTGTTTGCCATACCCACCTTAGTCAGTTGCCTCCTCCATTTAGACAATATGTTGCAAACCATCTTTTTTTCCCACTTTCCAGCAGTTGTAGAAACCATTTTGTACCCTCCCACCTCCCTCCCCAGGGACTGATAACCACTGGGGATGATAGGAGACATTACTTCACCATTGCTTCTAACATCGGAGATCATGAGCGTTGCTAGCTCTCCCCCCCCCACAGTCGGTTCCATTGCACCCATTGAAAATTCCTCCATTCTTCCTTCCCTTCACTCATAGCCTGGGCCACTGGGGGGGGAGACCACTCCCATCCGTGACCCACAAGGGCTGAGGAAGGCATGATATTCACTTTCTCTTAATGGGAGCCCAGGGCCCCCCCAAATTGTCTCCTCGGAGCTGCAATGGGGCATCCCCAACCGGCTCCCAGGTGCTGCCTTTAGTGGCAGCATGTCTCAATATTTTCCTTTACCCTTGTACCTCTTCTCAGGAGTGTGACCTCTTTGTTACCTTGAATAGACGGGAACAGATGCTAATGGCATTCCTCGGTAGCACTCTGTATGAAGGAGTTGAAAGCAGAGCTCGCGGATCCCCCCCCCCCGGAATTTAATTTGGTGGCCCAAAATGGCCTCCGACTTTGGGATTCTATCTTTCCTTCAACTGTCAGGGGGCAGGAACTGTAGGCCCTGGGGGAGCCACTCCAGGAAAGATGCCCAATGATCACATGGTGAAGAGTGTGGCGAAAGAAACAATCAGCATCACCACCCTTCTCCACCTCCACCCATGACTACTGGGTCCCCAGCTACTCTACAGTCAGAGACCAGCTGCAAAAAACCCCGACCCTGCCCAAGAGCATGCCCCCAGGCCCACTTGATGTACAAAGGGAGCGGCACCATTATAACACCCCCTTCAAATCATGAATGCCCCCTATGGTAAACTTATATACCTTTTACACAGTCATAACTTCCCCCCTTTAATGTTGTGAGTCTCCAGTGCCCTGGAGCCACACCATCAACCAAAACATCAGTACACCCCCTTCTTAATCCCCTCCATAGAGAGGGACCGGTTGTGTTCAAGTCAGTGAACCAGCCCTTTTAAGAGAAAAGAGTTAGAAACCAGACCAGTCAAGGATATGGGCTAAGTGCATAAGGGGAAAAAAAAGATGAGTGGGGGAATTGTTAGGTTGATGGAGGAGGACATGGTAGTAGAGGAGGATGAGCAGATGTCAGCCATTCTAAATGACTATTTCTGCTCAGTATTCACGGTGGAGGACAGAGGGTGTCTGCTGGAAAGCAGCATAAAGGCTGCTGTAAGAAAGATTCCAGAAATGGGAAGGTGATGACCACAGGAGAAAGGGTTAGATAAGGGCTTATGGCCCTGAAAATAAACAAGGCTCCTGGGCTAGGTGTGAGGAACCCGAAAGAGCTCAGGGAATTGGCATTAGAACTGCCTGAACCCCTGGCAGGGCTATTCAATAGCTCACTACAGTCAAAAGTGGTTTTGAAAGATTGTAGGATTGCAGATGTAATGCTGCTGCACAAGGGAGGGGACAGGGAGGAACCTGGAAATTACAGGAAAGTCAGTCTTACCTCCATTGTAGGTAAACAGATGGAGACGCTAGTCAAAGAGGACCTGGTGAACTATGTGAAGTGAAATGGGCTCTAGGATAGTATGCAGACCAATCTGACAGTATTCTTCTGATTTCCTGAGGAAGAGGCAGAGCAGTCTGAAGTGCCAGGAGTTTGTTGGTGTGGTTATCTCATGCAGTAAAAACGTTTTATGTGAACTGAAGTGAGTGAGCACTGTTCTTCAAAGTTTTTTGCTCCTGACAGTAGTCTTTGACTGGGTAACAAGGATGGTGGATAAGAGACGAGCATTAGACTTACTGTATTTTGACTTTAGCAAAGCATTTGACTCTGTGCCCAACAGAAGGCTGTTTAAGAAATTAGAGGATCTGGGAGTGGCAAAGGACCTAGTTAAATGGGAAGAAAGTTGGTTGGTGGTGAGACAGGAGAGGATGGTGGTAAATGGGGTCAAATCAAGGGAAAAAGAGGTAATGAGTGGGATACTGCAGAGGTCAGTCCTGGGATCAGCCCTTTTCAATATTTTCATCAGTGACACAGGAGAAGGAATACAGGGCAGGATGTGTCTCTTCACAGGTGACACTAAGCTCTGTGGCAGGGTAGACAGTGAGGAGAGGGTAAGGGAGGTGCGGAGAGACCTGCAAAGTTTAAATAGGTGGTCCAAGGTCTGGCTGTTTAAATTCTTTTTTTTTTTAAAACTTACATTTTATTAGCGATTTGGGTATGTTCATGAAGATGGTGTACCAAAGTGTGACATGAAGGTCAAATTTTTAATTCCACAATATATCAAATTTTAAATATATTTTGACATACCATGATCAAACCAGTAGAAAGAGGCCGTGTGGTAAGATAACTGCCTTAAAGACACCCAGGAACAAGACTGCTCACCGTGGTATATGTACAGCGGACACAAACATTCATGATGCATGTACAAAGGACACTAAACAGCTGCTGTAAGTTAAAAAAAATTACTACTAACAATCAAATTCATAACATGGCATGGCAAATCTTAAATAAAAACTAGTAGACAGGTACAAGTATGGAAAAACCTTTTAGTAATAAATATAATGTACCATTATTCCATACAGTAAGCCCTTTCTTTATTTTACAGCACATTTGCTTTTTGGCCCCCCAAATTTAATCTTTAATGTCCAAAAAATATAATCCAGACTGCCCATTTCAACCCAAAGGAGCCTGCAATACTTAATTCCACCTTTTTTTTTTTGGAGTTTGTCATATTTTTCTTGGATTGTCTGTGTTACTTCTGGTGGTAGCGTAAAAGGTGGCTTTCCACACTTTTAGTGGTCCATGGAAAATCTGCTGTCTCCTTATATTGTCATGGTCGTCCTGTCGGGGCTATGTGAAGAGAGTACCCCCACATTGAGGCAGAAAGCTAAATTCAATTGACTTTTCATGAATTGATTTTACTTGTCCTTTGTAAAAAGTGTTGGACTAATACACTGCATAGAAGCGCTCTATGTTTATATCCAGTTTGCTGACTGCTGTCTGTTCAGGACCATATGTGGAGTCTGCAGCAGAGGGAACACTGTTTACTGGCTTGAGGATGTGCTGTGTGTTGACAGGGGCATTTTCTGAAAGTATTATTTTCCAGCTCGGTGTTCATCTATTCATTGGCATTATCCCTTTCCACAGCTGCAGTATTTTCCGGCATGTTGAGGGTATGTTTAGTGGGACTGGAGCCATCACTTTCTGCACCTGAAGTTTTATTTTGCGGCAAGTTGCTGGTATGTGTAGTTGGACTGGTATGTCCTGACACTGATGGCACCACATTGTTGTCTCGCTTCCTATGCCAAGCAGCGGGGGAATCCCTCAGCCTCTTTTCAATCCATGGACCCACATGGCTGGCATTTTCACACAGTCCTTCACCCTTCTGACAAGCTGTGCAAAAATGGCTATAATCCCTGGCTGCAACCACACTGTTGGTGACAGACCTGACACTCTGTATTTTGCAAGTCTCCTGTACTGTTTTAAGAACAGGTCCCTCTTGCCTTCTTATTTCATTGTCAGCCACCCAAAAGAATGTTCTTATGAAATGGTTGCAGCCATCGTCAGTAGGCTGTCATGTCAGGTTTTCTCTGCAGTACTTGAACAGGTCTTTCGCTGAGGCAATTACTGCCCCAGTAGCTCTCCGAGGAGCCCGGTAGCTCTAAGAAATGAATGTATGCTACCAGGCCGGGGCTTTGGCTCTGCTACCTGTTCTTTCAACAGGGCTTTAGCCCTGGTAGTTCAAGGCAGGCTCCTCCTTCGAACATGTAATTTTGTAAGCTAGAGTTTGGTCTGGTGTTAAAACAAGATAAGAAGAACTTCCCTGACATACTTGGCATACCAGTGGTATGCCATAAATTGCAATCCCAGCAGGAATCTGCACCGCTGGTGACAGTCACATTTGGCTCGAATGAGTGGGGAGTAATGCAGCCTGAAGATTTACAGTCTCATACTATTATGGATTGGTCCAGCAGTCCACCTTTCACGTGTGTATCTCATGCACAGTGTGGTTAGTGGAGCTGGACCAATCAGTAATGGATTCTGTCACCCTGGGAATATTGCTTTAACTTTAACATTCCTGCCACCAGTACCAGTCAGTCCAGTCCTCCTAAGGTCAGAGTATGAGGCCAGGGTGAACCGCTATTCCTTGCTACAGGGACTAACCTCTGTACTGTGCTGTCTCTTTGCTACTCTGGTCCACTACCTGCTGCCAAGTGCCACTGGCACGCCTCTGCAAACAAACAAAAAAAAAACAAAATGGAGAAGGGAGCTTCAAAATTGCCCCACTGCCTTTGCACCCACAAGTGTCTATAGTCAGTTTGTTTCCCCCCCTCTGCTCTGGTCCCATACCTGGTGCTGATTGCTGTCGAGCGGTCATGCTTTTGTTACTGCACAGCTGCTGCAGATTGAGGTGATTTTTCTCCATCCATCGATTGATTTGTTAGCCGAGCCAAATCCTGTAGTCCAGTGCTGGTGCTGCTGTCCTTCTTGACTTCCAAGTTTCCCCGGCTCCTCTCATCCTGTAACTGAGCTACACTGGCTGTTGACACTTGAAAAGTGCACCTCGTCATCCTTTAGTCCACACCATGGTCTGACCTGCTCTGATCAAGCAAGTAAGCCACAGGGAAGAGGTTTTCTGGGGCACACACCAGACTGCATACACCCCTATAGCACCCATCTGATTCTTTATCAGGGAGTGGTGCTTGGACATACAAAATCTTTCCAATTGACATCATGTGCAAATCAGCGACACATCCTTTAAAAAAATGCTGATAACACCTGTGAAAGCCCTCACAATATGTATGTAACCCCCTTGTTAACTGGGGTTACTAGAATCCCAGTAAGACCTAGTGGTAGGCAGGGAAGACAGCTTGTGAAACTCCAGTTAAATGGGTTTCACACTGTCTCACCCTGTTCTCAGTCTCAGCTGAGACTAAGGGATGACAGCACCAATAGAACTATAGCAGCTGTATGAGCCACATTGGAATCTGCAGCAAAGGGAGTTGGTTAGAACGTTGAGAGATTTTGAAGTCAGTCTTCAGTCAGTCTTCAGTGAGTGAGTGAGTGTGAAGTAGGGAGCTTGCTGAGAAAGCAGCTCAATGAAGGCTCTAGGAGCCTCAGCCCTGACAGAGGGCTACTTTTAAGTAGAAGGGTGTGTGTCTCCACCTTAAAGAGAGACACAAAAGATAACTGAAGTGGTGGAGACCACTGTTTTTGGGTCTCAGTGCCTCCTCCCTCCGGTGGGGGACAGGAAAGGTTTCCCTGCAGATTCCTGGGGCAACCTCCTAGTTCTGCTTGTGAAGAAAAGCTGCCTATGTGTTCCAGTGTTTATTTGGGAGAACAAGAAGATTTGTGAGTCACCTGTGGGGCACCTGCAACATGAGGGTGAGTGTCTGCTCTTGCTAAAAGGGCTTATGTTTTTCATCCTGGGACTTGTGTGACAATGTGGGGATTGAACTACTAAATATTGGGAAGCCTAGAGTAATGGGCTAAGCAAAGCAAAAGTAGGTTCAAGTCCAGAGCTTGTTGGGATGCAAATGATATGTAGAGGAGATGTGACAGACATCTACCCAGAATCTACATTTGAAAGTTCAGTAAAAGAATTGTTCAGTTTCCAGAGAAATGGCCGGGTATGGGCTGTGGGAGCTGGAGGTGGGTGTCCCCCCATCTTTAGTGACCAGGTCCACCTCTACAGATTTCTTCTGTGGATTTCTACTTTGCCTCAGGCACTTAACCAGTGATGAGGGAAGTACCCAGACGTGGGATTCTAAGGAAAATTCTCTCTAGGAGTCGAAGATTGTAGTGTGGTTTGGAGAGCCACAACAAGATAATTGGTTCATTCCTCAAATGGACCGCGGATCAAGTGGCCAGCGGGGGAGCTGGGCCAGTGGGGAAAACCCAAGTAGTGTACAAGTCGGACTGTGTACCCAAAGCTGCGTGCAAGTTCGGGCTGTGTGCCTGGTGGGTTTACAGCCTGAGGGCTGGAAATAGTGATAAAGTGTTCTGTTGTCTCTAATCTGCATTACCACGAAGCCCCATGGGGGTCCATCTATGCTTTGTTTGTTCAGCTTGGATGTGAATAAAAGCCACACTGGAGAATCCCATTCCTGGTTCTGGACATTATAGTTATTGCTTCCTGTGTTTGGATTTACTTGGGTGCCCCTGTTCAGAGTAGCCAAACCTAGGTCCCCTGTGTTGAGTAACCTCATCCTCCCCGAACCCAGTCCCCACCAGGTACTGCTGTCAGCTTCAACAGCATGCCACCTGTCATTTTAGCAAAAAGGCAGGGGTGAGGGGTTACAAAAATGGAGGCACCGCTGGGATTTTGTTCAGGGAAGGAAGGTGCTCAGGCAGGGGGCTAGCATTTTGGCTATCTGGCAGTGGGTAGCCCAAAAAGCTGAAGCAATTTCCCTAGTGTGTTGCTGTGTGCTGTGGATCTTGTGCTGCTGTTTAAAATTGCCAACTGTTTACCAAGGAGCAGTAAAGCCAAAGAGTGTGCCCTTGTCCTGCATTAAATTGTTTACAGCATTTTGCCTGCTTTTAAAATGAACTGTGGTAAAGAAAAGTGTGGAAGACTAGGGGTAGCAACAGGAAAATTGTGCCCTGGATGTTTGAAATGCTTTTAAAATGAACTGTGGTAAAGAGAAGTGTGGAAGACTATGGGTAGCAACAGGAAAATTGTGCCCTGGACGTTGGAAATGCTTTCTGGAAGAAATGAGAGACTTGCAGGTGTAATGGCTATGTTAAATGGCTGAAATGGGCTCCCGTCGTGGAGTCAGTTGGTAAAGAAAAAAAGTTGCATTCTGCAGTTTAAATTTGCCTGCTCGACGATCGCCGTGAGGAGAAGAGCCCTCGCGAGGAAGAAGAGTCTCATTTGCATGACATCATGTGATTGGTCAGGCTGAGATCAGTCCCGATCCTCAGCCAGCTCTACAGTGACTGCCCCAGCATTCAAGAGGGAGTGTGAGTGGAGTGCGTGTACTGGCTAGTGGAGGAGCGTCGCGGAGTGTTAAAATCGCTGTAAACTTGTTAAAAATAGACTATCTTGTTTAAAATCGGGCTCAACACGCTAATCGATCATTGAAATTGCAAGAGTGGTGGTTGAAAAGACGATCGGCAGGACTGCCCGCCCGTTTCTGTTCCGAGGCCTCCAAGAACTGGCTGCAGGCCATTTTTCCCCATCGCAGCAAACTGCTACTGATAACAGTAAGTAACAACCTTAAAAACTGCTCAAACAGTGATTTTCTGCCCTATGCCATATAAATGTGTGTGCAGCAGTGTAGTCGCTTTGCAAGTAACGACTGTGTCAAGTCCTGCCAGCAAGTGAAAGTCTGTTAAGCCATTGACTGTGTGCATAGTAATGAATTCAGCCTCAGTTTAAAGTTTAAAGCCAGAGAGAGACTGTGGGTTGTAGCCAATATGCAGCATTAGTTATACAGGCAATCCTGTGCTAAAAACCTGAAGCTTGAAGGGACTGTGAATCAGAGAAATGTTTCCAGCATGTAAAAAGTCTGTGGAAAATCCTGTAAATGTGTTTAAAGCAAGAACAGAGCAAATTGTGCAGTTTGAGCAAAAGTTATCAGTAGTTTGTGTAAATCGGGTGCGCAGTGGCTTGATCCAGATTCTGAATGTTGATGCACAGGAGTGCTGCCGCCGCCATTACAGGATGGGGTAGTAAAGTAAACACAGCAGCAGAGGAGCCATTTTACAACTAAAGAGAGTGTTCAATAAAGTGGGACTTTCAGTTACAGTGAACTTTTATTTGTTTTTCTGCAGTTATGGCCTCAGGACCAGCTCGCTATCCGGATCATGCCCGGGTTGCAGTAACAGCAACAGTAAATAGACTGAGTGATATTGAAAAGTGGTGCTATGGAGGAAAACTGCCTCCTCATGTGGCGATTCCTGGTTTTCCAGTGCATGTATGTCAAATATGCTTGAGAGCTGGAAGGGACGTCTTCATGATTCCTCACTGTGCTGGATGCCTAGAAAGATATGGCTTGTATAAAGCGCCTCAAATCCGGTTGGCTCCCACATGGACAAAGGTTCAGGAATCTGCAGTTGGCAGCACATAGCACCAGGCGGAGCCTGTGGAGGAAGGCCCCTCAGGGGAGTGTGGCTCAAAGCTAGAGGGTGCAGAGTTAGAGACAGAACCAGAAGTTGAAGTTTCGGATGCTGGATCCCAGAAGGAAAGTTCTGATAAAGCATCAATAGACACCTGGAGGGGGGGCCTAGCCCAAGTCTCTTAGGCAAAGATGAGATGCGGGAGACCTTTGAGTGGGAGGTGTCGACCTCCATGCCTAGAGATGAGTGGATAGTCTCAGGATTGAGAACGACTGCTCACTCCTGGGCTCAGATCCTCAGTGAAGAGGAAGATGAGGGGGAACCTATGTGGCCTTGTGAAAAAGGAACTGGTACACAGCCTCAAGATCTTGCCTCGGAGGAATGTATGGAAGAAAGTGGTGATGCCACTGCCCTGGCTTTGCAAGAAGAAGAAGTCAGGGATCCGTTTCTAATTTCTTTAAGGATGTGTAGCTGGCAGAACCAGGACTGGCCACCCCAAGCCAGGCCAAGGGGTCCAGATTGACCAGCAAGCAAAAGAGGAGAGACTGGTTCGTAGAAAGGCAAATGAGATCTATGGTATGACCTTTCCTACCTTTCCTCAGAAATTCTGGAAGGAGATTGAGAACAGCAGGAAATCCTGGATCTGGGATGAAGCAATGAAAAGTGTGCATCCTGGGGCCAACAAGCATGTAAAGAATAGACTGTTCCACGAAAAGTATACCCAGTGGAAGAGAGGCAGGACACTGTTTATAGACAGAGTGAGAATAGTGGACGGAGAGGGACGTGAAATCTCCCACTGTGTGAATTATGTGTGCCCAGATGGGGTAATAATTTAAGCTCCTGACCCCCGGTACTATTGGCCTCAGTGCAAGGACCTCCCAGCAAATGTGCCCGTGCCTACTAAATGGAAAACCAAGCAGTGGTAGTCAATATTGCCACACCAGACTGTGAAGTGCCTTTATTGATCCACCAGTATGGACATCGAGGACTCAGGTGCCCCACATTCATCAGTCTACAGTGTACTGACCTTTCCAGCAACCATCGACTGGCCCACCAGATGACTTCAGATCCAGAGAGGACACCATCCCAGCTATATCCTGTTCATCGCCTGGTAATCGGATGACGTCGGACCAGCTGTTTTCTTTTTTGTTCCTATTCTAAGGTTCCATCTCCAGAGATAACATCAGCCCAGCTGTTCCCAGATGTACCCTCCTGTGGTTCCTGGAAGATGTCCGCCCAGCTGTATCGGAAGAAATGCTGCCAGGGAGAGTCTTCAGAGAGTGTGGTCGGTCCCAAAATTTCCATTCTACAAGTGGCTGGTAGTCTGAACTTTTCTATCTTCATGACATTGCAGTACACACCCTACACTAGCAGACTTCAAATGTGTGAACTGTCCTCAAAGACTCTCCCTTGGGACTTTGGCCTGTTAGAACTGTGCTTCACCAGGCTCAGCCCAGGAGAGACTCTTTATTGGACTAGCCTTCGGGCATTGTGGTCACTAGTTGGGACTTTTAAGGCACTCCATCCCCCAAAATGTGTACTGTAAATAATGTTGTTGTTTTCTAATGTAAATACTGCTCTTCTACCTTTTTTCTAAAAAAATCTTTTTGGGATTTTTCAGTGTTTTGATGGTAGGGGTCTAGGTAGACTGTGTATGCAGATTAGGAGTGTGTGTTGTCTTTCTTTTTCTTACAGGTGTTCCTGGGAAGACAGAAGAGAAGATAAGAAGAGGAGGAGTTCCTCATTAGTACTTTAGTGAAGAGAAATTTAAAGTACTGTGGTGTTATTGTTGTTATTACTGTATTAACCCTTTCCTTCCACAGATGTGGTTGTGGGGGTAGGGAGGAGACAGTAAAATGGTATTTTAATGGTGTGTGGTTGCAGGTTGCCCAAGGTCAGGAGGTCCCTGGGTTGTTTTTGTTTTGGGGGTATTAGGTTAAAAGGCAGATACATTTTCCCTAGAGGGTTAGGGGGGATAGACAGGCTGTGGTCCTGAATGGCCATTGGGACCGCAGTGCTGATCTATCAGGGCTATGCTCTGGATAGTTCTACCAGAGCCACTAGGCGGCCATAGTAAGTGGACAGTGTAGAGGCTGATATGTCAGCTAAAGGCCTCTAGGCCCTTAGTGTTGCCTGCCTGTGCTTGCACATGGTAGGAGGGGGCCTGATCACCCCCTCCGCAGGTAGCACATAGGGTGGGATGGCCTAAGCCGGGTAAATAATGACTGTGGACAGTCATTTTCCTGGTCAAGGGCGAGTGTAACCCCCTTGTTACCCGGGGTTACTAGAATCCCAGTAAGACCTAGTGGTAGGCAGGGAAGGCAGCTTGTGAAACTCCAGTTAAATGGGTTTCACACTGTCTCACTCTGTTCTCAGTCTCAGCTGAGACTGAGGGATGACATCACCAATAGAACTATTGCAGCTGCATGAGCCACATTGGAATCTGCAGCAAAGGGAGTTGGTTAGAACGTTGGGAGATTTTGAAGTCAGTCTTCAGTCAGTCTTCAGTGAGTGAGTGTGAAGTAGGGAGCTTGCTGAGAAAGCAGCTCAGTGAAGGCTCTAGGAGCCTCAGCCCTGACAGAGGGCTACTTTTAAGTAGAAGGGTGTGTGTCTCCACCTTAAAGAGAGACACAAAAGATAACTGAAGTGGTGGAGACCACTGTTTTCGGGTCTCAGTGCCCCCTCCCTCTGGTGGGGGACAGGAAAGGCTTCCCTGCAGATTCCTGGGGCAACCCCCTCGTTCTGCTTGTGAAGAAAAGCTGCCTATGTGTTCCAGTGTTTATTTGGGAGAACAAGAAGATTTGTGAGTTGCCTGTGGGGCACCTGCAACGTGTGGGTGAGTGTCTGCTCTTGCTAAAAGGGCCTATGTTTTTCACCCTGGGACTTGTGTGACAATGTGGGGATTGAACTACTAAATATTGGGAAGCCTAGAATAATGGGCTAAGCAAAGTAAAAGTAGGTTCAAGTCCAGAGCTTGTTGGGATGCAAATGATATGTAGAGGAGATGTGGCAAACGTCTACCCAGAATCTACATTTGAAAGTTCAGTAAAGGAATTGTTCAGTTTCCAGAGAAATGGCCAGGTATGGGCTGTGGGAGCTGGAGGTGGGTGGCCCCCCATCTTTAGTGACCAGGTCCACCTCTACAGATTTCTTCTGTGGATTTCTACTTTGCCTCAGGCACTTGGCCAGTGATGAGGGAAGTACCCAGACATGGGATTGTAAGGAAAGTTCTCTCTAGGAATCCAAGACTGTAGTGTGGTTTGGAGAGCCACAACAGGATAATTGGTTCATTCCTCAAATGGACCGTGAATTGGAAAATTGGTTCATTCCTCAAATGGACTGCGGATCAAGTGGCCAGCGGGGGAGCTGGGTCAGGGAGGAAAACCCAAGTAGTGTACAAGTCAGGCTGTGTACCCAAAGCTGCGTGCAAGTCCGGGCTGTGTGCCTGGTGGGTTTAGAGCCTGAGGGCTGGAAATAGTGATAAAGTGTTCTGTTGTCTCTAATCTGCATTACCAGGAAATGTGGGTCCATCTATGCTTTGTTTGTTCAGCTTGGATGTGAATAAAAACCACACTGGAGAATCCCATTCCTGGTTCTGGACACTATAGTTATTGCTTCCTGTGTTCGGATTTACTTGGGTGCCCCTGTTCAGAGTAGCCAAACCTAGGTCCCCTGTGCCGAGTAACCTCATCCTCCCCGAACCAAGTCCCCACCAGGTACTGCTGTCAGCTTCAACAGCATGCCACCTGTCGTTTTGGCAAAAAGGCAGGGGCATACCTCTTAACCTTTTGTCCCCCAAATGTGGAACACTGCCTCTCAAAATGTGGAACAAATTAGCAAAATGTGGAACACTTAATCAAATCTTTACGTAGGAAGCTCAGAACACTGTTAAAAAGTTTGTATTTGTGTTCAGAAAGTCTGTTATTAATTGAATAATATGTTTTTTGCATCATTTACTATAGATTTTTGCTTTAAAATATTAATACTGAATGTGGAACAAGTCCTCACAATGTGGAACAGGGAGCTTTTGTGAAGTAAAATGAGGAACGTTCCTCGTAATGTGGTACAGTTGAGAGGTATGGGCAGGGGTGAGGGGTTACATGTATCCTACTGGAGCAACATTTTGTGAAGAACGATTCTGTAACATTAATATCTAGCATTATTTTATTTTTCAGACTCCTATTTTCAATTTACATAATTCTCAAAATGTAGGAGGAACCAATGACATTTTTAAACAAAATCGAGGACAGTTCAGAGGTGTGCTTCTGGGTCAATTATTCAACTAAGTTTAAAGCATTTTACTTTTATTGGAAATAAATAATCACAGAACTACTGGGACTGTTTCAAACTGAACAGTATGAGACAGAGAAATGTAATATTTATTTATTTTATTTATTTATTGTATAATCAGAATTACAGTCCTTTGAGTCACAGACTCTTTTGCAAAGACAAACAGGTAGTAATATGGTTAATGAAAACAGGTGATCTTGAGGGCAGTCAACAATTGGGGTATTCCAGAGATTTACATTGCTAATCCATAAGATTGTGCAGCTCCATTCTCATTGGCTGATAGAAGCTGTTTTGTCCATTTCTGAAACTGGTGCTTGCCTTGTTAAATATTGGTGAAATGCCCCTATATCAGATCACTTTCCTTTTTCTGAACAAATTCACACAAGGTCCCAATTTGCATTTTAATAAATACATGTTGAATGTTGATGCACTAGACCGTCTACTACTCCACTGTTTAACCCATATAATGAGAACAAGAAAAAAAAATGATCGAAGCCTCTCAAACTTTGAAGAAGGATAAATGATCTCAGCAGCTATAGTAAATCACTGCTCTACTCGTTTGCCCCTGGCTCGGAAAATGCTGCAGTATACATTTGCTGTTCTGTGGGAAAATGTCTAACTTTTCAAAACGGCGCAGGTCTGCTTACTTGCTTCTGGGTTTGCATTCTAATAGGGATTGTATACACAGCCAGATAAAGAATATTTATTGCAAAAAAAACTTAGACATTTTTATTGTCATCTCATATAGCTGAATCCGAAAATAACCTTGCAGCCCTCCATAATGCAAAAATGTGACAAAAAAAAGTATTAACTTTAAAAGCCATATTACTTGTTTGCTTCTGCTTGTCTCGTGGGCTGTTTAGTAAGCTAATAATACAGCTCCTTGTTATTTTTTTATTTAAACAAGAATATGAATAAATTATCTCGGCTGAGGGGTTCACCATGATGGTAGCGAAGGGGAAAGAAGGACCAGGAGTCTGTTTTATAGTTCAGTCATTTGGGGTACATGCAGGACCCTGAAACTAAGTGTTTACTACTGTATTCAGGGCAGGGCATCTTTAAAATGATCAATGCCTATAAGATGTGGGAGCTGCAATAATATAGCTTTGCTGTGTAGCAGGAATGATAACAGACAGCAGCCCTCACTAGCTGTGTTGTGAGATTCAGATGCTAATAGAAAAGCTCATTTTCCTGTAGCCAGTATTTCACTGAATGTAATCTTTTAAGATCAAGGCATGTCATTAGAGAAGTAATTTCTTGATGCAATTGTCAATTTGTTGCTGGTGGAGGCAAGGGTGCCGCACTGAGCAAAGTTTAATTTCTGGGTATAAGCCAAGAACCTGCAGAGTATAAACTCTCAGTATGACATGAGCCCTAAAAAGCATTCTGTTACCTTCAGGTACCATCAAAGTGAATGAAGCATATAGTCTCATGCAGACCAGAAAGCTATCCCACTGTGAACAATTGTATCTATTTCCTTGGGTCCCCTAAGGATAATAGCAATAAAGGCATATTACAAGGCCTTTAACAATGTCTTATCACATCTAGTTTACAGCTACTGTACCCTTTGGTGCCAGATCCATAAACCGCACCACACCAATATGTTTTGGTAGGGAAAAGACTGCTGGAACATACATCAGAACCTAGTATCCAAGGTGATAAAAGAATGGTGGTTAATGTTTCAGTGTTGGGGGGGTGTCCTGTTGTTCATCAGAGGTAAATAAACCTTGGGGTAGTTAATTTATTCCTGACAGGCTGTGGACAGCTTCAGCTAGAGGACAGTGCCAGCATTTATTTTCACCTCAAGAACAAACAATAAAAGCTATAAAGGGAGTCCCTGTTTTCATCCTGTTTTTTTTTTATTGCATGATGGCCTAGTGGAGAACGTTCCTTCAGCAATCAGGGCAAAGGAAATGTGGCGGATGGCTCAGCTCATTAACTGTTCATGGGTGTCTACAGTTAGAGAATGTGTTAGCTGTAGGAAACTGTGGAGACGTGTTTGCAAATGTGACTCGTGAGAGTGTGGGTCACAGCTGTTGGGGCTCTGCTGTCCCTTTCACTTGAGTATCTGATTCTGAGTCACACTGACTTCCTACACTGAAGTACTACTAGTGTCAAAGGACCTGTTGCGATTTGCACCATTTTGAATGTCAAACCATTGTACCTGTTTCAATGGACATTTGTTTTGGATTTGTTTGTTACCTGTGACAGTGTTTTTAGTTGTATCTGCCAGGACCTGGTGTGGTTTACAATAGATCACCATGATTTTTATTTATTGTAAGGCCCACTAGGCACAAATGCCTGTTTTCAGGGGCAACCCAGGGGTGACCCAGGAGCACTGGAATGGTTAAATGACTTGCTCAGAGTCACACAATATGCAAGTGGAGGTTGTGGGAATCAAACCCAGGTCTGCTGGATGTACCAAGCTCATTCACGGCTTGTTACTTTAAGCTCCAGGCTATGCAGCGAGCCCAGATCCCTGCAGGCCTCTTGATAAAGCAAACTAAAAAATGAATTTTTTAGGAATAAAAAGTGCAAGGCGAATCACTTGCCAATACCAAAAGTCCATATGTGTATTGCTTTTGTACATTAGCAAACCTATTTAACTTTGTACACCTTATCGTAGTGCATTTCTGTGCACCTGATATTTGCTTCTTCTGCAATTGTTGCTTTGTATGTGTTGCACCTTCTTAGATTGCACTGTTCTCCACCACCTCCCTAGAAACATTGCAACATAGAATTTGACGGTGGATAAGGACTGCTTGACCCACCCAGTCTGCCCATTTCCCTACCTAATGAATAAGCTGCAGATCCTAGTTAACCAACAGCCTACTTCCTCCTACCCCACCCCTAGAATTGCCTTATGTCTGTCCCATGCATTCTTGAAGTCCCCCACTGTTTTTTGACTCCACAACCTCCACAGGAAGGCCGTTCCATGCATCCACAACCCTCTCCATGAAAAAATACTTCCAAACATTACTTCTGAGCCATCCCCCTTCTATCTTCAAATTGTGCCCCCTTGTTCTTGTACATCTCTTTTTCTGAAAGATGCTACTCTCTTGGTCTTTGTTGATTCCCTTGAGGTACTTGAAAGTTTCTATCATGTCCCCCTGTCCCTCCTTTCCTCGAGGCTATACATATTACGCTCCTTATGTCTCTCTTCATATGTCTTCTGGTGCAGACCCTGCACCATTTTAGTTGCCCTCCTCTGGACTGCCTCCATCCTGTCTATGTCCTTGCAGAGATTCGGTCTCCAGAACTGCATGCAGTACTCCAGATGGGATCTCACCAGCTGTCTGTACAGAGGGATAACAACTTCCTGTTTTCTACTGGTGATGCCCCTTCCTATACATCCCAATATCCCCAGCCCTCCTTACTGCCCTCTCACATTGTTTGCCCACCTTTAGGTTATATGATGTGACTACCCCCAGGTCCCTTTCCATTTTTGTTGTTGTAAGTATCTCACCCCCCATAGTGTACTCTTCCCCTGGATTTTTGTTTCCCAGGTGCATTGCTTTACTACCCCCAAATAAATAAATAAGTAAATATATAAATGAATAACTATGTGTGCATTGTAGCTTTTTTCTTTTTGGCTTTGAAACCCATTGTTTCTCTCTCCCAGATCACACCTATAAATGAGCTTTGACTCAGTGTGCCTTTCCCAGTTATGCCATGCTCAAATATATAGTTTTAGAAAATGCATTAAAAGCCATCTATCACAGGCCTGACATTTTGTGCTTCTTTTTACTAAGAAAACACGGGCTACACAAACTAGGCAGTATTATTTAGTGCAGTGTGCCTCCCACCTGACCCGTTGGCGTGCGTTACGTACTAATTTGAACAGCTGCAGGTCCCTGTTTCAAATGTAACCCCTTACCCCTGCCTTTTTAGCAAAACAATAGGAGGCATGCTGTTGAAGCTGACAGCAGTACCTGGTGGGGACTGGGTTCGGTGAGGATGAGGTTACTCGGCACAGGGGACCTATGTTTGGCGACTCTGGACAGGGGCACCCAAGTAAATCCGAACACAGGAAGCAATAACTGTAATGTCCAGGACCAGGAATGGGATTCTTCAGTGTGGCTTTTATTCACATCCAAGCTGAACAAACAAAGCATAGACGGACCTCCATGGGGCTGCATTTCCTGGTAATGCAGATTAGAGACAACAGAACACTTTATTACTATTTCCAGCCCTCAGGCTGTAAACCCACCAGGCACACAGCCCAGACTTGCACGCAGCTTTGGGTACACAGTCCGACTTGTACACTACTTGGGTTTTCCCCACTGGCCCGGCTCCCCCGCCGGCCACTTGATCCAGCGGTCCATTTGAGGAATGAACCAATTATCCTGTTGTGGCTCCCCAAACCACACTAAAGTCTTCGACTCCTAGAGAGAATTTTCCTTACAATCCCACGTCTGGGTACTTCCCTCATCACTGGCCAAGTGCCTGAGGTAAAGAAGAAATCCACAGAAGAAATCCGTAGAGGTGGACCTGGTCACTAAAGATGGGGGGCCACCCACCTCCAGCTCCCACAGCCCATACCCGGTCATTTCTCTGGAAACTGAACAATTCCTTTACTGAACTTTCAAATGTAGATTCTGGGTAGACGTCTGTCACATCTCCTCTACATATCATTTGCATCCTAACAAGCTCTGGACTTGAACCTACTTTTATTTTGCTTAGCCCATTATTCTAGGCTTCCCAATATTTAGTAGTTCAATCCCCACATTGTCACACAAGTCCCAGGGTGAAAAAACATAGGCCCTTTTAGCAAGAGCAGACACTCAACCTCACGTTGCAGGTGCCCCACAGGTGACTCACAAATCTTCTTGTTTTCCCAAATAAACTCTGGAAACACACAGGCAGCTTTTCCTTCACAAGCAGAATTAGGGGGTTGCCCCAGGAATCTGCAGGGAAACCCTTCCTGCTCTCCCCTGGAGGGAAGGGGCACTGAGACCCGGAAACAGCGGTCTCCACCACTTCAATTATCTTCTGTGTCTTTCTTTAAGGTGGAGACACACACCCTTTTAAACTTAAAGTAGCCCTCTGTCAGGGCTGAGGCTCCTAGAGCCTTCACTGAGCTGCTTTCTCAGCAAGCTCCCAACTTCACACACACTCACTGAAGACTGACTTCAAAACCTTCCAATGTTCTAACCAACTCCCTTGCTTCAGATTCCAATGTGGCTCATGCAGCTGCGATAGTTCTATTGGTGATGTCATCCCTCAGTCTCAGCTGAGACTGAGAACAGAGTGAGACAGTATGAAACCCATTTAACTGGAGTTTCACAAGCTGCCTTCCCTGCCTACCACTAGGTCTGATTGGGATTCTAGTAACCCCGGGTAACAAAGGGGTTAAACAAAAATTGTAGGGCCCTGGTACCTCTGGAAGTATAATTCCAACACTGATTACTGCTAGCCTGGATGTCACAGCCCTAGTTGCCACTGGTTTGACCACTGCACTCTTGCCGTCAGAGGGACCTTTTCCATGGTGCGAACCAAAAAAGGCACATTCAGTTGGGAAGCCATATTTTGTGTGTGCGACTGAAATGTCATGGAAAGCCCACTTAGATTTGTATTGGCTCCCAAAGCCATCTGTGAAGTGCACTTCCTTAGTGATGGTAATTGAGCGGACGTTTTGAAGGCGGGTATTTGACAGTTTAACAAAAAGATGCACAGCATTGTGGTCATGCTTCCGGTCACTTGAAATAAAACTAAGGATTCCGTGACAGGGCCCGCACAGTGCTTACACCAGTAGTATGAAACCACCAGGTGAACAGTGGCCAGCTCATGATGCCAGTGACACAATTGAGCTTTGTCTTGAAACTTGCAGGCATACTTCTCCACAAAGTCCAAAACCATCAGGACCCATCCCTCAGGTATATTATTTTTCAATGTTGTAAACTGGTGTTACTGCCATGATGCCACATGCAGATGGCGCCCCAGAAACATGAAGTCTTCCTTCATGATTTCCACCAAATTGTACAGTGTTGATTTCTTTGTTTTCAAGACTTTCTTTGACTTAGTTTGCCCATTGTTGACATTAACTTCTATGGTGTCCCACTGCTGCCACCTCACTGTATCATTTCCATGCCATTTCAGTAGATCGATAAATCTGTCCTCAAGAGGACTGGTGCTACAATTGTCACATACTTTGTCAACACGGTCTTTTTTGTAAACATTTTGTTCAGGTAACCTTCTGCACATAGTAATTTCCACCATGTGATGAATATTTATCACTCTACAGTCCAATGCGTTCTGAGTATCAGCGGCTCAGTTCAATGCCTGCAGCTTTAATACCGCATTTATGCAGTATTCACACAGGCACTGCTCCAGCTTCTGTTCCCTTGAAAGTTTAATGTCTTGTGGCTGAAAAGTATTGAACTTGCTCCTCCCTACTGATGCTTCTGGATTTTCCTTGCAGAACTCTGCATGCAGCACAGAAAGGGGTTTTGCAAGGAATGCCCTGGTTTTCCCCATTCTTTTTGTGAATGCCTTCTTGTGAGGCAGTGGCGTGGCTACCTCTTCGTGGAAGTCCCTCACTTGCTGGACTGTTTCACCTGGCAATGCAGATTTGTGGGTTGCTTGCTAAGGACCCCTCAATATGGTCATCACCCTTGTCCAACTATTCCCCAAGTTATTACTTGCAGCCCGTAGCAAATGATATTTTTTTAGAATAGTCAACAAACTTATTAATTCTCATCTCAAGTATCTTCCTTCCATTTTTGGGGGCATTTTAGAGAATTCAGTTTCTCTTTCATGGCTTTGACTGATTTCTCCTACAGATTTGTATGACGGGCAAGGTTCATATGTTTCGCCAATGCTGCCTTCTTGGCTGGTGATGCAGAAGAGACAATGCGGACAACTGTAGCAGCAAAGCTTGTTGGTGATCGAGGTAACCCTCCCCTTGCCCTTTGCACTGCTTTCCTAATGGCACTTTCTGAATGGGGATCAGTTGCGACAGGGTTGATGCTGGTCTGTGGTGTCATTATTGGTGTCTTTGTGGGGGTGCTGGTGGTGGTGGCAACTTGAGCCATGTCTCCTGCATGTCTCACATGGTACTCTGCACATCTTCACTCATTGATCTGTCTTCTTTCCTGTGCTGTCATTGATGCACACAGCTCTTTTTTCTGCTTCCTTCATTTTTCTCGTTGTTGCATTTTGTTTTGTCCCTTGGCCCTGGTGGTTCTTCTGGCTGGCACCGGGGACTGCACACTTTCCAATGCCCGCTTTTCCTTCTGTTTCTGTCTGTACTGTCTCAGTCACTCTCTTTCTTTTTTTCAATGGATAACATGCTTCTCTTCATCCATGTTATCCCTGTACGCTTGTGAACAGGACATGGATTTTCTTTTATATTCCTTGTAACATCTGGTGTCCATCGTCTCCTTCTCTCTGTGATGGCATGATTTTTCCTTGTCGGAGAGTGGGCTGGAAATCACTGCAGCTTTCATCAGTGGGCTTGCAGACACACATGGTCTTCTCCTCAGGTTGTCCATTTATGCTTATGCTTTGACAAGGGATGAGCAGAAGGCGCTGGCCCATAGCGCACATCCCCTGCTATACAGTGTCAATTAAGCCCTCTTGATGTTAGGAGATAAGTGTCAATCCGTTTTTTGAAGACTTGGATGGTATCAGCTTCAGCTATATCTTTTGGTAACCTGTTTCATAGGGCAATAATTCTTTGTGTGGAAAAGTTCCTCCTAAGGTTGATTTTGGGGTACATTAAGGTAAGTAGAAATGTATGACTCCTAAGGAAGATATATCTGTTTCTGAAGTGTAAATCTAATTTGTCCATTAAGGCTGGATCTCTGGATATTTTATATATTTCTTAAAATAAAAGAAAGTTGAAGACAATCAATTTGCAGATCTGAGGAAACAGCAGAACAAAAACATTCCATGAAAACTGACTAATACTCCAGGGAACAAGAGGGGTGTCAACATTAGACAGAGGGACTGTGGTACAGAGGTAGCACATGGTGAAGGAGAAAAGCTGCACAACATGCAATATGGCGCACTAAAGGAGCTGTGCATTCCACTGGATACAGTGTACCTGGGAGGCTGTACATACTGCACAATATGACGGACTGCAGCAGAAAGGCTTCACATGATACACAATCTGATGAACTGAAGGAAAGAGACCACACAACACACAATATGGCATACTGAAGGAGCTGCGTATTCTACTAGAAACAATATACCTGGGAGGCTGCACATGCTGCACAATATGACAGACTGTGGCAGAAAGGCTACACATGGTACACAGTCTGATGAACTGAAGGAAAGAGACTGCACAACCCACAATATGGCATGGTGAAGGAGCTGAGTATTCCTCTAAAACGGTATACCTGGGAGGCTGCACATGCTGCACAATACGATCGACTGTGGCAGAAAGACTTCACATGGTACACAATCTGACGATGGATCCATTCACAATTCTGGACTGAGTAGTACAGGATGGGCTGCATGCCCATTGGCCCACGCTGTGGACCAATGGGCATACAGCCCTACTGTACAGAGTCAGTCGGCGGGCAGTGGGGCAGCATGCGGTGGGGAGCTGCCTGCTGTTGACCGGGGAGGAGGTGTGGGGCTCAGTGGGCGGGTGGGGAGGGGTACTGCTGGACCACCATGGATGGATTGGTTTCTAATATTGTATAACTGATGCCCGTGATCAGACTGGACGCGGTCCACTGGACCACCAGAGATATAGGAGGATTATTTATTTATACCTCTGCCCGCGATCGGGCTGCAAGCGGTCCACTGGGCCAGCAGGGATATTGGACCTCTAATACAATACTGGTGCCCGCGATCGGGCATGGGGGGGCGCTACCACGAAGGTGCCGCCTGAGCTCGGGTGGCCACCCACTGCTGGCAGCTGCCGTGTTTCACCCTGCAATATGGCAGCTCACCTGTGGGTGGCCAGCTGTTGCTCCTTTTATTTTTTGCTCAACTGTGTGCAGCGCAGGTACGGGTTGCACCTCGATCTGGTCAGCACATCCCGGCTGAATATCAGGATGTGCGGAGTATGCATGGGCACGCCCCCCCTACTTGTGCCACATACATTACTGATGCGCTGTGGCGTATCGGGATTTGTGCCACACACATTCCCCTTTTGAATATCACGCCAGGGCACAACCCTTCTGAATATCCCACCCACTGTGTACAAATGCCATGGAGATTTCACTTGTTAATATTTCTCTCTCTGTGCAGAATATGAGGCTTAAAACCAAAAAAAGAAAGACACATGAACACTTTGATTTTTACACTGTTTTATTAAAGGGGAAATGTGATTATTTGGAGGCACAACAACAGAAAACATGCTATGGTCTGCGATGTCTCATTTCAGCCAACAAAAACATTAAGCATTTAGGATATTACAGTGAAATGAATAAAAAAACTGTTGTGCTAGAATTGTCATTTTTTTCTTTTCTTTCAGTTCACGGTATCCGCAAAAATACAATATACAAATTATTGCTGATATGCACTTGCTGTACCAGTTATAGGCTGGAGAAATGGATTACTGGCTTGGTACTCTGTTTCCATGAACATACCCATTTCAGAATCAGGCATTGCATTACAGCAACATTTAATAACATACATCAACTTACAGATGTTAAAATAGTCTTACAGATTGATCGGTAGCTATAGACACATGACTAAATAATAATGTACAGATAATTTTGTGTAGTTTTCCAGTATGAGACCTGCATAAATTGCATGCAACCATCGTTGATTCTACTCATGTTATGGGGTTACCTTTGGGGCACAGTATTGACTTAGTTAATGTAAGAGTACCATGACTGACATGGTAAATCACAACCTCCTGTTAAACAAACTCATGGAGCCGGGATTATCAACAGATGCCACCTCATGATTCTCTGACCACCTGAGCAACAGAACCCAGAAGGTCAAATGTGGGGACATGTTCTCTGGTTTACAGCCACTGAGAATAGAGTGCCACAAGGCTCTATCTTGGGGCCCCTTCTGTTCAGCCTGTTTGTAAACAATGTCCCAGAAGTTTGTAACCACTCCAGAACTCTGCTGTATGCCAATGACATGGTTATGCTCATCTCACACTGCGACCTGGGATCCCTTGAACGCAACCCCCAACTGGATTTCAGCAAAGTATGCTGCTGGTTTTCCAAAACCAAACTACTCATCAACTCAAAAAGACAAATCTTTATATTCAGGAATAATCACACTCAAAAAGACAGACCAGGATTGGGTATCACCGCTCTGAATGGGAACCCACTGAGCAAATACAGATCTTCAAGTACCTGGGAGTGTATCTTGACTCCACCCTGTCTTTCTTCCATCATGTTGACTCTGTGGTCAGAAGCATCCACCAATGGCTAGGCTTACTCTACAGAAACAGGTCAGACTTTACCTCTGAGGTAACAAAAAACTACTAGTCTCCAGCCTCATCATCTCCGTCATCGACTATGGGTCAGTAATCTACCTGGCTGCTAACAACACTGACCCCAACAAAATCTGTGTGGCTTCCAACCACACCTGTAGATTTGTACTTAACGGGAAACAGGACTCCCACCAATGTAATCTGTGCACCTCTACCAAATGGCTCCCTTTCCACCTCTGTACCACCTGCAACTCTGCTCTGCTAATCAAAAGGGCCCCATTCAGTTAAATGCCTCCTGGGGTCTGCAGCTTACTAACCAAGACCGACACCTGCTATAGCACGAGGTCCATGAGCTATGGCAAACTGGCTCTACTCCACAAGAGAACCGCTATGGGCCAATGCTTTCTTGCCTAGAATGTGGCCAAAGCCTGAAACTCGCTCCCACCAGTGATGACCATGCCCTCAACCTTCCATTCCTTCAAATGACAGGAGGCAAATCTTTTCTCCCGGTATCTCAAATGCCACTGCCCATAGCGTTAATCTCAGATGTGCATTACTCTGGAAACCGAATCACTTCTACAGCACTGTTGTTAGTATGTTATTACATAGTTGCTCCCCCACTCATTCTGTACTGATGGACCCAATTCTTCTACCTGTGCCTAATTATGGAAATATCATGTCTGGTATTATGTATTTTGGCTCAGGTTTTATATATTTGTCTTTCTTGTGGTTAATGTTGTGTATCATGTTTTGTGATGTATTTACCGACTTGGATGCCTTTGAAAAATGTGCCTTGAGCTCAAAGGTCTTCCAAACACAAATAAACTTCTTCCATTGAGTTAGTATATTAATATTAGTACCATCATAGAGGAAACTGATATTAGAAATGCCGAAAAGTGCAAGGTGATGCATATAGAGAACAAGAACCCCAGGATGGAGTGCTGGATGGGAGGGGTTAAGCTGGCCACTACTTCAGAGGGAAGGGACCTGGGGGTCATCATAAGTGACTCACTAAAATAAACTAGCCAATGTAACAAGGCTTACTGCAAGGCAACTAGAATGTTGGGGTGTATTTGAAGAGGTTTCAGTAGCAGGAGGAAACAAATAATACTACTACCTCTCTACAGATCACTGGTGAGAGTCCATCTGGAGTACTGTGCCCAATTCTGGAGTCCTCACCTGAGGAAAGACCGAGACAAGCTGGAGACAGTGCAGTGTGGAGTAACCAGAATGATTTAGGGCCAGCAGGGCAGATCCAATGAGAATCAGCTTAGGGCAGTGAACATGTACTCCAGGAGGCCAGAGGGGAGAGGAGGGCATGACAGACATCTTCAGGTTCCTGAAAGGAAGAAACAAGGCAAACTACAAGGAACTATTTAGCAGGAGTGGTGGGTCAAAAACAAGAGGACTTGAATGTAAACTGGTCGGGGAGATTCAGGAGGGATGCTAGAAAGTTTCACTTTACCGAGAAAGTGCTTGAGCCATAGAGTAGTAGTGGCAGTAGTAACATTTGTTTTATTCATAAAATATGAATAGGGATAACAACTCAATTGAGCCAAAGGCTCATTTTCAGTGAAGTCCCTTTGTATCAAGATCACTGCTACAACATAACATGGAGTAAAATATCACAATTTAAGGTTACATGACGTTAATAAAAAATGTTAGCATAATAATTTAGTTTACATTATAAGCTAAGACATCATGTATAACGTAGTTCTCTGTTCAGGTGACTACCACAGCAACAAGGTGCAGTACACACGCCTGCTCAACAAACCAATTTTTTAAGTTGTTTAATCTAATAGTAGCATTAACCCTTCGTAACACTATTGGTATAGAGTATAACAAGGGGTTAACTCTATTATTAGATTAATGGAATAGCCTACCGGCAGAGGTCGTGAGCGCAAAAAACATTAATGGTTAAAAGCACAGCTGGGCTCAATACTTTCTTGGGGGTAGCAAAAAGTCAGGGACTGAGGGAATGGAAGAAGGGGGCCAAAACCCTGTCTGGACAATAGGTCACAGGGTAGAGTAGGGTAAAATGGTCAGACTAGATGGACCAATGATCTTTTTCTGCTGACATTGTCTGTGTTTCTATCTCTGTATTTGAGCTTGAAGAGAATAATTTCTTGGCATCTACCATGTATCCCATACATGTACTTGGATGTATCTATTCTAAATCTCACTATTTGCACAATTCAGCTCAAATCAAAATATTCCTTATTATTCTGAAAAATATGGGATGCATAATGGGTTACAGTGGAATAACACATTTTTCTCCACAATTAAGTAATAAAATCCATAACTCATGAGTGGCGAAGCCACAATTTAGTCATGAAAGTCTTACCACTCGTGTGCAGATAAACATAATATTCTAAACATGGGGCTGGATATTCGAAAGGGTTGTGCCATGCGCAATAGGGTTGCGCCTGTGCAAGTCCGAAATTGCACCATTCTGTGATATTCAGCAGGAGGCAGTTGCACCCCCTAAGTCATGCTGAGCAACAGCGCAATGCTAATGAAGGCATGCTCAACCGGAGGGGGAGGAACCATGCATAAACTGCACAGCCCGATATTCAGCCGGGCTGTGAAGAGTTGTGCAGGCACAACCCCCAACCTGCGCCTGCACAACTTTGAGCCCACAAAAAAAGAATTAGTTGAGGGCCACCCACAGGTGAGCTGCCGCATTGCAGGGCGCAACACAGCGGCTGCCACCTGTGGGTGGCCTCCACTTTGTTCTCTGCCCCCCAGCCGGATCATGGCATGTGGAAATCTCCTCTGACTGGCCCGATCGCGGGCATAACATAAATGACAACCCCCACTGGCCCGATCAAGGGCATAACATAAATGAATCCCCACTGGCCCGATCGTGGGCATAATACAAATGAACCCCCCACTGGCTCGATCACGGCATAACATAAATGATCACCTCCCACTGGCCCGATCACAGCCAGAATGGAGTTCACCCCCAAAGGAATATCCCTGGTGGTCCAGTGGACCTCAAAGCCCGATCGCCGGGCATAAGTAAACCGCTAAAGTCCAATTTCCCTGGTGGTCCAGTGGCCCCCACCCCACCCACCAACGGAGCCCACCACCTGCTCCCTCACCCTCGTCAGCCGGCGGGCGGCACCCACCTGCCTGCTGCCGCGCCTACCGACGACTGTCAGTAGGCTGCACGCCCATTGGTTCAGAGCAAGAGCCAATGGGCATGCAGCCCATACCGCATAAGGCAGTCCAGATATGTGAATGAATGAGCCCCACCACCTGCTCCCCACCCACCTGCCGCCCCGCCGCCCGCCAGCTGACGGGGAGAGCGGGTGGTGGAGCTCCGTGGGTGGTGGGGGCCACTGGACCACCAGGAAATGGACTTGGGAGGGTTTGATTCTTATGCCTGTGATTGGGCTTCATGTCCACTGGACCACCAGGATATTGTTTTGGGGTGAACTCCATTCTGGCAGCGATCGAGCCAGTGGGGGTTCATTTATGTTATGCCCGCGATCGGGCCAGTCGGGGGTTGTCATTTATATTATGGCCGTGATCGTGCCAGTCAGGGGGTTCATTATGTTATGCCCACGATCGGGCTAGTGGGGGGTTATTATTTATATTATGCCCGCGATCGGGCCATTCGGGGGTTCATTTATGTGATGCCCGCGATCAGGCCAGTTGGGGGTGTTTCATTTATGTTATGCCCGTGATCGGCCAGTCAGGGGGATTTACCCATGCCCGCGATCAGGCTGCAGGGGCGCCTGTCCCCGATGGCTGCTGCCTGGCAGGGCGCCAGGCACAAGTCGCCGGGATCGGGACACTCAGATAAAGCGAGATGCAAATGGGGCTATAAGTAGATGCAAATGGCCCTCGTGCGCCTTGCATGAATTATGGCCCCATTTGCATGTCACCTTTTGAATATCAGAAATTTGCGCATGGCGCAATGGAACTTGCGCCACCGCATCTTGAATGCTCCACTCTGACCACTTGCGGTGGCGCATGTTCCAGTGTGCCATGCATAGTGGCTGTGGCCGGGAGGCGATATTCAAAGGAGTTGCTCAATAGCGCAACTCCGTTGAATATTTAAACTAGCAAATGGGGAGAGGGGTGCAGCACCCCATACGTCGAATGGGAAGAACACCCCTCCCCCCTCAGCTAGTGGTCAAACAGGGATTCAGCATGTTTGCAGTTCATTTGCATCACCAGGTAAGAAAAAAGGTTTGTCTCCCCATACGACGCACAGGGGTAATGCCAAACCTCACCCAACAACTAACACACCAAAATCTGGCCAATGGAAAATCATGTACACAAATGCTCACAGCCTGGGAAATAAGATCCCAGACCTGCAGGCAATAATGTCAGAGGCTAAACTGGACATAGTAGTAATTAGTGAGACGTGGTTTACCAGTAACCACACACTGGGAGACTTCAGTACCTGGCTACGTATTGTTCAGAAGAGACCGAGGTGCAAAGGGAGGAGTGACCCTGTATGTCAATGAAAATATCAAAGCTACAGAAATTCAGAATACACATAAGGAGCCAGAAGAACTGTGGGTCACCCTGGAAACAGGAAATGGGTTGTCTACAGGCCCCCAGACCAGGGGAGGACACAGACACATTACTGTTAGAAGATATACAAACATGACAGCTAAAGGGAGGTTCTGATAATGGGAGACTTCAACATGCCAGATACAGATTGGTCAATACCAGCAGGAACATCTGCCAGAACTAGACACATAGTGGATTCCTGCAGGGGAGGGCCTCAAACAACTGGTACAACAACCCACAAGAGACAGGGCTATCCTAGATCTAATACTGACTAACAGGAAGGGATCACAGATCTCCAGGTAGAAGGTCACCTGGGGCCAGTGACCATCACATGGTATGGTTCCATTTGGCTACTACATCTAAATCATCCCATTCCAAGGCAAAAATATGGGACTTCAGAGGGCTGACTTTGATAAGATGGCCAAAAGAGTTAAGCTAGCCCTGGCAAAAAGAAACACAGGTGAGGGGTACAGGCAAAGTGGGCAAGCATTAAGGATGCAATACTTGAAGCAACATCCCATTGTGTTAGACAGAAAAGGAAGTGCAAAGAAGAGGAAACCACTTTGGTTCTCAAATACAGTAGCAGAAAAGGTCAGAGCCAAAAGGCTGGCCTTCAGGAAATATAAGGGAACACAGCGGGATGAAGATAGGGAGGCATACCAAACTGCCCTAAGGGAAGCAGGGAAAGCAGTAAGGCAGGCAAAGTCCCAAACTGAGGAAACACTAGCACAAACAGTAAAAGAAGGTGACAAGACTTTCTATAGAAACATTAGTGAAATGACAAAGTCCAGAGGCGTATTGCTAAGCTTAATGAGAAAGGGAGCATGTGAGGAGGAGGACCCTGTAAAGGCATCTATCCTAAATAGATACTTTGCTCAGTATTTACTGAAGAGAAGGTAGGGCAGGGCCCACAGCTCAGCACCATGGACACAGGGGAGGGAGGTGAGCACTACTCCTTCACTAAAGAAAGGGTCCTACAAGAGCTTGCTAAGCTCAGGGTGGATAAGGCAATGGGACCTGATGGCATACATCCCAGGGTACTTAAGGAGCTAAGGTGGAACTAGCAGAGCCATTAGCAGAACTGTTTAGTGAGTCTCTGAGCACAGGAGAGGTCCCAGAAGACTGGAGAAGGGCTCATGTGATCCCACTCCACAAGAGCGGTAGCAGGGAGGAGGCAGGGAACTACAGACCAGTCAGTCTTACCTCAGTAGTGGGCAAGATTATGGAGGCACTCCTTAAGGAAAGGATAGTGCAACACCTGGAATCCATAGGCACAGGATCCAAGACAGCATGGGTTTACAAAAGGAAGGTCCTGTCAAACTAATCTCATAGATTTCTTTGACTGGGTAAGCAGAGTGGTGGACCAAGGGGAGCAGTTGATGTCGCCTACCTTGACTTCAGCAAAGCTTTTGACACTGTTCCACATAGAAGATTGATAAATAAGCTGGGTAGGCTCAGGGTGGGTCAGAAGTTGGTCAACTGGGTGGCAAACTGGTTGATGAGCAGAAAACAGAGAGTGGTGGTAAATGGTATACAGTCAGAAGAGATGCAAGTCACAAGTGGGGTACCTCAGGGATCAGTCCTGGGGCCAGTCCTCTTCAACATCTTCATTAGTGACCTTGCAGATGGACTAGAGGGTAAGGTTTGTCCGTTTGCAGATGACACCAAGATCTGCAACAGAGTAGATGATCCAGATGGGGTGGGCAGAATGAGAAGAGATCTGGATAAACTAGCAAAATGGTCAGAAGAGTGGCAACTGGGATTTAATGCAAAGAAGTGCAGATCATGCACATAGGGAAGAAAACCTGAAGCCACCTATAGGCTGGGAGGGAGTTGCTAGCAGTCACAAAGAAAGAAAGAGACTTGGGCATCATCATCACTGATGAACTGAAATCATCCAAGCAGACCTCTAAAGCAGTAGAGTAAGGCTAGGGGGTGTAGGGTGTATTAGTAGGGGTATCACAAGTCGTGAAAGAGGTAATAATCCTCTGTACAAGACACTGGTTAGGCCCCATCTGAGTACTGCATGTGTATGAGCCACACCTTCTAAGGACATTAACCAAATTGAGGCAGTCCAGAGAAGGGCAACAAAATGGTGCAGGGACTGTACCAGAAGACATATGAGGACAGATTAACAGAGCTCAATATATACCCTTGAGCAAAGGAGGAGAGGTGATATGATCAAGGCATTCAAACACCTTAAGGGCATTAACAAGGTGAAAGAGTCTAACATGTTTAAATATAAGAAAAATAACAGGACAAGAGGACACAGCATGAGATTAGAGGGGGGCCGATTAAGGGGGAATGTGAGGAATTCTTTTTCACAGAAAGGGTGGTGGATGCATGGAATGGCCTACCTCAAGAAGTGGTGGCTATGAATACAGTACAGGGCTTCAAACAGGCATGGGATAGGCATAAGGGAGCAATACAAATGAGTATGAATAGATAGGCCACTGACAGAGCAAAGGCCGATGGCACATTTATAAGGTAAAAAGAAATGGGCAGACTGGACGGGCCTTGCGGTCCTTATCTGCCGTCAACTTCTATGTTTCTATGTTTCTATATCGCCCCGGCCACACCCCAGTGCAACTTTTTGAGCAGCGCAAGGGCTTGCGCCACAGAATGGCATAGTTTGAATATCCAGCCCATGGTATTCTACTGCAACCTTTAATGTATTTTAAATATATCATACTACTTTTAATGTTTTTATTACTGTTTTAACTTGTTTTAGCTAATAGAGCAACTCTGCATTTCTGGGTGTATGACTACTCTCATAATCATGACGTTTCAACTTTAACAATTTACTGGAGAAGACATGTTTTTAATTTTCAGATTTCCTTTCCATGAATTTATGACACATTTTGGTGGTCTGTCCAAATAGCTTGTATAGAAAGAATACATCTATTTCATTTTGACATCATAGTATAATACCTTTGTTTATGACATCATAATGCTCACCATGACAACAGACTTTGATATCATAAAAAGCAGTTGTGAAGTCAGTTGCAAACAGGCAGATACTTTTGAAAAGACTCAGTAAAATATATACTGTACAACATGATCTGAAATATTTAGCAGATCAAGAACAAAAGAAAGTAAAGCAAAATAGAAGACAAAATGTTAAACATAGTTGTTGGAAATCTATTAGTTTTAAGAATTTTATTATAGCAGACAGCTGCTCTTTTAAACTTTTTCCATTGTAAACTCTGTATTTATAAAATGGCAAGAAAAAATCTAGAAATCTCATTGGCCAAGAGAGATCAGCTGACCATACATTAACTCTTTATATACACACAGTCATCCTGGTGCTAAACCACATCACACAATGAGCAAATCAGTCCTCCTACAACCAGAACTATCTTCCATCAAACTCCCTACAACCAGAACTGATCTTCCACCACAAACATGGCTGCTACCCTTACACTGTAGAAACCTTCAATTGGGCCCTAAAAATAAAACTACCTTAAATATAAAATAAAACAAATTAATTAAGTGTTGTTTACCAAATCATCACACTCTCCTTACACACATAAACAAATTAGAAACATTAAGTATTGTTTATAGTTTTCATTACAACTGGTTCTTTGCTAACAGTGAAAATCCCCCTTCTATCTTTACCAGCTCATCAGGGAACTCTATTCTTCTTGCCCTGACAGTGAGATAACTGAGTCTCTGGCTATAAAACAGGCCTTTGTTGTCTGTGGGTGGGATTTTCAGACTTTGCCAGGCAGGGGTGCAAGCCAGGGTGCAGCACATTTGGGCTGAGTCAAGGCAGGGACCAGGCGATATCCAATGGTGCTGTGCCATGGCTCAGCACCGTTGAATATGGCACTGAGGGTGCACACACTGCACACGGCGCAGTGGCAGTGCGCTGGTGCAAGTGTCCAGTGGGGTGCAGGGGGATGTGTCAGCACAAGTGCAGTTGCGCTAGATGCAACAACCGCGATATTCAGCACTGGGCATGCAAATGAGGCCATTATGCATGCAAGGCACAAATGGTGCCATTTCCATGTCATTATGGCCCCATTTGCATGTGGTGCACCTAGCCCCAGCAACTTGCACCTGGCACCCTGCCAGGCTGCAGCCATCAGGGACTGACGCCCTCCTTCCCCTCGGCGGGCACCGCTCCCATCCACCCGATCACGGGCATGTGTATAAATAAGCTCTGGTGGTCCAGTGGACCGATCCCCTTCACCCAATCATGGGCATAGGTTAGAAATCCCTGGTGGTCCAGTGGAATCCTCTCAGTGCCCGATCGTGGGCGGTATGCTCTAAGGACACCCTGGTGGTCCAGTGGAACCCCTCTCCCCACCTGCCCACTGCATCCCCCACCATCCTGCACCCCCCAGTCAGCGGCGGGTGGCAGCACCCCACCTGCAAGCCACCTGGCCGGCCACCAACTGACAGCGTACAGTAGGGCTGTGCGCCCTATTGGTCCACTGGGCCATGGGCATGCACCATACTACCACACAGTCCTGAATTGTGAATGAGCATTCATTAATGATTCAGGACCATGCAGTACAGTATGGTTTGCACCCATTGGCCAATGCAGTGGACCAATAGAGTACAGCCCTCACGACACCGTCAGTCAGCGGGCGGCATGTGGACGGGTGCTGCCAACCACCACCGACTGGGGGTGCAGGGTGGTGGGGACGAGTAGGCGAGGGAGGGGTTTCACTGACCACCGAATTTATAACTTATGCCCATGATAGGGCGCTCGGGATCAGTCCACTGGACCACCAGGGAGATATATAACATATGCCTGAAATCAGGTGAAGGTGATCGACCAGGGATCATTTGAACAGATGCCCATGACCGGGCAATGGATAGTGGTCCACTGGACCACCAGGGAGTTATGCGACATATGCCCGCAATCGGGCGAGGGGGGGCACGATGCCTTCTGGGCAGGGGGCTCATGGACTGTGTCCTGGGTGGTCGGGACTTGCTCCTGGTTTCGGCAAGCACAACTTTGCACCCCGCTGTGCAGCGCAAGGCAGGTATGTGCCAGCATATGCACCACACATCCCAGGCTGAATATCGGGATGTGCTGCATATGCATGGGCATGCCCCCCCGCACTCGCGCCGCATGCATTACTGGTACGCCCCGGTGCATCGGGGGTTGCGCAGCACAACCTGCCCCGTTGAATATCACGCTGGGGCGCACTGGTGGGTTGCGCATGGCGCAGCCCTGTTGCGCCATGTGCAACTCCTTTGAATATCCCAGCCTGTGTGTACAGTATATTAGTGGAGGAACATTTTGCTAGTAGAACTGAGCAGAATTTTAAATCCCTGTATTCCATGGTAAACATTCTGTGATAAACATTTCATTTCTTGAAAGTGGGGAAACACAGAGAAAACAAAAACAGAATGAATAAAGTAAGCAATAATACTATATAAACAAAGAAAAACGGTGGTAAATGTCTCACCCTGCTGTTTATCTTTTAGGACAGAGCGAGCAGTTCATGATGCTGTCAGTGAGTGTGGCAGTTTTGAACCATGCTCAAACTTGCAGCACCGGGGAACTGAGAAGCCTCTGTTAAGGCTTCCTTTTAGTTTTGTCTGCAGAGTGAGGATAATGAAATAAAATAAGGGGGCTATGTGTCATACTTAGAATGAGGAAAACAGCATTTGTGAATTGTTGTGGATGACAGGGGAATATGAAGCTTAAGTGGACTGGGAGGCACACACTGTATAACACTACTTTAATCTAGCACCAATAGGCAGAAGGACTATTTTATGTTAAAAGCAAAGATTCACTTACATTTCTACACATTTAAAAATGTGTTTCAAAATAAAAAAAACTGCTTCCAAAAATAAAGGGCCACTTTATAAGTGCAATAAGACACTCTGGGGTTGTGCATTACGGTGTGATAACCGCACTCCTAGGGATGGCCAGCACTCGGCCTTCGGCCTCGTACCTAACTACTCCCCTAGGAGTGCGGTTATCACACCATAATGCACACCCGTCGTGTCTTATTGCTTACCTGATCCATTGTTCTGTGTTCTATTTCCAGATTCTAAGTGGAAATAAAATGTTCTATGTATAATATTATGTGCTATAAGTATAATAACATGTAGTAATTACTGTTGACCCCCTTTAATACACTGACTTGATCCATGTTTCAAACTGGGTTACCCGATTATTATGGTGATTGTAAAACACTTTCTCTCCACCTCTGTGCTTGAGAGGGAATGCCCATCTTAAGACTCTTGGTGAACTGCATTCACTGTTAGTACCAGGCAGCAGTCTCTGAACTTTCTCATAAGAACTCCCTCTCATCCAGCAGATGGTCACTAATACTACAAATGTTGGGCCTTATGCACAAATTATGGGCAGAATGAGCAGAACTCACCCTCGCTGCCCCACACCCCTGCACAGGCATGCAAAGGCCAGCATTTGTGTTTGCCGGCTTCCAGACTGCTCCTCTATCCCCCTAGCATGCAACAACATGTCGGAGGAATGGGGCTGCATGGGGCAGAGCACAGGATGCTGGTGGACAGCCAATGGGATGTCCACACACAGGCAGGGTATCCTGGGAACGTGTGTACCCCACTAGGTTTAAACAATGGGTGTTTGCCAGAATGGATGCCCCCAGCCCTCCCAGACAACACAGTGGGATGGAACAGCTGTGTGCAGGGTGATTCCAGTGCTGCCATGCTCCACCGGTAACCTGTGGGAGGGGCACATAAATATTTATGGTATGCCCCTGACATGGCCAGCTGGGGGATCCAACACACCCTTGATGAATGCCGCTGGGGGTGCACAGATTACTGCTACGTGGCATTCAGATGTAGCCATGCCTATGCGCTGCCTATATGTGGCACGTAGGCATTTGTGCATAGGGCCCATTAAGAATAGAAAACTACTTGCAAGTGGACAAACAAATGCTCCCTTATTTTTTTTTTACACAGCTCCTGACCCCAGATGATGACCTCTGCTTCCCTGACAACAAGAATGAACCTCAGAAATGGCAATCTTTACCTTTCACCCATGACAAAATTCACACCACTTGAGTTACATGTTCGAGATGCTCCTATTACTTCTACTCCTACTATACCTTAACTGGGTTGTTATAACTTTCCCAGGATCCTATCCCTCAAGTTCTTTGAACACCCTACATGCTGATTTCAGTTTCTCTAACCTAATTACTGCATCTCAACCTATGCTTGCTTTTAAGCACATCCTATTCTGTAAGGGCTGTACCTTTTATGCAGTGACTACACTTAAAAAAACACCTGCTGAGTCACGCAGTTCCTTTACTGTTATGGTTCCTCACCATCTTAGCTATCCTTCTTGCAGGGAATGTCAAAATGAACCCAGGTCCACCTGTCCTCTTCTCCCCAGCTGACATCTTCGAAATTTCGAGCAAAGGGCTTTTCATTGCCCATATGAACATCAGAAGTCTCTCCCGAAATTGCAGTGATCTTGAGGCTTGGGTAGGTGTCTACAAGCCTGACGTACTCTGTTTATCTGAAACGTGGCTAAAGCCAACTATCCCTGACTCAGTATGCTCCCTGCCTAACTACTCCCTTATCCGTATGGATAGGCTCTCCTCAAAGCATGGTGGAGGGGTTGCCATGTTCTATAAAGATCATCTAAATATCATGGACACTCCGTCCTCAACATCCTCCGCCTGTGAGTCCCTTCACGCTACTCTCACCCTGGGAGCCAAGAAACTCCACATTGTCTGTACCTACAATCCTCCAAATGGGGGCACTGTTGGACTACAGGAATAATTTGATCAGTCCTCTTTGCACTCCAGACATAATGAGGTCATTATATTGGATGACCTTAACCAAAATTGGATAGGGACTGCCCATAGCACGTTGCTTTCTCTGGTACAAAATTATAACCTCCACCAGCTGTTAACTGAGCCTACCAGAGTTATTCCTTCACTAAAATCCTCTTCCCTTATTGACTGGGTACTGGTAAACCATCTGGATCATGTACGCATTACAAGCAGGCATCTTGGCAGATTCGCTTACTGATCATTCCCCTGTCTTCTGCATCTGGAGTCCTGAGGCTGCTCCATCCCCATCCACTGCGCTATGTCACCTTTACAAACTTCGGCAACCTGGATATTGAGGCTTTTTGTCATGATATCTCGAGGATAAACTGGTCTGGTATTTACCTTTCCCATAATGTTGAGTCTGTACTAAGTATCTTCCTTAATGAATTCCTGGCCATCCAGAACAAGCATGCCCCCAAGGTGACACAGAGGGTGATGGGTAAACAAACGTGATGGCTTCACAAAGACTTGCTGAAAAATCTACACTCTAAGGACAAAAGCTGGAAAAAGTACAAAGCCTTGGGGCTACAATCTGATTATGTTACCTACAGAACCCCACATAACTTCTGTAAAAAAACAGGTCAGAACAGCTAGGAGTGCCTATTGTAAAGAATTGCTACTAGGCTCTGCTGGGGACCCTAGGAAATTCTGGGCCCATGTCAAGATCTTTCTTGGTGAGTCCCAGTCAACTACCCCCAGCGACATGGTATTAAATGGAGTACATTGCAATGATGCCATCACCATTGCTAATTCCTTCAATCAAATGTTCTTGGGCCTGTCTCAGTATACCTCTGCCTTCCCGTCTCCTCAGGCAGCCTTTCTGCTTTAAACATCAACACAGTCCACTACCCCCAGCTATCCTTCCCAACAAATGTCTAAAAATCCCCCATTCTACTTCAAGACAATCTCAAGGACTGAGGTCATAAAACTATTACGGATGGTCTCTGACAATATTAGCTCTGGATCAGGTACACTTGAGCCTCGACTCCTGAAACTAGCAGCACCATACATAGCCTCTCCTCTGGCTAGAATTTTCACCTTGACTCTCTCTCTAATAGCCAGGTTCCTGACCTCTGGAAGATTGCTTGCATAATGCCTGTCTTTAAAAAAAGATGATCCCAAGGAGATTATGAACTACAGGCCTATAGCCATCCTATCGGTCCTAAGTAAAATTCTGGAAAAACTTGTTGCAAATCAAACCACTGACTACCTCACAAAGTACAGCCTTCTCTCTAACACCCAACATGGCTTCCTTAAAGGTCACAGTACCTCTACAGTGCTTCTCAAATTCACTACCGATGTGCTTACCAGTATGGACACTGGCCAGCTGACAGGGGCAGTTTTTATAGACCTTACAAAGGCCTTTGATCTTGTTGATCACCCCCTGCTCCTCTCCAATCTTTGCAATCTGAGCTTTTCACCCCCAGTTGTCACCTGGTATGGAAGCTATCTATCAAATAGAACTCAAATTGTGAAATTCAACTCCTCTTTATCTAATGGTGATACCATCAATATTGGGGTTCCCCAGGGCTCTATACTGGGACCTCTTCTTTTCTCACTTTTATCAATAACATAGATGAGGTTTTTCTTTCATGCTCATCTATTCTCTATGCAGATGATCTTGTACTCTGTTCAAGCTCTGATAAGGTTGCCAGCATAAATGCATCCCTTTCTTCAGATTTCACAAATGTCCAAAACTGGCTTTCTGCACATAGCTTGTACTTAATGCTAAGAAACCCAAGCAATGTTACGTGGATCTGCCCCTAAACTTAGGACATGTCAAACTCCCCTATTGGTGAAAGACCACAGTGGCACACAAATAGAATGCGTTACATCTTTTAAGTACCTGGGAATTCTTCTGGACCAATCCCTGGACTTCAGCTTGCATATACAATCTGCCTGCAAGGCAGTGAATGCTAAACTGGGGGTCGCTTACAAGTCCAGTTTCATGCTCAACTTGCTATTGCCAGAGGCATATTACTCCATGCCCTCACCTACAGCATGCCGACCTTTGCTGCCGCACACAAAACCATCCTTCATAAGTGGGATGTCACTTATAATAATATCTGTTGATACGCCTCCTCATCACCATGGCTTAAGCACCACTGCCAACTGTACACGGACCTGGGCTGGTTATCCCCCTCAGCTTGCTGTCCATACTCTCTTGGCTCCCTGATTGACTCTGTTCTCAGAAACCATACCCCTTCAGCACTCGCAGCATTGCTGGTACCTCAAACCTCCTCCTATAGACTGCAATTGGTAGATAAATCCCTGCAGAATGTACCTAGATGTAAAACATCAAAAGGCTCTGTTGCCTTCAATCACTCTGCTCCTAAGCTTTGGAGCTCTTTCCCCCAAGCCCTTCAAATATTTGGATCCCATGACAGCTTCAAAAAGGAGCTGAGCCTACATCTATTCCTTGCTGATCTCTGCACTTGTTTTAATCCTCCTTAATCCACTCACCTGCCAGATGCTGCCTGGCCTAACTTTAAACTCCATACCTCATAGCGCTTCTTACCCTTACTATCTCCTTTAGAGTTAATCTATCTCAACCCCCCCACACCTGAGCCTTGTTTCGGAGGTCATGATAATGCATCCTGCCCAGTCAGGAATTGGCCCTTGTCTTGTTTCGCTGCCTATTTGAATCTTCATTGTTGTGACTAATTTGAACAATATTTCTTTGCTGCTATGTTGTGGTATCTCCTTCTAGACTGTGTAGGTTTTTTATGCCTAAAATTTCTATGTGAATTTCATTGATTGTTATTGTCCTGGCTGCATGCATTCATTACTACTGACTGTTTTGACCTATGCTATTGTAATTTCGTTGTACTCATGCTATGTACCTGTCTTTGATTGTTGTGCTCTCCCGGGTCGTGCCTGAAAATAGTCATTTCATGGCTAGTGCACCTACCTGGTTAACAAAACCTAAATAAATAAATGTTTCACCAATTCAAGTTGTATTTAACAAAGTTGAACTGACTTTCTTTCACAAGCTACAACAACTTGAAAATCAGAAGACCTCCTACTAAGAAATGAATCAGTGCAGTGAGCAACAACAACAAAACAAAAAAACTCCCTGCACCAGTAATTATAAAAAATAAAGTACAGACAACTGTGTGTTTAAGGATTTTTTTTACATAGCCTCGGTGTGTGGTGACCTCATAAACCTCTCAAGCTGCGCTCTCGAGGTGTATGGGTCACCACACACCTCAGGTGTGTAAAAAAATTCATAACACACAATTGCCTATACATTATTTTTTATTTCTAAGCAATCAATAATACACTTGGGGGGTATTTATTAGGCTATACCCACTCACCCAGGGGTGGAATGAGGACTGATACCACAGAATGCTATATATATATTAATTTGTCCCTGTGGAAAATATTTTGTAGGGTGTACACCAACTGGGGCTCTTTCCTCCTGCAACATGACAGTTGCCCTGTGTGTAAGTTTCTCTCTTCTGCCAGCAAGGCTGTTGTCCTGGCCATGAGCAGCTCACCTTTTCACCGGCACAGCAATTGACCTGGCTATGAGTGGTTCTCCTATCTGCCAGCAGAGTGGTTGTCCTGATCATGAGTGGCTCTCCTCTCCAGCAGTATGGCAGTTCTTCTGGTAGTGAATAGATCTCTTCTCTGCTTGCACAGTGTTTTGCCTGGCTGCAAGCTGTTTTTCCTGTCTGCCAAAGGATCATCCCTTATATGTGCAGTAGGAGCAGAAGGAACAGCTCTCTAGAAGTAGTGCTGATTACAGAGGATCCACAGTTTGCACAGGGGAATTTGTGTTGAATTCAATTAAGACTTATAAAAGTGCTAATCAGGATAAATTAGTGGCATTTCATTCATGGCTCCTAACTTAAATATAATATGATTGTCTTCATGGAGATGTTTAGTCCAGTATGACTAAGCAACTACATGGAAACCATCATATGTTACTTATTCTAAAAATCATAAATGAAAATGCCTGTAATTTTACCTGCTTATCTTTATTTTTAGTTTAACATAATAAATTTGTCAGTGTCAGTGGCTCAGCAGGTTGCATACTTATCTCTGAGGCTGGAAAATCAGCAGGTGGTGGGTTCTATCCCCACACCAGGCACTTGGGTTAAATCCCAATACTGACATGGGGGGTGCTGCACTCCTGAGGTGCCATTTTTCAGATGAGATGTTAAACTGAGGTTCCCACCTGCCTGTTCAAGTGGATGTAAAAGTTCCCATGGCACTTCTCGAAAAGAGCAGGGGAAGTTTTATTTGGAATAGAAACAAAAACAATATTAATTACAAAAATATATATGCAATACAAAACTGTTAAGTAATCAAATTTAACATCCATATCATAGCAAAAAAATAATTCAACAAAATAGTAATGAAAACAGTGACCAATGACTCAAACTGTTATAGGCACCGTTTCCCTATCCATCAGTCTATCCCTAAAGTCCATGCACATTCTTCCACCTAAGTTTCCATATCTTCTCAGCAAAATGCAATCTGTCATACTCATCATGATAACTGTTAAAGGAGTAAGTTCAGTTTGTCTCGGTACATATTTACACCTGGTTTGCCAAAGAATTTATTTATTGAATGTTGTTGGCCCAGTAGGCCCACTGGGACTAGAAGTTCCTCTTCAGGGGTGACCAGGGAATACAGATGGTAAGCAACTGAAATTAAAGCAGATTAAGCTGTTGGTGGTATTTTTAGTGAATGAGGGAAATTTGGCCAGGGCACCGGGAAAATCCCCTACTCTTTTCGAGAAGTGCCATGGGATCTTTAACATCCACCTGAACTACCACCAATCCAGGCAGATGGGACCTCAGTTTAACATCTCATCCAAAAGACAGCACCTCAGAAGTGCAGCACCCCCTCATGCTGCACTACAGTGTCAGTATTGGGATATTAACCCTAGTGCCAGATGTGGGAACTAAACCCACAGCCCTCTGATCTGCCAGCCTCAGAGGTGTGTGCTACCTACTGAGCCACTGACACTGCAAATAATGAATTTGATGCAGGTTAAAATCAATTTTAAAGTACCTTCATCCACTGACTTTATAGAAGAGGAGAATCTCCCTTACAATCTCCTTGTATGTCAATTTACCCCACATTGGATTTCTCCATTTAGTAGCTAATAGGATCTAAAATGCCGCTACAAAAGGACAAGTCATCAAAAAATGATCCATGATTTCCTCCTGTGCTGCACAAGTAGGCCTTGGACACATCCTTTCTGTCTGACATTTATGTTTAGCATTGGACTTCACTCCCAGTCTCCCATGGCAGCTGAGCCACTGTACATCCCACATCCTGGGGGCGGGGTACGTACATCTATTAACAATTTCTTTATCAAGGGAGGTTAGGTGCCATGATACCTTTAAAAACTGGTGTAACATTCTAAGCCTGTGTTTGAATGTCAGAATAAATCTGGGATCTGCTTCTGGAAAGTACCCTATCTGGAGTCAATTTCCATTTTCTCAGTTTAACAAGCAGTGGTTTAATAAAATTTGGAGCTTGTCGATAAGTGGTGAGTATCACTATAGAGGTAGTCGTACAACAGGTCAGAAAAGGCTGGAGCCATTAATTTGCAAATAACAGCCATGCTGCCCCTGTTGGTGTGTCAACTTTGGAAAAATTAGTGAAAAGAAATAAACTATACATCACATCGATGGGTTAACAACATGGAATCCAGTCATGCGGCCATCTCTAAGGACACGCGGTCAGCTGCGCTCCAAACAGCACTTTTGTTTACTTGAATTTAGCAGGTCAGGCCCGACCCCACCCACCAGCCTGGCTGAGTGTCAACCCATTCAGACACACTGCTTTCACTGTTCTTATTGTAGCTGTAGCTCTTTAGTGATAGCAAGTAAGTTTGCCATACACTATTTGCCTTTCTGTTGGTATGCTTTGTTGCTTTTATCTTCCCTCTCCTTGTAGGTCAGCAGTACAAATAACCAAGCAGGAACTTCTCAGCTTTTCACAGCACTACAGACATGACAGCTGACTTACGGCAATCCCTATTGGTTATTGAAGGTCACATGTTGTTTGATCTTAACTTAGCTACTGAGACCGTTTCAATTTTAAACTCGGCGTAGCCTTTACCGCAATAATAGAAAAAGGTTCTTTTATTAATAGCCTCGATGAAAGTTGCTGGATGTGTTTGAAATAAATACTCGTCTTTCAAAATGAATCAGCCGCTCAGCATCATCTCGATAAGGTAGGGGCAATACTTGTTTTATTAATTGATGCAGGTCTGATTGTTAATATGTGCCACATGTGATTGCAACGATGTCCATACGATGCCCATACACTATAAAAGACAATGTATGGGCATCGATGAACAACCACACGCTAACATCTCTTATTTCCCATGGCAACCTTGGTAAACCTGGGTTGCCAAGGGAACCACTCGATGCTAGTATAGTGTGATTGTTCATTGACGCCCATACATTATCCTCTTTGAGATACTTTATCAAATGCCCTCTCCTGGTCCAGCAAAAGTATGTAACCATGCAAATTGTCTTGTTTTCCCATTTCAGTCAGTTCTTGTAACGAGAAAATTATCAGTAATTGACCTCCCTTTAACTGAACACGTTTGGGCAGTGGTGATCAAATCTGGAGCCAGTTTGGCTAGTCTAGATGATAAGATTTTCATCAGTTTCTTGATGTCTGTATTAAGTAGGCTTAAAGGCTGCCAGTAATTTATATCTCTTCAGTCATGCTTTTTGTGTATAAAAACATGGATTGCTGTCCCCAGTCTGGGATCCATTTTATTATTTAAAAGAATCCAATTGTAGTCAACTTCCAGTACTTCTGTCAACTCAGATACATGTTTTTTATATAAAATTCTATAGTGAGTCTGTCTAGGCCTGGTGCTGTGTCTGTTTTTAAAGATTAAATTGCCATTCCAATTTCTGTTTTCTGAATTGGCATCAAGAGAGGTTTAACAAGTGTAGGATTTAATGGGGGTAACACTATGGAGTCCAAATATGTTCTCGTATGTGCAGTGCGTGGTGTTGTATCTGAATATAGCAGGACAGATGCCTATCAATAACTTCTCAAGTCTGTTTAATGCTGTGGTCTCTTCCCCAGTATCAGTGAGAAAGGAATTCATTGTCCTGGAAGTTACTTGAGATTTGCAGCTCTCAAAGACATCAGCATGTACTCCTTTGCCTGGGGCACATACGCTACAGCTCTCTTGATAAAGATGTAGCTCTTGAGTCCTGTAACTGCTACATCCCCTTTTTAATATTTCTAATCTGAGTTGTATAACTGTAAAGTTGTTATCCCTCTGTACAGACAGTTGGTATGACCCCATCTGGAGTACTGCGTCCAGTTCTGGAGACCCCATCTCCGCAAGGACATAGACAGGACAGAGGCAGTCCAGAGGAGGGCAACTAAAATGGTGCAGGGTCTGCAAGAGAAGCCGTATGAGGAGAGACTAAAGGAGCTTAATATGTATACCCTTGAGGAAAGAAGGGAGAGAGAGGGGACATGATAGAAACTTTTAAGTACCTCAGTGGAATCAACAAAGTCCAAGAGGGTAGCATCTTTCAGAAAAAGAGACGTGCAAGAACAAGGGGACACAATTTAAAGATGGGGGCAGTTCAGGGGCAATGTGAGGAAGTATTATTTCACAGAGGGTAGTGGATACATGGAACAGCCTTCCTGAGGAGGTTGCGGGGTCTAAAACTGTGGGAGAATTCAAGAATGCATGGGACAGACATAAGGCAATTCTTGTGGGGGTAGGAAGAAATAGGCTGTTGGTTAACTAGGATCTGCGGCCTATCCTGTAGGTAGGGAAATGGGCAGACTAGATGGGCCAAGCGGTTCTTATCTGCTGTCAAAGTCTATGTTTCTATGTTTCTACTTAAGGACATGACCATGGCCAAATGTGTTTTCAGGGTTAAATACCATTTGTATTGTGATGTATGTAAATGTGAGGCTTATTGCTGAAATACATGCTTTAGTTCTGTTTTTGTATCAGGCCACCAGGTGCTAAGATCGTCCTCCAGACAGGCTACAGTTTTCCTGGCATGGAGGGAATCCAGAATTAAATCATGGATATCCACATTATCCATTAAAGTGCTATTCAATTTCCAATATCCTTTTCCAAATGGTTGTTTGTCTTGAAGCCCTATCACAGGCAGTATAGCGCAGTGTTTTAAGGCTCTGAGCTGCAAACCTGGAGACCCGGGTTTGAATCCCACAGTCCCCACTTGCATACTGTGTGACCCTGAGCAAGTCACTTAACTTCCTTGTGCTCCCAGGTCACACCTGTAAACAAGCTTTCAGCTTAGTGTGTCTCACCTGGTAAAATAAAAAAATAAAACAATGGAAAGTAAAGTGTAATCAAATATCTCAATGGGGCATACCTTAGCAGCGTGTACTTTAACATATTCGGAGGCAAAAAGAAAATCTACGTGGGTAGACAAAAGTCCCTTTCCTAAATGTCTGCCCTTCCTTAGAGTGAAGGGACCTGTAAGTATCTAAAAGTCCAGCCGAAGTCAGTATTTGTTTTAGACAATTAATGTCACCGTAATCTTTAGTGATATTCCGTCCTCTATCTCCCTTACTTAATGAACAATTTAAAATCTCCTCCCCCCCCAAATAAAACATTTCTGGATGTCATCAAGTAGGGTTTTACAAGTGAAAAAAGGTCTATCCTTTCTTTTTTTGTGTGGCATACACATTCAGTAACCGCTAAGTGGAGTTATCATAGGTAAAGTCAATTAATAAGGCTCTCCCAGGTGTAATTTCTAAAATTTTGGTTACTTTAAATCCATTCCCCTTAAAGAGGATACCAACCCCATCACATGTTTCCAAACCAAAGGAAAAAAATTAAGGCCACCAACACCATATTTTTTGTGCAATGGATACCAAGGATTTAGTGTTAAGTCTAGTATCTTGTATTATGCAAATATCAACATTAGAGTCCTTTAGAATGGATAATGTGACCAGATGTCTTCTAGATGCTTTTATGCTATTTGTATTCAGGGTGGCAACCTTCAAGGTTAAGGAAGAAGCCAATTGTATAAGTTAGGTGGGATGTTTTTTCCTGGAACTTCTTCTAGTTTGTACTCCCAGTCTCTTCTTTCCCTTAGTTGGCATGTTACGAGCAAGAAGTTCTTCTTCACAATCTGATGTTATCAACAGTTGTGAAGAGACTGTAGAAGATGTTTTAGAGTACTACTCTATATCTGACTCTGGAATGTCACTTTGTAAGGCTGTATATCTGTTTGATAGAGTGACAGTCGCGGTCTTCTTTGAGACTTTGGGGGGGTTCACTTTAGACTGGGCTGATTTTAAAGGACATTTCTGCCCACCCAGTGGTGCTGAGGGTTGAGATGCTGGATGCCACAGCTTGCGCCACACCGGTGACCCGAGTTTGGGAGCAAGCTTGGGTGCCACGGGTCGGCAGGGATGGAGCGAGGATCAAGCACCTACAGGGCTGCTGTCCTCCCCCAGGGTGAGGTTTGGGGGTTTTCTGATGTACCAGTGACTCCTGGTGGAGATCGAGGGTGCTGCAGTACGCAAGACAGTATGTTAAGCAGCATGACTGACGTTGGCAGGGTTGCCGTGCACCATGATGTCAGGGGTGCCCATGCAAGGGGGGGCAGGGAGAGCACCAGAACGTGGAAAAGCCTGAATCTGCGGGGCAGGTGATGGCACCTGACCCCCATGCCCACCGCCTGATTCGTCTCACCCTGCCTTCCAGTTCCTCCACCCTGGCCCTCACCTACAGCCAAGGTATGACTTGTAAGAGAGCACAAAGAGGACGGGTAGTCCCACCCTAGTGGGGTTAAGCTGGAGGTATTGGCTCTGGGAGGGGGGGAGAGAGGAGGCTTAGAGCTGAGAGAACCTCAGGTGGGTAGAAACAGGCAGAATGCCTGAGAAAGACTCCACAGGCCAAGACAGGAGGGAAAAAGAACTGTAAAAAAAAATAAATAAATAAAAAGGACATTCTTTGCCACAATAGCCATCTCCAGAGGAGGCATAGTCTCTGATGCTACATATTGTTCTATATCCATTGGACCTATAGGGTCTGACTGTGTTCCAGGCAAAGTTGTATCTGTCATATTGGGTAGCCCTTCTATAGGGTCTGGAATGGCTGCCTCTGTAGACTTCTCTTGCAGTTGTGCTTGAATACCAGCAGCTGAGGTTGACGGCTTTGCTAGATTCTGCATCTCATTACTATGAGGCTCAGTAGGGTCTTGTACCTCAGTTGCAGACATAGTAGGTTGAGGGCTGGATTGGTGCCGGGTTCTATCAATATATTTTTTTTGTGCATCCGTCAGGATGTTATCCTGATGTGGTCTATCGGTCCCATTGTGAGTAACCCAGGTGCAGGCTCTGTAGGTACGGCCAGTAGCTTCACAAAGATTACATCTCTTTTCATTAGTACAGTCCTGTCCTACACAGCCAAATTCCATATGAAGATTACATTTTAATCTATCACAAGCAGAACTCAGATGCTGGAAAGACCCAGACTTACAACATGTCTTCGGCTATCCTGGATAAAAACAATGCTCTCTATCAAATCCCAAAAATAGGCTACTAGGAAGATGTTTGGGGCCTGCCCCTGTCATTTTGAGTTTAACTTTATATTTCCAGCCACCAGTCCAAATATGTTCTATATTGAAAATAGGTTGTGGAGGACCAATCAAATGACATCTTTGTGTGAGCCAGTGTGTAATGTAACGTACAGACACCCCCTCATTTCTAAACAAGATTGTCACTGTTTTGAAGGCAGGTTTAGCTAAGGGAATGGCTTGGAAAGGCAATCAAAGTTCAAAATATTTAACTTTCTCATACTTCACCCAGAATCTATCAAGACCTTGTGGTATTTTAAAACTCACTTCGAACAGGGTGTCCCCAGAAGTGTGAATCAGGGCATAAATTTAGTCGGAAAAGAACCCAATTGAATTCTTAATTAAGGTACACCCCACATGGATCCTGTCAAGAGGTATTTCCAAACCCACTACATATTGCAAACGAACTGCGTTCTTCCTTTGAGCTGGCAAAGGGTGAGCCTGGAAATGTTCACTTCTATGAAAATGAGCCCATGTTGTTTTAGCCTTTTCTGCTGCAGACTGCATACAGTCCTGTGCAGGATTTTCAGTATCCATTCTTCCCCCCCAAGTAGGGCCTGCATCCCCTTCAGTTTCCTCATCCATACTTGAATGTGGGTCCACAGTTCGTAGACTAGGGAGGTGAAACAGTGGCACTCTCCGAATGTATGGCAAGGTTAAAATCATTCACAAACTGTTGCTGAGAAGTAGACTGCACAGGAGGTGTGTGTGTGTGTGTGTGTGTGTGTGTGTGTGTGTTGGGGGGTGCTCTGAAGATGACTCCTGTATGTCTATGGAATTCGCTCTAGGTGATGTACCCAGAATAGGCAAAACAGTAGGATTGGGCACCCATTGACCCTTCCCCACCAATTTTCACCCTGCACTTTTCACAGAATTCTCAATGGACTAAGCTGCTTTCTTTCCCTGATTTTTCCATGGATTTTTGAGCAGGCTTGGAGTGCCTTTTCCTTAAAGAAAGGTCTAGCACTAGGAATTTGTGGAGCTGAAAATGTAACATTGCTTACTTTCTGCCAATCTGGCTTTGTCATGGAGGTATTCTCTTTCATGCTGACTGAAACTGAGTCGTCTTGTGCCGTGGGCAGTGTCACCGGTGGAGCTGCATTATTGTTAGCTGAGTCTCCCGGCCTTTCTCCCTCCCTCAGGCGTTATGTGCTGTACTGCATCAGACTCTGTATTGGGCTTGTATTGACAGTCGGGCAGCAGCTCATCTCATGCTTCTGTGTCATCAAGGCAATTTCCTTCTGTGCTGTCATCCGGTTTGTGCGCTGTCAACTCTAGTCTAAATTCAACATCAGGCACTGTAGTATCTGCATTTCCCAATTTCTCAGTAGCTATCATATTATCAGCAGGTACCATACTATGAGCAGACACTACAGATACCACCGTTTCTGTTATTTTTAAGCAAAGACTGTAGCCATTCTTCCTCTGTTTGTCCTTGCAACAGTCATTCAGGCACAGTATTTTCCTTCAAAGCTTTAGCATCTGGGTTACTATTCACATGTGCTGCTTGCATAACAAAATCATCAGTGATCGCCAATGCTGGTCCTGCAGGGGAGGAGACTAATTCCCCTGCAGGTACACCAGCAGCATCTGTCTTCTCCAACTGACCATCCATCATGACCGATTGGAACTACCAGCAGCAATGCCCCCTACAGCACGAGCAGGGGAATTTTTATTCAAACTGCAAAACTTGTTTCATACAATACTTTATATATATGGTATAAAAAAGTTGAAAAAATAGTAAAGAAAAAAGTATTAAGTATTACGTACATTCCCTTTTTTGAAAAATAATAATACAAAACTATAGTAAGTTCTTAGAACAAAGGAATCCCAAAGCAAATGTGTATTTCTACATACCCCCCCCCCCAAAAAATAGGAAAGGAACAGAGAAAATTTTATAATCAAACTTCAGAATTCATAGTACAATATAAATTAACTGAAAAAAACAAGCCCAATAAAGTAACATAAGTATTTAAAGCATACAATCCCTTCTATAAATATTTAATACGTAAAAGAAAACCTAATACTAATCAAAAAACACTTCCACTAAACCCAAATTTGTATTACGTCATACAAGATATAGAAATCCCTGCCCCCACCCCTAAAGAGTAGTGGAGTTTGTTTATTCAAGCTTTAAAAGGATTTAAAATACAATACAGAATACGTTGGTGTAAAGAAAGATAAAAACACTGTTCAACTTAAATAAGTATTTAGACATACTATACCCTGTTGAAAACAATAATACAGATCTATAATCCTTTCTTTAAAAGAATCCCCAAGCTAAGTAGTGTTTCACTGCAATCCCCCCCACACACACACACACACAGAGTTGGAAAGGAATACGGACAGGGTTATTCAGTACCAAAAAAAAGAAATCACTACTTTCACGAAAAACAGGTCTGGAAGGAACATGAGACATACTGTATAAAAAAACAGTGTCAAGTAACCTCCAGAAGGAGTCATATTCCGGGGGGAAAAGGCCTAACATACAGCATTAACATCCCTTTCCTCACAATAGGGACATAAATTTAATGGAGAGATAGGGTATAAGCTAAAAAACAAAAATCCGTACTAAATATCATACATCTCAAGTTTATGTAAAACCTCTAGAATCCATCCAGTGTCCAACCAGGATGTTTTCCTCCACCATAATCAAAATAAGTCCGGAGAAACCTTGACTCTTTTCTCGATGGTACCAATTTTTATCACTAAACTTACAGAATGAAAAATCTGTTCCACTGTTTTAAGTTGCTGTCTTAAAGTCAAGGCACAACATGCCTGCCATAATTGAAATTTAATGCACAACAAAATTATCTGAATAGTTCCAGTGTCATAAATAGCCCAATGTGCAGGAAAGCATCCCAAATATAAAATGTCCATCGTTAAGGAAGAAAAGGGGGAAATTTTCCATCGTAACTGTAAATACTGCCAAAATGAGATTGTGAAGGGACAATCTAAAAACAGATGGTCGATAGTTTTAAGTGTCCCTACACAGGTAGAGAGTCGCAGATAGACCCTTTCTGTCAGCCCTTTATGCTTCCAATTATTTTTAACAGCCAGTTTCTGGTGAATGCATAACCACATAAAATCTCACAAATATCATGGGCAGTGTTTTGAAAGGAGCATATCTGAAACTATCTTTTGTTTTGTATGTGGCAAGGATATATACCAAGGGTGAATGATGTAATTTGAGGTTATTATCCTCATATATAATTCTTTTTTACAAAAACGTAATAGCTCTGTTTTAGTAATGTGCCAGATTTTTTATTTTCCAATAGCATTTTGATAGTATACAGGCAAACCCAATATATGCATCTGGTTTTGAATGCAAGAAAGTTCTTCCCAAGCTGTAAAAAGAGTTCCCAGGCAATCCCATAGCCAAGGCCATCATATCTTATTTTTATTGTGAAGTACTGGAAGAAAATTGTGAAAAAGGAAAGTACAAAAACAGAAAACTAGCGGGTTGATCATATTCAACCCACCATGGGCTATTGGAAGGTATGTTGTCCCTTGCTTCAACGGGTTAAGATGGTTTCCCCAGAGTCCCTGAAAAAGTATACTATTAAGTGTAGTTTCTGCTTGTTTGGGGGGGGGGTGGGAATACTAAACTGAGAAACTGAAATATTGGAAGAAGAAAGAATTTTATCATAAAAATTTGTTTTTGTTTGGACATCTTCCAGGAGTTACATAGCATAATTTTTTGTTTCCCTTCTTGTATTTTACACTCCCAGTTATGTGCCTGAGGGTCCGGGCCACCAAACTGGATCCCCAAAATCTTCTGACACCCATTAGATGGTGGTATACCCATAATTTGTGAAACATGATTAACTCCTTGTCCAATACTGATACATCGACTTTTAATCAAATTGATATTAGAACCTGAAACTGCAGAAAAATCTGATAAGATATCCATAGCTGCCATAGCTGCTGAAGCATTGGTCAAAATGAGACCCAGGTCATCTGCGTATGCAATGGATATCACAGGGGAGTCCTCACTACCCACCAATACCCCTGTAATAGCGTCACAAGAATTTAGTTTCCATAATACTGGATCAATCGTTAAAATGTATAACAGCGGGCTGAGGGGACAACCTTGTCATACTCCTCTAAAAATGCCATATTTGTTACCTAGCCATCCACTTACTTTGGGGAAGAAACACAGGTTTGTATAACAAATCTTGATCCAGGAGATAAATTGCTGGGGAAAACCATAAGATTGTAAAACCAGCCACAAATAATTATATTCAATACGATCAAATGCCTTTGTTTGATCAAGACTATTAAATTGTCCCATTATTTCTCCATTGCCTCTTTTTGCATAATTTCCTTGATCAAAATTAAAGCGTCATGGATTTTCCGAGTCAGTACTCCACTGAATTGGGAAGGATGTATAATGGAGTCCAAAACTGCTGATAGCTGGAGACTTAAGAGTATTGTCAATATTTTACAATCTGAGTTGAGCAGGGAAATCAGTCACCAATTTCTCATGTCCCACCTCTCTCCAGTTTTAAATAAAAGTATTAAGATTCCTTCATTCATACCATGTGGCCGAGAATCAGAATGCAAACAACCATTGTAGAGTGTTACCATTTTGTCTCCCAAAGAATCAAACAGTATTTTATATATCTCATTTGGTAGCCCATCCACCCCCCGGAGAGGAACCATTAGTGAGGGACCAGATGACTATTTTAATTCCATTTTTGTTATCAGGGCTACTAGAATAGAATGTAAATCCAGGGGTAATGATGAGAGGCAACATGTGTTGGGCCAATCCATTATTTTTTGTGAAGGCAAATCTTGACTCGAAAAACACAAGGTAAAAAAGGTTCCAATTTCAGACAATATAGCCTTTTATTTATTTAGTTTTTGATAACCAGGTGGGTGTGCTAGACACAAGCTGTGACTATTTTCAGACACGATCTGGGAGGTTACAAAGTTACGAACAGTGTTACATCAAAGTAATACAGTTTCAGATTAGGAGTATCAACACAGTACAGTACATACGATAGTATAGCAAGGTAAGGTATACAAATTAACAATTACATCTGATCATAGACAACAGTTTACATCACAAAAATTGAGTGGCAGGATTTAAAAAACAAATGGTAATAAAAAGCGATAGGCAGACATAGTAATTAAGGCAAGTGCTATAACAGTTGTCAGCAGAGAGCCATGTTATGCAGCATATATACATGAGTCACCACTGATTCAGCGCTGTCTGGTCAAAAACAGAACTAAATTGCATAAGAATTGGTTTACAGATAGCATCATAAGTACTGTGAGTAAACCCAGTGGTAGTAGCAGTGGAAAGGGAAGGAGATAGGCATAAGTAGGGAGGGGAGGCTATAAACCAGGTGGAAGGGAGGCGGGTGTTTAGAGGAGGATGTGAGTGATAGGGTTGCAGCTTGAGAAGATTAGGGAGGTTTAAAGCAGGTGCAGGATTCAGGGCTGACGAGGAAGCTGGGTAGTTTGTGTTTGAAGATGGTATGTGTAGGTGCAATACGAGCTTCCATGGGTAGGAGTTCCAGTGCTTAGGGGGCCACATGAAAGAAAGCAGTACCACCCTTTGTGGTTTTGCACCTGGGCACATGTAGTAGGGCTAGGTCAGCGGAACGTAGGCCATGGGTGGAGGAGTGAGGCATTAGAATGGTGTTTAGTGTTTTTTCCTGTTAGTGCATTTCCTTTTTCATCCAGTAAATATGAAATTTACTTTTGGTCAGTATTAACAGTATAATATTCGAAAAGCGCAGTTTTCCATTTTTTCCCTTTTACTTGATATTGTTGGTAGTGGTGGTCCAGGTTTTTCAATTTTTCCTGTTGCAAAAAGGTAAGTTTAGTTTTAAGTTCTTTAATTTGAAGACAAAATCCCCTACTTCTTCACTGTGCAATGTAGAATATTCCTGCAATTTCTCCCAGAGGTCTCTATACTGATGTGTATAAAAAGTAACACTGAGTTTGCCCATGGTCAGGAAATATTTCCTGATATCCGGTTTGTTCTCCTCCCACCAACTGTATAAATCATCACACAGGCAAAAACAGATTTGTGAGCTTCTAAAAGATACATAAAACCCTGGAGTATAGGTGGTTTATCTAAAAAGGAAGTATATTATCAGAAAGGAAATGATAATAGGCTGTTGGTGTTAAGAGAGGCCACATTCAGCAGAAACAGCTTAGTTCCCATAAAAGTGGTTTATCAGGCATATCACTTTTTTTTGCTGGAGGCCCTCATGACTCTGCCCGATTTTTGAGGTGTAGGCTGGGAATCTTCTATATTTTCAGAGTCAGACAATATTTCATGCCGTGAAGAGTGGACAGAAATGTCTGATTCCATGTCCACTTCAGAATCAACCTCAGGGAGATTCAAAAATCTATTTGAGAGAGCGGGTGCTGGGAGCATTTGGCTTTCCAGATGAATTTGTTAAATGGCTTAGCAACCTATATGCTAATCCCAGGGACTATATTAGGGTTAATGGCTCTCTGTCCTCCCCTATAGCTCTGAAATGGGGGACTAGGCAGGGTTGTCCCTTATCGCCATTGTTATTGTCCCTTTACATAGAGCCTTTGACTCTGGCAATTAGACCCTCCAGACTAGTACATGGGGTTGAAGTAGGAGAGGACTCCTACTGTATGTCACTCTATGCAGACGATGTGCTGCTGACCTTAACAGACCCTGAGATATCATTACAGAGATCTTGGCAAACTCTGGATAATTTTGCCTTGATATCAGGCTATGTTATTCATTCCTTGAAGACTGATGTTCTGGCCTTGAATTTTACCTCCTCCCCCCACCAACTTAAACAAAGCTTACTCCTTAAGTGGCGAACCATGAAGTTAAAATATCTTGGTATTCAGCGGCCACTACAAGTTTCTAACGTCACTTTGGTAAATTATGAACCGATGACACAGGTTCTAGAGGTGGATATACATAAATGGTCTCTGATGAAGCGCCCCTTCTATTTGAGAATTGCTACAATACAATCTAATGTTCTGCCTCGATTATTATATTTATACACACAGTTGGTGAGACCCCATCTGGAGTACTGTGTGCAGTTCTGGAGACCCCATCTCCGCAATGACATAGACAGAGTGGAGGCTGTCCAGAGGAGGGCAACCAAAATGGTGCAGGGTCTGCACCAGAAGACATACAAAGAAAGACTAAAGGAGCTTAATATGTATACCCTTGAGGAAAGAAGGGAGAGAGGGGACATGATAGAAACTTTCAAATACCTCAAGGGGATCAACAAAGTCAAGAGAGTAGCATCTTTCAGAAAAAGAGATGTGCAAGAACAAGGGGGCACAGTTTGAAGATAGAGGGGGCAGCTCAGAGGTAATGTGAGGCAGTATTTTTCACAGAGAGGGTTGTGGATGCGTGGAACAGCCTCCCTGAGGAGGTCGGAGTCAAGAACAGTGGGGGAATTCAAGAATGCATGGGACAGACATAAGGCAGTCCTAGTGGGGGGTAGGAGGAAGTAAGCTGTTGGTTAACTAGGATCTGTAGATTATCTGTTAGGTATGAAAATGGACAGACTAGGTGGGCCAAGAGGTCCTTATCTGCCTTCACATTCTATGTTTCTATGTTTCTATTTCAAACAATCCTTTTCCTCCCCCCCAAAATGTACTTTGATACATGGAATAAGCGCCTATCTAGATTTGTGTGGGACGAACCGCTGGTCCTTGCTACAATTGCCAAAAGACAGGGGAGGGCTAAATGTCCCGGATTTGAATTAATATGCAATGTCAGTATGAATAACATGAGTTTTCACCTGGGTGAACCCCAGCCTCCAACTTCCTTGGAAGAAAATACAATGTTTTCTCAATGATATGCATGACCCACAAACGGTCATTTTAGCTCCTCCTGCTGACATACCTGCACTGGCAGATTTTGATACGGGGACCAGACAGACCTCAGAGAGCTGGTATAGATTTAGAGCTGTACCAGCCATGGAACCTGCGTTTTATTTTTTGCGGCTACTTTTTGCAGAAACAGATTTCCTACCCATTCACTTTGACCTAACATTTCACATAGGAAGGGTCTCACATTTATTTTTCAGTTTTTAGATTCACGGGGTGCTATTTACCCAGCTCCAAACGGAATTTAACCTATCAAATTCGGATCATTACAGGTCTTTACAGGTGTGTGATTTTCTTATACATAAAGGCCCTTTAGGAATTGCTTCCCTGATCCCATGCCCCTGTTCCTCCAACTGGTTATTAATGCAATATGGAGATCTATACAGTTACATCTAATTGGATTATTGAATAGAGGAGTAAGAGAAATGATCTCTGATTCATCCAAGTCAGTGATGGAAGCATGGAACAGGGAACTGCCTTCTCAGGTGACTTATGACTTCTGGGCTAGATATACTCGCCCCTCATTAGGAATCTCTCTGGCCCCTTATTGGAGAGAATTTGCATGGAAATCCTGTATTAGATATTTTAATACACCGGCTAAACTGATTAAAATCTTTCCTGCACTGGGGGCTGACTGCTGGAGACAATGTGGGGAGGAGAGGGCTGACCAGGTACACATTTTTGGGGATGCAGCAAATTACAAGTGTTCTGGCAACATGTTGAGTAGTCCTTACAGATGATATTTACACCAGATGTTGTACTGAGTCCACAGTTTGCACTCCTGTCAATCCCTCCAGAAGGACTCAACTTTCAAAAAAGGTCTCTTATATTTACTTTCCTTCTTTTGGCAAAGAAAACTATTACTAAGCTATGGAGGCAGGTCAGATCCCCCGTAGTAGACACTTGGCAGGATTTGACAGTAGACACTATTTTCTAGAACGTATGATTGCAGGGGCTATGGGGCACAGAGAACAGTTTAAATTAAGGTGGGGGGCTTTGGTCCTTTTTCATTCAGCAAGAGACCCCTCATTTGTTCCATGATGGAGTCCAAATACATGGATGCTGAGAGTTATAAATGGCACCATGAGAAGGAACTCTTTTTTTCTAGACAGAGGGGAGTTAGACAGACACAGGAGGAAGGCGCTTCTTGGGGTTAGGCTTAAGATATGCTGTGAACTTTATCCACTGAATGTGATGAAGACACTACCACCCCTACTATTGTACTACCACTTATTGATTGATTTGTCACTAAGGATATTTATGCATGTCATCTATAACTTATCTGTTGTGTATTGTACCTCCTATGAAAATAAAAGAAAAATAAAGTATAAAAAAAAAGAAAATCTAATTGAGAGTATTACTTCAGTAATAGGGGTATCTCTGGCCTGTAGTTTATTTCTCGTTGAATGCTTCTTCCCTTTCTTTGTAACTTCTGTAAAAGCAGGTTTTGGAGTCATGGACATGGGGGGGGGGTCATATCCATCCCTGCCACCTCTTCCCCAAGAGACTGCTCAGGGTGGAGGCTCTGTTCCCCTGTGGCTGTAGGTGCCAATCTTGTAGTGGTCAGGTGCTCTCTCCTAGGTCTCCTATCAGGGGCCATAGATGTATGCTTGGCTGCAGTTTTGATATAAAAATCTTGGATGCTATAGTCCGAATTACCATTATTTTGGGATGCCCATGGGCAGTCAGTGAAGCAATGGCCAAAATCTTCACACAAGTTACAATTTGGGTCCTTAAAGCAATGATCACTGGGATGTCCAAGCTCTCCACAGTGCATGCATTTCAATTTCTCACAGTTTGTACTAATATGGGTTGTAGACTCGCATTTAAAGAAGGTTCGAGGCTAGCATGGGTAAAAGAGGAAACGCTTATCTTGTCCGATAAAAAAAAACAGTTTGGCAAATGTTTATTGGAGTCAGAGTGATCAAGTTTAACTTTTATTTTACAGCCACCATTCCAGAAGCCCTCATCATCTAAGATGGGGCTAGGGTTCCCTTGCACCCTGCAACGCTTCTCCAATAGGGCACATCTGTGATATTTACCCCCTCATTCCTGAATAAGATGTTCACCACATGAAAGGGTTGCTTTGTTAGGGGAATAACCAGAAAATTAGCCCACAGGGGATTGTTTTTTAGATTGGCATACTTAATCCAAAAATGTTCTAAAACATCTGGAGAACGAAAACTGATGTCGTAGGTAAACTCTCCAGAGGCATGGATCAAAGCATAAACCTCAGTTGGAGTAAAACCTAATGATTGCTTCAGTAAGGTTTTGCCTACGTACTGCCTGTCAGAGATATCATTCCTATTTCCTAAAAAAACTAGTCTGACAGCATTTCATTGCTTTGCCAATTCCACTGGTTTGTGGAAAAGCCTAGCATATGTAGGTTGAGCATTAGAGGGATTTTCATCGAGTACAGTTTTTGGCAGGTTTAAATCAGTCACATCGTGTGCTATGATATGAGAGACAGTGTCAGCATTTACTACAGGCCCAGTTTGTAAGAGGTCTGCATCACTCATCCATTCTTGTGCTTCTGCAGGTGAAAAAGGGGTTTCAGATTCCGCTATCCATTCTCTGGTTGATGATTATGTCCACGCTGCCTGTTGCAAAGCCGATTTGGGGGACCAAGGTGCCTGCTCTGTCGCAGGAGCCATAAGTGGTGTGGTTAGTGCAGCAGTCTTCAGGCCAGTTGGTGAAGCAGAAACTGCTCTGATCTTGGAGAAACCTTGCGAGTCTGATAAAGCAGGTGATGTTGTGGAGCGTTTTCTTTTCCGTTCATCATCCAGTTTTGCAAGCTCAATTTGCTTGCTGACTTTCTGTAATTCCAGTTCAAGGCATTTTTGTTTCTGTTTCAAAGTTGCAAATAAAACCTCTGGAGTTCTTCCATCTTTAGTCAGCGCTTCTGAGTCTGGGGCATTGTGCTGGCCATCCAGTTGATGCAATCCAGCTGCCCCATTAGACTCCACAGAGGCCTGTACACCTCCTCTCTTCAAAACAGCTTCCAGCCAAATGCTGGAGTCCTCCATTCTGCTCACAGGAAACAGGGCCCCCTACTGATAAAGTAGGGGAATTTCCCCAGTGCCCTGGCTAAATTTCCCCCATTCACTAAAAATACCACCAACTTAATCTGGTTCAATGTCACTTGGCATCCATCTGTATCCCCCACCCCCCAGGGCCAGCCTGAAAATAGGCAGAATTGTCTAGTCCTCCTTTCCCGGTCAGCAAAACTAAATAAATAAATTATTTGCAAACACATCTGAAAAGATTTTATTTATTAGAGAGAAATTAACAATGCCAACTGTGTGGCACCAGCTAGGTGTTCTTATTAAAAAGACAGGGTGACAGGTGGGATAAAGCGGGGGGAGAATGCCACCATTGGTCATCTGCAAGGAGGCAGTGTAGCATAGTGGAGAACTGGGTTTGAATCCCCCTTGGGAGTATTTTGTTTGACTGAAATCCAGTTGCTCACATTTCAGAATCCCGACGCCAGCAGCCCGACACATGGTTGCCCGACACATGAAGTCAACCCAAGGTGGAGTTGGTTAGATAAAGTAGGGGGGGTGCCCCCTGAAACATAAAAAAAACCCCACTGCAAGAAGACTTTGTGTGTCGGGCAACCATGTGTCAAGCTGCTGGCATCAGGATACTGAAATCTGAGCAACTGGGTTTTAGTCTTTCGTAGTATATCTGAATCTCACAGCTCCCACTTGCCTATTATGTGACCATGGCCAAGGCAGTTAACTTCCCTGTGCTCCCAGGATGTGCCTGGAAACAAGCCCTGGCTTAATGTGTCTTTCCTGGCCAAAAACTGCAAAATAAATAGATAACAAAACTGTGAATTGTTAGCTAGCTCAGTTCCTGAACATTAAGTAACTTTTGTCAGTGAGCTGTAGTACAGCAGTAAAGCTACAGACTTACAAGCAGTAGTGAGTAGAGTGCCTGGGTTGGATCCCAATGGGGGACATTTTGCTGCAGAAACTCAACATGTACTCCCTGGAAGAGAGGTGTGCAAGAGGGGACATGATTGAAACCCACAAGTACCTCACAAGAGTGAACAAGGTGCAAGTGGAAGGTCTGTTTCAGAGAAATGAAGGCACTAGAATGGCACTACTGTAGGTTTTGAAACGCGAATGCAACAACAGCGCTCATCAACCACAGTGCCTGCAATAACAGTGCCCACCGAAAACAAACAAATCCACATGGTAGCTGTCCAAACACACATCAAGGACTGCTACCACAAATTTAATACAAAATAGAACATTTCTGTTTTTCAGGGGGGCTCTGCTCCCCCCCCATTACTAACATAATTGACTCCAAGTCAGTGTTGGATTACAGGGAAAAAGTGAAACTCGGGGATGGGGTGGGGTTGTGAAATGGGACTTGTAAAAATTTGGAAAACCATCTCACAGAAAAAGGTCAGGGACTGGGACTAGAACCCTGGTCTCCAGCACTATGCTGGCTGAGCTGCTCTCTGCCTTAGCTCTCTCCACCACGGGCGCAGCTCAGCCAGCCACCAACTTTTTCTAGCTCTTCTTAATGCCCTCTAGTCACTCCCCGTGATGTGACAGCTATGGGGTAGCAGTTACTGCAGTTTGCTGTTCTACCCATCACTGTCCATGACATGGTCTTGTAGCAGCGCACTTCTTACATGCGCTGTTCAAGATGTGCTATTCTGACTGGTTACCACTAGAACAAGTCATGCAATGAAGCTAAGAGTGGAAAATGTAAGAGAGATGTGTGGAAAAGGTGGTGGATGACTGGAACTGCCTGCCAGAGGAGGTAGTGGGGGCAAAGACTGTGTGCAGCTTCAAGCAAGCGTGGGATAGGCACAGGGGTATATTCGGTAGAAGAACAGGGAAGGGAGTTACACCTGTGACAAATTAAAGTCAGTGGTGATGGCATAGGCAGGGGCAAGGGGCAGACTGGATGGGCCACAAAGTCCTTTCCTGCTGACAAAATCTGTTTCTGTGTTCTGTGCAGGATGTGCTGCCATGGTCCCACACAGTCCAGAGAGCATGGTGAATGGACATCCCACTGCAGCTGCTCCTTCAATAACCCTATAAGCCCCAGAGTAAGGACCCACCATGGGGAGGGGAGTGTAAGCCATTGGGCAAGTATGGAGCAGCATGGCAGGGGGGCATCCCAGCAAGCGAGTCCTGGGATGAGAGATGGATCAGCACCAAGCGTAGAGGTAAGCCTAATGTAGGAATAATAAACAATATGGTTAAAAAAAAAAAAAGGATTCCAATGCATGTAAGTCTACCACAACTGGTTTGTAGTGCTATCCGAATGTGTGTGTGTGGGGAGGATTTTCAAATTGATGGATGCAGCACTTGTGTCTGTATTTTGGATGCATGCTGTGTCCAGGCAAATGCATTGGGATGCTTGTGGCATGGTTATAAACTTTTTGATGCATTTGAGACACTTACTGCTCTTACAAAATGACACATACATCTAATTTAGATGTGTATGTCACTTACAACACAAGTTGGGGCAATCACAGCCAGAAGTAAGACCATCTTGTAGATGGTCTAATTATCTGGATGGATATCAGATGGCTGTGTCCATAATAAAGATGCAGCCTGCCATCCTGTTGATGCAGTGGCAGCACTACCACTCATGACACCAGTGACCTGGGTTCGAGAACGAGACCAAATCATGGGGCCGGAGGGAGCGGGGGGAAGGATTGAGCATCCCAGAAGGCACTGTCCTTACCCAGGGTGGGATGGTCCCATCTGCCAATGGTATACTGCCCTGGATGCAGGGGATGGTAGGGCAAGTCTAGAGGTGGGAGGTGCCACACTGGCTGCGGATGATGTCATGTGCTTGCATGTATGCACCCTTGCAGCCCTTGCATGCATGGTTCCTGAAGGTTGTTGGGGACAGAAAACCATGGAAAAAGATGTGCTCTGTACCTGATGATGATGATGGTCTCCTGGCACCACCAGATCTTCCTGCCTGGTCTGCCACCCAATGAAACTAGACGTGTTTGAGGGTATGGCTCCTCACCTTGTCCTCCCCCCAGAGGGGTTCGCCATGGCTGTATGGGAGATGGCACCTTGCATCGGACAGGTAAGTGGGACAAATGGCTAGCCTTGGGGACTGGAAGGAGATCAGGTATTGAGTGAAGGGAGAATAAACAGAAATTACAAAAAAAAAAAAGTAAAACGGACACGACTGTCTGAAATCCCACCCCTTGTTTCTGTTTTACCAATTAAGACTGTCAGTGTATAACTCATTGAAACTGTTGTATGGCTCCAATGGCTTGATTCAGTCTCATATCATCTTAAACTCAATAAATTTGAAGTATAAAAAAAAGGAATAAACTACTGCGCAAAAAGAGTGCATACTGTCAGCTCTGCCCACTCATTCTGCACACTCCAAGACTGGGGAGCACTGGTGCCAAACTAAAGCCTGGAGGGGTCACTTGATGACAATTACAGCCTTTTTAAGGTTGCTTGGCTTAGTCAGATCAGGCTTTTTGCTAGTAGGGAGACTGGTGTGACCACAACCAGAAAAGGTAAACTACACTACACTACTTGTTCACTCCGCTGAATGGCGCACTGTATAGTGCCAACACCAGAACTACTGTATTGCAGTGGTATAGACTGTGCAGCACTGCATAACAGTGTGCCTTCGATCAGTGCAGACCAGGGCTACTATTGTAGCCACCATTTGTGCTGGGCCTACACAAGTCCCTCCCCCTGCCATAACTCTCATCATCATCCCAGTCCATTGCCTCGGCCACTAAACAAGGCATTCCTGGTGGAAAGTCTATAAAAAAGCTGCATTTTTCCTCATATTCCCAGTCCCAGAAGGTAGTCTGCATGAAAAATGCCCTTCTCCATCCTTTGCTTGATCCAACCTACTATCCTCCAGTCCCGACCATCTCTCTAACAAACAGTCTGCTGTCTCCCACCCACAGTGCATGGATCATGCTTGCAGATTGATGTATGTGGCAGCTGTGACAATTGGTCCTGATAAGGCCTTTGTAGAGAGCCGTGAGTGACAGCTGTGCCTAGTACTGTATGAAATTAACACATTTTGTTACATAAAATATTTCAATAAACCGTGGGTATTTTTAGCTAAATATTTTGTGGTGTAAAATGAAAAATTTCACCCATGGAGGTGAATATCTCATAAAATGGCAAAATTTGCCACTCATGAATGAAATTTTGCCATTTTCGGTATATGCTTTAGGCAGCAACTGTAGTGTCATGTGTTAGTCAAGAAGACTATTTACAGATAAAGGGGAGGATTGTCTAAAAAGAAAAAATAAAGTTCTGGCTTTTCCCCTTCCTGATGAGCAGTATAAAAAAAAAATATCCTCCCTGGTGTCTAGTGATCCCACCCATCCCCTGGCCGATAACTGGCCCAAACTGAAAACTCCGCAGAGATTTACATCAAATTCCCTGTCCCCGATGTTTATTTATTTATTTAAATTTTGGTAACCGGGTAAGCCCACTGAGACCAGAGGTCCCTTTTTCAGGGCTGACCTGGGATTAGTTACATAAAGCAAGGTTACATACACTGGATGATAATACAGTAGTTAAGATTGTTACATACATTGGAGTGACATTAATTACAGTTGACAATATGGTATATACATTTGGCACAATACATTGGAGTAATAGTAGTCGCAGACAGACACATTCGTTGGAATGGGCTTGTAATACAGTAGTCACAGTTGAGACCTGCATAGGAAGGGGAAGGAGTTGGGTGCTAATGATTGCAGCCACAGAGGCCGAGTTCCAGAAGGTACACTTTGAAGCCCAACTTGAATCCTTGGAGAGAAGGCCTGTCAACCAGGTTTGCTGGGAGTGTGTTCCATAAGTGCGGGGCAGCGTATTTAAAGGAACACTTGCCCAAGTTGGTACGTACCCGTGGGATATCAAGGGTACGGTCAGCTGAGGATCTCATGTCACGGCAATGTACTCTTGGGTTAAGCAGGCTGTGCAGGTGAGGAGGAGGGCCAGTGGTGGTGAATTTGTAGGTCAGGCAAATAGAGGAGTAGGCCAACTTGTGCCGTAGGGTGGGCCAGTGGAGGTCTGCTAGGACCTCACAGTGGTACCTCCTGGGGGGGGTCATTGGTGGTGAAGTGTGCCACTCTATGGTAGAGCACAGTGAGTTTATGTAGTTCCCCTTCTCTAAGGAACTGTAGGAGGGGGGCCCCATAGAGGCAGATGGGGAGCAGGGTGCAATTGGCGATAACTCGCAGAGCCTCATCAGAAAGAGAGTGTCCCAGGTGGTAGAGGTCCAGTCCTCTGGTGGATGGTCTTAGTTAGAGAGTCAATATGAGGTTTATAGGACAGCTCCTGGTCAAGAAGGATCCCAAGGTATTTGATCCTGTCAAGGACCTCAACTCTCTTCCCCTGGGCTGTTTGGAGCTGGAGCAGGTCAAACCTGATGGTACCTAGACGTCTGGTGCCAAACAAGACAGGCTTAGTCTTCTCCTCATTCAGTACTAAGGAGTTGGTGGAGAACCTGGCTTTGAGTGCTGAGAGGCTAGCTTGCAACTTGGCAGTGATAACACTAGGTAGCGGGTCACTTCAATAGACAGTGTCATCCACATAAAGGATGAGTCTGCTTGGCCCACTAACTCTCTCAATGTCATTGACAAAGAGGGTGAAGAGTAGGGAGCCCAGGGTTGAACCCTGAGGTACCCCAGAGACCACTGGTCAGATACTGGATTGGATTCCTCCAAATAACTTTCTGGCTTCGGTTGAGTAGGTAGCTCTTAAACAAGGAGAGGGAGAGCCCATCCAATCCAAGGAGGTGAAGTTTGGAGAGAAGAAGATTGTGGCTTACCAAGTCAAAAGCCTTGGACAGGTCGACAAATAGAGCTCCCGTCTGAGAGCCCCGGTCCATAGCATCGAGGACATCTGACATGAGCCGTATAAGGGCCGTGTCTGTGCCGTGGCCTTTCCTAAAGCCATGTTATATGTCAGCTAGGAGAGAGAATGCCTCTCAAGGTAGTCTTGCAATTGGTTGTAGACCAGTCTCTCCCGCACCTTCCCGAGGGGACAGAGAATGGAGTTGGCTTATAGTTCCCCACTTTGTCCCGGGGACCTTTTTTATGGACTGGGACTATAATCACTACTTTCCATTTGCTTGGGACTGCTCCCTTAAGGAGAGACCTGTTGATGAGCCAAGTGACAGGGAGGGACATGGCAGGAGCAGTGGCCCTCAGCAGCCTAGGTTCGAGTAGATCAAGTCCCGGGGAGGAATCAGGGTTAATTTTGAGTAGGAGTGGGAGTACTTCTGAAAGTTTGACAAGTTTCATGTGAAACTGGGGCCGAGCATGCTCCCAATTGATACTGTTGTAGAGGGGAACACCAGATGGGATGGGGGGGTGAGAGTCCTTCTGGGTTTGAAAAGGAGGCATTGAATGCCTCAGCTACTGTGGAGGGGTCATTGGTCAGGGTATTCCCAACCAGTAAAGCTCCATCTTGGGCATTGGGGCACCCTTGAGTAGCAGATTAATTTGGCCCCAAAATTTCTTGGGATTCCGTCGGTGACTAGTGTGGAGGTTGTGTAGGTATGTGAACTTAGCATGTTTGGAGGTTTTCTTACAGTGGTTCCTCAGTTCCCTGTATTTTTCCCAGTCAGCATTGCAGCCTGAGGATTTGTATAATCCCCAGGCCCTGTTCCGGAGCAGCATACTCCATTTGAGGCCAGGGCCAAGCCTTTTGTGGCACTTCCCCTGAACTCTTAGTTTCTTTTGTGGTGGAGGCAGTGGCAAAACCACATGGGCAGTGAACCTCTTTAAAGCCCACAATCAGGTTGTGTTTACCCACATGCACTACCTGGCCAAGGAGCACCGAGACAAGCATGATGTGAGAACCCGGATCTACCATAGCATCTTCTGCTGGTGTGGCACAAGAAAGGTGGGTGGCAAGATGGTCAAGGATGGGTGGACACCTAGGCGTATGGGCCAGTCTTACATTTCCCGAGTCATTATCTGGGATGAGGTCTGCACAGTCCCTAAAGCAATCTTTGAGACTTTCCTGGGCTTCCTAGAAGAGTGTGGCTGTCAGGTGGTACTATGTGGTGACTAGGGTCAACCACCACCCATAGGGGGCTAGTCATCCCACGACTGACTGTGAGAACATGTAGATTACTATGAGGAGCTCATTATCAATTATCATGCCAGAGATGAGACTCTGCATGAGCTCAAGAAGGCCATGCGTCTTCAGCCAAAGTCCAATGTCAGCCGATGCGAAAGGTGCTCCCTGCATGCCAAGTGGGAAGAGGAGGTTCATGGCCATTCATGCCTGAACTGGCAGCGTTTCGTGCAGCAGTGGAGCCCAGGCAACCTGGTGATAGCCTCCAGGAAGGCAGTGTGTGATCAGGCCCAGAAGCTGTTGTTCAAGCTTCATCAGGAGAAGTTTGCAGACAGACCAATGCCCCATCTCTACCATCATAAAAGACAATTGTAAGCAGAACATCCTGGTTCAGATTCCTGGAAAGCAAGACTATGAGCTCCTAGTACTCGAATGACATCTTTAAGGTTACCACTGAGGCTGCAAAAGCAGCACTGCAAAGTGAACACTGGTGCCTTGGCTATGCTCTGACCATATATAGCTACTGCCAGGGGATGATCCTCCATGACCCCCAAAAAGTCTGGATTATTGATGATTACATGTGGTGGTTAAATCTAGGCTACCTGGCTGTCTCTAGAGTAGAGTATGTCAAGTAGCTGGCATGTGTAGACCTACCACCAGAGGAGGGTCTGAGGCAAGACCCAAGCTGATTGAGAAGGAGCTTCACCATGTTATCACCAAAACACTGGTAGGCTACAAGCATCAGGATAAAGCCAAGCATCATGCCTTCAACCTCAAGGTTGATGATGTCCTCCAACTCAAGTAACAGCAGCAGGACCAGTGTGCTGCATGCAACATCAAGGTGTTCTGGTCCTACACACCCAAGGACACTCAGCAGTGGTCTGTTGACAGGATTGACAACAGCCAGAGGTACATTAGGGGCAATATGTAACTAACCTGCCTGGAGTGCAATCAGACTTGCAGAGACGCCGCTGTGATTTCATGCCTTAGAATGCCATCTGGAGGGAGTCGAGTATTGGGAGGTACCACCTGAAGCTCCTCACACACAAAGGTTCACTTGAGACCTGAGATCAAGTAATATAACACTGGTTTCCTAGTTGTGACAACTGATCTGTCCAGCTGGTGCACATCCACTGACCAGACAGGGTCATTAGCCCTGTGCCGCCCACCTTCCAGCTCTCCAGACACATAGAGATACTGGACCAAGGCATCTGAGGGTATCCATTTCTTATCCAGGTCAACTGGGCTATGAGCAGGAAAAGAGGACTTTTACATCACTGTCTGGGCCTTAATAGCATCCACTGACCTCTTGTGGTGAGCCGTATAATTTCATTATTCATGGCCTTCAGTACAGAGGGCAGCTGCTGCACCCAGTCAGTGGACCTTTCACTCTTGCCTGCAGTCCCAGTGGCAGAGTAAATCATCTTCTGGGCATAGTGGTGTGAAAAGAGCTGCTCAGACAGCATTTGACTAAATCACTTTACAATGTCCTGTGGCCAGTGGTTACATGCTTCATTGCACCTAGCCTCCACTCGGTGCTTAGTCAGCAGCTGTGAGAGAGGACCCATGAACTCTTGGCTGGGGTTGACCTGAATCAGTGTTGGTCACCTGAGGGATCTGCTTTTGTAGATCATGGTGAGCACATCTGCCACCTGGGAGGCCATTTTATCCATCAGTGCTCAGCCTCCTTGTACCAGCTAGCCACATCAACCATTGTGAGTACATACTTGTAGGTGCAACACCCAACATTGTCATGAGGCAACAACCAGACATCTGCCTGGCTGCCTGCTTTTAGGTGGTCCTCATTAAAAGACAGTCTGGGGACATATCTTGGAACAGAAATGCAAATCAGCCATATTACCTGCCTAGACAACCACTTGTGGGCCCGTTCTGTGGAGATCTTGGCAGCATCTGAGAGCTTTTTGATAATGCCAACACTCCACCAGTAGCCCTTGGAGCTGTAATAAACTTGCTTTAGCTTAGCCTCCATGAGCGATGTATTCCAGCAAGCATATAAGCCTCTAACATGCATTACATGCCCTGTCATGCTAACAGGGCAACTGAGCGATTGACGCCTTGAGTGACATTGAACCAGACAAGACCACTGCAGCAAAGTGCCAAACCATGCCTTCATCCCACCGCCCCAATCAAGACTTTTCTGAGTTGTGTCCACCATAGTCCAGGCAAGAGGACCAGGAATTTTGTCACGGTGGGCAGAGTGGCCCACCTCTAGCATGGCATAGTAGAGTTCTTCTTGTAAACTCATAGTTATTGTAAGGCAAGCAAAAACCATGAGCCATGAAATCAATTCACACAAACCCAATCACCAGCATGATACTACCTTTGAGCCCCTTAGCGTGGAAGTGTTAGAATCTTCACGGGTCCACCTGCCTGAAATGAAAATAGCAGTCAGTCACCTCTACTTTCTGGGTACAAAACCCTTGATCTTTTAGCAAGATGCGAGCCGCCCTTTGCCTGAACTTGTCCCAAGGGAACAGGATACTCTGTACCTGTGAGTGTGCCACATCATGCACTTGTACAGTTGCATTCTCCAACAGACTGAAAAGAAGAGACTCCTCACTATTATGGTCATGCCTGCCATACGGTGAGGAGCAGCGGCTGCTGTCTGGCTCTGTCAGTTAGGATGCTCAGTGTCTCACTTGGTGAGCTCTTCGAGCAAGCTCATAGGTAACAAGGGCTGTGGCCCCTAGAACAAGGAAGATGAAAGTAATCGTGCAGTTTTTCTGCTCAGTCGGGGGTACGTAGAAGTCAGTTAGGATGGTCTCAGGCTCCATCAGTGCAAGATTTTTACCAGCAACAAGGTTGTGTTCCCGGATTGCCTTATCCATGCTGTTAAAAGGTATTTTCCACATGCCATGCCGCCCTCATTGATTAAATCCAGGCATTCCTGCCTTTTACACGCCCAGGCAGCCTGTGCTGCCTGAAGCTGTTCAATGGCTTTGTCATGGCATTTGTGCTCTTCATCAACTCCTTTATCTCAGAGGAGGTAGAACAAATATTGGGATCTGCTAAAAATAAGAGTATTGACTAAAGACCCACCTACCAGCATTGCAATTGAAGCCATGTTTTTGAAGGCTATATAGCAGCTGTGTGTGTCTCTAAGTCTACTTCAGGAAGTTAGCAGGCAGGATACTGTGTTTGGTCAACATGTCCTGGGTCGTGTGGGTGACTGCCACAGTCGCAGTTAGCTTGGCACTGTCTTCAAGGTCCAGTAGTCTGAGGTCAGCTGGCTTGATCTTTAGCAGACACTTGTCCAGCACTGAGTAGCCGATGCTCAGGCCACCAACAACAGCACCATGATATGCAAGATTGACAATCTGCTTGCTGTCAGGGGTTGCACTAGACATTGCCATATTCATTGCAGATGAAACAGGTCTACTTCTTGTCTAATACAAGTTCCTGGAGCTGGGAGTGAAGGTGTTTGTTGCATTGTCATTCCAATGGAGATGGCAGGCACAGGGGAAGCTGATGTGTTGTATTTCCAATGGCTCTGCACTTGTGTGGCTTGTGCCATCATTCTTTGCGTCACTCAGTAGAGAGCACCTACTAGTGCAAGGCTGGCAGCTACCTACTCCCAGTGCAAGCTGTCTTGTGCTCACTGTTCTTTCACGTCTTGCAGGCTTGGTACCATGTCTTGCTGAAGGGGTGGCCATTCTGATGCACATTTTTCAACTGCCCTATCCCAATGAGCTGGCACAGTCATTCTGATGGTCTGTGCTTCTGCAGCCGCAGCTAGGAGCTCAGCCTTCCATTTTCTGTTCCATTCTGCCAGCTGCCTGCCGGCAGCAACTTTGCTAAGGTGTTTTTACTATGGTTGTGCTTGTGTGGCTTCTGTCAGAGCTGTTCCTCTGTCAGCTTGCGTTAGCTGGAGCTCTGTAGTTGACTTCTCCTGGGCTTATTCCTGTTGTTTCAATGAAAGTTGTTCCTCCATGTTCATGTTCTTTGTGCTCTTCTTGCTCTTCAAGCTACTTATGTGTCAGTGGGCATGCATGTCCAATTGAACATGTTTCGCTTTTATCAGACCAGCTGCCAACGGTGCAAGCCATATCCCATACTGGTGGTAGCTTTCACAGGAGACCACTGACAAGGCATGCAACATGAACGGATCTGCTGCAGGGTCTGAGGTTAGCTTCCCCTGCTCATCCTTTGAAATTGGGAGGAACATTGCCACAACTCCTGCGTAGAGATGCACAAGGGAGGAACCAAGACTCTTAGTCATCATTGCCCCCAGCCACGCCTCATACCTAGCGTACAGCTTCTCAATTTCCTCATCTGTCAGCTGGCCAACCTCCAGAAGTGAAAGATTATGACCTAGGTACTGCCATGCAGTGCCTCTGGCAACTGGGGCAGCAAATCATGCTCATTATGTCTCTGTGCTGTGCTGTGCTTGCGCCTGCACTCCAGCGGCCTGCACTTGAGCAGTCCCACACTTCTGGTGCAAGACAGAAGTGCCTTTTTTGCGTTCTTCAGATACTTCTGCAAGCAGCACATTGACTAAATCATCACCTTCCATTTTTCATGTTTTGCACCATTGTCACGTTGTTGTTGCGTTTGCCCTGGTATGCAGCTAGTGTAGTATATTAGCCACAGTGGACCTGGCTCTAAACATAGTCTCTTGCCAGGCCCACTAAAAAGAATGTGATGCCAAGCAGTGAGAGGAATTGCTCAGTACTCATAGCAGCAAGTAGTTCAAGGTACATTTTGTGTTTCTCAAGTGACCAATCTATAAGCAGTTGGCTGGTCAGTCTTCAAGATAAGTTTTGAGTGTTTGAATGTGTTCATTGCCTCCCAGAGTTCTGCTCTCTCTTCACGGGTTAGCACCACACCATTTTCCTGCAGGCAGTCCTCAAAGGAATCTCAGTTATTGCTATAGAAAAGGCAAACCCACCTAATCTGCCCCTGCAGGTCCTTGAGAATGCTATTATACTTCTGCATTAGAACTCACACACACTACTCTGCACAGCGACTGCTGAAGGTCAAATTTCTCAACATGTCCTTTCTTTGGTGAGTACAGCCTTGGCTGAGCAGTCATTGATGATATAGAGAGTGGGCTCCCCCATAAACTGGTTGTAGAACATGGGAGGCAGCCATGAAGGTGATTTCAGGGATCAATAAGATAAACTTCCAAATCTTCATATATACACCGGCGCTGCTGGTAGGTCTAGTTCCACTGGAGAAGGCAGATAATCACAATATGCCAGAAATGGCCTTGGTAGCCCACTCCCCCAAAGGGGGCATCTCAAGGAGGCCAAGTGCAAACTCTATTTTCCCCACAGCCTGTGGCTCCACAAAGCAGTCCTTTGTGTGGGTACTTGATCAGGAGGCTGTACAGCATCACAGAACATGGCATGACATTAATACAGGACTGACACAAATCGACCATCCTGAATGTTGAGCTGTGGGTCCATGATCACATATAGATACATGTTCAGTGCACTGACTGCCTCTGCTGTTTTTTCAATCTGGATGGTGATGCCTTCTCTGCTATTCTCCACACGCCTGCAGGGAGTCCTCATCAACTGAACGCATGTCCAGCCACAGGGCATACTTGGTGGTGAGATACTGTGGCAGTGTCACGTCAGCAGGTGCAGGTCCTTCATGGTCATAGCTGTCTCAGCAAGGCAGTCTTCCACCAGTGAAGTGTTTGTGTATCTCAACCCACAGCTGATAGGGGACCATTCCTGAGGTGAACAACTGGTTGGGCACACCCTCGATGGTCACAGTCACTTTGTAGATCTTAGGGTTGTAGAACTTTTCTGGTGGCAGTTGTAGCCCTGATCTCCACCAGCTGAGTCCTCAAACAACATGAGAATGCCCTTCATTGAGTGCGCAGGGGCATTGAGGTTGATGTTCTACATGCTCTGGCTCTTGTCCAATATGATCCAGCAAAGGTGCAGCACCCGATTGTACAGGATCTTCCAGGTGGCCTTGGTACTGCTGGTGGATCTGTCTGGCCAGCTCTGGGTTTGTGACCATGTCATGTTCCAGTGAGATGCTGGTGATGATATACTTGGTGTCGGAGTCTCCAATAGCCTTGACAACTCTGGAGTAATTGTTGAATTTGAACTCATAGCTCAGGCAGCGAGTGAGAAAGCACTGCCTGACAGAAGGGCTTATTGGCTTCCAGCAGCTCAAAGTCAAGTGGAATGTAGAAGCAGTCCCCATATGTGTCAGCCATGGCCTTATCAGCCTCACCATAGACATTGTCATCTGCATTTCCATCCCAAACATGAAGGATGGTGATGTTTGCACTCTGGATGACTTCATACACACATTCTCTCACTCACAGGTCATTTTCCAGAGGTTGGTGTAACAGAAGTTAATGTCTGAGTCATTAAGAGAGAGCAACTTGTTGTCCTCGATCTTCATCACCAGTTTTTTTTCTTTTTCTTCCATCTATTGTTACTCCGTGTCACATCCTCGGCAAACCCCTTCAGACTGCCGCTCCCAACCCCATCGCCCAGCTCCTCCAGGACTTACCTCTGCTGCCGACATCCTCTGCCACAGGACTGAAGCAGGTGCCCAGCCACCAGTGCAGAGCCTGCAAGGGGCAGTCTTTATCCATTGCTGAGGGTGATGTTCCACCTGATTTGCTCACCTTACATTCCTGGAGCCTCAGTGCAAGGATTACATGTGCGTGGTGGCGTGCACGTATGCCTTGGCCTGAACGGCCCTGATCCCCTCCACCTGGCCTAACCCCTAGCTCCCCAGTTGCCCACACTACCATTACACCTCCACATGGTGGCAGTCAAATTCCAGGAAGGCTAACCTCCCCAATCCAGGAAAGGAGAGCTGTCTGGTGGCCGCTCAATTCTCACCCTGCCCTCTCCCCCCCCAGCTGACCCCCATCAACCCGTGCTCATCACTGAACATGGGTCGCCGGTGTGGCAGGAGGTAAGGCACCAGTGCCTCAGCCCACCACACCACCGGGCCTGTCATGACCAGTTTTTTTAACAATGACCCAGCCCAGATTGTTCACCACCATGTGGTCAGTATTGGGGGAGTTGAGTACAACCTTGAAAGCCAGATGAGCAGTGCCAGGCATGACTGCACGTTATGCCCAAGACTGAGGACTCTGACAAGCAGAAGCCGGTTCTGGTTGATAGTACTTGGACTGTTGGTGACCATGATGGTCTGCCTAATGCCCCTGACCCCAAGGGGCTCCTGAAGGCTGTAGTATGGATTCAACTTATGTCCCTATTGCGAGGCCTTGTTTGTGTTTTATGTACTGAACAATAGACATGATCTTTTCAATAGGTCAACACAATGGCGTAAGGTGGATTCAAGTTTGATAATTTTGGGCATGAAGATGAGCCCCTGATCTGTCTGGAAGATGAAGAGGTGGAGATGAATTTCATCGAGCCACCAGATGATGATCAGCACCAGATAGAGCTCTGAGAGGATTCTCTTGCACACCTTCAGGGCAAAAACCTATGAGAGGCATGACTGGAAATCGTTAAATCCAAGATTGATGCTTTCTATGATGCTGTCAAAAACACAGCAGGTTTGCAGCCCATTCTAAAGGACTACTCTGATTTAAGCTCAGAGAAGATGAGTGCATTCTCTATATATAGACAGATAGTGGACGTTTATATCCGACTCACAGACCAGAGAAACCCAAGCCAGTTCCTGGCCCTATCTACAGTTGCAAACAAAATCGAGGAGGGGGGGGGAGTGGGTGCCATCAGGACATAGCTTGGTCTTGAGAATTACAAGACTACTGGTAGTTCAGTCCATACTGACAGGTGAAAAGCGATTTCTGCAATGCAGCAAGCAGCCTTCCAGCAGGCCTGGCACTGGAGAACATACCATTCCAAGACTTCTCTATTATAGCAAAGGAGGCTGAAGTCACAGTGAAGATGCATACTACAAGTTTCACAGATGAGGAGATAGAAGAGATTCTGGGGCACCATCGACAGCCCACCCTTCCCCACGCGAGAACTGACTGCGCTTGATAATGCTCTACAAATAACCAGCACAGAGCTGGTTAACAACTTAGTCAAGCTCTCAGAACTCAACAAGCACATCGCATGAGAGAAAAGAAAGTTAGAGGAGGCTGAGGATAAATTTAGCCCCAGAAGAAATGCAGAACGAATAGGGAGTCTGGAAGATGAGTGTGTCTCTCGTCTTGAAGTGGCAAGTGCCAACTGAGAGGCCCTACAATCGCATAAGACTGTAAATAAAACAAGCATTTCTCATTTCAAATGTTCGACGCTTGCATTGCAGGTGTACTGGGTCTTGCTGGTATGCATTTTTACTATATATTTACCCAGGATAGACCAGATGAGATGCAATATCTCATTTTCAGTGGTGTCCTGCTTTTACACATTTTTAGATTGTATTTACCCAGGATAGGCCAGCTGAGAGACAATATCTAATTTTCAGGGGGCTCCCACATTTTGACCCCAAATTTCCAACAGTCTTTTTATGAACTGAGGTTATGATCAAGACAGGTGGAATTTTTTAAATTCCATCCAAAAGGTGATTTTTCCGTGCAACTGTGAAAACAAGTTTCAGAGGGGGTTTGAAAAATGACACCTGTAATGTTCAGGAGGTGGGGTAACACAAGGGATATGTTAAACCTATAGTCACTCCACACACCCTATGGAAGTACTCCAAGGGTCCATCCTGAGGCCCCTATTGTTCAGCCTGTTCCTGAACACGCTTCCAGAAGCTTGCCCCAGTAAGGTCATCCTATATGCCGATGATGCTGTAATACTCAGTAGCCACTCCAGTATTGAGCTGCTGCAGACTGAGCTGCAATCCACTTTCGGGCTACTGGAGAATTGGTTCCGGTCTCAATAGTTAATCCTCAGTGATAAAAAAAACAAAACTATGCTCATCTCCAGCCACCAGTCAAAAAGGAAATACCAAACCCTCAACATCACCAATCTTAACTCCGATCCACTAGACCAAGTGCACTCCTTCAAATACCTTGGGGCCGTAATTGATGACACCCTCTCCTTTGTGCAACACATTGACATGGTGGTAGAGACCGTCAACTCCAAACTGGGTGCCCTGCATAGGCACTGGAAAGGTCTAACAGACAATGCCCTCAGGCTGTCAATAGCCAGCTCCATCATATCTGTCGTTGACTATGGCTTGGTAGTCTATGGGCTACAACAGCCACAGCACTTAGGAGGGTTGAAACAGCCTTAAATAAGGCCTGCCGACTCCTGCTTAATGCTGACCAGCTCACACACACTTGCGTATTCTATGAGTTGACCAACCAGCTAAACTTTAGTAGCAGAGTCAGCTTCCAAACCTGCCTCATTGGGAAGAAGGCCTTGCTTGACCAAACCCCTCCATGCATCTTGGAAATGATTTCGAAGGCGAACTATTTGTACATGACTAGGAGAAAGGAATTATTACCTCTCAGTGTCCCATTTCGCAAGACTGCTCTTGGTCAACACTCCTTTTTCTACAGAGCACCTCTCTGGCTTAACGAGGTCCCCTCAGCTTCGCTGGCAGCTGCTAACATTAGTGTAACCCCCTACAAATGGGGGTTCATGAAAAGTCTTCCTTGAGCTTGCCTAAATGCTCACTGCCAGGTTGATGTCCAGCATTCTAGCCATATAACGGTTAAAGGTTGGAGAGTGCCGGTAAAGCCTCTGGTTACTGTCTCTGCCTGGTTGCAGTTATAATCGAACTGGGAAGGGGGGCTGAGTGTTTTCATGCTCGAGTCCCGCTCGGACTGCTGGATAATCGCTCCATTTCTGCCATCACTAATTGTGCAGAGGGAGCTCTGTTAGAAGGTGTGCATGCTTACTGATCATCCTTTAGAATAATAATATTATTGTAGTTGTTCTAACATGCCTTCTTTGCAGTGAGGATTTTCTGCCTATCTCCACCATCTTGGTCCTGAACTGCTGAACTGGACCAATCAGTACTTTGGGACTCTAAAATGGGGCTTGCTTGCAGGGGCTGTGTGGAGTAAAAACTGTGGGGATTGTAGTTTTGGGCTCTTGGTGCCTTTTGCTCCTGGAGGGGGAGCCTTGTTGTGACTGACAGCTGAGTCAGCCAACCAAACTGTTTGGATTGTGGGGACATCACCACGCTACCTGCTGTCTGGAGGCAGATCTTGGTTGGAAGCTGATAAAGCAACAGCTCACGTGAGTTGAGCGGCCATTGGAGAATTCACGCGGGAGAACAGTGGAGAGGCCTAAGTTTGGCCTGCTAGTATGCCTGCTGCCCTGAGAGAGAGCGGAGAGGTATTTTTCCAGCCCAATCGGAGAGGGATTACCTGGTACTGTAGGATTTCTTACATATAAATGTCCTGTGTATTGGTGGTGGGTCGTGATTTGGTTCCCCACTGTGTGAACTGTTTTTCTGCCTGCTGGAAGCTGTATCCAGCCCAATTGGAGAGGGAGTACCTGGTACTGTAGGATTTCTTACATATAAATGTGCTGTACATTGGTGGTGGGTCCTGATTTGGTTCCCCACTGTGTGACCTGTGTTCTGCTTGCTGGAAGCTGTATCCAGCCCAATTGGACTGAATCCATGGTTATCTCCATGTGGCCGGGCCTTGCCACATGGACCCTGCCAAACTACCCCACTACACAGAGAAAGCCATCAATGAGAGACCTGCCTGGGGATCAGCCCCCTGCTCCGCATCTGAACAGGAATGATGCTGCGGTGAATCGTGTGGGCCCTGCTTCTCCTGCCACTCCAGATTCACCACCTGCTGTCTCTATTTTTTTATCCCGCCTGTGTCCAGTCTTGGGTATCATGAGTAATTACCAGGGCAGATCCCTGCAACAACATCATAATCTAGTGTGTCTTCTGATTGTCTTGTTGTTTTTTTTCTTTCAGGAACTGAGCCCTCCAGCTCCGGATTACAAATAGTGTGTATTGTGCATCTTGTTTTATTCCATCACAGGGCCCCAACCAGCTGCAATGCCGGCCTACCCCGGGCAATGGTCCTGGCTAGTCCATCTCTTCTCCACCTGGGTACCCAGAGGTTGTAACTGTTTTGGGACTCTGGAGTGCATGCAGAACTGTTTATTTGACAGAGCATTTAAGCAAATCAATCTGATTACGCCCCTCCCTTGTTCGAGCCCCCTGAATAAATCAGATCTAATTGTTCCTGCATTTAACCTGACTGTGGTTCCAGTTTGTACCAAGAGTACCGTGCTGTGGCTATTTGCTGTGTCTAACCTTGTTTTACAGGGGGTCCCCTGGGTCGAGCCAGAGAAACCAGCCCAGGTGGTAAGTGCAAACTGTGGGGGTACTTGTGAAGTGTATCAGTGCTATTGTGAAAGTGACTATTGGGTGTTGTTCTGGCCACTAGCAGGGAAACAGCGGGGTTACAGTGTCCCAGAGGGCTGTGCCCTGGTTAGCTTGACCACTATCAACCCTGACCTCCGGGTGGAGGCACCCGTTTCAGAACTCAGGCCCCTTAACCTGCTATTAGCCAAGCAGGCAGGGGTAGTAGCCCTTGGGATAGTGCCACCTAGGAGTTACATCCTGGAGGTACCACTGGGATCAGCACCCCCCTAGTGGCCAGAATCATGAATTATTGTCAAACCTAAATGGCTACCCCAACAGAAGTGGCTGTACTCCAGTTGGTGGGGTGGTTTATAGGGCAAGAGATTGACCCCCACAACACCCTGCTTATATTAGATATTCCCCTGAGCATTGGTAAAGACACTGTAGAAGGGGTAGTTTCCAAAGTTGAATGTTTAACAAACGCTGTGGGGGTGGGGCGTCAGGCTGACTTGACCGCCCAAACTTTCATGGCCTTAGCAGAATGCAGTGATCCAGTGGACAGTTCCAAAGTGCCATGGACTACTGCCTCAGAAGGGGGCCCAGCCGTCTGGAGAGTGATAACAAAAGACAGTAAAGACCCTGGGGAGGATGAGCTCCCACCATTATCTGAGACTTTTGAGGAGAAAGTTGCTAAGTTGTTGCTGGAGGAAGGGAAACCCTAGAGGACTTTAAGAAACTGTTCCTGCCACATGGGGTGTTCATTCCCCAACACCCTCTCCCCCTCCAGCACCTGATACTGCCCCGCCTTCTGTGCCCATGCCAATGCTGGCCCCTATATCTGTACCTGTCATTAGTCACGACTCCTACCAGAGGCTGAGAATCTTCTCGGGCACCCTCCCCACTCCCCAGAGGGAGGACGACTGGGAGACCTGGATCGACTATGTTGCCCTCTTGGTACCCGAGTAGCAGTGTGTGGAGGCTGAGAAGCGGAAAAGAATCATAGAAAGTTTGAGGGGTCCCGCCCTCGAAGCCATTAAATTTGAGATCCACAAACCCTGATGCATCTGCTCAGACATACCTATCGGCACTCGAGGGCAATTTTGGGAGCATTGAGTTAGGGGAGAATTTGATGTGGAAATTCCAAGGTACCAAACAATGGAAAGGGGAAAGTTTGTCTGTGTATGTTACTCGTCTAGAAAGAGCTTTGCAGAAAGCTTACCGGAAAGGTTGGGTAGCCGGCAGTGACTTGAACCATGCGAGATTGGGGCACATACTGCAACATGCAAAGCATTCTAAATTGCAGATCCTCCAGTTAAGGCTCCAGGATAGGAGAGGTAGCCCACCTGACTACTGTGACTTGATAAAGGAACTCCAGGAGGTTGAAGGTGATGAGGGAGATTGTAATTATGGGGTAAGTGCAGTCCAAGTGATCATGGCACCGGAAGGCCCTTCCAAAATGAAGAACACTAAGGGTGTCCCACCATGGGCTAAACGGCAGGGAGATGAGTTGCTGAAGGAAGTCAGAAAGGTACAACCGGATGGTCTCACTGAGGTGTCCCCTGTTGACAAAGACCCTGGCCCCAGTCAGAACGTGACTGCCATGGGGGCAGGTGTGCATCCTCAGGTATCTGCTACTGAGGGTGGTTTTTTGGCTGAACTCAAGGAATTGACTGCCACCCTAAAGGAACTTTTGAGACATGGCACACTACCAGCAGGAGCCAGACCACAATCTCCCATCGGTGCTCCTGCATCCCCAGCAATGTTCTCTCCAAGGATGTCCCGAGAGCCTGTCATTTGTCACAGTTGTGGTAAGGATGGTCACACGAAGGGGGAATGCCGTTCTCCGAAGGACTTAGAGAGAGTAGTGAACTGGCTTCAAGGGGAGCTTCGGAAACCAAATCAGTGGCCAGGGGGTGCATGAAATGACCACGGTGAAGGCTTCGGACATCCTAACTCAAACCTCTTTGTGGCTAAATCATCTGTCCAGGCCTCTGCTGCTGTCTCCCCCGACTGAACCGAAATAGTGGGCCCTTCAATGGAGACTACTGTGGCTGTAAATGGTATTCCTACTCAGGCTGTGCTTGACAGTGGGTCACAAGTGACCACTGTATTTCAGGACTGGTATGACAAATACTTACCCGATATGCCACTACAATCCCTGGAAGGCCTACATGTGAGGGGGCTGAGCGACAAGTCTTATCCCTACTTAGGATATGTCTGCCTTTGGTTGTCTTTTCCTGCAACTGTAACTAGTGTGGAAGCGCAAGTAGAGACACTGGCCCTAGTGTTTCCCCCACCAGACTGTATGATGGGGTTTCCCTGTTAACTGGAACAAACGCATACATGTTTGGGAGGCTAGCACAACTCTGTCATGAGAAACCAGAGCAATGGACTGGAAGGGCTCTAAGAATTCCGGCTCTGATCAAGAGGGCCTATGATATGCAACAGAAACCCGAGGAAGTAGACCACAATGAACCAGTGGGGATTGTGTGGAAGAAGGATCCTGACTCAATGATACTGGTCCCTAACACGCAGTGTACCATTCAAGGGAAGGTCCGCCTCTGGAAAGAGGTCAAGAACAAAATACTGATGTTGGATGCGCCAGGTGATGGAAAATTGCCAGAAGGATTACTGGTGAAACCCAGCATCTTGCCTGCTCATGCCCATGCCTACCCATGAGGAGTGATAGTCCAGATTCACAATGTGTCAGATCGGGAGATCCGGGTGAACAGAGGGTGCACCCTAGCTATGGTACACTATGCAGACACTGCAGTGTTGCACAGCAACAAGCACCTTGGCAAGACAGAGAGAGTGACTACAGACTTGTTTGATTTTGGTGACTCCCCGTTGCCAGCAGAATGGAAGACTAAAATTAGCAAGAAACTCACCCAGAGAGACCAAGTGTTTTTATTGAAGGAATGGGACATGGGATGTGTCCAGGGTGCAGAACATCACATACGCCTGCACAATGAACGGCCATTTCGAGAGAGGTCTCGACGCCTAGCCCCAGCAGACATAGATGATGTGAGAAGACACCTGCAGGAAATGCTCGTGGCTGGTGTGATACAAGAATCCAGGAGCCCATATGCTTCTCCCATTGTGGTTATGCGTAAGAAGAATGGGTCTGTGAGAATGTGTGTTGATTATTGAACCCTGAACCAGCGGACCATCCTCAATCAATACACCATGCCCCGTATACAAGATGCTCTGGATTGTTTGAATGGGAGTAAATGGTTCTCAGAGTTGGATCTTCGCAGTGGATACTACCAGATTCCGATGGCCCCGGAGGACCATGAAAAGACAGCCTTTATCTGTCCTTTGGGGTTCTACGCATTTCTGAGAATGCCACAGGGGATATCGGGTGCCCCAGCCACCTTTCAACGACTGATGGAATGTGCGGTGGGAGATATGAATTTGCTGGAATGCCTGGTGTACTTGGATGATGCCATTGTATTTGGGAGCTCCTTAGAGGAACATGAGAACCAACAGTTTAAAGTACTAGACCGATTGGAAGATTATAGCCTCAAGCAGTCCATCGGCAAGTGCCAGTTTTTACAAACATATGTGAAGTATGTGGGGCACATAGTATCTACAGAGGGAACAGAGACTGATCCCAGTAAAGTTGAAGCCCTGACCACCTGGCCCCAGCCTCACAATTTGAAAGAACTACAGTGTTTCTTGGGGTTCTGTGGTTACTACCGCAGGTTCATAAAAATGTATTCAAAGGTGAGTTGCCCCCACTTGAATCTTACTCAGGGTTACCCTCCTACCAACTGGAAATACAAAAAAGGGGCCATTAAAGAACTAGACAGAGTATACTTTCACCCAGGTGAACTCTTTGGGCCCTGCTGGATGCCTGACTGTGAATCAGCCTTCAATGAAATCATATACCAGCTCACCCACGTCCCCATCCTTGCCTACTGTATGCTGATCCCACCAAACCCTATGCGCTGCATACCGACGCTAGTCTGCAGGGTCTAGGAGCTGTGCTATATCAAGACCATGAGGATGGTTTGAGACCAGCGGCATTTGCCAGTAGGAGCCTGACCCCATCAGAAAGAAACTACCTTGAGCATAAGTTGGAGTTTCTTGCGTTAAAATGAGCCATTGTTGACCAGTTTCATGAATACCTTTATGGGGCAAAGATATTGATGAGGACTGACAATAACCAGTTGACCTATGTGCAGACTTCAGCTAAGTTAGACACCACTGGGCACCGGTGTTTTTCTGCATTATCTACCTATGATTATGCTGTCAAATACAGACCAGGTCTGAACCATATTGATGCTGACGCCCTATCATGGAGGCCCACTTCTAAGAGTGATTGAGTCAGGCTGTCTGAACCTGACATCTGAGCATTGTGCCAGAAGTTTGATACAGATGATCAGATGTCTGCAGACACAGTGGACTGCTTAGAAGATTGCTTGGGCCCTTCTGATACCTGCATACCGGCTGCCTACTGCCATTTCTCTGCTCTAGATATTAGTGCACTACCGCAATTTGACAATGACAGCCTTCAGTGGGCTCAATCCCAAGATCCTATGTTTCAGCCAGCACTTGATGCCCTGCGCGAAGGGAAGGATGTGTCCAGGGTGCGTTCCTCTGACCTGCGAACTGCTTTATTGTTTAAAGAAGTCCCCAGGTTGAAGCTGCTCAATCAGTTATTGTATAGAGAGACAGTAGATCACAGTGGCAAAGTAGACAAGCAACAAGTGGTCCTGCCCACGGCCTTTAAAGATTTGGTACTGAGGTCCCTCCACAATCATATGGGCCACCTCGGTATTGACAGGACCCTTGACCTAGTATGATCTCAATTCTAGTGGCCCAAAATGGGGGCCAATGTTGAGCACCATGTGAGGACTTGTAGTCACTGCCTGCAGAGAAAAGCCCTGCCTCAGAGGGCTGCCCCCCTGGTCAACATTACCACCAGCTCCCCAGTGGAACTAGTCCGCATAGACTTCTTGTGTTTAGAGCCTGGTCAGTGAAACACTGGCAATGTGTTAGTGGTTATGGATCATTTCACATGGTATGCACAAGCTTTTCCCACCAAAGATCAAAAGGCATCTACTGTGGCCAAGGTGCTAGTGGAGAATTTCTTTGTCCACTATGGTGCCTCCCAGCGGATTCATTCTGATCAAGGCAGAGACTTTGAGAGTCAGCTAATCAAAGAAATGCTCTCTCTGTGAGGGGTGTGGAAGTCAAGAACCACTCTCTATCACCTGCAGGGGGACCCTCAACCAGAACGATTTAACCGAACCCTGCTAGACATGCTAGGTACCCTCCACCCAAAACACAAGCATAAATGGAGCCAGCAGATTAGCACCTTGGTACATGCATACAATTGTATGAAAAATTATGCTACCGAGTTCTTTCCCTACAGCCTCATGTTCGGGAGAGAGGCCCGGTTGCCTGTTGATGTCTGTTTTGGGGTCTCTCCAGATGGGGTCAGAGCCAAAAATTACCTACAATATGTAGAACAATGGAAAGCTCAATTGAACCATGCCTATCAACTGGCCTAGACAATGGCCACCAAAAGAAATCTAGCCAACAAAGAGAGACATGATAGAAAAGTTAAGGCCCAAGAGCTTTGGCCTGAAGACCATGTGTTGTTGTGAAATTTAGGACTGCATGGTAAACATAAAATTGCTGATCAATGGCACCATCTTCCCCATGTAGTAGTTGGACAATTGGATGATTTACCAGGGTACAAAGTGCACGCCGAGAACAACTACAAAGTCATCAAGACCATGCACCATAACCACTTGCTACCTATCGGCCAAGTCATGATTGAGGCTGAACCCCCCGGAATTGAGCCCCCTGGGCCAGTGACTCATGCTGCTGCAAGAAATAGACAGAGTCGACCTACCCTAATGGTCACAGATTTAGGGTTTACTCCGAAGCCGGCCCAGAATGATAGTAACTGTCAGTCCACTTTTGACGAAAATGAGTGGGACCATGCCTATTAACCCTCTTATGAACTGAGTCAGCTGTTTTGAGGTAACCCCATGATTAATTGTGGGGATGAAGCTGGGCCTTCTGGACTGCCTAACCCCCTAGCTTTGTCCTTGGAGTCAATGCTCCCTGAAAGTGAAGTGCAAAGTATCACGTCTGAAGATGCTGAGTCTCTGTGTATTGTGGAACTGTATGATTTGCCTGAAGAAGGGGCTGATGGTATGAGTCTTTCTGGTGATGTGCCAGAACTTGAAGAACTCTATGAGAGTGCTGAAAAACCCCCTTCAGTGCCCCAGCCTATTCAAAATGAGCAAAGTGTTGTAGAAACAGAGCCTACAGAGCAAGGAGCTGACAGTGCTCCAAGTTTGGACATGCTTACCCAGGCAGAGGCACCCCTCACAAGTGATGAAAGTTCCAGGACCAGTGTTGAGAGTACAGAGACTGTGGTTGTTCCCCCCAAGAAGAACTGGCCGAGCTGTCAAGCCTGTCATACTCTTCAGTTATGATTCTCCCGGGAGGCCAGTGGATTTGCCTCTCAATGTGGTCCACAAAGGGGTTTATGTTTCCCAGAGCTCACTGCCCAAACTGAGCCTAAGTACCAATTCCAGGTTGATTGTTCTGCCTTCTAAGTATGGTGCCCCTGCCCCCTCTAGCCCCAAGTTAGCCGACAAGGAAGGGCCCCCCGACAATGTTTAATGTACAAGAAGTTATTACATGAATCTGTATAGTAATGTGTAAATTACCTGTGTGAAATATTCATGGTGTGTTGTCGGAATGGATATAGTATTATGAAGTGTAGAGAATATGTATAGTAAAAGTATAAGTTTACGCTGACTAATGCATCAGATGTTACTTGCATAATATGCTAGTGGTATAAATGTATAGTGTAATTTGCATTTGCAAATATTGTGATGGTACCGACTTGATGCGGACACCAAGTTTTCTCCAGGCAGGGAAGGGTGTAACCCCCTACAAATGCGGGTTCACGAAAAGTCTTCCTTGAGCTTGCCTAACTGCTCACTGCTAGGCTGGTGTCTGGCATTCTAGCCGTATAACGGTCAAAGGTTGGAGAGGGCCTGTAAAGCCTCTGGTTACTGTCTCTTTAAGGATTGCCTGGTTGCAGTTATAATCAAACTGGGAAGGGGAGGCTGAGTGTTTTCATGCTTGAGTCCTGCTCGGGCTGCTGGATAATCGCTCCGTTTCTGCCATCGCTAATTGTGCAGAGGGAGCTCTGTTAGAAGTTGTGTGTGCTTACTGATCATCCTTTAGAATAATAATAATATTGTAGTTGTTCTAACCTGCCTTTTTTGCAGCAAGGACTTTTCTGCCTATCTCCACCACCTTGGTCCCAAACTGCCAAACTGGACCAATCAGTACTTTGGGACTTTAAAATGAAGCTTGCTTGCAGGGGCTGTGTGGAGTAAAAACTGTGGGGATTGTAGTTTTGGGCTGTTGGCGCCTTTTGCACCTGGAGGGGGAGCCTTGTTGTGACTGACAGCTGAGTTAGCCAACCAAACTGTTTGGATCGTGGGGACATCACCACACTGCCTGCTGTCTGGAGGCAGATCTTGGTTGGATGCTGAAAAAGCAACAGCTTGCGCGAGTCGAATGGCCGTTGGAGAGTTCACATGGGAGAGCTGTGGAGAGGCCTAAGTTTGGCCTGCTAGTATGCCTGCTGCCCTGAGAGGGAACGGAGCAGTATTTTTGGACAAAATCCGAGTTGTGAGCCATTGACTTGTACCAGGCTCAGTATCTGAGGAAGACCGTAAATTTTGCTGAATGTGATTGGCCTGTCAGGAGTTCCAGCCCAATCGGAGAGGGATTACCTGGTACTGTAGGATTTCTTACATATAAATGTGCTGTGTATTGGTGGTGGGTCGTGATTTGGTTCCCCACTGTGTGAACTGTGTTCTGCCAGTTTATACCAGTCCTGAACCAGTGAACCTCTCCTCCCAGTATCAATTGAACCACTCCTCCTGGTACCTTTGAAACACTCCTCTCTACCAGTTTGTACCTCCCTCTGCCTCAATGCCCTCTCATTACCTCTCTCATACCTCCCCACTCCCTATTTGCATCTCAGACAATGCCCTCTGGGCTTCACCTTGTAATACTTTGCCTCCACTACAATCATCGTTAGCAGAGCTCTGCTACATCTTACTCCTGCCTTGTTTAGAGTTTTTTTTTTAATAAGATGTAACTTCTTGTCCGTAATTACCTAAATAGATTTAGATTTGTAACCCAATGTTTGTTAACTTAATGTGACTGTATCGTGTGTCTAAGTTTGTATGACGTGGAACCTTTGTAAAAGAGTCCTGTACTCAAAGGTTGCTTCTGAACCATGAAATAAATAAAAGAAAAATAAAATAAATCAATAAAAAAATACCCTATTCTAACCAACTACCCATGCCCCCCAGCCTCCATTCTTCCCCACATCCACCTTAGTGACTCTTAGGTCTGCCCACCCCTTCTCCTCCCCAACCACTTCCTCCACTTACTCATTCTTTCTCATTCTAAAGCCGCTAAACTAATCTCCTTTTCCAAAATGCTTATCATCCTCCTCCTGCTCTCTGTAGATGACATAGAATCAAACCCCGGCCCATCCCCTCCTAGTACCACACACATCCCCAGGGGTTTGAAAATTTCCCACCTCAATATCTGTAACCTTCTCCCCAAACTCACACTCTCCAGCCAAACATGCTAAACTTGAAGCTGGATATTATGGTACTTTCTGAAACCTGGCTGGCCCATAATATTAGATGCCACTCTCGAGACTCAAGGCTACTTTCTCATGAGACAGACAGGACAGACCTAGCAAGGGTGGAGGTATTGCTATGTACTGTATATCTCATCCAACCTTCAATACTCTCCTGTCCTGTCTCTCTCATCTCCCTCCCAATACGAACTCCTCACAATTAAGCTATCCCTTCCCTGTACACTGCCCGTATTCATTGCAGGCATTTATTGTCACCCTGGTCTCCCATCATCAACCATAATAGAGCTCTTCACATCCATCACCTCTCATACCACCTCGGGTGACTTTTACCTTTACCTTTTAGGTGACTTAAATGTGGACTGGTTCTTGTGTGGCACCTCCAGTATATCCTCCAAAATAAAGTCTCTAAACCTGATTCAATTAATCACCTCTCCTACCTGGCTCAACCACACGTCCCCAAAATATACTCTAATTGCCTGAGCCCTCACCTCCGACCCCCACCATGTAACTGCCTCCAATATTCTCCAAGACTCCCTTAGCGACCACCACATGATTTACTGCATCCGCAAAGTCCATCAGCCCAAAGCCCCCCCCCCAAATGGATCTATCTACGCTCCTTTCACTCCCTAAATGTGTATCCCCGACTAAATGACCTTTGTCAAGCTGACTGGTCCACCATCTCTTTGGAAACTTCCATCAATGCTGTACTCAGCACCTTCCACTCCAGATTTATGGAAATATGGGATAGGCATGCACCTATTAAGTTAACCAGGGTCAAAGGATCTCACCTCCTCTGGATCGCTGCTGAGCTGCTGGCATGTATGCGAACAAGAAACCAGGCCTGGAAGGCCTATATACAATACAGAACTCCCATTCTTCTCCTCCATTACAGGCAAATTCAAAATGCCTGTAGGAAGGGCACTAGATATGCCAAGGCAGATTATTTCTCGTCATTCTTTCAGGCCAACGTAAACCACTTTTCCAAGTTTTGGAAGATAGTTAAATCTCTTTTCTCACCTCCCTCTAGTCCTCTGATCCCAACTCTTTCCAATAGTCCTGAAAGTATCTCTGATCCCCCAACCGTTGCAGCTACTTTCAATTCTTTCTTCACATCTTGTGCCTCCTTGTTACTCTCCTTCCTTCCCACCTGTATGTCTCCTGCCTCTCCAGTCCCCCCTGCTGTTCTCAACCCTTTCACCTCTGACCAATCTTTCTTCTCTCCTATTACACAAAATGATGCCCTTAAGACCCTCCTATCCTTAAATCCCTCCAAAGGCAAGAGCCCAGATGGCCTAGACCCCAAATTGCTCCACCTCTCCACACCTGCTATAGCCACTCCTCTGGCCTCTCTTTTCAACCTTTCTTTTTCCCTATCCTCAGTTCCCACCACTTGAAAACATTCTACTGCCATCCCCTCCCCAAAGGTGGCAATCCCACCTCCCCTGGGAATTATCGCCCTATCTTTCTACTCCCAATCCTAGCCAAGCTTCAGGAATGCATCGTTCTTGCCCAACTTACCTCCTACCTTGACTCCACCACATTTTTTCACACCATTCCAGTCTGGCTTCCACAAATTCCACTCCACCACCACCACCTCCCTAATACACCTCACAGACTCCATACTTTCCAAGATGGATCTGGGTCACATAATCTATGCCATCTTTGTCAATCTGGCAAAAGCCTTTGACACAGTATCCCACTCTCTTCTCCTCCAAACACTCACTGGGGCTGGTCTGAACCCCACCGCCGCCACTTCGTTTCACTCCTACCTAACAGGCAGAACCCAGCCTGTTAAGATTGCCTCCTCCCCCCTCTCCTCACCTCTCCCTATCACCACTGGAGTCCCACAGGGCTCTGTATTTGACCTGATATTATTTTCCAATTTCCTTAATGACCTCCCTTCTGCCTGCTCCACTACCCAAATCCATATGTATGCTTACGATACCATCCTCTACATGTCTAGCACATCTCACATTGATGCCCAGACTAGACTGAAACAGGATTTCACCAAGGTTCAGAAATGGTTCCAGGTGAATCAGCTGTTTCTGAATGCTAAAAACAGTCTACATGTCATTTTGCACCAGACAGAGACTATCTTTCCTTGAATATCCCCCAGTGTTCCACATGCTGGATGGTACTCTGATTGCAAATGTCACTTCCTTCAGATACCCTGGAGTCTGGCTAGATCGCTGTCTGGATTTTTCAGCTCATATGGATGCAATCCATAAAAACCTACACCTCAAGCTTGGTGCCTTATATAGAAACAAGGACTGCATTCCTCCATCAGCCCGGTGCGCTATTGTGTAGAAAATGATCCTTCCCACCTTTGACTATGCAGACGTAGTCTACAGTGCTGCCCCTAAAACTACCCTGGCCAGATTGGACACCCTTTTCAATTCCTTCTGCCGCTTCATACTATCCTGCCCCCCCCCTTGCACTCACCACTATAATTTCTACTTAGCCACATCCCTTCCTTCACTGGAATCCAGGCGCTTGGCACACGCTGCTACTTTCATGTCCAAATTCTGGAATGAGAATCTCCCCACCTATCTTTTCTCTGTCATCTCTGCCCCACCACTGAGCTCATACTCACTTCGAAACTCTGACTCTTGATCTTTCGCCATTTGTCACCACTCAAACTCTGCTGGCCAATCTGCCTTTTCCTATCGACATCCTACACTTTGGAATGCCCTCCCCTCTAATATCCATTGTGCGCCATCTCCCAAAGCCCTCTCTTCACTATCGCATGTATATGCTGTATGTCCCACTCCTGCTTCTGCAAAATCCAATGACCCTGGCTGAGCCGAATCTCCATCCCACCTAATGGCCTTTGGTCCCTCCCTTATCCCTCCTTGCCTAGTCAAGGCTCTGCCCGTATAAAGCACTTGAGATTGTCTCTGAAATGTTCACTATGTCTATTCCCTATACTGTCATGTATACACTGGTATTCTCAGGTTACAGATTGAAGCCTGTTAATATAATTTATTTATTTTATTTATTTAGTTTTTGTTGACCGGGTAAGTGCACTAGACAAATCCTGCCTATTTTCAGGCACGACCCGGGGGGGAGGGGGATACAGATGAATGCCAACTGACCATGAACCAGATTAAGCTGTTGGTGGTATTTTTAGTGAATGAGGGAAATTTGGCCAGGACACCGGGGAAATTCCCCTACTCTGTCAGAGGGGATTCCCTGTCCAAGATGGAGGACGCTCTGCTGCCTGCAGTTGCTGGAGCTGTGGAGACAGGAGACCTGGTCTCGACTCCTGTCTCTGTACCTGAGGAGACCACGACTATTAACCGGATTACTATACCTGTATCTTCAGTGTTGGAAGATGATTTACAGGAGGCGCCTTTTGTTCCATGGATGGTTCATTTTACGGAGGTTGGTCGGCTCCGGCTCGAATGCTTAGGGGGAACGCAAGAGACGCACACTTCCTTAGACTCGGAACCTTTGAGTCGGGAAGTGCCTGTACCGCACGACCGCTTGATGGAGGCGGACCCGCTGTAGCACGACCACGAGATGGGCTTGCAGCAGAAACTCGTGAGTAAGCAGCAAGACGGTGTGCCTCTGGCTATGACAGGCACTTTTGTTACAGTCCCCGAAGACCTGCCTGGAGTCTCTGAACAGGTGCCTCATCAAGCGTTTGCAGCAGCTGTCTCTGGCAATTCTTTTGCGGTGGATGGATCAGTGAGTACTTTTTTGGCGGTGAGCCCCACCCTCTGTATCCCAGGCTGGTGTTATTTCCCAGTCCTCCTATTCAGGCAAACCCTACTGTCACCCTGCATGGTCTGTAGATGAGGCGCTTGGGCGGCAGGATGGGTGCAAAGACCCCAAGGTGGGTTCCTGAGTCTTGGGGCCGTCCCCAATACGATCCCCTCGGACTGTGCAAGACATGATATTGGATGGGGGAGAACAGATTCCTCAAACTGTGACTGACCCTCTGGACCTTCCTACTGAGCTTTGTCTGACCCAAAATCCAGTCCTGGACCTTAACAAGGTCCCTGCTACACAGACTCTTCCCGGTTCAGACCCTATGGCAGAAGGGACCTCTGCCACTGTTCGACCTCCCTTTCCTCGAGCTGGGTCAGCAAGGTCTTTCTCTTCTTTGTTTAAGTTTCCTGTTCTGGCAGCTAAACATCATAACGCTGTTCGGCTTTCTTATAGAGGTGGGCTAGCGGACCCCCCTTGACCGTGTGTATGTGGCCAGAACACTGTTAAAGGATTCAATGAAGTTTTTTGCACACGAAATATATGCCCTAATACATGTCTCAGGGGAACTAACTTTTGACATTAGTTTTCAGACATCTCGTGGCCTTGACCGTTTTTGGTCCAAATATCACATATTGTGTAACACTGCTCTATGGACCCCATTTCAGGCTATACCCTTTCAAAACCTGTCTCAAGATAGTCACTGTTATGTTTTCGTAATGAGGGAGTAGATGTTCCAATATTGTTTATTGGTTAAAACAACGTTGTACTTTTACAAGGTCAGCCAGAGGCTATCTTGGACTCTGAAAACATATGGACAGGGGTTGGAAATTTAAAGTCATGTTGAATGTTTCTGAATCTGGACCAGTGCACTTACCAAATTCTTTTTTAGGTGGATAGAGGAGTCTATTTTACCCTGGCCAACCCAAAGCGTGTTATAGATGCGGGATCCTCACATCTGAGCAGTGCGTGCGATAAGATCAAATGTCATAACTGTGGTGAAATGGGTCATGTAGGTATGCATTGTCTGAACGATTGCAGGTGTAATCTATGTGGACGAGATGGGCCACACATTTCAATCCTGTCCCTGGGCTGCACATACCAAGGTAACACATGATGGGGGTGTGGATCACGTATGTAATTACTCAAGCCCAGAAAGCTCGCCTCAAGACTACATTGGTAGCCCCCTCTATAGAGGTGACTCCCCTCCCTAAAGCTTTGGCCTTGGAAACCTCCTGTAGTACTGTACCTCTGTCAGTCAACAAGGCTCCACCCGGGAAGGTACTAAATTCAGTCACGCCCTATGGGCTAGGAGGATGTGATGCAGGTCCCGGGACCTGGTACTATGCCTCCCTCGTGAACCTGCTAAAGTAAAATGTCGTAGGTCATTACGATCTGGTTCCCGCACCTTATCGTCCCCTCCGAGGGCCTGCGCTGCACCTTCCATTGCACTATCTAATGCTTTTGAGGTGCTTCAGTCGATATTGGATGATGCAGGTGATGAATCTGACTCTTCCTCTTTCGCTTCTTCCCTCCCTGAAGGTCTTGAAGACTCTGAAATTCAATTAAGCTCTGGCCTTTCACAAAAACGGAAGGCCAAGGTTAGACTGAAAGGGACTAAGGTAGCTGGAAAGAGAAAAACTTGATAGTGCTGGTTACTTTATTTTGTGAGCTGCCATGTCACATTTTACCTGTCATACTGTCAATGTCAATGTCAATAGTTTGAAACGTGTGTACAAGAGACGGCTGGTATTTTCTTTTTTGAGGCTTTTGCCATTTGGGATATTTCTTTTACAGGATACGAGATTCCATACTGTGCAGGAGATCCAACTGGCTCAATGAGATTGGCTTCTGGGTCCTTCCTTTTGGTCAATATGCCAAGACTCCTGCTCTGGTCTTGGCATTTTAGTTAATATTCCTGAGTTTAGGCTTTTGAAGCTGTTTGATTTGGCCCCTGGTAGAGCTTTGATTTTGGATTTTTTGCTTGGGCAATGCCCGTATCGGGTGGTAAATGTCTATGCTTCCCAACTGAAAACTGAGCGGATAGCTCTTTTTGATTTAATTAGCGTTATTTACATTCTTCTTTCCGAATCATATTTTCTGGTGACTTTAACTGTGGCCTTAGTCTTCAGGATAAGAGTTCTTTTGCTACCACTAAGAAACTGTATTGTGACTCTCTCGTACTGAGACGCATAATTCGTACTGCCCGTTTGACGGACTCTTATTTTTCTTTCACAAAACAGCATACTCCCACATTTCAGAAGGGTAGGTTGGCCACCTGCATTGATTTTATTTTTACATCCAGTATTTTTTAAGTTACTTTGGCTGTAGTGCAGGCGGTAGCCTTTTCTGACCATAAGCTGCTTTCGGTTAGTTTTGGATCTCCTGCTAGTTGTGGTAAAGGGCCGGGTTTCTGGAAATTTAATATTTCCTTATTACAGGTACCATTATTTCAGCAAACCCTTTTGTCATTTATTCATGCCCGTAAGTCTGTATACCCCATGTATGATGATCCAATACAGTGGTGGATGGATACGAAACGTACTCTAACTAGTATGTTGAAATCCTATAGTCGGTCAAAAAGCAGGTCTGAATATCTTGTATATTTACAGAAGAGGGCTCATTTTCAGTCTTTACTGTCACTAGCATACTTGACGGGGCAGGATCTTGTGCAGCAAATACAATTAGTGCGGCAAGACATGTTGGATTTCCAGTCTAAACAGTCGCAACAACTGTACCACCAACATAGCTATGCAGTGAAAGGTACCCGGGAAATAGTTTGCCCGTTTGAATCTAACTATCATCAGATTGCCCATAGATCAATGTCAAGTCTAATCAATTCAAATGGAGATCTTTGTACTTCTCATTCGGATATATGTCAAATTGTTACTGACCATATGACTGCATTGTTTTCCCCTCTACCTACTGTGTCAGTGGACCTGAGACAATAGTACGGTGCCCTTGATGTTCCCTCTCCCTCCTTGCAGAGTGTAGAATTTGCATGCCAACCCTTCACGGAACAGGAAATTCGATTAGCTATATCCTCCTCCTTGCCCCTACGTCGGACCCCTGGTCCGGACGGCCTCTCTACTGCCTTGTATAAATTTTTGGGGGAACACCTCCTTCTGGAATTGACCTCTGTGTTTGTCTCCCTTCTTGCCTCTGAACATATCCCATTGGAGTTTACTACGGGCACATTGATTTATGTATATAAACGGAAAGGTGACATTAAGTCCCTTGACAACTGGCGCCGCCTTTGCATGTTAAATACGGATTTTAAGATATTGACGAAACTTATCACACAACATTTGCTCGGGTTGGCTGAAATAGTTATTCATCTGCCCAATCCTGTTCTCTACCTAACAGGAGAATTTCTGATCACTTGATTCTTCTCCGTGAACTATTTTCGCGGGTTTATCGGACTCTGTTTCAGGGCTTATTGTTTCGTTGATCAAAGGCTGCCTTTGACTCTGTTAACCATGATTTTCTATGGAATGTATTGCATTTCCTGCACATTCCTGATAAGATGATTCGCTGGATTCAGACACTTTATAAGACGGCACGTTGTTCCGCTGATTAATGAATGGGCCGATGATCCGGTGAAGCGGGGAGTTAGCCAGGGTTGTCCACTGAGCCCTCTATTATATGTTTTTTTTCTGGATGTGTTGCTTGACGTCTCAATGCCCATCCCCAGATTCGCTTCATCTCGTGGTTCGGCACTACGATTGCCATTCTCAGCGCATTGCATATGCTGACGATGTGTGTTTTCTAGTAGCTGACGAGGCTTCGCTGTCTCTTCAGGAATGTTCTTTTTGGTGCATTTTCTGGAGCAAGTATAAACTTTGGTAAGAGTATGGGGATTTGGTTGTTCATCCTCCAACTCTTCGGATACTATTGGTCCTTTACATATAACAAAAGGCCGAATCCGTATACTTGGTGTTTATTTCGGGACGAGAGATTCTGATTCCTTTAACTGGGAAGAGAAGTTGAAACAGGGCAAGAGCTTGGTGACCTCTTGGAACAAGGGTCAGATTGGGAAGAGAAAACGTGTTTTTCTGATCAAAACCTATCTTCTCTCTCTGTTTTTATATTTAAGTTATGTTTTTCTTATCCCAAAACAGCTGGAAACGATGGTATTCAGCTTATTTTTTCAAGCCCTATGGGGCAGCCGGTTGAATCCGATAAAGAGGAATATTACTTACTTGCCTACCTTTGAAGGCGGTGTCCAGATGATTAACCCGTGTTTTCTTTACTAGCATTTTCCTTTCGGCCAATCTCATGCCTTTACTGGTGAACACTCAGAGAGGGTGGGAAGAGTGGTTTTATGACTCCTGTAGGTATTGGTTTCATATGTGGGAACATAATTCTTTGGGTGTGTTGCGACAACATGGGGATGTCCCGGTGTACATTAAGCATATGTTTCTTCGTTTAAAACAATGGCAAGTGTCACCTCAGACTCTTATTACAAACCCGCATAAGGCTCTGTACAAGACACTTTTGTCCTCTGTTTGTAAGGTGCAAGCCCCTTTTCCAAAATGTCCGGACAGCTGTCTACCCTCGCTTCTAGTCCTGTTACGTTGTTCTAGAATCCCAGGCCACATGTGGGACTTTCACTGGTTATCTTGTCATGAACGGATAAATGTGAAAGCAAATCATAAACATAAACAGTCTCAGGATCGATTTTGCTCTAGACCTCTCTGTATAGCTACCCCGGAGTCTATTTCACATTTATTTTTTGATTGCTCTTATATTGCAAACTGGTGGCTCTATTTGGCCGACTCCTGGGATGTTCCAATATTCTCCACAATAACATATCAAAATATTATGTATGGTGCCTTTTCCTCTCACTGGTCTCGATGGCACAGAGACACTCTGAACCTTGTATTTTTGTAATTAAATGGAATATTTGCATGTCAAGATGTATGTTTACATTGCAACAAAAATGTTGTTCTTATTCGAACTTGAAGGGAAGATAGTAGGACTTAAAGAAAATATACGACCATGAAAGGACTTTTGTATTCGCATCGCTTCTATTGCCTTATGGACAGCTCCTTCCGCGGATCAAAATACTGACTCAGCTATAACTTGAAGGAATTACAGTATTTTGTTGTTTTCCATTTCCTTCTTAATTTCGCTTTCCTTTTCTTTTTGGTTTTTCTGTATACTTTCTATTGATGTAATTTATGTTGGCTTGCTTGTACAATTTTTGTTTCAATAAAAATGTCCCCTACTCTTTTCGATAAGTGTCATGGGATCTTTAACATCCGCCTGAACTACCACCAATCCAGGCAGGTGGGACCTCGGTTTAATGTCTCATCTGAAAGACAGCACCTCAGAAGTGCAGCACCCCTCTCATGCTGCACTACAGTGTCAGTACTGGGATATTAACCCAAGTGCCAGATGTGGGAACTGAACCCACAGCTCTCTGATCTCCCGGCCTCAGAGGCGAGTGTGCTACCTACTGAGCCACTGACACTGTGATAACTATCTAATGTACCATGTTCTTGTATTTCATTTAGTAAAGCCCTGTCAATAACTACTTATGTCATTACTGATCATCTGTAATCTACCTGTATGTACCTTGTTGCACTGCACTTAATGTACCCTTATGTATCCAACATCTTGTCATGTATACCACCATGCCTGTGAATTAGAATTGTACCTTGCACTGTACTACTTGTACCTCCACTTCCCCTTCCCCAGGATGTATCTGGAAACGTGTAATTCCTGCTCATAGATACATAGATGCATAGACAGTATCGGCAGTTAAGGGCCTACGGCCCATCCAGTCTGCCCATTTGAGCTTATAAATTCACTTTATGTTTTCCTAGAAGTCTGTTGCCCCTCACCCCTGACCTCCAGAATTCCTTTATGTCTATCCCATGCATTCTTAAATCCTGTGATTGTTTCAGCCCCCATCACTTCCTCTGGCAGGGTGTTCCACTTGTCCACCACCCGTTCTGTAAAGAAATTCTTTCTCACGTTTCCTCTGAATTGTCCTCCCTCCAACTTCATCCCATGTCCCCTAGTCCTGGAACATCTTTTTTGCTTAAAAATAGTGTATTCCTGCATACTGTTCCTCTCTGTAAGATGCTTGTATATCTCTATCATATCCCCTCTCTCCCTCCTCTCCTCCAGGGAGTACATCCAGAGACCTATCCTATCCAGAGACCACTCAGGCCAATGCAGCTGCCTCAAAGGATGCAGAGAACGAGGAGTACTTGGATGACAGTGGGCTCAGGGAAGGTTAGACCAGTCAGGCAGAGGCACATCCCAGATCCCATTCCACTCAAGAACTCATATGCCACACTGCCAAACAGGGACAACCAAATAGAGGTACCCAGAGAAATGGAAGGAAAGGATGTGGAGGTTAGCCAAGTGCAAAAGATGGAGATTAGCGCCCAGGAGGTGGATAGGCAGAATAGGGGCAAAATTCAAGCAGAAGGGCAGACAGCAAGGTGGACCAGGATAAAGGACAACCAAGGAAGGGCTGGAGTAGAACAGAAACAGTCTAGGGAGGTCAAATCATGGAAAGTCATGTGTGCAAATGCCAGGAGCCTTAGCAACAAGATGGAAGATCTGAGGCTGTCATGGTGCAGTCAGACCTGGACATTGTGGCCATCACTGAAACCTGGTGTAATGATAACCACGACTGGGAGTTAGCCATACCTGGCTACAACATATTCAGAAGAGACAGGGCAGGTAGAAGGGAGGAGGAGTGGCACTGTATGTGAAAAATGACATAAGGGCCACAGAGATCCAGGAGGAACAAAATGGGGAGAGATACTGTGGGTTAAGCTGGAAAGGAAAATGGGGCCAGCCATCCGCACAGGTGTGGTCTATAGACCACCAGCCCAGGAGGAAGAAACAGATAGGGAGCTGATGCTAGCCATCCAGAGGATGGCAGACAAGGGTGAGGTAGTACTGGTTGGAGACTTCAATATTCCAGACGTGGACTGGAGCATCCCAGCAGCAGCATCAACTAGGAGCAGATTTATCCTGGACTCCCAAATAGGATGCTAGGATGCATAGGCAGGGGCATCACCAGCAGGAAAAGGGAGGTCATAATTCCACTATACAAGACACTAGTGAGGCCGCACCTGGAGTACACTGTGCAGTTCTGGAGACCTTACCTACGTAAGGACATAGACAGGGTAGAGAAGGTTCAGAGGAGGGCAACAAAGATGGTGCATGGATTGCATCACAAGTCCTATGAGGACAGGTTGAAGGCACTGAACATGTACTCCCTGGAGGAGAGGAGGGAGAGAGGGGATATGATAGAGACATACAAGTATCTTACAGGGAGGAACAGGGTGCAGAAATGCACTATTTTTAAGCGAAAAAGATGTTCCAGGACTAGAGGGCATGAGATGAAGTTGGAGGGAGGACGATTCAGAGGAAACGTGAGGAAGAATTTCTTCACAGAACGGGTGGTGGACAAGTGGAACACCCTGCCAGAGGAAGTGGTGGGGGCTGAAACAATCACGGGATTTAAGAATGCATGGGATAGACATAAAGGAATTCTGGAGGTCAGGGGTAAGGGGCAACAAACTTCCTGGAAAACATAAACTGAACTTACAAACTTAAATGGGCAGACTGGGTGGGCCATAGGCCCTTATCTGCCGACACTGTCTATGTATCTATGTACATATTCAAGTCCTTCAACCTGTCCTCATAGGATTTGTGATGTAATCCATGTACCATCTTTGTTGCCCTCCTCTGAACCTTCTCTACCCTATGTCCTTACGTATGTAAGGTCTCCAGGACTGTACACTGTACTCCAGGTGGGGGCCTCACTAGTGTCTTGTATAGTGGAATTATGATCTCCCTTTTCCTGCTGGTGATGCCCCTGCCTATGCATCCCAGCATCCTATTTGCTTTACCTGCTGCCTTGTCACACTGTTTCCCTACCTTGAGGTCATCAAAGATGATAACCCCAAGATCCCTTTCCTGATTGGTGCATGCTATATCCTCACCCCCAACTGATATACTGTGCCAGGGATTTTGTGCCCCATACACATTATCCTGCACTTCTTTGCATTGGATTTCAACTGCCAAACCCCCAACCATTCTTCAAGTTTCTGCAGGTCCCTTCTCATTCTGCCTACACCCTCTGGTGTGTCCACTCTGTTACAGAGCTTTGTGTCATCAGCGAACAGGGAACTTCTGCCTTCTAGGTCCTGCGCAATGTCACTGATGAAGATGTTGAATAGGACAGGTCCCAGCACTGATTCCTGTGGTACCCCACTGGCCACTCTTCCCTCTGTGGAGTGACAGCCATTTACCACTACCCTCTGTGTCCTGCCACCCAGCCAGTTACCTACCCACAACACTACTGTCCTGCCCACACCCATTTTTACGCAGTTTGTGTAATAGCCATCTATGTGGCACAGTGTTAATGGCCTTGCTGAAGTCCAGATAAGCAACGTCCACTGCCTTCCCCAGATCCACCTGCCTAGTCACCCAATCGAAAAAGTCAGTGACCTCCCCCTAGTGAAACCATGCTGCCTTGGGTCCTGTAGTCCGTTGACAACCAGATGTTCCACCAATCTCTCCTTCAGTAGTACTTCCATGATCTTCCCCACTACCAAGGTGAGGCTGACTGGTCTGTAGTTCCCGCTTCCTCGTTGTACTTTCCTGGTGAAACTCTTAAATAAAAAAAAAAATTAGGGGCCAAAACCTGCAAAAATAAAGTTAAGAGTAAATGTTGGAACAATTCAATGTTTCTTCATAACTTAGTTGTTGGTTTTTTTCACACTTTGACTACCAGTTTTCAGCATAGTGTTTTTATGACCACTCCTTCTGAATATGACAGGTGTCATTTATAAAATGGTGGCTGAAATGTCATTTCACGCAAACAAGTGTGAAAACACATTTTAGCCAGGATTTGAAAAATGACAGCTGTCACAATCATAAGGTGGTGTTAAAAATTGGTTATGTTGAAAACTGGGGTAAAAATATTGAAAATTACCAGTTACGAGTGGGCATAGAAAAATGTTAATGTTCACTCATAACTGTTGTTTTTAATATTTTCACCAAAAATTTTCAACATAGCCTTCTTATGATCCCCCACTCATGAACAAGGGCAGAGCAAGTCTTCAACTTCTGCTCACCTTTTGGGGTGAATTTGCATAATTTTACCACCCTTGTTATAAGGTGGCGTCCCAAAAGGGCATGGTGAAATTTTGGGGGAAAATATTTAGAAATGACCAGGTTATGAGAACAAGTTTAAAACCCATTGAAATACATTAAACCACCTACCCAATTTCCTCAGTTCCCAGTCCAGTGTTGTAGAGTGAAGATGTGTCTCTCATCAAGACAGGATTATGGTGTTGGACTCCAGTAGGTAAGTAAGGGATGGTAGGTGCCAAGTGGGAGGATAATGGTGGTGGTGGACCAGTGGCAGTAACAGACATCAATGGACGGTTTTCTTTGTTTCAGGGTGTATAAGATTTTTTTAAAAGAACATGAGGGATGGTTTTCTTTATTTCAGGTACTGACACTGGGGATTGGGCACCCCAGTGTCGGCGTTATATTTTGCGGCACTGGGGGTGGGCTCCCCCATGTCACACAGTGAAAACAAGCAAGGTGGCAGTACTAGTCAGCACTGGGGACTGGGTACTCTGGCATCAGAAAATGAAGAAATAAGGGGTGGTAAGTACTGAGGGATACTTTATGTTTCAGGGAACAGTGATTTTCAACACATGACTACATATCCTGAATGAGCCCATATTTCCCCCCAGCACTGACCCTCCAGCATCTGGATCACCTTCTGTCTACCTTCTGAAACCTCTGACCCTCCACAGTCTGTGTTACTGTCTATCTCTCCTTCTTTATCATGATTTCTTGCTTGTTTCCCCACCCTTATTGCTCAATTGCCAAAGTAATGTTCTCAATTCCTATATGCTCTCCCTAGTCCACTGATGTTGCTGTACTCCCAGCACCACTGTTTTCACACTAATATGTTACACTTAAAGAGCTACTGACATCTCAAAGAAAACTTTGAAAAACATAATAATTAGGTGGAATTCAGCTTGCATTCCATATATATATATATTTCTATATATTTCTCTTTCCCATTATTTATTACTGAATAAATTTGCATGGCTACATAATCTTTATCCTTTAGAGTTCATCTGCCTTTATAGCCTACTCCTTACTTCAAGTCATTATCCTCTGTTGTGACATCATAATGTGTTGCTGTGAAAGTAACTGTGATGGCACAAGCAGTGCATTATTACCTCAGGTAGTGAGAAAGCAACAGGGATAGATGAACTCTTCAGGAAAAAAAGATTTTTTATGCAAATGACCTCAGTAATTATTAATGGGGAGGAGGAATACAGAACTAACGTGAAACACAAGCTGAACTGTGTCTAAATATTATGATTTGTTAAAGTTGTCCTGAAGGTGTCAGCTGCTCTTTAAGCTTCCTGCTCTTAACTAGTTTATTATGCTTTTACACTGTTTGTACTGTATTATTCATTGTTAACTGTACTCACTGTAAATTGTGCTCATTGTAAATTGTCCATTGCTTTGTTTATTTATTTTTGAATGATTGTGACCAGGAGTGGCACACTAAGCCATGGCTTGTTTCCAGGTGTGACCTGGGGCAAGGGACGGGGAATATGTGTACAGATGTAGACTGACTTACAGAACCAGATTAAGCTGTTGGTGGTATTCTAGTGAATGGGGGAAATCTGGCCAGGACACTGGGGAAATTCCCCTACTCATCAGTAGGGTGAGCTCTTGTCCCAGTGAATGAGAGTCAGTTGAAAGAATGGAGACGTTAGAAGAAGTCGTATTAGTGCAACCTGTGGAAGAAGAGACCAGAGACTCTAGTGAGAAAATGTCAGCGTACGAGGAGCAGTATGAGTCGGTTCCAATGACAGATGCTTCAGGGAGTGTGTCCTCAGAGGAGGAACTACATGGTATGGATGTCGGGTCAGTAGGAGGAGAAGAGATGCAGGCTACCTCTGAGCATGACATTGGGGTAGCAGTGGCACAATTGGAGCAAATAATGGAAGAAAAATGGCTTACTGTCCAGAAGATCTTAGAGGAGGATGACAAGAAATGAAAGGAGGAGCAAAGGAAAGAAGCACTCAGGAGGCTGTCTCTAGAGCCTGGAGGAAGCAGTAGTGTCCTGAGAGGAAGCAGAAACATTTTGGCAGAAGGAAGCAAGCTGAAGCCTGTTATGGGAACACCGGGTGTGTCAGTAAAGCAAACCATGGTGTGTGCTTTTGGGTGGCTGATGGAAGAAGAATGGCCAAAAGAATGGTCACCTGGAACTGCTTTGAAAGGGGCAAGGTGGAAACAGGAAGCCAACGGCAGATGGCAGCCAGAGAGTGGATGAATTGATTTTTCTCTGAAAGAAATGGAGAGATCCCAGGGGAGCACAATGCAGGAGAAAGAGACACAGCTAACACTGCAGGGGGAGGAAAGACAGGAAAATGAGATACAGACGTGGATGACTGGTGGGGAAGGGACTTCTACACTAAAAGCTGGGGGGGATAAGTAGAAAGAACTGCCAATACCAGTGAGTGAAAGAAAGAGGGGAAGCTGGTCCGGCTTGCCTGGGGAGCAAGATGATGGTGTTGCAATGGAAGGGCAACATAGCCTGACTGGAACAGGTAATAATGCTGAGGAGGAAAGCAGCACACAGCCTCAAGAGCCAGGAAGTAGTATGAGGAGAGAGGGTAGGCTATATTCGGCTTCTGTGCTACAGAACGGTAATGCAGGAAGAAAAGAGCAAGATATGCCTAGGTCATCAAATATCCCCTCCCCCCATCAAGAGGAAGGGCCAGGCCATCCTATACAGACAGCTACATTGACCCTACCTCTAGGAGGCATGCAGTGTGCCTAAGGTACAAAGGTAGGCTAGAAGGTGTACCAACTGCACAGTAAAATCACAAGAGTGAAGACCATCACAGCGATAGAATTTGACCAATAACATCGGGTTGCTGTGATGGTCCCCGCTGGCACCGGCACTGCATTGCCGGGTGTTTCACCCCCTCCCTGAGACAACTCCAACTCGGAACTGTATATTTAAAAATCGGGGGGTATGGAGGGTGCAGCCCCCAAAGGAAACACACACACACACATCTTCGACAGTACAATGCCAACACTTGGCATTGTGTCTGTCGCTGTCAGGGATGTCGCTGTCGGGGATGTCATCCCGCTATAGGTAAACTGGGCTTGAGGTATTCCCAGATAGGCTGTATGTGGGGAGAACATTGTTAAAAGAATCAATGAAATTCAAAGCATCTGAAAGTTGTGCCTTAATTCATATTTCAAGTGAGGATGTGTTTGACATTAGCTTTAGGTCAATGAGGGGATTGGAAAGGTTTGGGCTCAAGTACAGTCAGTTAAAATTCTCCCCCATTTGGGCTCCTTTTATAGTTATTACCTTGACTAAACTCATGATCAAGGCTATAACCATAATGTTTATGAACAAATGTGTGCATGTAGGAGACATAGTGCACTGGCTGAATCAAAAATGTGTGGTCTTAGACCCCCCAGAAGCCATAATAGATTCCGAATACCTTTGGACTGGAGGATGGCACTTTAAGGTTAAACTCCATTCTGAAAATGGGGTTTCACACGTACCAAATAGCTTTTTCTTGGGCAGGGATAGGGGAGTATGTTTTTACCCCGGTCAGCCCAAGGCCTGCTATAGGTGTGGGTCTAGGTCCCACCTATCAAATGTTTGCAACACCATAAGATGTAGATTATGTGGGGAATGTGGACACAGCAACTCACAATGTAGTAATCATGTACAATATAACTTGTGCAAGGAATATGGCTGTCTTTATCAAAATTGCCCTTGGGCTGTGAGGAATAACACCAGGAGCATGAACCCAGATGATCTGATAAGGAAGGCAGAGCAAGCAGGGTCTGCCAGGGAAAAACAAGAGCCCCACCCAAAAAAGGAGAAAACTTGGTTACTAGTGAGTCTGCTTTTCAGGAGGCTTCTAGCCAGGAGGCTGAGGTGACCCCAATAGCTGAAGAAAGGATGGAGGAAGTAAGGGAGGAGCCCTCAGCTGGGATAATAGCTAAGGCAGAAAAAGAGAAAGGCCCTGTGCAAAGAGAAGAGGTGATGGAGGTGTCAGAAATGGACAAACAGGGTGAAGAGGAAGAAATAACCCCGCCCCACCACCAGAAAAAAAGAAGGTCATTACAGAACTAGAAAGGTGAATGAGTCTGAGGAGTAAAAGGGATAGCACCAGAACTTCCGTTGTCAAACTCCTATGAGATACTAGGGGTTCAGGGGGATAGGGAGGAAAAATGATGAGGAACCTGACTCTGCCACTTCTTCTGCCCAGATTGCTCAGCAGAATGCTGAAAACAAAGAGTAAAAAACAGGGGTAGGGGGTAATAAGAAGAAGAAGGAAAGAAACATGAGACTATGTCATGGCTTGCAGGAATTTGTGATATTATTTTTGCTTGAATGAAAAATGGTGCTATTTTCCCTAGCCTCTGCAAATTTTTGTAGTATCCTTAACAGCAGGAAAAGGGAAGCTGTGTAGGTTGACCTGAGAGATTTAGCATGTGAAGTGATTTTTGTGCAAGAAACATGGATAAATTCTGTTAACATGGTCTCCGAGGCTCAAAGGGAGTGGGTATGAGGACCTTCTTACTGGTTGTTTGGAATGGGCAGGGTGGATGGAGTGGGAATTTTATTTACTGGTACAGGGTTCAAATTTCAGAAGCTGGTAGATATCCAACCGGAAGGGCATTTTTGGTGGATGGGTTATGGTATGGACAACCAAATAGGTTTGTGGTTGTGTGTGGCTCATAAATTAAGATAGAAATAGTGCAGCTGTGTGAGTTAATTCAGCACTACTTGTGTACTGGAAGAAATGTGTATTTGGGGGCGACTTTAATTGCACATTAGACATACAGGATCGTAGAGACAAAGGGAAAAAAATATACTGTGACTCTTTTGCTTTACAGAGGTGTATAGAAACTGCAGGATTAACAGACTGCTTGACTCAGGCAGTCCCCACCAGTGAAGTTTACCTTTGTGAAAGGCAAATTGTTCTCAAAAATAGATGATGTTTTTCATATATCAAAGGCTAGCTATAGTAAAGGTGGAGGCAATACTATTAGTTTTTTCAGGCTACCTTATGATCAAAGTAATAATTTGTACAGAAACCGGGACTGAGCAATCTAGTGCGCACTAGAAAATGTATACATCCAGTCTAGGAGAGGCTGAGGTGAAAATAGGGATAGCATCACTATTTGTGGCAAGGGCCTCAGTAATGGGACTATACAACGACATACTGGGGTGGTGGATTGAAACTAAGAAAGACATTTGCAGATAGATGCAGGATTTTGGAAAGGAAAAGGCAAGAAATACGTTTTTGCAGTATCTGGGATTAAGAGGACAGTTATATAGATTATTGGAAGCCACTTAGGGGAACAGGATTTATCAGACCAAATTGGGAGAATAAAAAATGAAATGCGGAAACTGCAATATGACAGGTCGGCTTCTTTAGTATTAGAACTTAGTTTGGGCACACAAAAAAAAAGTTTGCTGACCCTTGTGAATAGCATGCAAGGAGAAAAAGGATAGGTCCAGATTTACAGGTTTGAGAAATAAAAGAGGGGAGGTCATTAACACCACGGAGGGTATGAGAAAGACAGTGGAAGAGCACATTAAGGAAGTAATGGGGGGGGAGATATTCAGGATAATAACATAGAAACTTTTCCAGATGAACTTAATATTCCAAGGTTGCAGAAGAGTAGGGAACTAGTGGAAGAAATTTCAGAACTAGAAGTGGGTGAAGTAATCAAGGAGCTGAAAATGGGAGTGGTGCCAGGGGTAGATGGAATCCCACACTAATTTTACAAAGCTTTCTCTGGGATATTAGCTGCTTTTTTGGCTAGAGTATTTCATTTTTTATTTAGATCTAAGGACATATTGTCTAAATTTACTTCTGAGCTGGTCATCTTTCATTTTAAAACAGGAAACAAACAAGACATAGGAAATTGGAGGCCAATAAGTATTTTAAACTTGGATTTTAACATTTTAACCTAGGTGCCGCAAAAAAAGACTTAGGACGGTTGCATCAGATGTTATTCACCCTGCCCAAACTTGTGCCATTCCTGACAGAAACATTCAGGATAATATGGCAATGATTAGGGATATGGCAGAATATACTTCTAGATCAGGATCCAAAGGATGCTTGATTTCTCTTGATGAGAGCAAAGCTTTTGATCAAGTGAACCATAAATATTTACTTCAGGTATTAAAATGTTATGGTATACCTGAGGAATTTCAGGAATGGATAAGAATTCTTTATAAGGCAGCAGTAATGGTAACAGAAGTAGGGGGAGGGGGTAGGAACCCCACTGCTATTAAGACAGGACTGTCCCCTGAGCCCCTTATTATATGTTTTTACTATTGATCCTTTGATCAGGCTAATTAGCCAGACCATGGATATTAAAGGGATTAAAGGGGGGCCAGGAAGGGGATGGGGTTAAAATGTTGGTTTATGCTGAAGATTTATGCATTTTGCTGTCAGACACACCTTCCGTAATGAATGACATAAAAAGGTTTGCTGGAGTATCGGGTGCAGTATTGAATGTGGAGAAAAGTAGGAGTACAGTATGTGGCTAGGACCACCTGAACACAGAGAGGAGGGAAGGCAGGTTATTAGAGTGACAGAAGAGCCACTAAGAATCTTGGGAATTAAATTTTGGAGGAGGACAGATGGGTAAAGATAACTGGGAAAAGGAAGTGGCTGAAAGAGAAAGAAAGGTGGCAAGGTGGAAAATGTGGTAAATGTCAAAAAAGAAAAGTGTTTGTTGTTAAACAGTTTTTATTACCGTGCTTTCTGTATATATTAGCAGTTTTTCCATTGCCAATGTGCATGGAAACAAGAATACTAAGGGCATTTTTTCAACTAATTTGGGGTAGCAGGTCAAACTCCATTAAAATGGAAATTACATACCCTGTGAAAAAAGGGGTGGTGGTGCTGGGGATGATAAACCCAGTGGTTTTCTTACACACCCTGTTTTGGTGTATAAACAGTACCAAACTTTTGGAACCTGAGTTAACTATAACAGGAAAATGGGGAAGGAATGTGATGTCCCAGTTTTTGGATAAATGGGTGGAGGAGGTCCCAAAAGGGTATAAAAAGTTGAGGGTGCCAGAGTATTACAAAGAGACTGTAATGAAGTTAGAGAAATGGAAAATTACAAAGTCCCAAATAAAGCAGAATGTTAGAAAAGGGATGTATTGTAAAATTTTGGAGGAAACGGGTGAGAGAGACGGAATTTAAGGAAGGGACACCAACTGAAAATAAGTATGCGTATAACATGTTGAATGATACAAGAGTACCCTCGAAGATGTGGGATGTACAATGGTTGACCAAAGTAGTATACCAGGGAGGGGCTGTTGACATGGCCTACCTAGATTTTAGCAAGGCATTTGACACAGTCCCACACATAAGATTAATATACAAGTTAGCCAGCCTTGGAGTGAGTCTCAAGGTGGTAGTCTGGATAAAAAATTGACTGGACAACAGGACGCAAAGCGTAATAGTAAATGGAGTCCATAGTGAAGAAAGGAGTGTTACTAGTGGGGTACCGCAGGGTTCAGTACTGGGACCAGTCCTCTTTCATGTCTTTATAAGTGACATTGCAGAGGAACTGGAAGGAAAAGTACGTCTCTTTGCAGATGACACAAAGATCTGCAACAGGGATGATACAGAAGGTGGGGTGGAAAGGATGAGAAGGGACTTGGCAAGGTTGGAGGAATGGTGGAATGTATAGCAGTTCAGATTCAACACAAAGAAGTGCAAGGTAATGCGCCTGGGAAATAAAAACCCAGGGAAAGAGTATACAGTGGGGAGTGAGATACTAACAACAACAACAACAAGCATTTGTCAATGCCGAATGTTTGCTTGCTGGCATTGGCAGTGGTAGTGTAGAAGTTACAGAGCTGCATAATAGGAATGTCAGTGATGTATTGAACTGAAGCCAACCCCACCACCACCCTGCAGAGAGTGACAGGCATTAGGGTGTGCCTTTGGGTCGATCAGGCGTAACAGCCACGCCATTTCACCACACCCCACCCTGCAGACACTGACAAGTGTCACGGTGTTCCTTGGGGTCTTTGGCCCTTATGCGCACCCCATTCCATTAGGAAATATGGTTAGATGGGTGCGATATAGGAGAATGGGGTGAACTTTGGGGTCGAAGAGTCCAAGGCATACCTCGATGCCTCTCACTGGCTGCAGGGTGTGGAATGGTATGAGCATTACAGGCAAGAATCCCAAGTCACACCCCTGATGCCTGTCATTCTCTACAGGGTTGGGCGTTATGGTTGGAAACCCTAATACCTCAGGCATTCGTTGGAATTTTCACTCCAAATTTTCAACATGGTTTTTTTGTGACCTCACCTCATGAACAGTGGCAATATCAGTTTGTATGAAGCTGCTTATGCACAGTGACTACAGCATTTAGCACCACAGGTGCAAAAACATTCGAACAGGATGTAAAAATGACGACTGTACTGTTCATGGGAGGTGTAAAAATGGCAATGTTGCAAATCTGCAGTAAAAATATTAAAAACTGGTGAAGTCACGGCGTACATAGAAACTGTGCAACACACACCTGTAATATAATTAGGTTGGGGATTTTTAGCAGATTGTCAACTCAGGCATTTTGGTGCCTCCAATCATGAACAGTGTCATTGTGATTTTCTTTATCTGTCCCGGACAATGATTTCCCACAGTGACCACGCATCTCTGTGCTGAAAGTGTGAAAACACACTTGCCATGTTGTGAAAAAATGACTAGCTGTACTGTTCATAAGGAAGTGTGGAAAATGCCACTGGTGAAAATCTGGACTGAAAATATTACAAAGTCATGAACTTACTAGGTGCGTGGAAACTGCGCAATGCACACTCGTAACACAGTCATTTTTGGACTTTTGTCACCAAATTTTCAACATAGCCATTTTAAGACCTCTGCTCATGAACAGTGTCACTGTGATTTTCTTAATTTGTCCTGTACATTGATTTCGCGCACCGACTGCGCCATTGTGCGCTATGTGGGCGGAAACACATTTTGGGTGAGGTGTGAAAAATGACAGCTGTACTACTCATAAGAAGGTGTGGTAAAATGATAATGTTGAAAATCTGGAGTGAAAATATTGAAAATTCGCAAACTTACGAGCATGCGTAGGAACTGCGCAATGCATGTAAAACATTCATTTTGGAATTTTCACCAAATTTTCAAAATAGAGCTGAGCCCACCACTTGAACACTGGCAGTGTCATTTGGTTAATCGGTCCCAAAATTGATTTTATGCAGTGATTGTGAAATCACCCTTCGGCCCAAATAACACCATGACAGTGATAGCATTCATGAGAAGGGGTCCCAAAAACCCCATGTTGAAAATTTGGTGCAAAAATTCCAAAAACTGCCTGAGATATGCAACAAAGTTGAAAAACCCTATCTATCCCATTATACAGCTTACCGGCATTTCCTCAGTTCGCGGTTGGCTTTGAAGAGTGCAGACGTGTTCCCGGTCCACCGAAGATCGTCGTGCTGAGCTCCGGAGGTAAGTATGGGGTGAGAGGGTGTGTGGGAGGCAGAGTGCGCAGTGGGTGGGTGCGGGTTGTGGGGGGCAGGAGCTCGTGGGACCGTTTTTCTTTACAGGTTGTTTTTATTACGATGATGGGACATTTGCCACTGGTGAAGGCTCCAGCGTGCACAAGGGTGGTTGGGGTGTGTGAGCCGACGGATTGGGCACCCCCATCGGCCATAGTATCTATAGCCACGCTGGGGGCTGCCAGCGTGGCACCCTGTACTCTGGGGGTGAGGACAGTGGAGCCGATGGGGGATTGGGCATCCCCGTCGGCTATACAGTGTGTGTGGGGGGGCAGCACGCAGTATGTGTGCGTGTGTTTGTGTGTGTGTGTAGGGGGGAGCTGCACATAAACACGCGATATCTGATCGCTGCTCACTGAAGCGAAGCTCCCCCTTTCAACTGCACGCCACAGCATTTTGGAGCTGTCATAGACAGCTCCAGCATGCATTGGAGGACTGGGGCCGCGCCTGCCAACACACTGACTGAATTGGAAGAGGGTGAGCCACACCTCCGAAAACTCGGATGATGGCACTATGTTTCTTGCACATGCTTGCAAGCAAACATAAAAATGGAAAGGGACCTGGGGGTAATTATATCAGATGACCTAAAGGTGAGCAAGCAAAGTGAGATGACAGTAAGGAGGGCTAGGGGAATACTGGGATGCATAGGGAGAGGCATCAACAGAACAAAACAGGAAGTTGTTATCCCTCTGTACAAACAGTTGGTGAGACCCCATCTGGAGTTCTGCATGTAGTTCTGGAGACCCCATCTCCGCAAAGACATAGACAGAGTGGAGGCTGTTCAGAGGAGGCCAACCAAAATAGTGCAAGGTCTGCACCAGAAGACATATGAAGAGAGACTAAAGGAGCTTAATATGTATACCCTTGAGGAAAGGAGGGAGAGGGGGACATGATAGAAACTTTCAAGTACCTCAAGGGAATCAGCAAAGTCCAAGAGAGTAGCGTCTTTCAGAAAAAGAGATGTGCAACAACAAGGGGGCACAATTTGAAGATATAAAGGGGGGACATCTCAAAGGTAATGTGAGGAAGTATTCCTTCACAGAGAGGGTTGTAGATGCATGGAACAGTCTTCCTGAGGAGGTCGTGGAGTCAAGAACAGTGGGGGAATTCAAGAATGCATGGTACAAACATAAGGCAATTCTAGTGGGGGGGGTAGGAGGAAGTAGGCTGTTGGTTAACTAGGATCTGCAGCTTATCCATCAGGTAGGGAAATGGGCAGACTAGGTGGGCCAAGCAGTCCTTATCTGGCATCATAGTCTATGTTTCTATGTTGCTGGCTCATGGGAGGAATGGGGTTAGAGGAAACCACAAGCACAAGGCCACTGAAGAAAGGAATTGTTTATACCCTGGTTGTGGGGAGATGACAGAGATTCAGAAGCATTTTTTGTTGTAATGTGATTATGAAATATTATTTGTGGCAGAGCCCTTGCCAGTTGGTATTTTTTTTTTATTTAGTTTTTTGATAATCAGGTAAGTGCACTAGACACGAAAGGGACTATTTTCAGGCACAACCCAGGAGGTTACAACATTGCAAGGGAATAGTTACAAGACAATACAATTTAGGAATGCAGCGTATAGGGATACAGAAGAAATGGATAAACAGTGTAACAACTGAGGTAACAGGGAGAACAGTTGAACAGTATACATATCAAAAGTGAAGTAAGTGCCCATGATTACAATTAGAGTATCAGACAGTTCAAAGTGCAGAGGTGCCAGGGGATTACAATTCTAGTACCAACTCTGTTATACAAAACTAATAATACAAGAAAGATATTATAAGAGAGGGAGTAAGGAGGCAGGGAGATTTGGAACTCAAGGATCTCACATGGAGAGATCAAATAAGAGAGGGACGGGGGTGGGAAGCAAGTAGAAGCAGGATACATGACTACAGGAGACCACCGAGCAGTAACAGTGCAGACAGCCATGATCTAGGGCAGGTTAGAAACATAGAAGCTGATGGCAGATAAGGACCATAAGGCCTATCCAGTCTGCCCATTTTTTCTACCTTATGAATGTGCCATAGGCCTGTACTCTGCCAATGGCCCATCTATTCATACTTATCTGTATTGCTCCCTTATGCCTGTCCCATGATTGTTTGAAGCCCTGCACTGTATTCATATCCACCATTTCCTGAGGTAGGCAGCTCCATGCATCCACCACCCTTTCTGTGAAAATGAACTTCCTCACATTCCCCCATAATTGGCCTCCCTCTAATCTCATGCTGCGTCCTCTTGTCCTGCTATTTTTCTTATATTGAAACATGTCAGACTCTTTCACCTTATTAATGCCCTTAAGATGTTTGAATGTTTCGATCATATCACCTCTCTCCCTCCTTTGCTCTAGGGCAAACATATTGAGCTCCGTTAATCTGTCCTCATATGTTTTCTGATGCAGTCTCTGCACCATTTTGGTTGCCCTTCTCTAGACTGCCTCTATTTTGTTAATGTCCTTATACAGGTGTGGCCTCCAGTACTGCACGCAGTACTCCAGATGGGGCCTAACCTAAGTCTTGTAAAGAGGGCTTATTACCTCCCTGTTACGACTTGTGATACCCCTACTAATATATCCCAACATTCCTCTAGACTTGCCTACTGCTTTAGTGGTCTGCTTGGATGATTTCAGGTCATCTGTGATGATGATGCCTAAGTCTCTTTCTTCCCTTGTGATTGCCAGCAGCTCCCCTCCCAACCTATAGGTGGCTTCAGGGTTTCTCTTCCCTATGTGCATGATCTTGCACTTCTTTGCGTTGAACCCCAGTTGCCACTCTTCAGACCATTTTGTCAGTTTATCCAGATCTCTTCTCATTCTGCCCACCCCATCTGGATCATCTACTGCATTGCAGATCTTGGTGTCATCTGCAAACAGACAAACCTTACCCTTCAGTCCATCTGCAATGTCATTGATGAAGGTATTGAAGAGGATGGGCCCCAGGACTGATCCCTGAGGTACCCCACTTGTAACTTGCATCTCTTCTGACTGTATACTGTTTACCACCACTCTCCGTTTTCTGCCCACCAACCAGTTTGCCACCCAATTAACCAACTTCTGACCCAGCTCGAGCCTACCAAGCTTATTAATCAATCTTCTATGTAGAACAGTATCAAAAGCTTTGCTGAAGTCAAGGTAGGCGACATCAACTGCTCTCCCTTGGTCCACCACTCTGGTTACCCAGTCAAAGAAATCTATGAGATTAGTTTGACAGGACCTTCCTGTTGTAAACCCATGCTGTCTTGGATCCTGTGCTCCTGTGGATTCCAGGTGTTGCACTATCCTTTCCTTAAGGAGTGCCTCCATAATCTTACCCACTACTGAGGTAAGACTGATTGGTCTGTAATTCCTTGCCTCCTCACTGCTACCACTCTTATGGAGCGGGATTACATGAGTCCTTCTCCACTCTTCTGGGACCTCTCCTGTGCACAGAGATTCGCTAAACAGTTCTGATAATGGCTCTGCTAGTTCCATCCTTAGCTCCTTTAGTACCCTGGGATGTATGCCATCAGGTCCCATTGCCTTGTCCACCCTGAGCTTAGCAAGCTCTTGTAGGACTCTTTCTTTTGTGAAGGGACTAGTGCACACCTCCCTCTCCCCTGTGTTCATAGTGCTGAGCTGTGGGCCCTGCCCTACCTTTTCCTCAGTAAATACTGAACAGAAGTATCTATTTAGGATAGATGCTTTTCTTTGGTCCTCCTCCTCACATAGATACATAGACAGTGTCGGCAGATAAGGGCCTATGGCCCACCCAGTCTGCCCATTTGAGCTTGTAAGTTCAGTTTATGTTTTCCTAGAAGTCTGTTGCCCCTTACCCCTGACCTCCAGAATTCCTTTATGTCTATCCCATGCATTCTTAAATCCCGTGATTGTTTCAGCCCCCACTACTTCTTCTGGCAGGGTGTTCCACTTGTCCACCACCCGTTCTGTGAAGAAATTCTTCCTCATGTTTCCTCTGAATCATCCTCCCTCCAACTTCATCCCATGCCCTCTAGTCCTGGTACATCTTTTTGCTTAAAATAGTGTATTCCTGCACCCTGTTCCTCCCTGTGAGATCTTGTATGTCTCTATCATCTCTCTCTCTCCTCTCCTCCAGGGAGTACATGTTCAGTTCCTTCAACCTGTCTTCATAGGACTTGTGATGCAATCCATGCACCATCTTTGTTGCCCTCCTCTGAACCTTCTCTACCTGTCTATGTCCTTACATAGGTATGGTCTCAGAACTGTACACTGTACTCAGGTGGGGCCTCACTAGTGTCTTGTATAGCGGAATATGACCTCCCTTTTCCTGCTGGTGATGCCCCTGCCTATGCATCCCAGCATCCTATTTGCTTACCTGCTGCCTTGTCACACTGTTTCCTACCTTGAGGTCATCAGAGATGATAACCCCAAGATCCCTTTCCTGCTTGGTGCATGCTATATCCTCACCCCCCAACTGATATATTGTGCCAGGGTTTTTGTGCCCCATATGCATTATCTTGCACTTCTTTGCATTGAATTTCAACTGCCAAACCCCCAACCATTCTTCAAGTTTCTGCAGGTCCCTTCTCATTCTGTCTACACCCTCTGGTATGTCTACTCTGTTACAGAGCTTTGTGTCATCAGCGAACAGTGAAATTCTGCCTTCTAGGTCCTGCGTAATGTCACTGATGAAGATGTTGAATATGACCAGTCCCAGCACTGATCCCTGTGGTACCCCACTGGTCACTCTTCCCTCTGTGGAGTGACAGCCATTTACCATCACCCTCTGTGTCCTGCCACCCAGCCAGTTACCTACCCACCACACTACTGTCCTGCCCACACCCATATTCCCCAGTTGTGTAATAGTCTTTATGTGGCACAGTGTCAAAGGCCTTGCTGAAGTCCAGATAGGCCATGTCCACTGCCCTCCCTGATCCACCTCCCTAGTCACCCAGTCAAAAATTCAACGAGATTGGTCTGACATGACCTCCCCTGGTGAAACCATGCTGTCTTGGGTCCTGTAGTCCATTGACAACCAGATGTTCCACTATCTCTCCTTCAGTAGTGCTTCCATGATCTTCCCCACTACCAAGGTGAGGCTGACTGGTCTGTAGTTACCTGCTTCCTCTTTGTTCCCACTTTTGTATAAGGGACTACATCTGCTGTCCTCAGTCTTTGGGTACCTCCCTGTTTCCAGTGATCGGCTAAACAGGATAGCCAGAGGTTCAGCCACCACCTCTCTTAGTTCTTTAAGGACCCTGGGTGCACCCCATCTGGCTCCATTGCTTTATCAACTCTTATTACTTCCAGTTCCTTCAGGACCCTTTCTCGTATAAAGGGACTTGTGTCCATTTCTACACCATTCTCACCCTTGTACTCCTTCAGACCCATTACCCTCCTCTTCCTCAGTAAGACTGAGCAGAAATACCTGTTCAATATGTCAGCTTTACTGTTGTCATCCTCCACACAGCCCCATCCTCCCCTTCAGTCTCCTATCCCTCCTTTGTCTTTCTTTTTCCTTATGTACCTGTAAAGGTTTTGGCCCCTCTACCCACTGATTTTGCAATGTGTTCTTCTGTCTGAGCTTTGGCTTCACACTTCCCCTTATCCCTTCTGATCTTAGTAATACCCCCTCTGGACTTTCTCCTTTCACTAATGTGTCTATAGAAAGTCTTGTCACCTTCTTTTACTGTTCGTGCTAGTGTTTCCTTGGTTTGGGCCTTTACTTGCCTAACTGCCTTCCCTGCTTCCCTTAGGGAAGTTTGGTATGCCTCCTTGTCTTCATCCTGCTGCATTTCCTTATATTTCCTGAAGGCCAGCCTTTTGGCTCTGACCTTTTCTGGTGCTGTTCTTCAGAACCAAAGTGGTTTCCTTCTTCTTTTGCTCTTGCTTTCCTCTCTAACACAATGGGATGTTGCTTCAAGTATTGCACCCTTAATGCTTGCCCACTTTGCCTGTACACCATCACCTGTATTTCTTCTTGCCAGGGCTAGCTTAACTCTGTTGGCCATCTTATCAAAGTCATCTCCTATGAAGTCTCATATTTTTTCCTTGGAATGGGATGGTTTAGTTCTCCAGTCTTCTGGGACCTCTCCTGTGCACAGAGATTCGTTAAACAGTTCTGATAATGGCTCTGCTAGTTCCATCCTTAGCTCCTTTAGTACCCTGGGATGTATGCCATCAGGTCCCATTGCCTTGTCCACCCTGAGCTTAGCAAGCTCTTGTAGGACTCTTTCTTTTGTGAAGGGACTAGTGCACACCTCCCTCTCCCCTGTGTTCATGGTGCTGAGCTGTGGGCCCTGCCCTACCTTTTCCTCAGTAAATACTGAACAGAAGTATCTATTTAGGATAGATGCTTTTCTTTGGTCCTCCTCCTCACATAGATACATAAATACATAGACAGTTAAGGGCCTATGGCCCGCCCAGTCTGCCCATTTGAGCTTGTAAGTTCAGTTTATGTTTTCCTAGAAGTCTGTTGCCCCTTACCCCTGAACTCCAGAATTCCTTTATGTCTATCCCATGCATTCTTAAATCCCGTGATTGTTTCAGCCCCCACCACTTCTTCTGGCAGGGTGTTCCACTTGTCCACCACCCATCCTGTTCAATATGTCAGCTTTACTGTTGTCATCCTCCACGCAGCCCCCATCCTCCCCCCCCTTCAGTCTCACTATCCCTCCCTTTGTCTTTCTTTTTTCACTTATGTACCTGTAAAAGGTTTTGTCCCCTCTACCCACTGATTTTGCAATGTGTTCTTCTGTCTGAGCTTTGGCTTCACACTCCCCCTTATCCCTTCTGATCTTAGCAATACCCCCTCTGGACTTTCTCCTTTCACTAATGTGTCTATAAAAGTCTTGTCACCTTCTTTTACTGTTCGTGCTAGTGTTTCCTTGGTTTGGGCCTTTACCTGCCTAACTGCCTTCCCTGCTTCCCTTAGGGAAGTTTGGTATGCCTCCTTGTCTTCGTCCTGCTGCATTTCCTTATATTTCCTGAAGGCCAGCCTCTTGGCTCTGACCTTTTCTGGTGCTGTTCTTGAGAACCAAAGTGGTTTCCTTCTTCTTTTGCTCTTGCTTTCCTCTCTAACACAATGGGATGTTGCTTCAAGTATTGCACCCTTAATGCTTGCCCACTTTGCCTGTACCCCATCACCTGTATTTCTTCTTGCCAGGGCTAGCTTAACTCTGTTGGCCATCTTATCAAAGTCATCGCCTATGAAGTCTCATATTTTTTCCTTGGAATGGGATGGTTTAGTTCTCCAGTCTTCTGGGATCTTCTAGTAGCCAGATTGAACCATACCATGTGATAGTCACTGTCCCCCAGGTTGAAGCAATTGCACTGTGTATGCTCATCAAGCAGAGAGTGATGCCACTTTTTAAATGTGGCATGGCTAGGGGCTAGGCATACTTCAAACGGTAGCAAGTTCCAGTAGCTTGGGGTTACATAGGAAAAACCTGTTTTACCTTTAGATGTATTATATCTGGGAATGTGGAGCAAAAAAAAGATCAGCAGATCAGAGGCCATAGGAGGTGGGCTGAGGGGTGAGCACAGCAGTAAGAGAGCTAGGCATACTAGATGTCAGTATACCATCCAGAAGGGCCCCAAAGGAAAGGAGCCAGTGGACCATTGGAGAGGGCCAGTTTAGGTCTGCGTATGGTAGGCAGTGATGTTTTAACCTGGGGGATGCAGAGGCATAACAACATATACTATTGTATGTGGTGTCCCATCTGTGCAGGCAGGCTTTAGATGCATTGCTATAGATTACAGCTCTGTATGTGAGAGATGAGAGAAGAATTCCTCTGGCAATGGCCAACCTCACAGAAGGGGTGAGAGTGTGGCTGGTTTTGTAGGCTAACCCTAGTTTAGTACTGATGGCCTTACATGTAGTGGTAATATGGTGGTCATAGTTAAGGGATTCATCAAGTAGAACCCCCAGATATTTAAAGGAAGTTACCACTTCCAGTAGGGTACCATTCACACAGATGATTTCGAAGAGATCACGGCTATTTTTTAGTTTGGCAGGCGAGCAAAAAAGCATTGCCTGAGTTTTTCCAACATTAAGAACAAGCTTATGACTGGTGAGCCAGGATTGCACATTTAGGAAAGCCACAGATAGATTGTGATTGAGAGTAAGAACATTATCAGAGCTGGTATAGAGAACAAGGTCGTCGGCATACAGCAATGATGAGCAGGAGGAGGTATTTTGTGTTATACTATTAATGAAGATCGAGAAGAGTAGAGGTCCTAGAATAGATCCCTGTGGTACACCAACATCAATGACTGTTTTGTAAGAGATTGCAGAGTTAAACTTTACAACTTGAGTCCTGTTGGATAGATAGCCATTAAACCAGTTTACAGATTCTGCCGAGAAACCCAGGGACAGGAGGATGGTTTGCAGGAGAGGGTGATCAATGAAATCAAAAGCTTTCATAAGATCAATAAAGACTGCCCCAGTTAGAATCACATGAAGCGTATCATTGGTTAGATGTAGCAGGGCAGTTTGGGTACCATGGCCTTTTCTGAAGCCATGTTGATTTGTAGACAGGAGATTATGCTTGGTGAGGTGTTCTGTTACTTGTTCTGTCACGAGCTTCTCAAGGATTTTATTTAATACAGACAATATTGCTTTTGGTCTATAGTTCACTATATCCTTCTTGTCACCTTTTTTAAAGACTGGAGTTACTCTGGCCATTTTCCAAATACCTGGCACAATGCCTTCACCTAGGGACATAGTGAAAATTTTAGATAGTGGCCGCACAATGAAGGGGGCAGCCAGCTTGAGGAGCTTAGGTTCTAAGCAGTCTGACCCAACTGCAGTGCTGCCTGATATGGCAATGAGAAGTTTGAGGACATCCTTTTTAGAGACAGCTTTAAAGTAGTATGGCAGCCCCTCTGGCGCACCTTTCAGGGTGGAGGTACCAGAGATGGCGTCCACAGTAGAGAAAACAGTAGTATATTTGGAGAGATTTGAGAAGTGATTGTTGAATGCATTTGCTATTGGGCATGAGTCTGTGCAGTGCATCCGTTCAGTATCATGTCATTGGTAGTGTGGGTTTGCTTGGAACCGAAGAAGGTTTTTATGTGTAACCAAAATTTCCTGGGGTAAACTGGCCTCATCCACCAATAATCCCTTGTAGTACTGGCTTTTTCAAGCCTGATTTGTTTTTTGCATTTTGTCTGTAGGAGTGAAAGTCCACTTGGAGGCCAGAGATTTTGAACTTTTTTCCAGCATTTGTCCCTAGCCTTGAGGGATGCAAGTAGGTCCTCGTGTAACCATTTGAATTGGTTACTTCTTACATGGCAAGTGACAAGAGGGGTATGCCTTTCTTGAAGTGATATTTATTTATTTATTTTATTAAATTTTGGTGACCGGGTAGGCCCACTAAGCCCTGAAGGTCCCTTTTTCAGGGAAGACCCGGGATAACAATACAAGTTATAAGAATGAACAAGGACATAAGGAACATTTGAGGCATTGTGAGTTACATCATGAGGTGGTTACAGTAAAGAAAAATAGTGGATACAGGCATGGGTACAGGCATGGTTATCATCATGACATGTAAGCAATTGGTAGTACTTTGCATATAGTTTATTCAGGTGTTACACGTGACCTCTAGTGAGCAGTCTGTATAAGGCAGGTAGTAGGAAGGTTAAGCTAGGAGACAGGAGTTGGAGAGGAGGTTAGTACCTTAGGAGCTTTAAGTGCCATGAGAGTGGCATGCACTTGAGGTCAGCAGATGGGACTTAAGCCTGGCACAGAAGTTCATGAGTGAGGAAGAGGCCTGGACCTGGGGAGGGAGCTTGTTCCATTGGCAGCATGTTTGGGAGGAAAAGGATCTTCCACCAGCATTTGTCCTTACCCTAGGGACTTCTAATAGCGTTCTATCTGAGGTACTTAGGTTCCTTGGGTTGTGTTTGAGGGTTATGATCCCGGAAATACTTGGCGGAGAGTGGGATTTGAGAAGCTTGTAGGCCTGGACAAACAGGGAGTGTTGGAGGCAGGCGACCAATATGGGCCAATGAAGATTGGCCAAAGTGTCACAGTGGTGACATCTCAGGTGGTCTAAGGTTGCGAAATGAGCTATTTTATTATATAGGGTTTGCATCCTGGTAATCTCTTGTTTAGCCATTGATATGTATATATGTATATATTGTATTGATTATTGTTATCCCATTTTGTATAGTATAGTAATCAAAGAATATAATGTAACTTGTTTTTGTATACAATAATCAAAGGCTGGATGTTAATCAAAGGAATGTGTAGGATTGTATTTGTTAAGTTTGCAATGTTCTGGGCGCTCGGCCAAGTGTCCGGGATGTTGCCTCTTAGCAAATATGTGAGAAATATCTAGATAATAAATGTTTGTACTGGGATTGCATGATTCTGGGCACCTGGCCAGTGTGCAGACGTGACAATCTAGGTGCTTGCAGATGTTGCTGGATGTTTCTAGAAGAATAATAAAAGATATAAATACTGGGAAAATCCTGTCGTCTGGTTAGAAGCCTCACCTGCAGAGTGGACGCATTGCTGCAGGAGCTGTTCCCAATTCCTGAGACTCCTAGCCAGGCTGAAGGGGGCTTCCCAGCCATTGGAAGAGGGCTTCGATGTTGCTTTATTGAATCGGTGATGTATTAAGTTTTGTGGTTGGAAGCCTCACCTGCAGGATGGACGCATCACTGTGGGACCAGTTCCCGGTTCGTGAGACTCCTAGCCAGGCTGACAAGGGGGCTTCCCAGCCATTGGAAGAGGGCTTGGATGTTGCTTTATTGAATCAGTGATGTATAACCTTTTGTATTATATTTTGTTATAATAAAGCTTTGGCTTGCTATACTTATTGTGCTGTTATTGTGTGTATGTGAGTGTGAATGGCAAATAGCTGCTTGGTTTGAGTTGGCAGAACATTTTTGGCGTAGTCGGCAGGATTCCAAAATAAAATGTCTATTTTTAGGAAAAAGGATGAGTTCTTTTTTTTTTATCTTTTCTCTTTGATGAAACTGTGAAAGAATATGTGGAAAGATGTATTAAGGAAAAGTCTCTCAAACAAGCAAGGGCAACTGCCCTTTGTACTTGTAATTTGTGCTTGCTGCAAGTATATACTGTTAGAGCCAATGATGGCTTTCACAGTTCAGGCTGCTTTAGGAGAAAGCAGCGGCTGATTAAAGTGAAGTTAGATAAGCAACATCTAGAAAAGAAAAACTACTGTGGATGTACGCACAGTAGGTGACTACAGACGGATGATTTGAAAATCCCCCATGTTGCCTATCTGTGTAGTTCCAAGTTTTCTGTATCAATTTCAAGTTCCTTGCCTCCTATAGAGGCTGAAACATTTGATCCCAAACCCAAGTACTGGGGACCTCTACCAGATGGATCTCAACCTAGTACTGTTAGAGATTTTGTTTGTTTTGTTTTTAAACTGCAAACCAGAGCTCTGGAAAAAGACTTGGTTTGGCAGGTTACTAAAATGGCCAAAAGAAAACCTTTGAAAGGGTTAAAACCTTTAAAAGGGTTAATAACTGCAGTGTTTGGAAATTATCATGAAGGTCCTGCAGTCAGTTTTCTTACTCAGACTAATGTATCGGAAAAGAAGAAGAAAAATACCTTGGCACCGGGTAAGTCTGAATTTTTTTTTTTTTATTTAAAGTTGTTTTATGTCTGTCTGTTTTATTTCTGTAATACGTATACTAAACAAGGTAATGCTCCGTCTTTCTCATGCATATTTTCTAGCTTATATCTGTGTTCTGTAATTATGTTCTGTTGTCAAGGTTGCGAGATAGGATTGACTGCCTTCAGTGCACATGTTACAGTGAAAAAAAAAAAGAAAGAAGAAGCTTCTTTGCCTCATAGCTGACTGTTTTAATTGGCTTTATTTTTAATGGAACATTTGTGCTGCCTAGATAGGGTCAGTGAAAAACTTTTGTTTGTAGTTGTTGCTTGGAGCAGGTAGTGTTAATGGTGAAGAGTTATGACGTCATATAGATTGCAATGTGCAGAAAAGAGTTGTAGTTTGCAAACAGCGTGCCAAGCCACTGCTAGGTGAAAATAATGTGTTAACAGCTATAAATGGCTTTATCATACTTCTAGTTAAAACCAGAAACTTTTGCAAAATGGCAGAGTGCCATATTTTAGTTATGTGCCAAAAGGTGTAATCATGTTATACAAGATGTGTTCACTTACAGATGATGTGTTTAAAAAGTGTTTTGTTCTGGAAAGATTTGGCATGGCAATATGTATAAATGTGTTGGTTTAAAAATTGTCAGTGTTACAAGACAGGCAGGAGGCAGCACATATATCTAAAACACGTACAGTTTTCTAATGAAACTATGGGCATTACCTCAGCAAATTGGTGTGAAACAATGTCAGTCTTATTTTGTGTTAAGTATTTCTTTTTGTGTATGTGTATGTGTGTGTACTGTCCTGGCCAGCAGTTTTATTGTGTGCTCTATTGTTATTTAAATATATTTTAATATTGGTGGTGTTCAAGGACACTACAGGAATGGCTGGGTTTGAATGACCCTTGCATGCACACTGTGACCTTTTGCACGTTATTTGACCTTCTTGTGTTTCAACATTTTATGTTACTACCAGTTCAAACTTGATGTGTATTCCATGCCTAAAGCACTTTTCACCCAAAATGTATGTTTTCATGAAAGCACACCAAGAGTGAACCATGTAATTTGACTTTTTATTGCAAAACTAGTATTCTAAGTGAAGAGGAACAAACTTTTCTTCTCGTCTCACTGCTTCTGACTTGCAGCCAACACAGGCAATACTCCAGCTGGAAGGGGAGAATTATTCATTATCTCCCCATATTTTTATTATATATATAGTACACTTTTGAAAAAGGACTATTACAGCTGTTTTTGAGAGTTTACTATCTACAGTTAAAAGCAATGGCTTTTGTTTTTATGTGTGACCATGGTGTAATCATTTTTTTTTTTTGTCATTTTGAAATGCATTCTAAGAGATACGTACGTACGGTATTACCATCAATCTGGATTTTTTATAAACTCAGCTGACATTTTGTCATGCTTAGGATAAGGGAACCCAGGGACGCTTGGCTTCTTTTATCCTATGGAAATAATCTTGTTTTATTTTTAAACTGATGTGTGTTTGTTTTTGTTGTTTGTCTGTGTTTCTTCTCTTTCCTAGAAAGAAGTTCCCCATCTTTATAGTATTGTAATATTATCTTGTTATAATTTAAAGTGTAGTAGGTGGGGATCATGTCACCATCCACAGCTAACCTTTTTATTGCTACAGTGTTCGAACTGTCTCTTTGCCTCGGAGCTGTCTCTTCCACCAGTAGGAGCTTGGGGGAGGAGGTAAGCTACCCTTCCTCCATCCCTTCCAGTGTAATACCCACAAAGGTTGCAAGGTACATCACTGTTCCCCAAAGGGTATAAAAAATGTGTATTTGCCAATAATTGTTTCTTATTTACAGGTTTTAGAAAAGACCCAAGGTATTTTAACAGCATAACCCAGCCAAGCCCTTCTGTTTCTCTAGTGCAAACAGTTGAATCCACACCTATTATTAATACAAGGGCTTCTGCCCTCAGCAAGTAATCAGTTACGCTGGAGGGTAGAGTTATGTATGTATGTTATAATGTTTTTGATACAAATGTTATCTTGAGAATAATAAAATTTGTGTATTTCTAGGTCCTGCAATGGGTCCTAAAAGGAATGTTGGTGTGTCTTATGGTCCATTTGGCAGAGCTAGTTACCCCTGGAGGAAGGATTCAAAGGGTTAACTGTAATGACACTGGTTGTAAAGGAACCTGGAGTTGGAAAAATGATACCAAAGATAGAACCCAAGGGAACTTTAGCTGCCCATCCGGACAGAAGTGTGTGGTACTGAACATGACATTTTCACCAGGGGTCAATCTCTGGATGACAACTGGTGGCCCAGGATGATTATATGTACAATATGCCTACGAAACAGATGAAATCTCTTTGCAGAATAAGACTGCTATTAAATGCTGCAACTTATCAGACATGTGCATGATAACTCCTCACCGAGGACGAGACTGTTGCATGAATCAATCAGACATTTTTAACGAAACCATTGAACTAATTAATGTAAATACTTCGTTTTGCATGAATGCAGCTGTAATAGAAAATAGAACTACTTGGGTAGACTATATTACTGTATTAAGAAATCATCCTATTGTTAGTAATGATAGCTTGGTTAAAGTGCCCTCTACTTGTATATTAGTAGCGCAGCAGTATCAAAAAAATGTTATTTATTTTAATATAACTTTTGCTCCTAGTCATAAGTGTAAAAATAGACGAGCTTGGTATGATACATTACTAGATGGCACTGGTGCTGGTGTGGGAATATTGAATAGCATAGATATAGAATCATTAGCGAACAAGTTAAAAGTGGCAGGGACAGATGTATCACAGTTAGTTAATTTACAAGCGCAATGGATGCCTACTGTTTTTAACAAGCTTTGCAGTTAAGCACATTCCAGAACATATCGAACCGTGATAGTGGCAGACCAAATGATTGAATTAGGCTATGATCTCCTTCTGCCACTAAAGTATTGAACAGATTGACCCATCCGATTTTAATAATTGCAGTGATATTGCTTGTTTTAACTGTGTGAAATTGTTATTTATCCTATAGAATTAGGAGACTGTATGTGGATAAACCTTTTATGATGCCATTTTCATACAAATTGTATTCACAATAATCAAAGGACCGAATTATATATATATATATATATATATATATATATATATATATATATAAATATATATACATGTGTTGTGTTGATTATTGTCACTCCATTTTGTATGATGCTTAATGCTTAATCATAGTTATATAAGATGTTTTGTACAAGATGTTATGAGACTTTTTTTTGGACAAGATGTTGTGAGACAATTTTACCATTAACCTTTACTATGTTTGTTGAAATAGGGCCTCAACATGTTTGCATAGTAACTAGACAAGAAAATACTACTCAAATGTATAATTTAACTCGTCCCTTTCTGGATGTCTGAAGAATGTAACCCACTTATGGTGGAGGGCATAACTTACTTTTGTCCTAGACAGTGAACAACAACTTATTTTGAATTGGCATCCTGATATAATCGAAAATCCTAATATTAGTATATCTTTGAAAAATTAAGGAAATCATTCAGAACACTGATTTAATGAAAGCCCATTTGGCTATTAGGAATAAAACATTAATACAGAGACAAATTCAAACTGTAATAATTGCTGACCAAATGGTCGAATTAGGATACAAATCGCTCTAACAATAATCAAAGGACCAATGATATGTATATATGTATATATTGTATTGATTATTGTTATCCCATTTTGTATAGTATAGTAATCAAAGAATATAATGTAACTTGTTTTTGTATACAATAATCAAAGACTGGATGTTAATCAAAGGAATGTAAGATTGTATTTGTTAAGTTTGCTAATGGGCGCTCGGCCAAGTGTCCGGGATGTTGCCTCTTAGCAAATATGTGAGAAATATCTAGATAATAAATGTTTGTACTGGGATTGCATGATTCTGGGCACCTGGCCAGTGTGCAGAGGTGACAATCTAGGTGCTTGCAGATGTTGCTGGATGTTTCTAGAAGAATAATAAAAGATATAAATACTGGGAAAATCCTGTCGTCTGGTTAGAAGCCTTGCCTGCAGAGTGGACGCATTGCTGCAGGAGGTGTTCCCCATTCCTGAGACTCCTAGCCAGGCTGAAGGGGGCTTCCCAGCCATTGGAAGAGGGCTTCGATGTTGCTTTATTGAATTGGTGATGTATTAAGTTTTGTGGTTGGAAGCCTCACCTGCAGGATGGACGCATCGCTGTGGGACCAGTTCCCGGTTCGTGAGACTCCTAGCCAGGCTGACAAGGGGGCTTCCCAGCCATTGGAAGAGGGCTTGGATGTTGCTTTATTGAATCGGTGATGTATAACCTTTTGTATTATATTTTGTTATAATAAAGCTTTGGCTTGCTATACTTATTGTGCTGTTATTGTGTGTATGTGAGTGTGAATGGCAAATAGCTGCTTGGTTTGAGTTGGCAGAACAGCCATGCCCTGTATAATAGGGGCCGCAAAGATCAGGTTGGGTAGAAGGACGCTGGTAGCTATGGAGAGCCTGGCTTCAGGGATGAGTTGGTCCCTGAGTCGGTACAGGGTGCCAAGTTTCTGATGTAGGGTCCTGGTGACCTGGTCCACGTGTTCCTTGTATGTGATATTCTGATCCAACATGAGGCCTAAGTATTTAGGGAGGGACTATGTTAATGGCTTACCAGAGAGTGAGGTTAAGGAGAGGATGAGGACCTGTCAAGTCCCAGGGATCTTGGCCCGAATAGCATTGCCTTGGTCTTGTCGGCATTTAGTACCATTCTGTTCTTACATAGCCAAGTCTCTAGTGAAGTGAGATCCTTTTGGAGTAGAGGGCCTAGGGCAACCACGTCACACAGGGGTCGGAAGATGACAGTATCATCAGCGTACTGCACAACCGAGCTCTCCCCACAGTGGGTAAGCAGGTTGTTGGTAAACAAGGAAAACAGGAGGGGGCCTAGAATTGAGCCCTGAGGTACACCCTGGTTTAGGGGTGGTTGGTCAGACATGGTCCCTTTCCACCTTTCCATGAGACCCTCTGTGCCCTGCCTGATAAGTAGCTCCCAGACCACTTCAGGGCATGATTGCCTAGGCCTATATTTTGCAGCTTCTGTAGCAGCAAGTTGTGGTCGACTAGGTCGAACGCCTTGGATAAGTCTATAAAGACTGCACCAGTGGGTATCCCTTTGTCCATTGCCCTGAGAACTTCATCTGTGAAGTTAATGAGGGTAGTGTCAGTACCATAGTTTGTTCTAAATCCATGTTGGGAGGGGTCAAGGAGCTGATGAGCTTCCAGGTAGTCTCTGAGTTGATTCTAGATGACTCTTTCTTGCACATTAGCAAGTGAGCAGAGGAGGGAGATGGGCCTGTAGTTGTTGAGTTTTTCCCTGAGCCCCCCTTTGTGAATAGGGACAACACTGGCATGTTTCCACGGGTAAGGGGCTGCTCCTTCCCTCAGTGATCGATTGAGGAGCATGGTTATAGGCCAGGCTAAGAAGGTAGCTCCTGCCTTGAGTAGCCGAGGGTTGATATCGTCGGGTCCCCCTGACCCTTTCGGTTTCAGGTTCCTTAGGAGGTTTAGTACTATAGTGCATTTAGCCAGTCTCAGGTGAAATGGGGGTCTTTCCATATGAGATGGTTCATCTGAGGTAGGGGTGAGAGTCTGGGGAGACAGGCAGGTCTTGTAGGTCTCAAGGTCTGAGAAGTTCCTGTTAAGGGCAGCCGATATTTGAGAAGGGTCAGTTGTGAGCTGACCGTTAATCTCCATGGGATAGGACTCAGGCTTTTTGCTGCCCTTGATCAGGTCATTGAAATGATTCCAGAATTTCTTGGGGTTGCCCAGGCTGGTTTTCTGGAGGTATGCTAAGTAATCTCTCTTAGCAAGTTTTATGGCTCTCTTGGCTTTGTTCCTCAGGGCTTTGTATTCAGCGAGATCTGCCGGGAGGGAGGAGAGCCTAAACTCACTTAGAAAAAAGTTGAGGATGTCATTCGTGTTCAGGGCCCAGTAGATAGGGGACCAGTCAATCAGAGAGATATATCATGTAGAAAATGGGCCTGATTTAAGTTTGCATAGTTCCTGAAAGATATATAGCAATTGCAACAACAGGAGATGTCGCACGAGGGGTTCAGCAAAATATGCAAACAATCAATGCTAGAAGTGTATAGAAAGAAGAGTAAAAGTCACCCAAGAAATAAAGTAACAATATGGTGGAAAGGATTTGATTATTTTAAGAAGTACAGCATGCATATGAGATATACACTGGTGGGATGAAGTGTACATAAGATAGAAGAGAAAAATGTCTAAAAATGTTCAAGAAATGAAGGATTTAGTAGGAAAAGGGTAACTGGGTAGAAGAGGAGTAATAGAGATGATATTAAGCTGTTGTTTATTATTTAATCTGTAAAAAATTGTAATTTATACTCATTGGGCTAGATATTCAAAAGTGCGCCTGGCAATGGCACAGGGTTACTCAGCACAACTGAGTTGCACTGGAGCAACAAAGGGATATATTCAAAAGAGATGTGCCATGGTGCATATCATCTGAATATATCAAAGAATGCCTGCAGTGCAAATACAATGCACTAGCGCATCCCTCAGACTGAATACCAGGAATGGAAAATGCGCCAGCACATCAGAGATACACCATGCGCAAATTACTGATATTCAGACATAAATATGCAAATGGGGCCATAATGCATGCAAGGTGCAAATGGGTCCATTTGCATGTCATTATGGCCCCATTTGAATGAGTTGTGTGGGGCTGGCCAGCAAAATGCACCTGGCGCGCTGCATAGCATGCGGTGCTGTCAGTGGAGGTCCAGTGCTTCATGCCCTCCTGCCTGTAACCACAATCACTGTACAAAAGTAAGAATTAAAATTCCTTGTGGTTCAGTGGTGCTCCCTTCCCTGTCCGTAACCATGATTGCCATGAAAATACAGTTTTACATTCCCTGGTAGTCCAGTGGTACCCCCACCCACACAGGACCCCACAGCCCACCCAGCTCCCCTCCAGTCATCAGCAGGCAGCAAACCCACCCAAATACCTCTGTGGCTACCTACCGAATGACATCGTACAGTATCTGCTGCAAGCACATTGGTCCACAGTGTGGACCAATATGCTTGCAGCAGATACTGTAAGTAGTCATTTGGTGGGCAGCCGTGGAGGTATGCGGAGGGTTTTCTGCCTGCTGAGGACCATGGGGGGGGAAGCTGGGTAGGCTGAGGTTCCTGTTTGGGTGGGGGTAGCACTGGACCACCAGGGAATGTAAAATGTTATTTTCACAGTGATTGTGGTGACAGGGAGGGAGGAACCACTGGACCACCAGGGATTTAAATTCTTACTTTTTTACAGTGATCAGAGCTACGGGCAGGGAGGGGGGTACCACTAGACTACCAGGGCATATGAATGGTGATTGTGCACGGTGGTCGGGGGGGGTCGCCACCCATGACTGGTGGCTGTTGTGTTGCGCCATGCACTACAGCGGCCCACCTGTGGGTGGCTACCAGTTGAGCCTTTTTTTATGGGCTCAACTTTGTGCCTATGTATGTGGCACATCTCTGGGATGTGCTGGCAGATGCGCCACACATCCCGGGCTGAATATCGGGATGTGCATGGGCACGCCCCCTGGAGATGTGCCATATACTTTATCTTTGCTCCATGGCGCATCGGGAATTGTGCAGCACAATTCCACCTATTAAATATCACTCCAGGGTGCATTTCTGTGGTTGTGCAGGTGCAACTCTGTTGTGCCAGGCACAACCCCTTTGAATATCGAGGCCATTGTTTGTATTGGGTGTGGTATTGTGAACAAAAATGAGAGAAGGATAGGGTGGTAGAAGGGGTATGAGGAATCTTGTGGTGATATTGTTTGTATATATGGCGATTTATGTTTGTATCATATTTGTTGTGGTTATTGAATAAAAACTCTCCTACTCTTATTGAGAAGTGCCATGAGATCTTTATTTTTATTTTATTTATTTAGTAGAAATCAGAATTGCAAACCTTTGAGTCAGGGACCCATTTACAAAGGCTCCTCGTCAGGAAACAGATAGTATATACAAATACAGACATAGTTACATAGAGTACGGATCGACGTAGGGAACACTATACATGTATGTACATAAATACAAGGGATATAATTCATACGAGAGCCAAAACTCTATACAGGAAAACACTATACATCTATGCACATAAATACCAGGAATCATTAACATCCACCAGAACAGACAGATGGGATCTTGGTTTAACATCTCATCTGAAAGACGGCACTTTAGGAGTGCAGCACCCCCCTCTTGATGCATTACAGTGTCAGTACTGGGATTTATTCCACGTTTCTGGTGTGGGGCTAGAGCCCACCACCTTCTGATCTTTCAGTCTCAGAGTCAAGTGTGCTACCTGCTGAGCCACTGACAATGCAACACGTAAGCATTAATCACCGACAGAGGAGGGCTCTACCAGTGGATTAATGCCTGCTGGGGATTGGTGCACGAGGGGCCGAGGGTTCCAACCCCAGTGGGCATAATCACCCGTGAAAGCCCGACTCTGAGATGAATTAATATGCTTATAACTGAGCTGCTGCGATGGCGTGAGCCTATGTTACCGTGTGTGCATCTTGCTAACAGCAAACCTAGGAGCACAGGGACAGTTTGCTGCCCGACAACAGTTTCTGTCACCCACAGTGACAGCAGTCACCAGAACTGGTCACAGGCCTGGGCTCAGTCCAGCAAGCATCGGCAATCACAGTGCGGGGGGCGGGGAGGGTTGGGGGAATCGGTGCGGTCACACAGATGCAGGGTGGCGGACGGCTGTGTAGCGCACAGATTCGCCGCGCTTCCAGCTGTCGGGTGACTGCCAGGCAGATTTGTTCGCAGTGGGGGGGTCCAGGGGCTTGTGGCCGTGCGTCGCTCTGGTGAGCACGACATCATCTACCATTCCTCATGGAGGCCGGGTGTCCTGCGGCAGGCAGGAGAACGGTACCAGCTTGTGCCCTACCAGGCTGCGGCTTGCGAGTGCCACGGGTGGTGTGAGGGGGTGGAGATGGAGCAGACGGGTACCCTCTGCTGCTGCGGTGGCCACAGGTGGTACTAACCAAGCAGGCGTTACCTGAGGGTTAATACCCGCTCGGTTTGTGTCACCTGTGCCACAACAGCCAATGGGGCTGCTCCATTTTACTGCTCTCTGGTGAGCCGTGTTACAATTTGTGTTGTTGCACTTTGCTTTCATATCAGGAACTCCTTGTAAATGAATGTGCTCAATGGTGCTTTCCTGCAAATAAACTTGAACTTGTACTAAAATAAAAATGTATAATAACTATTCGATAATGTTGATTCTTGCACACCATGATACTTTTTTGAACCGACAAAGAAAGTGTAAATAGATGTTATGGGCTATGGATTCACACAGGTCCCTCGGTGGAGTGTGTAGGAAAAAGGACTGGGGCTCTGGAAAGCTAGTTACATAAACAGGGCAATTTATTTGTTGATCCAAGAAAATGTGTTACAACTAGCAATGAATCCAGTACACAGAGACATACAGAAAGAAACAAAAGTTACTTTTTAGTAACATTGAAGCCTGTAAAAAGACATAACAGGGCCCTATGGGGAAATAATTGCAAAAGGAAGGTGTAAGTATTCAACTGAATTAGCCCAGAGGAGAGGAGTGAGAGTGTCAAGGAACCCTGTGCAGAAAAAAGATTGAGGATCAATAGCCAAAACCTGAGAGTTGAGGATCAAGTAGATTGAACGGAGGCTGCTGTTGCATGCCTGATTGTGGCCCTTTCCTCAAGACAACAAAAGATGAGACAGGAATAGATGCTGAAGAGCAGTTTTATGGACCTGAAATTTTATAGTAATATTTGTTCTACTCCGATGTTACAAAAGTGAGCCCTTTTACAGCTGCCTTCGTGCTGGAGGCTACCTTTTGAACTTGCTTCAGTTTAATACTCAGTACAGCAGCCACTCTTGTTATCTACTCTTTTAAATCTTCCCTTCAAAGGAAAGCTAACCTAAATGACACGTTTTATTGGGTGGGAGGGATTGTTTTACCTTGGAGAAGGCCACAGCAGGCTGATCATGACACTGACCAGCTCTGCTTGCTGGGCGGAGTTATGCAGATCAAAGGAAAGAGACGCCCTAAGATTCAGGTGGCTCTTTTCTTTGAACTACATAAAGTTTCTGCTCAGCAAGACCAGAACAGTGTCATGACCAGTCTAACTGATTATTACTCTGACACTGTTGAGCACCTTGCAGACTGCCCTGTAGTGGACCAACAGTGACGCACCTCTCAAAACCCACTATCATACCAATATGTTTGCCTTGTGCAAGTGCAAGGGTGAACATAAAAATGGAACACTTATGTCTTGACTTCCTTACATGTACTCAATCTGTCCCTGGTGTCCTAGCCCCACCCACGCACTCACCCCACCCCTGGTGTCCTGCCCCCCCAATACACTAATCCTATACCAGGTGCCCTTTTCCCCATCTCCTGTGCACTCACTCCATCCCTGGTGTCCTGTTCCCCACCTACGCATGCACTCATCCCATTCCTGTTGTCCTGTCGCCTCCCACTCAATCGGTCCATGGTGTCCTGTTCCCAACACACTCACCCCATCCCTGGTGTCCTCCCGCCTCCACAGGCACTCACTCCACATGTAGAGTCCTGACCGCCTATATGCATTCAACCCATCCCTATTGTCCTACCTCTTGATGCATTCACTCCATCTCTGGTATCCCATCCACTCTCATGCACTTATCCCATCCACAGTGTCCTGTCCCCTCTCATGCACTCACCCCATCCCTGGTATGCTGCCCCCCCCCCATACACTCATCCTGTCTCTGGTGTCCTGTACCCAACTCCCAGCATGCCATCCTCTGGTGTTATGCTCCCTCCACCACACATGTAATGAGCATGAGAAAGGCCTCTGATGCTGACTGCACTCTAACAAGATGAGTTGGGTCAGGACAGGTCCACCCAGCTACATCTTGGAGGGAAAGTGAATTTCAACTATGTCAACCACCTGAAGGTTGATTTTCAGGTGATGCCCGGCATGCGGGCATCGGGGAATTTAGGGGAAGGGGAAGAAACCCAGGTCAATTGCCACTAGCTGGAACATAAAAGAGAGAGGGTAGACGCTGACTCAAATACAAGCAAAATATTTTATTTGGATACTTCTCAAATAGCAATAGCATCTATAAAAAATACCTAAACACTAAAAGATCTGTGCCATCAACTAAATTATAACTTTTACTCTAAATTCTATGCTCTAAAAAGATCTGTAACATCAACTAAATTATATAACTATTGCTCTAAATTCTATACTTTAAGTATTCATAACATTTGCTACATCTAAGGCTCTAAATTCATTCAAAATACATTTAGCTTTGCAGTCCATTCAGAGGCCAGCCACCATTGTGTGAGTCCTTTAGGGGGAAAAGGGGAACAGGTAAGGAGACCCTTTTCCTGTCCAGTACAGTTCCACTCCAGGAGGCACACTCAAGAAAAAGAAGAAAGGAAAACACCATACAAAGGATACTTGTCATTGGCTTCGGGCCTTTCACAGACCACCGGTATTTGTTACCCCTTCCTGGGCTGAAGAGCTGCATTCCACTGAGGCGGTGAGAATCATCAGCTACAGGTCGCACATGGACCACCAGAATGAGTCACACCGTGAGGAAAAGAACTGAAGAAACCCAAGAAAAACACCAGCCATCAGACCACACCTGGGTTGCTGGATGAAGGATGTTAAGGAATCTCCTGGAAGAACTGTCGAGGATGAAGTCGGTCTAGAACAACAGGGCTGGGACACACTGGGGACCACACGCAGACTGGGGTGGTGACACAATAAAGTTCTTTTTAACAACATTTGTGGTGGTGGTCATTTCAACAAAGCTTTCAGTTCACAAGCTTGGGCACTCTGACATTGGGGCCGTAGGGCTGGTGGCAGTCTCTTGGTGGGATCCACACACAGGGCAGGGAGCAATTCAATCACAGGGGAACCAAAACATCAGAAAGCCTTTTAAACATGCATTTCTTTCAGTCAGTTCATAACAGGTGCACTGTCCCTTTAAATCCAGCCTTCTACTGTTTTTATACATATTTATTAACTCGTTGGCATAGCCCATCCCCTTTTTCTCAGCTCATATGGAGCACTTTTCAAATTCCACCCTGTAGGCAGTTCCGTGGGCAGGGCTTACCCATCCCCACAGTTTCTGGCTCATGGAGCCCTTCTTTTACTCCACCCTGTGGGCGGGCCATTGAATTGGGGCCAAGCTTGGCCCAAACGGCTGTTACTTATGACAGCACCTGCAGGCACTGAAATCTTTATTTATTTATGTTTTTAACATAAAACAAAAGCCTTTCTTTTATTCGGCCAGAGGCCAGCACCTGGACACAGTGCTGCCACTACTCACCCTGCCACCCGCTTCCTGTTCTCTGGGCCGGGACTGTTTGACAGACTGATCGGTGAGTTGGCCTGGACCCACCTTCTCCCACAACCTCCACAGACTGCTGGTGTTGCTGGAGGGGCTGGACTTTTACTGCTGCCACCTATTCTGGGAAACTGCAGGACTACCAGAAAACACTTTATCTTTTACTTTTGTTTTTACCAGGAGAGAGATACACTAAGCTGAAAGTTTGTTTACAGGTATAACCTGGGAGCACAAGAAAGTTAAGTGAAAAGTTAAAGAATTTAATTCGCATTTTGCCACTGCTGGCCTAGCCTTCAATTCCGCACCATATGCAGGAGGAACTAACAACTTAGACAGCAATAACACTGCTCCCCAAACCCTGTCATGTCACTTTCAGCTGTCTCCTCTCAATTATAAAGAAGTTGAAGATTCACTCCTCAATCTGGATACTAAAAAAAGCACTGGCGCAGATGGTCTGGAACTTTTTTCCTAAAACTAGGCTACCTCCACCTCACTGCCCCCATTATTCACATTTTCAAGCTCTCTGTCTCCACTGCTTCAGTTCCTTCATGCTGGAAGTCCGTCCACATCCTTCCCTTATTCAAATCAGGAGACCCATGTGACCTAAATAACTATAGACCCGTCTCCATGTTGCCCATCCTATCTAAAGTCTTTGAAAAATTGATCTACGCCCAATTAAAGCACCACATTGAAACCTTCTCACTTCTTAACCCAGCACAATTCGGCTTTCGGCCTCAACAGTACAGTCATGGCTTTGGCTTAAGTCACCAATGAATGGGTTTCTGCTATGGATTCTAAGAAAATTACTGGTGCAGTATTCCTAGACCTTAGTAAAGTGTTCAATACTGTCGACCACAACCTACTAGTTAGAAGCCTTGTCAAAATAAGCGCCTCGCTTGCCACCACTCACTGGTTTACCAGTTACCTTTCTGGTAGGACTCAGAAAGTTAAAGCCAGTGACCTATTTTCTGCCTCTCTGCCCATTGTTTGGAGAGTCCCGCAAGGCTCCATCCGAGGTCCCATCCTTTTCTCTGTGTACATCAACAATCTTGATGCTCATATAGACAATTCCAAGCTGCACTTCTTTGCTGATGATACAGTGCTGTACACATCTGGTTCATCTCTGACCGAAGTGAGGGACGTCTTACAAGCTGACTTTGCCCAGCTGGAACTCAGTCTGGTTAATGCCAAACTCCTCCTCAATGCTAAAAAAAAAACAAGGCCATAGAAACATAGAATTTGACGGCAGATAAGGACCGCATGGCCCACCTAAAAACTTTGTTGTCACCTCTCTAGGAGAACCCCTTGAAGTCTTATCCAAATTTAAATATTTTGGTATGTGGCTAGATAATAAGATCTCCTTTAATGACCATCTCAGTGACCTGTCCAGAAGATTAAAAGTCCGGCTAGACTTCTTCTTCCGAAATAGGTCACTTTTTCCACTTGGGACTAGAACCAGGCTTGTTCAAGCCACATTCCTTCCATTACTCGACTATGGTGACTTAATCTATACTTCCTCAGCAGCTACAAACCTAAGCAAATTGGACTCCCTCTATCATCGTGCTCTGCAGTTTATCACAAACTTACCCTACCAAACCCACCACTGCGAACTGTACAGAGCCATTGGCTGGACGTCACTCTCCACTTGACGTACACTCCATGCTGGTATCTGGACTCTTAAGATACTCCTGAACAAGCTCCCATGTTATCTAAAATCTCTCGTCCGTATTTCCCATAGTATGTACTCCCTCAGGAAATCTGACTTCATCCTCCTTGACATACCGAGGACTTGCATGTCCTTTGGCAAACGTGCATTATCATCAGCCCTTCCAACCCTTTGGAATCCACTCTAGTCCACACTGAAACTATCCAGCACTGTTTCTGTCAACTTTTTCCAAAGGCTGGCTACATCTAAATTAAAAGATAATGGCAGCTGTTTCTAAGCCACTTCCCTCCTTTTCCTTCACCCCAGGCCTTCTCTGCTAGTGTCACCAGCTCTAGCCCATACAAAATTTGCTCAGCATTTGCTGCAGCCCCTTCTGCTCAAAAAAAAAAAAAAAAAGCCGCTTAGACCGGCCCATATGGCATCTATATTTCTCTGCCCCCCTTTTTTCTTTCTATACTTTACTCCCCTTGCTCTGTACCTTCCCTCTTCTTCTATCACAATCCCTTTCCTACACTATATACCCTTATCATTCCATCTATCCCTCTGCCGTCCTAGCCCTTTTTTATCCCCCCTGTTTTCTTATGTATCTTATTTTGGCGGTTGGTAATCCCCATCCCCAATGCCTCTTACCGCCCTTTGCTCCCTGTACCCACCTTTCCATTCCCTAACTTGAGCATTATGTTTCATAACAACTTGAAACTGTGTCGAACTACTGTGATGTCTGTTATTATGTTCTTATTTACTGTGATGTTTTATTAATATGCTTTATGTAATTGCCTGTACACATGTCACAGGACCTCCTTGTGAATGAGCTTGCTCAACGGACTTTTTCCTGAAATAAACTTCAACTTGGTACCATCTCTATCTTTGGGAATGTATACCAGGCTTGTTATTTCTAGAGGTCAGAAAGGGGTGGGGTGTACAAAAGCATATTATACACAAATGACCATTATACCCAGGTTCTGATGAGAGAACTTTTGCCTAGGGCTATGCTAGGTCTCTACTTCTAGAGGAGTACCCAGTAATTCCACACAGGAAGCAGTAACAAGACTGTCCAAACCAGGTTGGGGTTCTAGAGTGTGGCTTTATTCCAAAGTTGGTACACCAAAGCAAAGGTGGACCCCCAATGGTTTACACTTCGTGGCACAAGGCAAGGCAGAACAACATCATCTGTAGCAGACAGAAACTCTAATCATCCCATATTGCATAGGACCTTGGACTCTCTTCAGCGGCAAAGCCTCAGCTGAAACACACATTTTCTTATAGTGGCACTGACCACAGCTTAGAACATTTCCCATGTGGCATAGGATTTAAACATTTGGCAATGTGGCAGCTGGCCACGACGGAGCACACTGGTGCTCAGAATTAGCACAACCCACACCAGGGGTAAACTTTCTCTTCAGGCATTGGCCACCATGTCCTGAATAAGCAGGTGCCCTTACGGGACCTGCAGTGCTGAACTGGTCACTCCAGATGGGGGGTTGCCCACCTTTTGCTTCCACGTCCATACCCAGCCATTCTTTCACATTCAGCATTTGAACAACACTACTTCTGAGTGTAAAACTAAAGTCCTGAACAATGTGCCAAGTCTCTCTGGGGACTCCACAATTGTCAGCCAATTTTAAAAGCATGAGAACAGTCTCAAATTAGGACAGAACTGGTGTATATTTCCCTTTATCAGAGTACACCCCAAAAAGCAGGTACTTTCCTCCTGGGAAGCACAAAGTCAGATTACTCATGGTTGGAAAACAAACAGGCAGCTTCAATGTCCTGGATCAAATCAGGGGATTGCCCCATGGATCCATTTTGCAGTCCTCCTCATCTCACAGGGGAACTCCTGATATATGGTTTCCACCACTTCTACTGGCAGGCAGATGGTTCTCAGCACTGGGGTGAGAAAAATAGGCTTTCCTCACAGAGCCCACACTGCAGCTCTTCACTCCTCCAACTGCTCACTCTGGCTGCTGACACAGAACTCCCTCAAAATTCTAAAGCTTCCCACTCACAGCTCGCTACCGTGGCTTATGCTGCTGCGAGAGTTCTAAATGACATCACCTCTCTCCTCTCAGCTGAGACCAAGTAAACAGAGAGGGAGCAGGTGAAAAACCATTTAACTAGTTATTCGCCAGCTGCCTTCTCTACCTAGCACTGACACTGATGGGATTCTAGTAACCCCAAGAGGACTGGGGGGGTTACACTAACTTACCTCATCCTGGTGTCCTGTGCTGCCTCTGTACCAGCACTCAACCTGTCCCTGGTGCTCTGTCCCCCACACAAACTCAGCCTGTCCAAGGCATCCTGCCCCACCTATGCACTTACCACATCCCTGCTGTCCTGTTCTCATCCTTCACATGCACTCAACCCAAGCCTGGTGTCCTGTCCTTGCTACCTGCACTTAATCTACCACTGGTGTCCTGCAACTCCCACCCCACCACTCATCCCATCCCACTATAGTAGTCCATAGAAACACATTTTCCCTGGTGCCCTGTGACACCCCCAACACACACACACACACACACACACAACACTCACACTGTGCCAGTAAAGCACACCCTGGTGTACACTTGTCAGCACACTCTTACAACATAACACAGCAAATGATGCTTTCATTATAATCAGTGGTCTCTGGCATCATGTGACCCCACCAACTCTGCTCTCACACTGTCCAAGAAAAGCACTCCATGGTATGTAGCATGGTCATGCCAGCACTCACCATGTCTCACTGAAGCACAATATGTTATCCAGTTGTCAGAATGCTGAACAAATAACACTATTACCACTAAATGGTCACAGACACGTCAGTACCATAATACCACGCACACATAACTTTTTAAAAAGACAGAAACTGACGACATGTCTGATGTATTCAGTGAAGTGTAGACTACACAGTATTGCATTTCTTGCATGCATCACCACTTGATAGAATTTCAGTTTTTCTGTTAATAACACCTTTTTTAAACCAATACGTTTATACCCACATTGCCTGCCCATGTCAGGCAACATAGTAAAGTCAGATGGACCAAACCTATCCTAATGTGGGACTCCATGCTGCCCAGAATCATGTTGCAGTTCATGGTGACAGATGTGTATCCAAGCTTAGCAAAGATTTTTAGATTTCAGAAAATTAAAGAAAGATTTGCCACTTTTGGCACCATTTGTGTAGTAAGGTGCAACAGAGTAAACCATCTTCAAATATAAAGCAAGCAAGCAAGCAAGAAAGAAAGAAAGAAACAAACAAACAAAGAAAGCAAGAAAGAAAGAAGGCATACACAGAATTTTCTTATGCAGAATTTACTGAACATTCTAAAAATATGTATGTGCAGAGTTATGCCCAGTACCCTTCGTGACACAGGTGGGAAACAAAGCAAAAGGCCATTGTATCACTAACAGAGGGGCAGAAAAATTATCTTTTTTATGCTAGTTACATGCAATTCAGTTGGCAGCAGTTCAGCTCTGATCGGCAATGCAGTCACTGGCATCAGCATGAGGAAACCAGAAGAAGTCAGGCACTCACTATCCACCAAACTCGGAAAAGACGAAAAGGTCTGCCTGATGCATTTCAGATGTAAAATCCTTTCTCAAGCCTTTGAGAAAAGATTTTACATCTGAAACGCACCAGGCAGACCTTTTAAACTGTGCATGGTACCTACAACACCACTAAATGACTTGGAGCAGCATCTTTTAGGAGGAAGCACAGTGGTTTAGGGCTCTGAGCTGCAAACCTGAAGACCTGGGTTTGAATCCCACAGCCCCCACTTGCATACTGTGTGATCCTGAGCAAGTCATCTAAGTTCCTTGTACTCCCAGGATGCTCCTGGAAACAAGCTTCAGCATAGTGTGCCTTTCCTGGTTAAACAATTTCCCCATTTTCTGAGTTTCATGGGTGGTGAGTACCCGACTTCTTTTGGTTTCTTGTTAGCACGCTTTTTGTTGGTAGCACACATTTTCCTTTGTGGCCTCTGTATCATTTTTTTTATTGGTGTCAGCATGCAGTGTGTGTTAGAGACTGCTGACTTCAGAGGAAAAATGTGCAGAAATACAGATGTTGGAACAGCAGTGGCCAGAACACACTATAAAGCAAAATAAAAAGTTTATGGTAGGACCAAACAGTTTTTTCACTTGCAACATAATGCTAGACAGGGCCATTGCCATTTGCAGGAAGAAAAGAAAACAACTGAAAATGTTGACCATTACCTTTAAAAACACAGCAGTCATCAATTTTATTTCATATAGTACTGTTTTATAAGAGCATGTTTAAGGACTACATGGGAGACATCTCTTTATTACACTTAATGAATACCCTCCTGATGAATGATATATGCTTTAAAAGTGCAAAAGGTGTATCTTTATCTTTTATCTCTATCACTGTATGTTACACAGTATATTCTGTTCACCATTTAGGGAACACCCCTAGTTTAAAGAGCTGGTGACATGATTCAGGCAGGCATCTCATTCAGAAGTTGCCTGCCTGGTTAACTAAATAAACTAGTGCTGCAATTTTTTTGGCAAGCATAAATACTTAAATAGGTGTCAGCATGGCTCAGTTGGTAGCAAATCTGCCTCTGGACCAGAAGGTCGTGGGTTCTCGTCCCACACCGGGATTGGACTTGCACCTAAAAATCACTGGCATCCGAGTGCAGTATTGGGAGGTGCTGTACTGCTGGGGTGTGCCGTCCTTCGGATGAGATGTTAAACCGAGGTCCCTTCTGCCCATCCTGGTGTTGTCCTGGTGGGTGTCCAGGTGGAAGTAAAAGAACCCAGGGCACTCTTCGCAAAGAGTAGGGAACATTCCCGGTGCCCTGGCCAACATTCCCCTTCCCATAAACCGGTTCATGCAATTATCCAGGCTGTGTGTGGGTGATGATGTGCGATATGGCCACCACCACCACACATTCAGTCACTTCACTACCAGTCTAGCATTGCTTGTAAAGCGCTTTGGATGTATGAAAAGCGCTATATAAATGCTGATTCTTCTTCTTCTAAATTTAAACTTTAATTGCCCGGCTCATACCTTCCATGTACGAGCCGAACAACTGTCTCAGCTCTGCAGCCCCGCCCCAAAAATCAGCTCTTTGTTGACATTAGGGATGGAACGGGGCTGCAGGTTCTCTATGTAGGCAGTAATAGAGTGGGAACAGGATCGGGGGAGGGGGTTGCCTGTCAAACTGTACAAACATTATCTTTGCTGGCTATCCCCCATACATGTAGAACTGCCAGCAAAAATAATGTTAGTACAGTTTGACATTTTTACTTCTGCGACCTGATCCTGGCGAATGCCACTGTATGTGATATGAGTTCTGGTGGTCTCGGTCAAGCTCCTAGTGGACAGGCTTTCACATCACAAAACCCCCATGACAACAGACACCAGTCTTCATCTTTGTTGGTAGTCTCTCAAGAGACTAATCCTCAAATGGACTTGGAGTGTGCATTAGCTTCTAAGCCACTTGAACTGGTCCCTTAAGGACAGGACTGAGGCAAAGCTGTGTACAGTGTGGTTAAGTTTCCACTGTTTCTGTCCCTATTGTACCAGCTGTGTGCATCAACAGAAGATTTTGGTCTCTAGTGCTGTCATTATGACATCTTTCTTGAGCAATACATTTTATTATATAAATGCAAAATAAACTGTAGCCATCCACCCTTCCACCAGGGGGCACTGTGCAATCCTGTCTACCAAGCTCTATGTGGTAACGGGGGTGGGGGGGTTAATTGTTCAGGCCAGATCCAGTTCCTAGCATTGTAACCACTACCACCCACTGACTAAAGGGAGGAGCCTGGCCTTCATTTTGTGACAGGAGTGGGGAGTGGAATGAGTAAGACAGTGGAGAGGGGAAAGGAATAATGGGATACCTCTCCCCAAGGGGATCCTCAATAGGCCTTTGCCAGTCTGGGTTAATTATTCTGGGAGTGGGGTTAGGTGAAGAGGCTATGACTGGGTGCATCCTGGTCTGCTGGGGATACTTGGAGTCAGGTTTCAGGAGCACTACCTCACTGATGCTGCAAGGATGCCCTACGTGTTTGGTGGAAGAATCCCACTCTAGACTGATGGAGGTTTCTGTGTAGGCTTGCACCATTCAGGGGTATAGAGGTCTGCCAAGGCATCACCCATGTATTGTGTCAGTTAAGTAATCGGATACTGAGAGGTCACTTGGAAGAGTGGGACCTTGATGTGAATCTGAAGGTAGTGCCCATTTGTCTGGCTTCCCATCAGAAGCCGAGTCCTGGCAGTCTCCAGGAAAGGTGGACTCTGAGGACGACAGCGAAACTTCAGTGTAGAAGAAAGTCAGGATCCTCATGCATCCAGGATTCACATGGGCTGCAGTGCGTTTAGTAATGTACAGCCAGAACTGGGTAAAACTGAGATGGAGGTGTACATGTGTAAGCTACTGAGTTCCAAAACAAATCTGAGACCTGAACCTATATACCAGTCTGCCTCCCATTCATACATAATGACCTCTAGGAAGCACAACAAAAAAAAAAAAAAGAAGTGTATAGATACGGGTATAACAGGTGGACCCCATTCTCATGACGGGTGGCAGAACAAGATGGGGAGAGGGCAAACTGCTGCCCAGTTGCGTCTCCACCTGTTTGTGCTATACACAAAATGTCTTTTTAATCACTGGCGGGAGGAGTCCCCAGTATATAAGCTGCAAAACAAATCAGTTGTGCAGATGTTAATGAGCTTGAATGGGGTTTTCATGCACTAAAATGCTAGTCTGTGACATGCTCCAAGTCACAGCAGGGCACAGCATCAGTCACATGGTATGGTATGCTATGCCATGGTGCGAGTCTGTGGGGTTGGGTGGTGCTTCACAGAAATCACCCCTCTACCCACTCCCTCCTCACCATGGAAATCCCTCTGGGCCAGTAGGTTTTTTCTTCAGGGCCTTTGGCGTATTCCCTGTTAGTCCACTGCCCCCCATGATCAGAGCAGGTTCTGATGTTTAGTGAAACCCCTCTTCCTAGCTCCATTCCTACATACATACATCCTGACTGGCCACATCTATTGCCAGGCCCTGACCCTTGCCACTCCTTTCAGTGCTGCTGTAGCACTGAGTCCTCAAAGTTCCACAGGCAGTGGGGTTGCAAAAGGCTACATCAAGCTAAGTGAGGGCCACCATGCATTGAGATTGCCATTTGGGCCACTAGCATGGTGGCACCACCCCCTTCTCCACACATCCACAGAGTTTTAGCAACTGTAAGGTAAAAGGCTGTGATTGCCATGGTGCATAGATTATTGTTTACATGATTGTAGAAAGTTCTACAGGATGGGGTGTTGCATCAGGCTGCAACAGGTGACGTGAGCACACACACACACACACACACACACACAGTGTGGCCCTCAAGGCCATTTGCAGGTCATGAGTGGTTTAACAACTGTGAAGGGAAGGGAAGGGCTGGGACCCCAGATGTGCATAGTAGAATGGGGTTGCAAATGTGCAATTTGTACAAAGTGGTCGCAATTACAACATTGTGCCAACATATGCAACTGACATTAGGGCCCATGTTTTTTAAAGTTATTCACTGTAAGTTCTTATTCAAGGAAGTCAGGAAACTTGCTTCATACTTCAGTGGTTCAGAAGGCAAAGGCATGCCTTATAAGGTCCCTGTTTGCCCTCTGGAACTTACTAGTTAATGAGTAAGGAAAGGTGTATTTACAGTTAGTGGTCAAACTAAAGATTGGCTGTGGCTTTTTCATATATGCAATCAAAAGACAATGTGAGCCAGTAGTTGAACTCCTGGACAGACAACAATGAGTAAAGTAGTTACATGATGATACACATCTGGATGACTTGTGTAATATGCCTTGTTTTTATAATACATTGCTTGAATAATTGCAAAAGATAATATCACCATTGCCAAGAATAGGCAGGGTTAATTGCAGGGTAATGTGCTTACAAGATACCACACAAAGGCACCATTTAGATCCGTACAAAGCAACAAATCTTGTGCCAGCAGTGATCATGGTCATTATATGACTTAGATGCTTGAGAAAGGCACAGATCGGTTCAACTGAATTAAAAACCATCTACCTCCCTTTTTTAGTACTGTTCTACATTAATAAAGGCCCCACTTATGAATCGGTCAGTCAGTCAGCTTTCTCTGCAAATGTATACCCCCACCTTGGGGTGGCTAGTTAAAGGCATCTAGGGAAGGGCAAACCTCTTACAGTTCAGTTCATAAGAGGTTAGAAATTGCGACAAATAGCATGAAAAAAGTTTATGCTTTTGAACTGGTAATTTCAATGCATTTAAATTAGAATTAGTTGTAAAAGCATTTTAAAGGGATCTATGGGGAAAACAGACCCCCTCTCCCTACCCATCCCATCTCAAGTGCTCCCTGGTGTCTTCGGCAAGCTACACACTTGATTCTCTGCCAGAGGCATGGTTCTCAACTCCAAGAAGACCAAGTTTATGATCTTCTCTGGCCCAAGAAAAGCCCCAGACAAGGTCCAATCCCTCTCAGACAATCTTGGTAACATCATAGAACAAGTCTCGGAATCCATATACCTTGGACTGTACTTAGATCCTCACCTGACCTACAATATTCATATTACCAACCTCATCAAGAAAATCCACATGAGGCTAGGTCTCTTATACCAAATCAGAAAGTTCCTTATCCCCATCTCCAGACTATGCCTCACCAGTTCCGTTCTCCTGCCCCTCCTTGATTATGGCTCTGTTGTCTATCCCCCCCAACACATCTCCCCTTCTCTCCAAACTTAGGACTGCAAGCTTTGTGACCGGCCTCCCCTGGATGACCCATCACTGTACCCTCTATGCCTCCCTCAACTGGCTCACCCTTGAAGGCAGGTTCCAACTTAAAATGTTCTCTTACTGTGCCTATACAAAGTTCACCGTAACCTACTGCCAATCAGCGTTAACTCCCTTTTCTCCTTATCGGTTCCCAAGTGCAGTATTAGAGGAGCTGAATGTCACATCTTCAACACCCCTTTTTATCGCACCAAGCATGCGCAGAACTCCCTCACATACACGGACTCTAAGTTTTACAATAAACTGCCCCCTGAACTTCAGGCCTGTAGTTCAATTAGCTCATTCACCTCCTCCCTCAAGGACCTCCTCCTCTAATCTACCACCTGTGTCTGCCCCTGTAGATAACCCCCCTGAATGTCCACCAACCCTTGAGTTACCTTACAGTTTATAAGTATCTGCATATTGGCTCTGTTGTTGTGTGCTCTGTATTTTTTTTTTCCCTCTTTTTTTTTTCTATTCTAGATGTTCCTGCGATATACACTGTTCCTACTGTAAATATCGTCAAATTTTGCAAATATTGTTTTTACCTTTTTCTCTGTATTATCGAATTTTTGTGCCACTGGACGTTTGTGAAAATGGACATTTTTGCTCACATACCTTCCAGTATAAAAATAAAATTGAATTGAATTAATTGGCACCCCCTTCCTGCCATTTCCTCTCTGCACATCTCATGCCACGTAGTCCCCGCTGTCTTATTTTATTTATTATTTATTGAAATGTTTCACCAGGAGGGCACACTGAACAACAAGTTGCTCATCTCACAGTGTGACCTGGGGTGAAGGGGTTATATAGGGTCGTGAAGGATGATCAGTTACAATAGTATGTGGGTAGTACAAACAATACAACATTGTAAGATCGTGCAACAGTTAGAACACAAGGTATTGTACAATAAACAGTAGTGGGACATTGGGTAAATTACAATACATGTCCAACACCGTGTCTAACACCGCATATACATGAGCGCTGGAGTTACCAGGTAAGTAGCGAATAACAACAGACTTACCTGGTAACTTTCAGCTGCAAATATATATACTGCAGGTCCTTAACTGATTCATGTAGATCTGTGTGAGTCCACATCATATCGACCCAGTGAGGCTATTCAAGTAAACTTCCATCAGGCATGCAAGGCACAAATGAGCCATTTGCATGCCCATTATAGCCTCATTTGCATCCACTTAGTATGACTGCACCCAGCAAGTTGCACTGGGCCAGCCTGCACCCCACCAGCCCTGTCTCAGAAGCCAATATATGGGCGGAATCAGACCCATGTTTCTGTTGTAGGTTCCCCCCACCCAGTGCCCAGCACAATATAGCAAATAAAACCCCCCACCCTCCCATTTCCATAGTGTAGGGGCCCCCCACCCGTTCCATTCCCTGTATCCAGTGACTGCAATAGCCCCATTTTCCATAGTGTAGTGGACCCCCACCCCAACCCTGATCCTGGAACAGTGCACAAACCCAGCTGCCCCAGTCCAAATACCACATGCACTGCACAATTCCACATTGATAGTGTTCCATGTGTAGTGGCCCCACCCCACCCCTGTAGGCAGGGACCCCCACCCCGCACCACCCATGCCAGTGACTGGCACAGCCCTCCACTCACCACCATGGCCAGCCTCCAACTGATCAGACCAGGAACAGCACTGCACAGAATACATGCTCCACCAATGAGCGTGAAGTCTGTACAGTAACATCCCAGGACTGTTCAGTCAGTGGCCGGCCATGCTGGTGAGTGGAGGGCTCCGCATGTGGTATTTGGACCGGGGCAGCCAGTGTTTGTATATCGATCAGGGTTCAGTGATTGGGGATGGAGTGGGGGGTCCATTATACTATGAAAAATCTGATTATTGCAGTCACTGGAAACAGGGAATGGGACGGGTGGGGACCCTACATCATGGAAATGGGAGAGTGGGGATTTATTTGCTATATGGTGCCAGGCACTGGGAGGGGGTGGGAACCTACAACAGAGATATGGGGCTGATTCCACCCATACATGGGCTTCGGAGACTGGGGCTGGGGGGGGCTGTGCCACTGGGCTGAGGGGGCTGGCAGGCTACAGTGCTCCTGTGTGCACTACCGCAGCCTGCCTGTGGGTGGTCAGCAAAGTTAGGCATGCTTTTTCCATGCCTAACTTTGCGCCGCCCATCTCCTGCACTTAGGCGGCCCATCTTCTCTAAATATTCTGTTGGGAGGAATATTCATGGGCACGCCTCCTCTACTTGCTCTGCATGCATTAATTTGGGGCCATGGGTGGCCTATCTCAATTTGGGCAGCCAATCTGCCCCTTTTGAATAGGGATTTCAGCGTAAGTTTTGAGATGGGAGGCTCATCTCCATTTTTTCTGAGATGCGCCGCCCATCTCTTTTGAATATGTGGGCCTTTGTACACATTCAGGAAACTTTGCTTTTAGCTCATCAAAGTCTGCTGATGTCTTTCGTTCAGTTTTCGTCCCTTTTCTCTTTGAAAAGCCCATGCAGTTCAACAACAAACATGCAAACTGATGAGAGAAACTTAAATTGTCCCCATTCTCACTTAGCAGCTGTGCCCGGCTGGTTTTCACTACACCAGTTGCTATGGCCACCAGCACCTTGGTGTTTATTACTGCCCCCTCCAGTCTCAGACTTCAGATAATGTTTGGTAAATGTTCCTCAACATCCTGCATCAACTGTGGAGGTCTACCCCTCGGTTTTATTGCCAGTTCGGGAATCCGCTGACCAGGATCAGGAATAAGTTTTAGGTACGAAGGTAATCTTTTTTAAAATTATGAACAGTGCTTTCATTTATATCATTTTGGTACTTGCCCTGATTGTAACGGATACATTTCATGACCCCACTGTCCACTGCATACCTTCCCAACTAATAACGTACATGCAGTGTATTCAGTACATCTCTTCTTGAATTGGGGGGGGGGGTTAACTAACTGTAACTTGGTAACAATATTCTCTGCTACAGCAATGTTAACACCCGCATGCACTGATAAATCGGTGTAGCTTACTTCATTTAAAAAAGCAAAGTCATGGTTTCGCTTGCCTTGACTCTGGCTCAATCACTTGAAAATGAACATTTTGGGGCGGAGCAGGTAAGGCATGGCATTTCACAGCAGGTAGCACTTCTAAAGGCTCTTGCAGGCAGTGCCTTAAATAGCCATTCTGGGAGCAGCTAACTACTTGTAATTACCTGTGATTGCTCACATCAGGGATGCTAATAGTGCTAATTACCTGCTAAGCCACCTGCTGAAATTAATTTGTCTGCAAGGAACTAAATCTGGTGATCTGCTAAATAACGTTTACATGGCACCTACTAGTTTTGCAGTATGAAAAGGGCACAAACAGCACCTAAGAGGTATTGCATATAGTGCCAACTCAAGCAGCTAAAAGCAGGGATATTCTTTTAAAGGAAACACAATGACCAGCAGACAAAGCTAATTTATTTAGGAGACAATGGGTGGGGCAAGCATTTGGTGCTGGGAGGAATAACAATAAAAAAGGAGTTTTCATACTAATAGTAAGAAATATAAGATTCCAGGTGGAAAAAGAAGTAATGGATCCTGAGGGTAGGTTTTGCTTTATCCAAGGAATGTTATTTAACAACATGGTCACACTTGAAAATATTTATGGCCCCAACTCGGATTCACCACAGTTCTTTATGGAAATAATGCACACATTGAGCCAATTCATGGGGACACCATTAGTGTTATGAGTGGATTGGAATAGGGTTCAGATGCCTGACCAAGATAGAACTGAGAACAGCAGGGCTGGCATCTGCCCTACTCAGAGGAGTATGAAGGACATGCAAGACCATCTAGGTTTATTAGATATTTGGTGGTACTACACACTCAGATTAAGGAGTTTATAATTACCTCAGCAGCCCGACACACAGAATCCAGACTATGAATGGTTGCAAAGGAATAATAGCTGTGAGATAGGAACTAGAGGGTACCCCGTTATAAAGGCGACTGAGATTAAATGACTCAAATATGAGTGACTCAATCTCAGGGCCTCTGTTGTGGGCTAATGTGTAAGGGTAGTGACAGGAAGGGCAGGGCGAGAGGATGGCGACAGGATACCAGAAGGTATCCGTGAGGTATGGGGGTGGCGGGAGGGGCAGCTGCTGAGCTGGCCCTAGTGGCACAGTGGTTAGGGAGGCTGGCTTTGGTGAGGAGCATGCAGGGTTCGGTGCTCAGGGTGAGCACAATGTTTTTATGCTTTACTGTGCCGTTTTTTATTTCTCTGCCTTCTGGTTGTCCCCCTCCTCGACATGCACATCCCTGGAGTTAGTTATTTTAGTTAGGGGAGGTGTGGGGGGCACAGCCCCCCCCCGTGTGGGGGGTGTGGGGAATGTACATTGCCATTGTTGTTTTCGGCAATGTACCTTCATCGTAATGGTGATCACCCTATAGAACTGCACTGAAGTAATCTTGGATCATAGTCCAGTCTGTTAAGTCCACCATATCAAAATATGACTGGCTAGCTCTAAATAACTTGAGGGACAAGTATCAAGAATTACTGAGAGATAGGGCAGAAAGAGCAATATATAAAACCAAAGCAAAGTACGTAGAACAAGGGGATCAAGCTGGATGGCTAAAGGCCTTGCACCTCAGAAAAAAGAGGCAGCACAAACTATTATAGGGGTACAGGGCAGAGGGCAGAATGGACTAGTTGCAGATGTTGGGGGTTGCCAATGAGTTTAAGGAGTTCTACCAGACATTATAATGCTGAGGCCCCCCAGACAAGGAAGCAAAAGAAGAGGCATTCCCAGAGGGAATAACCCTACCCTGCCAGTCACAGGAAAAATAGGAGTTCCTTGAAGCACAAATTAGAACAAGCAAAATACAGGCTGCTATCAAAGGTCTCACTCTACATAAAGTCCCAGGGCCAGTTGGCTGCACCCCCAACTTGTGTAAAACTTTTGACCTCTATGCACAGCAAGGGGTTAACAGAGTCATCTTTCATTTAGGCCATGATTACCTTTCTGCCCCAGCCTAAGAAAGATATTCAACAAGTCAACAGCTACCGCCCCATCTTTCTGATTAACCTTGATGCTACGATCCTGGCCAAGGCAACTGCGACAAGACTGGGCAGAGTATGGGATGACTTGATCAGCAACAAACTATTTAGGTTCATGAACTGTCATAATTCCACATATTACCTCAGAAAGCTAGAACTTCTCATTTCTGCATCCAGGGAGCCTGGGACACCTGCTATGTTGGTCTGCCTGGATGTGGAAAAAAACCTTGACAGGGTTTTTGCAGCCATATCTATTTAATGTCCTTAGACAGTGTGGTTTCCCTTAAGTCTTTATTGAATGGATTAATGTGCTGTATACTAAATCTACAGCCAACAAATATTGCAATGGGGTCTTTTCTCAAGAATTTCTTTTGAAGAGGGGAACCAGGCTATGATGTACTCTGTTCCCCTTGTTATATAACCTGTTCCTAGAACCCTTACCTTGTAAGATTAACCAGTCACCTGAGGTTATAGGGATTCCAGTGTATAGAAATCAATATAAATTCTCCCTTTGTGCTGACATGTTATTGCATGTCAGAGATATGAGGACATTCCTGTCTGCAGCACTCAAACTGATCAATGACTTTGGAGATATCTCAGAGTATAAACTGAACGTGGCCAAGACTGTTGTAATGCCACTTAATGCAGGGGTGATATAACAGACATTGGCTTGCAGTGGTCTCCCAGCAAGCTAAGATACTTAGGAATAGATGTCATGCAAGAAAAACCTTTTCCTGCTGCAAGGACATTTGCAAACTAATTGTGGTAATCAATGGTCTAAGCTCCCATGGTCACTAACAGGTATATTTTCATAGTTCAGAGTTGAATGCCGCCCACCACAAACTCTGCCCTGTTACGGCATAAGCAAGAACTCAACAGTAATGACATTTTGAGTTTAAAAATAGAAGATTTATATGACAACAGAACTGTGCAGAAAAATGCATCCTGTTGTATAAACAGATAAATAAGAGTTGAACACGAATTGCTATTATATGAAAATTGGACATGTGGACATCCATATATTTGAACTGAGCCTGACAGCTTAGATCCTCTACTCTGAGGATGCCCACATTTGGGCAAAACATTGGGCATAGCCTGGGGGATCTGTGCTTGGTTTATGAAAGCTAAATCAAAGAATCAACTGAAATTTCTTCAGTGTGGCTGGTCTCTGAACACTTATTGCTTGAGGATATAACATATACCAGCCCCAAAACTACACTGACTTATTACAATAACAGGAAGGTGACTCACCTGGAACTGTGTCCTTTAAAAAAATGCATGCCAGGATAGCACCGTCCGTATGGGCCAGAAAAGTCAACAGAAGATTTATGCTAGACTCTCAGAGGCTAAGAATAAAGGGGGGGGGGCTCAAACTCCTTAATATTCTTCACTACTACTTTGCAACACAAGGGAGCAAATATCTTCACTGGCATAAGGAGCCACAGGAACGGCAAACTGAGAAATACAGTCCCTTATGGCTGGATAAAGAGCAAGACTTATGCTCAACTGAGGGAATAGATAGTAAGTCCTTTCTACACCACCCATGGAGGAAAATACCCCAAAATCTGAGGGATACACTGATTAGGACCTCAGTAAGGGTCCACCAGCAGCTCTGCAGAATGCTGCAACTTGAACCTCAAGGAGATGCAGGGCAGCTGGTTCTCAAAACCCCTAACTTCCTCATTGGTAATAAAATGATAGCCTCACACCCATGGAGACAACAGAACATTCCAACAGTAGAGTACCTCATGACAGAGGTGAGGGTAACCCCATACAGAACCTTTCTAGGTGAGGTTGGCGACAGCAAATGCACATCCTTTCATGCTCTTCAGTTAACCCATGCAGCAGCACAGCATATGGACCCCTTCCTGTGGAATAAAGAGCGTAGCACTACTATTGAACCCCAAAAATTGTTGGCTAATTGCCCCCACTCCATCTTAAAGCTGAGTTCAGCAATCTCAGCAAAATGATATCCATCAAGCTCTAAAATAGGGCACTGCTGAAGCCTGGCTTTCCCACATACTAGCAGCCAGTGGGAATGGGAAACTATTTGGGTAAGTCTTTAAAGCCTTAAGACTTGTGCAATTTAAAAATCAGCAGTTTGTACTCTACTCCCTGTAAGTTATACAAAATGCTGGTACATATGTTCTAGGTGCCAAGAAGCAGAGAGTACCCTATAGTGTATAATAGAGCATTGTTCTGTATAGAATTCCATCCCTTTCAAAAATGCTGTTATACCACAGTTCAAAGGTCATGGAATGTGATCGTACCCTTCTGTGGTACAACAGCATTCTGGAACCTCTAGAGACTGCACAAGTCAGTTTCATTCTGAAAGCCAAAGAACTGCTGTGTGCACATTTCACATAATACTATACACTATAAATATACAGGATGAACAACTTTATGCACAATCAGTGTGTTCTGCCACCTTGGGGTTCTGATTCCCATGGAACTCTCAAGCTTCACTCTCGAAGTCAGAGGGAATCAGAACCCCTCTATGGCAGAACACACTGGTTGTGCATAAGTGCCCATCCAGTATTCTCTATGTTAAATATACTATTGGATTGTCCAAAAGCCAGACCGCTCCTGGACTCCATCAAAGAGAAAATGGACCCTCTTTTGAGTCTGGAACATGCACTTACACCTGAAGTGTGTTTGGTGGGCCAGTATGATGGCCAACTTCTTGCCACACAATTTGAGTTATTACAGAGGTTCAGCGTTATTCTTTCTGTGAGTACAAATATATACAAATAGTCTCTTTAAGCTGAGTGGCAACCACATTACGAAGGGGCACAGTCTTAAGCTGGAGGGTGGGAGTTTTAGGAGGGATGTCAGGTAGCACTTCTTCACAGAAAGGGTGGTGGACACTTGGAATGCACTGCCGGAAGAGGTAATCTCGTTAAAGACAGTGAGCAGCTTTAAGAGAGGCTGGGATAGGCATGGGGAAGATAAGAATCATGGGTAGGGAGGATGGGAGGAGTGGGGAGGGAGGACAGGGACATTAGCTCAAGCTGTAGACCCTGCAATACAAGCAGACTTGATAGACCAAATGGCCTTCTTCTGCTGGCTTGTTCGTATGTTCATAAATATACACAAGTAATTCATATGTAACTACCTTGTTGGGGGCTTACCTGTTAGCCCCTGAGGTTGCTCCCATTTGCCCGGGTTTTCCCCCATTCTTGCCCCGGTCCTGGCTGGTCCTTGGTGGTGCCTGGATCCTCCCTCTGGCACCCACGTAATTTTTTTTTTGGAAGCGGGGCTGAGGGAGCTAAAGCGCAGAGCTGCCAGTTAGAAATTGCATCTCGCATGCATACAGCAGCTCTGTGCATGCGCAGAACTGCATTTTCATGTGGCCATTTTGTCAGCCTTTTGATTTGCCTCTCCAGTGGTCCAGGTCCCTGGCTAAGGTAAACAAGGGACTGGCGACGTGGGCAGAACCGGAGAGGTGGCATGCAGGCCAGGAGATCAATTTTGGTAAGCGTCAATCACACTTGTGCTACGGGGAGCTGCCTCATGAATATTAATGATGTGGCTCATGCATAATTCTTGAGCTCAGTCCTATCTAGTGCTGGGGAAAGGGTATAAGCGCTGGTGACAGGTGAGAGAAATAAATAATATATTTAATGGCCCCAGCGTATGGCATAGGTAAGGGGCTGAAAAAGAACTGTGGGACAATTTATTTTTTATTTTTTTATTTTTATTTTAAAACATTTGTTTACCGGGTAAATACAATGAGCCAAAGGCCCGTTTTCATGTACGACCCGGAGACAATACATATACAGTCAAGATGTTTACAATTAACAAAACTCACATCACAATACAATACAACATTAAACATACATTACCAAATTAAAATAAATATATATAAGATAATTACTGAAAACAGCAACAATGCAATTTAGCAAGAAAATAATTTCTTAACCTAATTTTAAAAGTCTGATGACAAACATTTTCATATAAAACAATAGGAAGCTCATTCAATTTTTAGCAGCAGAGTAAGTAAACGAACCATCCCCATTTTGTCTTAGTTTTTGGAACCTTTAGCTTAATTTGTTGATCAGAGCGAAGTTCCCGTGAGTTTATTTTAATGTGTAAAAGTGAATATAATGGAGAATCTGTACCTTGACGAAGAACTGTATCCGTTAATAAACATAAACTGTATAGACAACCCATCCCGGGAGGAAGCCAGGAAGAAAGTCTATACAGTTCACAGTGATGAGTAGAATAGGACAACTTAAAAGTAAATCTACAAATACCATGAAACACATTAGTAAGAAGAGATAACTCTCTATTTGACAGATTGGTAAAAAGAAATGCATTATAATTCAACTGTGGTAATAAGACACCCTCTGCTATTGCACGTCTTGCTGATAAAGTCAACAGGGATTGAAACTTGAATAATACACCAAGTCTCTGATTGATCTGACGAGAAATAAATTTTACATGATCAGAAAATTTTAGGTGTTGGTCTAACAAAACTCCAAGATATTTAAATTGTTTTACCTGCTCCAACCCATTACCCAACAAATCAGAAATGGACAAATTCTGAGATCTATTTAATCTAATCCTAGATCCAAACAACATACATTTTGATTTTGAATTATTTAATGCCAAACAATTCCCTTTTAACCACCACATAGGATAGCAAAGTCCTTATTTAAGGAATTATTTACAAGTTCAACAGAAATTGAACTTTTATACAAAATAATATCATCTGCATAAATCAGGCAATGTGTATCCTTCAATAAAGATGGAACAACATCTACAAATACCGTAAACAACAAAGGGCCCAAAACGGACCCCTGAGGCACCCCGTGACAAAATTTTGCTAGTTGAGAAAGCTCCATTTAGTTCTACTTTAAGTGGATGATCAGACAAATAACTATGAAACCAATCAACAGCAATCTCGGTCATACCATATCTTCGGGGCGTCCTAATCAGCAAAGGATGACTTACAAGATCTTAGGCCTTGGACAGGTCCACGAACACAGCACCAGTGAGCAGACCCTCATCCATAGCTACACTGGTGTGGTTCGTGAACCTGGCCAAGGCCGTCCCCGTCCCATGATACTTACGAAACCCGTGCTGATCAGGAGTCCTAAGACCATTATCTTGTAAATAGGCAGTAAACTGCTCATTCACAAGTCTTTCAAAAATTTTTCCCAAGGATGGCAGAAGAGAAATAGGTCGATAATTATCCATATCCATTCTATCACCAGATTTATAGATGGGTTTGATTACTGTCTGCTTCCATACATCAGGGAAACATCCAGTAAGCAAATACAAATTATAAATAGAGGTAAGTGGATAAGTAATATATTCAGAAATCAATTTTAAGAACCGGGTATCAAGTTCACATGCACTAGAACAAATTGGCATGTGTTCCAAAAGATAATAATCCCGATATGGTTCTATAAGTGAGAAAGAAAAAGAACCAAATTCAGAAACAACATGAGATTGTCTATCTATACACAGGTCCTGAGTAAAGGCCTGCGTATACCTAGACAAATCAAAGAATTTTTCCAAAAAAGAATCACAAATAACCTGCACATCAGAAATCACCTGACCATCCTTACTAAAAGCCCCAATAGATTCTTTTCTTGATGGATTAATTAAAGAATTTATGGAAGACCAAAACCTTTTCGGATTGTTTAAACTAGAAGTTTGTAGTTTTTGAAAATAACTAGATTTACTTTGCCTAATTTCTAAGCTTCCTATAGCTATTAAAATCTATCATTGACTTAGTTACCTTATACAATTTCCAAGCAGCATCTCTCAATTTAATTAAATGTAACAAAGGGGCAGTAATCCATTTATTAAGGAGCCTCTAACTCTCCTAACCACTCTAGGAAAATATTTATTTTGTAACCCCAAAAGAGTGGAAGTAAAATAATCAACAGCAATATTTACATCTGGGATTGCATCCAGATAAGTCCAATCAATAGTCTGCAAATCAATAAGAAGATCACCACTGACCTCATTAACAAACTTACAATATGATATAAACCTAGGGGGCAATTTAGGTATTTTAGATCTCCATATGCAATTAGTGGCCAAATAGTCACTTATTACATCAGGTAATACACCAACACCAGAAATGTTCACCTGCTTATTAACAAGAACCCAATCCAAAATTGTATGATTCTGACTATTCATATTCATATGAGTAAATGAGCCAATGAGCTGAGACAATCCAACATTAGTCAATTATGTCTCAATAGAAGGATCATTTATAGGATCCCAATGAATATTAAAATCTCCAGTAATCAAAAGATCACTACCTGACTGAATAGTTGCTACAAACTCTAAAATATCATCCAACCATTTCTTAGCAGCTTTTGGGGGATTATAGACTGTACAGAGTCGCAACTTTTGACAACCACCCAACTTCAATTCCAGTAACAACCACTCAAAATCAGATTTATGTTTATAATCAGGAAACATTTCTACTAGTTGTAATTTAGATTTATAATATACCATTATACCCCTTCCTTTCTTTTTTCCAGTCCTATCTTTCCGTATTACATTATAACCTTCAAAAGCAACAAGATTATCTGATACTGAAGGTTTTAACCAAGTTTCAGTTACACAAAATATATCTGGGTCATAAGTAGTAAGCCAGGCCTCAATTTCAGCTTGTTTAGACATAAAGCTTCTAACATTCAAATGAGTTATTCTCAAACCTTTGGCTTCCCAATAGTTATCATAATTTCCTTCGTTTGTAATTAAAGGCCCAGGGTTTGTTTCCACATCACCAGATAAAAGAAGAATATACCACATAGTACCAAGCAACAAGGAAACAGACAAAGTTTTCTCACTAGATGTTGAACAAAACAAACCCATTTCGTACACATTTCTCCTACTAAGAGTACCCAAATTCCTTACAGTTAAAGAATGACTGGAGATAGAAACACTTAATAAGTTTGAAAATGTATAGTCAGTAGATGAATAATCATAGACATTTACCAATATAGGGTCAGTACAATATAAAAGACCATGGTCTAACAAAAATAACCCCATACCATAGCACATCAACAATATCCGAAAGCCCCACATATTAACTGACTAATAATCAATAAGTAACCTAATATTATACTTGCAAGTACTCTAAGTTAACACAGTACAAGATATCTAAGTTGCAGTCTCCCGCAGTCTCCCTCCGTTGACTCAGTGACTCCACCACTCCTCGTGGCTTCCTCCTTACAGCCGCTCCTCGGACAGTCGCTTAAGATGGTACAAATATATTGGAAATCAATTAGCAGTCTCTGCCCTTAATTGGCTGTCTAGCCGCATTCGCCCGCCCGGTAGCCCCCTCGCTCACCGAGACACCGGCAATAGATAGATACAGTGGCAGACAGCTCCGCAGACTCAGGGCACAGTTACTTTCACGGTAGAAAAGTCACAGCATCTCCAAATCAGCTGCAGGCAGGTGTAACAGGGGACAAAGATGCAGCATGGACTTGATGTGCAAACAACAGCAGTCTCAGATGAAATCAAACACACGGTGCTTTTAAACTGCAGTCTCCGCCCCTAATTGGCTGTCTAACACGCACTTCGCCGCCGGTAGCCCTAAACACGAGACACTGGCAATAGATAGATACAGTGGCAGATAAATAAATAAAAATGTTTATGCAGCTGCAAAAGGACTGAGATGTGGGACAATACCCAAACTGTATTGAGGCTATATGTGTGGCTGTATAGGGGCAATACAAAACGGCTCCAGCGACTGCGAAAGGGCTGAAGAGGAATGTTAGAGTGCAGTCGCTAAAGAGGGCACAGGGGTGACTACAAAACAGTGGGGAAAATGTACAATAAAAGTAAGAGGTTTGGTTGTAGGAGTGTTTGGAACTTGGGACATTGGTGTGACTGTAGTGGGATTGTTTTCCAGCAGCCTTGTTCTGTAGCCTTGTGACTCCAGCCAACCAACCACAAAGCCAGGATTTGCCAGGAGGATTATGGAGCTTGTGAAAGGACTCTTGGGGAAAAATACCAGGAAAAGTTTGAGCATCTTTCTTCTAACCAATGAGGCATTGAGGGAGCCTCGTACATATTAATTTTTCTAAAGGACAGTGGATCCAGCCAATAGGGAGCTTTTAAGCTCCCAAAAGAAGAGAGCTTTTGGACTCTGGGTTACTTCGGCAGGAGCCCCTCCAGAGGGAAGGGGGCTTCAGCCCTGGAGAGTGAAAGGGGATGCAAAGCTGGGAGACAGCCTGCCTGGGGGCTGCCAGCAATCTGTCCCCCAGCGTTGGGTGTTTGCCTTCCCCCATTTGAAGAGAGTTGAAGGAAAATGTGCAGGCATCTCTGTGAAGAAGCTGCAGGATTCTGATGCTGTGGTAGGAAGCTACACCACAGCAGTGAAAGTATTGAGAAATGGATATTGGAAAAGGGAAAAAGGATTAGGAAAATGGACTGATACTGAGGAGGAGAGAGCCTCCTGGTATTCATCTGCATCTCCACGGTGAGACATGAGTGATCTGAGAAGTGAATGAAAAGTTGTGTGGAAGTATGGAAAAGGAACAAGAAACTGTCTGACCCTGGCATAGACAAAGCGTCTAAGGAGATGAGGGGGAAGACACAGATCTGAGGACTGGTTGTAGCATGGAAGAATGGCTACTGGTAATTGGATGGGAATCTGGATTCTGAGACACTGAAGAGAGAGCCTCTTCTGAGATTGTTATGCACCTGCACGGTGAGAAGAGACTTTCTTGACGTTCTGCTGAGAAAGACTTCCGGAATTGTGTGTGAGCCAGAGTGAGAGTGATCACTGTGTTAAAGCCGCAGCACAATGTAAAAAAAGCTGTGCCTTTTTGACTGGTTATTCCTTGTGCTCTGCTGAGCATGTCCCTGATGCTCTTTCCCACCGGGCAATGTATTATCACCATATAATGTGCTCAGCTATCCTTTGTTTATGTTTACATTTCTGCCGCCTGCTCAATTGACTAGATAGCGGCCGCCATATTTTCTGTGGTGCTACAATGGCTGTAACGGCTCATTTACTGGTTGGGTAGTACTGCTGCTTTAAAGTTGAGAGACTGTGAAAGCTGAAGGATAAGCAGGTGCTATCTGGATGAGTACTTGCTGTCTGCTCCTGAAATGCAGCCGAGAAAAGAGACTGTTGTGATGAACCTGTACTTTAGACTCTGCACCCCCTGGAGTCTGGCAGCCAGGGAAGAAACAGAGACTGCTTTGGTTACACCCCATAGCTGGTTATTCTGCAAAAGAGAGAAAACCTAAAAGTTCCATCCAAAATCCAGGGCCAGGTGGGGAACTTGCTAAACCCCATCAAGTGGGGCATGCTGCCAGCATGGGATCACGGTTTTATTCTCAAGTGCTAGGGCACTCTGACCTATGAAGGAGCCGGGCCATGGGGCCACTCCTAGGTCTGGGTCCCTTGTGGCTGGCAGGCCTTGCCATGTGCTCTGCAACAGGCCTCAATAGGCCGAAGGGGACAAGTTGCAAGATCTCCAATCAAGCTGAAGATTCAAGCTGCAGTTTTCTTGCCCCTTCAAGTTCAAACATTGAGCCCAGTTCTGCATTGGCTGTTTCCACCAACCCCAGGACTTCAGTCATGTGTGGGTAAGCATGTCATCCCACTCCTTGGCTGCCCCCAGTGAAGGATGGGAAGCAGTGCCAGATCACAAGAGACAAGTAGCGTGAGGACGTGACACGCATGTTCATGGCCGCTAGGGGCAGGTGACACAGAAAAATGGAAAAACAATGGCTGAAGACTCCTTGAAGTCCCCACCAGCTTGGTGGTGTGCCGCTGCCCTCTGGACTGCCCATAATCAGGGCTCGGGGTCCGGGAGGGGGGTGACTGCCAGGCTGGAAAGGGGAACAGAAATCATCAGCAGGTCATGGAGAATAAAAACAATACTAAAAAAAAAAATGAGCCTTTTTGCAGTCACTGCTGCCGTTTTAGCTACCCCCCTAGGCAGCCCATTCATCATCCCAGTGCAGCCCAGATATTGTCCCACTTTAGTTCCTTGATGCAACCAACATGGACACATTTATTTAAACATTTGCCCCAGCTCTTTAGTAGCCACTTTTCCCTTGCACAAAAGTGCACTCTAACTTTCATAATTATTTTAACGCCTGTTGCTAGTGCTGAAAAACCTTTCCCCATGGTGCTAGGCAAGCTCCCCTTATGCATAATGCATGTCACCTCATGAATATTGATGAGGCAGCACCTGAATGCTGCAGCACGATTGGTGCTCACAAAAATGCTTTTCCTGTTTCTCCCTCCATCTCTCCAGTGCTGCTTACATCTCCAGTCCCCTTTTTTCCTCCAACCAGGGACCAGGACCACCGGAGAAACGGTTCCAAAGGCCACCAAAGCAGCCAAATGAAATTGCACTTCTGCACATGCACAGAGCTTGCCTGGCACCAGAGCATCATAAACAGGTGATGGCTCCATGCTACAACTCCTCTGGCTCCAGTTTCCAGAAAAAATGCGAAGGCAGCCGGAGGGAGGTCCAGGAATACCAGGGGGTACTCAAGGCACATCCAGGACTGGGGAAAAAAAAAGAAATGGGGTGGAACAAACCCGGTGGAAACAGGAGCCCCAAAGGGGCAGTCAGGTAAGCCACCGGGAAAGGGGGGTTACATATGAGTCTGGTAAGTCCAACGCTGGAGTAACTGTTCAGGGAGGTGAGTTGGTACGACATCCCAAGGGGTTGTACTGTAGAGACTGGACCCACTAATTGTACTCTGAGTGGAGTCACCGCCATTTTATTTGTATTCTTGGGAAAGAACTCCCGCATTACAGCTTATAGGAACTCAGGCCCCTTAACTTTGGTCTGGCCAGCAAGGCAGGGGAAGTGGCCCTCTTTAGGATGGCACCAGAGAGGGGCTACACATATGTACTATTGTAAACATAAGTCTGCTATCCCACTCATGCTATTAAAGTTATATCCAACCCATATAACTTTAATAGTATGTGTGCTGAAGAAAATTGTACTTAAGCACTTGCTTGATGACATCACACCCACTTACACTGAATGGTATAATGAAATTTTAGTCACACTGCATATTAAGAAAATTGTAGCCAGCACAAACAGCAGGTTTAATGGCTACTGCAAAAAGTGGGAGAAACTACACTGTTATGTAACCAGTAAAAACACAAGCAGGTCAGCCAGGGCATAAGCCCTATGCAAGAGTGGTGTCCAAGTCATCTAAAGGGTAACATAGGATAGCAGACTCCTGTTTACAATAGTATATATGAATTACTTGTGTATATTGTACACATAGAAAGAATAACGCTGAAACTCTGTAATAACTCAAATGCTATTTTAATTCAGGATTGCCATCTGGGGGGTATATGGTGTCTGTTACAGTGTCTGAATTTCTGTATGTCTGTAATACTGGATGGTTTTGTACTATGTTAAGTCTTGTGTATTGTATGTTTAATAAAAAAATCTCAATAAAGTGCACTTATTTATATAAAAAAAACCCTGTCTAAGTGACACCCCCTACATAAAAACTCCCCCACATATCCCATACCAGAGACCAGCACAACCATCTGTTCATGTCCTCTGCCATCTAACTTAACTATAAACTGCTATATTAATATAAACCAGAATATATTTAAGCAATAATGCATGACAGGGTGTGGTATATCATGAGATATCATCATGCCTCGGGTGGCTGGGCACGAGGCCGTAGGCCAAGTGCGTCCAACCACCCAAGACGTGATGATATCCCATGATATACCACACCCTGGAGTGCATTATTGCTATTATGAACTAGGATACAAGTTTCAGTAGTAAAAAAAATAAAAAAAAATTGTTTAAATCTTTCTGAAAATGACTTTTAAGTTGTTGGAGGAGTACCTTTTAATAAAATAGATCCTGGACAGCTGTAGACAGGAGATGGCAGTGTTGTAAGTAGAAGTCAGGCAGGAAGTGTGGACAAAAATGGAAAGGAAAGAGTTAATGGTTTGGATTATGTGTTTGGTGGTTGGATTCTCTAGCTGGTGTTTTTTTTTAGCAATTTGAAGAAGAAAAAACACACACAGGCTAAAATCCACTGTCCAGCAGTATCTGCAGCATCTGGCTAGATAAGACCTGGGTCATAAATCTCGAGTGGACATGTCCACACACACAGACCAGTTTGAAGAGATTGGTTCACTCAAATATAAACTTAAGGGTAAAAGGGAATATAATTGGTCACTGATAGGTGTTCACTCTGATTGGGACAATTAAATACATACATATTAGATGGTTGCTGCATTCAAAGGGAGAATAGGAATGACCTATTCTCAAGAGAGTATATAACCTTCTGAAAGACAGAGAAGAGGGTTCCTCTTACTTTGGAAGCTGGAGGGAGTAACTAAGATTTGAGCCTACCCTTCTAGCTATGTCCGTGGGAGCTGGCAGTTAGCATAGGGCACAATGGTCTCTTGAAAGGACAGGGAAGGGTAAGTTTAGTACTAGCATATTGCAGCAATAGCCTTCTTCTTTTGCCATCTGTTATTTAAAAACATGTGTTTACTTTTTCTGTATCAGTGTTATTCTCTTGTGTTGTAAATATATATCCTGTAAATGCTCAGTGCACTTTCTGTTAAGTAAAAAGCTATTTATTTGCTCAACAGTTGTGACTGTGATGTCATTTTTCTAAGGTAATATTTGGTTTCCACTGGCTGAGGTAAACTCTGTGTAGCATCCGCCACCCAAGAGAGACACACTACCAGACTTTAACTTGTGCAATTGCACATTTAATTATTCAAGTTTGTGAACTTGAAGGAGGTGCTGGAAGACAGTCCGGCTGGTGGTAGTGAATACCTGAGGACAGACACCTCTCTAAAAGCTGTTTCAGCCCACGGGGAGAGGTGGGTTGTCACAATTGGTAGGCAGTGGTGGGGTGATGATAGCGGACTGCGTAGCACACTGAGATACAGAGTTTACCAGTGGAACAGTTACCTTAGCATTGCAAAACAGGATATAGAAGGGAATACATTTGTACAACAGTTTTATTTGTTTCTAGTTAGCACAGTATAGCGTAGCACTAGGGAATGAGCTCCATGGAGTATGACTCACTTACTGTGCCACAGCTTTGTAAAAGGTGCCAGGAAAAGGAGATTCAGCCTGAAGGTCTAAAACACAAGAAAAAGGTAGACCTCATAGCTGCCCTCATGGCACATGACCAGAAGAAGACAGTCGCTGGGGGTGAGTCAGGAACTGAGGCAGCAGACCCCCCAAACCAGCTTGATGCTCTGCGACTGCAGCTGTTACTGCAAAACAAGGCACTGGAGGCGAAAAGACTGGATGCTGAAGCAGAAGGAAGAAAACTGGCAGACAGAGAGAAGGAACATGAAAGAGGAAGAGAATGACAGCATGAACTCCAGAGACAACAGCATGAGAAGGAGATGATGACCCTGCGCAGCCAGCAAACCATGAGTAATGGTGGAGTGAGTTTGCCTCATGAAGCCAAAATTAATTCTAAATTGTTCCCTCAGTTTAAAAAAGGAGATGACCTTGATTTCTTTTTAAGGTCATTTGAGAGAGTATGTGACCAATTCCAATTGACTAAGGCTTCCTGGTCATCTTATCTCACACCCTTACTTACGGGGAAGGCTTTGCATGCATTTTGTAAAATGAGCAATGGAGACTTTGCTGATTATGATAAAGTTAAAACAGTGTTGTTGAAATGTTTTGAATTAACTCCTCAGGCTTATAGAAGAAAATTTAGGGAGTTAAAGAAAAGCCTGGAAGACAGTTATGCAGCACTGCAGGTTCAACTGTGTACTTACCTTGACAGGTGGGTGGAGGGGGCTAAAGCAAACACTGTAGAACTAGTCAAAGATGTGTTGGTGAGACAACAATTTCTTAAAATTGTACCTGAGGATATGCGTGTATGGCTCCTAGACAGGGCGTGCACCTCCTCAAAAGAGGTGGCAGTGAGCATCGACATGTATCTGTCTAGCCGGCCATAAACACAGCGTAAGTCTTATGGTGGGGGGGCAGCACATGGTTATAAGGGATCCCATGAGGGGCAGCCCAAAGGAAACCAGCCTGCACCTGAGCCCAAAGCAGAACCCTCTGGTTCTAAAGGGACTCAAGAGACAGGACCCAAGAAATGTCAAATTTGCAATCAAGTGGGACACCTGAGATATAACTGCCCTCAGAAACTAGTTAAGGGGCAGAGGTATGGGGGAAGGGGTGATCAAAAGAGCACTGGTGTGTTTGTGGGGTGTGCCCAGCCTGAAGAACCACTCTCCTCTGATGAAAATATGCATCCCATTGTAGTTAATGGGACAGTAACACAGGGACTGAGGGACTCAGGTGCTTACATCTCCCTGGTGAGGCAGGATCTCATCTGGGCAGAGTAGATAGTGCCTGGGAAATACTCCAAGGTCCGGACATTCACAAGGCCAACAGTCCAAATACCAATGGCTAGAGTCTTCCTGAGCTGGGAAGGGGGCCATGGAGAAAAGGAGGTGGGGGTTGTAAAGGACCTCCCTGTAAATGTGATTGTGGGGAATGATTTGGACCCCAGAAAAAAACTAGTGTGTGTTGCAACTCATAGTCAGGCACAAGGGCAAGCTTCTGAGGGTGAAGAGGGGGTGACTCCGGGTGGTCCAGCCACACCCTCAGCAGCTGAGGAAGTGTCTAGCACCAATGAGGGGCTGGCTAGAAGCAGCAGTCCAGAACCCCAGTCACAAATAGAGGAGCCCACAGGACTTCCTTCTGAAGGGGCACTGGGAAGGGTCAGACGAGGGCAGCTGACTGCTGCACAGCGAACTGACCCTACCTTGCAAAAACTGAGGGAAATAGCTCATAGGGCTGAGCGTCCTCAGGGGGGTAAAGAGTCCATTTACTGGGACAATGGGCTGTTGTACAGAGAATGTACAACAGTGGAAGGGCTAGACGGTGAGGTACTCCAGCAGCTGGTAGTCCCTAAGGTTTACCATCAGCAGCTTTTGGCTCTTGCCCATAATATCCCTTTTTCAGGGCACTTGGGGGTGAGGTGCATGAAAAAGCATCTGACCAACAATTTCTTCTGGCCTGGTATGGGCAAGGATGTGGCAAATTATTGCACGACTTGTCCACAGTGCCAGCAGGTGGAGAAAATGGGGGACAAAGCCAAGGCAGCTTTGGTGCCCCTGCCCAGTATTGATGAACCCTTCAAGAGGGTAGCTGTGGACATAGTGGGGCCATTGAGCACCCCAAGTTGCACTGGCAAGTGGTATATCCTGGTAGTTGTTGACTATGCCACAAGATACCTAGAGGCAGTGGCTCTAACATCCTCTGAGGCAGAACCAGTGGCAGATGCACTGTTGGGAATATTTAGCTGGGTGGGCTTTCCCCAGGAGATACTGTCAGATCAGGGTGCCAATTTCATGTCAGGGTTAATGAGTAGTTTGTGGGAGAAGTGTGCGGTAAAGCAGCTCAAAACCTCCCCATACCATCCCCAAGCTAATGGTCTGGTAGAGCGATTTAATTCAACCCTTAAGACCATGCTAAGGACTTTTGCTGACCAGCATAAGAGGGACTGGGACAAATATTTGCCTCATCTCGTATTTGCATACAGGGAAGTCCCATAGGAGTCCACAGGGTTCTCACCTTTCGAGCTTCTATTTGGTCATAGGGTGCGGGGGCCCCTAGATTTGATTCGGGATGAATGGGAGGGTGACCATGCCTCCCAAGGGGAGTCTGTTGTGGAGTACGTCCTGAACTTCAGGACCCACCTTAAGGAGCTCATGGGGTTTGCTCAGGAGCACCTGGCCACTGCACAATAGTGACAGAAAGTCTGGTATGACTGGGGGGTCTGAGCCAGAGAATATGAGGTGGGACAGCGAGTGATGGCACTCATCCCTGTCCGACAGAATAAATTACAGGCAGCATGGAAGGGCCATTCACCATTGTTCAAAAGGGTAGTGATGTCAATTACATGATAGAGCTACCGGACAGGAGATGCAGATGAAAGGGGTATCATGTTAACATGTTGAAGCCTTACCATGACATGGAAGAAATGGTCCTCGCTGTATGCAGTGCCCCAGAGGAGGAGACTGAGATGGATCCACTGGTGGACCTGCTTGGGGAGGCCAGGGTTGCATCCTCTGTGGACAACCTTACCCTCTCGGAACAGCTAACACCAGCCCAGGTGCAAGAAATTAGGGGTGTGCTGAGAGAATTTGAGGACATGTTCACAGGGAAACCGGGGTACACCACGATGGCAGAGCACCATGTGGATACAGGGACCCAAGTTTCCCTGAAACAGTCCCCCTTCAGGGTACCTGAGCATGTTAAGCAGACAATAAAAGAGGAACTCAAGGAGATGCTGGAACTTGGAGTAATCCAGGAATCTAGTAGCCCCTGGCTATCACCTGTGGTACTGATCCCCAAAAGAGATGGCACCACATGATTCTTCGTTGACTACCCAAAACTTAATAGCTGCACGGAGTCTGACACCTGTCCCATGCCCAGAACAGATGAGACCCTGGAGCAACTGGGGGGAGCCAAGTATTTGACCACAATAGACCTAACAAAGGGCTATTGGCAGGTACCTCTGACCCCTGCAGCCAGGGAGAGATCAGCTTTTGTCACTCCATTTGGTTTATATGAATTCAAGGTAATGCCATTTGGAATGAAGAATGCACCTGCAACCTTTCAACAGCTTGTGGATCGCATTCTGTCTGGGGTAGGTGAGTTTGCATTGGCGTACATGGATGATACAGCCATATACAGCCAGACCTGGGATGAGCACATCAAGAATGTACGGGATGTGTTCCACAGGCTGAAGAATGTGGAGTCCTGACAGTCAAGGCAAGAAAAGTGCCAGATAGGTATAGCAGGAGTATCCCTTGGGCACCGGGTGGGTAGTGGACACATCCGCCCGGAGCCTGACAAGGTTGATGCCATCCTGGCCTGGCCTACTCCTACCACAAAGAAACAGGTCAGGGCATTTCTAGGGACAGCAGGGTACTACCAAAGGTTTGTTCCTCGCTATAGCGATCTGGCTAAGCCCCTGACAGACTTAACCAAGAAGGGAAAGCCAGATACAGTGAAGTGGTCAGAAGGCTGTGAGGTCACTTTTCAGGAGCTAAAGAAAGCCTCAAGCAGCCCAGCTGTATTAGCCAGCCCCAATTATAGTCTAAAGTTTATGGTCCATGTGGATGCCTCAGATCATGGGCTGGGGGCTGTGCTGAGCCAAGTTACCCAGCAGGGGGAGGAGCACCCGGTTATGTACCTCAGCTGGAGGCTTTTGCCCAGAGAGGAGGCATATGCCACAATCAAGAAGGAATGCTTGGGAATAGTGTGGACCCTTCAGAAGCTGCAGCCTTACCTATATGGGAGAGAATTTACTGTGGTCACAGATCATAATCCCCTGATTTGGCTTCATAGGTCAAGTGGGCAACATGGAAAACTACTACGTTAGAGTTTGGTACTGCAGGCATACAACATGACCAACCAGCATCACAATGGCAAACCAAATGCAAATGAGGATGGGCTATCTATACAGGGCTAATGGCATGACTGGATACTTTGGGCACTTCCCAGTAGTTGTATGAACGGCTGTGTCACTTGGGGTGGATCAAGGGACACACCTTCCTCATCTGGGGGGGAGATGTGACAGAAATGGGAAAGAAAGAATTAATGGTTTGGATTATGTGTTTGGTGGTTGGATTCTCTAGCTGGTGTTTTTTTAGCAGTTTGAAAAAAAAACACACACACAGGCTAAAATCCACTGTCCAGCAGTATCTGCAGCATCTGGCTAGATATGACCTGTGTCATAAATCTCGAGTGGACATGTCCACACACACAGGCCAGTTTGAAGAGATTGATTCACTCAAATATAAACTTAAGGGTAAAAGGGAATATAATTGGTCACTGATAGGTGTTCACTCTGATTGGAACAATTAAATACATACATGTTAGATGGTTGGTGCATTCAAAGGGAGAATAGGAATGACCTATTCTCAAGAGAGTATATAACCTTCTGAAAGACAATGAAGAGGGTTCGTTCCTCTTACTTTGGAAGCTGGAGGGAGTAACTAAGATTTGAGCTTACCCTTCTAGCTATGTCCATGGGTGCTGGCAGTTAGCATAGGGCACAAAGGTCTCTTGAAAGGACAGGGAAGGGTAAGTTTAGTACTAGCATATTGCAGTAATAGCTTGTTTTTTTTGCCATCTGTTATTTAAAAACATTTGTTAACTTTTCCTGTATTAGTGTTATTCTCTTGTGTTGTAAATATATATCCTGTAAATGCTCAGTGCACTTTCTGTTAAGTAAAAAGCTATTTATTTGCTCAACAGTTGTGACTGTGATGTCATTTTTCTAAGGTAACATTTGGTTTCCACCGGCTGAGGTAAACTCTGTGTAGCATCCGCCACCCGAGAGAGACACACTACCAGACTTTAACTTGTGCAATTGCACACTTAATTATTCAAGTTTGTGAACTTGAAGGAGGTGCTGGAAGACAGTCCAGCTGGTGGCAGTGACTACCTGAGGACAGACAACTCTCTAAAAGCTATTTCAGCCCAGAGGAAGAGGTGGGTTGTCACAAGGTATAGTGTGTGTGTCTCTCAGCAGCAAGAAGTGAACTGTCCCATTGCCTGAAGGAAGGATGTGTGCATTTTTGTTTTGTTCAGAAAACTTTATCTGTGGCAAGCACGAAGCAGCGATGTGAATGGGAACAATGGACAACATGTCACAGTAAGTCGACCAGAGATTTGGAACTGTCTGTTGGCCATCTGTGAGTACTGTTTTAAAACAAACCGTGGGCTGGTTTTGGATTGTTTAATTTTTTTTTTTTAAATCTCATTCATGGCGCGACTTGTGCGATTCTGTCCTGTAGACAGATATTACACACTCTGTGACTGCTGTCTAATCTTTGTGTGGGAAATGCGAAGGTAGGACATGGAGAATGTTGTGGGCAGCTCGACCGTGGTTGTTTTTCCAGCAGCTTGCATTGTGCTTTCTGTGGTGGGTACAGTTGTGAGGAGTTTGTTTCTTTTCTTTTACATAGCAGCCGACTGGAGGTCTGACTCACTCTGCAGTGTGTGACACGAGGAATATTATGCAGTCAGTGAGGAGGCTGGTGACCGGAGGCTTTTTGAAGCCGTGATGATGATGTAGCCCGATATCATCACGGCTTCAAATACCTCTCAGCCAATCAACTTCCTACATTTATGATCCTCAGTTCATAATTATCATTATAAAATGGGCTTCAGAATCCTTCCGAATCCTAGCAGCTTCACTGGTCCAAGCACATCACCTGACCACTCATTAATCTCTGGTATACAAACGGCTTATAATTAACCATCCTTAATCTACAAAGCAACAATTTAACTAGCTGAAAATAAAACCTTTTTCCATTAAAATAAAAATGCTCATCCCATTCTCCTGTTCTGTGCCCACCCAGCTTATTTTGTAAAGGAATGGGGTGTGTGTTAGGCTAATGACCCCAATGCTACCCTCGATCCCTCTTCATCTCTGCAGGGTGGGTCTGGGTGTGCTGTCCTTTGGATAAGATGTTAAACCAAGGTCCCTTCTTCTCATCTCTGGTGCTGTCCAGGTGGAAGTAAAAGAACCCAAGGCACTTTTCACAGAGTAGGTGACTTTCCCTAATGTCCTGGCCAACATTTCCCTTCCCATAAAACTGGCTTATGCAATTGTACAGGCTGTGTGTGGGTGCTGATGTGCGAAATGGCTGGCACTACATATTCACTCACTTCACTGCCAGTCTCGCATTGCTTGTAAAGTGCTTTGGGATACATGTATGAAAAGCACTATATAAATGCTGATTCTTCTTCTACACTAGGAAAAGAGTACTGAGCTGAGAGCAGCTTGCTTCCAGACATGTCCTAGGGAAGGGGAAAGGGGGCACTGCAATATTTACAAGTTAATACAGGCATAAAAAGTAATATGCAGGACCATGCAAAGATAATAAAAATAACATGTGCATATATGGGACAGTGTGACCAGGGCTTCAGATATTTTTTTTGGGGTGGAAGTCAAATACTTTCATGGGTTGAAATTTGGAAGTCATTTCCGTTTTACTGGAGTCAAAATACTTCCAGCTGTCAGTTTTTGGAAGTCAAAATAATTCCAGTCCACAAATTTTGGAAGTCAAAATACTCCAAGTCCTACAGTTTTTGAAGTCATAGGCCTTTAGAATACTTCACTGTAACCCCATCCATAGCGCATCCACAGAAATACATTTATGAATAAGTCTAGGAAAGAAAAAAGTGTACAGTAAATCAGTAACAGTATGTGTTTACTTCATGAATTATTCTTGTGGTTCCAAATAACCTCCATCAATCTGGTGTTAAGTTGCTTACAGTCAGATGCCTGCTATATTCAAAGTCTGGTGATCATACACTAACACATACCCCTAGCTTTAGGGTGTATACCAGGATCATTATCTAGAGGAAGATGGACAGTGGGGGTACAATTTACCAAGACGAACCTTTGCAATTACAACCAGGTCCAGTGGACAGGAATGCTAGGTGTATGCTAGACCTACTGTAACTGCTGAGGGGACCCCAGTAAATCAACACAGAAACAATGATCAGAAGTTCCACTACAACAGCTTGGATTTTACAGTGTGGCTTTTTTCCCTCTGTACATTAAAGTGGGGGCTGAGGATTGGAACAGCACTTACTGGGGCACAAAAAGCACTCTTTCTAAACCAGTTTTTGCCATACCAAAATACAATAAATGCACATTTATGATGACAATCATAATGTTTAGAATGCAGTTATGCCATATAGGAATACTTAATACAGTAAATGAAAAGCTCAGCTGTCAACCCAACGTCTATGCCTTTTGTTTATTTTTCTACATTAAAGGGACATTGTCAACCCCCTTAGGTCTCAAAGTGTCCCTAGTTTAAAACACACATTTTATGATTGCCAACATTCTGTAAAGATTGTTCATGTAGCTGGTAGTTTAATTCTGACTCCTTTTTTCTTTAAAAAAGTGAAAAACATACTACCCACTATACTTGTGTTACCACACAAACACAGGTTTATTTACATTCCTTGATCAGCTCCAGCTGCATCTTTCCTGGACTTGGGAACACCCACAACACAGTCTAGCTCATCATAATGCAGTGGGAGGTTAGGAGGCTACTGCATCATGAGTGACTGCGCTGTTCGGGGGTGTCTCTAGTGCTCAAGAAGTATGCAGTAAAAACCGATCCAGGAGTGTAAACAAACAAAGTTGTTTATAAATATACATTAGCTTGCATTTCAGTTCTTCTAAACAAGGAGACAGACTAAACAAATTGCCACATCAATGAATGTTATAGAAGGCAAGCAATCATAAAATGTAAGTTTTTATCTAGAAATAATATGATGTAAAACAGGTTGACAGTGTCCTTTTAAATATTTTTACAGAGGCCCATGAGTTCACTTTGTGCTCTGGACACTCACTGCAAATTTGAAAATATATCCATTTGTTGAATCAAAGGATATTTCACATTATGGCTATTTCCAGTGCCTTGTAGTTTGCTATTCTGCTGCATTATAATGTCCTCCCTCACTGCAGTACTCTTCCCTTGGTCAACCTAGAAATCAGTCTCTTCTCATTATACCATACAGATCACAGGGAGGTTAAGCAAAGGGCAGTTAAGTGAGTTGGTCAAGGTCACAGACTAAGAAGAAGTGGTGGGACTCAAATCTGAGTCCCTAGGTTCACAGCTCTGCTCTAATTGCTAGACTAAACAGCCTGTGCTGGACAACTGCCCTCTACAATCTACTTTTACTGGGCAGCCCACTGAACAGAAATGCATAGCTGGCCTCCTGCCAGTCTTCCCTCCCTCCTGACACTCCTAGATGCATTCTTTCTCCCACCATTCTGCCAACTTGTATGTCTGAAGCATCTTACCCCCCCCCATCCCTGATTCCAGTGCTTGACTTGGAGAGCGTCTGGTGGGAAGCAAGCTCAGTAGTCCTGTACTTTTATTCCGGGCTCTATTCCAGTCACCCCTGCCCCTTCCTCAGCAGCTTTCTATGTCAGTAGTTGTGTGGCACACTGATGTTTGCAGCATGGTACACATACATTCTTTCTTGTATAAGCAACAAGTGAGCAGTAGGCAATAAGGGATCCCAGATAAAGAGATTGATGAGCTCCTATTGACAATCTCTCCTCACACAGACACAGTCAGAGCTGCACTAACCAGTTCCGTACAAACGGCACATTTTAAATAAATAAAAAAAAAGTATGGGATAAATCTCCCACAACCTCCACTTGCATACTGTGTGAATTGGTTTTCTATAATACAGGACATCATGACCCATAATGTTTCAGTCAGAACTGATAACATTCTGTATCCCAGAGCTTTGGCATTTTTTCTGGGTTAGTAATGAAATTCTGAAGCGTTTGCTGCCTTCACAGTATTTGGGCCAGGCCCCTGTTGCCATCCCGAGGGAGTAGACATTGAAAGGCTCTGTTGAATTGATTGTAACAGAATGTTTATCCCCTTCCAGTCTCACCAGAATTAAACAGAAGTCAACTGAAAAAGAGCCATGTATGCCTCTCTTCTGTTGTGAAGGGGTTAACTAGTCACTTCAGTGACATGATTTGTAGCTTCATGGGCCAGCAACAATCCCCCCATATCACTTTGGAGGTCTCCAGCATTAACCCCTTCTGACCAGAAGTAAACAGAAGTCAGCAGGGGCCAAAACAAGGATCTTACAATCAAGAACCAGAAATATCTTCGGGGTATCAACTTTCTTGCTGACCAGGAGCTATTTTAGCAAAATCAGGAGGTGACTTTTAAATATCGATAGGAGGCAGTGCGGTCTATTTGGTAGCTGGGGGGTATCTTAGGAGGCAGTGGGTTGTGGTGATTAGAACACTGGCCTGGGAATCAGGAGCCAAAGGTTCAAACCCCACTAAAGTCAAATACTCACTGTGTGACTTTGAGCAAGTCACAACATAGAAACATATGCTAGGTGACTTGCTCAAAGTCACACAGTGAGTATTTGACTTTAGTGGGGTTTGAATCTTTGGTTCCTGATTCCCAGGCCAGTGTTCTAATCATTACAATTCACTGCCTCCTAAAATACTCCATAATCTCTCAGTTCTCTAGTTTGCCAAGTTGCAGAAATGGGCAGAAGCATGATCCCACTGGAAATGAGATATTGCATTGCTACTAGGCTATCTTGAGTAATTTGACAAGTAAAAAGTGTATGAAATAACTCTACTTTTTAGTACACTGACACAGCGGTGCATTACTTATTGGGATTTATTTTTTCAATTAACCTGACTGCCACAGGGAGGGAGTGTCTGCCAGCTTCTTGGTGTGCATCATCTGTTTTTTCTGGGTTGGGGAGGGGTTATAGGAGCTGAATATATTTCTCTCCTGTTGTGTTCCAGGATATTTGGCAGTGGAAACAAATACAATACTTGTAACCTGCCACATAAAAACATTTCTATTCTCAAAAATCAACATACTGTACTTTTACAGGATATTATAGAAATCATGCAGACTCTGCACCAGTTCCAGTGAAGTGGAAACTGCAAGTGCTCATAAACATGTGGCTATAATGGAGGCATATAATGCAATAAAATTATTACTGAATGTACCTGTTGGTTGTCATGTTCAGTAGCAGCAAAGAGATGCAGTTGAGCACCTACAGGCAGCAGCAGAGCAGAGAGGATTCCTCAGGTTCCCGGCCTGAATAATTGGAGAGAGGCTAACTTAGCTAGCAAGGCAGGAGTCAGCCAGTTTGCAGTACAGAGAGAAATGGGCTGGGTAAGGTGAGAAGCTACGTTTATTATACACCAGCCTGAGTCGGACCATTGTGCGGGACCTTCTGTTCACAAAATAAAATAATTTATTCCATCACCACACCAGTTGTTGCTTGATGCGTAGTACATGGAGGCACCAGTACGGACAGGAGGGAGGACGCCTTATCTGTCAAATCCTGAGAATCTCCTCTCTACGACAACAAAGTGCTAAGGGCAGGGGAAGGCCGATGAATGGGCAAGCAAGGCTCCTTAATTAACAGCAGATGGGAGCTGAAAGTTCCACCAGAGGTGTATAGTTCAACCAGTTTTGCAGTCAATTATCTAGTATTATACCACAGGTATCTACTCTCAGCCAATCAGAACACAGGAAAACTGACAGTTATTCTCCCACAAACTACCACCTACATGCCCACAGTAGTTTATTCACCTATAGCCATGCCCACAGTAGTGTAATCGCCTTCCCAGAGTAGTTTATTCATCTCTAACCACGCCCACAGTCATTTATTCACATTGCCTTTCATACCTATCCTCTCACAGTCCTACACATGCTGCATCTTATTCACAAACAGAGTTACCCTCTCTAATTTTAAAATGCTAACAATAAAGATTACTACTATAGCACCCAGTTCTACAAGATTGATAGCCATCCCAATTTGTATTCACTGCTAAAAACTAATGTTTTTCACCAGGCATCAAATTGATCTGGCATCACACGTAATATGTGCTCTGCGTCTCTCTGAACTGTACTCGGTAAGAGCATGTAAGAAACTCGCTTATGACTAAATTCTGCTTTTCAGATTATACCTCTAAAAACATCAATATGTGACACTTACTACCAGATACAGTAGTTAAAAGTTGCTCCCATTAAAAACCGAGCACTGCAACCCTTTTTATTTTGTGTTGCCAAATCCAGTCAGCGATTCTAGACATGCGCATTAAAGCTTGCCTAATGTGCATGTCCAAACTCATGGATTCTCTTTCAGAACACAAAATAACAAGCATTTGTCAATGCCGAATGTTGCTTGCTTCTATGCGCTGTTTAGGTGTTTGGAAGTCATTGGAGTGCAAATATTGAACATTTGCGAACTTACGAGCGTGCGTAGAAACTGCGCAACGCACGCTCATGAAACAGTCATTGTTGTGAAATTTTTCACAAAATTTTCAACATAGCCATTTTAAGACCTCTGCTCACGAACAGTGTCACTGTGATTGTGTTAATGTGTCCCATACATTGAGTTTGCACACCGACTGCACCATTGTGCGCTACATGGGCGGAAACACATTTTGGGCAGGATGTGAAAAATGACAGCTGTACTGCTCATAAGGAGGTGTGGTAAAATGGCAATGTTGAAAATCTGGAGTGGAAATATTGAAAATTTGCAAACCTACGGGCGTGCGTGGGAACTGTGCAGCGCACACTTGTAAAACAGTCATTTTTAGGAATTCTTTCACCAAATTTTCAACATTGCCATTTTAAGATCTCTGCTCATGAACAGTGACACTGTAATTTTCTTAATGTGTCCCATACTGAGTTCGCACACCGACTGTGCCATTGTGCGCTACATGGGCGGAAACATGTTTTGGGCAGGATGTGAAAAATGACAGCTGTACTGCTCATGAGGAGGTGTGGTAAAATGGCAATGTTGAAAATCTGGAGTGAAAATATTGAAAATTTGGGAACTTACGAGCCTGCGTAGGAACTGCGCAACGCACGCTCGTAAAACAGTCATTTTTAGGAATTTTTTCACCAAATTTTCAACATAGCCATTTTAAGACCTCTGCTCATGAACAGTGTCACTGTGATTTTCTTAATTTGTCCCGTACATTGATTTCGCACACCGACTGCGCCATTCTGCGCTACAAGGGCGGAAAGACATTTTGGGTGAGATGTTAAAAATGACAGCTGTACTACTCATAAGAAGGTGTGGTAAAATGGCAATGTTGAAAGTCTGGAGTGAAAATATTGAAATTTCGCGAACTTATGAGCCTGCGTAGGAACTGCGTAGCGCAAGCTGTTAAACAGTCATTTTTTGGAATTTTTGGACCAAATTTTCAACATGGGGTTTTTGGGACCCCTTCTCATGAATGATGTCACTGTCATGGCAGTATTCAGGCCTGAAGGGTGATTTCACAGTCACTGTGCAGTCACTGCGCGAAATCACCCTTCGGCCCGAATAACTGCCATGACAGTGACATTATTCTGATAACGGGCTAAAACCCCATGTTGAAAATTTGGTGCAAAAATTCCCAAAAATGCCTGAGATATGCAATAAAGTTGACCCCCCATCTAGGCCATTATACAGCTTACCGGCATTTCCTCAGTTCGCGGTCGGCTTTGAAGAGTGCAGACGTGTTCCCGGTCCACCAAAGATCATCGCACCGGAGTCCAGAGGTAAGTATGGGGTGAGGGGGTGTGTGGGGAGGCTGGGTGCGCAGTGGATGGGTGCGGGTTGTGGGAGGGGGTCGGGAGGCGCGGCGGGACTATTTTGTTTTATAAGTTTAAAAAAAAAAAGGCGTTGTGGGGACATTTGCCACGCTGGGGTGGGCTCCCAGCGTGACAAGAATGGGGCGTTCAGCCGATGGGGATTGGGCACCCCTGTCAGGCCAGGACTGATTGCCATACGGGTGGGCTCCCAGCATGGCACCAACTACTGGGGGACGGCGTAGCTCAACCCGGCGGGATTGGGCACACCGTCGGCTACACAGTACGTGCGGGGGCATGCACGCCTGCGTGTGGGGGGGAGCTATGCTTCTTATCGCTGCTCACTGAAGTGTAGCTCCCCCTTTCAACTGTATGCCACTGCATTTTGGAGCGTGTCATAGACAGCTCCAAAATGCATTGGCTTACAGGGGCCATGCCTGCTAGCTCACAGACTGAATTGGAGGAGGAGGTGACACACCTCCGAAATCTCCGATGATGGCACTATGTTTCTTGCACATGCGTGCAAGCAACATAAAAAGGCTTTTACTGCTTGGTTTGCAAAGGGAGCAACATTCAATTACTGCTTCTAGAAGTAAGTCTCAGATATTGGTATTTATATAGAGGTATAATCCAAAAAGCTGAATTTAGTCATAGACAAGTTTCTTACATGCTCCGGCCCCACTACACTTCACAGACACACAGACGCATGTTACCTTCGTTGCAACCTAAATCTAATCTCTCATTAAAAATACATTTGTACCACGCATTCTAGTGGTATAATAGTAGTTACATTCAGTTTTGTGAAGTATACTTGCAATAACCGGCTTCTGTGGAGATTTTAATCATCCACAGAAGCTAATTATTGCTTCATATACTTCACAAAACTGAATGTTATCACTTAAACAACCCTACTTTAATTACAACTTTGTTTTGGTACTGTGGAAGGGAGTCAGCACTGACACTGAGACTGGACAGCTTATTACAAGCTGTCTTCTTCTTTGATTTGTGTGCAGCTTAGAGGAAGGGCAGCACTTCAAATATCAAAGGCACTGACACTATCATGCAACAATAACTTAGGCTATTCTCAGGATGTCCTTAACACAAAATATGGACATCAGCTCTTAAATCTTCAGGACATCCAGAACATAAAAAATGGACATCAGCTCTTAACAGTGTTTTTTGCTTTAGGCATAAATGATGCCAATGAATCTTTTTTTTGGACGTTTTGTGCACATTTCAGGATGTAAAATACATATATAATGTATTTATCTGAAGCTCTGAGTGCGACACTGTACAAAGAGGAAATGTATATAAAAGATTACAAGCTACGTTCTGTGATTAGCAGTAATAGAGCAGTCAGCCACATCCCATTGAAAGACATGAGAGTAGACTTACAGAAGGGGATCAGGAGTAGAAGCAGACATGAGATGTGTGACCGTGGAGTACAGAGGGAGAAGGGAAGGAGCAGAAGGAAGGAGGAGGTTAGACCAGAGCCAGGGAACCTGAATGAGAAGGTGGCTTGTCCAGCAATAGTTTTCACACAGGAGAGTGCCAGTTTTGGAGGAGATAATAAGAGGATAAGAGACTGAAGAGAAGGGAGCTGAGGTATGAAGGGAGGGTTCTAAAACAGAATTTAGAGATAAGAGAGGCCTATTGGGACCAGCATCTACCCTCTAAAGACTGGAGACAGAAGGAGGTGTAAAGGGAACAGTGATGAGCATTAGCTTTTGGTAACTGGGTAATACTCATCACTGTTACCAAAAGCTAATACTCATCACTGTTCCCTTTAAGGGAAGGGCAACCAAAAGCAAAGGAACTGCAAGAGTAAAGACATGGCCCCACCTAGAAAGGGTAGATTTCAGAGCAGCACTAAACACATCACCCTGTCAAAGAACCAAAGGATCATTTTTACAACAATCTCACTACAGATGGAGAGTGGGATCAAATTTGATAATGTTATCTCAGTTTAATGGTTTTGCCATTCTGGTGCACATGTTCAGTGCCATCTTTTCCTGGGAGTTGGGGGCAATAATTTCATAAATGTTAAAGCAGATAAATTGGAGTAATCATTTTCACCATGCTGTCACCTTGGTAATTGGGTAACTGGATGTATCGGAGTCTGTCTCTGATTTCTCTTTGTCCTTCATCGGTTGCATGTGTTTGGGTTAAACTGTATGTATATGTAAAGCTATTGACAGGATCTCCCTCACATGTTGTAGGGTGGGGAGGGGGTGTCATTCACAAATCCTTTATGAGCAAATGTATAGATGAATACTGTCGTTTTGCTATCCTCCTATGTAACCTATGTTTGAAAGTTTTGCTTGCAAAATCTAATAAACATAAATTAAAAAACAAAAACAAGATGGACAGTGGGATACAGGCTTTATACCTGTATAGTGCAGCAAGTCTATGGACGAGCTTCTTAAGGATGGTATCTGCATAGCAAGAGAGGTCAAGATAACCATTCACCAAAAACCAAGGTATCTGAAGGATACAACTTCTTTTAGGTGGAACCCATCCAGGGTTGGGACAACTGGGAGAACAGAATTGTGGTCATTGCTGCCTGGTTATAAAGGACATGGAGACTGGTTTCTTGGTATTGAGAGCAAGCTGGTTAGTTCAGAACCAACAGTGAACATTAATAAAGTCACACTGGAGCTCTGTAGCCAAATCAGAGACAGAGGAGCCACTGCAATAAGTACAGTGTCATCTGTGTATATGTGGATGTATGTAGAAGCATAAGATACATGATTTGGGGAGATTGTTAAAGAAAATCAAGAACTGGCTGGGCCAAGGACACCTTAACTCACTGGGAGTCGGGTGCGGGGTAGGGCTATGCCTATGCAGGCTGCTTGAGACCTCTCATTATGGTAGGAGCTAAACCATTTAACCCTGAGGTCTGAGAGTCCAGCACCTAGAAATCTGTCCAGAAGGATGGGGGTGACCAACAGTGCTGAAGGCGTTGTCCAAGTTGACAAAGGTAGCAGCAGTGAGCAAGCCCTGAGCCATTCCCTTCAGGATGATAACAGTGAGCCTGAGCAGGGAGAACACTGTGGAATGGGGTTTTCTAAAGTGTGACTGAAATGAGATTAGGAAGAAGGAAGGGTCGAGGGAGGAGAAGAGTTTGGAGAGAGAGAACCAGCTGTTGCTGAGGTTGCACTAAGGCAGAGAGAAGAAATATGGGGTGATAGTTACCTGGGGCAGAGGAGTCCCCGTTTTAGAAATAACTTTATCCACCTTCCATACATCAGGAACTCTACCAGAGAGGAAGGAGAGGTGGAGGAGATCAGTGATGGGAGCAGATACAGAAGTTCGTAAGTAAGTAGTTTTTAATTTTAAAGCACTCTATCTCAAAAGTTTAGGACACTACACATAAAAGCATAGCAATATAAACAGAAAGCAAAATAATTTAGTGCACAGTACTATATTCATTAAAAACCAATGAAGGTGCCGGCCCGTTGGCATAGTGGTTGGATTTCCGCTCGCGATGCCGGCGACCTGGGTTCAGGAGCGGACTCGGGTCATCTGAGGGCCAGCCAGGGAGAAAGACTTGAGCATCCCATGACTGCTCGCCTTCTCTAGGGGGAGGCCAAGGTCCGCAGTTTGCCTGACCCTGGGCGGAGGTCCAGGGCACTGTAAGTCCTGATTTCAGGAAGGGCCGGCTGAGAAATGTGGTGGACATCGGCGCCTAGCGCCTTGACATCATAGGATGTACACCATGCCGAGGGGAAGAAAAACTAAGGAGGAAAAAACGGTGTCGGTCTCCTAGGTGATGGAAACCCAGCAGTGACTCTGATTGCCCGCACCTCCCTGACATCCCCGGTGGTCCGACACAGCAAGATAATTGGGGCTCACCATCCCACCCCGTACCCGCCTGGGGAGTACAGCCATGGCTCAATGGGGACCACCGGGGCAGAATCACGGAGGCTGTGGTGCGGGGATAGATAGCAATATGTGTCTCCTGAAAGAGTGGAGACCGACACTGCGGGAGGAGTATAAACAGAAACTTAAAAAAAACAAAAAAAACAATGACGGCAGGGTTCAACCATACTTATTAAAAGCCAAGGTAAACAAGTGGGATTTAAAAGATTTCTTAAAAAACTCTACTGAGGAGATACTATACTTTGGAGGTCTGACTGGAGAGTGTTCCAGAGCCAGGGCACCACCACTGCAAAAGCCCTGTCTCCAGAGTACTTGAGGCAGGCTTGGGGAAACTCCAACATATTCTCCCCAGGTACAGAGACAGTGACATGGAGCGTATGGGTGAAGGAGATCTGTAATCTAGCCAGGACCCAAATCATGCAGGGTCTTATGGTCGAGTCCATCTAGGCTGGTCCTTTTGGAGGGGTTGAGTGCCAGCAGAGAGGCCAAGGAGATGAGTGGGGGCCTGTGCCGGTTGTTATAATGTGATGGGGTGGGGGGGATTCAGTGTAGCAGGGGGTGCCACTTAGGGACACCAGGGATTACTTATAAATAATAATAACAATAACACTTTACTTTTATGGTGCCTTTCCAAAACCAAGGCACCTTACAATTAGTTAAAACATATCATAATTCACAGCAACATAAAACATAAAACAAGAGATACAGATAAATTAAATCCATCAGTCACCAAATGCTTGATGCCAGAGGTATGTTTTAAATGCTTGTCTGAATCCCTCTGCGGTCACGCACTCCCGTAACTGATAGGGTAGAAAATTCAAAAGGGATAGGGCCACATGCATAAATGCCTGGGCCCCAAAAGATTTTAAACACACCCTTGGAATCTCTAGCAACCCCTCGTCAGCTGAGCGGAGCAATCGCCCAGGGCAATGAGGTACAAGAAGCTCTTTCAGATAGTCCAGGCCCTATTCTTGTAGGGCTTTATAGGTCAAAAGACCAGTTTTAAAGGTAATCTGCCACTGTACTGGCAGCCAGTACAGGCTGCGCAGCACCAGGGAAATATGACAGGACCGAGAGGTTCCTGTCAAAAGCCAGGCCACAGCATTCTGCACTAGCTGCAAACAGCAGATTTCCACCCCAGGTAGCCCTAGGTACAGGGAGTTGCAGTAATCCAGATGCAAGGACACAAAGGTGTGGACCAACGTGGGAAGATCGCTGGACAGAACAAGGTGTTTAACCCTGGAGATATTCCTCAGATGGTAAAATGAGGTCTTGACAACGGCCGACACCTATGCATGAAGCGTCAGCTCCTTGTCAAAAATTATCCCAGGTTTCGCACCTGTTCAGAGGTCGGGAGTGATAGGCCCCCAAGAAAAAGACCTGAGGGCAAACCTACCCCCAGCCCCCCTATCCGGCACCCTAGTTCCACAACCAGCACCTCAGTCTTTTCCGAGTTCAACTTCAACCAACTCGAATCCATACAATCCTGGATTTCTGTGAGGCAGTTACTGAAGAGTAAGAGAGCTCTATCCTGGTTGGGTGCAAAGAAAAGGTAGAGCTGGGTATCATCAGCATAGCAGTGAAACCTCAGCCCATACCTTCTTACAATGTCTCTGAGGGGCAGCATGTACACTGCGAACAACATGGGGGACAACATGGACCCCTGAGGGACCCCACATGACAGAGGGACTGGGTTCGAGGAATAAACCCTGGACACCACCCTCTGAGTTCTTCCAGTGAGGAAAGATGTAAACCACCTGAGGACTGTACCCGACAGGCCACAAATGAACCTCAGGTGATGAGCAGAACCCCATGGTCCACAGTGTCAAACACTAATGAGAGATCAAGAAGAACCAAGATGGAGTGGTTTTTCTGATCTCTAGCCATCAGAAGATCATTAAGCACCCAAACTAGTGCTGTCTCAGTACTGTGCCTATTTCAAAAACCGGACTGGAGAGGTTCATAGATGTCATGGACGGTAAGATGGTTCTCCAGTTGTACAGCCACAACCTTCTCAACCACCTTCCCTAAAAAGGGAAGGTTGGAGATAGGTCTGTAGTTCGCATGGCAGTCTGGGTCCAAAGAAACTTTCTTCAGGAGGGGTGTTACCACCGCCTCCTTCAGGGAGCTAGGAAACTCACCTGTTTCCAAGGAGCACCAGACAATCCGTGCTAGAACCGGACCAATGGAATCATTACAACCCAAAACAAGGGAAGTTGGTCCTGGATCCAAATTACAGCATGTAGAATGCACACCCTTGACAATCCGCATGACATCCATGAACTCCGGATGGTCGAAGGTACTCCAGGAATGCTGAGAGCTAGTGGCCAAGCACTGGTGCAAAGCAATGCCCATAGAGTGTGCCGGTTGGAGTGCCGCCCTGATGTCAGCCAAATTAGTCACAAAGAATCAAACAAGTTCATTGCACTCTGTTTGCTAAAAGACTTTCTGAACTTGTAGACAGGCTGGGTTGCACAGTCTGTCCACAGTTCGGAAAAGCTGAGCTGGTCGATTCTGAGCTGCTGCAATCTTCCCGGACAGGAACTCTGACTTCTTACGGGTGATTGCAGATTGATAGACTTGATAATGGTCCATCAATCTAAGGTGGTTGGCATCAAGGGCAGATCTCTGCCAGCAATGTTCTAACTTTCGTCCTAATCACTGCATCTCCCTCAAACTCCCATCAAACCATGGGGACCGAGGGCGAAGGGAGAGAGGATGAACTCAGACAGGAGCAACGAGATCTAGGGCAGCCAAAATGGCCGTGTTATAGGCCACCACGAGGGCCTCTGGATTGCTGTGTGCCACTGGAATATTCAATAGATCTAGTACAGCCATTAGGCCTTCAGAGCTAGCATCTCATAAAGGGCGATACCTGGATCTGGCATTGCATAACACCGTTCGAGTTGGGTGAACTTCCAAGGCTGCCTGAAACCACCTACCCACCATAATTGGTGGTGCTCTTGAGTATGGAGACCAGACATGGAGGACCACGATCTGGGTTCCATTTCGCCCCAGGGCATATTCTGGATCTTACGACCCCGATGTGGTGGCCTCACTCATTCACCCTCCACTGTTCACATCCCCCTCCCCCACGAACAATACCCAGTGCTCTACAGTGCTGGTAAGTTGAATACTGCAATGGGAGGGAGACAAAGGGGCGGAGGGCGAATAGCGCACGACCATGGGGGCAGGACTCCTGCACATTCTGGTGACCGAATAACTACTCTAAACCCAAATTAAAAGCAAAATCCAACCCTATGACTTACACTTACAAGAATTATAAATATAAATAACATGAAAAACCCGTATTTGAAACTCTCCCACTTTCTCTCACAGAGGGAGACAGATTCAAACAATCCAAAAACAAGACTAAAATATCCACCCAATTTAAACAATAAACTGTAATAAAATACCCTGATATTCACAGTAAACAAGAATGAGTATACCCATACCACCCAACACTAAATACTAAAACAAGAGTTACAATGAAACAGACCCCTTCTGAAGTTGCACAGGTGTTTCAGTCCAACACTCAAAGTCTCGAATAAGCACAATCAGTATAAAGTGAGACAATACAAAAACCAAGAAGTGGAAATCCAATTAGCAGGAGGGCTTCCACTTTAATAACTATAAGTCAAAAACAAAACTAAAACAAAATAACACCATAAAATGAAGTAAAATAAAGTAAAATAATAACACTCCGGCAACCCTCCTCACTAGGTATGCAGGGGTAAAAAAAAAATACAGTCGATGAAGTTCAGTCCCCCAGGCCGTCTCACAGCCTGGGAGTACGAACAGTCAAGGCACTCTCACTACCCACAATGAAATTCTAGTAATCTCCTCTCACTGGACATACAAAACAGTAAATTAAAGATAGTAAAGTTAGGATACCCAGGCCCTCTCACTGCCAGGTAGTACCAGAAAATAGGACACTCTCACTGTCCAAAAGAAGGAAAAATTCAAGATCTGACAGTGTTTTCCAGAGCAAATGGGGGACCTTCTGAAGAGACACAGTCCTGTACAGTTGGTAATCCACACCTGGGAACCCTACCTGTGAAAGCTGACCACCGGCGAATAACTGCTCCGCAGCTACGGTTCTCTGCTCAAGTCAGCCCACCAGCTGGCTTCGCAAAGGGTCTAGGCAGACCGCACACCCACCGGCTGGCTCCCCAACCCACCAGGCCCAGTCTGCCTGAGCAGAGCAGAATCCAGCAGCTAAGCACCCACAAAATGCAGGATCCACAGTCCAAACAGGAAAAATCCAGTTTGGCTATTTAGCTGGACAAGCCGACACCCAAGAATGCAGTCTCCAGGGACTCCACACCATCAAAATGGATCCACTTTACTAAAAGCTCTCCCCCTTTGAAAGTCCATCCACCTTCTTGCGGTTCACTCCATTCACCTAAAGACACACAGCTCAATCCAAAACTTCTCTCTCACTGTCTTCACTTCACTTCTACTTGGAGTAGAACAGAGAGAAACACAGAGTGCCATTTAGACATGAGGAAATATTTGGCAAGGGATGGCAATAGGAAAGAGGGGGTACCACTGAAACACCAGGTACTACTTGGCACGAGATGGGTAGAGGGATGGGATGCCATTTATACACCAAGGAGTATTCGGCTTGGGACATGGTAAGGGTGAGAGGGGGTGCCTAGACACCAGAAAACACTTGGCATGGAACAGAGTGAGGGAGAGTGCCAGTAAGATAGCAGGGAGTACTTTGCATGGGATAGTTAGACAAAGAGGGTGCAGCTTAGGCATTGCAGTGTAGGTTCGTTTCCTGTTTCATTAAGTGTTTGACTCATTTTTATTTTGAACCAACATGCACCATCAAACCACAATTTGGCCCGGAGGTTCAGTTTGGTTTGAAATAGTATTCTAAACAAAGCATTTGCCTGTTCTTAATGGCAGAACATAAGAGGCTATCAGGTCAGTTTTAGAGCTAATGGCACCCCAAGCAGAAATATTTGTGATTCGCCCTTCACCAATCCCAACGCCCACTCTCCTTCTCCCATCTGCCGCACCCCACACCTAAAAAGTGGTAAAAATGTTATGAATACAGGGTGACAACAGCAATTTTTATTGAAGTAAAACGTTTTACATTTCAAGCTGTATAGTTTCTACTTTAGTATGCCCCTTCGTTGCTGGTGCCCCAAGAGACTGCATGGTGTGTTTGTGCCTAACACTACCTCTAAAAGATAACTGCTTGGAAGTTAAAGTTCTGAATAGAGCATAGGATAATGTTCTATAGAGCAGCTCCATGTTCTGTATTCAGCTTGTATGCAGGCCAAACTGTTGGAGCAGTTGAGTTGTGTGCAGGGAAAATGGAAGAAAAGAGCCCCAGCTCTGATAGAGAACATCCTAACAGCCCCGTGTGAAGTGCTGGAAGCTGTCTGCAAACAGATTGTGCCCAGCAGGCGAGTTTCACCTCTGGGTAATGGCATGGCGAATCCACACAAAGCAATCAGAGAGGAGGAGGAGTGGGGAGGACAGCCGAAAGAGAGAGAGAGAAGAGGATGTAGTAGCTAGCAGATCTCCCTCAAGGTCTCTTGTTAGGAAATTGCTGGCCTAAAATCAGCCCTGAATAAGGAAGCCATGGAGAAGGGTAAAGGTGAGTGCATACAGGCAGCTGGTAGCGCCAAAATATTCCTAAGCAAGTACCATATATTCTTTGTCATTAGGACTCCACTCTGGGTGGCTGGAAGTAAGTGTGGAGTTTACATTTTATGGAGGAATAAACAGCATGTAAGTACTTCCAGTTACCGGAGTTGGTGTCCATTTAAGGTAACAGGGTCTTAGGAGGGGTCATCCACAGGGCAGCCTCTTGCCCACTTGTGTGATAAATCCAGGAGCTCAAGTCATGAAACCCCTATGTGAGGAGCCCAGTGCAGACAGTTTGTATTGTCATCTAGAGGTATTTCCTAAAATGTCCCAGAGACTTTCTCCAGCAAAGTTGTGGAGCAATGATGAAATGTTTCCAAGCTGTATGCGCTGACCTTTTCACGTCAAGAAATGTTGAACTGCTTGACCTTGGTTTCATCTTTGTGGACAGTGAATCCTGTCCTGCCCTGGTGAGGGTTAAAGCTGCTCAAATGTTGCACCCCTGAGTTCCAAATCCTGAGATCTGATCCTCAATTGACCTCTCAGCATATAGGGTCCCCCCCAGGAGAGCAGGGTACGTGTATAAGGACTGTGACAGGGCATTTGGATCCATGTCCTCCTCAGGAGTATTTATTTATATGAAAAGTTTCACCAGGAAAGGCATACTGAACTAAAACAGCTCGTTTCCAGATGTGTCCTGGGGGGAAGGAGACAAGGAGTAAGTACAACTGATTTTTACAACAGAGTAAGGATTCACAAAATAAAACTTCATACAGCGATTAAGTAACATTGAAACAGCAATGTACAATATGTAGGTATGTGAGCTAAACAAGCGTAAAGCAATAAATACTGAGCCACAAAGTTTGTTATAGGTGGCAGGTCCAATAGCAAACATTGGGGGAGGGGAGCAATAGTGAGGAATGAAATAGGAAAAAAGAGGAGAGGAGGAAAAGAAGGAGGGGGAGTAAAGTAGAGGCAGAGAGCCAAACCATTGGCCCTATGGGATGCAGAACCCACAAGGGCTGGCAGTGCAGTTCTGGAGACCCCAGCTCCACAAAGACATAGACAGGATGGAGGCAGTCCAGAGGAGGGCAACTAAAATGTTGCAGGGTCTGCACCAGAAGCCATATGAAGAGAGACTAAAGGAGCTTAATATGTATACCCTCAAGGAAAGGAGGGAGAGGGGGGATATGATAGAAACATTTAAGTACCTTAAGGAAATCAACAAAGTCCAAGAGGGTAGCATCTTTCAGAAAAAGAGATGTGCAAAAACAAGGGTGCCCAATTTGAAGATAGAGGGGGCATGGCTCAGTGGGACTGTGAGAAAGTATTTTTTCATGGAGAGGGTGGTGGATGCATGCAACGGCCTTCCTGAGGAGGTCATGGGGTCAAAAACAGTGGGGAAATTCAAGAATGCATGGGACAGACATAAAGCAAGTTTAGTGGGGGGGGTAGGAGGAAGAAGGCTGTTGGTTAACTAGGATCTGTAGCTTATCCAGTAGGTAGGGAAATGGACAGACTGGGTGGGCCAAGCGGTCCTTATCTGCCGTCAAAGTCTATGTTTCTATGGGCGGGACACGACTGGTTGCACACCCAGCCCATGTCGGATTCCTGACCCGCAATTGAAGAAAGGTAAAAGTGGGGAAGAAGGTGAAAGAGGGGGAGTAGAGAAATAGCGTGGAATGTAATTGGAAAGGATGAGTAGGAGGAAAAGGAAGAGGAAGATGATAGAGACGGAGTGCCAACCCTACATCCCTCTGGGATGCAAACCCCACAAGGGGCAAGCACAACTGGGTGCACACTCAGCTCAAGACTGGTTTCCTGACCAACAGTGGAGAAAGGGTAGATGTGGGGAATGACAAGGAGAAAGACAAGCAGGCAGGAGGGGGAAGAGGACCGGGTTAGAAAAGGGAGAAAAGGGAGTCAGGCAGAAGGTAGAGATCATGGTTTTATTTTTCGTAGAGTCCAGGATTAATTTGTTTGGGCCCAACCAAGATTCAGCTTGTTCAGTCAACCTGCAGGTCAATAATCCCTTGAGGCAATGGGGAAGTACGTCTGTTAAGAACTGAGTTACCAACCTAAATATGGTTAGAGTATGCAACAGTTACATTGTTAAAAAATTGCTGACCAAAAATTCAAGAGGTAATAGAGATATTTTGACTACGGGCATTTAGTAACTTGCATAGTCCATGAACAATTTAACTGAGTGGTGTGTGTATATATGTATATATATATATATATATATATATATATATATATACACACACACAGTATATATTTCTGCGTAACAAGAAATGGCAATCAACTAGGTGAAATGCTTAGAACAAATCAATAACAGATAATAGCAGATAGTGACAAAGGGATCAGAGAGATGCACAGGGACTACAAAGGCTAGAGAGGTGGTCTAAGGTTCGGCAGTTGAAATTCAACACCCAAAAATGCAAGGCTATGCACCTACGGAAAAAGAAACCAGGACAGAGTACTGGATGGGATGAGATAAACTGAGAACTATAGCAGAGGAACGGGACCTGGGAGTTGTAATTAGTGACTCCGTCAAACAAACAAGCCAGTGTAACAAGGCCTATAGTATGGCTAATAGGATGCTGGGAAGTATCGGAAGGGGTACTGATAGCAGGAAAAGGGAGGTACTACTACCTCTGTATAAGTCCCTGGTGAGGCAACATCTGAAATACTTTGCCCAGTTCTGAAGTCTTCACCTAAGGAAGGACAGGGAAAGGTGGATGATGGTGCAACACAGGATGACTGAGATGATTCAGGGGCAACAGGGTAGATCTGATGAAGACTGTCTGTAGGCTCTGAACATGTGCCACTGGAGGCAGGCGAGACAAGGGGGATATGACAGAGACCTTCACATTCCTGAAGGGAATAAACACGGTGAACTGCAAATAACTATTTAGCAGGAGTACAGAATCAAGAACTCAAGTTTACGAGTGGAAACTGGAGGGGAGAAGGTTTAAGAGGGATGTGATGAAGATCTATTTTATGAAAAAGGTGGTGGAGAGCCAGCCCAGTAGCACTGAGAGTTGAGGCACTGAATGCCACACCTCGTGCTGTGCCAGCGACCCGGGTTTGAGAACAAACCCAGGTTGTCGGGGATCAGTCGGGTGGGGCGGGCAAGGAGTGAGATCGAGCTACGGCAAGGCAGCTCTCTCCTCCTGGGAGGAACAGGAAGAACCCCAGCCACTGGCCGTCACCCAGTGGAGGATGGATGGTGACTCCGACCTGAGGGAGCTCCGTCAATAGCCACGGGGAGCGGTGGAAAAGGCTGAGCCAGCATCACGGGGCATGCCTACGCCTCTACACACACATATGTAGGAGGTAGAAGACTTGGTTTGCTGGCCAAGGCACCCAGCTTCACCTGAGCTCTTTCCTTCTAAGATGGCTTGAAAGGCAGAGAAGAGAAACTTACCAGAGCAAGGGAAAAGGATTAAGACTTCTTTTGGCTAAGCAGATTTACTGTGTGGTGTTGTTTTTATTTTTTACTCACAGGGATTGCTACTGTTTGTTGCTAACATTTCATTGTTTTATTTTTCTCTGTAGCAAAGTGTTTCTTACAGCATATATCTTCTCTGAAATTATTACAGGTGGTGTTTTACAGGTTTTACAGTTTTATCTAACATTAGGATAAGCTTTCAGGGTTACTGCATTTGTTGCTGACTGATTGTTTCTGCTCTTACCTCCTTGTTCTTTCGTCCGTGGTTCTTCTTTTTCAGCAGGGGAAGGGCCCAGCCACCCACCCCCATCCCCAACCACCCCACGCTACACTCCTTTTATAGGGTACCACAGTTGTGACTTTTCCTGTGGCAGAACAGAAAGGGGCGGATCGGTGGGGCATCCACAAGGTGAGCTCATTTACAGGGGCACTAGTAATTTAACTTGTTATAACAAGTTAAACAAAACACAAACACAATCAAACCATTACTTGCATTTTCTTCCTTCTAATTACTCTGACTAGATTATAAACCCAGCAACTTATCTGGAATGGATATCATTAACTGCAGGTACTGTGGAACAATTTTCAGAAGGACAGTCTTACAGGATTTAGAACACTGTCCTACATGTTGAGCCATTGGAATCTTAGGGCTCAGCTCCGGGCAGCATGGGCAGAGGTTGCACATCTCAAATTTCATATTCAGAGGAAATACATTATAAGGACCACCGCCATTTCCCCAGCATCCAACAGAAAGAAAAACCTACGACCGCAGAGGGTAGTTAGTCCAGGAGGTTGGCAGGTGGTTGGGAGAACAAATCGGTGCCCATCACTCTCTGCTCTCAACATATTACCTCCAAAAACCATATAAACACTACAAACAGGTATCTGCCTCTATCTCTGAAATCAAACAAAGAGGCAGAAGACACTGCAAACAGGACACTGCAGCTAGGAGCTAACACAACAAAACTCATCAAATCAGGAACCAAAACAAAAAGCAAAAGAAATCAAAAACTACTGATCATGGGAGACTCCATGATTCGGGGAGTTGATACCCATCTCCAGCCAGGGGTAATGGTCAGATGTCTCCCAGGTACATCAGCATGGAGAGACACTGACCGCATTGCTAAAATTGTTCACAGAGCAGGAGAAAACATTGATGTCCTAGTACACATAGGGACTACTGATCTTGCCAGCCGGTCAGTTGTGGAGACCAAGGAACACCTAACCAGGCTGGGTGACAAACCATCATCCATTTCGTCCGGCATCTCCTTCTCTGAGATCCTGCCAGTCTGGGAGAGGGGGGCAGATGGACGGAAGGTCAGAGAAGAGGAGATAGGGGAGCTAAACACGTGGCTCATGGGCTGGTGCCAGGAAAAAGGACACAGATTTGTAGGGAACTGGCAACAGTTCTGGGAGCGAAAGTTCTTTAAATTTGATGGACTGCATCTGACTAAGGAGGAGTCAGTGCATTGCGTCTTTGCAGAATATTTAAACTAGCAAATGGGAGGGGTGCAGCACCCCATACGTTGAATGGAAGAGCACCTCCCCCTCAGCTAGTGGTCAAACAAGGTTCAGCATGTTTGCAGTTCATTTGCATCACCAGGTAAGAAAAAGGTTTGTCTCCCATACGACACACAGGGTAATGCCAAACCTCACCCAACAACTAACACACTGAAATCTGGCCAATGGAAAATCATGTACACAAATGCTCACAGCCTGGGAAATAAGATCCCAGACCTGCAGGCAATAATGTCAGAGGCTAAACTGGACATAGTAGCAATTAGTGAGACGTGGTTTACCAGTAACACACTAGGGAGACTTCAGTACCTGGCTATGTATTGTTCAGAAGAGACCGGAAGTGCAAAAGGGGAGGAGTGGCCCTGTATGTCAATGAAAATATCAAAGCTACAGAAATTCAGAATACACATAAGGAGCCAGAAGAACTGTGGGTCACCCTGGAAACAGAAATGGGACAGCCATAAGAACTGGGGCTGTCTGCAGCCCTAGACCAGGGAGGAGACACAGACACATTACTGTTAGAAGATATACAAAACATGACAGCTAAAGGGAGAGTTCTGATAATGGGAGACTTCAACATGCCAGATACAGATTGGTCAATACCAGCAGGAACATCTGCCAGAACTAGACACATAGTGGATTCCACTGCAGAGGAGGGCCTCAAACAACTGGTACAACTACCCACAAGAGACAGAGGCTATCCTAGATCTAATACTGACTAGCAGGGAAAGGGATCCAGATCTCCAGGTAGAAGGTCACCTGGGGGCCAGTGACAAATACATGGTATGGTTCAATTTAGTTACTACATCAAACCATCCCATTCCTAGGCAAAAATATGGGACTTCAGAGGAGCTGACTTTGATAAGATGGCCAACAGAGTCAAGCTGGCCCTGGCAAAAAAGAAACACAGGTGAGGGGGTACAGGCAAAGTGGACAACATCATGATGCAATACTTGAAGCAACATCCCACTGTGTTAGACAGAAAAGGAAGTGCAAAGAAGAAGGAAACCACTTTGATCCTCAAATACAGTAGCAGAAAGGTCAGAGCCAAAAGGCTGGCCTTCAGGAAATATAAGGAAACACAGCGGGATGAAGATAGGGAGGCATACCAAACTGCCCTAAGGGAAGCAGGGAAAGCAGTAAGGCAGGCAAAGTCCCAAACTGAGGAAACACTAGCATGAACAGTAAAAGAAGGTGACAAGACTTCTATAGATACATTAGTGAAAGGAGAGAAAGTCCAGAGAGTGCTAAGCTTAATGGAGAAAGGGGAGCATGTGAGGAGGAGGACCATGTAAAAGCATCTATCCTAAATAGAATTTTGCTCAGTATTCTGAAGAGAGGTAGGGCAGGGCCCACAGCTCAGCACCATGGACACACAGGGGAGGGAGGTGAGCACTACTCCCTCACAAAAGAAGGGTCCTACAAGAGCTTGCTAGCTCAGGGTGGATAAGGCAATGGGACCTGATGGCATACATCAGGGTACTTAAAGAGCTAAAAGGTGGAACTAGCAGAGCCATTAGCAGAACTGTTTAAGTGAGTCTCTGAGCACAGGAGAGGTCCCAGAAGACTGGAGAAGGGCTCATGTAATCCCATCCACAAGAGTGGTAGCAGGGAGGAGGCAGGAACTATAGACCAGTCAGTCTTACCTCCAGTAGTGGGCAAGATTATGGAGGCACTCCTTAAGGAAAGGATAGTGCAACACCTGGAATCCATAGGGGCACAGGATCCAAGACAGCATGGGTTTACAAAAGGAAGGTCCTGTCAAACTAATCTCATAGATTTCTTTGACTAGGTAACCAGGTAGTGGACCAAGGGAGCAGTTGATGTCGCCTACCTTGACTTCAGCAAAGCTTTTGACACTGTTCCACATAGAAGTTGATAAATAAGCTGGGTAGGCCGGTGGGTCAGAAGTTGGTCAACTGGTGGCATACTGGTTGACGGCAGAAAAGAGAGTGATGGTAAATGGTATACAGTCAGAAGAGATGCAAGTCACAAGTGGGGTACCTCAGGGATCAGTCCTGGGGCCAGTCCTCTTCAACATCTTCATTAGTGACCTTGCAGATGGACTAAAGGTAAGGCTTGTCTGTTTGCAGATGACACCAAGATCTGCAACAGATGATCCAGATGAAGGTGGGCAGAATGAGAAGAGATCTGGATAAACTAACAAAATGGTCAGAAGAGTGGCAACTGGGATTTAATGCAAAGAAGTGCAAGATCATGCACATAGGGAAGAGAAACCCTGAAGCCACCTATAGGCTGGGAGGGGAGTTGCTAGCAGTCACAAAGGAAGAAAGAGACTTGGGCATCATCATCACTGATGACCTGAAATCATCCAAGCAGACCTCTAAAGCAGTAGGTAAGGCTAGGGGGTGTTAGGGTATATTAGTAGGGGTATCACAAGTCATAAGAGGGAGGTAATAATCCCTCTTTACAAGACACTGGTTAGGCCCCATCTGGAGTACTGCGTGCAGTATTGGAGGCCACACCTTCACAAGGACATTAACCAAATTGAGGCAGTCCAGAGAAGGACAACCAAAATGGTGCAGGGACTGCATCAGAAGACGTATGAGGACAGATTAACAGAGCTCAGTATGTGTACCCTTGAGCAAAGGAGGGAGAGAGGTGATATGATCGAGGCATTTAAACACCTTAGGGGCATTAGCAAGGTGAAAGAGTCTAACTTGTTTAAATATAAGAAAAATAGCAGGACAAGAGGACACAGCATGAGATTAGATGGGGGCCAATTAAGGGGGAATGTGAGGAAATTCTTTTTCACAGAAAGGGTGGTGGATGCATGGAATGGCCTACCTCAAGAAGTGGTGGCTATGAATACAGTGCAGGGCTTCAAACAGGCATGGGATAGGCATAAGGGAGCAATACAAATGAGTCTGAATAGATAGGCCACTGACAGAGCAAAGGCCGATGGCACATTTATAAGGTAGAAAAAGAAATGGGCAGACTGGATGGGCCTTGCGGTCCTTATCTGCCGTCAACTTTTATGTTTCTATGTTTCTATATGATGCCCATGTGCTGGGGCCCTGGGGAACAGGGGAGAAAACAGGGCAAAAACAACAGAAAATATAAATAAAAAAAAAGACAAAGGTGGTGGAGCCATGGAACAGTCTGCCAGTGGAGGTGGTGGGCGACAAAACCGTAAATGTTTTCAAGCAAGGCTGGGACAAAGTGAAGGGTCTGTGGTTGCTCAGGCCGGTAGCAGTAGGGAGGGGAGAAAGGTAATGGACCGGGAGGGATAAAATCCATATGGACAATAGGTCCCTGGGCAGACAGGAAGCTCTGGGCAGACTTTGGTCTTTTCTGCCATCATTGTCAATGTTTCTACTAAAGAAAGGCAACTGTAGGATTAACCACTTTTGGTACACAAAGTGTGGGTAAGAACTAAGGCACTGCCAACAATTGGTACTGATAGCCTGCCCTCATTGAATAATGTTATTATGCTATTCTCTACTTACCGTTAGTAAGCAACAGAACCTCAGTCTCATGTGAAAGAGGCACTAGGAGCATTCCTAATTTGCAGTATGAGCCTCAGAAATCCCACTGGGTATATGAGGGAACTACCATTAGCATGACAACGATGACAGAGGCTGCTAACTGGGGTAGGGGCATGACCAAATTCTGGAGATTTTCACTATAACATTTTTAGACTTCCCTAGCCTTCTTATAAGCCTTCTTACAAGAGCCCTGCAAAAGGACTCCCTCCTGATGTGCCCCATTCATGTTAATGCCCCAGCAAGTGAGTGGAACTACAGTGGTGTGAAAAAGGATTTGCCCCCTTCCTGATTTTCTCTATTATTGCATATTTGTCACACTGGATGTTTTCAGGTCTTTAGACAAAATGTAATATTAGATAAAGGGAACCTGAGTGAACAAATAACACTTGTTTTTTTTTTTTATTTCACTTATTTAATGAAAAAAAGTTAACCAACACCAATTGGCACTGTGTGAAAAAGTAATTGCCCCTTACACTTAATAACTGGTTACACCATTTAGCTGCAATGACTGCAACCAAACACTTCCTATAATTCAATATCAGTCTTTCACATCACTGTGGAGGAATTTTAACCCACTCTTCCTCGCAGAACTGCTTTAATTCAGTAACATTTGGTAGGTTTTCGAGCATGAACTGCTCGTTTCAGGTCCTGCCACAGCATCTCTATTGGGTTTAAGTCTGGACTTTGACTAGGCCACTCCAAAACTTTAATTTTACTTCTTTTAGCCATTCTGATGTGGACTTGCTTTTGTGTTTTGGATCATTGTCTTGCTGCATGACCTAACTACGCTTCAGCTTCAGCTGACGGAAGGATGACTGGACATTCTCCTTAAGAATTTTCTGGTACAGAGCAGAATTCATGGTTCCTTTAATTATGGCAAGTCATCCAGGTCCTTAGGCAGCAAAGCATCCCCACACCATCACACTACCACCACCATGTTTGACTGTTGGTATGGTGTTCTTCTGTGGAATGCTGTGTTTGCTTTACGCGAGACATTATGGGATCCATGTTGTCCAAAGGTTCCACTTTGGACTCATCTGTCCATAGAACATTTTCCCAAAAGGCTTGTGGATCATCCAGGTGCTTCTTGGCAAATGAGGCGAGCATTTATGTTCTTCTTGGTTAGCAGTGGTTTCATGCTTGCTACTCTCACATGAAGCCCATTTTACTGATGCTCTTTCTAATTGTGGAGTCATGAACACTGACCTTAGCTGAGGCAAGAGAAGCCTGCAGTTCTTTGGATGTTGTTTTAGGATCCTTTGAGACTTCTTGGATGATTTTTACTCTAAGCCCTTGGAGTAATTTTGGCAGACCACCCACTCCTGGGAAGGTTCACTACTGTTCCAAGTGTTCTCCATTTGAGATTATGGCTCTCACTGTGGTTGATGGAGTCCCAGAGCCTTAGAAATAGCTTTGTAACCCTTTCCAGACTGATAGAGGCAACAAAATGTTTTCTGATCTTTTCAGGAACTTCCTTTGATCATGGCATAATGTGCTTGTTGAATCTTTGTCCTGGCAATGTGACTCTGATGGTAAGGGCCAAAATAAGTGAGGTTTATATTGAGCAGGGCTGGCTGTAATCAAGCCTGGCTGTGTTCAATCAGCTGACTCTAATTATCCCTTTAATTGGGTTGATTTAACTAGGGGGCAATTACTTTTTCACATAGTGCCAGTTGGTGTTGGTTAACTTTTTTCATTAAATAAATGAAATAAGTAAAAAAAAAAAGGTGTTATTTGTCCACTCAGGTTCCCTTTATCTAATATTATATTTTGTCTAAAGACCTGAAAACATCCAGTGTGACAAATATGCAATAATAGAGAAAATCAGGAAGGGGGCAAATACTTTTTCACGCCACTGTATGAAGGAGTGAAATAGGTAACCGGTGTCTTAGGTCTCAGCAGGCATTGGCAGCAGGAAGCAAGAAAGCAGGGAACTCTGCCTGTCAACTAAGGTAAGGATCCTGGTCACTCCAGCTGTAACACTCACTGCAGGGAAGGGTGGAGGGAAAACAGTAGACCTTAACTGGGAATAGGTGTGTAAGCCCCCCTTAAAAGAGGGGCTTAAGGTCCCATTTTTAGGCACCCTTTTTCTCCCTCTGAACCCCCCCCCCACAGAGTAAGGGAATTTATTAGAGCTCTGGGGGACATTGGCTGATGGATCCCTCAAGGTGGCAGCGGAAAGCAAGTTTTAGGGATATATAAGAGAGCAGGCAGGAAGTTCAAGGCTTTCTTTTTTTCCCAGCCCAGGCATTAGGCCTGGAGCTGGAGGGGGGTGGCTGGAGGAGCAGATGTAGGTGGTGAGGATAGGGAGCTCGGCGGTCCAAATGGACCAGTGGGAGGACCCCCCCCCCAAGTGCAGATATGACAACTTTGGCTGCATCGTGGCATCGAGGAGCTGGGTAAGGGAGCTCTATGAGGGAGGATGATTTGCAGGTCCTGTATCATTGGGGATCAGGGAAAGGTAGGTGGCTATAGGGGCCCGGATCGGCAGGAGCCCGTAGAGATCCCGTGAAGGTATTCCCAGGCTGCCAGGGCTGTGGGGACAGTGGCAGGTTCCCCACAGGGGGGAGGCCAGTGGTTGCACTGCCTGTAAGTCCATCTGTTCCTGCTTAAAATGTCCTGCCAAAGTGTTTGTACAAAGGTTTGCATAGCCCCATGGAGCTGCTTTATTTATTTAGGCAAAATATGTGGCCTCTGCATTGCTGGGATCATTTGTGATGCAGGAGCTAAATAAAGAAGCTGGCTGGGAAGAGATCTGTAGTAATGTGCTTTATTTGAACTGGAAGGGGGAAACTAATGAAATGGAGATTTTCCCTCTACCTTGTAGCCAGATTAATTTTGTCGTAAGTGTGATTCCAGATGAATTTTCACCCTGCCTTAGATGGGACCAAGGGGCTCTGGGGCTCAAGAAGTCAGGAGTTTGCAGAATGGAGATCCTGGTCTGGTGTCAGCGTTCGGGGAGAATCCAGATTTTGGTGGGTGTGATTGAGAGTGCACAGGTGAATGAAGATGCCAGGAAGGTAGGCCACAGCTTTCCTGCCTTGTTTGGGACTGCACTTTCTCAGGTGATTCTTAGCTCTTGATGAGACCCTCTCTTGTTGCCCATGGACCACCTGTGATGGAATGTATGCCCTTAGATGGGGGGCTGGGGGGCGGAGGATTACACATGGGGGCTCATCCGGGCTGCTTCCTGAACCCCAAAATGCCACTGGACCCCGAGCCTTGCAGTCCAGCATGGTGCTAGGTTTCCCAGCCTGTTTGGGCCCCTGTGGCACAGAAGAAATAGCTGTGGGGATAGGCCTGGAGCAGGAGTAGGCCTCAGCCTGCTAGTGTGGTGTGCGTGCATGATCTGCTGGTCATGTGACCCTCAGGCAGGATGGCCAGATAAGGAGCTATGGCAGCTGCAAAGAGAAGTGCCATCACAGAAGGATCAGAGAGAGAGTGGAGCTGAGAGGGTGAGACAGAGCGGAGCAGGAGAACAAACCAGCCAGAAAAGAAAGTGAATTGTGCTGCTAAATACAGCAAAAGGACAGCAGGAACGACCAATTCAGCAATGCTCCTGGCTGTGAGTATTTGGAGGTATAGATTAGAGACTGGAGCAGACATCCACCTTGGATTGGTGAAGGATAGTATCTGGCAGGGATGAAGGAGGACCTGAAGCAACCCCCAGGAGGAACCCCTGGCCACAGTTCCTGCCTCACTGCTTTCCTGGCTCTGGAAAGCTGAGGGAAAATGAAGAGAAAATGAATGATGTGTGAGGTGTGGGTATAGGGGAAAGAGTTGCCAGATTACCTGTGTGCCAGTGTTGTACAGGCATGTCGCCAGTTCCCAATTTGGGGATGTTCCCTCCCAGTTCCACAGCACGCTCCTTTGTGCCATGGCCACCGGCTAGTGGGGATTCAGGAGCCTTTGAAAGACTCTCCCTGGGAGAAAGAACCTGTGCCCAGGTGGAGGAGACCAGAAGTGAATCCCGAGATGTCATTGTGGAGGCTGTAGAGGAGGAAGCTGCAGGGTTAAAAATCAAGCAAGAAGGTGACAGGGAGCACAGCCATCTGCCCCACTCCCTGCTGCCGGCTGCTGGCTATCCCAGTGGCAGAGGGAGGGGCAGAGGTCTTAGACAACCAGCAGGAGATCCTCCAGAACATGGGGGATCTCTGCCATGGCCCCTATCCGGCGGTAGCCCACAGGTCCTGTCGCCCAAGGCAGAGCCCACCTTGGGAGCCAAGTTCCGAATCAAGTCCACTGGGTGTGGCCCGAGTCGGATTCTGCACCAGCAGCAGCCCAGGAGAGCATTGGTGATCAAAAGGAGCTGAAGGAGTTAAATGAAGAAAAGTATATTGGCAGCACCTTTCAGTTCCAGGACTATCAGGTGGTTAGGGCAATCCCCAGGCCTTACCATCACCCTGTAATCACCTTGGCAGAAAACACTCCACAGCTCCTGGTCTGGGCCAAGACCATCCGGACCTGGATGGACAGGTTAAATCCCAGTGACCCACTGAACCTTAAGTGTCGACGAGGGATATGGCTACCAGTGGGACAAGCTAGAAGGACCAGTGTCAGAGACCTGCCAGGAAGAAAGGTGGGTCCACAGGAGGCTACGTCTAGAATATCCCCATATGAACTATCCGTATGTGCCTGAAAGGATATCAATCAATCAATCAATAACTTTATTTTACCAGGCATAAACACCATTGAGCAAGCTCATTTTCAAAGTGGCCCTGGACATGAAACAAAGAACATTACATACAATACAATAAGTACATAGGCATAAACGAATACAGTAGTTTTACAAGATGTACACAAAAAGGTCAGCAACAGCTAAACCTGTCAATATTCCAAGCTAGGCAATTAAAGTATATGAATGTATAGGAAGTTAATAAGCATCAACAACCACCTCTGTTAATAGACAGAATAGGAAATGCAAGAAGCAATTGTTGTAAGGGAAAGAGAAGAGAGAATAAAGAGCCAGGGTAGGTGGAAGTATGCAAGAACATGCTGGTTCCAGATTAATAGGAAAAAAGTATGGAGGGTCATCTTTGTCTGAAACAATTGCAGTTTTCACTCAGGAAGGTAGTAACTAACTTTTTGAATGCAGTTGGGCCTGGAAGTGATGATAGTTTTAGTGCACTTTGCATGGAGTTCCATAGGGATGGAAGAGAGAAGTTAATTGCTGCCGAGCCATAGTTTGTATTCACTCTAGGAATCTGAAAGCAGAGCTTAGAGAAGCGTCTTAATCCATAAAAACCCTTGGCGTGCACAAATAAGCTAGATATGTATGAAGGGAGCTTATCTGAGAGTGCTCTGTGGAGCCAAAGAAGAGCATTTCTTTTCCTCCTAGCTGATAGAGACGGCCAACTCGATTCCTGGTATAGTAGACAATGAGGAGTACGTAAGGGTAGGTTGTGAATAAATCTGAGGGCCCAGTGGTATAAGGTGTCAAGTTTACTAAGCAACGTTATTGGACAATGAAAGTACATGAAGTCAGCATAATCCAAAATAGGTAAGAAAGCATATTGTACTAGCCTCTTTCTAGCATCTAGAGTTAGGAGATGTTTAAACCTATAAAATAGGCCTAACCACCGCCTTAGTTTCTTCGAGATTTCATTCAGGTGGCACTGGAAGTTCAGTTTGTTGTCCAACCAGAATCCTAGGTATTTAAAAGTTTTGACTAATTCTAGAGGTTCATCTAGGAGCGTTAAAATCCGAAAAGTGGATGTCAATCCGAGGCCAGCTTTTGGTGAGAGAACCATAACTTTTGTTTTTTTTTGGCATTAAGAAGTTTGTGTTTAACGAGATTATGTTGAAGCTTAATAAAGTCTTGCTGCAGCTTCTCCTGCGCCACATCTAAGGAGGAGTTTATGGTATATAGTACAGTATCATCCGCGAATAAGTGTATGTTAGCTGCTTGTAGGTGACTGTCCAGGTTATTGATACAAATTGCATAATAGGATCGGGCCTATTATGGAGCCTTGGGAATGCCTAAGAAGGGTTTTTTGAGATGACAGGTCACCTGCAGCTTTGACTTGTTGCAGTCTATTGGTGAGGTAGTTAGAGAACCATTTGATTGCAGAGGTGTCAAGTCCAAGGCTGCTCAGAGCCGTAAGCAGTATATTGTGCTCCACAGTCTCGAAAGCTTTGCTCAGGTCCAGGAAGAGAGCAACCACATGTTTCTTAGTATCTAGGGACATCACTGAGGAGATGAGGGAAGAATGGATCTTTAAGGAACAGATGGATTGCTTAAAGAATAGTCCTGGTGGAGGAGGTGCCCCATCTCAGCAGCAGATACGGCACGGTCAGTGTGTCACACAGGGACTTGGTCTGGCTTAACGTTGTTCAAACATTTCACCTCGGTCCAGGACTTGGCTGGGACCAGGACTAAATACTACATTCTGGACTGGGATTCCTTTGGGGATGTGACCACCAAGCCAAACCCAGAGTATTACTTCCCTCCAGGTGGGGGGCCTGCGACCTAGGCCTTCTGGAATTTTGGACTTATGAGCTGCGCCAGTATAATTGCTATGCGGAGCAGCATTATGGTGACTGCATAGAGTTATTGCCCACAAAGGGAATATCTGAAAAATAATGTTTCTTTAAATAACATCTTATCTTCATGGTACAAATGTTGGTATGGAAGGAGAAGGAGACTGAGGTGTATATGTGTGAGTGAATGGTTTGGGGACTGTACACAGAGTAACTTGTTTTAACTTGGTGGGAGGTATTAGGGATATAGCTAAACTGTTGGAAAACTACCTCATTACTGTTTTCAAATGTTTAATACTGAAGCTCAATCATTATAACAAATGATTAAGATTGTCTGTTTGATGAAGAAATAATAAAGGTTTTCTGCCCATATAGATTATCTCCTGGCGCAGGTAGGTTTTAGGTTTTAGAAATCCGTTAGGTTAGAGAGGCAGGTTGGGTGGTGCCTGTGGCCAGGTATGGTGGTTCCATTGCCAGAAGGCTGGAGAGTGCGCATACCCAGTTTGATGGGAGTAGACCATCACTGGACCCTTGCCATCATTCTCAGGAGGGAATGATTCTCTGGAGGGGGGGGAGTATAAGCCCCCCTTAAAAGAGGGGCTGATGCTCCCATTTTTAGGCACCCTTTTTTCCCCCCATATACCCCTCCCCCCAGAGTTAGGGAATTTATTAGAGCTCTGGGGTACATTGGCTTCTAGATACCGCAAGGTGGCAGCAGAGAGCAGGTTTTAGGGATATATAAGGAAGCAGACAGGAAGTTTGAGACCTTCTTCTTTCCTAGCCCGGGCATTAGGCCTGGGGCTGGAGGAGGGTGGCTGGAGGAGCAGATGTAGGCGGTGAGGATAGGGAGCTCGGCAGTCCAGGCGGGCCAGAGGGGGGACCCCTCCCAAAGTGCAGATAGGATGGCTTTTGCTGCATCATGGCATTGAGGAGCTGGGTAGGGGAGCTCCGTGGAGGAGGATGCTTAGCAGGTCATGCATTGTTGGGGATCAGGGAAGGGTAGGCGGCCATAGGGGCCCAGATAGGAAGGAGCCCATAGAGATCCCATGAAGTTATTCCCAGGCTGTCAGGGATGTGGGGACAGTGGCAGGGTCCCCACAGGGGGGAGGCCAGTGGCAGTGGTGCTCCCTCATACCCAGTTTATTTATTTATTTTATTTGTTTAGTTTTTGTTGCGATCAAAAAAACAACCTGCCTTCACAAGTAATGGTGTGCTTCTACCTCCGCTTCCTGAGCTGTTTGTTCTCTGGGAGCTGTTGTTACCTTGCATGGTGCTACTGTATTTAAGTTATTTCACCTTTTATATGTGAGTTGAATACAGCATTTAATTTCAAAAGAAGTGTTGGTGCTGTGTTTTTTTGATCGCATGTTTATCTATTCACACTGACACAACCTGAACTGGAGCCGCCTTTTTTGTGTAGTTTAGTTTTTGTTGACCAGGTAAGTGAACTAGACAAATTCTGCCTGTCTTCAGGCACAACCCAGGGAAGGGGATACAGATGAATGCCAAGTGACCTTGAACCAGATTAAGCTGTTGGTGGTATTTTTTTAGTGACAGGGTGGCCTTGGGGGGAGGGCAGATGGAACCAGGGGGCCTTTCACCCATTTATGGAGCCTGCTTAGAGGGACAGATCCTGGAGCGGTGGCATATAAGGGCTGGGTGGGTTACAGGTCATTGGACAGGCCTTTGAGGGTGGCCTCTGGTTGGAACTTAACGTGAGCCCATGATGTAGTAGAGGGGATGTGGGTCCGTGCAGGTATCCCCCTAAAAAAAGGGTCATCAGGAAGCGGAGGTAGAAGCACACCATTACTTGTGAAGGCAGGTTGTTTGGAGGGGCCTGGGCAGTGGTAGTACCAAGGAGCTCTCCCGTGACAGGGCAGCCAGTAGCATGGGGCTTAAGTACTGGAGCAGAGCCGGGTTTTGGGGCTGTTGCACCAGTGGAGCCGTGCAGAGGAGAGGCTGAGCCAAAAGGAGGGAACAGGTGCAGTGAGTTTGGTAGCACCAGCAAGTAGCCAAGATGGAGTGGGTTATAGGGCCTGGGTCAAAGGACAAAAAATCCTAGTACTGAGGCCCAGGCTTTCCCATGCCAGAGAGAGGGCATCGACCAGTGCCAGAGTGAAAATGGGTAACCCAGTAGTAAAGAGAAAAAAGTTTGGCTTACCAGATAAAGAGTGTCAGAAGCCTGTGGGTTGGTAAGTCAAGAGGTGCCTTGGGTAAATCATCCAAGCAGATAGATAAGAGAGAATACTTGTTTGCACTGCCTGTAAATCCATCAGTGGCTGCTCAAAGTGTCCAGCCAAAGTGTTTGTACAAAGGTTTGACTAGCCCCATGGAGCTGCTTTATTTATTTATTTATTTATTTAGGCAAAGTATGTAACCCCTGCATTGCTGGAATCATTTGTGATGCAGGAACTAAAGAAGCTGATTGGGAAGAGATCTGCAGTAATGTGCTTTATTTGAACTGGAAGGGGGGACTAATGAAATGGAGGTTTTCCCTCTTCCTTGTAGTCAAATTAATTTTGTCATAAGTATGATTCCCTATGAATTTTCACCCTGCCGTAGATGGGACCAAGGGGTTCTGGGGCTCAAGGAGTCAAGAGTTTGCAGCATGGAGATCCTGGTCCAGTTTCAGCATTCGGGGAGAATCCGGATTTCGGTTGGTGTGATCGAGAGTGCACAGGTGAATGAAGACACCAGTAAGGTAGGCCACAGCTTCCTGCCTTGTTTGGGATTGCACTTTCTTGGGTGATTCTTAGTACTAGATGTGACCCTCTTTTGTTGCCCTGGACCACCTGCAACAGAATGTATGCCCCTAGACAGGGGCTGGGGGTTACATGTGCAACACCCTATCTAGGGTTAGGGTAGAAAGGGATTTAAGAAGGGAACTGGGAAAACAAATAACACCCTATCTAGGGTTAGACAGCAAATGGTTAGGTGAAAGTAAAGGAGATGCTGCCTGAGTAAGAGATGGTAGAAGAAGGTATGGGGGTTAAGGAAGGAGGAAACAATTCATACAAGTGGAAATTACTTGTTGAGGGGGTTAGGAGCTAACACCCTATGCAGGGTACAGGTATCAAAGTGAGTAGCAAGCTCAAAGAGGGAAGATAGAAATGCCCCAACTAGTGTAAGAGTACAAAAGTGTTTCCAGGTAACATAGGGAATGTAGGAATTGGGAATGATGGAAGTGATACAGTGCAGTGATTGTGGGGTGGAAGTTTTCAGCGAGACCTTCTGGACACTGTGGTGCTGCCCCCCCCCCCACATGCACACCTCTGGGCTGAAGGAGGAGGTCACCAGTCTTCAGGCTCAGTTGGCCAGGATTCAGGGGACTTCTTGCCCCACCCAGGAGCCACTGAGTCTGCCACTATTACCCCAGAGGATGCCATGAAGGAGGAACAGCTGCATTATTGTGGGCTCAGGAAGGGAGAGAGTGGTTGGTCAGGGGCACATTCCTTCATCAGGACCACTATGTAATTCTTTCTGCACTCTGGTGGGACAGGACTGCTGGAAGGAGGCATCCATAGAAGTGGTGGGGGAGGATGTGGGAGTGCTCGGTAGGAAGACCCATGCGACTGGGTCAATACATAGGAGTGTTAACCTGGTGTGTCTGCTATGCCTGATTTCGTTATTTAATAAAAATCCCTTTGGCCGGCCTGGTGGTGCTGAGGATTGAGGCGCTGGATGCCACACCTCGCGACACACTAGCTACCCGGGTTCGGGAATGGACTCAGGCCGTCGGGGGCTTGCAGAGAAGAGGAAGGAATGAGCATCCCATGACTGCTTTCCTTCCTCTGGTGTGGGTGAGGGCAATGCATTGTGCTGCAGTGATGACTGGTGGAGGCCAGCTGCACTATAGTTGCAAGCATGGAAATGGGAGCGTGGCAGGCATCAGCACAGCCATGCATCTGACGCCATTGCACATCCGTCTCACAGAGGCAAGAAAATGGCAGAAAATAGCGGGGCGATCACGGCAGCTCTGTGCACCCAGACACGAGAGGCGCCTCACCAGGTGTACAATCCCGTGTGTATGGGGTGTATAACCGCTGCACCAGACCTGGGTCCGGGTGCAGGTGCCAGTGCGGGAGATCACTGGGTCCACTTGCAGGCGAAAACAGGAGTAATATAAAAAAAAAAAAAAATCTCTATTTTTCTCAGCTCTGCTGTGTGCCCAACTTCTGGTGGGGGACTTGTCTGTGAGGGGAGGTAGCTTTGGGAATAGGATGGGAGGGAGAGAAGGAGGTAAGGTGCCTACATGTTGCCATAGCCCAGAGGGACGGAAAGCAAATTCTAAGGATCGCAAGGGTGTTAGGGTAGGAGAATGAGCTGGATGCCAATATCCACCTGAGGACTAATGATCTGGCTAGTGATGGACCTGGGATAATGTTGGAGGAGAGCTGTGGAGAGGTCTTAGACAGGTAACGCACTCAGTGGCTTTTGCTGAGGTGCTGTCTATGACAAGGGGGAGGATAGATTTCTCCACACCAAGAGCTTCAACTCATGGTTGAAGGAATGATGCAGAAAGGAGGAGTTCAGCTTCAGTGGGGACTGAGGACCAACCTGGAGGGATAAGGGCCTATGTAGGCAGGGGTGATGCTCTGCATACGTCTGGGAAACAGCAGTCCTCAGTGGACAGTTTAAGTATTACCTTGATCAACATTTAAACTATCCGAGGGGGTGGCGTAAGGAATCAGGAAGGCATAAACTACCCAGCCCCATAGATTGAAGTAGAGAATAGGGAGAACTTGGGGGAGACATTCCGAGTGCAAATGATAAAAGAAGCAGAGTGATAGAAATGAAAGGGGATGGGAAAACAGCAAAAAAAAGAGGAGGAGGAAGGGCAAAAGGGAAATAAGGGAGGTAGCAGGTAGAGTGGTAACAAACTATGGAAGGCCATGTGTGGAAATGCAAGGAGTCTAGGAAATAAAATTCCAGACCTAGAGGACTTCATGGCAGAGGCAGACCTGGATATTGTGGCCATTACTGAGTCATGGTGCGCTGGAAATCACAACTGGAACATGGCCATATTAGGTTATACTCAGTTCAGGAAAGACAGGCTGAGAAGAGGGGGGAGAGAGGTGGTACTATATGTAAAGGGAGGCATAAAAGCAATGAAGATACAGGGAATTTAGGGTGGAGTGGAGATTCTGTGGGTCATCCTGGAGATGTGAAACAGGGCCACTATTCACACTGGCCTAACCTACAGACCTCCAATACACAGGGATGATTTAGATAAGGTACTGCTGGAAGCTACTGGCAACATTGCAGAAAAGGAGCAATTACTGCAGATGGGGGACTTCAATCTGCTAGATGTAGCTTGGAGTATTCCAGCTGCAGCTTCAGCTAGAAGCAGGGACATCCTGGATTCCTTGCAGGGGGCATTCCTCAAGCAACTAGTTAGGGAGCCCACTCATGATGGGGCAATACTGGGTCTGGTGCTCCCTAACATGGACAATGTTGCAAAGCAAAGCAAAGCAGCAAAGCAAACTTTATTTATATTAGGCGCCCTTGCAAAGCTCAGAGCGCCTTTACAAAAATACAAGAAAAATTTAAACCCAGTTAATTAAAACAATAACATAATAAATGAACATTTTAAAATCAATTCTAATCCAAAGTGCAGCAGCTGAAGTCGGCCCAGTGGCACTGAGGGCTGAGGCGCTGGATGTCTTACCTTGTGCTATGCTGGTAACCCGTGTTTGGGAAACAGCATTGGCTGCTGGGGGTCGGCAGGGGAGGAGAAGGATTGAGCGTCCAACGGACTGCTCTCCTTCTCCGGGGGGGGGTTCTCAGTGGTTGGCACTTGCCTGCCCCCTGGTGGAGGCTGGAGGACAGGGGCACCACACTGCAGTACAGGGAGGAGCTGGGGCAGACGCTTGGAGGGAGCGTGTGTGGATGTGTGCGCGCTCCTCTCCGCGGGTGTCATGGCACGCCCCAGCTCCTGGGAGAACACCAGGAAAAAGTGAAGCCACGGCACTATGGTGGAGGGCACCTCACAGGCTCCGCTCCAGACCAGCCACAACTCTGACCCACTGAATCCGGTCTCCAGTGGGGGTTGGGGAACCCCCTGGCCCCACGAGGGAGAACAAGCCCTGGAAGATCAGATCAGCGCGGATGATGCATGCAATGGGACGGGGCTGGAGGCGCCCTCTGGAGGACAGCTGGCTAGGAGGAATAAGGTAAGAATTAAAGTGCAGCAGCAAATAGCATAATAAGATTTCCACTAATTCATGAAAATCCATCAAAAGCCTATGCAAAAAGATGGGGTTTCAGAGAGTTTTTAAATCCTTCTATGGTCAGGCTATCTTGTATCCGATGAGGCAGAGAATTCCACACAGTAGGAGCCATAAAGGCCAAGGATCTACCTCCAGATGTTTTCAGATGTAGCCTGGAAATCTCCAGCAATCCCTCATTGGAGGATCGGAGCAAACGGGTGGGGTGGTGGGGAGACAGCAGATATTGCAGGTACTGAGGCCCCTGGTAATGTAGGGCTTTATAGGTCAGCAACGTGACCTTGAAGGTGATCTACCATTGTACTGGCAGCTAGTGCACTTCATGCAGCGTAGGTGTCATATGGCTGGACCTGGGCGTTCCAGTGAACAACCTTGCCATCACATTCTGCACTAGCTGCAATCAGTGGATATCCACCCCCGGTAGCCCTAGGTAAAGGGCGTTGAAATAATTAAGACGAGTAGTGACAAAGGAGTGGACCAGAGTGGGTAGATCTTCAGATGGAACCAGGTGCTTTACCCTGGTGATATTCCTTAGATGGTAAAAGGAAGACTTGACTACAGCCAACACCTGAGCCTTCAGGGTCAGGCCTTAGCCAAATATCACCCCTAGGTTCCGCACCTGGCCCGAGGCATTGAGCAGGACCCCACCAAGATATAAACCCAAGGCCCCCCCCCATGTCACGGTCATCCTCAGATCAGGATCTACAACCAGTACCTCTGTTTTTCCTGGATTCAACCTCAGCCAGCCCGCACTCATCCAGTTCTGTATCTCCTGGAGGCAGTTATTAAACACAGAGACAGCATCACACTCCTGGTCCGGTACAAAAGACATGCAGAGATGAGCATCATCTCCAAAGCAGTGAAAACTCAACCTATACCATCTTATAATGTCTCCCAATGAAAGCATATACACTGCAAACAACATGACGGACAGCACCGAGCCCTGCAGAACCCCTCAGGGCAGGTCCCTAGGGGTCGAGGAGTACACCCCAGACACAACCCGCTGGGACCTGCCTTTGAGTAACGATCGAAACTAACTAAGGACTGCCCCCCTCAGCCCACAGAAAAACCGCAGGTGCTTGAGCAACACTCCATGGTCCACACTGTCCAATGCTGCTGAGAGATCTAGGAGAACCAAGATAGAATGAGCTCTCTGATCTCTGGCCATCAGGAGATCATTAAGCACCTATACCAGGGCTGTCTCAGTGCTATACCTTTTCCTGAAGCCTGACTGAAAAGGGTCATTGATATTGTGGATTATCAAATGATCCTCCAGCTGCAATGCAACCGCCTTCTCAATAACTTTACCCATCAAAGGCAAATTAAAGACATGTCTGTAGTTAGCTGGGCAGTCAGGGTCAAGGGAGGGCTTTTCCAGGAGGGGACACACCACTGCCTCTTTTAAAGGGTCTGGAAAGACCCCTCTCTCGAATGAAATCCTCACTATCCCAGCAAGGACCAGGCTGATAACCTCAACACACCCTACAAGGTGAGTTGGGCCTGTATCCAAACTACAGCAAGTATAGACCACAGAGTCTGGAAGCTCCTCACTATATCCATGACTGCCAGCTGGTTGAAGGTAGACCAGGTCACCTGGGTACTTGTACCACCCGGTTGATCAGTGCAAGGTCCAATGGGGAGGCACTGACTGATCGCCATTCTAATGGAGGGACACCTTATCAGCAAAGAACTGCATGGACTCCTCACATTTTCTTTGTGATAATGCTCAACCAGATCACAGACAGACTGAATTGCACAGTCTGTCCATGGTCTGGAAGAGGTGAGCTGGCCTGTTGTTTGCTGCAGCAATTTCTCTGGACAGGAACTCTGCCTTCTTATGAGAAATTGCTGATTGATAGACCTCATAATGGTCTAACAATCTGTGTCTATCCTCCTCTAGGTGAGTTTTCTGCCAGTGTCTCTCCAACCTTCGCCCCCACCTCTTCAACTCCCTAAGTGTGCCATCAAATCATGGGGCGCCCGGGTGAAGAATAAGAGGGTGAACATGAACTGAAGCAATGATATACAGGGCCCCAGTCACTGCTCTACTGCAGGCAAGTATAAGGGCTCCTGGATCAGTGCTATTAGTCAGAATACCCGAAAGGTCCAGAACCATCATTAGGTCTTCAGAGGTAACACCTTGTAAAGGACGGTACTGTACCATTTCCTTTGGGGCAGACCTATTTCGAGGAGTCATGAAACTGAACCTCAGGGTGTGATGGTCAGACCAATTGATAGGATCCACCTCCATATCAGAGATTTCCATCCCCAAGTGGAACACCAAGTCCAGTGAGTGCCCCCCATGGGTAGCAGTGGTAATAACCCATGTCAGGCCCAATGAATCCATCAATTGGAGGAGGTCTTGTCCAAAAGGTGATAGTTCATCGTCGACCCAGGCAGTGAAGTCCCCCAGAATCAACCATCTGGGGGCCTCATAACACCAGGCCAGTGATGAAGTCCGCTATCTCCTTCAGGAAAACCCTGCAATCACCTGTAGATGGTAAATGAGAAGGATCCTGAAATCTGCACCTGAACCTACTATGCACTCAAAGGTATTGGCCATCCCCACTGGCAACTCCCTGATGTCCAGTTCCTGTATAACACAGACAGCAACTCCTCTACCCCTACGGTCAACTCTCAGGTGGTGTATCACCAAGAACCCAGCTAGAACAGCAGAAGCCAAAATAGGGCCCGCATTTTCATCTAGCCAGGTCTCATTGATGCAAGTCAGGTCTGCAGAGGCAATGTCTGCTACCACCGCTGTCTTACTTTTAGTAGACCTGACATTGCATAACACTACCCAGGAGAGACGAGAATCCGAGGATGACCCCACCACCTGCCTGTCCAAAACAGAGCCATTGGGTATGGGCACAAGACAAGGAGGACCTCAATCCTGTGTCCATTTCACCCCAGAGCATCTGCTGGTCCCCACCGTCTGTATCCCTTCACCCCTTTCCATCCCCCTCGAGATCTTTAGAGCCCTCCACCCCTCTGCCTTCTCACAATGCCTAAAACCTGGCATCGATGATAAACTTCTGGAGAAAGCGGCAGGCAGTCAAAAGGATGCAAGCTTTTAATCTCGAGGGGGAGTACTGCCTGACCATAATCTCTATCCCCTAACACATTGCCCCAGTTAATAAAACTCACTCACTCACACACCACAACCAAACTCACACTTATCAAACATCCTTCTCACACCAATATATCAAACCCCCTTACAACAGTCACCCCTCACTAATTCAAACATTTCTCAAGCTCCTAGCCTAAGCCAAAACTTAACAGTATCACTTTAAAACTTCCCAGTAATAATATTTCAATGCAACTATATAAAAGTTTAAACCCCCACAATGCTCCCACCACTGAGGAGAATATGTCAAGTACTGATTTCACAAGGCCGTCTCTCACCCAGCTCTGTTAAACTCTGTCCAGATCTAATAATGAATGTCAATTTCACTTTAACCATCAACCAAAGTTCATCACGGTCAATAGCAAAACACAGCAGCGTTCTCACCCTGGGAAGAATATTCAGTCTTCTCAATGCAAATATCTTCAGCTGTCTGAGATTTATCTCTTCAGGTCCTTTTATGCCTTCAAGAACTCCTTCTAGTCCTTCACACTTCTGGCCCAATAATCCAGCCAGTTTCCTCTACCTTCACAGGGGCTTCCCACCCCAGGCTATTCAGTCTTCCAGACCCAAACCTACAGCCAGTTGGGCAGCGTCCCCTCCGGGCACACCCCAAGCAAACATCAAGGTGGGATGTGACCTGCAGACCAGTGATCACCGTATGGTGTGGGTCAACATAAGGAAGGCAGCAGAATCGAGACATACAAGGGTGAGGGTCCTGTACTTCAAGAGGGCAGATTTTAAAAAGGCAAATTAATCAATAAATGCACATTTTCTATTATCTGTTTTTCCCTCCTGGGAGCCCTCGCAGGTGGCTGCGGTCCCTTCCTGATGGAGAGACTCACTCTCCGGCTTCCTGTGTCCCTGTATCACTGAGACCAGTGAATTTCCCATGGATTTCCCCCACAGCAGGGACAGGGAGGAGGGCACTGGCCTCCACCCACCAAAACCCAATCCAGATGCTGGGCCCGACACCCGCAAATGTAGGAGCCATCACAGAACTTGCCAGGTTCTGTTTTCTACTTTATCTCACGCCCCCCTGCCCTTACCAACATGATGATATTGGTACATTTCTCCTAACCCATACTGCCCTCCAGCCACTGCCAGAGGGCAGTCAACGAGTGGGATGACAGGTCTCCCTCTGGTGACAGGGTAAAATAAGACCCTGTCCCAGTTGTTATAGAGAAAGTGTTTAAATGCAGGGATCTGTTCTATTCCTTTTCTGTCTCTTCTCTGTCTGGTTACGCAGCCAAATTTTCTTAGGAGACCTAGGATTTGATCACCCCGACAGTCTCACAATTCTCTGCATCTCACTGTCTCTCAATCTTCCCTTGCTACTGTCTTTTTCTCCCTTATATATCTGCTGATATAAAAATATATGCAAATCACTGTATGGAAAAGTAACTGACATTGGGATCCTTTTGTTTAGAAATTATATAGTGTTAATTTTTGAAATGTATGTAATTGTGGTTTGAGATGATTGCAAAAAGCTATTGGAAGCTCGAGAGGTTACTTGAGTTCAATTTTTAAGCCTTTTGCAGAAGAGCTGTGGAAAAGGGGGCCTCAACTCAGGCACACTGTGTTCCTGCCTTGCACATGCCTGATACTTACAAGAGCAGAATACTTATTAAGAATGGAGGTTAGAATGACTTATAAGACAGCTGAGCTGCAATTGCTTGAAGGAAAAAAGGGACACAGAGATTGAAGGAAAACTCTGATGGATCTTTATTTTATTTTGCCTTTGTAAATAGTTATACTGAAGACATTTATTTTTTAATGTTACTGCTATTATAAATAAATATTTTGGTGAATTCTACAACTGCTCCAGGTTTTTCTATGTTTCCTGACCTGTGCCTCAATGACACCTCCCCATGAGAGAGGAGAGCAGTCCTCTGGATGCTCGATCCTCTCTCACCCCTGCCGACCCCCAGCGGCCTGGGCTCATTCCCGAACCTGGGTCTCTGGCTTGGTGCGAGGTGTGGTGTCCAGTGCCTCAACCCTCAGTGCCACCGGACTGGCATTAATGCAAGTTTTCAAAATAATTTATGTATATATATATATATATATATGTATGCTTTTTAATGATAGCACAGAATTTTCCTGATGTGCATTGAGCATGAAACATTGGAAAATATAATTCTGACAGTTAAATAAAAAACTTGTGGAATATAAAAAGTTGTGGGGTGAGTGAGCTTCATTTCCAACTTCAGACACTGTTAGTTAAACACTATTGTAACATACTTCTTACGTTTTTTTCTTTTTTATCTTCTCAGAGAGGGCCACAGTGGCCATTTGAGAGGGATACGATACACAGCCCTGACACCATAAGGGGTGATGGGGGGTCATGCACAGTAGACCAGCCACCGGTCCACTGAGGCAGACATGACCACAGACTGGCCAGATGCTCCAAGGAGGTAAGGGACCGCCTGACTGAATGGAGCTTTGAAGATACAAGGCATGGTATGGGTCAACCTGTCAGTGCAATGGCAGAGCTACCACTTGCGATTCCGGCAAGCTGGGTTTGGGAACGAGCCTGAGTCATTGGATGGCTGAGCATCCCAGTGGGTCCATGCCTCCTCGACTAAGGAACAGCTCCTGGTCTCCGCCAAAATACTGCCACCTGAGTGACCACAGGTGGCAGTGCAGGCTGGAGCCTGTACTAAGGGAAGGAGACACTGGCACACCGATGCTTTGGCATCAGACGCAGCCTCCATGACATCTGAGGGATAGGGAAAAAACAGGAAAAGGGGAAAAAACTGACTGCGCAGTATGCCACCCGCTGCCCGCTGTAGGCTCTGCACTGCTTACCATGCTCCTCAGAGGTAAGGGGTAGCCTTCAACAGCCCTTCCCATGGGTGATTATCCACAGGGGAACATGAGAGCAGTAGGTAAGTCCCAGAGATGGCAGATAATGGGGTGGGCTGTTTGGCAGACTGAAGTGGGATAGTCAGGCCCCAGGGTGATAAAATATACTAAATTCAAAAAATACGAGGTGAGACAGAACACAGTAGTGTACATCATAGAATGTTTACTACAGCAACAAAAATGTCTGTTACATAACAGGAAAGGATACACAGATACCTAGAAAAGTGATTAAGGTGAAGGAAAAACGGAAATAAAGGGAGAAACATACTTGAAGTGCACCTGGCATGTGGAATGAGGGGCCTTACATTGCGAAATGCTGCACGGAGAAGGGAACAAATGCAAGAAAAGTGCACCTGGCATGGAGGGTATTGCATGGGGAAAAGCAGCACAGAGGGAGGGAACAAACATAAGAAGTGCACCTGGCGTGGGGGGCTGGCATGGGGGGCATTGCATGGGGAAAGACAGCAAAGGGGAAGGGAACAGACATAAAAAAAAAAAGTGCACCTGGCATGGAGGGTACTGCATGGGGAAAAGCATCACAGAGCGAGGGAACATACATTAGAAGTGCACCTGGTATGGGGGGGAGGGCATTGCATGGGGGAAAGACAGCAAAGGGAAGGAACAGATACAAAAAAAAAAGTGCACCCGGCATGGAGGGTATTGCATGGGGAAAAGCAACACAGAGGAGGGAACAAACATAAATAAGTGCACCTTGCATGGGGGGCATTGCTTGGGGACAGTCAGCAAATGGGAAGGGAAAAATGTAAAAGAAAGTGCACCCCTGGCACATGGGGCACTGCATGGGGAAAAGCAGCACAGCAGAAGGGAACAAACATAACAAAAGTAGACCTGGCATGGGGGAATTGCATGGGGAAAGGCAGCACAGAGGAAGGGAACAAACATGAAAAAAGTGCACCTGGCACAAGGGAGCAGTGCATGGGAAAAGCAGCACAGGAGAAGGGAACAACCATAAAAAGTGCACCTAGCATAGGGGTGGCATTGCATGGTGAAAGGCAACACAGGGGAAGGGAATAAACACAACAAATGTACATAGAAACATAGAATTTGATGGCAGATAAGGACGGCTTGGCCCACCCAGTCTTCCCATTTCCCTACCTAATGGATAAGCTGCAGATCCTAGTTAACCAGCAGCCTACTTCTTCCTACCCCCAACCCCTAGAATTGCCTTATGACTGTCCCATGCATGTTTGAATTCCACTACTGTTTTTGACTCCACAACCTCCTCCGGAAGGCCGTTCCATGCATCCACAACCCTCTCTGTGAAAAAATACTTTAAATTACCTCTGAGCTGCCCTGATCTTCAAATTGTGCCTCTGTTCTTGCACACCTCTTTTTGAAACATGCTACCCTCTTGGACTTTGTTGATTCCCTTGAGGTACTTGAAAGTTTCTATCATGTCCCCCTCCTCCCTTTCCTCAAGGCTAAACATATTAAGCTCCTTAAGTCTCTCTTCATATGTCTTCTGGTGCAGACCCTGCACCATTTTAGTTGCCCTCCTCTGGACAGCTTCCATCCTGTCTATGTCTTTGTGGAGATTGGGTCTCCAGAACTGCACGCAGTACTCCAGATGGGGTCTCACCAGCTGTCTGTACTGAGGGATAATAACTTCCTGTTTTCTACTGGTGATGCCTCTCCCTATGCATCCCAGTATCCCCCCAGCCCTCCTTGCTGCCCTCTCACATTGCTTGCCCACCTTTAGGTCATCTGATATGACTACCCCCAGGTCCCTTTCCATTTTTGTTGTTGTTAGTATCTCACCCCCCATTGTGTACTCTTCCCCTGGGTTTTTGTTTCCCAGGTGCATTACCTCGCACTTCTTAGCATTGAATCTAAGCTGCCATACATTTGACCATTCCTCTAACCTTGCCAAGTCCCTTCTCATCCTTTCCACCCCACCTTGTGCATCAACTCTGTTGCAGATCTTTGTGTCATCTGCAAAGAGACATACTTTTCCTTCCAGTCCCTCTGCAATGTCACTTATAAAGACATTGAAGAGGACCAGTCCTAATACTGAACCCTGCGGTACCCCACTAGTAACCCCCTTTCTTCAGAGTGGACTCCATTTACTATTACTCTCTGTGTCCTATTCTCCAGCCAATTCTTTACCCAGGCTGTCATCTTGGGACCCACTCCCAGGCTGGCTAACTTGTATATTAATCTTTTGTGTGGGACTGTGTCAAATGCCTTGCTAAAGTCTAGGTAGGCCATGTCCACAGCCCCTCCCTGATCTACTACTTTGGTCACCCAGTCAAAGAAATCTATCAGATTTGTCTGGCATGACCTTCCGCTGTGAATCCATGCTGCCTTGGGTCTGTCCCCTCTGGCCTCTAGATACTCGACAATTCTTTCCTTCAGAAGTGATTCCATCATTTTCCCTACCACTGAGGTTAAACTAACAGGTCTGTAGTTTCCTGCTTCTGCCTTGCTCCCACTTTTGTGAAGGGGAATCACATCTGCCCTCCTCCAGTCCTCGGGTACCACCCCATCCTACCATGATTTGTTAAAGAGGGTAGTCAGTGGTGTCACTAGTTCTACCCTTAGTTCTTTTAGAATTCTGGGATGAATCCCATCAGGCCCCATTGCTTTGTCCACCTTCAGTTTTAAGAGTTCTTTCAGAACCCTTTCTTCTGTAAATGGTCTGGCATCAACTTCTGTATCTACTGTTTGTTTTAGGTACCTCCCCCTCTTCCTTTGTAAATACTGAGCAAAAATATTTGTTTAGTATCTCTGCCTTTTCACAGTCACCCTCTGCCCACCCTCTCTCCCCTTTATTAAGCCTCACTATCCCTTCCTTGGTCTTCCTCCACTCCCTGATGTACCTATAAAAGGTTTTATCCCCCTTCTTAACTGAGTTGGCTATCTTTTCCTCGGTTTGGGCCTTTGCTGTTCTGACTGCCTTCCCAGCTTCCTTTTGCTTTAACTGATACAGTTTTCTGTCCTGCTCCTTCTGTGATTCCTTGTACTTCCTGAATGCTTTCTTTTTCTCTTGAACCTTCACTGCCACTTCCTTTGAGAACCATAGTGGTTTCTTACATCATTTCATTTTGTTTATTTGCTTCACACAAAGGCTTGTTACCTCTGTGATGGCAGTTTTTATTATTCCCCATTGTTCTTCCACCCCTCATTCCTGTCCATTTGCTAGTGCATTCCTTAGGCACTCACCCATTTTGGCAAAGTCAGCCCTCCTAAAGTCCAGTACTTTTGCCTTTGTATGGCTTGACTCTATTGCTGTGTTTATTGTGAACCATGCTGTTTGATGGTCGCTAGTTCCCAGATGGCTACCCACTTCTACATCTGTGATCCTCTCTTCATCTCCATTTGAGAGAACCAGGTCTAAGACTGCTCCCTCTCAGTGGGCTCCAATACTAGTTGTCTAAAGCATGCCCCTGTAGGGCATCTAGAATAACCCACTCTTGAAGTGGCTGCTGCAACTGCACTCCAGTTAACATCTGGCATATTCAGATCACCCATCAGCAATATCTCCTTTTTCTGCCATTCTAAGTATACTTTCTATCATTTCCTTGTCCATTTCCTCCCCTGAGAAGACCTATACAACCCTGAAGTGAGTTGTGGTGCCATTGCCGGTCTCAAATTTACCCAGTGCTTCTTCTCCTCCCTGTTTTCCCTTTGTTCTGTTGCTTTGATTTCTTCCCTTATGCAGAAACTACTCCTCCTCCTCTTTTACCCTCCTGTCCCTCCTGTAGATAGTGTATCCTGGTATGTTTACATCCCAGTTATGGTTTTAATGTGTACCATGTTTCTGTGACTGCCACAATATCCAGATGTTCCTCCTCCATCAAGGCCACTAATTCAGGAAGCTTGTTACTCAGACTACGGGCATTGGTACTCATTGCTCTCCATTTTTTGATGGCTTTACCTTCTTTTGCAGCATCCCCCACTGACCTTTCTACCTTGGTCTTTTTCTCATTTAGTACTCTGTTTTGTAGGGAGAGGCTGGGATTTTCCTGCTGCTTATCAGTGCCTCCCCCCTTGACTAGTTTAAAAGCTTGCCAATGAAGCATTTAAACCGATTGTTCAAAGACTTGTTCCCTTCCTGGACAGATGCAGACCATCCTGCCAGTATAGGCTGGTGTCCTCCAGGTGGAACCCCAGTCCCCAATGAAGCCAAACCCTGTACTCCACACCATTTTTCAACCATTCATTAAACTGCATGGTGCAAAGTACCCTTGCCTCACTCATGCCATTGACAGGCAGCACCTCAGAGAAGGCTACTGTGTGTGCTACTTGTCTTAGGCCCCTCCCCAATTCTACAAAGTCCTTCTGCACTGCTCTAATCTCATGATGAGCCAAGTCATTTGCCCCTAGGTGGACAATGACATCCAGCTCAGACTCCCGTGCAGCTGTTCTCGTGATCCTGAGGATGCGCTTCCTGTCCCTCCAAGCCATGGCACCAGGCAGGCACCTTACTTCAGTTTTCCCTGCTCCCCCCCCAGTTCTATCCCTAATAGTGGGTCCCCCACCAGGAACTGCTTCCTTTCCTTGTGGTACATCTGGTATGGAGGGGCACTGCATGGCAGAGAGGTAAAATATATCAAAATGTCCTCTGTGCTGCCTACATGTTAAGTGTGGGGTATTGCTACACAGGGTTCTTGGCAATGGTGTTCACTTGTCACAGTGCCCACTGGCCCCCCACCACATGGAGGATGCTCCAGGGGAGCACTGTCCTCCATGGATCCCTCAACAGGGACCACAGGTGGGCTTGCACCATGCCCATGATCTTCTGCAGCTGTGTGGTCCTGTGACTGTGCCAGGGTAGATCAGTGCAAGCCACATGGCTGGGCCAGGATGTAATGGAGATCCAATCTCACCCTTGCATGGTATCCCCTTGTATCCTGACCCTCTGCTGCCTGCTGCTGAGGGTTCTTCTGTCACATTGCCATGGCTACCTCCACCAAGCGAGCCAGGGATGCCTCCTATGAATCTGCAGCCACAATACTGTGGGCCAGAAGATCTGACTGAACCTCCTGTGCCACAGCAATGCGCGGCAGCAGGCCAGCGTTGTGGCACATAGTGGAAAGGATGGCCTGCATGGAATCATTACAGTCCACCAACACCTGTATCTAACTGTTGCCCTGTTTACACACCGCAGCTGTCAGTGCCTGCAGCTCCTGCACCAAGACCCATGGGCCACCATAGCCCACCTTTACATTTCGCGGTACATGGTGTCCATGTGGAGGGGACCCAGATAGTGGCGATAAGGGCCATTATCATGATGCCCATTTGCGAGTGTGGGAGACACCAGTGTCATGCCAGGTCCCCACCCACCCCCACCCCCCACTGCATGGTTTGCTGGACTGGGGACTCATGTTGTGTGCATCCCTTCTGCTCATCCACCTCCTCATCCTCTAGCACTCACAGGGGGAGCTCCACCTCCCCCATCTCTGTGTCGGAAAAGAGGAGCATTGTGTGCTTCTCCTCCAGTCCACCTCCTGCTCTCCCTCGCTGTCCTCCCCAGTTGAGTCCTTCTCCTCAGACTGTCTGTCCATGTCATCTGAAGAGACATTTGGGCTGCTGTCATCACCATCATCCCCATTCAGTGGATCTTGAAGGAAGGGAACACAGGGCCATGTGTCACAAACAAGTTAACAGCACAGCTGTGCTAGACACTGCAACTTACTCCAATCAGTGCTACAGTTTAAAGTCAGACTGCAGGTGCCTGTACCATGCACACCTGGAATACCATGCATGTACTGACGTGGTGGATGGACGATCACCTGCATCACTGTATGCACTGTATGCCCATATGCAGCCCTGACCACTGCCACATGGTGGTCTTAGTGGTTGGTAAAAGTATACTGTGCCATATCCCTGTGCCTCACAGTACTGCCCCAATAATATAGCCTGTAATGCTAAGAACAATGACTACATAGGTACTGCACAGTCACGTGCATGTACTCACCCTGGGGACTGCTTGTGGCCATGGTGTTGATGCCACCATCCACATCTCCCATTTGATGGCATCCCAGGGTGCCGGCAATGAGGTTCTCGTCTTGTGCGAGGGTGCTCTGGGTTGGAGAGCCATAGACAGTGGCATGTAAGTCCTGTGTGGAAAGAACCAGCTTCTCCTTTGCTTGTGCCCTCATATCATAGTACCACTTATGAAAATCCTTGATTGTGCGTCCATCTCCGCACTCTACATTTATTGCCGCTGCAGTCTCTTGCCATGCTGACATCTGACATCCTGAGGGAACACCTGTGTGGAACTGCTCCTCCCATGCAAGGTATTCCCTGACCAGAATCTGTGTTGGAAGGACAGTACTGAGTATACTGCACACCACAATGATCACATCACACACACCACAGTAGGCCGCCCATGTGCTCCAGACAGCTAGTGTCTGTGTGTTTGGTGGAGGCATACACCTTCCTTGCAATGCCCACACATGATGGCATGTCTGCCCACAGGTCCTGCCATACAGCTGAGCCACACTGACACCTTATGAGCATCATGCAACTGTGTAATTTCTGGATTAAACAAAGTAGTGCAGTTACAACTAAATGAAATGTGCTATGCAGTACAGTATGGTCTGCAATAACTGTCTACCAGTAGTTCAATGTGTGGTGCATAGCGTAGTGCTTGTGTATACTTATGATCTCTGAAGTTATGAGCTTTTAATGTGGATTTTCTCTATTCCCACCCTTGGTAGGAATGTTGGGTAGGTGTAGGAATAGACAGCAGCAGCAAGGGAAAGGGAAGAGTGCCGGAGGAGGCCATGGAGGATGGTGGGCGATTTCGAAATGCTCAAAGCAGACTGAACGGAAGTACCAGGCTTAAGTAGGGGATGTGGGAGGGGCTATCCCCCCCCCACCACTGAACCTCAGGCTTTTAGCCTTCTCATTCAATGTGTGGTGTATAGCGTAGTGCTTGTGCATACTTACGACCTTTGAAGTTATGAGCTTTTTATGTGGTTTTTCTCTATTCCCACCCTCTGTAGGAAAGCTGGGTAGGTGCAGGAACAGAAGCTCAACAGCAAGGGCAAGAGAAGAGTGCCAGAGGAGGAAGAGGAAGCAGGGGAGGATGCTGGGCTATTTCGAAATCCTCAAGGCGGAACAAACAGAAATACTAGGCTTAAGTAGGGGATGTGGGAAGGGCTATTCCTCCCCCAGACTGGGTATGTGTAGGAACTGAGGCCCAAAAAGATTAACGGTTCAAGCTTACCTCCTCCAATTCTGAAGAGTGTGACTAGTAGCACACAGGACAGGAAAAACTCCTGTGGAGGAAACCTCTGAGGACCCATGGCTACTGAACTGCCTGTCCTCCAGGCAATCTATGAGGAGATGATCCTAAAATGACTGGACTGAGGTTCGTTTCTGGTTAGCTTGATGAGTTGTAGCCTCTGAATCTTTAACAGCTCTGAACCATTGGTAAGTAGATGAGTCATATCCTGGGTCTTTGATGACGTGAGTAGGAAGGTTGCTTCTGGAAGATGAAGGAGAATCCAAGTTGGAAGGATGTCCAGATGAAGGAAGATGGTGGTTAAATGATGTCCAGGATGTCTCTATGGTATTTATTATTAAAATCTTGGAGGTATACGTATGATTATATATATTCGAATGTATGAACAAGCATGAGCTTTATATCTGGGTGCTGTTGTTCAGTACTTGAAGATGATAATATGAGGGGCTCGTAGTCAATAGGTAGCGATTACGGGAAAGTAATAGTGCTTTGGAGCAGCTGAAGTTCTTTTCATGGCAGCCAGGTCAAGGATGTTGGTAGATTGAAAAGTCTTGATTGGATGCCGGAGATGTAATTATAGTGATTTTATGATGTTTGCCATAACAAATGGAAATAGTAACCTATAGGAGTTGTGAATCAGTTTCCTACCATTCAAACAGCTAAAAAGCATTTTTTTCCATGAAAAAAATGCTTTTATTTTGTGCTCTGCTTCATTTACATAACCTGACCCTTTTTTTCTAAGTGCTGCAAGCCCCAACTGTGACATCATACCAGAGAAACTAAGTTATTAAAGGGACACTGTCAGTTTATAGTCTTAGACAGCTGATTTTTCTATGTACTGTACCCACAATTCCTCATTATGTAACTTAGTATGCAGCCTATTATATTTCTGTGCTCACTGCAGCAATAGGAGACTACATCTCTCAGTATAGAAGTCTTGTAACTAGATACTGTATGCACAATTCCTCATTTTGAAGATAAACATACAATAGATTATATTGTTGACACCACTACAGAAATATTAGACTGCAGCTCACAATAAGGAAAGTGGAAAACAGCATCTTATTTTATCCATAATGCCTTGCTATGGACATTTACTGTACATATTAGGTGCTCACCACTACCAACATATGGGACCGTACTTCTGAGTAAGGCACATTTAAGTCAATGTTATAAATTACCCATAATTCCTTGTTGCTGTATGTAAAACATTGACAGCTCCCTGGTATGACATCACTCTAGGGGTGTGGCAGCACAGAGAAACTAGAAGGCAGCCAGAAGCAAAGTGCTGATAAAAACTAACAATAAAATGACTGACAGCTTTTTGTACAGAACATATTGTAGCTTCAACATCTGACACATGGGTGGCAATTGCATACTATGTGAAAAAACCATCTGTGAAACACCAGACAATCCCCTCTAAAGTAGTGCTGGATTGCTGGAGCCAATCAATGGAATAGTGGAGAATTGAGAGGTGGATGGTGCAACTGGAATTCCACTGATGATGTGTGGAATAGATGGAGAAGTTGTGGTAGGATGGAGAAATTGTTACTGGAAGCCTGAAGTTAGGAAGGATCAAAGGAGTGCAGTCGATGGATAGGTGAGCACTAGATGGTGGTGCACTGGAGGCCTCAAAGGATACAGAAGGAGGAAGTCCAGGAGGCAGAACAAATCCAGGGCTAGGCCCAGGCCACGGAGAAGAATGGACTTGAGAGACAGGCCCCCCCCCATCCCCGGCAGGCAGGGCAAGTCCACCTTCGTTTGATACCCCAACGGGCAGAGCTAGGGAATTAGACTGTTGTAGTAATGGAAGGAATTGGACAGAGTAGAGAATGGAGATAGAAGACAGAGACTCCCATCCCCAGCAGCCAGAGCAAGCCCGCCTTCACTCAAAACCCCAGAGGTAGAGCTAGGGACAGAGACTGTTGGATTGATGGTAATGGAAATGATGGAACAATGGTAGACATGGAAACGAGGAACAGCTCCCAACCCTGGTGGATGAGCAAGCCCGCGTTCACGCGATACCGCAAAGGTAGAGCTAGGGATGCTGAGGAAATGGCTCAGTGGGAAGCGGCACACTGCATCATCGGGGAGGTAGCTTAGAAAATAAATTAAAGAGGTCCTGCTTGTCTGCTGAAGCTGAATGAGAATTACCCAGTTTTTGCAGTTTGGTTATGAGGCAGGTATTTGTCCGGTCAGTAAAAGAGCAGCGGGATTTACTGGACTATCTTCGATGGACAGGAACAGCAGATAGAGGTGCAGGAGTTTCCAGCAGCAGTGCAAAATTCTGGTGCAAGGGGGGTGTCACGAGGCAGTGGAATAAGAACCCCAGAGAGGTAGAACAATGCGTGTGTGTGAAGTGACTTCCACGTAGGTCAGCAATGATGATCCTTCAAAGAGGACCCAAGAAGGTATGGGATGAGACCTCAGCATAGGTCTAAGGGGACAGTAATACACCAGGATGGATGGGACCTACCCAGAGTGACTGAGAGATGAGGCGGAGTGGTACAGAACCTCCACGTAGGTCCGTAGATGGTTGGCTGCACGATGAATACGGATAGATACAGTAATGCAAGAGTTCCACAAAGAGGAAGGTCAGGAGAAAATGGGACCTGGAGCACCACTTAGTTATGCAGTAGTGGAGTTGAATGGGTATATTAGACCCAATGAATCCCAAAATCATCCATGAGCGGGCTAAGGAGAGCAATAGTCACGGCAACAATATCAATACCCCAGCTATACATCAGTCAAGAGGGAAAACGATCAAACATTTATTAGCATTTTATAGAATCAAGAGAATTATAGCAAGGAATCTCACAATGGTTGTTCTTTCAAAACAAATGATTGAGTTCAGCATGAGCAAGGGAAAGAATGCTGCTGACAGATGGCCATAAATAAACTGCAAACAAATTCAATCAGGAACAGCTGAACGATGTTAGGTAAATGAAAAGGGGTAATGAGATTTAATTCTACACCTTATGTAGATTCATTGAAGGTACTGCGTATCTCAAGAAGAACAGGTACATAGGGTGTTGACAGGTCATAATGTAATGCCTGGTCAGTTACAAAGAAGCGTACTCCTCGTAAACAACACTGCAAAGTTTCTCTTATAATCCAGGTGCTAGTTGCAGCAGGTCCCCACAAAGTTTGCAGTCATATGAAGGTAAGTTCAATGTGTGGGCAGGAACTGAACTGTAGGCAGGTGTCAACCTGCTGGTTCGAGCGCATGCAGCTGTGGTACACCAAGTGAATCTGCAAGCTGGGCACAGTGGGGGCATCGCACCCCGAAAGCGCTGGCAGAGCCAGGGAGAGACAGAAGGTGAGGGAGTAGGGCAAGCAGAGCCAACTGGAGTCCGTAGCAGGTGGCCATCCAAGGAAGCGGCTCAGGGAAAGCTGAAGGAAAAACTCTGGTGAGGAGGCAGGTCACAGATGGAGTTCCAGGGAACAAAAGCTGGTTCGGAGGCTGAAAGGCAAAACTGAGCGGGGCGGTCCCAGGCAGGTGATGGAGAATCAGGAATGTAGGCAGGGAAACAGTGGCAGCAGCAGCTGGAAGGAGGGGCCCATAAGGAAAAACAGGATGAGACAAGGGAGCCAACACAGCAGAGACGACAAATGGAGGAGGGGGGGGGACAAACAGGGGAAAGAGCAGCGAATGGGAGCAAAAGCACAAATGAGGAGGAGCAAATGAAAGGCAGAGAAATGAACAAAGGAATAGGGGTAGCAAACAAGGAGAACAGGAGAGGGGAAAATGAGCAGAGGAAAGAGCCCAAACAAACCAGCCAGCAGCCTCAACAGCACAGAATGACGCTGATGAGGAAGTCCCGTTTTCAAAATGCTTGAAGTGGAGCTACTAGGCTTAAGTAGGGGATATGGGAGGGGCTATTCAACCCCATTTAGCCTTCCCATTCTTGTGGACTAACGATCTGTCTCCATAGCATTGCACCATTCTTCTTCTGTGCCACTGCAACACATAAGTATAAAATAGGGATGTGCAAACCAGTCTGGGAACCCTCCCTCTCCCCCGAACCAAGAACATTGCAAGCAGCTGAGCCACATCCAAACTGTTTCTTCAGATCAGTTCAGGTACACTGATTTCATTGTTTTTCCTTACCATGAGCTGTGCTGCGAAGTACGGTGGCCTTATCTTTGGCTCTTTTTCTGCCAGTGTATTTTGGATGGTAACTCCAGACACGGGGCTCTGTGTGTGTGTTTCTAGTATGAGACTGGGGTCAGTGGTGTGGGAGGGATGGCATGACAGGGAGCAGAGTGTAAAGCAGCTCCCCACAGGTAATAACAAAGCATGATTTTTTGAAAGGAGGCACCCGGCTGGTTTAACATTGGAGCGAGCATGTGGTTTCCCTGTTACTGGTTGTCATATCTCTCAACCTCATGGCATTAAAATTCATAGCAATGGCCTTGAAAAATCAGAGCAAATGTCCAGAATATGTAGCACTTTCTTATAATAGTGGGCCCCATATATGTAAGCAATAAGGCATGAAGGGGTGTGTGTAAAACATATTTTACAGCACGGCCAGGGGCATAGTAAGGCACAAGACCGAGTGACTTCAGCCACTGGACATGCTGTAAAATATGTTTTACACACATCTCTGCATGCCTTATTGCACTTATAAAATTGGCTCCTTTTTTTTTTACTTTTTACTATTAGGAAAAGCATGTATATATGTAGAAACAATAGATTTACTTGTGTGCATTTGTGATAAAATAGTCCTTCCGCCCACTGCAAGTGATGTCATTGATGTTGTCGTCAAGGCACGGGTCAGGAAGCATAGGGAAAACCAGGAGCAGTTGTAGAATTCAACAAAACTGTTTATTTGCGGTTGCAGTAACATAGAAAACATAAATATATTCAGAATAACTATGTACAGAAGCAAAATCAAATGTTTCTTGTAAAAAAAACACATCTTGCCGAAGCAGCTTAGCTGTCTTTATAAATCTTCTCAAACCCCATCCTTAGCAAACATTCTGTCCTTGTAGCTTTCAGGCAGGATCTGCTAGAACACAGAGCTTCCTGAACCCCGGCCCCCCAACCACACACACACAACCACAGCATACGGCTCAGAAATTTGCACTCAAGTAACCTCTAGTTTTTAAAGTAATGACAAAATACAATACACATTTCAACAGTAATACTAAACATTTTCTAAACAAAAGTGATCCCAATATCAACTTCATTCCATACAAGGATTTGCACATAATTTTATTTTAGCTGATATAGATATGCAAGGAAAAAAAACGGACAGCAAGAGAAAACCGAGACAGAGAAGAGGCAAAGAATTGCAAGACCGTTCGGGTTGATCAAGTCCGAAGTCTCTCAGGAAAATTTGGTTGCGCAACCAGAGAGAGAAGGGACAGAATAGGAAAGAATACAGATCCTTGCATTCACACACTTTCTCCATAACAAATGTGACAGGGTCCTATTCAACCCTGTCACAGCTGTCATTGTATTATTACCTACTTTCTTCTTCCTGTTTTTTTTCCCTCTGTTTTTCTACACATTCAAATGTGGAATGTTTATCATGGAATGTTTACCACAGAACACATGGATTCAAAATTCTGCTCAGTTTCATTGGCAAAATGTTTCTCTCCTAACACACTGTACACACAGACAACAAAGACCTTTATAGTGTATGGTAGAATGTTATAGTATATGGTTAATGCTTATTGTGTATAGAATTCGGAGGCTTTCAAAATCTTGTTGTAGGACAGTTCAAAGGTCAAAAAAGCTGTTGTACTATCGTTCTGACATCACATCGATAGAACAACTTTTTCTTACACTTGAACCACCCCGTTCGTTGTTACTGTTCCAGAGTTGGTTTCTAAGGTGCACCACTTAAGGTTAATACAACCACCCTCAACCAGCTGTTACCCTTTAGCCTTAGAACAGTAGCAAGACACTGTATTGGAATATTGTTTTCTTATTAGTAGCGCGAGCCTGTCTCTAAGGATTGGGCTGGCAGCAGTTTTTTAGTCATAGTCGGGAGCTAATAATGAAAGTCACACCACACACGCTCTGAAAAAAACATTTCATTTAATGTAAGAAATATTGTTTTTTTTAAAATCTTCTCCACGTTTTGCAGTTCAGGGACATGAGAGTGAAGAGAGGTGAACGAGGGAGCAGGCAGTTGGGGGAAACAAGTGAGTAGGTGGTTAAATGAGTGAGTGTGTGGGGAGAGATAAGCTGGCAGCCCGTTTTCTCTAGCGAGCAGGCAGGTAAGTGATCAAGCTGGTGGGGAAAGACAAGCTGGAAGCCCGTTGTGTCCTGTAGTTTTTTAACCATATACTATATAAAATAGTATATGGGTAACCATACACAAGCAAAGGCTGTGTTTCCATCTCGGGTTTGAGATAACATCGGGAGGTCATCTCAAGCCTTCAATGGAAACATAGCCTTGTAGTGTATGGTTGCCCATATACTATTCTATATGTTACGGATAGAAATCCATAACTAGAATGGAGTTGTTATGCTGCAGTAGCTATGTCATCACAGCTGTTATGCTGCACTAGCTATGTCACTACTGCAGCATAACAACTTGGAATGTTGCCACATAGTTGCTTTCCTTAATCCAGACAAGCTGGAAGTTGCCTTTTTTTTAAACTTGAACTTGCAGAAATATCTGCAGCACACTGTGTCAGTTAAAAAAAAAGAAAATATTAAGAGTTCTATTCTCTGTTGTCTTCTCCAGCTGGTTTTGTGTGATTTTCTATGCTGTGACTGCCCATACACTATAAAAGATTGTGTATGAGCAGTCATATGCAAGCAAGGAAATTTTTGTATCTTAAGGTTCCCTTGGTAACAGAGTACCTTCGAGGTCATCTGTTACCAAGGAAACCTCTTGATACAAGAATATCCTTGTTATGTATGACTGCTCATACACAATCCTCTGTGTTACAGCCAGAGACTCAATTATCTCACTGTCAGGGCAAGAAGAAGATAGTGCCCTGGTGAGAAGGTAAAAATAAGAAGGGGATTTTTCACTGTAAGCAAAGAAACAGTTGTATTGTTTCTAATTTGTTTATATATGTAAGGAGAGTGTGATAATCAGAAAAACAACAATTAATTACTTTTTTTTAATTTTTATTTATGGAAGTTTTATTTTTAAGGCCCAGCAGAAGTTTTTTTTACAGTGTAAAGGTAGTAGCCATGTTTGTGGTGGAAGATCAGTTCTGGCTGTAGAGGGCTAACTGAAATGCCTGTGTTATAAATGCCCATTGATCAGGGTTCCAGACTCTTCACTGCTAAGCAGTCCTTTTTTCTAACCATGTGTAAACCATATTTTACATATAAATAAGAACCAATCAGATTACTGGATTTTACCCTGCCATTTTATACTGAGTGTTAATGAATGTTTCTATCAAGTTAGTTCAATGATTTAATACTTTGCGTGTCCAGAAATAGCTCTAACATTGTAAAAACATCAGTAAACCTTTGCAGAATAAGTGTAAAAATTTTTCCAACTCTATTTGTAACCCTCCAGCCTGGAACTCTCTCAGGCCACTGCACTCACCAGCTTGCTCTACCACCCGCTGTGTTCCCCTGCCATCTTCAAGTTTGTTACGGTTCCTCGGGTTGGGGGAGGACAAACCGGGGAGACCATGGGGGCAGTGGCGGGGAACCAGTGTTGGGCGTGTGGCAGTGGCATGGGCAGGGCCATCGCCTATCCAAGGCTGGAGGGGTATTTCTTCTGGTTAACCCGAGATCCCCCTCCCCCCCTGCGTGGAGCACGTCTGACACCATGGCACATGGCAACCCTGCCTGCGTCAGCCATGCTCTTGTACTTGCAGCCCGGCAGCTCGATGGTGCCTCCGGTCTCCACCGGGGGTCGTCACAGCATCGGGCATTCCTAACCCTCTCACCCGAAGAGGCAAGCTGCCCAGTGGGCACTCAATCGGTCTCCCTCCCCTGCCGACTCTCGAGCTCGCTCCTGAACTCGGGTCATTGGCGCGAGGTGTGGTCTCCAGCGCCTCAAGTAAGTGTAAATTTGAGTTTAAAAATCATATCACTATGCAAAATTCATAGCAGTTAAGAGGTATGCTGGTTGTGCAACTGAGTTTGCTCTCAGTGTGTCAGTCTGACAGTTGGAAGTAGCAGCTCAGGTGGGCACTTTGTGCTTGGGAGCCACACAGCATACTCATTTATTTATTTTATTTAGTTCTCGGAATTGCAAAACCTTTGAGTCAGAGATTCATTTACATAGGTTCCACGTCTGACCATACAATAGGTTAGAATACAAAGTACAATAAAATAGTATGACAATGGGAAATTGAATCACAAGGCAGAATTATGTGGTAAACAAATGTAAACACAGTTGGGTAACTGTTAGCATTGTGTACATTTGTGGATACAGTGTGTGCAGATGATAATAGAGGGCATGGACAATGGGAACATTATTTGTTCTTTTCTAACCTCCTTTTAAGTGGCTGACTGTAAATACTTCAGTAGTTTACTAAAAGTCTGAGAAGAAAAAATAGACTTTTTCTTGTTGTTGAGCCAAAATGGAGGTTGGGAGGAGGAGAGGGGAGAGTTAACACGCAGCAGATTGCATCTTACTACAGTTGCTTTTACACTCTGGAGTGTACCTGTGGGGAAAAAATAAATCATTTGGGGTTCAAAAAAAGTTACATTTTATAAAAACTTGGCTTTTTCCTCTTTTCTCTGAACCAAAGAAAAACAGGGATGGTGAGACCGAGTGGCAGGCAGTCTGCTGCTGCTAAGTGCTTGCTACTGATAAATACTGTATTTAGCCACATTAACCAGTCCAGGTGAAATTAAATACCAATATTGTTATGCTAAGTAGGACAGACATTGTTTTTAGTCCTCCCAGTCCTAGTAAAAAAAAATAGCTTTTTTAAGGGAAAGGCACTGAGAAACATACTGAGCTGAGACACGCTCCCTACACAATGTACTGTATGTTAACTCATAATCCACATATTTGTAGAACAAAGCAATTAAACCACTTTAATAGTAAAATGCTGCAGGCATTATTTTTATGCAGCATGTGTAATACACATGATGCGTAGGAACAGGGCCTGCAGCATCTTACTATTAAACAGTGGCTTAATTGCTTCGTTCTACTGCTATGTGGATCAAAAGCTGTTTAAGTAATAAGCCACTACAGACTGTGTATTACAGGATTTGAATGCATGCCCCAGGGGTGTAGGAAGGCACAAGACAGAAGGCCAAGTGTCCTTACACCCCTGGGAAGTGCACTAAAATCCTATGCTGCACACCCTGGAGGAGCCTATTACACTTATAAAATGGCTCCAAGTAGGTTTTTTTTGGGGGGGAATGGGATTTGGCACCTGCCTGTGCATTTATAAATAGAATAAAGTATTAGTCTGGGTGTGTAATGAGAATTTACACACACCCGAGGGGTCTGATGCTACATAAACCCCGACAGCAAAGCTTGAGGGGTTTATGCATAGCATCAAACCCCAAGGGTGTGTGTAAATTCAAGTTTACACACACCCAGACCCATATTTTATTTTATATAATTGTTGGGTTTCTCTCTTTCCCCTCAGCGATTATACAAAATAAAAAAAGGCTGCTGTGCTGCCGCAGTCTGATTACCTCAGCACGCAAGGTTAGCTGTCACTTTTATTTCAGTTTTTTTTCAAATAGTGTCAGGGTGCTCAATCTGGTAGCCATGTGGAACATTTCAGTTAATTTTAAAGTTACTTACTGCCGAGTGTCCGTGGCAGTTTCTCTGCATGGTGGGTTTGCGGTAGGGGAAGGGTTTTCTGTTCGGGAAGGAGACAGCGATCGAGGAGTTTGAGCATGCGCAGAGTGAGGAAAACCGTGCGCATGTTTGCCATTATAAATGCTCCTTTATAACAGGAAAAGGGAAGACCTTTAATTATAAAGAATTAATGCAGGGTTAGGTGATGTCACGGCCACTGACATTAATAGAATTCTCACCATTTTATAAAATGATTTAACATACAGTTACCATGAATACATAAAGGTTCTAAAATGTTTGGGTAAGGTTCAGATAACTATCTGTACCTTTTGTTGCTTATCAGAACATTTTAGAACCTCAAAACCTTTTGATGTTTTCCCAACCCAGTACAAAACAGAAATAGTAATGGAAATGTGCATAATGCCTGTGGGGAAGGATTATAAATGTTAGTTCTGCTGCAACTTACCTTTTTTAAAGGTATATTCTCCCTTCAATGTATCCCAAATGCAGATTATCTGCACCCTTGGGGGTGTTACCCTTTTATAATGAATCAGTAATGAGTGCATAATGACATGCAAATTAGATTTTGTACCTTGAATGGTAAAGTAGGCTCATTTGCATGTTAGCATCCAATATACAGCTGTTTGCACCTGTTGCTAATGTATTAACAATTGCAAATGACATTTGTGCCAAATTCTCCAAACACGTGCTTTTTGCCTCTGCACACCTTGATGACATCAGGGATTTTTTGATGACGATATGAGGCACTTTCCGCAAACGTACCTGTGTGCAACCACACGCAACCACTAGCAATCGCAAACAACATGGAAGTAAATGTCTGCAAAGCACATGCATGGAGTGGTGTACACGTGATGGCAGCGTGTAGAGATGTTTTGTGGATGCTTCTTAAGCATAGAATGTCATTTGTGGAAGTAACATCGCAAACTACATAAAGCCAGGAGGAAGCGTGCTGTCTACAGACACAGGCAAAACTGTAGTGACAAGGACATAATGGTCAGGCAGCAGGAGAAGGGTGCCTGAGGAGGAGAGGGTGAGGGACAGATGGTTCAATGCCAGGGAGGTGGATGTACTGGTGAGGGAGGTCCTCCTTAAAGAGAACTCTCTCTTTGGGGACACAGCCAGGGATGTCCCCAGGGCTGAGAAGGTAAATCTCAATGGGAGACGGTGACCAGGAGGTCTCCTGGGTGCACAGCCTGGTAAGACACCTGCAGAGTGCCAGTACCGCTGGAGCAACTTGACCTGGTGTGAGGGTGAATGCTTGCAATGTCTGCAGGCTGAACTTGCAGTTGGAGGGATATGGCCAGGTAAGGCAGTGTTGTCTGTTACACTGTCTGTGAGCCATATGGCTGCAACTGTTTGGATGGGTGCACAACAAGCATGGGCTGTAACAACAGCTAGGGACTGCTGGGAAGCAATACTGTATTGATTACTGTGATTATATTTGACAGTGTAAGGTGTGCATTATCTGCAGCATGTGTATATGTATTCACATCCTGTACAGTACCATAGTTCTGTACCTGCGTATCATGTGGATGGTACTCTTGCTGGACAACTTCATGGACATGTCCTGGACCTAGTATGCCCCACCATTAGGCATGCTATTCAGGCTAGTGGACCTGCACTCCATGGAAGCTGTGCATCTACTCCACACACTGGGCAGGTTATATGCTATTGTGGAACAGTTGCACAGACTCATGATCCCAGACAACATGGACATCGAGTGTCTCAGGTACTCCATCTGACTGTGATAAGCCCTGTAAAAGGATAATGCCATCAATCAGTGGCAGACAGATATGTATTGTGTCCCATTAGCTGCGGACCACTATCACCCCATAACAACAGGTGAGGACCTAGTTGGGGGAGGTATAGGGTGTGTACATGATGGCATCTGCATATTATTGACAGAGCTGTGCAGTGGCCCTGACAGAGCTGTGGATCAGGTACCATCAGACATACCCTTGCATCCACGGACACCTACAGTATGCATCAAAGTGCACCAATTTGCAAAGTGCACAGGTGGCAATGTGTATGCCCCATATTCACTACAGTGTTTATTCTGTGGGTAGTATGATGCATGCGCTGTGCCTGACATCCATTTGTGGGTCCTCCAGATGCAGTGATATGGAGCACCATTCATGCATGCAGCATGTTCATATCCACACTGCCGTATGTACACTAGTACCAGTGTTGATGAGCCACATACCAGATATTGTCCTGTACCGGTGCATGTCTGTGCAGTGATCTGGGTTAGATGCCATCTGTGCACCATAGGTGCGCATGGCATATACCTATTGTGCCCCTCAGTGCCCTTTCATTCACTTATAGACTGTTTTCTGTGTTTCATGCCTCCACAACTCTAGCAGCAGGGGTGAGGTGTCCCAGAGGCAGGGACGAGAAGGAGCATGAATGGGTGTGGCCCCATCGCAGGTGCCTGTGGCTGGACTTGCCTGAGGAGGAGGAGGAGGAGGGCCAACAGCAATCTCAGCATGGGAGGCTGCAGCAGCATCCAGGCAAAGAGGGACAACAGGCAGTCATACAGAGGTGCCAGTTCAGGGACATCAAGGGTCCAGTTCCAGGTAGAGATCTACGAGCACATCCACATAGGGTGTCATGCTCAGGTATGTCCCCATTTGTTTACATATTGCACAGTCTAGACCCATGTGCACCATATCGATGCTGGTTAATGTACATTCCTCATACACGTGGCATGCAGATTCCTGGACTATGCATGTTTACTGGCACTGTGTGCGTTGTACATTGTCTACACATTTTTGTGCTGTATCATTCAGCTTTTCAGGCTGTTCCATGCACACACATTTGCGGACTGTACTGTGTCATCTGATGAAGCTCTGTGTATGGCATGGCATGGCATGGGATATACACTGCACCATCTGTGCTGTTTAGAAAATAGTTAAGAGAAAGGCTACTTTCTGATTGGCTAACACCACCACCACCTAGCTGGACGGGTATCAGTCAATAGAGACCATAAAAAATGAGTCCCAGTCTCTGGCCCCCTGATAACCTTAGAATGTAATTGAATTTATAGAACTTTCACCAGTAAATAGCAGCCATTTTTTTTCTCGTCTAGCGAGAGATAGACCCTGCCATACCATGGTGCAAGAGAGAAAAGAGTGTCTGTACGGTTAACAGAAAAAAAAAGAAAACAGTAGGTCCTCACTGAGTAAAAGCAAACCAAACCGCGAGGGACGTAGCAAATCTGTTCCCAGTGTAGCAGGCTTCATAAATCAATTAAAACGCCTGTCTCAACCCCAGCATGTTTATAACATCTCGTAGTCAAAAGCTAGACGGCGATTTTATTGCACATAAAATAACTGAACTGGTGTATACCTAAGCTGTTATCAGTGTGTTTACTATGGTTTTAGTGGCACAATGTAAACAGCCGTTGTCAGCTCTAGTGATTCAAATGAAAGGCTTCCCACCTCACTTTCCTGTGAAGCGAGAACATAGTGGCTCAGAACAGCAAGCTGACAACGGTTGTTTAAATTGTGCCACAGAACCCATAGTAAATGCACAGAAAGCAGATAACGTCCCCACCAACTCAGGAAATAAATTGCACACAGCGCTGTATTCACCCAAAGCGACCAGCTGCCGAAATAAATTGACTGAGTCCCCCCGTTCGCATGTCCTCTCGCATCCTGTTCCCTGGCATCACACAGTATATTTAAAAAAGCATCTTTCAACAGTAAAAATGTAAAACTGTGCTGCTGCCTCCGTATGTCAACAGTGTTCCCTGACTGCAAACATAGAGTTAGCATCTCCGGCTGTTGCTTCATTCAAAACAATGTAAAAAGTGACCGGCATGAGAAGAACACAGTTGGGGCCCACGTATAAATGAAGAAGCATGCGTGTCCTTAGTTAAACAGATAAAAATGTAAAAGCGTGCCCAGTGTAGGTAAATGATTGTACTCACGCAAGGGCAATCAGCAATTATTATGCTGCTCCAAATATGCCTAGTAGTATCGTACTGTCTATGACAGGGGTTCTCAAATGGTGAGGCCAGCCTCCCTGGGGAGGCCCCAACCTGTTCCAGGGGAGGCTCAAGCATTTCTGAAAAAGTACTGTATTTAAATTTTGAGTTTTTTATATTTTGTTTGAAAGGAGGAAGCAAACTGAAAGAGGATAATAGTAGGTGACATTTATGTATTTATTTACAAATCATTGACAAGAGAAGGTGAAGGAGTCAAGACTTACTTCAGGAGTACCCGGAGAAGGGTAGGGAGTGAATACAATTCAAAAGGTAACTGCAAAGCAGTCAAGCAATACAAAATGAACAATAGTGCAAACAAATATGAAGAATAAATTAATAATGAGTGGTGGTAATTGATCAATTTGTAGAGTGATGGCAGAACAGCCCAAATACAAGGGTTGAGCATAGAAGTGCTAAGAACAATAGTAGGAAGGAGCAAAGTAATCCCTAAGAAGTTGCATAAGAGCAGGGAAGGGGGTGAGGTATGTAGGAAGGTTATTCCAGATAGAGAGGAAACAGAGAAAGTAGTCTGACCCCATGAAGGTACTGCAACAAGGGGTAACAACAGTTCAAGAATCAAAATAGTGGAGCAAGTAGGCTGCCCTGTTTGTGTATGTGTGTGGGTGGGGTTACAGTAAGCTGAATCACATTTGTTTTATTTGTTAGTCAGTTAACACCTTTGAGCATAGGTGCTCTTTTTCAAAGGTTCCACATCAGTGAAAGACAAAGAACTGAATGAGAGCCAAGTACTCAGAGGGGTTTCAATTTATTCATGGTGTACTGTGCAAAGTAAAGTATGTTAATTTTCTTTGAGGAGGCCCAAAATTATTTCAGTTTTTGGGGAGGCTCAAAATCTTTTCCATGGATTTGGGGAGGCTCACTGTGACAAAGTCTAAGAACTGTTGGTCTATGAGACCGCTGCCCCTAGTGGCATGAATGTCCATGCGAGCACTGGTATTTTCTTGAATTTCCACACTGCAGATGGATGTCCACCTGCGGTAGGGAAAACGAAGAAAATACCGGCACTGTCATACACAGAAGCAGAACCCAATATAGCGTTATCTGTTGTCACCATCAACCACTATTAGCCAATCAGAATTACTGCTGGCAGACATCAACAGTGTAAATTTCAAATGGAAACTGTCAAGGGCACCAAAAGGCATTAAAAATAAGCAAAAAAATGTCTGATTATTTGACAGTCCAGTTTGATATGCAAGAAGTGACAACACTTGACAAAATGTTTCCCAGCAGTACAGTGGATCCACCCAAAAAACGGAAAAAGCGGGAAAAAAATGTAAGTGATCATTTTGTCTCCATAAGTGACAGCCAGCTAGACAAAATAGAAAGTGACAGGGTGGAAGTAAACACAAAAAAACCACCAAGTGGGTAGTGGTACTATATGAAGAATGGGCAACACAAAGTAGCATTAACATAAACTGGCATAATGACCCACTGGAGCAACTGAATAGCAATCTGCGCAGATTTTATGCAGAAGTCAGATCTACCCAGGGTCAGGAATACTCTGTGGCTGGATATTGTCCACTACAGGCTGGCATAAACCATCACCTAAATAGTGTTGAAGTGGCAAGAAACATAAACATGTTAACGTGACCCCCAGTTTAAATCATCAAACAATGTGCTACAATCTGTGCTCAAAAAGTTTAGAAAGGCACAGAAGGACACATCCAGCCACTACCCTGCAATCTCACCATCTGACCTACAGAAACTGAGAGCAAGTGCTGCAGTATCACCCAATACTGCGTCTGGACTTGTAAAAAGGGTATGGTTTGATGTCCAACTCCATATAGCAAGGCATGGGCGTGAGGGACTACGAGACCTAAAGATGGATTCCTTTGAAGTTAAAACGGATGACAGAGGAATGAAGTATATAACCCTAAGTCACAAGGCAGACACAAAAAAAAAAAACACACAAAAACCCAACTGAAATAAATAAAGAGAACAGGAGAGGTTTTATTTTTGAAGAACCAGAAAACCAACTTTGCTCAGTAAAATGTTTCTTAAAATATGTATCTAAAGTTCCTCCAAATGCCAAAGTTTTCTATGTACACCCCCGTAAGTGACCCCAGGACTTCTTAGACACCCAGGCTTACTGGTATACGTGTGAGCCCATGGGAAAAAAATTCCTTGGTTCCCTGATGAGCAAGATCAGCAATGAAGCTCAGCTGTCATACAAATACACGAACCATAGCATCAGAGCTACAGCTGTCCAGATCCTTTCTGATGCCGGTCTTTCAAATCACGAAATCACATCAGTGACTGGCCACAGATCTGAGACATGTTTATCTACTTATTGGAGACCTTCTTCAACAGGTCATAAACAGTGGCGCTCTATCCTAGGAAGTAGTAACGGCATGCCATCTACAGGTAAGTCAATATGCCTATTTGTAGCACCCACAGTAAATAGTGTTCTAAATGTTTTTTTTTCTGTTGTTGTTTCTATTCAGCTGTCCAAGAAAGTAGCACATCTAAGCAGCAGCAAAAGATGACAGAAGAACAAGATAAGAAGACAGACAATCTACAGAACACAGTAGGACAGCCCGAAAATCAGACTGCCAATAATCAAAACCTGGAAACTGAATCCACTAACAGCCTATATCAGGTCATAGGGGCCCAGGAACACAGAATTTCTTTAATCCAACATCCTGCACTTTCAATTGCCCCGTAAACGTTATCACCTATAACAAATAGTAGACTGACCATTGATGTAGGTATTTTGTAACCTATTATAAAGTAAAACCATTGATGTAGGTATTTTGTAACCTATTATAAAGTAAAACCACTGATGTAGGTATTTTGTAACCTATTATAAAGTAAAATCATTGCTGTAGGTATTTTGTAACCTATTATAAAGTAAAACCAAAAGTAAGCTTTGTTCTCTGATTTATCCCACAAGAGACTATTTTTTTCTGCTCTTGTAAATTTGTTCTAAATAAATACAATTTGTTTCAAAGTGTTAAGAAATGTTTCATGTTTTTTATTTTGAAAGGTAGTCTATTTTCTAAGCACAATAATACCCTCCAAGGTGGGTGGTATTAGGCAATACTGGACCTTCCAGGGGCTATAAGGCCCTCTGCCTGCGGCGTCAGGCCTCATTACGCCCCGGTTGGTCCAGTATTCCCAATACTGCCCACCCTGTTGGGTATTACTGCTTGCATACCTGCTGGGGGAGATGTTAAATTGGGATTGTCATGTGGTCATTGTGTATGCACTGCGGGGATCAGTGATCCCACAGGTGCTGCATAACTGTCTATGTTAGGCACAGCAAGGACACATCCCAATATACCATAGTGATGCATGTTCATACATGGTATCTGTGTAGCTGTGTCAGCATTGGCACAGATGTACTGCAGTATGCCTGGCTGCCATCAGTGCTGATACTGGACATTAGTGCTGTAAACGTGTGTGTCACAGATGGCTAATGAATGTTCAGAGATGCACTTGTGGTGTCTTTACACGCCGTGTGCTAGACAGTGTGGCAACCATACAGGCACCATAGCACTACTCACAGCAATGTCACATGTCAGGTACACATGTTGCACAGCCCTTGCTTCAGCATTCCTGTGCTGCGTAATCTGTTGTGCAGCACTGCAGCCCTGCTGTATGTCCGGCACATTTACGGTGGCTGTGAGATGGTCAGTTTTCTGCACTCAGGCAGACATCCCCACTGACATTCACTGTGTTCCGCAAAATGCATCTTATCTATATGGGGGGGAAACACATGTCTCCACTGTTGCCAACCCTCCCATGCTGATGGTCCACATGTCTTGCGTTTATGTAGAATACAGTTGGGGGTGGCTACATGTTGGCCATTGGGTGGTGCTGTCTGCTTGGCACAAGGTCCACCATCCAGCATGGTTGATTTCTTTATACCTGTTGTGTCCACAATGTTCCATCAGATATACACGACCACAGAGAAGGACAGAGACCTATGCAGTTTCAGTCATGGCACGCAGGATACTGCTCCACATCAGGGGCATGCATGCCCTGATAGGTGAAGCAATGGGCCTGCTACAGGATTCAACAGGCCTGCTCTGTGACATTGCCACCAGACTCCAGCATCTTTCTGGGGCACAGGGACCACAGTAACAGCAGGCACCAGCTCCTGGCCACTAGCCACACATTAGGAATTGTGATGGGCAGATTGTCTCTTTTTATGCTTCCTCATCCTGTATTTTGTTTTACCTTTTGCTTGGCACGTTTCCATGGTTTCCTTCCCTGTCAGTGTGCCTTTTTTGTTTTTAATGGGTGGGTTGCCTAGCATTTTTTTGTTGCTGGTCGTATGCCTTTTTTGTTTGTCATGGGCAGGTTGCCCAGTAGTTTTTTAGTCCCTGGCCCAGGGACCTTGAGAGGATGAGGGAGCAGGGAATAATTCCCGGGGCACAACACCAAGAGCGGCCCAGACCGCCAAGCTTACTGTGTGCAGGAAAGCGGCTGAGAGCTTGTAGGGGCCTTAGAGTCTGAACTTTACCCAGGGCCCAGAATACCTCTCAAGGGCACCACAAGGATCAGTTCTGGGGCCAGTCTTCTTCAATGTCATCATAGGTGACATGCAGAGGGGCTGGAAGGGAAGGTATGCCTCTTTGCAGATGACACTAAGATCTGTGACAAGGTAGACACTCCAGGAGGGGTGGAAAAAATGAGGAGGGACCTAAGTAAGCTTGAGGAGAGGTCGAGAGTGTGGCAGCTAAGATTCAATGCAAAGAAGTGCAAAATAATGCATCTGGGGCACAGAAACCCAGGGGAAGAGTACATAATGGGGGGATACTGATGCCACCAAACAGGAAAAGGACCTGGGGGTAATTAAATCTGATGACCTAAAGGTGGCCAAACAATGTGGTAGGACTGTGGGGTGAGCCAGTGGGTTGCTGGGGTGCATAGGGAAAGGTATCACCAGTAGATAAAAAGAGGTGGTGATACCACTGTACAAATCATTGGTGAGACCTCATCTGGAGTACTGTGTCCAGTTCTGGAGGCTGCATCTCCAGAAAGACACAGACAGAATAGAGGCAGTTCAGAGAAGGGCAACAAAAATGATGCAGGGTCTGCAACAAAAGTCATATGAGGAGAGACTAGAGAACCTCAATATGTATAGTCTGGAAGAGAGGATATGGAGGGGTGGGATATGATAGAGACTTTCAAATACCTCAAGGGCATAAATAAGGAACAAGAGGGTAGCATCTTTCAGAAAAAAAAAGTATTCAAGAACAAGGGGGCATGACATGAGGCTGGAGGGGGTAGACTCAGGGGTAACGTGATGAAGTATTTTTTCATGGAAAGGATGGTGGAGGCATGAAACAGCCTCCCAGCTGAGTTGGTGGGGACAAAAATGGTAATGGGATTAAAAAATGCATGGGATAGGCATAGGGGAACCTTAGTGCTAGGAAAGGGAAGGTAAAGCCACAGATCAGTTAGGGTCTGTGGTGTTGCAGTAGGTAGGGAAAATGGGCAGACTCGGTGGGCCAAGCGGTCCTTATCTGCTGCCAGTTTCTATGTGCCTTTTTTGTTTCTGATGGGCAGCTTGCCTAGTATTCTTTTTTCCTTTTTGTTCCTGGCCATATGCCTTTTTGTTTTTGATGGGCAGGTTGCTCAGTATTTTTTTTTTAGTCCCTGGCCATATGACTTTTGTTTGTGGTGGACAGCTTGCCCTGTATTTTTTTTTCTCCCTGGCCGTATGCCTTTTTTTGGTTTTGATGGGCGGGTTGTCCCTTTTTTGGTTTACACTGACCTTCTGCATTGTTATTCTATAATCTACAGTTGTTAACAACATTCGATTTATTTCATGGTTCTGTGCCACTTTAGTTTTGTTTGTGGTCATTTGCTGCTTTCTGTATTTCCTGCCACGTTGCCACAGTTTGTTTTTTTCTTTTTTACTTCATGTCTGTGTGCCACACTAGTTTTCTTCCTGGAACTGTGCCACTTAGTTTTGTTCCTGGCCTTTTGCCAGCTGCTGCTATTTCTTTTATTCTATTACTAAATAATACACTATTTTAATAACACATGTGTCTGTTGTCCTTAAAGCTTCTGTGTGCATTTATGGGGAAGGGGGTCTGGTGGTAGTGCTGCCTGTTTTATGACATTTATACAAAAGAAAAATTAAGTGCACATCAGCCTCCTTAAAGGCATTCCACAAAATAGGTAAACCACCAACAGAGAATGATGCTGGGTACACACCAGAAATATGAGGCAGAAAAACAATCTTAATTAAATAAGTAAAAATGTGTAAGCATGGTAAAAACTGGGCTAACACCCCATGTTTTTAGCCATGCGTACACATTTTTACTTAATTAATAAAATTGTTTTTCCATCTCATATTTTTGGTATGTACCCAGCTTCATTCTCTGTTTATGTCATTTATGCTGTGCCTTTGTTCTGTGGACTCCCTTTGTGACCACATGGGGTGTTTGTGGAGTGCCTTGCGGAAGTGTTCGTGGATGCATTTGTGACCGCTACTATTGCCTGCTATATTGGGTCAATTTGTGCAACTGCTGTCAGTTTACTATCGTTCCAATATGCCATTGATGATTTGTGATCACTAACAGAGGTTTGTGCCGCAGTTAACAAATGTTTGAATATCCCTTCCCAGATGTTTAGACCACAAAGATTTCTGACAGCCTAGACTAGCCCACTTTTTTCTTATAGATGAACTTTTGGGAGTCTCTCTTCGCCCATATGAGTCCGTGTAATCCAGTAGTTCATTTTCCTAGCTGTTGCTAAGCTACGTAAGTCTGCACAGCCCAACTCAGCTCTTAAAAATATAGCTGGCACAGATTTTGATACTCTTAGTAAAGAGTGGTAAAAATGAGAACATTTTTTCACAAGGGCTGCTCGCATTGTCCAGTCAAATTTTTGCACCATAAAGGGCCTGTGCATTATATTTTGCTTTTACTGCTTGCAGAGCTGGGGTTATAGAACAATTGCCATTTAATATCTTAAACCGTTTTAGAGCATTATAGTTTTCTTATTGCTCTGCATTCTTTTTATTCCATAAACAGTTGGAAGAGAACGTTATAACCAAATATACATAGTCTCTGACCATACCCTGTGACTCCACCCAAACTCTCCATTTAAATAAAATCTTGTTAGATTCAAAGATCATCACCTTGCTGTTGGATGCATTTATGTTTAGTCTGATTTCTTCCGAAATACTTGCAAATTTATCCCATTTTGTTTGTAATCTGGAGCAAGTCAGACAAGAAAGCCAAATAACTGGCATATGCTAACACTAGGCATTATCAAGAATCAGCTTTTGGGGAGTCTGAGAAGGAATCGTCTAGGTTTACAAGTAATACATTAATTTTTATGCAAAAAAAGAGTGGGAGCAAGGAAGCAGCCCTGTCTAACTCCCCTATGTGTTAAGAATCCAGAGAATGGTCCCCTAGTTCCAATCAGCACCCTGGCCCATGTGTCACTGTGCAAGTCACAGGTCATATTAATTAACCTTGCCTGTATGCCTCAATTCTGCATTTGTCTCCACAAGATAGCATGCAAAGTCATACCAAAAGCATAGCTATAATCCATGAACGCAGCATATAATTTTTGTGATCTGGTGATTTAGCACAAAGCAATTGTTTTCACTTCCACCCTGCCTAAAGCCTGAATCAAAATGTGAATGGACCACTAGCATTTCAATCTGCTTCAAGAGTCTTACAAGCAATATTTTCAAGAAAACCTTTAGGAGAATGACTGTCTAAAACTGATCGGTCTGTACATACTAGGATCTATCCTGTCACCTTTTTAATAAATAGGCATTGTCTCCACACTTTTCCAGGAACTAGGATACCTATTATTGTGAATATTTTTGGTAAAGAACTTTAAGAATACTGCCCAGTGGCTGTTTAGGCATATGTGGACCTCAACCAGAATGCTGTTGTGGCCCAGTGCTTTATTTTGTTTGGGGGAACTTATTGCATTTTCAACCTCATATATCGAAACTGCGGCAAGGTGTTCAGTGACACTAATGTTCTTAATATCTGGGAACACAGTGACAGTGACAGGGGCCACTTTCTCATCACAAAATATGCTTTTGAAGCGTGATGTCCACTTATCCACCAGTATGTTATTACTCATTTTGTGGTTATATGTTGATATTCCCTTTGCTAGTAATAACCAGAACCTTTTGCTATCATTTGTGGCTGTGACATCGATGTATAATCCCACTGCTCACTATAATACTCAGGCCTTCTTGCTGCCACAAAAAAATGTTTTGTACTGCTTCTTACACTGATTCAAGTATCTGCAGTTTGCCAGATGGATCTGCTCTTTAGTTTTTCTGATGACAGCTAACAGTTTACTTTTCTGTATTCTGCATGCTTTATTAAATCACCCATCTTTTTTTGTTGTAATACACTTCACCTCCATGGTAAGTAGGGATCTAGTTAATGAAAAAGGGAGTCAAGAATATCAAAGTTTATTTATTTATTTGCTTTTGTTTACAGGGTAAGTCACACTAGACAGCCAAGTGCCTATTTTCAGGTGCGACCCGGGAGAGTTACAAGCTTGAGTATACAAGTACAGTGATGAGTCAGTTTTACATACAATGAGATATCAGGTGATATAAGAGAATGACAACCAGAAAAATGTCACGACCCGGGGGGGAGGTTACAGACGACCCAGGAGAGTTACAAGCTAGAGCATACACAAACAGTGAGTGAGTCAAATTTACACACAATGGGAGAGCAGGCGATAAAAAAATTGACATTCAAGAAAGAAATGGCATGTTTAGCATGATTTGAGTAGGTAGTTAACCGCGTTCAAAATGATTTAGGACAAGATAGGTACAGTGCACATAATAACCACAACACAGTTCAGTCATATGATAAACTGAAGTAAGTGCCAGCATGTGGGGCGGGGGCTGGGGGGGACTGGGATGAGCCATCGAGGGGAGGGAGGGAATAGAGGGCCTGGTGACCTCATTCGGAAGGAAGACAGGAAGTCAGACTGGAGTAGGGATGCCAAAAAACCTGGTATATTCAGAAGATGCACCATAAAATACAATCGCACATGTGCGGCTGAATGTCCCTAACATGCGCAATCACACAGTGGATGATACAATGTGTGGCACAGCTGGTGACAAGAGCCCAGTGTGCAGCATACGGAACTGCGCAATGTAAAGCCACTTGTGCGGTGCACAGATTTGCAGTATTCAGCTAGGATATGCAAATGGCTTCATTGCACTGTCAGCATCTGAACAGCACATTTGCCTCCCATTACTAGAATGTATTGAGGTCATTTGCATACCATTGGCATGTGCAGTTCCAGCAGTGCAGGGCAGCACCACCGCTCCAAAACAGCAAACAGGAGGTACTGCAGCCTAGCAGGCAGGTGAAAATGCATGGTTGTGTGTGTGGGTGGACTGCATTGGCCTGAATACAGTGCTACATACCCCCCCCAACCTTTAAGAACCCAAATGTGTGACAAGATGTGTGACAACTGGTCAGAATGTGTGACACATCATCAAACATGACATTGCAAGCTCGGAAGACTGTGGAAATAACTCATTTCTCTATGCTTGTTTCGAATGTGATTAATCAAACTGGACATACCATATGATTTGACAGAAGAGCCCCGACTTATAAGGGTAGGCATCTGGCATAGTGAATATCTTGCCTTTGAGTCAGTTTCACTAAAGACCAAAAAATACTTCCATACAAGGCTTTTCTGTGTCATGTCAGCCTACCTGCTTATTGCCTGCTGGTTGCTGGGATCGTGTAGCTGTGTGTCTGAGAGAGCTGAGCTGAGCAATGTGTTAATGTGTGCATACCTGTTCCACACCTGCTTGAATAAATACCTAATACCCGCCCCATTTTATAGGGCTGAGATCCGACCGGACCGGATATTGCCAAAAATGGCAAAACCGGATCGGTTCAATAAATCGGGTCGGATACCCGTGCATCCCTAGAAATAAGTGCACTATTGTTGCTAATGTGTGCTGATAACCTAGCATCTCATATTATTATACAATCCTGCATAACGGTCTCAGTGGTCAGTGCGTAATGTCATCAACTCTATGTGGGTCGAAGGTGTCTGAGAGATAACATGAGTGCTGTGCCCTGTACTGTATGACAGTTGAAATGTGTGCAGTGCTCCAACCTATGGATATGTCTGTGCCCTAGGGTCCATGCCCTAGCTGGCTGCACGCACAACACTAGAAGGGTCCAGTGTCCTTGGAGCATGCCCTGTCATCTCTGGCCACAGGTGGTGCCACCCCTGCCCCCACGCTGCCCACAGTTGTGCGCTGTCTACCACCAGTACACCACACTGACCCAAAGCCAGGGCCCCTGTGGCATTGTCACACTGCAGAGATGGCATCAGTGACATGTATGTGGTTCCTGCTGGCGTGGGTCTGCCACAGGCATGCTGTGTGCACCTAGGGTGTTCCACCATGGGTGTGTGCCACTGGGCAGTCCCTGACCCATGCTATGCTGCCACCACTACTGCAATGCATCATGATCGCTGTTGTCCCAGATGCCACCATGGTGCATACCTCCATCAGATGGCACTCTGATAGCCACATGGGTGCAGGCCATGGCACTTGGTACATGTGCCGTACTGTAGCTGTCTGCTCCACTGGTGTGCTAGGTGGGCATCTGAGTAGCATGTGTCAGCTGGGTTTCCCCAGTCTGGGTGTGATGGGGTGTGTCTGACTGGGCAGTGCCGGTGGTGTCACCCACCGGCACCTGGCAGGTGCTTGGCAAGCAGGCACAGTGCGGCTGTGGGTTTAGGTACTACCATCCTGGCATGACTGCTGTGTGTGTGAGTGCCTAGAGCACATTCTGGTGCACCTCCAACGGCTGTCTCAGTGTCACCTGTCTGCAGTTCTGCAGCCTGCCTGTGAGTGGCTGGCCGATTTCGGCCATCCCCTTTCATACCTATCTTTGCATGCCAAATTTCTATGATGTGCAACACATGCACCGCACATTTTGTCTGAATATACACTTGTGCAGCATATTCTGGTACCCGACCCCTTTTTTTGTGCCGCATATATTATTTCTTCGTGATTGCGCATTCCAACATATGTGCTGCATTTCCCCCTTTCAAAAATTGCGCTTCCACACATTTTTTAAGATGCGCTGCAAATTTCCTTTGAATATGAGGGCCCTAGTTTACAAAATCCCGCTTCAGCACTAATAACTTAGATTCCACTTTACTTCAAGGAAAATGTCCCATGACACTCTTCTTATTCACAATTCCATCATAATGGAGTTCTGCATCCCTTTGGGTGATCTCATTCCCATTGACACTATATTTGATCAGAATAAATGACATGTGGTCACTTTCTCCTCTACTAATGACCCTTTTGTTGCCCCAGCAATCCATAGGGCCATTCCAAAAGTAGCAGTCCATCACAGTAGCACTAAAGTAGGAGAAATATGTTCACTGTCTTGAGGGGTCAGGTCATCTTTTAGTCTCCCATCAAGAGGAGAGAGGCATAATTCTTCTCAGATCTCTATTAAAAGGATACCACTTTGGTTTGTTTTTTATTGAGGGATCGTCTAGTTCACCTGCATATATTACTGTCAGTCCAACTGGCTACGGAATTACTAACATAACCATCATGAGCACCCATCCTTGCATTCATATCACCACAGATTAAAATATACAGTATGTTTTAGGGAATGCGTCATATGATATGTAATAATTGAATTTCCTAGCCTATGCCAAATATTGGTTTTTTACTATCTTGTATTATGGGGCAGGATATAACAATTCACTGTGATCAGGACATTGTTTGCTTGACTCACAGTTAACTTTTATCATGCCCAGATTAGTCTCTTGCTCAATTAGTAGGCACTCTGCCTTCAGCCGTTTGTCCATCTTTACCACAGTAATTATTCCACCTACTCTTCTCACCCATTTTTCCAGTTCTCTACCAGGACTGCGAAATAATTCATATCCACTCAGTGCAATATCATTATCCACAGAAGGCCATGTTTCCTGCAGACTACTCCATATACTGTTATAAATATTTTTCAGCCAGCATCCACAAATTTATTTTCTAACTCTGAGATGTTCCATGAAAGACGTGCTATATCTGCTTTGTCTAATCTCCGGCTATCTCTAGCTGGTAATAGTAAACCTGTCTGTGGCTGTATCACACTGTGTAGTCAAAGGTTCCTCCCATCTGTATCTTTATGTAGTCAGCTATTGTAATCTAGGCCCAACAGGAGCTGAAACCTATTATGAACTGGTGGCATACTGACAACTTGCATACTATTGTTTGTAAAGGTATCCCTTCCATCCTGTCTCCCCTGCTTATTTATTTCAGTACTGTGCATATTAACTAACTTCAGATCCATCAAGCCTAAAAACAGACACCTTCCTCATGACTTCGTTAGCAATACTCTTATTTTTAAGTAATATGTCAATTTGTCCCTCATCATTCCATCCTACCCTTCTTTGTGTTTTTATGATCCCATCTCTGCCAATCTGTGTCTGCAAGACGTTTTTCAGCATACTGTATTTCGACCCTGTTAATGTTCACTCATTTTCCTTATATAGCTTCCTAAGACCAAATATACTTAAAGCAACTGGTTTCTCCACTTCTGCATACTCTTTGAGGCTATGTTGTCGGTAAGTCTGATGTCCAGGTTCCTTAGCTTCTCACAATTCCTCCACATATCATTAGGCACTCTGTGTGAAGCATAGGTTATGACTGTGCATTGTTTCACTGCTTCATCACATCCTCTATATATAGATAACACATCCTCTTGCTCTACCACAAGCCTCCTTTCTACCCTCAGTAATTTAAGGATTAATTCTTTCAATGAATAATCTCATTCATCCTTATTCTTGTGAGTACCATACAGTCTAATAATACATCTTTCATCTGAGGCTCACGGAGCCTTACTGACATTAATCCCAGTACTCTTGATATGCTCTGCTTCTAGCTTATGATTCTTACCATTTCCTTTGCTTCCTGAATGGTCATCAAACATTTGAGGCACAGCAGATTTAACTACTCTTGCCTTCACAGTAGGAATCTGAAATGTACATGCACGGTTCTTATGGGGGATTTCTTCAGTGACTTATCGCTATGGGGAAGGGGTTCTGTTCTGTCTTTTTGTTATCCATAGTAACTTTTACACTCTTTCTGGTACAATCAGGACCATTTATGCCCCCACCCCCCAATCTCTTGCACCTCCTTAGGCTTGTTCTTTTTCTTTTTGTATTTTTTGCTTTTCCTGGGGCTGTTTTTCCTTTTTCTGTAAATATGAGTTCTAGTTTCTCATGGTCGGTTTTGGTAGTGGTAATGAGAGGAATTGTATAGGATGATTCTTTAGGGGGTATAGCTTTTTTAGAATCCCTAGTATATCATCAAGTCTTGCCCCATTAACTGCCATATCTTCTCTGCAATTATCCAACTTGTTTCTTATAATTGCCAACTGTTCCATTAGCATTGAGCTGGCAGCATAAGAATTCTTCATGACAATAATACTGTAATATCTTTACTTGAGCCAGTCCAGTGGCACTGAGGGTTGAGGCTCTGGACACCACACCTCATGCCACACTGGTAACCCGGGTTCGGAAGCAGACTCGGGGCACCAGGGATCTGTAGGGGAAGGAAGGGATTGAGCATCCAGAAGACTGCTCTTCCTTCCCAGGGAGGGATCCGGGCCTAGCACCACTCCTAAGCACAGTGCCAGGAACATGCGATGCAGAGACAAGGAGGTGGAGCAGCAGCAGACATCGGCATATTAGTGCCTGGATATCATTGTGAGTCTGCACTCCATTATGGAAAAAACCCTCAGTGGACCAGGGCTCCAGGGACCTAAGCACACATCCCCAGCACTGGACCATCTCTCCTCCGGTCCCCCCAGGCTCTCAACCAGGACAGACAATCTAATTGCAGAAAGGCTGCCGGGTAGGTGGGTGCCTCCCCCGGGAAGGGGATCCGGGGGGGCTGGAAGGTCCTGGGAGAGGGTCCCAGGGAAAGAGGTCTCAGGTGGGGAGTAGAGGCGATGGTCCAGCGGGCACCTCTGAGAGATGCCCTGGACCGCCAAGTGCATAAACAGAGTTGGAAAAAAATATATATATCTTTACTCAAATATGAGGAGTAATATATGAATCAAGCCTCTCATATCCTAGGTCACAATTACATAGAAACATAGAATTTGACGGCAGATAAGGACCGCTTGGCCCACCCAGTCTGCCCATGTCCCTACCTACTGGATAAGCTGCAGATCCTAGTTAACCAGCAGCCTACTTCTTCCTACCCCCACCCCCTAGAATGGCCTTATGACTGTCCCATGCATGCTTGAATTCCACCACTGTTTTTGACTCCACAATCTCCTCCTGAAGGCCGTTCCATGCATCCACAACCCTCTCTGTGAATAAATACTTCCTTAAATTACCTCTGAGCAGCCCCCATCTTCAAATTGTGCCCTCTTGTTCTTGCACACCTCTTTTTTTGAAAGATGCTACCCTCTTGGACTTTGTTGATTCCCTTGAGGTACTTGAACGTTTCTATCATCTCCCCAACAGCTGTGAGCATTTTACCCCCCTCTGTTTGGTCAGTTATTTTCTATGACAAATTACATTTGCATGCTCTATCATCAAGATCCTTTCGTCCATTAATAGTTTGTTGCAATTCTTTCCAGGACACTTGGCATATTAGACAAATGTCCCCTCTGATCATTATGGCATGCAAAGTCTGATAAATATAGAGAGTAAAGGATGGGGAAGTGTGTGACAGAGGAGAATTTAATACACACCCAAGGTGTGGGATGCCACATAAACCCTGAGGGGGAAGTCCGAGGGGTTTATTAAAACATCCCACACTGAGGGTGTGCATTAAATTCTCATATGCACACTTCCTCATCTTTTATTTTATATAATATATTGGTGAGCTATGTTTTCCAGCCCTAGTGTTGTGATCCTATGACACACACACACACACAGAGCTTATTTTCCACTCTTTTTTTTCTTGCAGGCACAGACCCATAATACATTTTTTTGACTGTAAACAAATAATGCAACAGAAATTCATACTTAGGCAGTTGTTGGATATAGGTGGAGATAAAGCATCAGGCACCAGTGGTTGTGAATTGGTATTAAGGACCAACCAGGACCAAATGACACCTCTGTTCAGGGGACACACACACACACACACACCATGTCTCCCTTTTTCCTCATGATGAGGATTTTTATTTTATTGTAGTATTTGGGATCACAATTTCAATCCCGTTGAAGTAGTGGTGTCACACAGTGCCACTGCTGCTTGCAGTGTTGCTGGCGGTGATGAACATCATGATCAACCTGATAAAGCTTTTGGGGGGGGTTTGTTTACCTTTTTTATTTTTATTTTTTAATGTAGTGGCAGAATCGACCAGATACATCATTGTATGGTTGTAGGATGGTGTGACGGCTCCTCGCTAGTGAAGATAAGGAGCCGCCATGATTTAGGAACTGTTCAGCCCACCCACATCCAGGATCAGAGCCAATGGTGGAGCAGTCTAGTTTGAGTCACAGAGCACTTGTTCGCTGTAATAACCCATAGGTTATTACGGCAAATATCAACTGGCTGAGCACAATGAAAAAATTGCTTGCCAGTTATTATATATAGAATAATGGCTGGGTAGGGGGTTATAATGAGACTTTTACACCCCCCCCCGAGGTGTGGGATGCCACGTGAACCCCAAGAGCGAAGATCGAGGGGGTTATAAAGGCATCCCACACCAAGGGTATGTGTAAAATTTGAGTTTTACATCCCCTACCCAGCCTTTAGTTTATAATTTGCTGGGGATCATTTTCTCACCTCAGCAATTATATAAAATAAAGATATCTCTGCAGAGCCACGGACCAGTCGGGTTTCAGTGCAGTTTGCAGCTCATGATAACAACCTTTTTTTTTTTTTTTTCCAGCTGCGTCAAAACAATTCTCATTTGTTTGTTTTTCAATTAACTTTCTGCTGTAGAGTCCAAGTGTAGTGAACTGTGGAGTGGTGGGAAAAGTTGGACATCACCGAGGAGTGGAAGAGTGGTGGCTGCACATGCTCAGTACGAGGGAAACCCTGTGTGCGTTCGCCATTAAAATCAGCTGGTTATAACGGCACATTACAACCGGGTTTCCCTATGGGAAAAAACAAGTTATTATTAACAGGTTACTTTCTTCCTGCTGGACTGTTGAGTTACGCAAGAGTAGACACCTGTGAAGTAGGTTATTAACATTACTATCCCCGGCACAATGCTGGGTATCACTTCCATGACCTGGACAGCCTGTTATATCAATTAATAGGTTGAGGAATTTTTCTAAAGAGTCACTCAAAGTTTGAGGCTGGGGTTCTATTACCAGCTGCCCCCTATTATTTTTGACACTTTTTATCATGACATAGTTATGTAAAGGTGACTTACACACAATAGCTGCTGAAGTGATCCTTTCACCTACCTTCTCTCTTAACAAATGTCTGTTGTTTTCTGCCCCCTACTGGGGCAATCATTTCTGCTATTTGTGGTTGCATTTTCTCCACAGATGTAGTATTTTTCCCCTTTTTGTTCAATTTAGCATTTTTATTCACACACACACACACACACACACACACACACACACACACACACAAGTTCCTATGTCAACATGTGAGTTATTTCAACAGGGGTCAAGGTCACAATTTAAAATCACCACTGAGGATGATTCCCCACACCCAGGCTGCAGATTTCTTCTTCTTTCTTGTTAAAACTGTATTGCCCGAATTAATGTGCTAAGTAAATGCTTAACAAGAAGATATCATACCAGACAGAATTATAATCAGTAAAACTTGATACAGCTTAAAGAACAATGATTTGTTGGAAAAACAGCAGTCCAGCGATAGACAGACAGACAGACAGACATATAGATTTCCTTCTAGGAGCTTCTTTAGACCATATACAGGTGGCTTCTTTAGGGTCTCATGCTCAGCACCTACACTGGTCCATTTAACAGACAAGCAATTGTTCAAAATGATCTTGTTGTCCACTTATCAGTCTTAGTTCAGAGTTGGATTCCTTAAACTGAAATCTGCAATCGTAGCTCCATTTTCTGCCCTGGTACCTAACTGAAGCATTAACTGTTCCAGCAAATTCCCTTCTCTTTGCCAGTGGAATTAGTGTAGACCACTCTGACCAGGCCTAGTCGGTTACTAAAAGTTTAAGTTACAAGGATACAAAATGCACCACTCCTATTTCTTCCTCATCTGCCTATTAAAAGCAGCTTGATTCAGTGCAAACTCAACAAACATATGCTAAATGCTCACTCTCACAGTGCCGGAAAATGTAGTCTGTAATCAACTAATAAACCTTTCTCTGTTCAAAATACCTATAGTAGCAGACTTTAGTTAATACAAATAAAGTCTAAATGGTAGCCAGATACGCCAAGTCAGGTACATAGACCTGCAAATAGGACTGATTGTGAAGTCTGTGCTTCTCATACTGTATTATTAAACTTATGAATTGCTCACATAAAACATCTTGGTACAAGGAATTTCAGAGTATAAATCACAAGATTCAGATGAAGCACCAGGGAACATGCAACCATGATTCCTAAATCAGCAAACCTTTCTCTTTGCAGTGCATTACCCAGAAAAAAATAACAAGGCTCCAAGTGGCAAGCAGCAGCACAGAACAACAAGCATTTGTCAATGCCGAATGTTTGCTTGCTGGCATTGGCATTGGTAGTGTAGGAATTAGAGAGATGCATAATAGCAGAGACTGACAGGCATTGAGGTGTGCCTTTGGGTCGTCAGGCATAGCGGCCATGCCATTTCACCACACCACACCCTACCCTGCAGACCCTGACAAGTGTCTTTGTGTGTCTTGGGGTCTTTGGGCCTTATACTTACGCCATTCCATAAGGAAATATGGCGAGATGGGTGCAATTTAGGAGAATGGGGTGAACTTTAGTGCTGAAGAGTCCACGGCACATCTAGATGCCTGTCACTGACTACAGGGTGTTGGTGGGGGTGGAATGGCATGAGCATTAGAGACAACAATCCCAAGCCACACCCCTGATGCCTGTCAGTCTCTACAGGGTGGGGCTTTATGGTCGGAAACACTAACACCACAGGCGTTCGTTGGTATTTTCACTCCAAATTTTCAACATGGGTTTTTTGTGACCCTCACCTCACGAACAGTGGCAATATCAGTTCGTTAGCCGGAAGCTGATTTTGCACAGTGACTACGCCATTTGGCACCACAGGTGCAAAAACACATTTCAAACAGGATGTGAAAAATGACAGCTGTACTGTTCATGGGGAGGTGTAAAAAATGGCAATGTTGAAAATCTGGAGTGAAAATATAAAAAAAAACTGAAGTCATGAGCGTGCGTAGAAACTGTGTAACGCACACCCGTAATGTAATTAGTTTGGGGATTTTATTTACAGCAGATTGTCGACATAGGCATTTTGGGACCTCCGCTCATGAACAGAGTCACTGTAATTTTCTTAATCTGTCCCGAACACTGGTTTCCCACAGCGACCACGTATTTCTGCACCGGAAGTGTGAAAACACATTTTGGCCAGGGTGTGAAAAATGACAGCTGTACTGTTCATAAGGAGGTGTGGAAAAATGCCAGTGTTGAAAATCTGGACTGAAAATAGTACAGATTCATGAACTTAGGAGGGTGCATGGCAGCTGCGCTATGCACACTCGTAACACAGTCATTTTATGGACTGTTGTCACCAAATTTTCAATATAGTCATTTTAAGACCTCTGTTCATGAACAGTGTCACTCTGGTTTTCTTAATCTGTCCCGAACATTGATTTTGCACACCAACTGTGCCATTGTGCGCTACATGTGTGAAAACACATTTTGGGTAAGATGTGAAAAATTACAGTTATACTGCTCATAAGGAGGTGTGGTAAAATGGCAATGTTAAAAATCTGGAGTGAAAATATTAAACATTTACGAAGTTATGAGCTTGCATAGGAACTGTGCAACATACACATGCATGTAAAACAGTAATTTGGGGGAATTTTTTAACCAAATGTTCAACATAGGGTTTTGGGGGAACTACCTCATGAACTGTGACACTGTTATTTTGTTACTCGGTCCCAAAAGGTGGTTCTGCACAGTGACCGTGAAATCACCTTTCAGGACCAAATAACAAAATGACACTGACTCAGTTCATGAGGTGGGGCTCAAACAACCCCATGTTGAACATTTGGTGAACAAATTCCCTCAAATGGCCGAGATATGCACCAAAGTTGAAAAAAAAATGTATGCCATTATACAGCTTACTGGCATCTATTCAGTTCGCGATCGGCTTTGAAGAGTGCAGACGTGTTCCCGGCCCACCAAAGAGCATCGCACTAGGCTCCAGAGGGAAGTATGAGGTCGGGCGTGTGTGGGGAGGTGGGTGTGCAGAGGGTGGGCGCCAGTTGGGGGAGGAGGCAAGACAGTCAACAAGGGACCTTTTTTTTTTTTTTACAGTTCATTTTTTCTTATTTAGGAAGATGATGTGGGACTTTTGCCACACTGGGGTGGGTTCCCAGCGTGGCAGCAGGAAGGTTATTTTGGGGGGGCAGTGCAGCCAACAGGGGATTGGGCACCCCCGTTGGCTATACTGACTTCTATCACACTGGGGTGGGCTCCCAGCATGGCATCTAGAAGTCTATGTTTTTTTGGGGGGAAGGTAGAGTGGAGCTGATGGGGGATTAGGCACCCCCCGTCAGCCATAAGGACTTATGGCCACACTGGGGTGGGTTCCCAGTGTGGCACTTAGAAGTCTGTTTGGGAGGGGCAGTGGAGCCGATGGGGGATTGGGCACCCCCATCAGTCATACAATGTAAATGGCAAAAGAAATTAAGAATTGCAAAGCACAACAAGTCACCCACTTTAAGGTGTGTAGTTCATGGTTTATAGTCCCAGCTGTAGTTTGGTTCAAGTAAAATTAAAAGATTTCCTTTAGGAGATGCTGTTCCCTTTTTTGTGGCTCAGTGCATCTGTATTGATACTCTGCCATTTTTTTTCCTGCTCCTCTTTGTTATTGTGCTGACTCTCCTTCTAGATTAGCACTCTTTAATCCCGCCGGCATTCCATGCTCCACACTGCAACTTGGCAGCCTCTCATGGAATAGATCGCTGCTGTCCTGGGACTCTGTCTACCTCTCCTGCTGGTTCGAATCCTACTCCCTTTGTGCTGCTGCACTCTCTACTCTGCTCTGCTACACTTGAACTGCTGTACTTTCCCCTCCGTGCTCTGCTCTGCCCTGCTTCACTCTGTCTCCACTGCTACTTCAGCTCCTTAGTCAGGTTCCACTCACCCAGCACCAAGTTATATCCCTCCAGGGAGAAATAAAAGCCTCCAAGTGCAGGTATCACAAGCAAATTTGCAAGTATGTTGCACTCTAGTAAGAACAAAGGCAAGTGCATGTACCATTTTTTTTTTTTTTTGCAGTTTTAAATATCTCAACCAAAGACAATAAGATGTTTGTTTATTTAATTATTTATTTAAAAGTTTTACCAGGAAGGCATGCTGAGCAGACTACTGCTCGATTCCAGATGTGTCCTGACAGTGTACAATGAACAAGCAGGCAAAACGTACAAAACAGTGCAGTGCAGACTTCCGGTTCTGGTATGCCTCCGTGAAGCTGCAGTAACGGTGAGCTCCTGCCTTCACAGTCTATCAAAACAAGCAAATTGCTAAAGTTTGGGTACAATAACATACACTATTACCTACTCTTGCTTGTTATAATAAAAGATAACATGGCTAAGGCATTGCGAAATTGCTTCCACGCGATCACCAAAAACACAGAGTTTGATGATATTCAGTCTGACGATGGTGAGGCCTACGCAAAAAATGCCCTGAGCTCAGAGAAGAAGCCACAAAAAGCAAAGTCAACCAAAAAGACTATGGAAGCTATAGCACATACCATTTTACAAACTATAGCTGATTTCAGGTGAGAAGTAAGAGACTCACTCAAAACCCTCAGACAAGATATTACTCATTTGGAATCTAGAATATCTGGGGCCAATCAACAGATCACTACGAATTCCACGCGGCTAGACAAACTGGAGGAGACAGTCAAAAACATCCTCACAGAACACATAGCTCTCTCGGCTCGTCAAGAAGATGCTGAGAATAGGGGTTGGCGGCGTAATATTAGTCTTTGGGATTCCAGAGGGTGAAGAGGGGTCTGACCCACATGCCTTCATTGACTACCTGCTTCGGACAGTGCTATCCCTCAATCCTGAGTACCAGCTTGATGTCGAGAGGGCGCACCGCACTTTAGGCCCCAAGCCTACGCACTCAGATGCTAGACCACGCTCCTTCCTCATACGCTTCCTCAGTTACCAAACAAAAGAGCCCCTCCTAGCCAAAGCTTGGCAGAAAAGAAAGATAATGTGGGAACAGTCTCGTCTCCTGTTTGACAATGAATATGCCCCCCTGACTCAGCGACAGCATAGGGAATACGGCCCTCTCTTTCTGGTTCTCAGAGCTAAACAAATACATTTCAAGACCCCCTACCCAGCTAAACTGGTGGTCCACCTTGCCTCGGGCATCCAAACCTACTCTTCAGCCAGAGAAGCAGCCATGGACCTACAATCAAGAGGCATTATTTCTGAAAAAAACGGGGAGACGATCAACCAACGCCTGAAGCAAGCTCCAAGACATCAGAAAAATCAAGACTCACAATCTTCTTTGAAGATCCCAGAGCTCATTTTACAGCTTCAACAATATCGCAGCACAATGAACCCAGTTTGAGACTGCAGACTGAAGACTGTCCTGATCTTTGTGTCTAGTGTGGTCTGAGAGGTACTTGCTGGGGCGGGGTGTGGGGGATATGGGGGCGGGCCGGACCACGGTGACCGGGACTGCTTCGTAGAAGATGAGTCAAGACACACACTTGATTAATTAGCTACTTCAAACACCGGTTTGAACTCAGCCTAAGTGACTCTCCACTGATTCCTAGATTGTGGGGATGTTCCCTAACTTGGGAATTCTGTGCTTCCATGCGATTGCTCATCAGCGGGTGGCTGGGTTAGACCTTGCTCTCTTCCCCCCTTCCCGTGCCTCCGATCTTCGTGCTGGGACTCTCTGGACTGCGTCCCACTCAGACGATAAACACACAAGTTCTACCTTAGAAAAAAAAGGGGGAGTACAAACTATGGTGTATACTGCTCTATCCTAAAAACTATAAACTTACTCTTGATTCTGGTGACTTTTTTCGCTAGGTCATGGATGAATGTCTTCCTGGGGGTTGTTGCTGAGGGGTAGGTGATGGGAGCTTGAAGCGTGACGTTCCTCTTTGGGTTGGTGCACTGCTCTGACCTCGCTCGATCTGGCCTGATGATGACACCTGCTTGGCTGGGTGTTTGCTCTGCCCTATAACGGTGTTGTGAGGCACTGGCCCTACTTGGGGGGATGGTACCTGAAGGTGCAGATGCTGCCTGTTTGAGGATGTGCGGATGTGCTGGGCGGGTGTTTCCCTTCCCTCCCATATGTCGACTCGGGGTCTGCGAACCTGTTCATCCGTCCAGCAGCGAGGATGCCCCATCCCAGCAGCACCCTGTGGCTGTACCGATACCTGGGTTTGTAAAAGTCCTAGTTGCTGGTGGTTTCCTCAGACTATAAGAAGATATATTTTTAAATGAGTCCACTGATCCCGGATTGACTTCTGCTGCCCCTTTGTTCCCCCCCTTCCCTCCGGGTGCTTCCCGATAACATCATTGTCACTTGCTCTCTCTGGTTTAGCCCACAGGGGAATTGCCCCTGTCTCCATTGAGAGGGTGATACTAAGGGGTTGATTGAATTAGTACCCAAGGGCCTTCATTGATGCAGCACTCCTACTGCACAGAATCATAGGGTGATGGACATAGAGACTCCCCACATTTTCTTTTATGCTTAGACTTTTCCATCCCTTTTCTTGAGCCCTTGAATGTCCTGACCCACCTTTTTCCGGTGGGCCTCTCTTTCCCCTGGCCTTTCAATGGATTTCCAGATGGGATGGGGTGGTGAGGAAACGAAGTAACTATGGGGTGCCCTGTCTGGATCCTGTCATGTTGTAGCCGTTTCCTTATCGGGATGGTTGTTTGAGGTCCTGGGCCCCTCTGCCCCACCCTCTTGCCGGCCAGCCTTCATATCCTCAGTGGAATCGAGACGGGTGATGGGTGGTCCCCCCCCTTCCTCGGGAAGCCCAGGGGACTGATTGAGTCTCATGAATATAACTAGTCTCCCTCAATTAAAGACAGGTCTTGCAAGTTTTGGGTTAGGGAGCCTGGTGCGCCTTTCAACATGGCTTGATGGGGGGGGGAAGGGTTGGAGGGTTCCCCTTTTGAATTCCATGCTGAGACGGGGTAATCTTTCACTTACATCCACCAAATTCTGTGAATACCTGACTGGGGACAGGGGGCGGCTGAGTGAAGTCATCCAATTGAAGTTCTGCCTGCTCTACAGATGTGGCGAGGGTGGGAGGGCCCCTTGTAATATTTTCCTGACAATTCGCCTTCCTGCCTCTCTTCAGTGTACCTTTGGTAAACCTTCCTGGTATTTATTACAGACCCGGGCTCTGGCCCTGACCTATGCAGAGTGGCTGATTGAGCTCACTGCTTTTCTTCATTCGGAGAGTTTAATTGCCAGTCTGCATTGTCGTGTGGATCTGTTTCAGAAGAGATGGGGTAAATTACAGGCACTATGTCTGCATTAATAAGCCTAGGACCTGATCCCTGTAGTCTGCACAGATAATGTAGTTTTGGTCACCTGTTGTACTTAGTAACTTTACTGTTATGGGAGACTTCAGTTATTAATGATGGACGTTGGATATATCCAGATCACTAGTAATACTGAGAAGGCACGCCAGCATAGGGTGGGGGGAGGAGGGTGGGTGAAGTTGGGGTGGGTATTTTGGAATTTGTGGTTTTTATTATGTACACGCCGATTGGGAGGGGGAGCTGGGGACTTCGATTGGGGGGTTCTTGGGTGGATTTTGTTTGTACCGGTGTATTTCCATATTTTATTGTCCGGGCATGTTTTGTAATTTTGTATCTGAAAATTCAATAAACTTAAATTTCAAAAAAAAAAAAAAAGACCCGGGCTCAGGTTATTACACCTTTGTTGGGTCAAATATCTTGGTGGATGGCGGAGGGCGTCTTCGGGGGGGCTACCTATCCCCTTCCCCCCCTCGTGGGCTCCCCCCCTCCTTTGAATAAGATATGAGACCACCTATTCACAGATGCCCTCACATTAAGCAGGCCTAGAGAATATCTGCCCCAATGACACAGCATTGTCGTCAGCTCTTTACGTGCTGCTTTGGGGCTGGTTGGCTAACCGCGGGGATGTGGTTGACCCTTGCCTGAGAGACCCAACTTTGTGTGGGCCCCTTAACCAGGTCTTTACATTGACTCAGGCCGGCTCCTGTGCCCTGGGATCTGGCCACCCCACCCCTTCTTAGAACTCTGACAGATGCTTTGGAAGGGACACTGAACTACTCCTGCCTACCTGCTGAAGACCTGGAGCCTGGGATCGGGGGTGGGATGCACATTGTGTCCTCCCCCCCTCACCTAGAATGATCCATAACTCCTTGGGGCTTCCACCCCTTTATTTCCAAATTGAAAATTAAGTATAGTTAACTTTATCTAACCCCAATTTCTTCCTAGTGTGTGCCCCCACGAACACCCTACCTCCTAATTTATAAGCAAACCGCCTATTGAGATTGACAAAGGTAATGAGTTTATCTACTGTTATATTCTTCCTTCCCACCAAGAGGAAGATACCGGACCACTTTAAGAGTGCTCTTGATATCACTCCCTTTGGGGCTCTGTTCCTGTGCCTGAAGGTTATTTTATTTGGGACCAGGTTAAGAACCCCTTTCTCCACCAGGGGTCCATTAGATCCCTTGGATAGGAGAATTTAGGAGAAGCTCTAGATGAGCTCCTCCCAACTGGAGGTTGAAATGTACATAGGTTTATTCCCTGAAGCTACTATGCATACTAAACTTACTCTAATCAAACTCTATTCCTTACCTCTGCTGGTAGTTTCTGGGAAAAGTTATTGGTTACTTTTATTACTGTTCTTAGTCCTAGTTTATGGACTTCTGATCAACTGTTTGTTGTGGCACCTAAAGGAATGCCAAATTGGAGGGGGGGGGGGACATTTACACAATGGAACATTTTTTTGTAAACATGCTTTATTGAAATACGAATGTCAAAATGCCAAGTGTTTATTGGTGAAACTTAGGGTCTGCCTTAGAAGGGGGGTAGCATGGTCCAGACGTATCTCCCCATCTTCTCCCTGGAAAGGAAAAAGAAAGAAATATAAAATTAATAGTTTTACTCTTAAAAATGGCTATGCTAAACCCTGTTAAGATATTATCCCACAACATAAATGGGATACATGACCCAATTAAATGTGCTAGGCTGATGCAGTACTTATCTAAACAGACCTCGGATCTAATTTTTCTACAAGAAACCCACCTCTCAGAGACAGAACACCTCAAGCTGAAGTGGGGCAGAAGATATAGGGTGGTTGCCTCATCCCATCCCAAAGGGAGGAAAAGGGGTGCAGCAATCCTTATCCCCAGAAATACACCTTTGGAAATTCAACAAACACACATAGACGCCAATGGCCGCTATGTTATATTACAGGGATTACTATTCAGCAAATAACCCTACCCAGTGTATAATTCCCTTCCCTAACCACCTTCCCAGTATATAGAGGGTTTATATCCCCTCTCCTTAACCTTATGAGACGACAGCTAATCATGGGTGGTAATCTGAATCTGACTCTGTCCCCCCATCTAGACTGCACAAAACCCCTTAACCATAGAAACAACAAAACTGCCAGACAATTCAGATCGACCATAGAACACCTTGGCCTGATAGATGTCTAGTGCCGGATATTTCCTTCCGACCCAGGATTTACTTACTACTCCCCTAGATTTAAAACACACTCAAGACTAGATTACTTCCTCACGACCTGTGAGCACCTATCACTTATCCAGGATATTAATATAGGCCCTAAACTATTATCGGACCATCACCCACTAACCATTTCCTTGGACTTAGGACAAGAAGGAAAGAGATCACTCTGGAGACTTAACCTGGCTATTTTGTCGAACCATGAATATGTCGAGGCCCTTTCCTCCAAGATTTCCCATTTCTTTACTGAAAATTCAGACCCATCTGTTACACGAGGTCCCTGCACCCTAATTGATACCCTCAGAGGTACACCGTAGACAGCTAATGCTTAGGTATAGGTTATACTAATACTAAGGGCTAAGGGCATCTACCGTACAAGAGTAGATGTCAGGATATGAATGCATATTGTTGTAATCCACTTTGCTTGCTAATACACATATTTTACCATGTATTTTCTATTTCTTACTTGTCAGATGCCAAGACACCTGTCCTTGAAGTAATTATAATATGTGAGACAGCATTGCTATCTTTTGGTGATGTGCACCAATACACTTAGTTATGCAAGACTCTGTATAAGAACTTCTTTGTTCTAAAACTGATGACTTTACAGAATCATATAATGTTATCTTGGACCGTGGAGCCACCTCTAATTTAGCCAATAGGGCTCATCTCTGTAACTAGAAATGTTTCTATCTTTTGGTAACCATAGTAATTATCATAGGTATATAATGTTATGCACAGGCTTTACGCCTCGGAGACCCGAGAGATCCAAAGAGACTACAGAGAAACCTCGAGGTGTAGGGAACGCTTAGCATTGGCTCCCGGTTCATATTGGTAAGAACTGCTTAGGGCAACTGTGATTTATCCCTTTTGTAGTAATAAACTTGTTACAATCGCGAATTGAGCACCGTGTATCGGGTTTTGCAGAAGCAAAAGCAAGATGAGGTTGATATGGATGTTGCAAGTGTGAATCATGATGAATGTAGAACTAAGATGGCGACACTGCGCCATCAGCGAGAGGTTCTGGCTGGACATGTTAAGGCAATGGGAGGCATAGCCCCTGCCTTTCACTTGTCATCAGAGGGGGAGTTATCTGATGATGACGTCTCACAGTACAACACCCAGTCATGCCCCTACTATGGCCCAGACTCCCCGCCCAGCCATCCACAGCACGGCGGGTCCTCGCCCTCAACTCCCCAGGTCACATGTCGACGACGTTGAGATGCTCATCATGGGAAACGCCAACATGGCGGCGCCCATGATAGGAGGGGAGCAGGCTCAAGCCTGGTCCCGACGGCACCTCCGGTAGCTGTTATTAATGTGGAAGACAGGCGAGAGATAGAAACTATGATTGAAAGAGTGTTAGGCAATGTTCCCCTTCCTGAGAGAAGCATGAAGGATATTAAAACTCAGATTAGGCAGCTTTTTCAAGAAGCTGGCACTCAGGAAGGTATTGTCTGCACTGTGGCTGAAGCTGCAGCTCGTGCAGCCCTGGATGGTGCTCGAGACAATCTACCTTTGCCTGATCAACCCACTAATCCCCTACAAATGGCCTACTCTGTTCAGCAAATTGCTGACAGTATCAGTTGGATGAGCCCGTCCGACAACCTCAGCTGTCAGTTGGAAAAGGTACGTTCTAAATATGAGATGCTCAGCCTCGCTGCAGAATATCAGGTCCAAATACTACACCAAACCATCGATCCTGGTTTGTGGGCCAAACTCCCCAAAGCTGTTCACCAGGATGGGACCGCTACCTTTGACGAGGTTGCAGCTGAGCTCATCTCTGTTCACAGTCCAGGTGTTGTAGGAGTGATGCTTGCATACCCTGTGAAGCAGAATGCAAAAGAAAGTCCAGCAACTTACCACCAGAGACTCTGGATGGCCTACTGAGCAGGAAAGCACCTGGCACAGGAAGCTGCAGATGTAGATCTCATTGAATATAAGACCTTGTTCCTTAGGAACATGATTCCAGCAGTAAGAGAAAAGGTAGAGCCAACCACTTACCTGAATATGGATAGGTTTGCCGATATTCTCCGGAAAACCGAGAGGGTGTACCAACTCTACATCCGTGATTTGAGCTCCAGTTCCAAAAAAGGTAGCTGCCATGGAACCCGCTTTGGGGACCACGACACACTACACACTGGAAGGGCAGGCTCAACGCCAACAGGCTCAGCATACACCAGCCCTTCCAGCCAGTAACCAGCACCCCCAACAGGCCCCACAACAACCGCACCAACAACAGCAATGGGGTGGGAACTGGAATTGGCACAAGAACAGGAAGCATAAGGGTAGAGGTAAACCACAACAGAGAATGGGTCCCTCATATAGGGAGATAGGGAGATAGCCGAAGAAAATCGGAAATTTAGAGAGCTCCTGGGACAAGTGCACTCTGTGGCAGATGCTGTCCTTGCTCAGACCCTTGTGGCGGTACAACCGGCAGCCCAGGCCACAACCAGCCATGGAAACACCGGAGGTACAGGCCCTCAGGCCCATACAGGCCTGAACCCAGAAGCTGCTCCCTATATAGCATCAGTGCAGCATGGTGAAGTCATTCATGCAAGTCAGGCCCAACCTCTGCATGCTTCCGGCAATACAGATTGACAATTACAGGCCCCAGTCTGTATTGTAAACAAGCTGGTCTTGGATACAAACAGAAGGCCCTGCACCGAGGCTGAGGTCGGGGGTCGCCAACTAGTAGTCTTACTAGATATAGGTGCAGCTGTATCTGTGCTACATGACGAACACCCGGACACATCTCCTTGGTCTACCGGATGGAAGACCAACATGTCAGGAGTCGATGGTACTAGGCTGCCTGCATACCGTTCTCTACCCTTACCGGTAGAATTAGGCCATTTAAAAGCCTCACATACTTTCCAACTAATGGTACTGCATGATCATCCTAGTATCATAGGCATAGACTTCCTTGCGCCACACAGCTGTGTGGTGGACCCAGCTAATATGTTATTGATACAAATTCAGGGTCAATACCATACCATTTTGATTGCTGACTCACATGTTGTGGCAATGATATCTGCCAATGACAAAGAGTATGACGTCATAGATTTGTTCAAGAATCATGAATTTTTCCCAAAACTCCTACCTATTTTGCAGCAACATTCAGAAGCGTTCGCAGTTAACAAGCATGACTGGTAGAATGCTTACCGTCATTGAAGTGCCAGGCTCGGCACATGAGAGGCAAAGGCAATATCCTTTCCCAGCTGAAGCCTTGCCTTCCCTTAGAGAAACGAACAAGTCACTCCTTAAGCAAGAAGTAATCAGAACTTGTGTTTCCACTGCTAACTCCCCAGTGTGGCCTGTGAAGAAACCCACAGGTGCCTGGAGACTTACTATTGACTACAGGAAACTGAATCAGGTCACTCCCAGTTGTTCCCCAACTGTCGCATCAGCACCAGATGTGCTCTGACTTCTAACCCCTGACCAGAAACGGTTCAGTGGATATCTCCAATGGTTTCTGGTCATTGCCATTGGCCCTTAAGAGTCAATATAAGTTTGCCTTCACCTTTGAAGGAAGACAGTACACCTGGACTTGCCTGCCGCAAGGATTCCATAACAGTCCATCCCTCTTCCATCTCCACATGATGGACGCCCTCGAGAGTTTCTCTACCCCCCAATGTCTCCTACAGTATGTGGATGACCTGTTGTTGACCACAGCCACACAGGAACAACATCTGGATCTCTTGGACGAACTACTGACTCTCATTCAGAGAGCAGACTTGAAATGCAACCCAGCAAAAGCACAGTTGTGTCAGAAAGAAGTACTTTTTCTTGGTCTAAAGATAACTGATCAAGGTGGAAGTCCTACCTGGAGGAAGGTACAGGGACTGCAAGACTTGCCATTACCCACCAGTGTGGCAACTCTTTGAAGGTTTCTAGGTATGGTAAACTATTTGAGAGATTTTATTTGTGATTTAGCTCAGAAAGCTGCTCCTCTGTATGAGTTACTCAAAAAGGATGTACCATGGACTTGGGGATCTATTCACACCCAGGCTGTGATGTCACTAAAGCAGGCCTTGGCCTCCGCCACAGCACTGGTTAACCCCAATCCAGCACTACCATTCCATCTGGAGTGTGCCACCTCTGACATTGCCATGTCAGCAGTGCTGGCTCAGAAGGTGCATGGCACCTTGAGACCCATTGCATATGCATCACAGCTCTTGACCCCAGTGGAACAGAAGTATGGCCTTTGTGAAAGGAACCTTCTAGCCACCTACTGGGCTGTCAAGCACTTCCTGTATATCATTGGGTACTCACCATTGATCATTAACACTAACCATACACCGACTACCTTTTTTGCTCTCAGACAGAGTGAAAGATGGATCAGTCTCTAACACCAGACTGACACACTGGTCACTTCTTCTCCAGGATAGGGACATACAGGTCCACCCGACTAAAGTTCCATCTATGCTAGCTCATAGTCTCCTTTTCCAGGGAGAACCCCACGTCTGAGCGCTACAGTCACCTGACCTTCCAGATCCAGGTCCTTTCTTCCCTGCCATGCCACAAGTACTCCGAGAGTACCTCTTTGTGCCGTATCTTTACTGATGGTTCAGCATCCTACTATCAGGGAGAACAGATTGCAGGGATGGATATTTTGGTGATCTACCCTTATGGGAACACTGTTAAGATATCTAAACGCTGTAGTGCAGCTTCACCACAATATGCAGAGATGGCAGCAGTGGCCTGTGCCCTTGAGTTCATCCAACATGGAACCCAGGATACCATCATCTTTACAGACTCTAATTGGGTTTGTTGTTCCCTTACAGAATTTCTTCCCTTCTGGCAGAATAACTCCTTCCTCTCTTCTGATAGCAGTCCATATCCTTCCTCTCTTCTGATGGCAGTCCAGTGAAGTATAAATATTGGTAATATACATACATGCACTGACACAGAAATTTGCACACAAACTTTATGTACACAAGGTTAAAGCCCACTCTCTTCATGACCCCTACCATGCCTTCAATGACACAGCAGACACCCTCGCTAAGGAAGGGGCCCGAGGGGGGGTCATCTGGATGATGGAACATCCAGAGGCTAATGCAGCTGTACACATTGCAGCACTCAAAAAGAAATCTGAATCTTTTTCTCCCCTGGACCTCTCCACAGCCCAACAGCTGGACACTGAACTCAAAGAGGTGTTCAGATTCCTTGACAAAGGTACTCAAGAAAAACTTCCTACACATAACCCTTATCGGAGGCATGAAGGTAAGTTACACCTGTTACCAGATGACAAGCTCATTTGGTTCCAACCAGATGACCCTCCCACCAAGTTGTGGGTTGTTCCCAGACACCTAAGATCTGAATTCTTGCACCAAGTGCATGACACTTCTACTGGTGGACACCAGGGAGCAGAGAATACCCTCCAATGACTCAAGACCACCGCCTGGTGACCGGGTATCACCAAAGATGTTAAACAGTACATAGACAATTGTCTTGTTTGTGCGCAGAACAACCCCATCCCAACCAAACGAAATGCCAAACTTTTACCACAAAGACATTCTGGCCCTTGGCATGCCATTCAAATTGATTTTATTGGCCCTCTGACCAATACCAGCAGAAACAATAAGTATGCTCTTGTGGTAACTGACCTTTTTCTCGAAGTGAGTGGAGGCTTTCCCCACTAAGACGTGTACAGCGAAGACTACTGCCAAAATCCTGGTGGAACAGATTTTCTCCAGGTGGGACCTACCCCTTAAGGCAGACTCTGACAAAGGAACCAGTTTTACAGGTGAATTGATGAAAGAATCCCTTGAACTCCTTGGAGTTCAGCAGAAGTTCCACATACCTTACCATCCTCAATCTTCAGGTCAAGTAGAAAGAGCCAACAGACGGATTAAGCAAATGCTTTCCAAATTCATTGAGGACAATCTCAAAACCTGGGATTCCCTACTGCCTTTACTCCTTATGGCAATTAGGGGCACACCCTCAGTCACCACCCAGCTTACACCCTTTGAGGTGATGACTGGTAGACAGATGAGATTACCTGAACACCTGTTGTTTGACCTGCACACCCCTACTGCAGACCATGTGTCTGTGGATCAGTATGTGGAAAAACTCAGAAAAGACCTCATACACACATGGGAAAAGCCCAGCAACAATCCAAAATACAATTTGACAAACATGCGTAAGAAGTGGATTGGCAAGTTGGAGATCAGGTAATGGTACTCCGATTTGCACATCCCACCCACTCCTTCTCCAACAAGTGGGAAGGCCCATACCCTATTGTCAACAAGCTCAGTCCAGCAGTCTATCAAGTTAGACTCCGTCACAACAACAAACTGACTGACAAATGGTTACAGGCAAACCAGCTGAAACTGTATAAAGGAGCTTAACTTACTTTTCCTCACCCCATTGGGCTGAATTGTACTAATAAACTAATCTTTGATCTTCCTTTTCAGATGCACTGACAAGATGGCAATCTTGTTCCTTTATTTCCTCCCCTCAGGAGTGATCCCCTGCATCCGAGGCACGGTACCGGACCTCCTACGACAACTCAACCCTCCAGCACCTCCTTCAGAGGGAGTATCCATCAAAATACCAGATACCATGATCACTGTCCAGGAACATTTCGATGCTTACCTCACTGCCTCGGTTATTGCTCCTGATAAATCTACCCTTCAAACTGAGTGGCAAACCACATCACAAGGACAAATTCTCCCTGTGGCCAAACTCTCCAAAGGAACTTTTCAGGGTTGGCCCAATGCTAAATTATCCCCAAATGGTTCACTGTCCTTGTTACAAACTGCATTAAGACATGCTGGTTTGTACAATATAACTGCCTTAATAGATCCTTCTTACTGTAATTCTTTATCCAAAGATTCTGCTCGCAGATTTTGTGCTATACACCACATGGCTTCTGCAGCCATGTACCTCTCTGTATTGCCACCTACTGATAAACAGCTTTTGGAATGTCCAAAGCACAACCCTGGTCCCCGTAGTGGTCTCACAGCCACTGCCCTCCCAGGGTCTTTGATTAATAATTTACAGTTTTTTTTATACTTCTTCTATTTAGTAGCATAGTTTAATACAGATACAGATGTAAGTATAGACTGCCATCATATGCAGCCTGTTCAATTCCAGACAGTAACAACAAACTTTATAAATTTGGCATTTAGCGCAGGGCGATATCATCAATTCATGAGCATCTCATCTAATTTTATACAAATACTTTACACACAGTTCAGTCCAGATACTAGGTTAGCACTAGCACTGGTACAAATAGGTTTGCAGAAGTACATCAGCCTTCCCCCATTAACCAATATCTTAGTCTCAGCCCATTAGGCTCTATTTTATTACTCCTATTAACAAGTTTAAAGCCCTTTGCTTTTCGTTAATTAGCTTCAATTTTGTATTGTAATACTTGATCATGGTAGAGTTCCCACCTTGCCCATCTTGTAGTATAAATCTCCATCCTATCTTGGAGGTTTAGAGACATCTGCTCATTGTGCCGAATAATTAGTATTAGTGACTTCCACTCTGAAATCTGAGGGGAAGTCTTCTGTAACCACTTTTTAGTGATAGATTTATAGGCTGAGGCCAAAAATATCGACCATAGGTATACCTTTGCTTTATCTCTTACCTCCTCAGGGGGAATCCCCAATATCAGATTAAGCCCCTTCAACAGGCTTTGAATATTTAACATCAGCTTAATGTGGTTTGTTACCTGTTGCCAGAAGGCTAGTATCCTTGGGCAATCTATAAAAATATGCTTATGTGTAGCCTTCGGTTCCCCACACTCCCTCCAACATTAGGATGTATTTCCTGGATTTCTCTGAGCCATTATTGAGGGTACCAGGAAGAACCTCGCCCTTACCTTCCAAATAAACTCCCTCCAGATAGGGGAGGAAGTGGTGGTCCACGTTCTCCTCCATATTTTAATCCAGTCCTTAGAAGATATTGGCTGTGTCAACTCTTGTTCCCATCTAGATGGCACCGATACCATTGCATGGGAGGTTTGTAAAACAAGGGTCTTATATATTATAGATATTGCTTTTTCACCATGGAATGATATCCATACCTGCCTGTAGGGGGTATTAGCATCTCCAAACCTGGAGCCTCTCTCACTGGACCTAATTTGTGTCAAGATATAATCCTTAATCTGGTAATAATGTAATCTATTTCCTTCAGACCAGCCAAAAACCCTCTGGGTTTCCTCAAAGCTCATAACCTCTTTTCCTTTTAACACTCGCCACGGTGCTTCAAGCCCTTTTTTAACTTGTTTTTTGTACCATTGATTGTCAAATGAATGAGTCAGGACAAACCAATTGTACTTCCAGAAATGTTGTGTACAGGATTTATTTTTCATCCCTAATTGCCACCCCTTTAAGATGGCCACAGTTGCCTGAGGGGGCTATCTGGATAGCCTTCCTGAGGTGGGGCACAGAGAATAAGCAGGCTGGGAGTGGTAGTGGGGAAGGTCTCACTAGGTCTATTTGTTTCCACTTTGCCTGGTATGATTTAGTTCCCCATAAGAGTGTCAATCGCATCTGGGCTGCAATCTAATAGTTATGAAGTGAGGGAAGAGCTACCCCACCCAATTCCTTAGGCAGGGTTAGTTTTTGAAAACCAACCCTTGGCTTTCTTTTGTTCCACTGATAGGCATTCAATATCCTTTGCCAGGAGAGAAGCTCCTTGGGGGAAAGGTACATGGAACACATTGAAATAGATACAAAAATCTAGGCAATGCGTTGATTTTAAGAGATAGAGTCCTAGTATAAAAAGAAGACGGCAAGAGCACCCATCTCTTCAAATCCTGTTTGATACTTGTAATCAAAGGGTGATAATTCTGGGTAAATAGCCTATCAGGGTCCTTAGTGATTTGTATTCCCAAATAGGTCATATTCTTATAATCCCATCTAATGGGGTAACGTTTTCTAAGGGAGGGAGGTGGTTCATATTTAAATGTTAGGGCTTCAGATTTACTTATATTAAGTGTAAATCCCGACAGACTGGAGAATTCTTGTACCTTCCTAAAAAGGGCCTCAACCAATGTGCTTGGGTTAGCCAAGTAGAGCAGGATATCGTCAGCGAAGAGTGCCATTTTTTGTTTTCCCCCTGCTGATGTTATTCCCTGGATGTCTGGAGCCTGCCGTAGGTACTGGGACAGGGGCTCTATATAGTATGCAAATAAAAGTGGGGAAAGAGGGCAACCTTGTCTAGTCCCTCTGCATAGGGAAAATCTTTTGGATATGTGGCCATTTGTTCTAATATATCCTATGGGATTCTTGTAGAACTTAAAAATGGTGTCTACAAATTGGGACGGGAAGCCAAATTTCAATAAAGCCCCTCTCAAAAATTTCCATGGCACCATGTCAAAAGCCTTTTCCGCATCTAATCCTAGTAGAACCGCAGGGGTTTTATGTGCACGGATATGTTCGATAACGTATACCGTACGCCTAACGTTGTCCTGGGCTTGACGACCAGGTATAAAACCACACTGATCCATATTTATTGTGGTTGGGGCATATTGAACTGGGTGCTTTCCCAGTATAGAGGCTAATATCTTGTAGTCAGTGTTTAAAATAGATATAGGTCGATACGAAGAGCAATATGTATAATCTGTCCCCGCTTTAGGTATAACCGAGATTATCGTCTCATTCCAGGAAGGGGGGGGGTCTCTCCCTCCTGCAAAGTCACAAAGAAAAACACCCATCCCAGTACAGGAACTAGTGTCTTAGTGAAGGTTTTATAAAACTCCCCCGGCAACCCATCAGAACCTGGGCATTTGCCGGTTTTTAAATTTCCAATTGCCGACATAATCTCCTTAACCGAGATTGGAGCCGTCAGTAATTCACCCTGCCTCTGTGTCAATGCTGGGAGATCTAGAGGGGTTAGAAAGTGCTGGATTCCCTCCTCAGAGGGGGTAGCTCCTTCTATATAAAGTGCAGAGTAGTAGTGGTGGAAAGACTCTGATATTGTATGGATACTACTTTTGAGTTCATTCGTAGCTGGGTGTCTTATTTTCAGGATAGAAGATTTCGCCTTCCGGGCTTGTAATTGGCCTGCTATCATTCTCATAAATCTAGGGCCCCCATCATAGTAATTATGCCAGAGATATATCAATTTCTGCTCTATGGCATAATCTAAAATAGTGTTTAACTGCTTTCTGAGAGATACGAGTTCTCGAGATCGGGCCTTGCAATGTTTAACTCTTTGCATTTCTTCTAATACCCCGATTCTTGCTTCCAGTGAGAGTCTACGTGACTCCCTCTGCCTCTTCAGATGGGTAGAAATTGCTATAAATTTCCCTCTCACCACCGCTTTAACTGTATCCCAGATCATGGCTATGGTGATATCCTGTGTATCGTTATGATAATGTCTGGGTTATGATGTTTTTGATCATTTCCTGTGTCTCCCTATCTCTAAGTAACGATAAGTCAAGCCTCAAAAACATTTTTTTTTGGGTACTATGCGAGAATATCTTACAGAAAATAGGTGCATGGTCTGAAAGGGTAAAGTCTCCTTGCCAGACCTGTTGTACAGAATTTAGATGTTCTCTTTGGGTTATTAGGAAATCAAGGCAGGAGTAGGAGTCATGGGCCTGCGAATAGAACGTATGTCTAGATGTCGGTCCATGCAGAAATCTCCAGATGTCTTCGTAGCCCATTTCCTGCAACAACATCCGAACCTCCCAACTTGTTTTATTTGAATGATACAGAGAGGGACAGCCCCTTCCTCCCCCCGAAATATTGAGGTTGAAATCCCCACCACATATTACTTTACCCTCCGCCCAGTCCACTAGTTGGGCAAAGAGATTTCTATATACCAAAAATTCTGTTGCTGGGGGTATATAGATCGAGACTAACATGGTCATCTGGCCCTCTAAGAGACCTTTTAGAAATACAAACTTTCCTTCTTTATCTATAATCTTATCCTTGATCTCAAAGGGAGTTCCTTGTTTCACCATTATAGCAGTTCATTGTCGCCTGCTCCCCTTTGTACGAGGAGGCCACCACCTGGGAGAATCCCAACCTCTCAAATTTTTTATGCTCACTTTGTGAGAGATGTGTCTTCTGAGTAGCAGAATATTAGCCCCTTGCCTTCTCACTGATTGGAGAATTTTACTTCTCTTGACAGGATTACTAATGCCGTGCACATTATATGTGCATACTATGTAGGGTTGAGCCATCTTAAGTCAAGTCATGAGCTTCAAGACTACCCAAAACCTTCAAATAATGGTCCTTCACCCATGGTGGCGGTCCCCTCCCTCTCAAGACTGTTTTACTGTGCCAACCCTTTATATTGCCCATTATCTTCAATTGCGCTGCCATGCCACATTTAAGTTTACATTCTAACTCCATCTTAAACAATAACATAGTCTTCAACAATAATTAAACAATTATTTGCATCCAAGGTAGGGGGCTAAGTTGCCTCACTAGCCCCTTTGTTCTCCTATGTTTTAGGAGGACGAGAAGGGATTATTACACCTCCGTTACTGGAGGACCTCCTCCAGAGCATCGGTGTCGTGGGTCTCCTTTTGGTATAGTTACAGTACGGGTTGCTGTCACCTTAGTATGCCCCGTACCCAGCTGACCGTTAAATTTAATTTAACCTTTCACTCTTACTCAAGAGGCTTATAAGGATCCATTATGTCAGCTCAGTAATGCTTTCCTACTTTTGTTCTATAGTGCATAGTATCTCAGTCTGCAATTTTGCCAGTCCAAATGGCCACATTGTTATATAAAATAACTCCCCCCAGGCTGAAGTCCCTTTAGGTTATATCTATGCCCATTTAAGAAGAGCAAAACTCAAACAAACACTCAAGATTGAATCAGATTGGGGGGATATCTCTTCAGATTTAAATGTAGTCAGCATTTTTGCAAAGCAATAATCCATGCCCTTAGGGTTCTTAACATTTTATGGGACTGGCAAATAACAAACCTGCCCCTCCACCCATCTCCAACCTCAGGCTCCTCACTAGCCTTCAAAATTGAACGGAAAAAAGATGAGCCATAAGTAGGAATAAGTCATTTTTTACTCATCCCAGGGGTATGATACTTTATCGGGTACTTCAGTCACTCAAGTGAACTTTGTTCCTCAGCTCTGCCATTTCTTCAGGTTGTGGAATTGTTCTGCTGTATTCTTCTGTTGAGGATCCTCTGGATACTGCGCATCACGTCGGCGTGTGTTCCACCTTTAGTTCCCCCTATCTTCCTGCCACTGGTGCGTTGCTTGAAGAGTCCCCGATTCCCTGACTCTTGGTTCCCAGTCTCTCTCATGGAGATATTCTTCTCCCTCAGTGCCTCCATAGCGTCTTCTACCGTGGAGTATATCTTTACCCCCTCTGCCCAGAATATTCTCAACCTTGAGGGGTAAGATGTATGGAATCGTATTGACTTCTCTCTTAGGGCTCTCAAAATCGGTAGGTACTTAGCCCTTTGAATCTGTACTTCTTGGGGGTAATCGTGATCCAAATAAAGTCCATATGTAAGATATTTTAGTTCTTTTTTACTCCATGCGTGTCTCAATATTTCTTCCTTGGCACTAAAGGAGCTCATCTTGAAAACTATGGAGCAAGGGTGTGCTGCTGGATCAGCTGGCTTTTTCTGTAATGACCTATGCGCTCTCTCAATGTGGAAGTTCAGGGTTGGGGGGGGTCGAGGATATCTTTCAACAAATTCTCCAGAAAAGGTGCCACTGGGGCTGTTTCTGTGTTTTCCGGTAGGCCATACAAACGTAAATTGTCCCATCGAGAGCGACCTTCCAAGTCCAAACACTTAGCGCATAGGCTTTCTGTTTCCTGAACAAGGCCCTGAACTATTTTAGCAAGTTGCACCGCAGTGTCCTCTGTTTCCGATACCCTCTCCTCAATCTGCCCAATGTGATTCTTGAAAGTGGCGAGCTGGGCTTGCATAGCTCGAAGCTCCTGCTTATTCTCTTTTCTGGACTCAGTGATCTTGTGTAGGAGCCTCTCAAACCTTGAACGCGATAAACGTTCATTCTCTCCGTCAGTATCATATCGGGTGCCTGAGAACCAGCCTGGGAGGATGGCCTGCTTGATGGGCACGCTTTCAATCTGCTGGCATCCTTAGAGTTTGCCCTCGGATCGATACAATTTTTGCCTCTATTAGTAAACTGCAGTGCTCCCCCTGAGCTTTTTGACATCTTTTGGCTTGTAAAACACAGTTTTAGGAGGAATTTTAGTCAGCTGGGCCGAGAGCCTCCCGGATTAGGCTTGTTGCTGCTCCGTGACGTCACCGGAAGTCCCCTAATAATTTACAGTTTATGCATATACCTGTTTTGTTTAATCTCACTTACTGGAATATGAAACAGTTTGGTATGTGTCATAACACTAATACTTCAGCATTTTATAGTTCATTATTGCTTAATAGTTTAGCTGCATTTCAAATTCGTATGCAGGATCCTTTTACTGGTGTCTATTCAGCTAATTTCAATCATAAACGTAACAAACGTGAAGTTGACAGTTCTGATGTCACAAGTGCAACAGGTACTGTCACAGGTCTTTTTGGTACAGCTATGTCTATCTGGAATAAAGCTGACATTGCTGCTATCAAAAGTCATTCTGATAAGTTCTCCACTGGCTTGGTTAATAATGTTTTACCTCCTTTATTGCATGGTGTTGATGGCCTTAGTCAGGAAGAAAGATACACTGTATACAATATGCACAACATTGCCAAGGCATTCACTGATTCTAAAGATAAGATCAACGCACTCATACAACAGAATAACAGAGAAGCAGATAAACAATACATTGCTAGAGAAATACTCTGCTCTGCTTATGGCTCCTACATTATCACTACCATCAACAACCTCTTCCGTGATCTAGAATCTGGAAGAATTCCTGATATCATACATGATAGATGCCTCTCCAAATGATATTGTCCAAAATGTAAAACCTCTAGCTGTGTTTCCATGTGTACGCAACAGACTTTGTCTATTCTTCTCTCAACTGCTAGAAATTTGGACTTTGTGACCAGACACCCTAACACTGGTCCTTGTTTCACTACTAAGAAATGTTCCATAACAGATACCATGTTTGTTTCTTTCACTGTCTCCTTACCACATTTTGATCCTACTACAGCTTTGTTCGACAAGCTTGCACTGGTTCATTCTATAGGGCATTTGGATGAAGACATCTACAGAGAAAGACTGAATATACCATCTCTACTGGTCTATCATTCTTTCCTGGATGTCTGGATGGCTCCACACACGGACTGCTGTGCGAAAAATCAATATATCTATCTGTGCCGTTGTGATGTGTTTAAATAATCCAGCCCATTTGTGGCTACTCTCCAGACAGCATTGATTGGACTTTCACTATGGATGATGACTTCACTGAGAATGGCACCAACTCCTTCAACTCAACTTTGGCTCCAGATCAGCTGTACCAATCCTATCGTGAGGAGACTCATCGCCTGTCAACACGGATTTCGAAGACGACCTACACCTGCCCTGTGCAGTTGCAAAAGTGGAGACTGCCTACTGTGCGTTCACAGTACAACTCCGATGGCGAGTACTGTGTGGTCACTAACTACAAAACTTATACATATGGTTCTGTTACTTGTGCTATTGATTACCGCAACTTTTGTTTTGTTCCCCACCAGAAGACTGTTATTGGACATACTGTCATAACTCCCATCTCCCTTATGGATGCAGACATTATTGATGGTAACCCAGATTATCTACTCACACTCTCAGAGTACTTACCATACTTTAACGTACACATAGACCCACTTACACTTAAACTGAAATCACTTTTAGACAGGAAAGACACACACCTCATCCACATCAGCAACAATATTACCAAAGCTAACAAAGCGATTCTTGACCTGATTAATGGTGGTGATATGAATAACGCTTTAACTAACTAACACCTGATTAGAAATTACTTTTAAAGGTTTTGTTATTATACAAGCATTTTTAATTTTCACTTTATTATGCTTTGCTGCCTGCGATGTACATTACACCAACACCATGAGCAGCTCGAGTTCCTTTACAAGGCTCACACGTCGGGATTGTAAACAACCACTGCTCCTGTCCTTTCCCTAGACATTTGTCTGTGTTGCCCTTGGAGGCAACAAGGGGGGGAATTGTTACACGAGGTCCCTGCACCCTAAATGATACCCTCAGAGGTACACCGTAGACAGCTAATGCTTAGGTATAGGTTATACTAATACTAAGGGCTAAAGGCATCTACCGTACAAGAGCAGATGTCAGGATATGAATGCATATTGTTGTAATCCACTTTGCTTGCTAATACACATATATTTTACCATGTATTTTCTGTCTATTTCTTACTTGTCAGATGCCAAGACACCTGTCCTTGAAGTAATTATAATATGTGAGACAGCACTGCCATCTTTTGGTGATGTGCACCACTACACTTAGTTATGTAAGACTCTGTATAAGAACTTCTTTATTCTAAAACTGATGACTTTACAGAATCATATAATGTTATCTTGGACCGTGGAGCCACCTGTAATTTAGCCAATAGGGCTCATCTCTGTAACTAGAAATGTTTCTATCTTTTGGTAACCATAGTAATTATCATAGGTATATAATGTTATGCACAGGCTTTACACCTCGGAGACCCGAGAGACCCCAAGAGACTACAGAGAAACCTTGAGGTGTAGGGAATGCTTAGTATTGGCTCCCGGTTCGTATTGGTAAGAACTGCTTAGGGCAGCTGTGATTTATCCCTTTTGTAGTAATAAACTTGTGTATTACTCTAATGCAATGTGTTTGTGATTACTTGCATTCCCAATATCGTCAAGAATCTGAAAGTGAGGTTTAGACCTCTTGACACATCCATAACCCATGCTATGTTATGGGATGCAATGAAAGCTACAATCCGAGGTGAGTTGATAGTCTATTCCTCCAGAAAAAAACAAGAAAAGGAACCTAGAATACCACAGATTATCCAACTAAGAAATTATCACTTGCTATACAGAGAAGGAAATGCTTAAGTCCAACTTTTGATTAGAATCACAAAAGCAGATCTCCAGAAGATAACAGACAGTAAAGTCTGACAATCTTTATATTATTTAAGTCAAACAATACATGAGGGAGGGCCTAGGAGCGTTAAATACCTGACACGCAGATTAAGGAATAATAAGGCAGCATCCACAATTCTCCGCCTTAAAAATCCCCTCTCAGGACAGACCTACCATACTGTGGCACACATCCAGAAAGCCTTTGCAGACTACTTCTCTAAACTCTATTCCCCCCCTCCAATACACCAAATCAAGTCGAAATGATATAATTTCTGAAACAGGCACATTTACCAACCCTCACCCCTCTTCAAATTAACTCCCTAAAAGCTCCAATCTCTCCACTTGAAATAGAAGAGGTAATTAAAAATATTAAAATAGGAAAATGCCCTGGTCCAGATGGCTATATACCGGAGTGGTATAAAAAGTTTAAAAAAGACCTAATTCCAAAACTTCATGCTCTTTTCAATGAGATGTCCCGTGGTGGTTTACCCCCCCTCCCCCGTGGGACTATTCAACTTTAGCACCAATAATAAAACCTAATAAAGACCCGGTTGACCCTAGATCTTATAGGCCAATCTCAATCTTAAACGTTGATTACAAAATTTATATGGTTATACTTTCAAAACGACTTAAAAACATAATCCCTAATATAATACACCCTGACCAAACCGGATTCATTAAGGGCAGAAATACATCAGCCAACATTCATAGAGTCTTACTATTATAAGAATTTGTACGAACTAGGCAAATACTAGCGGTCTTTATTAGTCTAGACGCGGAAAAGGCATTTGATCGCATCTCATGGCCCTTCCTATGGGAAACTCTTAAAATGTTCCACTTCCCCCCTCAATTTATTACCTGTCTAAAAACAATATACAGTTCTCCTAAAGCATATCTCAGAGTTAATGGTGCCCTGTCTTGCCCATTCCCCTCGGCCAGAGGGACTAGACAGGGTTGTCCCCTATCCCCCTATCTTTTTGCCTTGTTTATTGAACCTTTGGCAGCTCTTCTTTGAAACACTCCCTTAGTAGAAGGTATTCCGACAGGCCAAAAGGAGTATAAAGTAGGATTGTTCACAGATGATATAATGTTAAATCTATTTTCTCCATCACAATCAATTCCATCTATATGGAACATTCTTTCACAGTTTGAAAAACTGGCGGACTTCAAATTAAACATAAATAAAACTGAAATATTATCCTTCAACTATTCCCCTCCCCAGTTAAAAAGGTCTTCCCATTCAAGTGGCTATAACAAAAATAAAGTATTTAGGCATCTACCTCCTTTTGACCCGGGGTATATCTAACTACGAACCTCTTATACTCCAGATACAGGCTGATCTAGACAGACTGTCCCCAATTTGTATCTCCCTACATCAAAAATTATCAATAATCCATATCAATGTCCTTCCTCAGATCCTCTATCTGCTCCAGACCATCCCCTATTTCCCCTCTAAGTTTTATTTCACTTCCTGGAATAAAATCTTACAAAACTTTATATGGGGGAAAAATCGTCCTAGAATCAGACTACCTATCCTTAAATTATCCCTAAAGCAGGGGGGTCTGAACCTCCCAGATTTCCACTTATATGCTCAGGCAGCATTCCTAAGAATCTTAATACTATGGCTCACTGAATCCTATAACTCCCCTTGGAAAACTATAGTATTTCAACTCAATGATTTATATGACATAAAGAAGATCCTGTTTTCCTCCAACAATAAATCCCTTAACCCTTCAACTTTAACAGAAATAATGGTTCCAACGTACAAGCTCTGGAAACAGATAAGAAAAGCAGGCCCTATTCAAAAAATATTTGAATATTGTAAGCTAATATCACAAGATAAAACGTTTATCCCCAATTATATGGACCAAGCCTTCTCCAGATGGCGTGGTATGGGCCTATCACACATGTATCAGTTCCTGTCTATAGAAGGATTTATTCCCTTTGATAGACTTCAGTCTTCATTTTCCCTCAGGACCTCTGACCGTTTTAGATATTTTCAGATTCATAACCATATCCTCCGTAACAACATAATACCTCCCAGACTACCTGTCCCTACCCCTGATTTGCTTAAACTGTTTATTGAAGCAAGTGAGGGAAACTTGAGAGCTCACTTAATAGGCCTAATACATAGAGAGCTTCGCGATGGCCTCCTCACTTCTACAATTACCAGTATTGGCTTCCTGGAATAAAGACCTGCAAACACAAATCTCCCCCGAATCTTGGTCAAGATCATCCTTAATTGAGATAAAGTCCATTTCATCCTCTTACTGGAGGGAGTTTGTATGGAAATGTCATTCCAGATATTTCAGAGCCCCTTCTGTATTAATGAAATATCTCCCTGATGAATATGGGAGGTGTTGAAGGAAATGTGGTTGTCGTTGAGCCACTCTTGGACATGTTTTCTGGTCCTGTCCATTCCTTATGCCCTTTTGGTTAACCTTTCAAAATGAGCTAACTATTCTCTTCACTGAATCAGTGGAGCTTACTGTTGAACAGTTCCTTATGGGAGTTTTTCCGGACCATGCTTCCCCCGAGAGAAATCCTTACTACCGATATGCTTTATAGCTGCTAAGAAGGCAATTACGAGGTGTTGGATGAGGCCCCAGATCCCTACCCTACTATCCAGAATTGGAGACAAATAATGTCTGAAATCTATAAAACTGAGACCTTCAATGTTGAGCAAACGGGGGGATCCATTTTACAAATGCAGAAGTGGAACCCGTAGATCCAATATCTAACCTCACAGCGTCTAGATTTTAATATATAAAACCTAACTGAAAAAACAAGGAAAATAATTACAAAGTCGTGTTTTTCCTGAATAGTCATAGACCTGTGGTTTCCCCCATAGATAACTCTATTTGCTCAATTATATGAAAATCAGTAGAGAATGCATTTTACAAATGTCAGATACTGTATTCTATTCTATTCAGAAAGAATGCTTCAAAACTCAGACATGTCTATCGTGTATTTATGTGGAAAATTATTTAATAAAAAGAAATAAAAAAAAAAGTGCAGTAGGTAGTTGTGTGAGGCACAAACAAGAACTAAGGAACAGATGTAAGAGACAAGTTAGAGATGCTAAAAGCAAATACTGCAAGGACCTTCTACAAACCTCAGCCTGTGACCAGAGGAAATTTTGGGCCTATGTCAAAACATTTCTCGGTACCTCGCAGTCGGTCACTCCTGATGAAATGATCATAAATGGGGCACATTGTAATGACCCTAGGACCATCTCAAACAGTTTTAACAATCTTTTCTCTGATCTTTCACGCTATACCTTGGCTTTACAACCTAGTGGATTGCACTCCAATCTACCTACCACACTACTATCAGAGAACCACACTGCCCTATCGTATGATGCTCCTCCAGTGCCACCATTCTATTTCAAGGCTATATCAAGAGTGGAAGTTCTAAAATTACTGAGATCCATATCTGCCAATACCAGCTCTGGTTCTGACTCACTGGAACCTCATCTTCTTAAGTTAGCTGCTCCACTCATTGCCCCTCCGATTGCCAGAATCTACACTTTATCCCTTATTCATAGCACTGTGCCAGACCTATGGAAATCTGCAAGAGTAATGTCTGTCTTTAAAAAAGGTGACCCAAAGGACATGGCCAATTACAGACCTATAGCAATTCTCTCTCTGTCCTTAACAAGATCCTAGAGAGAATAGTTGCATCACAGACCACTGACTACCTTACATGCTACAATCTCCTCTCAGACACTCAGCATGGTTTCAGAAAAGGTCATAGCACCACCACTTCTTCAACTAACTACTGATATTCTGTCCAACATGGACTCTGGAAAACTCACAGGTGCCTTATTCATTGACCTCACTAAGGTTTTTGACATTGTTGACCATCCCCTGCTTCTCTCCACTCTCCATAAATTCCATTTCTCTACCCCTGTTGTGGACTGGTTCTGTAGCTACCTGTCAAACAGGTCGCAAGCTGTCAAATTTAACTCCTCCCTGTCCAACACGTCTACTATCAACCTTGTGGTCCCCCAGGGCTCTATCCTTGGGCCCCCTTCTGTTCTCAATTTTTATCAACAATGCAGCTGAGGTCCTGGAATCCTGCTCAGCTATTCTCTATGCTGATGACCTGATCATCTACACTAGTTCTTCTAGTATTGCCTGCATAAACACATCACTTACTTCAGACTTCAATAAGGTCTTAGACTGGCTACTAGACTGTAAGCTTGTACTAAATGAAAAGAAAATGAAAGCCATGCTCCTAGGTTCTGCACCGAAGATTAAGACCTATTCTAGTTTGCTGGAGGTTCTTCACCCAGGAGGATTTCCACTTGAAAATGTTACTTCCTTCAAGTACCTTGGGATCCTCCTGGACCAGTCCCTGGATTTTAATCCTCACATTCAGTCCTCGTGCAAAGCTGTAAACTCGAAACTAGGAGTAGCTTACAAAATGAGCTACATGCATACACCCTCGGCCAAATTAGCAATTGCCCAAGGTATTCTGCTCCTAACCCTTACTTATGGTGCCTCTATTCTTACCTCTGCCCATAAAACCTCCCTACTAAAATGGGACGTAACTTATAACAATATATGCCGATTTGCCTCTTCGTCATCTCGACTCAAACATCACTGCCTTCTTTATAAGGATCTGAATTGGCTCTTGTCCTCTGCCAGTAGACAATACTACCTTGGATCACTAATGGACCCGATCATCCAGGAAAAAAAAACATCCCAGCTGGTGCCATTGCTGGTTCCTCAACCATCCTCCCATGGCCTTCGATCAGCTGACAAATCCTTGCTCTATGTTCCGAGATGTCGGACGACTAAAGGCACAGGGACCTTCCAATCCTCTGCTCCCAGGCTATGGAATGCTCTTCCACTCAACCTCTGGCTGTTTCAGTCTCACTTTGGATTTAAAAGTGAATATCGTCGTTATCTATCCTTAGCTGATGCTTGTACATGCTTTGACCCAACCTGAAGCTCCTGAGACTTACCAGTAATGTCATCCCTGCTCTAATCCAGCTCCAAGACTGTCTCCTCTTCCCCTCCCCATATTTTTCCTTCTCTTTGTAAATAACTTCTTGAATACTAGCTCTCTTCCTTCTTGAATCTTGTTGCTAACCATCCACTGTTGTTTTGCCAGTTACCACCCCTGACCTTCCGTCAGTCTTTCTTGTTATGTTTGAACATTCCTCACATTTCTCTCTATATAACCTTACTATCTTATTAACCCTTTCACTCCACAGGTCGGGTCCATGGTTTCTGCACTTAATATATATCTTACTGCCATTATCTGTATAATGCTTGCCACTATTTGTTGTTGTTTCTACCCATTGTATTTTTGTAGCACTGCTGTACTGTTTCTCTATTTGTATTATTGTACCCATGTTGCTGTTGTTCAACTGTTCTCCTTTTGTTGTACTCTCCCGGGTCGTGCCTGAAAATAGTAATTTTATGGCTAGTGCACCTACCCAGTTAACAAAAACTAAATAAAATAAAAAATAAATATAAGTTCAAAATACATTACATAATTCCAGTCTCATAAAGGAGAAGCTAGGCCCTAGTGTCAATACATAACTTAGTCGCATATGGAGGTGGAGGAGAAGTGTGCTTTCAGGAGGATGTTGAGGTGCTGGGGGGGATGTTGAATGTCCGTGGAAGGGAGTTCGACAGTTTAGGCATGCAATATATATATATATTTTTTTCTATTTATTCTTTATACCCCTGCCGCCGGTAGCCCGGTACTTTCAGCCGGTCACGCTTCCACCCCCCCACATCGGCCTCGCGCCCTTCCGATACCCCGTGGCTTACCCCCCACGGTGGGGCTGCAGCACTGGAGCCACATGCCGCAGGCGTCAGACTAGGTCGGAGGGCTGGCCTGAGGGGGCTAATTGAAGCTGTGATGGGCTTCATCAAGGGCCCCGGCGGCATTCTCCTCTTTTTCCTTTTTTCCGGGAGGCGGGGACGTGCAATGATGCGGAGCGTCCTGCCCCGCCTCCGATACACACACTGTTGAGGTCGGCAGTTGCGCTACACCTGGTCTCCACCAGGAGTCGCGCAGACCCCGAGCACTTCCCCATCCCTCCCCCGGAGAAGGAGAGCAGTCCGCAGGACGCTCTGGCCGTCTCCCCCCGGCCGGCCCTCCAGCGACCCGAGTCCATTCCCGAACCCGGGTCGCCGGCGTCGCAAGCGGAAATCCCACTGCTGCGCCGGTGGGCCGGCTGGCATGCAATATTTAAAGGCTGCCTGGTCTGCGGTGGTAAACATGTGTGGAACAAATAAGGAACAGGAGTTGTAGTTCTTGAATGAGTACACGGGGAGGGTTGGGGCTGTTCGGACTGAGGAAAGGCAGGGACTGGGCCCAGAACTTAGCTGTGATCCAGTGGGATTGTCTCCAATCCTGAAGCAAAGGGATGCTGAGGGTCCAGTACAGGACACAATGATGGGTGGTGGGAGGACAGTCAAGGGCAAAATGACAGAAAGAGTAGAAGAGGGGATCCAGTCTGGCTAGGGTGGACTTGAGAGCGGCACTGTAGACCACGTCACCAAAGTCAAAAATAGGGAGAATCATTTTCTGCACAATTGTATGGCAAGCTGGCAGAGGGATGCAACCACGGTTGCAGTATAAGGCACCCAGCCTGGGGTGAAGCTTTTTGTGGATGGCATCAATATGTACAGAGAAGTCGAGGTGCTAGTCAAGCCAGACCCCAAGATATCTAAAGGAGGTGCAGGACTCAGGGGAAGTCCCAACCAGGGTGTGGAAGGTGAGGATGGAGGGGAGCCAAGAAAGTCTCTGCCTAGTGCTGAAGGTAATGGAGACAGTTTTCTTGGCATTGAGAAATAACTGATTTGAGTGAAACCAGAGCCGAACATCATTGAAAGTCCCGCTGAAGTCTGGTCACCACATCAGTGGAAGAGGGGCCGGATGTATTCAGTACCATGTTGTCCACATACATGTGAATGGATGTGTGTGTGGGCAGGCCGAGAGCAGAACATTAAGGAAGATAGAGAACAGGAATGGGTCAAGGACCGTGCCTTGGGGTACACCAGTAGTAACGGCGAGGGAGGCAGAGGTGGTGTTGCCAGTTCTGACAGATTGGGACCTGCCTACCAGATAGGAGTGGAATCAGCTGGTGGCCTCGCTAGAGAGCCGTGCAGAGAGAGCTTGGACAGGAGTAATGAGAGTGAGACAGTGTTGAACGCCTTTGCCAGGTCGACAAGAATGGCTGAGGTGATGTGGCCTTTGTCCATACCAGTAAGTATGGAGTCAGTGAACCTTAGGAGGGAGGGAGCGGTGGAGAGGGACTTCCTAAATCCAGACTGGTAAGGTGGCAGGAAGTAGGCTGTTGGTTAACTAAAATCTGCAGCTTATCCAGTAGGTAGGGAAATGGGCAGACTGGGTGGCCCAAGTGGTTCTTATCTGCTGTCAAAGTCTAAGTTTCTATGAGAAGAAAGAGGAGGCGTCGAGAAAGAAGGAGAGTTGTGAGAGGACTAGGTGTTCCTGGAGTTTAGCTAGTATGGGGAGGAGGGAAATAGGGCAGTAGTTGCCAGGTAAGACGGGATCACCACCTTTAGGAAGGGGGGTGACTGTAGCATGCTTCCAATCAGATGGGATAGAAGGGAGAAAGAGACGTTGAAGAGTGAGGCCAGAAGGATGGTGATGGCAGGAGCTGACAGGTAGAGGATTTTGGAACCTAGTCCCGAGGGACAATTACCCTTGGAAGGATTTAGGGTGAGCAGAGCATTGAGTACTTTGGACAGGGTAATCTGATGGAAGAAGGAGAAGGAGGTGGCAGGAGGGGGGCTTGAACAGGAGTCATGGTGGGAGTGGGGGGTTGCCGGACAGGCGAGAGAATGGACAAAAGTGACGAAGTACAGTTTGTGAAGAAGGAGTTGAATTCTGAGGCCACTGCAAGGGGTTCCTTGACAGTGAAGCTGCCTGCATTAAGGACAGGGGTAGGGGGGCTGGGACAGGGAAGAAAAGTGATTTAACCACCTTCCAAAATTTAGCAGGGTAGTTTAAGTTAGTGTGGAAGGAGACTTTGAAGTAATTAACTTTTGCCAGTTGGATTTGTCTTCTACAGGCATTTCGTAGTGAGCAATACTTTAGGTGATCCATGGGGCTGCCTGAAACCTTGTAGGACTTCCAAGCCTGGTCCCTGGCTCTGAGGTGGGCCAAGATGTCAGCCGAGATCCAGGGTAGGTGAGCCCTCCTCACCAGAGCCTGTCTGAGTGGGGCATAGTTGCCCCAGACAATGAAGAACCTGGACTTGAAGTACTCAAGGGCAGAATCGATAGAGGTGCCTAGGGGATGAAAGACCAGTCTGTATTTGCCAGGTCATATAGGAGTGAAACAAGGTCCAGAGATTTGTAGGACCTGGTTAGAATGGTTTTGGGGGATGTGCATTGGGCCTAAATATGTTCCTTTCCAAGTAGATCATGTGATGATCGCTTAGAGAGTCCGGTAAGAGGCCTGTAGCAAGTATCTGATGCTCATGTGAGGTAAGGACCAGTCTAGGGGTCAGTGGTTTTGTGATTTGGGGTTCCAGCGTGTGGGCTCTGTGATCTGTTGAGACAGGTTTAGTGCAGCTACTTGGCTACAAAACTTGGCACCAGCACTGGAGAATTAGTTCAGATTGAAATCCCTAAGGATATGGAGCTCACCCCCAGGCCCCCCACCCCCGCTGCATGTGATTTTGGGTATCCAGGTGACCCATGATAGAGGACATGGGGAATAAGGGGAGCAGTAAGATCCTGCTATAAATATGGGAATTGTGTGGGAGAGAGTGTTTTATCAACAGGGCGTTGATGGACTGCATGGGCAATGATAGCGAGACAGGGGTAAACTGAAGCAAGGATGAGATGTACATGGCTATGCCTCCACCTCTTTTGTTACCAGGACGGTCATGACGAACGACAGTGTAGCCAGGAATAGAGTTTTCTGTGTCCTGTTGTAAAACTGGCTGTAAAAGTAACATTCAAGTACATATAAGATTTAACAGATTAACTGTAACTTTCCAAGTTTACATAACATATCTGCACTCCAAGCACCAAAAACTACAATCTGGTTTTAGTAGCAGTTTCCATGCTTTTCAATAAGTCTGCATAGAAACATAGAATTAGTCAGCAGATAAGGACCGCATGGCCCACCTAGTCTGCCCATTTCCCTACCTAACAGATGAGCTGCAGATCCTAGTTAACCAACAGCCTAATTCCTCCTACCCCCCACTAGAAGTGCCTTATGTCTGTCCAATGCATTTTTGAATTCCCCCACTGTTTTTGACTCTATAACCTCCTCAGGAAGGCTGTTCCATACATCTACAACTCTCTGTGTGAAGAAATACTTCCTCACATTACTTCTGAGCTGTCCCCCCCTCTATCTTCAAATTGTGCCCCCTTGTTCTTGCACATCTCTTTTTCTGAAAGATGCTACCCTCTTGGACTTTGTTGATTCCCTTGAGGTATTTGAAAGTTTTTATCATGTCCCCCCTCTCCCTCCTTTCCTCGAGGCTATACATCTTAAGTTCCTTTAGTCTTTCTTCATATGTCTTCATGACCTAAGGCTGGATAATACTCATTACCAATTTTTAGAGAGTCAGACAACGTATCATTTAATGCTATTAACAGATTATTCAAATATGGATAGATATGGGGTCCCACTCTAGTGCTTGAGAAAAATGGCAGCATAAAAGACAGCTTTCCCACCGTTCGTGATATACGCGGAATTATAACAAGTTAAAGCACAATTTACTTTTTTTTTTATGCTACCCAGGTCATTTCTGTTATTATTCTAAGATGTATGTAAAAATCTGAGGTTATTTAGTCAATTGGTTGGTTTGTAATAGCTTTTGCTCTCTGTAGCCCTTAACTTCATCTCGGTATGCCATTTGACAATTGGAGCAGCATGGCTGGATCTTCAGGACAGTCCGGGGTCTCACCTTCAAGGGATCTGGGCGCAAGTGGCAGTTGGAATGGGTCCAAGGCTCCTGTGAAGGGAAGTAAGAAAAAATTTCTCACCTTAATAACGTTTCTTCTAATGGAGCCTTGCTGTATTCTGACAATTGCAGTTAGGTCCTGCATTTCAACTGCCCTGGAGAACAAAGAGTTAAACTTTCCATGGCCAGCATAGAATGTTCACCGCAAGCTTGGTTGAAGCCCCTGTCTGCTGCTGTTTAAACTCCAACCATCAGATCTTTATGAGCAATACTCACTAGAAGTTCTGTGTGTAAACTGTAAAACTCACACTAGCCAACTGGCAACTAAATTTATTAAAAAGGGTTTTTTGGTTTCAAAGCAAAGACTCAAGTCAGGAAACCCAAAAAACAACACACAACACACACCCAAAGTAACGGAGGGTGAAAAAGGGACATCCCTAGGGTGCCAACACTGCTCCTGCCCACCCACATCCCAAAAACCAGGTTCTGAGAGGGGAGGCGGTGGGAGGTCAGAATATAGCAAGACTCAATTAGAAGAAACAACATTACTAAGGTGAGTAATTTTTTCTTCAAACAACATGAAGTCTTGCTATATTCTGACTATTGCAGACTACCAAGCAGTACCTCTATGGAGGAGGGACAGAACCTACTTTGGGAATAGGCTCTGAAGTACTGCGGTGCCAAACCTAGCATCACTCCTAGCCTGGATACCCAGAGAGTAATGCTTGGTGAATGTATGGACTGTTTTCCAGGTGGCTGCTTGACAAATTTCTAAGATAGGAATATCCCTGGCAGCAGCCAGGGAAGCAGCTGTACCTCCAGTAGAGTGAGCCCTCAGGCCTGAGGGTGGAGTTCTACCCAGTTTTTCAGTGCAGAACTGTATACAAGAGACAATCCACCTGGCAATAGATATCTTAGTGGCAGATTTGCCCTTACTGACCTCTCCATATGTGAGGAACAACTGGAAGGACTCAAACCTGTGACCCTTGGTGCGCTCTATGTAGTAGCTGAGGGCCCTTTTAACATCCAAGCTGTGCAGCCTCCTCTCTCCAGCGGAGGAATGGTCAGAGAAGGAAACAGGGAGAGACACAGACTGGTTAAGGTGGAAATCTGAAACCACCTTAGGCAAAAACTTCCTGTTAGTTCTTAGGACCACTTTATCTCTATGGAAAGAGATGAAATCAGGCTCCACTGACAGGGCTTGCAATTCACTGATACACCTGGCAGAAGTAATGGCTACCAAAAACACAGTGTTCCAAGTCAAGTACTTACGCTCTGCAGAGGACAAAGGCTCAGAAGGTGGTTGCACAAGCTGAGCAATGCAAACATTAAGGTCCCAAGCAGGAGCAGGGTCCCTAAAGGGGGGATTGGTGTGCAGCAATTCCTTGAAGAACTTACAAAACACAGGATGGGCTGACAGAGTAGAGGGTTTGCCTACTGACAAGAAGGCAGAAACAGCTGCCAAATGCACTTTAAGTGTAGCTGGCCTAAGGCCTAAGCCATTAAGATGGACTATATAGTCCAGGACTGTAGGTAACCCAGCAGATTCTGGAGAAATATCCTTATTAGAGCACCAAATAGTGAACCTTTTCCATTTGGAGTTGTAAGTCTTTCTGGTGGAAGGCTTTCAAGAAGCCTTAAGGAAATCCAGAACCCCTTGAGAAAGCTGCAAATCAGCCAACTCTAACTCTTCAAGAGCCATGCCTTGAGATTGAGAGACTTGAGGTTCAGGTACCAAATCCTCCCCTGAGAGGATGTCAACAGGTTGTAATTCCTGGGAAGAGACAGGGGAAGGTGGACTGCTAAGGACAGCAACAGGGGGTACCAGGGCTGTCTGGCCCAGTCTGGAGCAATCAGAATCACTTTGCATCATTGTGACCTTATCTTGACTAACACCTTGAACAGGAAAGGGAAGGGGGGAAAAACATACAGAAATTTCCTTTCCCAATTCAGAATCAGAGCATCCAGGGGGACTGAGCCCAAGACGGGGGGTCTGCAACAAAAGACAGAAAGTTGGTGATTGTCTGTGGCTGCAAAAAGAGCTATCTATGGAATGCCCCATCTCGAGAAAATCACTTTCAAAACTAGGGGATCAAGGGCCCATTCGTGATAGCCCTGGGATATCCTGCTGACAGCATCTGCTAGGACATTGTCCTTCCCTGGGAGATGAACTGCTGTCAGAGAGGTTTGCAGGGAATAGGCCAGGGACCACAACTTCATTGCTTCTGTGCACAAGGCCGTAGACAGAGTGCCTCCTTGCTTGTTGATGTACCACATTGTGGTGGTATTGTCTGTTCTGATCTGGACGACCTTGTTCTGTACAGATTTGGAAAAGGCTTGCAGTGCCAGAAACACTGCTCTGAGTTCCAGGAGATTGATATGAAGCAGAGATTCTTGAGGTGACCACAGCCCTTGGGTGGTAAGATCCCCCAGGTGGGTTCCCCAGCCCAGCAGGGAGGCATCTGTGGTGAGTATCACTGAATGAGACTGAGTGACAAAAGGAACTCCTTGTCTCAAATTGTCCTGATCCTGCCACCACTGCAAAGCCTGGATCAGGGTTCGAGTCACTGGGACTAGTTTGGTAAGGGAATCCATTCTTTGGGACCAGAAGGCTCTTAAGTGAAACTGAATGTCCCTCATCTGAAATCCTGCTCCCTGGACCACTGCTGTAAAGGCTGCCATGTGGCCCAGAAGCTGCAGGAAATGCATTGCTGGTCAAGACACCTGAAAAGTGAATGAAGAGGCCAGTTCCACAAGGGTCCTTGCCCTGTCCAGGGGAAGGAAGGCTCTTGCCCTTACTGCATTCAGCTCCGCCCCTATGAAGGTGAGCAGCTGTACTGGCTCGAGAACTGACTTTTGAAGGTTGAGGAGGAATCCTAAGGAAGTGAGCACTTGCTGAGTTATTTGCACATGTGACTTGACTTGGTCTGGAGACTGACCCACTATGAGCCAGTCGTCCAAGTATGGAAAGATGGAGATCTTTTTTCTCCTTAGGAAAGCAACCACTACTGCCAGGCACTTTGTGAACACCCTTGGGGCTGATGTTAGGCCAAAAGGCATTGCTCTGAAATGATAGTGGCCTGAGGGCAACTTGAACTTGAGGTACTTTCTGTGGGAGCACCTGATGGGAATGTGAAAATAGGCATCTTTGAGGTCCAGGGAGGCTAGCCAGTCCCCTGGCCTTAGAGAGGGCAGAATTATTCCCAGAGTCACCATTTTGAACTTTGGTTTTAAAAGGTGCTTGTTCAGATATCTTAGGTCCAGGATGGGCCGCCATTCTCCTGTCTTTTGGGGGTTTAGGAAGTACCTGGAGTACAATCCTTTGCCCTTGTGTAGGGTAGGAACCCTCTCTATGGCTCTCAGAGCCAGGAGGGAAGAAACCTCTGCCTCTAGGGCAAGGGTCTCTGATGGATTTGCAGGTGGAAAGGGTCTGGTTCTCATCTTGGAAAATTTTTTGAAGCCGAGAACCAGTCCCTGGCTTACTACTTCCAGGACCCACTTGTCTGATGTCAGAGACTTCCAGTCCTTCACAAAGTAAGCCAGCCTGCCCCCTACAGGTATTGGAGAATCGGCCTGGGCAAACCCATCAGGGTGTCTGCTTGGCAGGGGCTTTAGGCTGAGGGGAGGAAGCAGGCCTGCTCATTCCCCATCTGCTTCTCCCTCTGAAGAACCCCCTCTGAGCATAAGAAGAAAAGGAGGTCTGGGCTTGGTAAAAAGGCCTTTGAAAAGGCCTGCCTCTACCCCTGGACTGCTGCCTTTGAGGAGTGGCTTGCCTTTCTTTGGCCTGAGCACTCCTGTAGGTGGTCCTGTACTCGTCCATCTTTTTCATGTAGTTCTCTGTCTGCTCCCCAAACAAAGAATTACCAGTAACAGGGAAATCCATGGCCTTAGCCTGGGTATCCTGTGATAGGCTAGTACATCTGAGCCAAGCCATCCTCTTAAGGGCCACAGATGTAGCCATGACTCTTGATGAAACATCACTGGAGTCCACAGCAGCATGAAAATGTACCTTGGATGCCTCAATCCCATCTGCAGCCACCTGCTCCAGCTCCTTGGCAAGCTGGTCAGGGGCCTGTTTAGCCAGAGCCAGCACAGTGTCCCATCTGGACTTTTGGTATCTAGCTGTGTAGGCCATATAGTTAGCCTGCCTGAGTCCCAAAGATGCTGCCATGTACTGCTTCTTTGCCATGGCATCAATCCTCCTGGAGTCCTTACCTGGGGGGTGTGATGCCAAGGGGATATTTGCTTTATCACAGGCAGCAGCCTGCACTACCCCCAACATGACTGCATTGCTGAGAAAGGAACTCTGTGTCCGAGCCTGAAAGGGTGTACCTCTTGTCCATTCGTCTGTCCACAGGAGGTATGGAGTTAGGAGTCTTAAGAATTTTATTAGTCTGTTTCCCAAAAGATTTATGGAGGGAAATAGACAGTCTCCTGGACTCTGGGATGTCCATCATTTCAACAAAATTAGGCTCCTCCTGATCCTCTACTGCTTCTTCCATTGGAAGCTGGAGGGTTTCAGCCACTTTTTTGTAAAACATAAAGTGGGAAGGGGACTAAGAAAGCCTAGGAGGAGAAACACCTAAAGGTCTGTCTGGGGAGATGTCCAGGTCAATAGGCACATCCAGACTTTCATAATCACCATCATCATCCTCATACTCTCCCTCCTCCTCCTCCAGTTCACAAAATTCTTCTGAAGTGTAATCCGGAACCGGGGGAACCGACCAAACTGAGCCCCTGCCAGATGGTGCTGGTTCGGCCAGAACCAAAGTTAGCGATTGCACTATTCTTATCGCTTTGGCTGTCTCATCAGCGGTCAGAGTATGAATTTCTGTATCCAAACTGGACGATTTATCTTTTCTCTTTCTTTTAACTGGAACCGACTCTTCAGAATCGGCCCTCCTTTTGCCTGAAGAAGTATCGCCCTGGTCAGGGGGCACTCACTCTGGTTTGGTCTGAAATGAACTGGGCTGGCCATCCAGGTCAGCGGACTTCTCGGACTCCCTTTCTCTCAGTCTACCTACTCTCTTATCCAGGGTAGCTTTGGGAAAACTTTTACAAATTTGGCAGTCTGAATCGAGGTGGTCAAACCTCAGACAATAAACACAGGTGGTGTGGGGATCAGCCTTAGCAAAGGCTTCCCCACACACACTGCAGTGTTGAAACCTAGTGGGCCCAGTTTTTTTCTTGAGTTTCTCAGACATGGCCAATCCTATCCAAAACTTACCCTTTTTTCAGCAATCCGCCAAGCAAGACTCCCCTATTGGTTCCTGACAGTGTTACGGGTCTTGGAAAAAAAAAAACATAATAAAATCCATTTTTTTTTAGAACCGATACGGACTGGTTACCAAACTCTAAGTAAATTTACAAACTTTTTTAAACTAAACTGATCGGTTCAGCCGAACCGATCCGAAATTTACAAGTTCCACACAGAAACTAAATGTAAAACCTATCTAGTACTCACGGTACCACAGACAGAGACTTAAACCAACAGATTCAGTAGCAGAAATTTGGTAGAAACCGAGGGAAAAATTACACTTTAACCGGCCTTTTTGAACCGAGCAAAGGAGAAATCTCCGGAGCGACTGTTCAGTGAGGCGGAGTAAAGAATCTGACGGTTGGAGTTTAAACAACAGCAGACAAGGGCTTCAACTGAGCTCGCGGTGAACATTCCATGCTGGCCATGGAAAGTTTAACTCTTTGTTCTCCGGGGCAGTTGAAAGGCAGGACCTAACTGCAATAGTCAGAATACAGCAAGACTTGATGGTGTTTGAAAAACAGTAGTACTCCTAGCCCCTCTGATATGGATTTTATAAAGAACAAGTTATAAGATATGCATATTAATATAGTTGATTTAAAGCAAAAAGCAGGTTCAGACAGAGAAAAACAGATGTGCTGGAAGAGCGGCTCTGCATAATGGAGGAGCATATGGTGGCTATGCTAGAAGAAACAATTTGCAGGGTAGAAGATAAGAATGAACAAAGCTGGTCAAAAATAGAATACCTAGGAGCCAAAGTAGACGATTTAGAAAATAAAAGTAGGAGCAACAATTTACATTTAGGTGGTGTCCCAGAGCGTACAAAGAGACGTGACATGGACGGTTAAGTTTTACAGGACTTCATACCCTCCGTTCTTAACTATAACTGGCAATGGCCCCTGGATATTGAAAGAGCACATAGGTCATTAACAGCGATGCCCAAACAGGGCCAAAAACCAAGGCCTATTATAGTACGTTTCTTGAGATTTAATGTCTAAGAGGAGATCCTGAATGTTGCAAAACAGAGGAAAGCTCTTTATTGGGGGAATGAGCATATATTTATTTTCAGGACTACACGGCAGATGTTGCAGAAAAGCAAAAGGATTACAATGACATTCGTTTTGTTTTACAAATCCTCAAAGTGCCTTATTACATTAAATATCCTGCTATTCTGGTACTGTCTAAAGGGGGAGGGTCACATAGTTTTAAACTCCCTGAAGAGAAACATAGAAACATAGACTTGGACGGCAGATGAGGACCGCTTGGCCCACCTAATCTGCCCATTTCCCTACCTGCAGGATAAGCTGCAGATCCTAGTAAACCAACAGCCTATTTCTTCCTATCCCCCACAAGAATTGCCTTATGTCTGTCCTATACATTCTTGAATTCTCCCACAGTTTTAGACCCCACAACCTCCTCGGGAAGGCTGTTCCATGTGTCCACCACCCTATCTGTGAAAAAATACTTCCTCACATTGCCCCTGAGCAGTCCCCTCTCTATCTTCATATTGTGCCCCCTTGTTCTTGCACATCTCTTGTTCTGAAAGATGCTACCCTCCTGGACTTTGTTGACTGCACTGAGGTACTTAAAAGTTTCTATCATGTCCCCCCTTCCTCCTTTCCTCAAGGGTATACATATTAAGCTCCATTAGTCTCTCCTCGTATGGCTTTTCTTGCAGACCCTGCACCATTTTAGTTGTCCTCCTCTGGACTGCCTCCATCCTGTCTATGTCCTTGTGGAGATAGGGTCTTCAGATCTGGACGCAGTACTCCAGATGGGGTCTCACCACCTGTCTATACAGAGGGATACCAACTTCCTGTTTTCTGCTGGTGATGCCTCTTCCGATACATCCCAGTATCCCCCAGCCCGCCCTACTGCCTTCTCACATTGCTTGCTAACCTTAAGGTCATCTGATATGATTACCCCCAGGTCCCTTTCCATTTTTGTTGTTGTTACTACCTCCCCCCACATTGTGTAATCTTCCCCTTGGTTTTTGTTTCCCAGGTGCATTATTTTGCACTTCGTTACATTGCATCCTAGTGGCCATACTTCTAACCATTCCTCCAACCTTGCCAAATTCCTTCTCATGCTTTCCACACCTCCTTGTGTATCAACCCTGTTGTAGATCTTTGTGTCATCTGCAAAGAGGCATACTTTTCTTTCCAGTCCCTCTGCAATGTCACTTATAAAGACATTAAAAAGGACTGGACCCAATACTGAACCCTGCGGTACCCCACTAGTAACCCCTCTTTCTTCAAAGTGGACTCCATTTACAATTACCTTCTGTGCCCTGTTGTCCAGCCAAAGTTTTACCCAGGCTACCACCTTGGGACCCACTCCCAGACTGGTTAATTTGATTATTAATCTTTTGTGTGGGACTGTGTCAGATGCCTTGCTAAAGTCTAGGTAGGCCATGTCCACAGCCCCTCCTGGTCTATTACTTTGGTCACCCAGTCAAAGTAATCAATTAGATTTGTCTGACATGACCTTCCCACTGTGAACCCATGCTGCCTTGGGTCCTGTGCCCCACTGGCCTCTAAGTACTCAACAATTCTTTTCTTCAGAAGTAATTCCATCACTTTCCCTACCACAGAGGTCAAACTGACAGGTCTGTAGTTTCCTGCCTCTGTCTTGGTCTCACTTTTGTGAAGGGGAATCACATCCATCTTCCTCCAGTCCTCAGGTACCACACCATCCTCCCATGATTTGTTAAAAAGGGTAGTCAGTGGTTTCACTAGTTCTCCCCTTAATTCTTTTAGAATTCTGGGGTGAATTCCATCAGGCCCCATTGCTTTGTCCACCTTCAGTTTTAGGAGTTCTTTCAGAACCCTTTCTTCTGTGAAAAGACTGGGATCAACCTCCCATCCAGAGTGCTGGAGAATGGAGTTATCCTACGGAAGTTCTTAAAAGAAATGATTTTGAGTCCTCCATCATCTCATGGATACAAACTTGATATGCATGTCCTAGGGTGTGTATAATTATAAATGGCCTCAGGTCCTCACCTTTTTTGTTTACAAAGAGGTACTATGCAGAGATGCCTACTCTCTCCACTTCTCGTTATCCTAGCAATAGAGCTGCTTATCAAAATAATAACACAGTCTAGTCATACCATGGAATTAAAACAGGGAAATATGTTAAAGTACTGGCTTTTGCAAATGATATCTTTCTGACCCTCTCCCAACCATCCTCTTCTTTATTAAATGTTAAGGAGTTATTAAAGAGTTTTGGAGAATTATCAGGCCTGTATGTTAATTGGTACAAAACTGAATGTTTAATGATTTCAGAGTCACCCACAGAAAGAAACAAAGTGGATGCATTATTTTTTTATTTTATTTAGTTTTTGTTTACTGGATAAGTGCACTAGCCAACATAATGACTATTTTCAGGCACGACCTGGGAGAGTACTACATAATGAACAAGTACAAGTACATTTCAACAAGGTGAGGAGCAAACAAATACACTTTTCAAGGAAGAGAGCAGTGTCCATAGATGCAAGAACCGTAAAGGCAAAATACAACATAACAGAAGGAGTGGGCAGCATTACAGATTCTCTAGTAGTGAAAATATTTTACAAATGGTAAAAATATAGGGAACTGAAACATAACAATAAACAACAGTAAGCAAGAAGCAAAACAAGTAGCAAATGTTGTAGGGATAAAACATAAGACTATACAAGCAAAATATAGGAACAGGAGAAAACGGCTGTCTGATCTAATTCTGCAATAAAATCTAAAAGATAAAGAAGAGGAGGAGGAGGGCAGGAAGGAGACAGTATGGTAACATAGGGAGAAGTAGGTAAGGCAAGGAAGGTAGAGTAGTAATATAGTGATTAGGAGTAGGGGAGGATATATACAGAAGGAAAGGTGAGAAGATAGAAGGCCAGGCAAGAGAAAGGCAGGACAGAGGGAGAGTGGTTAAAAGGAGCTAGAGTGGAGATACGGGAGGGGTGAGAGGGTTAGAGGGAGAAGGAAAGGTCTTACCAGACAGGTAAGCCTACAAGACCTTGGAAAATAGGTAAAGACATGTGCAGAGATAGGAAAAGGATAAGAGGGCATTGAGGCAGACAAGTATAGCAAACTATTAGGTAGGGTCAAAACAAGTGCATGGCCCACTGATGGTCTAACCTATTTGGGGATTTTTTTTTTCACTCTCTAAGGAAAATTTTAGATCATAACATGATTAGGTTAATTCAGGAACTTAAATCGGAGATAGACAGATAGTCAAAAGTCCATTTATCATTATGGGGGAAATTAACTCACTAAAAATGGTCTTTGCTCCGAGGTTGTTTTATTTCATGAACAATTATTCAGAAAACATTCCTGTTATGGTTTGATAAAACTGAAAGAATTGTCTCCTCGTTTGTGTGGAATGGAAAACCTCCCAGACTTTCCAGACTTAAACTTAGAGCTCCAGTACCTAAACAGAGCCTAGCTTTACCATGGTGGCAAGGATATGTCTAGGCATATAAGCTCAAGCAGGCATCCACTTGGTTTCTTTGAAATGGCAAAGATGATATGTCTCTGTGGATCAAGACAGAAAAGTAATTAGCATCCCCTCTAAACTTGTCTGACCTTTCTTTGTCAGCACTCCCTCCCACCTTACAAATCATCCAGTGCTTCAAATCTCAATTCTAGTCTGTGAAAAGTTGTATAGCCTTAAAAAAAGATGGAGTTGGTACCCCTAAAACATATATCCACATTGGAAAACACCTCAGTTACTCCCAACAATAAACGGTTAAATGACACAGGTTAGAAAAGTAAAGGTATTAGAGTTTTGGGAGATTTACTAAACACAAACAATAGATTATCTTCCTTTGAAAATCTTAGGAATAAATTCCAGCTGAATGAGTGATTTTTGTATATACCTACATTTAAAGAAGCTTCCTAGTTAATAAATTCTTAGACCACAACCACCTACTCCCCTCTAATATGGAATGGGAAATGTTGTTAAAGTTGGCTTACCTTCCTAAGGGGTTTAGTTTAATTTACGAACTGTTAAATGAAACAGGCAATTCTCTGACAAAACATGCTAGACTTAAATGGCAGGAAGATCTAGGGCAAGAAATACCAATTTCAGTTTGGAATAAGGGATGGACAATTGCATCTAAATCATTCAGGGAAGCACAGGGGAGATTAATACAGTTTAGAATTTTACATAATTACTATTACTCCCCCAGACGACTGTTTATTTTAAGATTAACTGACAGTGATCGCTGTGGGAGATGTGGGATGCCAGATGCAGGACTAACACACTTGCTTTGGTTCTGTACAGGGTATTAGATTGGTGGAAGCAAATCCGTGCCCTATGCCAAACAGTACTAGGTATCCCTATACCCCTCTCTCCATTGATATTTATTATTGGGGATACTAGTATGCTTAAAGATATACCAACGTTAAAGAAAATATGGGTCATATCAGTAGCATTATCCTTTAAAAGGTTTGTCCTCAAAAGCTGGAAGGAATTATCTGTCCCTTCTTTACAACAATGCATGTCTTCTTTTTTTTTTTTTAGTTTTTATTGACTGGGTAAGTGCACTAGACCAGTCCTTCCTATTTTCAGGCACGACCCGGGGGAAGGGGATACAGATGAATGCCAACTGACCTTGAACCAGATGAAGTTGTGGTATTTTTAGTGATGGAATCTTTGGAAGGGGCTGCAAATAATGAAAGGATTTGCTATTCAACGACAGATAAAAATGATGTTTTTATAGATATCTGGGGTACATTCCGATCCTACTGCTCTATAGATAATATGTAAAAGTAAAGAAACTTTGAAATTTTATTTTTACTAATTATTTTTAATTTTATTTTTAAGTGGTCAATACATGAAGAGGTTATCACTTATGTTAGACAATTTGTGGTTTTAACTCTATTAGTAAAGTTTCATAGGGTTATATACAAGACTTTTATCAATTTATAAAATAGCACATATGTGTTGTAATGGACGTGGAATTTATTATAACATGTTGTGGTTTATCATTATGTAATTCTGTACAAAGGTATTGTATTGGAAAAAAAGTTTAATAAATGTTAAATTGAAAAAGATTAAAAAATAAAAATACGGGTAGATGCAAAAAAGTATGGGGGCCAGCTCACAGCCCTATCTCACCCCTCTGTTGAGAAGTTTTAAGAGAGTTGTCCCTTAGTTGTAGTTCTAATTTGGACCCAAGTTTGAGAATAAAGCTCTCTGATGCTATTAAGATTCAAGTCGATTCCTCATTTTAACATTAATTTACATAATGAAAGGAGCTCCAGGCCCATACCTTATTCCTGCCGAGGTCTTTCCATCATATCCTCAGAACTGGAATAATCTTTTGTGGCCTTCTTCAATAAATGTGTTTAGAAAGATTTACACGAAATTCATGGAGAGGGTCCAATGATGATGCCTATTGTTCAAAAGGGTGACAGAAAAACCCCTTAAATGTATGAACCCATCAGTCTTACAAACATTGCAGCAAAGGTTTTTACAAATATTCTTCTAACAAGACTTTCGGATTACCTGAATAGGCAGACTGAGTCTTACAAACATTGCAGCAAAGGTTTTTACAAACATTCTTCTAACAAGACTTTCGGATTACTTGAATAGGCAGACTGAGTGGGCCAAGCGGTCCTTATCTGCCATAAAAGTCTATGTTTCTATTAACTCAAATGCTCAGGAGAGTATCTCAGAATTTCAAGTTCAGTTTAGAACTGGCTACAGTACATCTGATAATGGTTTTGTTACGGTTCTCTTAATTGAGAAATACGTCTCTTTAAATGAAACAGAAATTGTACGCTGCATTTATTGATTTTAGTTCCGCATTTGATACTGTCGACAGAAGTGTATTTTCAATGAGTAAATGGCCATATATACCTCTTTTCTAGGAGTCAGCGAGAAGTCTGCTCTGTGTTTTCTACTTCAAATAAAAATACTGTCACCAGTGTTCTTACTATAGACTATACAGGAAACATGGTGGATCCAGTAATCTGATGAAATATATGTATCAGTCTCATTGACGGTTCAACCACTAGCAACCATCAATAAAAAAGATTATGAATCATTTTTTTTCAATAGCCTGCAGCATTTTGTTCCATTGTTTTATGTGGAACAATTTTCTTTTTTTCAGAAATAATTTATATTTTTTTCTTTTCATTATTAAATATTCTATACCTGCTTCTCTCATTTGACAGTTCGTTTTTACTAATATTTTGTCAATGCTGCATTTTCCCTTTAATGATATTTATTAAACCACATGACCATAAATCTACCCTCTTTAAATTCCAGAGGCCTTATATTCAGAAGTTTCTGTGGGTGCTATCCCGTTTGCCTACACAAACCAGGTTTTGCGCTGGAGCCCGATATTTAAAGGACTCCGTTGTACTGGCAAACGGGTAGCACCTATGCAAACCAAATGGGGTGGTATGCAAATAATGGGGCAGAGACAGGAATATTGGCGCATGCCAATATTCAGCAGATTTGCATGGCATAAGAGGGTTTATGCACTCCTTTTGCGTCATGCAAATACCACCAATGAAAACCTCCTCCTATTCCATGCAACCCTAGTGGCTGCCCAAGGTGATTCAGCCCACCAACCAGATGGCCGCTGGGTGAGCATCCCCACCTGTGTGGTTCATTGCCACCCCTGATCCCCAGCTCTGACATTAAAATAACATTTCCTGGTGTCAGTGCTCCCCCCTTCCTCTGATCACCAGCCCTGTATTAATAATAAACTTTCCTAGTGCCAGTGGTCCCCTCCATTCCTCCAGTCCCAGCTCCATTATAGAAATAAAAAACCCTGGTGCAAGTGGTCCACTCCCTCCCTCTGACCCCATCCCTGTAGTAATCAGTAAAATCCCTGGTGCTAGTGGTCTCCCCCTTCCTCCTATCCCAGCTCCAATATAAAAACTATTTTCCTTGGTGGCAGTGTCCACCCTCCCCCTCATCACCAGCCCAGAAGTAAAAACAACCCCTCCTTGGTGTCCACTGTTCCCCCGTGGTAGCGGGCACCCCCCATCACGCACCTGATTGGTATCTGTAGTGCCACAGGTGCATATGGTTACTGGCACAGCCCTCCTCACACCTTCTCAGCTGGGCATCATATGTCCAGGCTGGGAGTGTGCCTCTTATTCATATGACAGAGTAACATGCCCTGTAATATAAATAAGAGGCACATTCCCTGACTGAATGTATAGCAGTTGACCAAGGAGGTGTGAGGAGGGATGTGCCAGTTCTATGTATGCACCCGCAGCACCACAGATACTGATCAGGTGAGTGGGGGGGTCCCAGTGCCACAGGGAGAACACTGAATGCCAGGGAAGGGTTGTTTTTACTTCTAGACTGGCGATTGGTTGGGGGACCACTACCACCAGGAATAATAATTTTTACATTGAGCTGGGGATCAAAGGGAGGGAAGACCACTGGCACCAGGGAATTTTATTATTAATACGGGGCTGGGATCAGAGGGAGGGAGAGAAGGGACCACTAGCACCAAGGATAGCTACAGCTATCATGGATGGTGGGGGTGGTGGTGCCGTGCTACCTACCTCTGATACCTATGCAAATGGGCCCATAATGGGCATACAAATGATCCCTTAGCACCTTGCATGCCCAATGGGCTCATGTGCATAGGCATCTTTGTTTGACAGTGCTCTGGTGCTACCAACTCCTGAGGCCAACTTTGGGATCCATGTTAGGGCGGTGCTGCATCAACATGGCCCTGTATTCCGTCAGGTAGCACTCGACTGAACACAGCATCCTGGGACCTCTGGGCAATTGCAAAATGCAGCATAAACATTGCACCACGCTTAGCGCCTTTCTGAATGTGGGGCCCCAGATCTCATACAAGTGAGCTCTTAGTGCTGTAAAACCTTCTATTAGTTTACTGTTTATAGACATGGAAAACCCAATGTTTGCAAGTTGAATATGAATGGTTCAACAAAATCTGAAGACAGTTCCCTTATTATCTGTTCTAAATCAACATCGCACTCAACCTTTGCTGTGCCGTGGACTGGTATCTGTCCAGATTTCCTATACAGTCTAATTCTGTTGGCAATCTATTATTCCTAAATTCCATGAAAGATAAAGGGGAAGATTCAAAGGAGTCACCACAAGACTCTTTCCCTCCTTTCCTCAACAGCAAGGGTGTAGGCAGGCATACTCCAAGTACTCCATGGTGTGCACTTTTATTTAAGGGGGTAGCAAATAGGCTCCGAACTGCTTCCTTTTCCCATGAAAACTAACAAAGAAAATGATGAAACGTTCTGTAATTTTATTCATAAGAGTCAAAACTAGAAGGACTGGTCACTAATATTATCTTTGCATCCCAAGGACAATATAACTTTACAGGCTCTGGGCTGGTATGTGGGTGTCTTAAGGAACAATGCATGGCATTTGTATTTACCCATGCATGGCAATAACCATTGTCATGAGATACCAAAGCTGTATTTATTGTGCCAAATGAGGCAACAAACACGGTCCTGGTGTACATTTGAATATTGTCTGGCTACACCCCTGCTCAACAGAATAGGAAGATGATCACTTTCACTTTAGGTTAGAACTATACAACAGTATCAGACATCCATAAACCATTCCACAACAAAAGATTCAACATTGAGACTCCTGGTATGCCCAGAAACTGTTGGGCTCCCTTCTAGATCCCTGGGCAATCTGCCATTTAAGGAGCAAAATTATATTCACACATTAAATCAGTTTCAGTTTATTGAAAAAAAAAATTAAAATCACATGATTTGTCACTTTTATGACAAGAAAAAAGAAAACAAAGACATAGCCAGCATTTGACAAATTTCATTAATATATTCATTATTCTGTTGCCAAATTGTGCAACAGCAAATGAAGCAGTTGCAAAGCTCCTGTTTTTTTAGATGTAGGACTGGTTTTAGTTTGGAGCTCTTTGTTTTTACAAATTTTATTTTATTTTACGCAAACTCTACTTGTTGCAACCCCTCACCGTTACCCTTGCCCCTGATATTCTGGTCATCTCCGAAACATGGCTTACTCCCAAAGATTCTGACAGCAGTGTCTCCTTACCTAGTTATTCCCTTGCCCACCAAGACTGGCTCAGTAGAGGTCACGGGGTGGCAATGTATGTATCCTCTTTGTTGTAATTCACACCGGTCCTGTCTTCCTCCTTATCAGATGCGTATGAATTTCTCCTTGTCAAACTCCCACTCCCTTTTACCCGTTTTTTTAGGTGCAGGACTGGTTTTTGTTCGGAACTCTTTATTTGAGAACTCGCTCCTCATAGGAGCTATTTTGTTGAGTTTAAACTTGTTATTATATGTTGGGCCAGGTATGATAAGGAACATTAAATCTCACAGCTCTCAGGGACTGTTTATAATACATTTTGCATTTAGACATAAGCGATATTACAGTACTTACATAGCCTTAGATAAAACTATCACAGGAACGTGAAAGTACCAGTTAATTGTTGGGTTCTGTGTGACTTTTTGTTTTATGAACAGATCAATTAGACTACTGGCATAGCTTCTCACTAAATTGGAATTAGAACGTGGCTGCTTAGTTATTTCTTACAGATATAAGCTGAATTCATATTTTTCTGTCATATGCAGAATATCAGTTTTACTATTAACCTGTGTGAAGTTTAGCATTCCCTCACCAAACAATGCACTACAGTTTCATACTGATAGGGCAGAGTTTAACAGAGGCATAAAGAAAGGTGTTTCTGCTTAGCCAATTTTTGCATAAGCACTTCATTTTGGAGCTTCTGAGCCCCACTACACATAGTCTTCCTTATTTAACCAATATATTGCTGAAGCAATGAGAATAAGTGGGTTTCTTGGGCAGAATATTTCATATAAACAGCATTCTGATTAATTGCACCCCCCCCCCAAAAAAAATTACACCTAGCTCTGGAAGCTAGAGTTACGCAATTTTAGCATAGGTATTACAGCTTCATAACACCACCTCATGTGGGTCAAATTAAACTTATTAATTGCACCAATCAACAATAGACTCACCCATAAGATTCTCTCCACCCTTGGTCAGGGATTGTAATCTTGTTGATCTGATCTCTTGAATCAAGTATTAAAAACAAACTCAAGCTAACAAGCAAACAACTGGACATGACAAATTAAAAATTAGACATTCTGCGTACAGCAGGAAAGTCATAAATTTTACAGAATGTGTTATGTTCTCACTTAAACCAAAGGAACTGTGATCGTGGCAGGAAAGGGCTCTTGCGTCCTCTGCCCACTCCATTGATCACTCACCATCAGAAGAACACCAAGGGAAGCTCAGAAAGAGGAGCGTGAATCTCTGAAAAGGCTCCTCAACAAGAACCAATCAGGGATACAGTCACACCTCCAGCAGGTGCATTAACCAACTGCAGGAGCAGCAGGGGAAACCATTAGACAGGGCTATTTAACAGCCCAGCCACTGGACCACTACACAGAGGAGTAGTAATCGTGGCGGGAAAGGGCTCTCACACCCTCCGTCCATGCCACTGATCACTTCCCACCAGAAGGACAATGAGGGAAGCTAGGAAAGTGGAGCTTGAAGTTCTGAGAAGGCTCCCCAACAGGAACCAATCAGGGATGAAGCTGTGCCTCCAGCAGGTGCAACAACCAATTGCAGGAGCAGCAGGGGAAACCAGGAAGCAGGCAGGGCTTCATAATAGCCCAGCCACTGGACCACTACACAAAGGAGCAATGATCTTGGTGGGAAAGGGCTCTTGCACCCCCTGCCTGCTTCACTAATCACTCACCACTAGAAGGACACTGGGGGATGCTCAGAAAGTGCAGCTTGAAACTCCGAGAAGTCTCCCCAACAGGAACCAATCAGGGATGAGGCCATGCCTCCATCAGGCACAACAACCATTCAGTGCTTTTGGGATTTGAACTGTTTTTGACTGCAAATCTGTTCTGTGTGGTTACACATGAAGCTGAAGGAACAGATTTAGCCTTGTGGGAGGAAGGCTGGGGGAAGGGTGCCTATCCAGGAGCCATTTTAAGCTATTTATTTCAGTTTAGATTTGTAACCTGAATGGGGATGGACTTCAAGACAGGGTTTGTTCCTGCTATTTGAGGGAAGAGAAACTAAAAAGGGAAGTATTTGTTCCTGCTGTTTTGATTTTATTGTCTTAGCTTGTACTGGGTGGGGGTATGTGTCTGGGGGTTTATTCAGTGCTGTTTGGGATTTGAACTGTTTTTGGCTGCAAATCTGTGAGGGATAAGGGCTAGGAGCTCTGGTGGAAGGGGTTGAACTGACAGACTCTCATGAGAATTGGAGAAGGCCCTAAACCCACCCTCCCCTTGGATACTCCAGATATACTGGGGAGTTGCTGCTCTGCCACTGGTAGATACTACATTACTGGTAGTTTACTATTGGTGGATAGCATGGCCAGGTGCAGTCACTAAGGTTCCCAGCTCATCAGGTAAGACGGTGGGTGCCTGGGAGTGTATCCAGGCAGGAGAAACCTGTTAGTCAGAAGAGGGGTGCACTGTAGACTAGGAAGAGGTACACTTGCAGGTCTAAATAATAAAGGAGGCTTTATGGACAATATTAACCATTGTTGGTATACAAGGGCTATAGCAACATAGAAGTAGTAAATGGAGCAGTAGAGGGAGGGACACACTAGGGGTGGAAGAGCTATAATGGGGTGGTGGGAGATATGGGGCAGTGGGAAATAAGAGGGGGCATCATGGGTAGACTAGTGGTCTGCAGTGGGTGTGGGAGAGCTGTTTGGATGAACACATTATGAAGACTAGGAGGGTGTCCCATCTGCCACAGGCTAAGGAGTCTGAAGGAAAGAGTGCAGTGGCTTGGTGGAGAATTGGACAGGGTGTGGGTAGGGGGTGTGGGAATGGGGGCAGAAGGGCCTCTCCCAAGGAGTAACATGAGGGCATATCAGGGAAGAACATCAGGTTGGGGGAAGGGACGGGGGGGTGACGGCCCACATCAGACAAGAGGTCAAGCTTCAGAAGCAGGTCACAGGACAGGGGCAAGGAGCCAGTGCACAGCAATATAGGGGTAGCAGGTATGTGGTGCTGGCAACAATGGTGGAGGGGTAAGGGAGCTCCAGGAGGGGGATGCAGGGAGAAAGGTAAAGGAGTGCACAGGGGTCAGACATTTGGAGGAGGGTAGCAGGGGGTGGGGGAGGGGCATGACTGAAAAGGAAGGCATTGGCGGCAGGGGTGAAGGGCAGTGCTGATAGGTCAGACAAGGGGAGCATGGCAAAAGGCGGGCAGGGGCTGATAGAGGAAGGGGGAGGTGGATGATAGTGTGGGACCATGGGGGATGGGGATGACAGGTTGAGGGGGAAGGTTGGGGACTCGTAGGGAAGAAGCATAGAGACATAAATGGGCAAGGAAGGGCAGACTCTAGTAATAGATAAAGAAGCAAATAGAGGAGAGGAGGAACAGGGCATGAAGAGGGAGGTATACTAGTGTTGGGGGACGCCATACTGAAAGGGATCAGATGGGTAAGTAAAGAGGAAAGACATAAGTTTCATATGGGTCAAGTCTATTCCTGGGTTGACAGCAGGCAGGGTGCGGCAGTCCATTCTCAAGTGCACAGGGAGGGGATGGAAGAAACTGCATGTTGTGGTGCACGTGGGTATGAATGACCTGGCAGTGAGATGGTGGATATAGTAAAGGAGAGGTTCGAGGAAGGCTGTGTGAGGAAGTGAGGAAATCAGTGACCTTCTCAGAGGTGCTCCCAGTACCCTGTGCACATACAGGGAGGAAGGGAAGGATAGGGGAGTTCAACACCTGGCTGCAGGAATGGTGTCTTACCAAGGAGTATGGGTTAGTAGGTGGCTGGGACAGAACCTGCAACAATAATGATCCATACACAGGGGATGAGCTACATTTGAACAGGGAGGGAAAGGGAGTATTAAAGCAGGGCACAGTGGGGTACACAGCAACAAGGGTAGATTTAAACTAGGAAGGGGGGATGGCAAGTAGACAGCTGGAAGGCAGGGTTTCCAGAGAGGGGAGCCAGACGTGCTTACCCCCCCCAAGCTATAGGGGAGGGCATCAGGGTAGGGACAAAAGGGTGGGGAAGGGAAAGAAACAGGTTGGAGGGTGCTGTCACTGAACACAAGGAACCTAGGAAACAAATCAGTCAAGTTACAGGCTCTCTTGGCAGTGGGGAAGGTGGACATTGCGGCCATAACAGAAACTTGGGCCACCCAGTACCAGGACTGTGATATGGTCATCCCAGGGTATAGGATATTCAGAAAGGACAGGGCAAACACAAAAGGTGGAGGGGTGGTGATCTATGTATGGGAGAGAATAAGATGCATAAGGAAGAGGGAGAGGAAGGCAGGACAGTGGCCCTATGGATGCAGTTTCAGGACTCAAAGAAAAGGGTACTGAGAATGGGAGTAGTCTATAGGGCACCAACTCAAGGGGAAGTGCTGGACAGAGAGTTGGCAGAACAAATTAGGAGGATTTTCAAGAAAGGAAATATGGCAGTGGTGGGGGACTTCAACCTACCTGGGGTGGACTGGAGCACACCAACCACCACAAGTGCAAGGGAATAGGTCATATTGGGGGCATTTCAGAATAGCTTCCTGGTGCAGTTGGCACATGAGCCAACTAGGTTGGAAAGGACTCTGGACCTTGTACTATCAAACAGAGAGGTTGTAAGGGACCTGGAGGTGGAAAACTCTCAGTCTGGGAGTGATCACCACTCAGTGTGGTTCACGCTCAGAATGCGAATCGAACTGAAGGTACACATACCAGGGTGATTGATTTTAGGGGGGCAGACTTTAACAAGATGGAGGAAATTCTGATGAATCATCTGGAGGGAATCCAACCAACCAACCATGGATGCCAATCAGCAGTGGGATATTATTAAAGCAGGGCTGGCAGAGGCTACTGGGATATGTACTAGGGCACAAAGTAAGAAGGGAAGGACAAAGAAGTCCAGTTGGCTGACAGTGGAGGGGGTGCGGGCCAAGAGGAAAGCTTTTCAGAGATTCAAGAGATCAGGTAGTGGGGATGACAGAGAGGAGTATACGAAGAAGTCCAGGGAGGTTACCAGACTAGTCAGAGCTATCAAGGCATCCAGAGAGCTGAAGTTGGCACAGGGCATTAAGGGCAGAGAGAGAAGGACTTCTTCAGACACATTAATGAGAGAAGGAAGAACAAGGACCAGATAGTGAGAATTAAAAAGGACAGTGAGTGGGTAGAGAAGGGGGAGGAGAAGGCAGAGGCACTCATTGAGTACTTCTGCTCTGCATTCACAGAAGAGAGGGGGAACAGATGCCTCGTGGAAGTGGTGGGGTGGGCAGGGGGAGGGAATGACAGATGCAGAAATTACAGAGGAGAGAGTACTGGAAGGACTGAGGGCACTGCGGGTGGACAAGGCACCGGGTCCTGATGGCATTCCCCTTGGGGTACTCAAGGAACTGGCAGGGTGCCTGGCAGGACCACTGGCTGACCTGTTCAATACCTCTGTGGACACCGGATGCATGCCACAGGATTGGAGGTTGGCTCATGTGGTGCCCATTCACAAAGATGGCCCAAAGAATGATCCAGGTAACTACAGACCAGTGAGACTCACATCAATTGTGGAAAAGCTCATGGAGCCAATCCTTAAAGAGAGGCTGGTGACATTTATGGAGGACAATGGTCTCCAAGATGACTGACAACACAGGTTTGTCTTGGGTAGATCCTGCCAGACAAACCTGATTGAGTACTATGATTGGGTGACCAGGGAACTGGACAAGGGCCATGCAGTGGATGTCCTGTACTTAGACTTCAGCAAGGCCTTCAATTTCGTGCCACATAGGAGGCTGGGGGAAGCTGGAATATGTAGGGGTGGGTACTAAGATGGTCAAATGGATCACTAACTGGCTGAAGGGCAGGCAGCAAAGGGTGGTGGTGGAGGGGAAACTCTCATCGCCAAGAGCAGTAACAAGTGGGGTGCCACAGGGATCAGTACTGGAACCAGTGCTGTTTGGGATATTCATAGCAGATATCTCACATGGGACCCACAGTGAGATCAGTCTGTTCGCAGACAATACCAAGATGGGAGCTGTGTTGGACAACATCAAGGGGTGGATCGAAGGGGACTGCAGGAAGACCTGACAAAACTACAGGAGTGGTCGGAAACATGGCAGATGGGGTTTAATGCCAAGAACTTCAAAGTGATGCACTTCGGAGCCAAGAACCAGAGGAGGAGCTATCAGCTGGGAGAGGTACAGTTGGGGAGCACAGAGGAGGAGGAAAAGGACCTGGGGGTGATTATAATGAGGAATATGAACAACTCGGCTCAGTGCAGGAAGGCAACAGCGAAAGCCAACAACATGCTGGGCTGTATAGCGAGGTGAATCTCCTCTAGAAGTAGTGAGGTGATCCTTCCCCTGTACAGATCACTGGTCAGGCCACACCTGGAATACTGTGTGCAGTACTGGCACCCATTCCTGAAAAAAGGCATTGGAGGGGGTGCAGCGCAGAGCAACAATGATGATCCAGGGTTTGGAGGGGAAATCCTACCAGGAAAGATTGAACATTCTTAACATGTATTCCCTGGAGGAAAGAAGGGATATGAGAGATATGATCGAGACATTTAAGTACCTGAAGGGGATAAACAAGACTAATACAGGAGAGAGATTCTGGATCAGAAGAGGGAGGGATACAAGAGGGCATCAACTGAGGCTGGGGGGGGGATTCAGCAGAGAAATCGGGAGACATTTTTTCACTGAACGGGTGGTGAGGCAAGTGGAACACTCTACCTGAGGACATGGTTTCTTTAGGATGGTGGGCTGTTTCAAAAGGGATGAGACAGAGTGAGGGGGTGACTGTGGGGGAGGAAGGGGGCAGCTGCAAGTTAAGGGTTAGCTGCACAATCGAGCAGACTTGATAGACTGTGAGGTCTGTTTCTGCTGGCATTTTTGTATATTCGTAACCAATCGCAGGAGCAGCAGGGGAAACCAGGAAGCAGGCAGGACTATATAACAGCCTGGCCACCAGACCACTGCACAAAGGAGCTGTGATCGCAGCAGGAAAGGGCTCTCACACCCTCTGTCCACTCCACTGATCACTTACCAGCAGAAGGACACCAGGGGGAACTTGGAAACAGGAGCTTGAAGCTCTGAGAAGGCTCCCCAACAGGAACCAATCAGGGACAAAGCCACACCTCCAGCAGATGCAACAACCAATCGCAGGAGCAGCAGAAGCCTGCTAAAGGGCTAGTCCACCGAGTGCGCACCCCATGCTGCAGCCCCCCCTCATGCATGGGACCCATTTGAAAAGGACAATAGAGCATGCCCACTGAAGTCAACCCAACAAAGCAGTCAGCAGCTGGACAATCTGCACCTCAGCAATAAGTGAGTGAGTAAAGGAGTAGAACAGGTGTCTGGGTCAACAGACATCTGCAGGAGGTAACAGGAAGCCAGGAGATCTTACCTGACAACTATGGTAGGAGTTCTGTTAAACTCTTGTTGTAGCTCACACACTGAAAGAGAGTGAGGAGAGTTAGGGTTATGCAAAGATTTGAGAATAGGTGAACACCCCATCTAGGGTAGGGATAAAAAAGGGTTTAAAGAAAACAAAACAAAAACAGGCAGAGTAGAAATTAGATATGTTGGGAGTGGTGCAGTGCAGTGACTGTGGGGCGGCAGTTTGCAGGGGGACCTTCTGGAGACTGCAGTGCTGCCCCATCTGCCTGCACCTCTTTGGGCTGAGAGAGGAGGTTTCTAGATTCCAGGTTGAGTTGGCTAGGATTTGGGGGGCCTCTTTCCCCACCCAGGGACCACCAAGTCTGCCACTGCTACTTCATAGCTTGCCAAGGAGGAGCGACTGAACTACAGTGGGCTTGAAAATGATGAGGGTGATGGATAAGAGGCATATCCCCATTTGGTACCACTTCACAATTCCTATGCCACTCTGGTGGGGCAGGACTGTCCCATGGAGGCCCCCATAGTAGTGACCAGGAAGGATGTGGGGGTTCTCTGTAGTGGAGACTCCAAGGAAAGTGGAAGAAGACACAAAAGGAGGAGGAAGCAACTCCTGGTGGGGGACTTCATTTTGAGGGGGATAGAGTTGGGGACAGGAAGGGAGGGGCACATTGAGGTTAGGTGCCTACTTGGCACCATGGCTCTGAGGGATGGGAAGCAGATCCTGAGGATCGCTAGGACAGCAGCTGGAGAGCTGGATGTCATTGTCCATTGTCCACCTAAGGACTAATGACCTGCACAGGGATGAAGCTAGGATAAGTGCAGGAGGAGTTCAGGGAGTTGGGGAGGGGTGTTACGCAGGTAGCACGCTCAGTGTCCTCTTCTGAGGTATTGCCTCTCTATGACAGGGGGGAGAATAGGGTACTCCATGCCAGGAGCTTCAACTCATGGTTGAAGGAGCAGTGCAGAGAGGTGGGGTTTGGCTACATTGTGGATTGAGGTCTCACCTGGAGGAATAAGGGCATATACCAGGGAAATGGCATGCATCCATCCAGGAGGAGAACCACAGTCCTCAGTGAATGGTTTAAATGTTACATTAGTGAGCATTTAAACTAGATAAGAGGGGTCGCAGAAGAAAGCAGAAACTGCCTCTTCCCTCCACAAGCTGAAGTAGTCAGTAGGGAGAATCCTAAGGGAGAGAAATCCCCAAGGGTACCTAACAACAAGGAAAACAAAATGGTAGAAATGAAGAGAGACTGGAATGAGACCAGCGGGGGTAAGGACAGAAGGCAAAAGGGAAAATGGGGGATTGACAAGCAGGGTGATAGCAGAATCTGGAAGACCATGAGCGCAAATGCTCAAAGTCTGGCAAATAAAACCCAGGACCTAGAGGCATTATGGCAGAGGCTCACCTGGACATTGTCGCCATTGCTGAGTCATGGTGCAATAAGAATCATGAGTGGGATATAACCACACCAGGCTATATTCTGTTCAGGAAGGACAGGGTGGGAAAGAAAGAGGGAAGAGTGGCTCTTTATGTGAGGGATAGCATGAAAAGCAACAGAGATACAGGAAATACAGGGAGGGGAGAAGGTACTGTGGGTCACCCTAGAAACAGGGAATTGGTCCATAATTTACACTGGTGTGATCTACAGGCCTCCAGCATGGGGGGGGGGCAGTTGGATAAGGTTCTGGTGGAAGCCATCCAAAAGATGGCAAATAAGGGGGAGGTGCTTCTGGTTGGGGAATTCAGTCTGCCAGGTGTAGATGGGAGCATCCCAGCTGCAGCTTCAGCTAGGAGCAGGGACATCCTGGATGCTCTGCAGGGGGCATCCCTCAGGCAACTAGTAAAAGAACCCACTTGTGAGGGGGCAGTACTGGCCCTTGTACTCACCAACTGGGACAATGTTGCAAACGTCACAGTGGGTGGCCACCTGGGGACCAGTGATCACAGTACGGTGTGGCTCAATATTCAACATTTTAAGGGACAAATTTGGTATGGACAGTTTACATTTGGTGTTTTTATTAATACAACAACATGGGGATATTGAGATACATCCTGGACTGGTGAAAAAATGATTAATAATAATAAATGAAAATGTACATAGTATAGTGAATAAAATCGACGAGTTTAGATTATGGGCTGTGGCAGAGCAGCCAGATGTATTGCAATTATCAGAGTCCTGGTTAAATAAAGGTATCAAAGATTCAGAGATACAGCTGACTGGATACAGAGTGCAAAGGACAGACAGAGTAAGTAGGGAAGGAGAGGTGTTATTGTACATTAAGGATAGTTTGGGCCCCACAAAAACATTATGGTCTGAAAGCATAGAAGGAATGGACTGATTACTAGTGGACATAATATCAATCAAACTAAAAGTAGGAGTAGTTTATGCTCCACCCCAAACAAAAATAAAGAGTTTTGATACTTTGGTTAATAAGCTAGTAGATATAATAAAAGGAGGGTCGGTGCTGACTGGAGATTTTAATGCAGATTGGGCACAAAGGAAGGGTCAGAAATTGAAAGATAGTTTGGAAGTCATGGGCCTAAATCAAATACAGTACAAGCCACTTAATCGGGACATGCTTAAAGGGGACGTTCGGTTTAAGGGGACGATTACCTAGGCACCAATTAAGTGGCTATTTATCTTAATGGACCTATCTTACCTTTAAAGGGGACATAGCAATCCCTTTAATGGGGACAATTTTGTGGCTAATCGTCTATGCCTTATATCATTAACACCTTTGAAATTGGACACAGTTAACAGCTGCTCTTCTCAATAAAAACAAACTAACTACTAATCACAGTACGCTGTGTCTCTTCTCTCCTGCTGTACACATTTTACCTGACCTGATGGATCCCAAACGAATTGCTCTAACTCTGGCTGACAAAATTAAGGTGACTGAGGTTCTGCAGGAACCGGGAGCATCAATGGCAAAGGTGGCTAAACTTTTTAACATATCAAAAAGCCAGTTGGGTGCATTAGCCTTAAGAAATCAGAACCGTTAGCGGAGTGGCAGACTAACAGCAACCCCAAAAGAAAACACAAACATGACGGCAAAGACTCTGAGGTTGATGATGCCCTTCACCTATGGTTCACAAATGCCATAAGTAAAGGATCAGGCATTTCAGGTCCTGTTCTAAAACAGAAAGCCAGTGAGATAGCACCTCATCTCAATCATGACGATTTTGACGCTACTGATGGGTGGCTGTCTCACTGGAAAGGCAGATGGAATATCATCTGAAAAAAGGAACAGGGAGAATGAATGGATACCGATGAACAATCAGCATCCGAATGGATAAAAACAGTTCTCGCTTCATTAATTGTGGACTATGCACCTGTCAACATCTTCAATGCCGGCGAAACAGGCATTTTTTTTTGTGGCTATCCTGACGGGGCATATCCATAAAGATATGGAGCTTGTGGGTGGGAAAAAGGCAAAAGACAGGGTTTCCTTGCTCTGTTGCGCCAACATGCTTGGGACAGAAAAACTTCCCCTGCTAGTTATTGGAAAGAGCAAGCACCTGCGATGCCTACTGAAAGATATTACAACTCTCTCTGTGCAGTATGTGAGCTCAGCCAATGCATGGATGACAGGTAGCATTTTTACAGACTGGCTAGAGGCTTGGAACAGCAAACTGCATCAGCGAAGAAGAAAAATCATCCTCTCTGTGGATAATTGTAGCGCACACCCTGCTGACCTTAGGGGAATATTTAGTTATATCTCCATTCATTTTCTTCTCCCCAATACGACCAGTTTGATTCAGCCGACTCATGGACTTCTTCCAGTGAACAGTGAAAGGCCACAGGACAGATAAGTGTGCAATGGCATTTTACCACTTTTGTTTTTTAATTTATCTTTTCAATAAAGTTGTACTGTAACACTGAACGAGACAATCAGCACAGAATCAAAAAAAGAACTGTATATCACTATGTGCTGCTTTGTCTGTTCGTCTATGCGTTATATCGTTAATGTACTGTATTATAACTTGTGTACGATTCATCTCTCACATCTATCACATCTACTTCCTTTATAGGAGACGCCCGCTTAAAGGGGATGAAAGCTCATCCACGGAGCCATCCCCTATAAGCAGCTTCAACTGTAATACAAAGTCCCACTTGATGTATTAAAAATAGTCAACAAGGCTCTATGCTTGATTTAATTTTTGTCTCACATAATATTGGGATTGAGAAATGGGAAATGATGCCCTTAAATTTGGGGGATCACAATCCTGTCAAATGCATAATTGACCAATACAAACTCCCTAAGACAGAAGTGGCAACGTATTGGGTCAGGGGTACAAAAAGATTTAATCTGGAAGTATTTAGAAGAAGTCTAATGAACATTAAATGGGACAGACTGTTACTGATTCCAGATTTGAATCTGGCAGTACAGGATTTCACTAAAACGTTAAATGAAATAATCAACCAGCATGCATCAAAGATTCAGTAAAATGTAAATACAAAGGATGTCCCATGGTTAATGGACAAACTTAAAACCCAATTGAGAATAAGGAACAGATTATGGAAAAAAGCTAGACAGACTAAGGAAGCAGAGGATTGTCTTAAATTTAAAAATTGGAGAAACAAATGTTCAAAAGCAATAAAAAAGCTAAAAAGAATTACTTTTCTGAATAGCATAAATCAAGGAAAAGACTCAAGAAGGTTTTGGAATAGTGTTGGGAAATTACAGAATCCAATGAAATCCTGAAACCGAATTAGCTTAATAGACAAAAATAGACTGTTAGGAGACCAAGTGGAGGTTGTAGATATCTTAAATAACTATTTTACAGACTTGCCAGATTTGCACCTACAGGGCCCAGAAATTAAAACAACTGATTTAAAAATATCCCAAATAATATAAGAAGCAGTGATATCAGTGAGGGGGGACTCGGGGGAACTAGTTCCCCTACGCCCCTTCATGGTGCACATTAGGGGTATAGTAGTAGTAGTAGTAAGGGATAGAGTTTCCCCTGTTATGAATGTCTGCTTTAACCACTGAAAAGAAGTACAACAAGATAGTAAGAGTACAGGTTATGAAATACCAGGTCCAGGATTTAGATTCAAAGTACTGCAAACCAAAGATATAGAAAAGGAATTAAAAAATCTGAAGCTGCATATGGCGGAAGGCTTAGATGGCTTAGAAACACATTTTTTAAAATTAGGGGCTGACATCTTAGCCCCACTAATAACATATTTGTTTAATTGGAGCTTATGCAGTTCAACATTCCCTGACATTTGGAAACTGGGAAAAATAACTTTCATATTTAAGGGTGGGGACAATATTAACTCATGAAATTACAGGCCGATCACACTACTTTCAGTATTATCAAAAGTTATGGAAAAACAAGTCTATAAACACCTCTATCTTTATTTAGAACAATATAAACTACTGACTCCCAGCATGGATTTAGAGCCAAGAGGTCCACAGACACCGCCCTAACTGACTTCAATAATTCTGTGACAACATCAATGAATTTGGGAAGAAGCACATGGGTGGTGTTTGAGGACTCAGTAAGGCATTTGATCTCATAGACCATGGGCTGCTGTTGAAAAGACTTTATAAAATTGGGGTCCAAGAGGAACCACTATCATGGTTCAAGTCATATTTCTCGGACAGACAGCAGTGCGTGGTTTATGGGAATGCAATGTCCAGCTTAAAAGAAGTAAAAAGAGGAGTCCCACAAGGCTCAATATTGGGACCTTTAATGTTCAATGTATATGATATGTTGATGACTTGGTAAAAAATATTAGCAGTAGTAGTGTTCGCCTGTATGCAGATGATACTGTCTTATTGACATCTGCAGAGAGTCATGCCTCTCTGGAAAGAATTATTCAGCAAGATATTACATCCATGGAAAAATGGTTTACAGATTCTCCACTATTATTAAATACAAAAAAGACCTGGAGTATATTGTTTACTTTGGGTTTTCAGACAAAGCAAGTGCCTAGACTAAACATAAAATTATTAAATGGAAAAAATATAGTTAATGTTAAATCATACAAGTATCTTGGAGTCCAGGTTGACAGCAGACTAACTTATTCAGAGCATATTAAAATACAAGTGAAAAAAATAAATCAAAGGTTAGGGGTATTGAAGATGTTAGGAGTAGACTGGTGGGACAACTACTGCTTCCTATACTAGAATATGGATCACATCTATATATGAATGCTCCTATCACAACTCTGAGGAAAACTGATCAAATGTACTATAAATTAACAAAATTTGCCACTAAAAGTAAGCTTGGTATACACCATTGCAAGGCATACGATAAGCTGGACTGGTTACAGCCTGGAAAGAAAAGGCAGTTCATATGGTCGATGTGTTGTCAAAAATTAATCTATTCTTCAGATCCTTTAAAAAGTTTAGCATCTCTGGAATTATTAAATAATACTGACCACAACTTAAGGCAAAACAGATTGAATGTCCTTACTTATAGATCTGTTAATAGAATGGGGATGCCACATTACAGACGAATATGGCAAGACATCGGAATGCATTACCAAATGGTTTAAAAATAATGTAAACACTCTCATTTTTTAAACTGCCCCTAAGAACATGTCTGTATTCTAAATGTAATTATTTTTAGAGAAACTGATATGGTATGTATTATCTCCTAGTTGTTCTTTATGGATTCTATGTGCCATGCTATAATTGTAGTGAAACAAATGTTGTAAGTGTGTATGTATGAATGAGGACAGGATATTGTTGAAAATAGGGGTGAAACCCTAACAATTTATCCTGTATAAAAATAACATTTTATCAGTCACTGTAACTACTGTGGCAGAACTGAACCACACAAAGGCGAGGGTCCTGGACTTCAGGAGGGCGAATTTTAAAAAGATGGAGGAATGCTTCAGGGATGCCCTGGCAGAGGGTGAGTACTTCGGTGGAGTGGAGGGATAGTGGTCAAAACTAAAAGTGGGGATAGTGAAGGCAACAAACCTCTGCATCAGGCAAGCAAGTAGAAGCAAAAAGAAAAAGAGACCGCTGTGGTTCTCAAAAGAGGTGGCCGGGAAGGTAAGGACAAAAAAGTTAGCATTCAGGAGGTATAAGGAGAGACAGATGGAGGAGGACAGGAAGGTGTATCAGGAAAAACAGAGGCAGGCAGGGAAAGCAATTAGGCGCACAAAGGTGCAAACGGAGGAGAAAATAGCCCAGGCAGTAAAGAAAGGGGACAATACATTTTTCAGGTATGTAAGCGAAAAGAGAAAGACCAAGGAAGGGATACTAAGGCTGAGGAGGAAAAGGGCGAAGTGCATGGAGGGGACCAGGAAAAAGCAGACATCCTGAACAAATACTTTTGTTCAGTGTTCACAAAGGAAGGGGAAGATGAGGGACCACAGATAAGCACCAGGAGCTTCAAAGGGAGAGAGGTGGACACTAGTCCATTTACAGAGAAAAAGGGTCCTGAAGGAACTCACACATCTGAAAGTGGATAAAGCAATAGGGCCAGATGGGGTGCATCAAAGGATACTAAAGGAGCTCAGAGGTGCTGGCTGCACCTCTGAAAACCCTGTTCAGCCACTTACTGGAGACAGGAATGGTTATGGAGGAGGGCAGATGTAGTCCCACTTCTCAAAAGTGGTAGCAGGGAGGAGGCTGGAAAGTACAGGCCAGTCAGTCAGCCTGACTTTGGTGGTGTGGAAATTACCTGAATCACAACTGAAGGAAAGGATTGTGAAATATTTTCAATCAGTGGCTTACTAGATCCAAGGCAGCATGAATTCACTGGGGGTAGGTCATGTCAAACAAATCTGATAGATTTCTTTGACTGGGTGACCAGGGAATTATTTATTTTATTTTATTTAGTTTTTGTTAACCGGGTAGATGCACTAGCCATAAAATGACAATTTTCAGGCACAACCCGGGAGAGTACAACAAAAAGAGAACAGTTGAACAACAGCAACATGGGTACAATAATACAAATAGAGGAACAGTACAGCAGTGCTACAAAAATACAATGGGTAGAAACAACAAAAAATAATGGCAAGCATTATACAGATAATGGCAGTAAGATATATAATAAGTGCAGAAACCACGGGTAGATCTGGGTGGAGCAGTGGATGTGGCATACCTAGATTTAGTAAGGCCTTCCACACCGTTTCACAAAGGAGGCTATTAAACAAGCTGGGCAGCCAAGGAGAGGATCCAAAGATTGTAAACTGGATGAGGAAGTGGTCAGGGGACAGGAGACAGAGGGTGGTGATAAATGGAGTTTACTCTGAGGAAGGGAGGGTGACCAGCAAGGTGTCACAGGGATCAATACTGGGAGCGGACCTCTTTAATGTCTTTATCGGCGACTTTGCAGAGGAGCTAAAAGGGAAGGTATGCCTTTCTGCAGATGACACTAAAATCTGCAATAAGGTTGACACTCCAGAGAGGGGGTGGAAATAATGAAGAGAGATCTAAGAAAGCTAGAGGAGTGGTCAAGGGTGTGGCAGCTAAGTTTCAATGCAAATAAATGCAAAATCATGCATTTGGGGCACAGAAACCCTGGGCAGGGTACAAAATGAGAGTAGTAGTATTAATGACCACCAAACAGGAAAAAGACCTGGGAGTAATCACATCTGATGACCTAAAGGTGGCCAGACAGTGTGACAAGGCAGTGGGGAGAACTAGTGGGATACTAGGGCACATAGGGAGGGGTATCACCAGCAGAAAGAGAGGGGTGGTGTTACCGCTGTATAGATTACTGGTGAGACCACATCTCCAGAACGACACAGACAGAGTAGGGGTGGTCCAGAGGACAGCAACTAAAATGGTGCAGGGTCTGCATCATAAGCCCTATGAGGAGAGACTAAAGGACCTCAATTATGTACACCCTGGAGGAGAGGAGGGAGGGGGGGATATGATAGAGAATTTCAAATACCTCACGGGTATACATAAGGATCAAGAGGGAAGCATTTTTTAGAAATAAAGGTGCTCAAGAACGAGGGGACCAGCTATGAAGCTGGCGGGGGGTAGACTCAGGGGAGATGTGAGGAAGTACTTCTTCACAGAAAGAGTGGTGGATGCCTGAAACAGCCTCCCAGTGGAGGTAGTGGGGGCCAAAACGGTAACGGGATTCAAGAATGCATGGACTAGGCATAAGGGAACCTTAGTGGTAAGAAAAGGAGGGTTGGGGCCAGAGATCAAGTAGGGTCTGCAGTGTTAGAGTAGGTAGGGAAAATGGGCAAACTAGGTTGGCCAAGTGGTCCTTGTCTGACATCAGATTCTGTTTCTATGTTCCTAATGTATGAAGTAATTGGATTTCATATGTGGAAAATGTCTAACATTCTCTATGTTTAGTAAGGAACTAAGGGAAGGAAAGTCTAGGATTGCTGGCAAAGGCACTTAGCTTCACCTGAGCTCTTTTGTTCAAGGTTTGCTTGTAAAGACAGAGCAAAGAACAACATTATCAGAGCAAGGAAAAATATTAAGGCTTCTTTTTGCTAAACAGATTTACTGTGTGTTGTTATTTTCTTTTGTGCTCACAAGATTTGATACTGTTTTTTGCTTACATTTACTGCTGTAATCTTCTCTGATTCAAATTGCTGTTGCAGGGTATACCTTCTGCTGCATTATTACAGGGTGTGCCTACAGGGTTGTTACTGTTTTGTGCTTACAGATTACTGCTGTAATCTTCTCTGATTCAAATTGATTTTTTTTGCAAGGTATATCTTCTGTTACTGCTTTATTTTTCTCTGTAGCAAAGTGTTTTTTGCAGGGTATATCTTATGTGAAATTGTTACAGGTGGTGCTTACAGGGTTTACAGTTTTATCTGTCACTAGGCTAAGCTTTCAGGGCTACTGCATTTGTAGGTGGTGGATTGTTTCTGCTCTTACCTCCTTGTTTCTTTCATCTGTGGTTCTTTTTCGGCAGGGGAAGAGCCCACTACCCACCCCATCCCCAACCACCCCATACTACACTTCTTTTACAGAGTAGCACAGTCGTGACATTTCCTGTAGCAAAGCATGAAGGGGAGGAGCAGAGGGGTATCCACACAGTGACCTCACTTACAGGGGCACAAGTAATTTAACTTGTTATAACAAGTTATAGAAAAAAAAATCAAACTTTTACTTTCATTTTCTTCCTTCTAATTATTTAGACCAGGTTATAAATTTGGCAACTCAAGTGGAATGGATATTATTAACTGCAGGCACTGTGGGACACTTTTCAAAAGGGCAGTTATACAGGATTTAGGACGCTGTCCTACATGCTGGACCATTGGAGATCTAAGGGCTCAGCTCCAGGTAGCATGGGCAGAGATTGCGTGCCTCAAATTGCATATTCAGGATGAAATATATTGTAAGAACCGCCTGTCATTTCTCCAACATCCAACTGAAGCATCTCAACTGTAGAGGGTAGTTGGTCCGGAAGGTTGGCAGGTGGTTAGAAGGGGCAAATTGGGTGCCCCATCACTCAATGCTCTCCAACGTATCACCTCCACAAACCGTATAAAAGCTACAAACAGGAATCTGTCTCTATCTCCAAAATCAAACAAAGGGGTAGAGGATACCGAGAGCAAGACACTGCAGCACAGGAGCTAGCACAACAAAACTCACCCAAAACAGGGACCAAAACAAAAAAAAAGCAACACAAAAAACACTTCTGATCATAAGATTTGGGGAGTTGATGCCTAATGGTCTGATATCTCCCAGGTACATCAGCATGGAGAGACACTGACTGCATTGCTAAAATCGTGCAGGAAGCAGGAGAAAACATTGATGTTCTGGTGCACATAGAGACTAATGATCTCTCCAGCCAGTCAGTTGTGGTGACCAAGGAACACCTGACCAGGCTGGGAGACAAACTGTCATCCATTTCATCCGGCATCTCCTTCTCTGAGATCCTGTAAGTCCGGAAGAGGGGGGCAGATGGACGAAAGGTCAGAGAAGGGGAGATAGGGAAGCTAAACATGTGGCTCAAGGGCTGGTGCCAGGAGAAAGGACACAAATTTGTAGGTAACTGGCAACAGTTTTGGGAGTGAACGTTCTTTAAATTTGATGGACTGCATCTGACTAAGGAGGAGGTCAATGCATCGGGGCAGAAGTTTGACATCTTTGCAGAATATTTAAACTAGCCAATGGGGAGAGGGGTGCAGCACCTGATACATCAAATGGGAAGAACACCCCTCCCCACTCAGCTAGTGATCAAACAGGAGTTCAGCATGTTTGCAGTTCATTTGCATCACCAGGTAAGGAAAAAGGTCCGGCCCCCCATACGACGCACAGGGGAAATGCCGGACCTCACCCAACAACTAACGCACCGAAATCTGACCAATGGAAAATAATGTACACAAATGTCCACAGTCTGGGAAACAAGATCCCAGAACTGCAGGCAACAATGACAGAAGCTAAACTGGACGTAGTAGCCATTAGCGAGACATGGTTCACAAGTAACCACACTTGGTAGACTTCAGTACCTGGTTACGTGCTGTTCAGAAGAGACCGAGGTGCAAAAGCGGGGGAGGAGTCCTTTATGTCAGTGAAAATATCAAAGCTACAGAAATTCAGAATATGCATGAGCCAGAAGAAAGTACAGTTACATAAGAACTTACCGTAACAGTAGATCTTCGAGAACAGCTCTTGCAGCAGGTTACACCATTAGGACTGAAGCAGGCAGGCGTCAGGACCCCACGGAAATTTCTAGCTAGCAGTCTTCAGCGGGGACCACCTCTGACGTCGGTCCTGCACCCGACGTCAGAGGTAGTACACAAGGAGGCGGTCCCGCCAGAATCCCCAGTTCTCCCGCCGGAGACTTCCGGTCACTGGATGACATCAGAAGAGGAGACCGAGGACCTGCCATCAGATGGCCAAGACTAAGAACCAACCTTTCCAATCCTAAGGGTAGTGTAGGCTGGAACCTACTTCCTCCAAGGGGGAATGGTGGGTTGGAAGGTACCTGCTGCAAGAGCTGTTCTCGAAGAACTACTGTTATGGTAAGTTCTTACGTAACGGTACTATCTTCTTCGAGGTACAGCTCTTGCAGCAGGTTACACCATTAGGACCGATTCCCAAGCAATGGCGCCTTCAGAGGCCATCAGGAGGAGGCAATACGAAGAGTCAGACCCGTCCTAAGCCTAAGATAGGAGGCCCTGAAGAACAGCAAGGCCGAAACCCGCTCTTCGCCTTGAGGCGATATCCAGGCTATAATGCCTGATAAAAGTGTGCACCAAATTCCAGGTGGCTGTGGCACATATGGCCAACGTAGATACATTCTTCAGTGCTGCAAAGGAGATAGCCACTCCTCTTGTTGAATGGCCCTTGACCACCCCTGGTAAGCATTTCTTGCGCTTGTCATAGCAAAACGAGATACACTGAATGAGCCAGCGTGAAAGGGTCTGTTTCGAAACTGGGGCCCCTTTCATCTTCTCAGCGAATGAAACAAACAGCTGCTCCGCTTTCTGGTGCCGTTTGGTTCTGGTCAAATAATATCTGAGACACCTGTGAACATCCAGGGTGTGGAGCAGTGCTTCTCCTCGATTGGCGTACTGAGGAAAGTACACTGGTAAATCAATGTCTTGGTCAAGAGTAAGGGCTGAAATCACCTTAGGCAGGAACTTAGGATTCGTCCTCAGGGACACCCTATCCTGATGAAAAATTAAATAAGGCTCCTTGCACATGAGAGCATGTACTTCGGAGATTCTTCTCGCTGAAGTAACGGCAACCAAAAACAACGTTTTCCACGACAGAAAACGTAGCTCGCAATCCGCGGCAGTTTCAAACAGTGGCAGCATAAGCTGCTCCAGGACGAAAGGCAAATCCCAGGGAGGGACGGGATCCTTAATGGGCGGCCTAAGGTGGAGGACCCCCCCTTAAAAAGGCATGAGTGGTATCCAGCTGGGCCACCATGCGTTGGCCTATGGGGGCATGATAAGCTAATATTGCACAAAGGTGCACTTTGATCGAGGAGTAAGCTAACCCGGATTGAAAGAGAAAAAGCAGGTACTCCAGAACCAGCTTCTTGGAGCAGTCTAAGGGTGAGAAACCACATGCCTGAGACCACAGGCAAAACCTGCGCCACTTCATGGCGTATGTTGCATGTGTCGCCGGTTTTCTGGCAGCAGAAAGTACCTCCGCCATCTCTTGCGATACCCCATGTCGCAACATGGCTATGTCTCTAGGAGCCAAGCATGCAGGTTCAGTGAAAGTAAGTCCGGGTTGACTAGTGAACCCTCCTCCTGAGACAACAGGTGGGAGCTGATTGGCAAAGGAAGCGGGGGTTCCCAGGACAGCTGATTCAGAAGCGGGAACCAAATTTGCCTGGGCCAAAAAGGCGCTATCAAAATAAGCGTCGTGTGCTCCCTGCAAAGTTTGAGAAGGACTCTCTGGATCAACAGGAAAGGAGGGAAGGCATAGAGGAATCTGCCCGCCCAGGAGAGGGACAACGCGTCTCACCAGAAAACACCAGGCCCTGGATATAGCGAGCAAAAATTGGGCAGTTTTGCGTTGGATGGGGAGGCGAATAGATCTAATTCTGGAGTACCCCATCTGTGGAACAGATCCTCTCCCACCTCCTGTAGAAGTTCCCACTCATGGACTCTGGTCTGGGAATGACTCAGGCTGTCTGCGACAGTGTTGTCCACCCCAGGAATGTGAACTGCAATGAGGTTTGCGCCGTGTCGCATTACCCATTCCACACCCTCATGGCCTCCCTGTAAAGGGGGTAGGAGTGTGTGCCTTCTTGTTTGTTGAGGTAATACATCACCGCAGTATTGTCTGTTTGTAACAGGAGAGTACTCAGTGGAATCTCCGACTGGAAGGCTTGCAGGGCATAAAGGACCACCCTCATCTCCAATATGTTGATATGGAGATGAGATTCCTGGGTAGTCCATGTTCCCTGAGACCTCACCCCATTCAAGTGCGCTCCCCACCCCTGCCCTGAGGCGCTTAGGAGAGTGTTATCACCGGATGAAAGCGTGAAGGGAACCCCCACTGAGAGGGTTCCCGGATCTAGCCACCATTGCCAGTCCCAAACCACGGTCTTCGTGATTCTGACTGGCTGCTGCAGATGGTCTTGCTTTTGGTTCCACTGCACCCTTAACATCCACTGGGTTACCCGCATGTGGAGTCTTGCCATCGGGACCACTGGAATGGCCGCAGCCATGTGTCCGAGCAGGCGTAGGATCAATGTGGCCGGGACGGTCTTCTTCGCTGACATGTCCCTTATGAGGGATTGTATGCGTTCCGCTCTGTCTTCGGGAAGAAAGGCTTTCCCCTTGATGGTGTCCAGAATTGCCCCTATGGACTGCAGTTTCTGGGATGGTACCAGGAGAGACTTCTCATGGTTGATTAAGATGCCCAGAGACTGAAAAAGAGCCTGGGTATGCTGCATGGCGAGCAGCAATGCCTCCTTGGAGGAGGCCATGAGAAGCCAGTCATCCAGGTATGGGAACACGTAGTGGCCCTGTCTCCTCAGAGACGCTGCCATGACTGCCATGCACTTGGTGAATATCCTTGGTGCTGATGACAGCCTGAAAGGAAGTGCTCGGAACTGGTAGTGGCAACCGAGAAACTCGAAGCGCAGAAACTTCCTGTGCGCTTGAGTGATGGGGATGTGCAGGTAGGCGTCCTGCATGTCTAGGGACGCCAAGAAAGCATCCTTCTTCAGCATGGGGATTAGTCCCAGGAGGGTCACAATGCAGAAGCGCTTGTAAACGACCGACATATTGAGGTCGCTGAGGTCCAAGATTGGACGGAGGCCCCCTGTTTTCTTTGGAACCAGGAAGAAGTGTGAATAATAACCTGCTCCTGTCTGGTTCCCTGGAACGTGCTCCACAGCTTCTTTCTGTAAAAGTGTGAGCACTTCCTGCTTTATGAGCAGAGCGTGCTGACCTGAGTAACGGGAGAGCAGAGGAGGCCTTGTGGGGGCTTGTCTAGGAATTTACATAGGGCCTTTTTCGACCAATCAGCACCCACCTGTCGGTGGTGATCGAGCGCCACCCTGGCAGGTGGTTCATGGCGCGACCCCCGACCTTGTTTCCGCTGATCCTGAGGGGCGGGGCTGGAAGGAGTCATGTTGGGAGCAGAGGGTCCTGTAGGTTGGGCCGACTTGGTAGTACGTTGGCCCTTACCTGAGGATGTCTTGACCTGGGCTTTCTGGGAGAAGAAGCCCCTCTGTTGCTGACCGGAATGAGGTTGTTGCCTCTGAGTCTGGCTGCGAAAACGACTCTGGTTCCTATGAAAGGAACTGAGTCTAGATCTGTACAGGGCCTGGACAGATCTAACAGCCTTCCTAGCTTCCTGTAACTTGGTGATGACCTTTTCCGAGGCTTCACCAAACAAAACTCCGCCATGAAAGGGGGCGTCCATAATGTTTTTCTGGATGTCTGGGGTAAACCCGGAGACATGGAGCCATGAGTGTCTCCAGAGACATACGCCTGAGGTTGCCGCTCTGGCCGAAGAGTCCGCGGAGTCGTACGCGGCTCATAGCACTTGGGTCCCCATGTCTGAACCCATGCGGAGGAGCTGGAGGAGTTCCTCCTTTTGGCCACTGTCTGGCAATTTCTCTGCCAGTTCCTGACCCTGTTCCCACAGCGCATTCTGGAACTGAACCATGTGGGTCAGGTAATTCAATGATCTAATGGCACAAGTCGCAGCCGCGTAAGTGCGCCTACCCAGCACATCCAGTTGCTTAGACTCCGGGTTTGGTGGCTGCGTGCTCAGATGTTGTGGTCTCTGAGACCAGTCATGAGAGGCTGTAATGACCATGGAGTCGGCCAGAGGATGGTTAACCAGGTACTGGTCCTCCCTTGGGGCCTTGTACAGGCAGTCAGCCTTCTTCGGCATTGCCGGGGTCGAATGTGGATGCTTCCACACTGCCTTGGTGACGTCCACGAAGGTGTCCACCAAGGGTGGCACTACCACAGGCTTGGGATCCTTTTGCCGAAGGTAGCAGGCAAGGCGTAGTCTTTTGGGGTCGAGTTCCTCCGCATCCCATCCCATGTTCTCTTGGATGCATCTCATTATCTCTGAGAATGAGGGGTCATCCGGAGGAGACCTAGGGAGGTCGCATGAGTCCGGAGAAGGGATGCTGATTGGTGAAGGAGATCTGGAGCATTCTGAGATGTCAGATCTGGAGTCCTCCGTAGACGGCAAGTACCGACGTCTTCTGGGTCTCTTGGGGCTGGGTGACCCTGAAGAGGATCTAGACGGAGGCCTTCTCTTCTCTGTAGATCTGCCCCTAGGAGGTGCTGCTGGCTCCTGGGGGAAAGGTGCTCGGCCTGCTGACCCTTTTGGCAAAGGAAGGGGCGCAGGCATCGGTGGTGCCGCGGGTGTGGGAGGAGGATACATGGTGACCATATCCTTTTTGGTGGTGTCCCACCAGAAAGTGAAGAGCTCCTTCACTTCTGCCAAGCTGAGGCCCAACGACGGACCGGGCACTGGTGGCCTGTCATCGGGGCCGGGCGTCGGCTCCCCGGGGGTCTCTGGTTCTGGGGAGGTTCCCGTGGTAGCTCGACGGGTCCGGAATTGCCCACCTGGTCTTCGGGCTGAGTGGACTCCTTCTCCAACAACGCCTCCTGACCGACATCGGTAGGCGGGGGTGTGGTTCTTCTGACTGCGGTATCTGACGCCGGTTCCCCCGCCAGTGTCCTGGGGAGTGAATGCCTGACTGGCGATGGGTGACGGACTGCCGCCGGTTTACGGAAGTGTTTGTGAACCTTAGCCGACATCGGATGGGCCGACGTCGGGTCAGACGTCCGCTTAAGGGAGGTCAGCTCCTTGGTCTTGCATTGGGGTGGCGGTGGTGGCAGGGAGACTGACCAGACGTCGGAGGCAGAGTGCCGGGACAAGGACTTGTGATGCTCCCCTGACCTGGACGAGGCCTTAGCTGAAGAAGCAGGCCTGGAGGTCTTGGCAGGCCGCAGAGTCGAAGAACCGCTGGCTGATCTGACCACGACCGGGGGGGGCTGAGAGTGGGCTCTAGATGGGGAGCGGTCCGACCTGGAGCCGGAGCTGCGGGAGTCCGAGGCCCTAGAGGGGGATCTAGGTCTCACCTTCTCCCGATGCTTCTTGTGGTGCCTGTGCGACTTGCCTGAAGATTCCCCCCTGGAGGAAGGTTCCATGGCCTTGAGCTTTTCTTCAAGGAGGAAAGTCTGGAGAGCCTTCTGTCGGCGGATTCTAGTTCAGCTGTTAAAGCCCTGGCAGAAGGAGCAAGCCTGGGTGTCGTGGTCTGGGCCCAGGCACCGAACGCAGGCCGAATGAGGGTCTTTGAATGGAATCTGCTTCCCACTGGCACACTTCGAAGAATGGCTCTCCACTGAAATTGGGGAGGACATCAGACGAAGAAAGGCTGCTTGAAGAAGGATTTCTTCCGAAGTTTGGATTTCTGAAAAGATTTCCTGGTCGTTGCATGCTAGACTAAACCGAAGAGGTCGAGACATGCAAGTCGACGGCCGGAAAGAACTGGGGATTCTGGCGGGACCGCCTCCTTATGTACTACGCCTGACGTCGGGGGCGGGACCGACGTCGGAGGCGGTCCCCGCTGAAGACTGCTAGCTAGAAAATTTCCGTGGGGTCCTGATGCCTGCCAGCTTCAGTCCTAATGGTGTAACCTGCTGCAAGAGCTGTACCTCGAAGAAAATCTATGGGTCATCCTGGAAATAGCAAATGGGACAGCCATACAAACAGGGGTTGTGTACAGGCCTCCAGACCAGAGAGAGGACATAGACACATTACTGTTAGAAGATATACAAAACATGACAACTAAAGAGGAGGTTCTGATAGTGGGAGATTTCAACATCCCAGATACAGATTGGTCAATACCAGCAGGAACATCCACCAGAACTAAACACATAGTGGATTTCCTGCTGGGGGAGGACCTCAAACTGGTACAACAACCCACAAGAGACAGGGCTATCCTAGATCTAGTAATGACTAATGGGGAAAGGATCACAGAACTCCAGGTAGATGGTCACCTGAGGGCCAGTGACCATCACATGGTACGGTTCAATTTGGCCACTAGAACTAAATCATCCATTCCAATGCAAAAATATGGGACTTCAGAGGAGCTGACTTTGATAAGATGGCCAACAGAGTTTAGCTAGCACTGGCAAGAAGAAATACAGGTCAGAGGGTACAGGCAAAGTGGGCAAGCATTAAGGATTCAATACTTGAAGCAACATCCCATTATGTTAGGGAGAAGAGCAAGAGCAAAAGAAGGAGGAAACCTCTTTGGTTCTCAAAAAACAGTAGCAGAAAATGTCAGAGCCAGCCAGCCCGGTGGAGCTGAGGGCTGAGGCGCTGGACACCACATCTCGCGCTACCCCGGCGACCCGGACTCGGGCGGCCAGGGTCAGCAGGGGGAGGAGGAGGACTGCCGCCCAATGGATGCTCTCCTCCTCAGGGTGGGAACCAAGAACGCTTATGTTTCTACATCTCCCTCAGCTGGTGGAAGCACCGACAGTGAGGGGAAGGAGGCGGCCCGCTCGCTGGAGCCGGGAGGGAGACGAGGGTGGTGCATGAGGGCGCTAGCACCGCCACTCAGGACGCACGCCCCAGCGCACGACGCCCCAGGAGAGGGCAGGAGAAACCAGGGAGAAAACGGAAAACCTCTCTGCAGCCCTAGATGATAGCCTCGGTACCATCCGGACCACCAAAAAAAGAGGGACAGACCCCACTGTGCAGGGAAAAGGAGAAGGAGGCACTCTAGGGGCAGATCCCACCGGAGGTGGAATGGAGGATGAGAGGAAGGAATGAGTGGGCTCCGAGAGTAGGGAAGGAGACAAAAAAGAGATAAAGTAAAAAAAAAATTAAAATAAAATGTCAGAGCCAAAAGACTGGCCTTCAGGATATACAAGGGAACGCAGTGGGACGAAGATAGGGAGGCATGCCAAACTTTCCTAAGGGAAGCAGAGAAGGCAGTAAGGCAGGCAAAGGCCCAAACCAAGGAAACACTAGCATGAACAGTAAAAGAAGGGGACATGACTTTCTATAGATACATCAGTGAAAGGAGAAAGTCCAGAGAGGGTATTGCTAAGATCAAAGGAGATAAGGGGGAATGTGTGGAGGAGGATCAAGGAAAAGCATCTATCCTAAACAGATACTTCTGCTCAGTATTTACTGAGGAGAAGGTAGGGCAGGGCCCATAACTCAGCACCATGGACAAGGGGTAGGGAGGCGTGCGAAGTCCCTTCACAAAAGAAAGGGACAAGAGCTCACTAAGCTCAGGGTGGACAAGGCAATGGGACTGGATGGCATACATCCCAGGGTACTAAAGGAGCTAAGGGTGGAACTAGCAGAGCCATTATCAGAACTGTTTAGTGAGTCTCTGAGCACAGGAGAGGTCCCAGAAGACTGGAGAAGGGCTCATGTGATCCCGCTCCACAAGAGTGGTAGCAAGGAGGAGGCAGGGAACTACAGACCAGTCAGTCTTACCTCAGTAGTGGGCAAGATTATGGAGGCACTCCTTAAGGAAAGGATAGTGCAATACCTGGAATCCATAGGAGCACAGGATCCAAGACAGCATGGGTTTACAACCAGAAGGTCCTGTCAAATTAATCTCATAGATTTCTTTGACTGGGTAGCCAGAGTGGTGGACCAGGTGGGTGCTGTTGATGTCACCTACCTTGATTTCAGCAAAGCTTTTGATACTGTTCCACACAGAAGACTGATTAATAAGATGGGCAAGCTTGGGGTGGGTCAGAAGTTGGTCAACTGGGTGGCAAACTGATTGGCGGGCAGAAAACAGAGAATGGTGGTAAATGGTATACAGTCAGAAGAGATGCAAGTCACAAGTGGGGTACCTCAGGGATCAGTCCTGGGGCCAGTCCTCTTCAATATCTTTATCAGTGACATTGCAGATGGACTGGAGGTTAAGGTTTGTCTGTTTGCAGAGGACACCAAGCTCTGCAATACAGTAGATGATCCAGATGGGGTGGGCAGAATGAGACGAGATCTGGATAAACTGGCAAAATGGTCAGAAGAGTGGCAACTGGGGTTTAACGCAAAGAAGTGCAAGATCATGCACATAGGGAAGAGAAACCCTGAAGCCACCTATAGGTTGAGAGGGGAGTTGCTGGCAACCACAAGGGAAGAAAGAGATTTGGGCATCATCATCACAGATGACCTGAAATTATCCAAGCAGACCACTAAAACAGCAGGTAAGGCTAGGGGGATGTTGGTGTGTATTAGTAGGGGTATCACAAGTCATAAGAGGGAGGTAATAATCCCTCTTTACAAGACACTGGTTAGGCCCCATCTGGAGTACTGCGTGCAGTACTGGAGACCGCACCTTCACAAGGACATTAGCAAAATGGAGGTTGTCCAGAGAAGGACAACCAAAATGGTGCAGGGACTGCATCAGAAAACATATGAGGAAAGATTAACAGAGCTCAATATGTATACCCTAGAGCAAAGGAGAGAGAGAGCCAGAGAGGGGATATGATCAAAACATTCAAACTCCTTAAGGGCATTAACAAGATGAAAGAGTCTAACATGTTTCAATATAAGAAAAATAGCAGGACAAGAGGACACAGCATGAGAGTAGAGGGAATGGTGTCAAACAGACGAGGCATACTGATGAGTCCTGGTAGGACAAAACACGTGCTATGTCTTCTGTTAGCACCCTTTGCAAACTGTGTGAGAGGCCTTTCGGCACCATGCAATTCTGCTTAAAGTTGGACTAGCATAACATTCTGTGGTGATTTGCATATGCAGCCCATGATGCTTTGCATTGTGTGGACATGTGTGTGATTTTTGTATTAGCTTGAATGACGGCACTAAATAACACTGAGACATTCGTAGAAGAACTTACCACTATGAACTTACAAGGGATTGTTATTAAGGGTCCCAATAGAAAAGGAACAAGTGACAAAACCAAGGGCCATGAAAGTCGTGATGAATCTGGCAGGGCATCCTAGACATTTAGGGATGACACTGAGTCTAACCCCGACACAGATAACAGTGAATGGTGCCTAGTTTAAGGCAAAAAAATTACTAAAAAAGGAAGAAGAGCCATCTCCACCCCATCTTACCCTATTGCTCTGGCAAATTAATTTATCACACTAGAAGCAGTCTCTGATGTATCCCCAGAAACTAATACCGCTATGATAAATAAGAACTATAAGGAGGCAGTATAACGCAGTGTTTCAAGGCTCTGAGCTGCAAACCTGGGTTTCAATCCCATGGCCCCCACTTGCATACTGTGTGACCCTGAGCAAGTCACTTAACTTCCTTGTATAACCCCTAGGCGGTGATATTTCAAGGGCTACTACCCCTGCCTGTATTGCTATACACAGTTTGAGGGGCCTGGATTCAGTAATAAGGTGCCTCCACCAAAAGTAATGGTACTGGGGGTGTCTACCTGCTCTGTTATAGCCTTCTGGGAAGCTATAACCACCCACTAACCCTCCTAGTGGCCCAGTACCTGGTACAGCAGTAAATTCACAGTCAGTATAACACAGTAATAATATGCACACTTACCACCAGGGTTGGACTTGCATCAGTTTCCCTGGATACCCCCCTGTAAAATAAGGTTTGTAATAAAGATGTACACTGTCAGCACTATAACCTCACTAATAATATGCACAGTAGCCGGGTTAAATGTGAAAACAGACAATCAGAATTATTTAGTGGCCATGAACAAGGAAGGGGGTGTAAATCTAGGCAAATGACAGGTAATCTGATTTGATTCAGGTTTGGTATGCACTTTCTTAGTCCCAAATAAGAGTCACACAACACTGGGTACCCAGGAAGGAATATTTGGCTAGCCAGAGGTATTGCCCGGGGGTGGCCGGCATTGTAGCTGATGTTGGGCCCCTTGATGGAAAGAAAAGCAGTTAACATGCACAATAACAAGAAGGATATTTGTAATCTGAGCCAGTTGGCTCAGTCCCTTGTAAACCCAGAAAGTTAAAGCAATCAGATGGAACCACAGATGACTTAAATACTCGTTGCAGGGAGCTACCCTGATTGAACTCATGCTACCAGGCTTCTACAGGATGGCAAGTGAAATGGAGACCTCGTGGTGTTCACCGATGGGCATGGGGAAATAGGGCTGACATGACACACCTTCTCTTCATGGTCTTTCCTCCAGGTGGCCGCAACCTGCGAGTTGTTGCGCAAGAGCTGGATCCCTGAAGCCGGACTCTCACGGAAACAGTCTCTGGTGCAGGGTAATCGGTCTGGGATGGACTGGCAAAGGCCCAGGCAGGATGAGCAATTTGGCAAAGTTTGTTTGTCTTCTTGCTGGTGAAACCTCCAGCTGACATAACAGGTTGGGTCATAGGCAAGCAGGACTCGACCAACGAAACACATTCAGTACATTCAAAATAAGCAGCATTAACTTTGTACAGTTCAGATACAGTCCGGTTACTAATTCAGTAGTTTCACTGAGCAAACCTCTTGATCCACAATTTATCTCACACACAAGCTGGGCTGATCGCTTCACAGGAGCAAATATTCGGTCCAAAACGCAAGTGATACTGGTAAACTTCTTTTCCTTTCTGCCGCAGTTCCAACATAAATCGGAACATGACCGACTTCTGCAATAGGCAGTCCCAAGCAGGAGAAATGGGGCAGGGAGGCAAGGTAGGCCTCTTCCCGCCGATTCCTCTACACTCCGTTCAGGAGCAGCTGCTCGCGAGCTCGAGCTGTTCACACAACAACCTCCAACTCTAACTGATCCACTGTCTCAAGTAGCACAGGGGATTTCCCTGGTAAATCCAGCATTTAGGTTGGCAGAGGAAGCTGTCAATTACAGTTAGGGCTCCCCCTCCAGGCTAGTTTTGGCGCCAACCTAAAAACGACAAAAAATACAGTTTTCCTTCCCATGAGGCACTTTGGCCAGGATCCACATTAAGTCCTCTGTAGTCCTATTGGTCCAGCTACTGGAAGTCCTGGACCTAACATGGTGGTTATCATTCAGACAGATGAGCTGCAAGGAAAACAGGTTAAACAAACTTCTCTATCTCAACTGTAATGGCATATGCACAGTAAATAAGCGGTTTCCATACAGGCTCCCTCTGTACAAATATCAACTGCAGAGTGGAACAAATCAGAGCGGTGGCTGGCCAATCACAAACCCTAAATCACTCGGACCCAGCACAGACCATTCACTACACATAAATTAGTTAGTCTCTTAAAGGGACAGGTGCGGAGGCTTAGCACGGCACTCTCACGCAAATGAACAGAATCATACTGAGACCGGGCGCAAGCCTGCCAGTGGGTATCGAGGAGCTCAGGAAGACATTAAGGTAAACCCCAAATTTGTGTGGGGGTTACACTTGTGCTCCCAGGTCACACCTGGAAATAAGCTTTGGCTTAGTGTGCCTTTCCTGATTAAACAATTTCCCCTTTCTCTGTCCCTTTCCTATAAATTAGTTATAGGGGACTCAATTGTTAGATATACTGGTTCTATTGAGTATGGACAAAACAAGGAAATTGACACTGTATGCTATCTACCAGGAGCCAGAATAACGGATATTGATTCAAGAATAAATAAACTCACAGGCTCCTCCTCAGTCAGACAGTGGGACCCCTGAGGTTGAGAGGGCACCGTTTGTTTGAGCAGCCACACCCTCAACCATCGTGGATGCCAGGAGGACAACTCAGGCTCCTCCTTAGTCAGACAGTGGGACTCTGGACTCTGGAGGTCAAGAGGACACAGTTTGTTTCAGCAGCCCTTCCCTCCAGCCGTCGTGGAAACCAGGATGACAAACCAGGCTCCTCCTCAGTTGGACAGTGGGACCCATGAAGTAGAAAGTGCACCATTTGTTTGAGCATCCCTCTCCCTCCCCAGCCATTGCAGATGCTAGGAGGACAACCCAGGCTCCTCCTCAATCAAACAGTGGAGCCCCTGAGATCGAGAGGGCACCATTTGTTTGAGCAGCACCCCCCAGCCATCGCGGACACCAGGAGGCCAACCCTGGCTCCTCCTCAGTCAGACAGTGTGATCCCTGAGGAAGAAAGGACATCATTTGTTTGAGCAGCACCCCCCAGCCATCGCGGACACCAGGAGGACAACCATGGCTCCTCAACAGTTGGACCCGAGATTGAGAGAGCACCATTTGTTTAACCAGCCCTCCCGCACCCAGCCATCGAGGACACCAGGAGGACAACCCAGGCTCCCCCTCAGTCAGACAGTGGAACCCCTGATTTCGAAAGGGCATCATTTGTTTGAGCAGCCCTCCCCTCTAGCCATCGCGGACACCAGGAGGACAACACAGGCTCCTCCTCCTCAGTAGGAGAGTGGGACCCCAGAGGTAGAAAGGGCACTGTTTGTTTGAGCAGCACCTTCCCCGGCCCCACAGCTGTCACAGACACCAGGAGGGCAACCCAGGCTCCTCAACAGTCGGACAGTGAGACCCATGAGATCAATCAATCAATGAAACTTTATTTTACCAGGCGAAGCACCATTGAAAGAGCTCATTTGCAAGGTGGACCTGGACAAATGCACATAAAAGTAAACAATATACAAAGGAAAATGATGGGTGTACAATCAAGGAATACAATGTGGAAGAGGATATAAAACAGTACAGTATTAGGCAAGGTCTATACAGACAAATATGCAAGAGGCTAAGAAAAAAATGTTTCAATATACATTATTATACAATATGTACATGAACAGTTCAGGAAAAGGGGTAGGAGGGGTGATAGGGAGAAGAAGTGATAAATAGGAAATCAAAAGGCCTGGGGACGGATGTCTGACACTTATTTCACTGGTCTCTGGGGGGGGGGGCAGTTACAGGATTCTATAAAGGAGTGAGAGAATAGCTTTTTTTTTTTTTTTTGGGGTATGGAATTTCTCCCGTGGTGTTGGCCGGCACTCCTATTCCCTATCCATTGACCCCCAGGGCTGTCCCCAAGGCTCAGACCCCCTCCCTTAAGTCCCCACGACTTACCCTTCATGGCAGGGTGGTGGGGAGCAACTCGACCCACCCAAAGGATCCAACCAGGGAGATGCCTTCCCGGGGTGGCGTCTGCAGGGACAGTTTCATTCTGCCCGGCCAGCACCTATTTCTGCTTTTCTTCCCCTAGGAGGTGGGGCATGCAGTGATGCCAGTGTGGAGAGCACGCACATGTCCACATGCACTCCTCCAGGCATCTGCCCCATCTCCTCCCCTTTTCTGAGCTCTTGGCACACTGCCCCCCCCCAGCTGCCACGAGGAGCCAGTAGGGCACTGAGAGCTAGTGATCCCCCTCCCCGGAGGAGGAAAGCAGTCCATCAGACGCTCAATCCTTCTCCTCCCCTGCTGACCCCCGGCGGCCTGTGCTCACTCCCAAACACAGGTCGCCAGCGTGGCAAGAGGTAAGGCGTCCAGCGTCTCAGCCCTCAGTGCCACCGGGCCAAGGGCCAACGAGAATAGCTTTTTGAAGGAGGAGAAGGTTGCTGGGGTAGTCACCTTCAGAGTTTTTGTAATTTGTTCCATAGGTGAGGGAGTTCATAGCTTATAGAAGCTTTACCAAAACATGAATTAACTTTAGGTATGTATAAAGAGATAAATGAGAGGCTTCGCAAGGAGTAATTGCCTACAGTGCATAGGGGCAAGCAGTCGGAGATATACTGGGGAAGCTTATGTATGATAGCTCTAAAAGTCCAAAAGGCAGCATTTCTTTGCCTTCTGAACTTGAGGGATGTCCAGCCTACTGCAACATACAGAGAGCAGTGGTGGGTGAGGTATGGTAGACCAGAGATAAATCTCAAAGCTCGGTGATAGAGCGAGTCAAGTTTAGAGAGTGCGGAGGCAGAGCCTTGGCCATAGAGGAAGTCGGCAGTCCAATAAGGACAGAAAGGTGGTTTGGACCAGTCTTTTTTTGGTGTCGTGGGATATGAGATGCTTGATCTGGAAGAACAAGCCCAGTCTCTGCCTTAGCTTCTTTGATAGTTCCTCAATATTTATTTATTTACTGATTTCAAATTCGGATTAATACCTTTGAGCTGGGGGCTCGTTTACAAAGGCTCCAAGTCAACAAGGAATACAAGACATTTACAGGTGATGAAACACTGCAGAACAGAAAGACATCAACTAACAAGTGGCATTAGTGTGCAGTTACAACATTAAGCAGGGTACAAGGAATAAGGAGAAACAGGACCGCACTTGCAGAGAAACATTAATGCAGCACTAATTAAGTGCAGTACAGTATTTAACAATCAAGTTACAGTTCAGACGGGGTGCTCCCAGTCTGCAGAAATGCAGTTTTAGCAGCCAAGGTGAGGCTTTGTCAAGGGGAGGTAGTAGGTGGTGGGAGGTGGGGGAAGTGGGCAGTTGTGGAACAGGAGGGTGGGTGTGAGAGAGGGTAGTGTTTGACGGGTGCGAAAACCGCTGTCAGAGGCCGTGGGTTAACAGAAACACTGGCAGTCAGATTTGCTGGCAAGAAGAGATCGAAACCCATTTTTAAAGTGGCCAAGTCTGGGGGACTCTGCAAGGTCTGCAGGCAGATCACTGAACTATTTAGGCCCACAGTAGGAGAGAGATCTTTGGCCAAGGGTGGTTCATTTGAAGGGAACAGTTAGGACAGCCCTGGAGGCACTCCTTGTGCATTTAGATGGTTGTGCAGGCTCAAAGAGGTCTGAAGTAGCACTAGGCATGGACCCCATCAGGGACTTTTTTGCAAGGAGGCAGGCCTGGTATTGAAGTCTGTGGAGGAGTGGGAGCCAGCCAATTTCCTTGTATAGGTCACAAGACTGACTCATTTTGTGTAACATAGAAACATAGAATTTGACGGCAGATAAGGACCACTTGGCCCACCTAGTCTGCCCATTTTCCTACCTAACAGATAAGCTGCAGATACTAGTTAACCAACCGCTTACATCCTTCTAACCCCCACTAGGACTGCCTTATGTGTACTCCAAGGACCAGGCAGCAGGCCTTGTTGAGGATGATTTTGACCCTTTTAAGTGCTGTGTCTGTGCCTGCCCCATACATGACAAGGCCATAATCTACAGATGAGAGAACCGAACTACACGTAACAAGTTTCAGGGCAGCCGGTGTCTTTGAGGTGCGGTGTCTGTACAGGATGCCAAGCTTCATGTTGGTGGACTTTACCAGTTGCTCAGTAAGGGCAGTGAAGGTGAAGGTGTCATCAAGATGAATCCCGAAGTACCTGAATGTGTTGACTTGGTCTAGTACTTCTCCTTCGCTACTAAGTATATGCAGTGAGGATCCTCGAATCTTGCTCTGTGGGGTGCTGAAGAGCATGCTCTGTCTTTTTGTAGTTGCGTATCAGTTTATTTCTGGTGAACCAGAATTCCAATGCATGAAAACTGAGCTGAAGTTCAGAGCTAATTGATCCCAGGTCTTTCCCTGGGATGGAGAAAACAGCATCATCTGCATAGAGTATGGAGTGTGCAGGACAGGTGGAAGGCATGTCATTTATGAAGAGGCTGAATAAGAGAGGACTGAGGATAGAACCTTGCAGGACCCCTAGGTTTACTTCCCTGGGCTCAGAGATTGTATTGCCGATCCTGACCAGTTGAGATCTATGGGTGAGGTAACTATGGAACCAGGCCACAGAGTCCATTGCCAATCCTGCAGAGAGGAGACAATTCAGTAGCAGTTGGTGACTGACCAGGTCAAAAGCCTTGGTGAGGTCTATGAAGATAGACCCCACCGCCATCCCTTTATCCAGGGCCCCATAAAGCTGAGTGGTGTACTCTACTAGTGCGGTGATGGTGGAGTGGTTTTGTCGGAATCCATGTTGTTGCAAAAGCAGAGAAGGCTATGCTTTTCTAGGTACTCGGTTAGTTGTTCTGAGACCACCCTTTCAAATGCTTTGTAAAGGGGGTAAAATCAAGATGGGCTGGAAGTTTGCTAGATTAGCTCTGTCTGCTGATTTAAAAACAGGGGTGACTAGATCCTCTTTCCACCTGTCAGGGAAGATGCCAGAACTCAGAGAGGCATTGAATACCTTGGTGAGTGGTGCCACAAGTTCGTTTAATGTGAGTGCTACCATCTTCATATCGATCATGTCACTTCCCATCCTGGTCTTACCAAGGACCCGTTTGATATATTTGACAATCTCACCTGTGGAGATTTGCCTGAAGTAGAATCGTGGTGTAACATTATCCTGTGGTGATGGAGTGTTAAGGTTGTGCTGCTGGCCTGCAAGGGTGTGATTCAGGTATACAGGAGGCAACACATTGCTGAGGTCCATGAATGCAACATTAAAAGCATTAGCGGGGGGCGCTGATGAACAGCTAGCTGGATAGACGTGCCTGGTTGCTGCTCCATTCTAACGGTCGGTAAAAGTCAAAAAAGTACCCCTTAAAATTACTATTTATATGCAGCGTTTGACAGAAATATATGCAGAAAGGAGCCATGGAGGAGTATTTGACGCCAAATCCAGGGAAGAGCCAATGTTTGGCTGGCAAAGCCGGGAAGAAGTCATTGGCCACTACCGCAGGTGAAAGCGTGGGCATTATTTCGCTCTCAATGGCTGAAATGAATGCGTTAGGCCACGAGGTGACTGGGCAAGTGATTGCGGCAATGGATCCTAGGCTACTGGAGCTTGAAAGTAAAATTGAACTGAAATTGCAGGAAGTCCTGGAACAACAAACATTGCACAGTAATAGAATTGGAGAGGTAGAGGATCGTATATCCAGGCTGGAAGACAAGACTATGGAGGTTCCTGGGCAAGTGGCACTGCTGCAACAAGAGCTGGATGACTTGAAGGAGGCATTTGATTATCAGGAAAATTATCACAGACGCCTCAATTTGCGCCTTAGGGGTCTTCCAGAGGGGGCAGAAAAGGGGGATATGTTGAAATTCTGTGCCCAAATTCTGCCAGAGTTGTTGGGACTGCATCCAAAAAACGGGCGACTGAAGTTAGAACAAGCCCACAGGGCTGTGATGCCTCGGCCCCCAGGAGATCAGCCCCTGAGACAAGTGATTATGCGATTTCATGCATTCCAGGATCGAGAATCGATTTTAAAGGCCTACCAAGAGAAAGAATCTCTGGAATTTGAGGGCACCAGGCTATATCTATCACAAGATTATTCACTCCGACTCCTAAAAAAGCGTAAGCCGTTTAATCCACTAATGGCTCAGCTTAGAAGCCTCAAAGTAGAGACCTTTCTGATCTACCCAGCTGTTCTCAAAATTCGGCATGAGGGAGTGACATTCTCCTTTTGGGAGCTCCCTAAGGCTGAACAATTTGTGAAGGACTTACAGAAGAAACTGGCTAAATGAAGAAGCGGGTTTGGGTTCGACGGTGGAGCTGTTTCTCCAATCTGCGGCTGAACACTTTGGCCTGCAAGGGGCTTGGCACTCTTAAAGTTAACTGTTTTTTTTTTTTCTTTCCATTTTTATTATTTGTTTCTCCCTTCCCCTGTTTCTGTACTGACATGTCGCTATTTTTGGTTCTGAGGGTTGGGTGAATACATTAACACCCTGCATTGGGAGGGTGAGGGCATTCAGCAAGCAATAGTGCACCATCGATGAACCGGCCCCAATGGACTGAGGAACATTAGGACTGTCTTGGGGAGAGGATGAATGCCTGAGGGTCCTAAATGTATGGAGTAGGATATGATCCTCAGTAAGGACCTATATGGACAGGCCCCTGAGGGAATGAGCTGAAAAATAGATAAGATAAGGACAGGGGGAAGGGGGCTTGGCATGTGTGTAATTGACGCAGCCTGCTCCCATCCTCGAGCTGTGGGGAACCCTCAAAACTTCTGGATAGGTATGCCTCTGGAGAGACTAATAGCAGATATCGGAAGAATAGTGTGTTGGGGAGAGATGGGCCGGGGAGTGCCGAGTTACACGGAGTGTAACCATTTTACTTTATGCAGGGTGTGTATATGGGCCAAAGGTGGAGGGTAGAGGGGTTCTTTGTAATTTTAATCACAATTTTGTGAAGGGGTAAATGCTGGTGCTGACCGTTGTTGGAGCAGCAGGGCAATTTATTCATGGAGGGTTTAATGACACGCATGCTAGGGCAGCAATTGGTGTTGACAATAAGAGGGGATATAAGGGGTGGGGGGATGTTTTCTCATTTGATTTGGGTGGAGGTGGAAGGAGGGTGGTTGGGGTGGGGGAAGGATGCTAGTAATCAAGTTGGGGATGAAATGAGGTGGGGTGGGGAAAGGGGGGGCTAACGTTTATGTTTACATACTGTATATAGTTCACTGTTGTTCCATGTGCGATGCATTCTATGATGGGTACAGACTACTACAGAGTCCAGGAAATTACATTTATGGTATAGAGTTCCGGATGTATGGGCTGGAGAAAGTGAGGGACGGGGATCAAGGCAGGATACATTATGGCTAATTCACAGGAGCCGATGGTGGTCTCCTGGAATGTGCGAGGGGTTACTAACCCAGTCAAATGTACAACACTATTGGCAGCACTTAAAAGAAAGGGGACACAGGTCACACTACTCCAGGAGACCCATCTGTCAGATGTGGAGCATGCTAAGCTGGTACGTGGCTGGGTAGGTAAGTGCTTTGCAGCCTCGTACTCTGTCCGCAAAAGAGGGGTTGCCATTCTTTTATATAGGCATTTGCCAATGGAAGTCACAAGAGTGGTGAGAGACCACCGAAATGGGCGATATGTTTTCATAGTGGGGCAACTATTTGGGGAATTAGTTACTTTTGGTAGTGTTTATGCCCCTGCCGTATATGACTCTGGGTTTTTCTTTGAACTCCTGGATCTACTTACTAAAGAACAGTCCCCGGGGCTTGTTATGGGTGGGGATTTGAATAGTACAATGGATCCAGTACTGGACCACTCTGAAAGCAGGGGGAGGAGGATGGAGGTACTGGGTCAGTGGCAGGAGGGTGTGGCAGATATGGACCTGGTGGATAGCTGGAGGATGTTGAACCCAGGGGCTAGAGAATATACTTTTTTCTCTAGTCCTCATGGGACATGGTCCAGAATCGACTATATTTTCCTGCCGCGGGGTTGGCATAACAAAGTAACGGATATAGCCCCTAGTCCTATTCATGTGTCGGACCATGCTATGGTCATAGGACGGATTCAGATGTGGATAGTTAGAGACTCCCCTCCCCAGTGGAAATTTCCATCGTACATGCTTTCAAACCAGGAGTTTAGGGAATACTTGGTAAATCAATGGCGATGGTATAAGGAAACCAATGAGGGAACTGAGATCTCAAAAGCTATATATTGGGATGCGAGCAATGCCTTCATGATGGGTGCCATTATAGCATATATGGCCAAACACAGGAGGGGGAAACATGAAAAGAGGCAGAGACTGGAGAGGAAGCTTAAAGATTTGAAAAAGAGGGCAGCCCGGGGAGAGCGGGGGGACGTAGTGCAATTATTAACTATTACCAGGGAGGCATTGAATGCTTTTGTTAGAAGTGAGGCCATGACATCCTGGTTCTATTGCAAGCGGCAAATGTTTGAATGGTCTAACAAACCCGGTCCCCTTCTTGTGCGACTTATGAAGGGAGGTAAATGCCCTACTCGAATAACAAGTATAAGGAGCAGGGAGGAGTAGTGTATAGAAATCCCCAGAGGATAAGGAGTACTTTCCGGAACTTTTATAAGCAGCTATACAAGGCTGGATGCCAGGGCAAGGGACAATTGATGTAGGACTTTTTGGATAAGGGGCAACTTCCCAGGCTCTCGTCGAGAGAGGTCGAGAGAGAGATAGAGAGAGAGAGAGAGAGAGAGAGAGAGAGAGAGAGATTGAGATTAAACCAACCTATAAGGAAGGAAGAGGTAATTAAAGCTATAGGGAGATCGCAGCGGGGTAAGGCAAGTGGCCCTGAGGGATTCCCTGTGGAATACTACAAAACTTTGGTGGGGCAGACGGCGGAGGTGTTAAGCGGGCTGCTGCAGCTGGGGGAGGAGGGGGAGTGCCCACATCTGCCCACTACCTGTTTTGATGCCCTGATCTGTTTAATACCTAAACCAGGTAAAGATGAGTTGGAATGTGCCTCTTATAGGCCGATATCACTTTTAAATTGCGATCTTAAAATCACAGCTAAAGTGTTGGCCACGAGGCTGGAGGATTACCTACCTGTGCTGATTCACCCAGACCAGACCGGTTTCATAAAGGTGAGATTCTCCTATCATAATATGAGAAGGTTGCTTAACGTGATATGGAGAGCAGGACAAACAGAGGAAAAAATGTATATCATTTCTATGGACCCTGAAAAAGCGTTTGATAGGGTGGAGTGGAAGTACCCCTTTGAGGTGTTGAGCCCGTTTGATCTGGGTGAATCATATGTACAGTGGGTACAAGGTATGTATTGGGCCCCCAAGACCCCGGATTTTGATTAATGGAGTGCCCACGCATGCTTTGGATCTGGAAAGGGGGACGAGGCAGGGTTGCCCCCTCTCTCCTCTGCTGTTCACATTGGCGTTAGAGCCACTGGCTATAGCACTTCGGCAGCGCCCAGAGTTTCATGGGGTAGAAGGGGCTAGGGGTACTATGCATAAAGTTGCTCTTTATTCGGATGACATGCTTTTATTTGTTAAGTTCCTGCAGGTTTCTATGCCACATTTGCTGGAGATAATAGATACCTTCATGGCGTTTTCTGGTTATAAAATAAACCTTAGTAAATCGGAATTGTTGTGCTTTCCTAAAAAGGAGAAGGAGGATGAGCAGTGGGGTTTGCAGGGGAAGTCTAAGGCCATCACTTACCTGGGTATTACGGTGGGCAGAACAATTGGGGCACTGTATGGGTTAAATTATACACACTTACTTAAAAAAGTGGAGGCAGACCTGAGGCGGTGGATGCAGCTCCCAATTTCATGGTTAGGTCGTATCAATTTGATAAAAATGAATGTCTTGCCAAGAATTTTATATCCCATGCAGATGATACCAGAGGGTCTGTTAAGAAGGGATGTTCAGCAGATTGAGAAAGCATTTACTAAATTTATATGGCGAGAAAAGCATCCGAGAGCTTGTTTACAAAGATTGAAAGCTGTAACAAGTAAGGGGGCTAAACTTTCCGGATTTTTGGAACTATTATTTGTCAATACAGCAACGCTATGTGGCGGATTGGGTGCATAGACCTGCTGTGGCCAGTTGGGTGGATTTAGAGCAATGGGGCTATCCGGGTTGTCTTTCGGCCTACTTGCATAGTAAGGGCCTCAAAGCATATTCTACTCAGGGCTGGGGCAACCCACTGGCAAAGTCAGTGTTATAGGCCTGGAATCACCTCAGGAAAAAAGGGGGGATTTGTAAAGGGGAGATCCTGCTTTTGCCTGTGGTGGATAATCCCTTTTTTCTTCCAGGGCTGGAGGACAGACGCTTTAAAGAGTGGGAGAACAACGGAGTCCAGAGTATAGGGGATTTGGTTAAGCAGGGAACCCTGTGCCAGTTGGGGGATATTGTTCAGGGTTTGGATTATAGGGACAAGTATTCCGATATCTTCAGCTTAGGGCATTTGTGTCAAAAATGGATAGGGGAAGGGAGCAAGTACTGAACTGGCGGACGACAGAGACATTGATATATCTTGCGCAGATAGACCCTAAGGGTTTTATTAGAAAGGCTGCAAAAGTAGGGAAACAGGACTACCCAGAATATACTCAGAAAACAAGAATATTGTGGTAGAGAGACATAGGGGGTGACATTGCAGAGGGTAATTGGCAATTACTGTTAGAAGGGCATAAGGGACTCCTTAGTGTGCAACAGATTCATAGAAGCCTTCTATAAATTCTTGCATAGGCTTTATTACCCCCCGGCGGCAGTCCATAGGGCGCAACCGACTGTATCTCCTCTCTGTGGTAGGTATGGAAGAGAGAGAGGGACGTATATGCACTGTTTCTGGTCATGCAGAGTTCTTCATACCTTTTGGGGTGAAGTACTTGGGGAGGTTAGTAAAATGGCAGGCTGCCCTTTGCAGGTAGAACCTATTGTAGGCCTATTTGATATGGTTCCAGGAGAGGAGGGAGAATGGGAGCCATTACCATAGTGGATAAGGGTAGTACTAATGTTGGCGAGGCACTGCATACAAAATACCTGGATCATCTGTGTAACACCTTCCACTACACAATGGCATAGGCTTATCCTGCAGACACTGGCCCTAGAGAGAGTGTTCCTCATGCTCAAGGACAGGGGAGAATCCTTCTATAGGGAATGGGCTCCCTTCCTAGCATCACTTAATGGAGAAGAGGCGATCACATTACGGACGGGACTGGGATAGGGAGATACAGGGTGATTAGAGATCTATAGATTAATAGCCACAGATAAATTTGGGGAAGAATGGATTGGAAATGTAAATGAAATGGTATATGGAAGAACTGGACCGGGTTAAATATAATTAAGATATTGTTACTTTATTAATAACTGTACTTGTAATGTCATATGAAATGCATCTGTTTGTTGCGTGTCTGTTAGACATGTTGTTGTTGTGTATTTTGTTTTTCAAATTTTTAAAATTAATAAAAAGATTATGCAAAAAAAAAAAAAAAAAAGCATCAGCAATTTCCTTTGGGTCTTGCAATGTGCCAGAGGTGGTAACTATAAGGTCTGGTGAGGCCCTTGAGGCTCTACCTGTGAGAGATTTCACAGAGTCCCAGAACTCCCTCCCTCTACCCCAGGTCTTTCCTAGGAGGTCAGTGTAGTAAGCTGCTTTCGCCAGGCGTATGAGTTTTGTGCAGGTATTTCTAGCTGCCTTATATGCTTGGGAGTAAGCTAGATTCCCGGTGGCTTTGGCCCTATGCCACAGGTGATTTCTGAGTTGCATACATTAGGTTAGAAGGCTGGACAACCAGGGGTTGGAGATTCCTCTGGCTTTCTTTGTTTTTTAAGGAGCAAAGATGTCACAAGCTTTAATGAAGATACTGCAGAAGTAATCCAGTGCTTGGTTTCTGTTATTGACTCTGTCCAGTGGGGACCAGTCAATCCCTTTTAGGTAGTGCCTGAAGGAGTCTAGCTGACCAGGCCTTAGTGATCTGTTCCTGGTAGTCTTAGGCTTACTCTTGGTGAACCTGTTAGTCCAAGTAAGTAGTACAGGGGAGTGGTCACTGATGGTGTCAGGTAGGAATGTTACCTCTGCGATATGTTCAGGACAGGAGGAGAGTAGCCAGTCGATGAGGGTGCTAGTTTCTGTACGGTAGTTCAGTCTGGTGGGTTGTGTGACCAGTTGGGTCAGGTACAGTCTATTTGGTCTCTAGCTGTCGCTGCATCCTGTGCTTGCCAATTAATGTTGAAATCCCCTAGGATTATATGTTCCCAGTTTAGTTTGTTCTGTTCGAGGTGGCTTATGAGCTGCGGGAAGCCAGTGAGTAGCGTCCCAGGAGGCAGGTATATGGTGGATAATAGCAGCACTTTGTTTTGTTGGCCAATATTAAGTTTTAGTATTAGAACCTGTGCTTCCTTGGTGTGGAAGCTAACTGGCAGTATTTGCCCTTTGATGTCCCTCTTGATGTAAACCAGACACCAGACAATATGGTCAAAGAATGTAAGCTTGTGGTCTATCCAAAGTCCCAGATATTTAAATTTTGTCACATATTCGATAGGTTCTCTCAGAAGTGGTAGAATCTGCAGAGTTAAGCTATGTAGGGAAGGTTTTTGATCTGTGACAGAAGGTGAAAAAAGTATGGCCTTCGTTTTTTTTTTTGCATTTACTGTAGACGTAGTTTTTGGCTCAATAAGTTTAACTGTAGCTGGTTAAAGTCCACCTGTAGTTCCATACTCGCCTGCTCTGGGGTAGGCCTAGCAATGTATATGACCATGTCATTGGCGAAGAGATGAAATTCGGCTGCTTTGGTTCCAGAGTCAATGTTGTTAATATAAAGAGTAAAGAGCAGTGGTCCTAAAATGGACCCTTGCGGCATACCTTTTTGGAGCAATTTTAGGGGATAGAGATCCCCTTGGTCTTTAACCTGTTTGTTGGAATCTCCAAGAGAGGTAACCACTGAAGCATTTCAAGGCAGAAGAATCTAGGCCAATGCTTTGAAGAGTATCCACCAGCAGGCCATGGTCTATTGTATCGAAGGCCTTGCTAAGGTCAAGAAACAAGGCACATACATATTTTTTGACATCCAAAGAATTTTGCCAGTCGTTGGTTACCTTTGCGAGTGTGGATACTATACTATGACAAGCTCTGAATCCTGACTGGGCAGGGTTAAGCAGATTGGTGGAGTCCAAGTACTTCCTAAGCTGCATGTTAACCACTTTCTCGAGCAGTTTAGAGAGGGTAGGAAGTAAAGACATTGATCTGTAATTGTTCAGATCACTTGGGTCAACAGATTTGAGTAGGGGAATAACATGGACAGATCGAGGGGGTGCCATTTGTTTGAGCAGCCCTCTCCCCCAGTCATTGCGGACACCAGGAGGACAACCCAGACTCCTCCTCCTCACTCAGACAGTGGGACCCCTGAGGTAGAAAGGGCACCATTTCTTTCAGCAGGCCTCCCCCTCCAGCCATCGTGGATGCCAGGAGGACAACTCAGACTCCTCCTCCTCCTCAGTCAGACAATGGGACCACCGAGGTCAAGAGGGCACTATTTGTTTGAGCAGCCCACCCTCCCAGCTGTCCCAGATGCCAGGAGAAAAACCCAGGATCTTCCTCGTGGAAGAGTGGGACCACTGAGGTCAAGAGAGCACCATTTGTTTGAGCAGCCCCCAACCCGAGCCATTGTGGATACAAGAAGGACAAAACAGCCTCCTCAGCAGTCGGACACTGGGACCTCGGAGGTCGAGAGAGCACCAATTGCTTCAGCAGCCCTCCCCCCCAGCAGTCGCGGATGCCAGGACGACAAATCATGTTCCTCCTCAGTCAAACTGTGGGACCCCGGATGTCGAGAGGGCACCGTTTGTTTGAGCAGTCCTCCCCCCCCCAGCCATCGTGGATGCCAGGGAGGACAGCCCAGGCTTCTCCTCAGTCACACAGTGGGACCTCTGAGGTCAAAAGGGCACAATTTGTTTGAGCATCCCTACCCCCCCCCCCAGCCTTCACGTATGCCATGAGGACAACTCAGGCTCAACCTCAGTTGGACAGTGGAACCCCTGAGGTCAAGAGGGTGCCATTTGTTTGAGCAGCCCCCCCCCAGGCCATCACGGATGCCAGGAAAACAACCTAGGCTCCTCCTCAGTCAGACAGTAGGACCCTTGAGGTCAAGAGGGCACCATTTGTTAGAACAGCCCTCCCACCCCCAGCCATCGCGGACGCAAGGAGGACGACCCAAGCTCCTCATCAGTGGGACAGTGGAACCCCTGAGGTCGAAAGGGCACCATTTGTTTCAGCAGACCTCCCCCTCCTAGCTGTCGTGGATGCCAGGATGACATCCCAGGCTCCTCCTCAGTCAGAGAGTGGGACCACAGAGGTAGAGGGGGCACCATTTGTTTGAGCAGTCCTGCCCCCCCGCCAGCCTTCACTGATGCCAGGAGGACAACCCACACTCCTCCTCAGTCAGACAGTGGGACCCCTAAGGTCGAGAGGGCACCATTTATTTGAGCAGTCCTCTCCCCCTTCCCCAGCAATCACACATGCCAGGAGGACAACTTGGGCTCCTCCTCAGTTGGACAGTGGGATCTCTGAGGTAGAGAGGGCACCACTTGTTTGAGCAGCCCTCCCCTCCAGCCATCAAAGATGCCATGAGGACAATCCAGGCTCCTCCTCAGTCAGACAGTGGGATCCCTGTTGTCGAGAGAGCACCGTTTGTTTGAGCAGCCCTTCCTCCCAGCCATTACAGACACCAGAAAGACAACCCAGGCTCCTCCTCCTCCTCCTCAGTCAGAGAGTGGGACCCTTGAGGTCAAGAGGGCACTGTTTGTTTGAGCAGCCCTCCCCTCCAGCCATTGCAGATGCCAGGAGGACAACCTAAGCTCCTCCTCTGTTGGACAGTGGGACCCTGGAGGTCGAGAGAGCTACATTCATTTGAGCAACCCTCCCAGCCCCAGCCATCGTGGATGCAAGGAGGAGAACCTAGCCTCCTCCTTGGTGGGACCAGTGGGACCCCTGAGGTCAAGAGAGCACCATTTGTTTCAGCAGCCCCGCCCAAGCCATCGCAGATGCCAGGAGGACAACCAAGGCTCCTCCTCCTCAGTCCAGTCAGACAGTCGGACCCTTGAGGTCAATAGCGCACGATTTGTTTGAGCAGCCCTCCCACCCCCAGCCATCGCGGATGCATGAAGGACAACCCAGACTACTCCTCAGTGGGACAGTGGTACCCTTGAGGTCGAGAGGGCACCATTATTTTCAGCAGCACTCTCCCCCAGCTGCAGTGGATGCCAGGATGACATACCAGGCTCCTCCTCAGTCAGATAGTAGAATCCCTGAGGATAAGAGAGCACCATTTGTTTGAGCAGTAATCCCCCCAGCCTTAACAGATGCTAGTAGGACAAACCAGGCTACTCCTCAGTTGGACTGTGGGACCACTGAGGTCAGGAGAGCACCGTTTGTGCAGCCCTCCTGCTCCCAGGCATCGCAGATGCCAGGAGGATCACCCAGGCTCCTCCTCAGTCAAACAATGAGACCCCTGAGGTCGAGAGAGCACCGTTTGTTCGAGCAGCCCTTCCCCCAGCCATTGCGGACACCAGGAAGACAACCCAGGCTCCTCCTCCTCCGTCAGAGAGTGGGACCGTTGAGGTCAAGAGGGCACCGTTTGTTTGAGCAGCCCTCCCCTGCAGTCATCACAGATGCCAGGAGGACAACCCAGGCTCCTCCTCTGTTGGACAGTGGGACCGCTGAGGTCAAGAGGGCACCAGTGGTTTCAGCAGCCCTCCCACCCCCAACCATTGTGGATGCAAGGAGGACAACCAAGGTGCTTCCTCAGTGGGACAGTGGCACTCCTGAGGTAGAGAGGGCACCATTTTTTTCAGTAGCCACCCCACCCCCTGCTGTTGCGGATGCCAGGATGACATCCCAGGCTCCTCCTCAGTCAGACAGTAGGACCCCTGAGATTGAGAGGGCACCAGTTGTTTGAGAAGTCCTCCCCTCAGCCTTCGTGGACACCAGGAGGACATCCCTGGCTCCTCCTCAGTTGGACAGTGGGACCTCTGAGGTCGAGAGAGCATTATTTGTTTGAGCAGCCCTCCCCTGCCATTGTGGGCACCAGAAGCACAACCCAGGCTCCTCCTCAGTCAGACAGTGGGACCCCTGAGTTTGAGAGGGCACCAGACGTTTGAGCAGCCCTCCCCCTCCAGCCATCAGGGATGCCAGCAGGACAACCCAGGCTCCTCCTCAGTCGGACAGTGGGGCCCTTGAGGTAGAAAGAGTACCATTTGTTTGAGCAACCCTCCCATCCCCAGCCATCGTGGATGCAAGGAGGAGAACCCAGGCTCCTCCTCCTCCTCAGTGGGACTCCTGAGGTCAAGAGGGCACCATTTGTTTCAGCAGCCGTCCCCCTCCTAGCTGTAGCAGATGCCAGGATGACATCCCAAGCTCCTCCTCAGTCAGACAGTGGGACCCCTGAGGTTGAGGGGGCATCATTTGTTTGAGCAACCCTGCCCCACAGCCTTCGCAAGCTCCAGGAGGACAACCCAGGCTCCTCCTTAGTCAGATAGTGGGACACCTGAGGTCGAGAGGGTACCATTTGTTTGAGTAGCCCTTCCCCCTACCATCAAGGACACCAGGAGGGTAAACCAGGCTCCTCCACAGCCGGACTGTGGGACCCAGAGGTCGAGAGGGCACCGTTTGTTGAGCAGCCCTCCTCCCCAGCCATCGCAAACACCATGATGACAACCCAGGTTCCTCCTCAGTCAGACAGTAGAACCCCTGATGACAAAGGGGCACTGTTTGTTTGAGCAGCCCTGCCTCCCGCCATCGTGGACACCAGGAGGACAACCCAGGCTCCTCCTCAGTCAAACAGTGGGACCCCTGAAGTTGAGAGGGCACCATTCATTTCAGCAGCCCCCCCCCCACAGCCATCGCAGATGCTAGAGAGGACAACCAACGCTCCTCCTCAGTTCAGTCGGACAGTTGAACCTTGAGATTGATAGGCACCATTCATTTGAGCAGCCTCCTCCACCCCATCGTGAGATGCAAGGAGGAGAACCCAGACTACCCTCAGTGGGACAGTGGAACCCCTGAGGTTGAGAGAGCAGTAATCCCCCCCCAGCCTTAGCAGATGCCAGGACGACAAACCAGGCTCCTCCTCAGTCAGACAGTGGGACCCCTAGGGTCGAGAGAGCACCGTTTGTTTGATCAGCCCTCCTGCCCCCAGGCATTGCGGATGCCAGGAGGATCACCTAGACTCCTCCTCAGTTGAACAGTGAGACTCCTGAAGTCAAGAGAGTACCATTTCTTTTCAGCAGCCCTCCCGCCCCCAGCCATTGTGAATGCAAGGAGGACAACCCATGTTCCTCCTCAGTAGGATCTCTCAGGTCGAGAGGGCACCATTTGTTTCAGCAGCCCTCCCCGCCTAGCTGTCATGGTTGCCAGGATGACATCCCAGGCTCCTCCTCAGTCGGAGAGTGTGACCTCTGAGGTAGAGAGAGCACTGTTTGTTTGGACAGCCCTCCCGGCCCCAGCCATCGCAGATGCCAGGGGACAACTCAGGCTCCTCCTCAATTGGATAGTGGGACCCCTGAGGTCAAGAGGGCACCATTTGTTTGAGCAGCCCCCCCCCAGCCATCGCGGGCACCAGGAGGATGACCCAGGCTCCTCTTAATTCTGACAGTGGGAAACCTAAGGTCGAGAGGTTACCATTTGTTTCAGCAGCCCTCCCCACCCAGCCATCATGGACACCAGAAGGAAACCCAGGCTCTTCCTCAGTTGAACATTGGCTCCCCTCAGGTTGAGAGGGCACCATTTGTTTGAGCAGCCCTCTCCCCCCAGCCATTGTGAACGCCAGAATGACAACTCATGCTTCTCCTCAGCTGGACAGTGGGACCACTGAGGTTGAGAGAGTAATGTTTGAGCAGCCATCCCACCCCCAGCCACCACAGATGCCAGGATGACAACACAGGCTCCTTCTCAGTTGGACAGTGGAATCCCTGAGGTCGAGGGGGCACCATTTGTTTGAGCAGCCCTACCCCTCAGCCATTGCAGATGCCAAAATGAAAAACCAGGCTCCTCCTCAGTCGGACAGTGGGACCCCTGAGTTCGAGAGGGCACTATTTGTTTGAGCAGCCCTCCCCCCAGCCATCGTGGTCATCAGGAGGATGACCCAGGCTCCTCCTCAGTTGGACAGTGGGACCCCTCAGGTCGAGAGGGCATTGTTTGTTTAAGCAGCCCTCCCCCCCCAGACATCGTGGATGCCAGGAGGACAACCTAGGCTCCTCCTCAGTCAGACAGTGGGACCCCTGAGGTTGAGAGGGCACCATTTGCTTATGTAGCCCTACTCCCCCGTCGCCATCACAGGCACCAGGACAACCCAGGCTCCTCTTTAGTCAGAAAGTGGGACTCTTGAGACCACAAAGGCACCGTTTGTTTGAGCAGCCCTCCCCTCCCAGCCATCGTGGATGCCAGAAGGACAACACAGGCTCCTCCTGAGTCGGACAGTGGGACCCCTGAGGTCAAGAGGGTTCCATTTGTTTGAGCAGCTCTCCACTCCCAGCTATAGTGGATGCAAAGAAGACAACCCAGGTAATAGGAGCACCATGCTACATTGGCATTTGCCGCCATTTCCGCAGTGAAAGCTGCAGAATTTCTGTCGGTGTATAACAGCTGATTAACTTACACTGCTGACGCACAGGGGTATATCCTGAGGGAAATGTGTTTATAGTTCTCTAGACTAAATATCAACTGTTACATACTTGTTGTAGGTCATTTTGCTGGTCTCAGTAGAGTAATTTCCCTGTAGCACTGCCCTGCTCTGCGTGTTTTTTTAGCACTGATATACCTTGCATGCCACAGGTTACAGAGGGAACAACTTGTTTGTCAGGAATGTTTAGTTATTTGCATAGTAGTTACTGCATTCTCCTAGTGTCGACTTCCTCACTCTGCCTACATGTTACGTTCTTTCCTGTTTTAGCTGTATTAGTGGAGTAATTACTCCATACTGTTACAGCCTGATTTCCATTCAGCCATTCTGTAAATGGTACAGAGTGTATTTATGTATTGCAATTGTTTTGGTTTTGTTCCCGTTGTTCAAAGCTCTCTCTGCCTCCTATTGCAACCCCTTATTTCTGCCTGCTCTAAGCTCCCCAGACTCTGCCTCCTACTGCAACCCCTTATTTTTGCTTGCTCTATGCACCAACAACTTGTGTTATTTTTACCTATCACCAACTGTGCTTGTCTGCAGAATCTTTCTCTCCCCTTTCCCACTTCATGCAGAACTGCTCTCTCCCCTTGCCTGCACCCTGCTCTCCTGCTGTGTAACAGGCGCGCTGATGAACTTCAGCTACTTTATGCATTCCCCTCAATTTCCCCAAGGTTACTCGCTCCTTAGATTAAGCACTCTCATGCACATCATCTACCCACTTAGACACTTGATTTTATTCCTGCCTTACACACTTCAGGCAGACCACGAATTCACTATAAGCTTTATTCACTTTCAAATGCACTCTACCCTCTTCTGGCCCTCTCTGCCTGTGTCGCCATTTCCTCACACCCTCCCCCTCTCCCTCCCCAACTTCTGAGCAGAAGCGCCATTTTAAGTTAGCCCCCCCTCGCCCCACACAACCCTGTGTCATCAGCTCTATTGTATTACTAGTCCCCCCACCATCTCAACTCGTTGGGTGGGATTTTATTGTTCTCTATAATTAAGCTGCAACCCAACTCTGAGGCAAGTCTTGCCCCCCACTTACCTTTTTACTTCTTATTCCTCAGTCGGACAGTGGGACCCCTGATGTCCAGAGGGCACCATTTGTTTAAGCAGCCCTCCACTAGCAGCCATCGCGGATGCCAGGAGGACAACCCAGGCTCCTCCTCAGTTGGACAGTGGGACCCCTGAGTTTGAGAGGGCACCAAACGTTTGAACAGCCCTCCCCCTCCAGCCATCGGAGATGCCACGAGGACAACCCAGGCTCCTCCTTAGTCGGACACTGGGGCCCTTGAGGTCGAGAGAGCACCATTTCTTTTAGCAGCCCTCCCATCCCCAGCCATTGTGGATGCAAGGAGGAGAACCCAGGCTCCTCCTCAGTGGAGCAGTGGGACCCCTGAGGTCAAGTGGGCACCATTTGTTTCAGCAGGCCTCCCCCTCCTAGCTGTTGCAGATGCCAGGATGACATCCCAAGCTCCTCCTCAGTCAGACAGTGGGACCCCTGAGGTTTAGGGGGCACCATTTGTTTGAGCAACCCTGCCCCACAGCCTTTGCAGACTACAGAAGGACAACCCAGGCTTCTCCTCAGTCAGATAGTGGGACAACTGAGGTCAAGAGGGCACCATTTGTTTGAGCAGCCCTTCCCCCTGCCATCACGGACACCAGGAGGGTAAACCAGGCTCCTCCACAGCCAGACTGTGGGACCCGAGGTCGAGAAGGCACCGTTTGTTGAGCAGCCCTCCCCCCAGCCATCGCAGATGCCATGATGACAACCCAGGCTCCTCCTCAGTCAGACAGTAGAACCCCTGAGGTCAAGAGGGCAATGTTTGTTTGAGCAGCCCTCCCTCCCCAGCCATTGCAGACACCAGGAGGACAACCCAGGCTCCTCCTCAGTCGAACAGTGGGACCCCAGAAGTCGAGAGGTCACCATTCGTTTCGGTAGCCCTCAACCCCACAGCCATCGCAGATGCCAGGAGGACAACCAAGGCTCTTCCTCCTCCTCAGTCGGACAGTTGGACCCTTGAGGTCGATAGAGTACTATTTGTTTGAGCAGCCCTCCCACCCCCAGCCATCGCGGATGCAAGGAGGACAACCCAGGCTACTCCTCAGTGGGACAGTGGTATACCTGAAGCTGAGAGGGCACCATTTGTTTCAGCAGCAATCCCCCCCAGCTGTCGTGGATGCCAGAATTACATACCAGGCTCCCCCTCAGTCAGACAGTGGAACCCCTGAGGTTGAGAGAGCACCATTTGTTTGAGCAGTTATCCCCCCGGCCATAGCAGATGCCAGGAGGATAAACCAGGCTCCTCCACAGTCGGACAGTGGGACCCCAGAGGTCGAGAGAGCACCATTTGTTTTCAGCAGCCCTTCCACCCCCAGCCATCATGAACGCAAGGAAGACAACCGAGGCTCCTCCTCAGTTGGACAGTGGGACCCCTGAGGTCGAGAGGGCACCATTTGTTTCAGCAGCCCTTCATCCCCAGCTGTCATGGTTGCCAGGATGACATCCCAGGCTCCTCCTCAGTTGGACAGTGTGACCCCTGAGGTAGAGAGAGCACCATTTGTTTGAGAAGCCCTCCCGCCCCCAGCCATCGAGGAGGCCGGAGACGACTCAGGCTCCTCCTCAGTCAGACAGGGAGACTCCTAAGGTCAAGAGGTCACTGTTTGTTTGAGCAGCCCCCCCCCAGCTGTCACAGATGCCAGAAGGAGAACCCAGGCTCCTCCTCAGTTGGATAGTGGGACCCTTGAGGTTGAGAGGGCACCATTTGTTTGAACAGCCTCCCCCCCCAGCCATTGTGGACACCAGGAGGATGACCCAGGCTCCTCTTCAGTCTGACAGTGGGACCCCTGAGGTTGAGAGGGTACCATTTGTTTCAGCAGCCCTCCCCACCCGGCCATCATGGACACCAGAAAGAAAACCCAGGCACCTCCTCCTCAGTTGAACAGTGGCTCCCCTCAGGTTGAGAGGGCACCATTTGTTTGAGCAGCCCTCTCCCCCAGCCATTGAGAACGCCAGAAGGACAACTCGTGCTCCTCCTCCTCCTCCTCAGCTGGACAATGGGACCACTGAGGTTGAGGGGGCAATGTTTGTTGAGCAGCTCCCCCCACCCCAGCCATAGTAGATGCCAGGAAGACAACCCAGGCTCCTCCTCAGTCGGACAGTGTGACCCCTGAGCACCGTGTGTTTGAAAAGCCCTCCTGCCCCCAGCCATCGAGGAGGCCAGGGACAACTCAGGCTCCTCCTCAGTCAGGCAGGGGGACTCCTGACGTCAAGAGGTCACTGTTTGTTTGAGCAGCCCCCCCAGCTGTCACAGATGCCAGAAGGACAACCCAGGCTCCTCCTCAGTTGGATAGTGGGACCCTTGAGATTGAGAGGGCACCATTTGTTTGAACAGCTCCCCCCAGCCATTGCGGACACCAGGAGGATGACCCAGGCTCCTCTTCAGTCTGACAGTGGGACCCCTGAGGTTGAGAGGGTACCATTTGTTTCAGCAGCCCTCCCCAACCGGCCATCATGGACACCAGAGGGAAAACCCAGGCTCCTCCTCAGTCAAACAGTGGCTCCCCTCAGGTTGAGAGGGCACCATTTGTTTGAGCAACCCTCTCCCCCAGCCCTTGTGAACGCCAGAAGGACAACTCATGCTCCTCCTCCTCAGCTGGACAATGGGACCACTGAGGTTGAGAGGGCAATGTTTGTGTGAGCAGCTCCCCCCCCCAGCCATAGTAGATGCCAGGAAGACAACCCAGGCTCCTCCTCAGTCAGACAGTGTGACCCCTGAGGTCGAGGGGGCACCATTTGTTTGAGCAGCCCTCCCCCCAGCCATTCCAGATGCCAGAATTACAAACCATGCTCCTCCTCAGTCGAAGAGTGGGACCCCTGAGTTCGAGAAGGCACTGTTTGTTTGAGCAGCCCTCCCCCTCCAGCCATCATGGACACCAGGAGGACAACCCAGGCTCCTCCTCAGTCGGACAGTGGGACCCTTCAGGTCGAGAGGGCATTGTTTGTTTGAGCAGCCCTCCCCCCCAGACATCGTGGATGCCAGGAGGATAACCCACGCTCCTCCTCAGTCAGACAGTGGGACCCCTGAAGTTGAGACGGCACCATTTGTTTGAGTAGCCCTCCCCCCCCCAGCCATCACGGACACCAGGAGGACAACCCAGGCTCCTCCTCAGTCAGACAGTGGGACCCTTGAGATCGTGAAGGCACCGTATATTTGAGCAGCCCTCCCCTTCCAGCCATCATGGATGCCAGAAGGATAACACAGGCTCCTCCTGAGTCGGACAGTGGGACCCCTGAGGTCAAGAGGGCTCCATTTGTTTGAGCAGCCCTCCACTCCCTGCCATAGTGGATGCCAGGAGGACAACCCAGGTACTAGAAGCACCATGCTACATTGGCATTTGCCGCCATTCCCGCAGTACATAACAGCTGATTAACTTACACTGCTGATGCACAGAGATGTATCCTGAGGGAAATGTGTTTATAGTTCTCTAGACTAAATATCTACTGTTACAGCCTTGTTGTAGGACATGTTGCTGGTCTCGGTAGGGTAATTTCCCTGTAGCACTGCCCTGCATGTTTTTTTAGCACTGATATACCTTGCATGCCACAGGTTATAGAGGGAACAACTTGTTTGTCAGGAATGTTTAGTTATTTGCATAGTCTGTCTGACGTGATCTGTATTCTAACCTACCTGTACTATATACTATGCACCTGTACTATATACTATGTATTGTATAATCTCATCTCATTTTACGTATGTATTCTCCCAGGTCATGCCTGAAAATAGTCAACTTTGGCTAGTGCACCTAAACCGGTTAACAAAAACTAAATAAATAAATCAAATAAATAGTAGTTACTGTGTTCTCCTAGCGTCAACTTCCTCACTCTGCCTACCTGTTACATTCTCTCCTGTTTTAGCTGTATTAGTATAGTAATTGCTCCATACTGTTACAGTCTGACATCCATTCAGACTTCTGTAAATGGTACAGAGTGTATTTATGTATTGCAATTGTTTTGGTTTTGTTCCCGTTGTTCAAAGCTCTCTCTGCCTCCTATTGCAACCCCTTATTTCTGCCTGCTCTAAGCTCCCCCGACTCTGCCTCCTACTGCAACCCCTTATTTCTGCCTGTTCTATGCACCAGCGATTTGTGTTATTTTTACCTATCACCAACTGTGCTTGTCTGCAGAATCTTTCTCTCCCCTTTCCCACTCCATGCTGAACTGCTCTCTCCCCTTGCCTGCACCCTGCTCTCCTGCTGTGTAACAGGCGCACTGATGAACTTCAGCTACTTTATGCTTTCCCCTCAGTTTACCCTAGGTTACTCGCTCCTTAGATTAAGCACTCTCATGCACATCATCTACCCACTTAGACACTTGATTTTATTCCTGCCTTACACACTTCAGGCAGACCAGGAATTCACTATAAGTGTTATTCACTTTCACATGCACTTGAACCCTCTTCTGGCCCTCTCTGTCTGTGTCGCCATTTCCTCACACCTCTCCCCTTCCCCTTCCCAACTTCTGGGCAGAAGCGCCATTTTAGGTTAGTCCACCCCCCACGTGACCCTGTGTCATCTCCTCTATTCTGTTACTAGCTCCCCCCCAATCTCAACTCCTTGAGTGAGATTTTATTGTTCTCCATAATTAAGCTGCAACCCAACTCTGAGGCAAGTTTCACCCCTCGCTTACTTTTTTACTCCTTATTCCTCAGGCTCCTCCTCAGTCGGACAGTGGGACCCCGAGGTCAAGAGGGCACCATTTGTTTGAGCAGTCCTCCCCTCCCAGCCATTGCGGATGCCAGGAGGACAACTCAGGTACTAGGACCACCATGCTACACTGGCGTTCGCCGCCATTCCTCCGGTGCAAGCAGCTGAATTTCTTTCGGCCTATAGCAGCTGATTAACTTACACTGCTGCTACCGCCATGCTGTTGATGCATGGGGGTGTATCCCATCCACCTGGGATCATCAGTCACACTATGTCCCCCTTCCAACCAATCCAAACATTCTTCTATTTCTTAAACACATGCCAAACTATTACAATACTGCTCAAAAAGTACTCTCTTCTTGTTCGCACATGTAAACCATCCCACTAGACAATCAGTCTGTTTTTTCTCCTAACCCCTTAGTATCCCTCCTGTCATCCAAATATCCTTCCATCCCAGAACTACCCATCCCTGATCCAACATCTTCACCCACATATCCCACACCCATCTCTTTCCAAGCACTAACCCACAGCCAATGGCAATCAAGTGGCAGATCCTGCCAAACCAACCTGGTCGAGTTCTATGACTGGGTAACTAGGCAACTGGACAGGGGCCATGCAGTGGATGTCCTGTATCTGGACTTCAGTAAGGCATTCGACTCAGTGCCACATGGAAGGCTGGGAAGGAAGTTAGTAGGCACAGGGGCAGGTGCAAAGCTGGTGAGATGGGTAGGAAACTGGCTGCAGGGAAGGCAACAGAGCGGGGTGGTGGTGGGTGGAGAGCTCTCACACCCAAGGGCAGTGATGAGCAGTGTTCCACAGGGCTCAGTGTTGGGACCAGTGTTGTTTGGGATATTCATTGCAGACATATCATGGGACATCAAGAGCAAGATCAGTCTGTTTGCTGCTGATACCACGGTAGGCGCGGTGGTGGATGACCTAGGGGGATGGCAGGGGTTGCAGGATGATCTGGCAAAGCTTGAAACCTGGTCAGACACCTGGCAACTGGGCTTTAGTGCCAAAAGTGCAAGGTGCTGCATTTTAGGATGAAGAACCCAGGAGGAGTTACCAGCTAGGGGAGTGCAGCTAGCCCAGACAGAGGAGGAGAAGGATCTGGATGTGCTCATTACAGGGTCAATGAACAACTCGGCACAATGTAGGAAGGCAGCTGCAAGGCCAACAAAATGCTGGGTTGTATTGCAAGGTATATCCTCGAGGAGGAGGAGGTGATTCTGCCACTGTATAGGTCATTAGTTAGACCACACCTGGAGTACTGCGTGCAGTACTGGCATCCGTATCTGAAGAGGGACATTAAGTTACTGGAGGGGGTGCAGCGCAGAGCGACAAAGATGATCAAGGGGCTGGGGGACTTATCATATGAGAGGAGGTTGAAGGAGTTGAACATGTACTCACTGGAGGAGAGGAGAGACAGGGGTGACATGATTGAAACCTTTAAATACATGAAAGGAATAAACAAGACTGGTACAGAGGGGCTGTTCAAAGTAAGGAGGGAGGGCCACCAGAGGCCATGATATGAGACTGGAGTGAGGAAGGTTCAGGAGGAGATGAGGAGACACTTTTTACAGAGAGGGTGGTGGCTGGGTGGAATGCTACCTGCTGAAGTGGTATGCAGTAGAACAGTGGACTGCTTCAAACGAGGATGGGACAGGACAAGGGGGAGGGTTAATGAAGGGGAAGGGTGGAAGGGAGGGGCAGCTGCAGAATAAGGGGTGCTAGCTGCACATTCGAGCAGACTTGATAGACCTCTAGGCCTTTATCTGCTGGCAAATTTCGTATGTTCGTATGTTCATAAGTGCAAATATCCTTCCTCACTCCAACATCCTAGCTACACTAATATATACCAGCTAATATATCCTAGCTAATATAAACTATTTTGTTTTGCTTTCAGACCACATGCTGATGCACTGCCTTGTTTTTGTTTTTACATCCTGCTACCCTTCCAATAACCACACTCTCACTACCCTCAGATCCCCCCTTTACCCCATACCCCAACACTCGCAACAAGTTACTAAAGGGGTCTCACATTTTTATAAGACTCCTCATTACCTTACTACTAATCTCCACTGAGGATAGAAACATAGACTTTGACAGCAGATGAGGACCGCTTGGCCCACCCAGTCTGCCCGTTTCCCTACCTATTGGATAAGCTGCAGATCCTAGTTAACCAGCAGCCTATTTCCTCCTATCCCCCACTAGAATTGCCTTATGTCTGTGCCATGCATTCTTGAATTCTCACTAAGCCCATGCCCTCCAGAAACAATCAACTACAACTCTGACCCTCCACCCCAGTGAGTGCCATCTTTCCTTTCAGACACCTATTTCACAGAGTTTAAGTAACAGGTCTAGTCACAAATGACTGCAAATATTCTTCCCGCTAGATTTCCTCCCTGGCAAATAAAAGTCACACTAAGTAAAGTCAACTCCAAAAACAGAGAACCAAAACACTGACTTCTACTTACTTATACAGGTCTCAAAATTAAGAATTCAATTCAGAGTACTCTATTAAATCACCTCCTTGCTTTAAGGAAGCTGGTGGCTGCTCTCTGTCTCAGCTATAGCAGACAGAGTTGATCAGCAGCACAAGGTACAAACTAAAGGCAATAAAAAGACAACATCCTCCAACAGTCTACTGAGAGCTGAAAGTCTTCACCCGCCCCTCCCCGTCCCCTACTCAACTCCATACCATATGGGCAGTTTCTGTGTATATGCAGATTTTGCTCTAGAGAGGAGGACTTTGAAGTACAACCTGAAGAATTGCTTTAGAGATTTAGAGCTAGAGGTTATGATAGAAAGAGACTGTAAAGTCATTCCTTTGTTGATTTGTGAGTGTGTTTTCTAGTGTACTAAACCTAAAACAGTGGCTGTTGAAGAACCACTTTCTTTTGTTACAATATTTTGCAGGATTTCAGTTGGATAGAGCAGACTATCAAGAAATATTGGCTGATACTCCTACAGGATCCCATTTTACTTACCGAACTCACCAGTAACCACAAAAAACATTTTCAAGTTCTGAGAACTTGAGGGACAAACTAGTCCACAGTTGATACATGGGGCGGATCCAGGAGTCCTATAGATGGGGAAGCTCAAGTCAGATTAAAAATTAAAATAATAGGTTGGGGGTCTGGTGGGCTGCCTAGGCCCCCAGAAATTTTTTAACATTTTGGTGCATTCTGGAAGGTATTTCTAACACAATTTCTTCCCATTTCCTCCCTCCCCATGCTCTGTGAGTTGCACCCTAGTGCCATCCCCAGAGTTCACAGTATGTTGCCCAAAATGCCCTCCCACCCAAAAAATAAAACAAAATACCAAAAGACTGTGGCTGGGCAGCAGCACATCCGAAACACATAAAAATGAGACAAGTTGAAAGAGACTTGGTGATACAGACAAGTTAAGTGAAAATCCAAGTGATCAAGTTCACAAATGTCACTCACTCAAGCACATTATAACATTACCATAAAGCCAGCCCACCCCAGTGGGTCCTGCATTACAGATAAACCCATCCGCCACCCTTACCTCAGTAAACTAAATAAATAAAATAACTATAGAAATATGGGAACAAAGTCGCTTTGCTACCTAGTTTCTGAAAATATAATTTCAAGTTTGCTTGCTATTTTTGCAAAACAGATTTTATTATATAGAGCAACTTATTCCAAAGAAAAAACATTTTTAAATAAATAAAATATTTTTATTGCTTAAAAATGGCCTTTACTGGGATAACCCCATGGTATGAAGCATCTCATTTTTATGATAAGCCCAAGAAGTCAGTAAGCAGAGAGCAGAACACAGTCTTTAAAAAAATGGAAAAATTCATTTTTTTATGAATAGTAACAGCTACAGCAATTGCGTTGGTATGTATGAGTTATCTCATTTTTATAACAGGCCCAAGAAGTCAGTAAGCAGACAGCAAAACACAGTCTTTAAACAAATATAAAAATGCATTTTTTTAGATTAGCAACAGCACTTGCTTGGGTACATCACAACTTGCCCCCCCCCCCTCAATTCAACACATATAACTACATAAACAGAATATTTGATTATATCACTTTTTTCTCCAGTTTTGCAACTGCCTGTGCCAATGTGCCAAACAAGGTCTTATCACTTGTTGCCAATTCTGCTCTCCAAGCATGCCAAAACTCCTGCACATGCCATAATATACAGCAGAACACCATCAAATCCCCTATTTTTATTAATTCCCTCTGTGCCCATTCACACTGTACAACCACGACTGGAAAGACCACACAGATTAGACATACAGTTCATGCTGACGTTTTTACCTCAGTTTGAAGGTCTCTTGTAGTTGCTTCTGCCTCTCCTGGTTCATGCTGTTGCTGAGACCAGACTTGACCCAGCATTAGTTTTGTGCCATTCCTCGCATGCTTATGGATGGCACTACTCTCCCAACTCCCTCTCTTGCACTCCACACCAAAATCAATTTGCCAAATAGGACAAAACCAGCAGTTACCTTAGACTATTTTAATCTCATGAATTTAAGCTTCCCGTACTAGAAATTAATAACACTAGTACTACATTTATTACACACCCAGTCTGATGGAGCACGTAATGCCCTGTCCCATCCCAGCAGCTGCCCCCACCCACTATAGTTTGAGACTGTGAAAGCCATTTTTTCAAAAGTAAGAGTACCTGATTAAATAAAGACTGATCCATTTTCGGCAGGCTGAAGTCTGTGTACCCCTAGTTGAGCACTGTCTCTGGTCACCTGGCCGCCGAGCTCTTTCTCTCCAGACAGCACACACTGACCCCATGATTCCTAATGAGCAGAGCTCTCGGCAACAGCTTGCTTCAGCATGGCGCATGACCTGAACCTCACTCCAATGCCTTGTGCTGATTTACCAAGACCAGACCAACCCTGCATTACTGGACTGCCACCGCCTGAAACCCCGGGCTCCGCTCTTCACTTGAGGGCTCCGCTCTCACTCTGCCCACTCCTCAGTAGTACGCTCGCTCCTCTCTTGTTCCGATGTTAATCTTCTGAGTAAATAAATTTCAACTCACTCTTGTTTCGTCAGCCAGGATATTTAACGAAGGCGCCCTTGTTAGCCACACCAACTACTGGACATAACAGCAAATCAAAAAGCGCAAGCACCAGAAGGACCTGGTTGAGATCTGTATTGTTAAGGTCCTCTCTGCTTTGCTGCAGCTCTACCCCCGCACGTGAATAAAGGAGCTGTGCCAAGCCTGTAAAAACAGAGAAAAATGCTCAGGCTCACCAAGGAAAGACCAGCTGCTGCCACAGTGTTGGGACCTGACCACATGGCGCAGGATGAAAGTTAGTAAGAAATTCATGCCGGAGATCAGCTTTTCCAGGAGAGAGAGAGAATCAGCTGTGTAATGTGGGTGGGGGCAGTTATTTACTGCACTACCAGGACACTAGAGGATGGATGAGTCCTGTTCAACTCAGGTGGCTTTCACAGAGGCACTAGTGCAGACCAATTAAGAATGCAGCACAGTGTGCAACTGATTGGGGAGCTCCTTGATGGGGGAGCTATAGCACCCTTAGCCCCCCCTGTAAATCCACCCCAGAGCCAACCCTGTATCACTTGTACATTCAGGCAATTGCTACCTTCACCCACAATTGGTATGCATAAGTGTGACCACTGCAACATTTATATTTCTATCATCCAGGCAAAAGTTTTGAGATAGAAGGATATAACAGAAGTATGGAGACTCATAACTTCATTAATTGCAGTACTGAATTTGTAGTCTATGCCATTTGGTGTTCCAGCCCCTTTCTCTACATAGGCCATACAGTTAGGCCATTAAAACAAAAGATACAGCAACACATCAGAAGTATCTGCTCAGGAATGCCAGATACTCCTGTAGGCAGACACTTCCATGAAAAACATAATCATTCACCAGTGGGTACCCAATTTACGGCCTTGGAATTGGTAGGAAGGAATCCCAGAGGGGGTGACAGGGTAAAAACTCTTGAAGAGGGAACATTTTGGGATCTTCTCTCTGAGATCTATTCAACCACAAAGGTTAAACAAATGGAAGAATGTAACATGCAAAATGATCGGTTTAGTGTTTAAAGTATAACTAATTAATCTCTCTGTCTGTTTTGAGGTTCATCTTACTCAAGATAGCCACTAGATTAGCTGATTCCCCTGTCCTAAGTAAAGGAATAAAAGTAAGAGGGAAGACTGCAGCTCCCATGGAAGCATACCTTTACCTGTACCTACATATGTCTCTCTCTAATTGCTGGCACTTTATTTGGAAATGACAGCAACACCTTGTGGAGTGATCTTGACCAGTCACACCCACAAAATGTGTTTAATATGTATTCTATTGGCTCTTTGGACTGTTTTGTAGCAATCCCATTGTTTCACAACTGAGATAGTAAGAAAGGGAAAGGGGACATTGTTTAACCAGGAAAGGCACACTAAGCCAAAGCTTGTTTCCAGGTGTGACCTGGGAGCACAAGGAAGTGAAGTGACTTGCTGAGGGTCACACAGCATGCAAGTGGGGGCTGTGGGATTCAAATCCAGGTTTCCAACTCAAAACCCTAAACCACAGCACTATACTGCCTCATTAGTAAATAGTTCTCTCCCCCATAATCACGGTGCTGATTGTTTAGCTTTTCTATCAGTGCCTTAATGCAACTGTTTTCTACTCTATTAATAGTCATAGTTTCAACGATTATGAATTTTGAATTCTGAATGTGTCCTTATACTGTAGAATGCATTTTAAATAAGCTGCTTCATGTTGAAACATTGCAGTTCATACCTGTCCTTTTCCCCCAGTACCTCAATCACAGATTAATTATGTAAGCAGCACCCTATTAAGGATTGGCTGCAGTGATAAAGACTGTGGTACTTAAGTGGGGTCCCCCACCACACAGACACCACCACCTGATGAAGACTACACTCGATGCACCGAGGCATCTACTGGTCACAGGCCCGTTTTTTTTTTTTCTTAACATGTATTTGCATTGGTAAGTTTATTAAAAGAACATACATGTAGTTCTGAGTCAAGATTTACTTTTTCCAACGTAATATCCTCTCCATGAGTGCGTAGCTATTCCTGTTGCACCTTCATACAAGTTGGAGTCGGACCGTGATGTTAATTGTTTGCTGCTAGTAGCCACTAGCTTGAGCAGTGCCTTTTATCCTACCTTCTGAGTGCACGCTTCTCTTTGTGGAAGTGGTTTATATTTATAGGGATTTAGCAGACCCCTATGAGTGCACTGATCTCTGCACAGTTTCTGCTGACCCTTGTTGTTTGGAACCATCCATATAAGTAAATGGGTAGACTTTGATTGAAATCATCCTCAGTTTCCTTGCCACAAGCTACTTACGACAGTACTACTAGACACAAATTTGGAGGTTTCACAGCTATAACCATACTACAGTAAATGACAACCAGAAAGGCTTGCACAAAGAGAAATGGAGCAAGAATGGGAGCAATGGCCAAGTGGCCAATGAAGTTCAACCAGTTTAAAAAGAATCTGAGAGTTACTATCCTCTTAGCTAAAAAGAACATTTACTTTACATTTTTAAAGTAAAACATTCACCATTGTATGAAAATAATAATTCAGGAAAGAAAGAAAACAACCAGCTCAGTTAGTTCTTTTCCCACACCATCTCAATGGGAAAAAAACACTGAGCGCTGCAGATATCTTGCTATCACTTGGGGAAAAATGGGCACTTGACACTCTCAGCAGAGCACAATTTTGGAGTTGAAGTATCTCTCTGCTACCTGAAATCACTACGCTGGAGGGGGCTGGAGAGAAAGAGTTCCTTTCTAACATTCAGCATATTCATACCAGGTCAAATTACTATTTTATCTAAACAATGCCCTGTTGGTCAAAATTGAATTTGTAATGAGACTGCATTGATCCAGCAGAGATTCAACTTACATTTCTGTGTGTGTGTGTGTGTGTGTGTGTGTGTGTGTTCATACTAGGAGTTTCATAGGATGTACAGAAGGCCAAAAGCTCATAATGTACTGCTCCCAATGTTGGGTTAATAAGCCCCATTGTTCCTATAGTGATTTAATAAATGGTTATCCAATCCCTTCTTAAATAAATCAAAAGAACATACATGCACCACTGAGCTAGGCAAACCATTCCAACAAGTAACAATATGTTGGGTGAAGAAACTACACCTTAGAAGACCTTTAGGATTTGTAAGCTTCAGTTGGAGATGATGACTTCTTAGGCTGGCTGCTCTATGATTTATAACCAAACCCAACTCATAAATAAGAGCTTGGTCCTCTAGGATCTTATACATCAATAAAAAATCACCTCTGAGGCATCTAAGCTCTAAGGGATAGAGCTCCAATGCTCTTAATCTATCCTCATAATCCAGTCTCTGTACCCCATCTATTATTTTTGTAAATCTTCTCTGCACCCTCTCCAGTCGATCCACATCTCTCCGTAGATAGGGGCTCCATAATAGGGAACAATAATCCAATATAGGCCGAACATATGCCTGGTAAATAGGGAGAACACATGCCCTATTTCTACTTGAAATAGATTTTTTAATACAATGAATAATCCTTGCAGATTTGTTCACTATTTTGGTACAATGATCACTAAATCTAGGGTCATTGCTGATAAGAACTCCCAAATCTCTCTCACTAGTGACAGGCCTTAGGCCTTGTCCATTCAGTGAGTAATTTGTACAAGGATTATTTTTTCCCAAATGCATAACAACACATTTTTCGACATTGAAAGACATACCATATGTTTGAGCCCAGTTTTCCAATTTTATTAAATCTTCCCATACTTTTATTTGACCAACTTGACAACTAACATCTGCTGCCAGTTTGGTGTTGTCGGCAAACTTAATAGAAAAACTATTAAGATTTGCATTTAAATCAGAGATAAAAATGGAAAATAAAATAGGCTCCAGGACAGAGCCCTGAGGCACTCCACTAGTCACCCTATCCATATCACAGAGAGATCCCATGACTCGAACCACCTTATTTCTGTCACTCAGCCATGCTTTAATCCATTTAATAAGCTTATTGTCCAACCCCAGCCCATTCAATGTATCTAACAAAACATCATGTGGCACTTTATCAAATGCCTTACATAAATCCAAAAAGATAATATCAATAGATTTATGATTTGCCAACGTGACACTAACCTTCTCATAAAAAAACTAAATTAGCAGTAAGGCATGACTTTCCTATTTTAAAGCCATGCTGAGTGACGTCCGTCAGTTCCTTCGCCTCAAGTTCAATTTGTAGCTTATCTTTAATTATACCTTCCATTACTTTACCCAAGATATAAGTCAAACTTATTGGTCGATAATTGCAAACTTTACAACTATCCCCTTTTTAAATATTAGTACCACTATTGCTTGAAGCCAATCATCGGGCACTGCTCCCATGTCCCATGAAAGGTTAAATAGAACATACAGGGCATCAACCAACCAGTTTCCTATTTCCTTTACAATCCTTGGATGAATATCATCTGGTCCGGCTAAGGTGCTGACCTTTATTTTCCATATTTTTTCCAATATCTCCTCCCTTGTTATCTTATCCCATAATTTGGGATTAGAAGCAACTTGATCTTGGATAACCTTAGCATTAGTCTGATTCGTATTAAAGACCGAGCAAAAATATGAATTGAAGGTATTTGTGATATCTATAGGATCAGTAATAATTTCTGAATTTTTCTTAATAGAACACATTTTTGCCTTTTAATGGAATTTGTTATTTATATAGGCATAAAAACGTTTACCGTTATCCTTGATATGTGCAAGTCTAAATTCAAGATGTCTTTTTTCATTTTTAATAGTTTTTTGCATTCCCTTACAGCTTCTCTATATTTTGTTTTATTATAAGAATTGTTCTCTTTTCTCAAGGCTCTGTATCGACACCTCTTTTTTTTTTTTATCAAATTTTTAATAGAATCGGTTAACCATAATGGTGTTTTCCCAGTGTTGTTATAAATTTTCCTTGATGGAATAAATTTATCACTAAACTCATTCATTTTGTTTTTTAATACCAACCAAAATTGTTCTGGTGATATAATTTCCTGCCTCCAATCCCAATTATTAAGTTCTAACAAAAATGAGGTAAAAATCGGCTTTTTTAAAGTCCTTTATTTTCGTGTTTCCAATTACTCTATTTTGATATTTAAGGAATGTGTGTGTGTTAGTATACAATGATTTACTGCTATCTGTAGTGTTTATTAACCCTTTCAGGACCGATCTATTTCCAGCCTTTTAAAAAATAAAACTTACTATGTGCACTGAATGGAGGCTGATGGCTTGGATAAAAAAAATGTATTTTTTAAAGGGAGAGAGAGGGAGGGAATGTGTTCGATTCATATATTCCTTTTCTACATGCCAGCTCAAATTACAATCAGTAAGTGCGTTCAGTGTAGACAGCACATTTGTCCCTGGAGAAATGCATCTCTGCTATCTTTTTAGTTAGGGAACTGCATTTATTCTACTTTAATAATTGCAGTCTCAGCATAAATATAAACAGCAGCTTCTCCTTTACAAGTCTATGGAGTCATTTAAAGGAGAAGACCACCCAAAACTTAAAAAAATATATGTTGTGCAGAGTGTTTTAATTTGTATGTGAAGTTCTAGTGTTTCCTTCCCTCTAACTGGTATTAGGAGTTTTTCCTAAATAGGCCTGCTAGCTTTAGGGTAGTTTTACAACCCCTGGAGATCTCCATATCAAACAGTTTAATTGTATTTCTTTGTCCTACAATGCACCTTGTTTCATGTGATGTAGCAGAGGCCACAAATCCAGCAGAAAGCATTGCTTTACAATCAGTTCACAACAGTAGAGATGGCTATATTTTAAAATCTGTAGAATTCAGCTTGGTGACCACCCTCATCGTAAAGGTCTTACTGTCCTGAAAAGCTTTGCTGCTGGTAGTTTATGTGCAGCTTGTAAAGCTTCCAAGATATTTAGTTTGTTTGGCATGTGTGTGCTGAATGTTGGCTCTCCCTTACATCACTGTCACATGAGACAAGATGCACTGTGGGAACAAGAAATACAATTCAGCTGTCAGGGATGAAGATCCCCAGGGGTCACAAAACTAGCAGGCTAATTTAGGAAAAACTCCTAATACCAGTCATAGGAAAGGAAACACTAGAACTTCTCATACAAATTAAAACACTCTGCACAACATATATTTTTTCAAGTTTTGGGTGGACTTGCATTTAAAAAAAAATCAAAATGTGTAAAAAGAGGGTTTAGGTGCCCTTTTGTTGATTGCTCCTTGGACTGCAGCACTTAACACTGCGACATCGGATAAGACTGGGAAGAACTTCTGTCATTGTGATCAAATGTGTGTGTGTGTGTGTGTGTGTGTGTGTTCTCCATGGGGGAGGGGAGATTCCCAAGAAAAGATCTGTTCCCAATGCCACTGAAGTCTTTGTAAGGGAGAGGGGATCAGTCTTTCACAGTTCAGTAGGTTTAGTAGAACATATAACGATGTCTTATGTACCAGATCCATAGCAAAGGGAAATATAGATTGCAATTTATAATTTCTCCCATGTTGTATCTGTATACTGAGTGTGGTAGTTCCCCCATGTGTTAACCCCTGGGCTGCCAGCAGAATTAGAACATACTGGAATGCATTACATGTAATAGTTTTGCAGGATATAAGATAAAAGAGTGAATTGGATTGTGAAACTTTCTTTTATACAAACCACTGTAAATGGCACAATATATTTATTTACTTCAAGCCGTTAATCAGAAAACTTGTATGAGATGAAAATAACTCACATTTCAGCAAGTATATGGGGTACCCCTTGCAATGTAATCTTATCATTTACAAACAGAAGAGAGAAAGAAGTGCCTCATCTGGGACTTAAACCCAAACCGCCCAGAATACCGTTCTGGTTGCACTACCAGCTGTGCCACCAAGACAACTGGAACCTGGGCTGTCCTGGAGCACATTACTTTCTCTCCAGTGCACAACCTGGTGCTGCACAGATAATTACAATTCTCAATTACAAGAGCGTGGTGTGCATGTTTATGGAATACATACTGTACAAACAGATGAGAGAAAGAAGTAAGTGCCTCAGCTGAAACCTGAACCCAGGCCACCTGGAATAATGTTCCTGTTGTGCTACCAGCTGTGCACACCAAGGGAACTGGAATCTGGGCTGTCCTGGAGCACATTACTCTTTCCCCAATACACAACCTGGTGTTGCACAGATAATTACAATTCTCAATCACAAGAGTGCAGTGTGCATATTTATGGAAAAAATACAAACAGAAGTGAGAAAGAAGTAAGTGCCTCAGCTGGGTCTTGAACCCAGGCCCCCCGGAATACTGTTCTGACTGTGCTACCAGCCACGTACTGCTAATCTATTTTCTCTCTCTCTCTCTCTCTCTCTCCGCTGATACAGATAAGGTCAGGGTAACGAGCAGAACTTTAAAATGACATAAGTAGTACCAAGGAGTACAAAAAGAACCCATAGTAAAATGTTGATAAATTAATGTCTCAAAAAGTTGTATTTGATCAGAAAGCCCATAAATATCCCCATGTTCAAAACAGAACTGTAAAGATATGCAAATCTATCATAATTATAAATGTCCAGATTTCAAAGAATGATCCAAAAAAATCATGCAAATGTCCATAATGATAGCTTATATGTCCTAAATACATGCATATATATCCAGCAACTATAATGAATTACCAAAATGTGCCGCAGGATGCAAAATACATGCAAATGTCCATGATAGCAGGTAAAAGTCAATATGTATTACTCTCAGTATGATTATATTCCTCTGCCCTCTCCTGCACCCAGTGTCTTTTTCTCCTATCACTGAACTGCACTTAATTGAAATAGAAGTTTAAAGTAATTACAGTATATAGAGAATAATGGCTGGGTAGGGGGTCATAATGAGAATTTTACACAAACACACAAAGGTGTGAGATCCCATATAAACCCTGAGAGCAAAGCTTGAGGGGTTTAAGGCATCCCACACTGGGCGTGTGTGTAAAATTAGAATTTTACACACTTCCCAGCCTTTATTTTATATTATTGCTGGGGAGTATTTTTTCCACCACAACAATTATATAAAATAAACAGACAAAACCGCGGATTGTTTGGATTTCTGTGCAGTCCGTGGTCCAAAGCAACTGACACAAACCTCCTTTTCTTTTTGGTTTTTAAAAATGTTTAAGTGTAAATGGAGATGAAGATCTCTTTTTTTTTTTTTTTACAGTAACTTGCCGTAAACTGTAAGGTGCAGACAGCCGTGAAGTCTCCGGCGATAAGCAATTGCCCAAGGTAAAGGAAAAGCAGTGGCTGGTGCACGCACTGCCCGAGGGAAACCCATCGCATGTTTGCCATTGTAACCAGCTGGTTATAATGGCAAATCATAACCGGGTTTTCCGTAGGGGAGGAAAAAACGCTTACCTGTAATTATGTACTAATTATGGTAGTGCTTACATTGAAAACCATGGGGTGCCATTTCTGATGTTGTCCACCAAATGGAAACATGACTTCGTACCTGCTTTAGCTACAGTGATCTCTCAGTCACTGCTGCCATGGAGTGTACTATTACGAACATTTGCATGACTTTAGGATCCTGCTTTGAAATCTGTGCATTTATAATTGCGGGACATTTCCACATATTTAGGACCATGTTATAAGGATCTCCACAAGATGCAATATAACTTCAGTAAACCACAACTCTTAACTGATTCAGCCATCTTTCCTCTACTACATCTTCTCTACACACCTCTCACCACCATCACTAAAATCATTTTGCAGACGTATTGGCTTTGACCATAGTTTGTTCTTTAAGGCATGTCTCTTGATTAAGCTTCAAAGCAGAAGATCCTGCAGATTGCTTTTCCAGGTCCTGACTCCTGTATGGACAACAGACACCATTTATTCCTGAAGTCTGATCCAAGTATCCAATCATCTTTCTGTGAAGTAGTTATTCCTTGTATTTCCCTTGAAACTCCCTCCTTTCAAAAATATTGCACGTCTTGTCCTCTCATCCTTGCACATCCTGAAGAACTGTATTTGGTCTGATGGTGTTATCCTTTTCAGATATTTGAATACTATAATTATATTAGCTGCTGAGCTGGTATTAGCATTGGTTGAACTAGACAGGAACACATGCCCCCCCCCCCAACTAACGGAAAAGTTTTAGCTGTCCAGTTGACCCCATTTCTTCCTGGTCCTCTGTGTCTCTGCCCAAATAACTTCGGAATTAATCACAATCTCTGTATCTCCTCATTTCTTAGAGATTTCAGTTTAACACAGAAGGAATTCTGGGAAATGCCATCAACCAAGGAACACTGATGTTTGTCATTTTGATTCTGAACTTGAGCAGTGAGAATTCCAAAGTGCAGTCATCTAATGCTTGTTCTTGTGTACCCGTTTTCTTACAGGAGCTCACTCAAGGGCAATCAGCACAGAAGTTGGAGTTTCTTGTTTAAGAAGCAATACTTCATTCACCTTTTTCTTTCTTCATTGATATATTCTGGGGGAGATACTTACAGCTTTCAGTAGTGGATTGTCCTCAGGAATAATAACCGAGAGGAAGGAAGAAAGGATAATGTTTCCCATTAGTGCCATTCACTGGGGTACGCATATTCTGGGCCATATTCTTGCTAACATCTATTCTTTACCAAAAGAAACTAAGGAGGACTTACGGGGCTGGTTCCTAGCTTTCAGATCATTTATGTCTTCCACAAAGCCAGCCATTAGAGCCCTCAAAGAAAATAATTTTTCTTTAACCACCAACTGTTCATAGGTTAGTTGGTTAGCTTTGTGATAATCTCTAAGTTCAAAAACAAGCTCTTCACATAAATTTAAATTAGTAACAGCTTTCTTAGGGGGACTTAAAGGGGGGCCGTTACCAAAGATGTTGATTAATTAAGGAGAACAATTTTATCCAAAGGCTCTAATTCAGTGGCACTAAACACAGTTGTTGGAGTGGTCTCTGAAATGCATTACTGCCATCATCAATATCCACAGATTGTCTTTTACTGCAATTTTAAATCCTTAACAATGTTCCTTAACTATTTTACTCTAGATGCTGAAGGTGGTTTAGGAGTCAGGGGAGACTGTAAAGGCTGACAGTTTTCGTGCTGGGAACACATCTAATAAAATAATGTACAATTAGGTGAAGCACTGGGCTGCAGTGAATTTAAGCTAATTACCTCACAGTAACCATTGTTCTTAAATGAAATAAATGTACATTTAAAGCAGCCTGATTTGAATCATCAGATACGATGATACAGGCTGGTTGTCACTTACAGTATTTGAATGAAAGTGATCATGTCACTGAATTTGGTCACAAACTGAATTGGGACAAGGGGAGAAGCTATGCAGCACAAGTGATTTCTTCAGATAACCAACAATTATATTTTCTGTGTTGTTTCACCCAAAGAGTCCAAAGACAACAAAATAGAGGCAACAACTAGATCAGGAATAACACAAACTAGGACATTCATTCCAGTAATTCTTTTTTGTTTGACATCCAAAACTAGCCCTTTAGTTTGAGGGTATATTTAGCTGCTTTATTAAATTTTACTTAGTTTGCTTTTTGAAGTATTATCGAAAAATAACTCTGTGTAGCTGTCATATTGACACTAATTTTTGTTCGAGAAGTACAGGTAAGTGTCATAGTGACACTAATTTTTGTCCGAAATACTAGTAACCAGCATTTAAACTTCTGTACATAAAGGACTCAATCATGGGAAAATAAAAAAATAGGCACAGGAATCAAAATGTTCATAAAAGTTCCTTTGAAGAGCCCAAAGAGAATTTCTGAAAGAATGACTTCCTTCTGATCATCTCCAGTCAGATTCCTTCTGTTTATTTTTTATATTAAACAAAGGCAGAGTCTCAGGATAATCCCTTTTAACATTTAAGGTTAAACTTCACTGCCTTAATGCTTTTCCTCAAAAGAGGATGAAAGCTGACCATGCAGTTTTCAACCGTAGAAGTGGGTTGTAGAAAAACGCTTTGAATACCATTTGGATTCCAGTGACCAAATTAAAAGCTGATGCAGGGCAGAGCCTGAGACGGATGTTAAGGATCAAATGAGAGTTTAAAAATTGGTTTACAAAAGCACAGCACAGAGGTATTATCTCCAATAAGAATAAACTGCTAGACTTCCAGAAGGAGCAGAAGCAGAGGCAGGAACAAGCACACCATTTTTGAGTTTGCATATGCACGTCAAACTCCTTGGGAGAGTAGGCTTTGAGGGGTGTGACACTGTCTGTCCAATGCAGAGCACTCTGCATGGGGCTCAACAGTATCACACCAATCCTCGATCAGGCTGGTCCTGACGCTGTTTTGCCTGCAGTGGTCCACACTTGAAAAGAAAAAGCCGCACCAATCAGGAGCCAGCTTTTTCCTTTCATCTGCAGGTCACTGCAGAGCAAACGGCTGATTGTATCTGATGTCTCCGCACGCTGGTTGGGAGGAGGTGCTTTCCTGCCTGCCTTCTTCATACTATTATTCCCCCCCCCGACACCAAAATGCCCACTCCCAGTGTCGGATGCATCCCCCTCCCACACACATAACCTCCGACCTCGGAGTGCCCAATACCCGGGTTAGCATCAAATAATATTTTCCAACACCGAGTTGCCCACTCCCAGTGTTGGATGCGTCCCTCCCCCCACATAACCTCCAACCTTGGGGTGCCCAATCCCCAGGTCAGCACTGAAGACCCCAGTACTCTGACACCCTAGGAGCCCACCCCAGTGTGCAAAAAACAGAAAACAGACTCACAAAGTCTTTTTTTTGTTTGTTTTGTTAAAACCTGAAAAGACAGAAAACGGACCCTCATTGTTGCCACCTGCCCCTCCCCAACCCACCTCCTCCCCCAACCCACTCCCTCCCTCTGTGCACCCAACTTCCCCACAGCCCCTCATCCATACTTACCTCTGGAGGTTGGGAGCAGCGATTTTCAGTGGACCAGGAACACATCTGCACTCTTCAAAAGCCGACCGCAAACTGAAGAAATGACAGTAAGTCCTATAGTGGCAGTGAATGGGGGGGGTGCAATTTAGGTTGATAACTCAGCCATTTTTGGGAGTTTTGATCCCAAATTTTCAACATGGGGTTCTTGGGACCCCGCCTCATGAACACAGTCACTGTCATTTAGTTTCTCGGTCCCAAAGAAAAAATTACTCACCTTAGTAATGTTGTTTCTTCTAATGGAGTCTTGCTGTATTCTGACTATTGCAGTGATATCCAACCTTTGAACTGCCCTGGAGAGGAAAGAGTTAACTTTCCATGCAAGGCATGGAACGCTGAGCTCGAGCTCGGTTGAGACTCTGTCTGTTGTTGTTTGAACCCAAACCGTCAGATCTTCTGAGCTAAACTCACTAGGCATCCTGTGTGGAAACTGTAAACTTACACCCTGTGACTGGCAGCTAAATCTAATAAAAAGGTTTTTTGGTTCCAAGGCAAAGACTCAAGTCAGGAAACCCAAAAAACAGAACACAACACATACCCAAAATTAAAAGGGTGGAGGGCACCTCTAGGGTGCTAACACTGTTCCTGCCCACCCACATCCCAAAACCCAGGTTCTGAGAGGGGAGGCAGAGGGGAGGTCAGAATACAGCAAGACTCCATTAGAAGAAACAACATTACTAAGGTGAGTAATTTCTTCTTCAAACAACATGAAGTCTTGCTGTATTCTGACTATTGCAGACTACCAAGCAGTACCTCCATGGATGAGGGACAGAACCTACTTTGGGGATAGGCTCTGGAGCACAGCTGTGCCAAACTGAGCATCACTCCTAGCCTGGATATCCAGAGAGTAATGCTTGGTGAAAGTATGTACTGTTTTCCAGGTGGCTGCTTGACAAATCTCTAAGATAGGAATATCCCTGGCAGCAGCCAGGGAAGCAGCAGTACCTCTGGTAGAGTGAGCCCTCAGGCCTGAGGGTGGGACCCTACCTAATTTTTCATAGCAGAATTGTATACAAGAGACAATCCACCTGGCAATAGATCTCTTAGTGGCAGGTTTTCCCTTACCAACCTCACCATAAGTGAGGAACAGTTGGGGGGAGTCAAACCTGTGACCCTTGGTGCGTTCTATGTAGTAGTTAAGGGCCCTTTTCACATTCAAGCTGTGCAACCTCCTCTCCCCAGAGGAGGAATGGTCAGTGAAGAAAACAAGAAGAGACAGACTGGTTAAGGTGGAAATCTGAAACCACCTTAGGCAAAAACTTCCTATTAGTCCTGAGAACCACCTTATCTCTGTGGAAAGAGATAAAATCAGGCTCCACTGACAGGGCCTGTAACTCACTTATGCGTCTGGCAGAAGTGAAGGCTACCAAGAACACAGTTTTCCAAGTCAAGTACTTAAGCTGTGCTGAGGAGAAGGCTCAAAAGGGAGTTGCATAAGCTGAGCAATGTAAACATTAAGGTCCCAAGCAGGGGCAGGGTCCCTGAAGGGAGGACTGGTATGCAGCAACCCCTTGAAAAATTTACAGAATACAGGATGAACTGAAAGGGAAGAGTGCTTGCCTGCTGACAGGAAGGCAGAGACAGCTACCAGATGCACTCTTAGTGTAGCTGGTCTGAGTCCCAAGCTATTGAGATGAACCATATAGTCAAGGACTGTGGGCAAGTCAGCAGACTCTGGAGAAATATGCTTCCCAGAGCACCATATAGTAAACCTTTTCCACTTGGAGTTGTAGGTCTTTCTGGTGGAAGGCTTTTGAGAAGCCTTTAAAATATCCAGAACACCTTGAAAGAGATGAAAATCAGCAAACTCTAACTCTTCAAGAGCCAGGCCTTGAGATTGAGAGATCTGAGATTCGGATACCAAACCCTCCCCCTGAGAACGTTAACAGGTTGTAATTCCTGGGAAGAGACAGGGGAAGGTGGACTGCTAAGGACAACAAGAGAGGGTACCAGGGCTGTCTGGCGCAGTCTGGAGCAATCAGAATCACTTTGCAGGGCTTGAGAATTGATTTTGACTAGCACCTTGAACAGGAGAGAGAAGGGGGGGAAGCATACAGGAACTTCCCTTCCCAATTGAGAACTAGGGCATCCAGGGGGACTGAGCCCAACACTGGGGGCCTGCAGCAAAAAAGAGGAAGTTGGTGATTGTCTGGGGCTGCAAAAAAGATCTATCTGTGGGGTGCCCCATCTGGAGAAGATCACTTTCAAAATCAGGGGATCTAGGGACCATTTGTGATGGCCCTGGGAAATCCTGCTGAGAGCATCTGCCAGGACATTGTCCTTCCCTGGGAGGTGCACTGCTATCAGAGAGGTATTCAGAGAATAGGCCAGAGACCACAACTTCATTGCCTCTGTGCACAAGGCCGTAGACCGAGTGCCCCCCTGCTTGTTGATGTACCACATTGTGGTGGTGTTGTCTGTCCTGATCTGAACTACTTTGTTCTGAACAGACTTGGAAAAAACTTGAAGTGCTAGAAACACTGCTCTGAGTTCCAAGAGATTGATGTGAAGTAGAGATTCTTTAGGTGACCACAACTCTTGGGTGGTTAGATCCCCCAAGTGGGCTCCCCAGCCCAAGAGGGAAGCATCTGTGGTAAGGATCATCGAACAAGATTGAGTGACAAAGGGAACTCCTTGTCTTAGGTTGTCCTGATCCTGCCACCACTGCAAGGCCTGGATCAGGGTTCGAGTCACTGGGATTAGCTTGGTCAAAGAATCCTTTCTCTGGGACCAGAAAGCTCTTAAGTGGAACTGTATGTCCCTCATTTGAAATCTTGCTCCCTGGACCACTGCTGTAGAGGCAGCCATGTGGCCCAGGAGCTGCAGAAAATGCCTTGCTGGTCAAGACACCTGGAGGGTGAATGACGAGGCCAGTGTAACAAGGGTCCTTGCCCTGTCCAGGGGAAGGAAGGCTCTTGCCTTTATTGTATCCAGCTCTGCCCCTATGAAGGTGAGGAGCTGCACTGGCTACAAAACTGACTTTGGAAGATTCAGAAGGAATCCTAGAGACGTGAGTAGTTGCTGAGTTATCTGAAGGTGTAACTTGACTTGGTCTGGAGACGGACCTACTATGAGCCAGTCGTCCAGGTATGGAAAGATGGAGATCTTTTTTCTCCTTAGGAAAACAACCACTACTGCCAGGAATTTTGTGAACACCCTTGGAGCTGAAGTTAGGCCAAAGGGCATTGCTCTGAATTGATAGTGGCCTGAGGGCAGCTCGAACCTAAGGTACTTTCTGTGGGAGCTTCTGATGAGAATGTGGAAATAGGCATCCTTGAGGTCCAGGGAAACTAGCCAGTCTCCTGGCCTTAGAGAGGGTAAACTTATTCCCAGAGTCACCATTTTGAACTTTGGCTTTAAAAGTTGCTTGTTTAAATATCTGAGATCCAGGATGGGCCGCCATTCTCCTGTCTTTTTGGGAGTTAGGAAGTACCTGGAGTACAATCCTTTTCCCTTGTGTGGGGGTGGAACTCTTTCTATGGCTCTCAGAGCCAAGAGGGAAGAGACCTCTGCCTCTAGGGCAAGGGCCTCTGAAGGATTTGCAGGTGGAAAGGATCTGGTTCTCATCTTGGGAAATTTTTTGAAGCTGAGAACCAGTCCCTGGCTTACTACTTCCAGGACCCATTTGTCTGATGTTAAAGACATCCAGTCCTGGACAAAGTAAGCCAGCCTGCCCCCTACTGGTGGTGGAGAATCGGCCTGGGCAAACACATCAGGGTGCCTGTTTGGCAGGGGCTTTAGGCTGAGGGTGGTAGCAGGCCTGCTTGTACCCCGCCTGCCTCTCCCTCTGAAGAACCCCCTGGGCAAGGTGGAAGAGGAGGCCTGGGCTTGGTAGAAAGGCCTATGAAAAGGCCTTCCCCTGCCCCTGGAATGCTGCCTCTGGGGAGTGGCTTGCCTTTCCTTGGCCTGAGCACTCCCATAGGTGGTCCTGTATTCATCCATTTTCTTCATGTAGTTCTCGGTTTGCTCCCCAAACAGAGACTTACCCACAACAGGAAAATCCATGGCCTTAGTCTGGGTATCCTGAGACAGGCTAGTACATCTGAGCCAAGCCATCCTACGAAGGGCCACAGATGTAGCCATGACTCTAGACGAAACATCATTGGAGTCCACTGCAGCATGAAATTGCACCTTGGATGCCTCAACACCATCTGCAGCCACTCGCTCCAGCTCCTTGGCAAGCTGGCCAGGGACCTTTTTAGCTAGAGCCATTACAGTGTCCCATCTAGACTTCTGGTATCTAGCTGTGTAGGCCATATAATTAGCCTGCCTGAGTCCCAAAGATGCTGCCATGTACTGTTTCTTTGCCATGGCATCAATCCTCCTGGAGTCCTTATCTGGGGAGTGTCAAGCCAAGGGTATATTTGCCTTATCACAGGAAGCAGCCTGCACTACCCCAACATGGCTGCATTGCTGGGAAAGGAACTCCGTATCTGAGCCTGAAAGAGTATACCTCTTGTCCATTCTCTTGTCCACAGGAGGTATAGAATTAGGAGTCTAAAATGTTTGTTGTCTGTTTCTCAAAAGACTTATGAAGGGGAATAGACAGCCTCCTGGACTCTGGGATATCCATCATTCAACATAATCAGGCTCTTCCTGATACTCTACAGCTTCTTCCATAGGAAGCCGAAGAGTTTCAGCCACTTTTTTGTAAAACATAAAATGGGAAGGGGACTCAGAAAGCCTAGGAGGAGAAACCCCTGAAGGTCTGTCTGGGGAGATGTCCGGGTCAATGGACACATCCAGACTTTCATAATCACCATCACTATCCTCATAGTCTCCTTCCTCCTCCTCCGGTTCATAAAAATCCTCTAAATTAACCAACCGAACCGAGCCCCTAACCGATGGTGCCGGTTCGGCCGGAACCGTGGTTAGCGATTGAACAATCCTTATCGCTTTGGCTATTTCATCAGCAGTCAGAGAAAGAACTTGTGGATCCGAACCGGCTGACTTATCCCTTCTTTTTCTTTTAACCGGAACCAACTCCTCAGAGTCGGTTCTCCTTTTGCCTGAAGAAGTTTCGCCCTGGTCAGAGGGCACTCCTTCTGGATCGGTTGGAACCGAACCGGGCTGGCCATCCGGGTCAGCGGACTTCTCGGCCTCCCTTTCCCTCAGCCTACCTACTCTCTTTTCCAGGGTAGCTGAGGGAACATTTTTGCAAATCTGGCAGTCTGAATCGAGGAGGTCAAACCCCAGACAATAAACACAGGTGGTGTGGGGGTCAGCCTTAGCAAGGCTTCCCCACACACAGCAATCATTGAAACCCAGTGGAGCCCGGTTTTTTCTTGGGTTTCTCAGACATGGCCAGTCCTAACCAAAGCGTACCCTTTTTTCGGTAATCCATGGGCAAGACACCCTTATGGGTTCCTGACCATGTGCGGGTCGTGGAAAAACCGTAAAGAAATCCGTTTTTTTTAGAACCGATAAGGACGGTTACCACACTCTAAAAGTAGAAAAAACCTTTTTAAACAAACCTGGTCGGTTCAAACCGAACCGATTCAACGTTTACAAGTTCCACACAGAAGCAAACAATAATAAACCTATCTAGTACTCACGGTACCACAGACAGAGACTGAACCGACAGGTTAGATGGAATAAATTTGGTTGAAACCGAGAAAAAACGACACTTTAACCGACTAAATTGAACTGAGCAAAGGAGAAATCTCCGGAGCTACTGTTCAGTGAGGCGGAGTAAAGAATCTGATGGTTTGGGTTCAAACAACAACAACAACAGACAGAGTCTCAACCGAGCTCGAGCTCAGCATTCCATGCCTTGCATGGAAAGTTAACTCTTTCCTCTCCGGGGCAGATCAAAGGTTGGATATCATTGCAATAGTCAGAATACAGCAAGACTTCATGTTGTTTGAAAGGTGATTTCACGGTCAATGCACGGAATCACCTTTCAGGACCAATTAATGAAACAACAGTGCCACTGTTCATGAGGTGGGGTCCCAAAAAGCCCTTGTTGCAAATTTGGTGAAAAAATCCCCCAAAATGACTGCATTACAAGTGTCTGTTGCGCAGTTTCTATGCACGCTCGTAACATCATCAATTTTTAAGATTTTCACTCCATATTTCCAACATTGCCATTTTTTCACACCTCCTTATGAACAGTACAGCTATCATTTTTTATATCCTTCCCAATGTGTTTTTGCACCTGTGGCACAGAATGCCACAATTGCTGTGCAAAATCAACGTTTGGGACAAATGAACAAATATCTAGTGCCACTGTTCATGAGGGGAGGTCCTAAAAAGGCCATGTTGAAAATTTGGTGAAAACATTCCAAAAAATGACTGCATTATGAGCGTGCACTCGTAACTTCACCACTTTTTCATATTTTCACTCCAGATTTTCAACATTGCAATTTCTTCACACCTCCTCATAAACAGTGCAGCTGTCATTTTTCACATCCTGCCCAAAATGTTTTCGCACCTGTGGCGCCGACCGGCACACTCACTGTGCGAAATCACCTTTTGGGATTGAGTAACAAAATGATACTGGCACTGTTCATGAGGTGATGTCCCAAAAAGCCCATGTTGAAAATTTGATGCAAAAATACCAACAAATGCCCTGGGTGTTAGGATTTCCAATCATAACGCCCACCCTTACAATGCAAGACAGAAGAATATACAGAGAAACATATGGGAGGCATGTAAAAGAACAATACCAAAAGCGAACTCTCGGCATTGACAAAAGCTTGTTAAATCTAGTACACAACAAAATGAAAATGGTAAGTTCTGGGACATCAAATGATCACTGCATCAAACCTAAAGGCTAAGTATTGGGGAAACCAGAGCTATATCTTTCTCACTCAGCCCATATACTTATACCAGCAACAGCCACCTCTTCTGATATACAATACTCACGAAGGGCGTGGTTCACTAGAGGTGTTATGGAAATTACATTCTATTTCAAAAATTCACTCTAATTCAAAAACTGGCTCACATACTAGAACAGTTCTCTGTTAATAGAAGTAACTGAACTAAGACCATGTCTGTAACAACCTTTTAATATCTGAGAGTTGTTCTTGATCAACAGATGTCATTAACCAGTTACATGGATATGGTTGCAAAAATTAAGTTTATCAAACTTTTTTTTATTAAGGTATTTATGACCCCTTTGGCCCCTGGCCTTCCTAGCCCCACCACCCACCATCCCCAAGTCTTAACTGGTTCATGTGATCCCCCACAAATTGCCCCGGTGGCAGAGTCAGGGAAGGGAGAGTCATGTTCCCCAGCCTCAGTGACTATATCCATATGGGAGCTCAGGGCCTGGTTGATGGTGTGAGGCCTGCAGAAGTCTGGTTGGCATCATCCTCCTGGTGGAGATTGTCTTCTGTTTCTTTCCTTGCCCCGCCCACCTCCCCAACATCCGACTATGCCCTTATGCAGCTTTACACACTACTAGCACACCCTCATTGGAGAAGCAAGTTCCCTGGCCCACTGCAGGGGTCACTAGAGAGGTGGAACCAGATGCCTTCTCTCCCCACCTGAGAGTACTGGTGTGCTGCAGTGCCTCCCAAGCCCTTGGCTTCCCAGTCTCACTTCCCAATCCATGTTGCCAGCATGGAAGCATGCAGCACTACCCATTTGGCAGCCCTAAAATTGTTTGTTTTTAACAGCAGTATGGACTCATCAACAAAGGACACTAAGATCACAGCTACCACATAACTCCTTCTCCCAACCTTTGAATACAGTTCCCATTTCCTACTTAATATACCCCCAAAACACCCTGTCAAAATATGAAGTTTTATATAATAACATATACCAGTTTGGTTCAGGATTGCTCTTCAGTACTCACAGTTGTAGAAAGAACACAGCTGCAATCTCCGGCTTTAAGAATGCATTAAAAAACTTACATTTATTGCACATTTACTGTACAGAATAGTTAATACCCAGCAGGTTATAAACTTGGCAAATAAACTGTAAACTACTCATCAAGTACATTTTCTAAGTGAATCGAGAGCAAGTAGCTACCAAGAAAAAAAACTGTATAGCAGGGGAGTGCTTCTTCATTTTGAACAATACGGTCCAAAAGCTTTCTATAACATACCAAGTGCTCCTAAACTGTCACTGATCACAGTTCATTTTACGCATGAGCTCTTTATTACTGTGTAACTTTTCTAACTGTGCAGGTACTATTTAATTCTCTTTCTGATGTTATTTACTGTTTTGCATACCTGCGATAGTTTTAATTTTCCCTATAATTACCCAGATATGGCTAAAATGGGATGAATGACACAGCCAATGTCCCTGTAAGACAATTTCGTTCAAGTCTATGGTGGAACCAGGGTGCACTCAGGGAGATGGGGCCCTGTTACAGTTCAGTTAACGGTAGCACAATAACTCATTGTCCATGCAAACATTGCCAGTAGTCTCACACTAGTAAAGATATACAAGAAAAAAAACTTAATATTTAACAAAGTACAGTATTATACTAGAGCCTGTGATGGCACAGAAAGGCCCAGAGGCCCATCCAGTCTTCCCACCCTGCCTAATTGCCATATGGAGGCCTTAGTTGCTGTCCCTCTTACTTACCTTTGACCATTATTACCCTTTTACTATACCCATGTGCCTGCCCCAACCTACTTTGAAACCCCTTCACTATTTCGGCCATCACAACTCCTCTGGAAGTCACTGAAACATGGAAGATAATGTCAGAAAAAAGTTGATGCTGCATCAGCTCTGCCCATTTTACCCTGTCATGCCCTGGAACCTATTGCCTCTGTGAGGTCTTCACTTACACTATTTCCCCTTTTGTTTTCTGTTTTTCCACCTCCCTCTTCCTGCTGAGTAACTGATATAAAATTCCAAACGGAAAGATACTGCACTCACGGACCTGGGCAGGGTGCAGGTACAAGGCTGACGCCTTAGAACTCTCCAGCAGAACGCACCAGCACTCCAGAGCAAGGAGTTAGTGTATAACTCCAATGAAGGGTCTCACAAGGATGTTCGAAAAATCAAAAGTTTTTAACAGGATACTTTCCCAATTCAGATACAAGACAAATAAACGGCTGACTATCCATATCACCAGCTGCCCTGTTGCTTCACCATGTAAGGCTTCATCAGGGGTGGGTAGCTGGTGTAGGACAGCCCCTTAAATAGTGGTCATAGTGTGACATCATCATCATCATGTGCACATCATGAAAAATACATGAAAAATTCATTTTGTCAAACATTTGAGACATTTGTCCACAGCTATTTCCTTAACTATAGAGGACTAGGGCTGGGGGTAGCTAACTGAATAAATATTTAATTTACTGAGAGACTTCTCCTTAACTATGATTGACTGCTTCTCACATAAGTTCAGCTGCATTGAAATGGCTTTGTGGATTTGCTCCCTGGTCCTTGCTGTTACTGAAGTTAATGAGTGTTAATGCTATTTTCTGTTTACTGAAGTTGGAAACTAAGCTGTTGTTATTTACTAATTAACTAAGTAGGTTGGGACACGCACATGGGTATAGTAAAAAGGTAATGGTCAAAGGTAAGTGAGAGGGATGATAACTAAGACCTCCATATGGCAATTAGGCAGGGTGGGAAAACTGGATGGGCCATCTTCTTTAGCAGTCTATGGTGTGGCCCTAAGCCGAATGCCTTGCTGAAGTTAAAGCAGAGTAAGTCTACTGCATGCCCCTTATCAACTACCTTGGTTACCCAATGAAAAAATACTACCAGGTTGGTTTGAGGAGACCTCCATGCCACAGATACATGCTGCTTACTATATTGAAGCCTGTTTTTTTCCTAGGTATTCTACAAGTCCTCTTTGACTAGTGTCTCCATCAGTTTTCCTACCACTCAGGAAAGGCTGACAGGTCTATAGCTCCACTAGGGGTTCGGCTAACACCAATGCCAGTTCTCTTAGTACTCTCAGATGCATCCTGTCCAGCCCTGGAGCCTTTTTCACCTTTAGAGCTGCATGCCCCTTTTTGACTTTTACACCAGTGAGTCTCTGCAGTTTCATTTTCTGGACCCCTTTATCAGCTGCCTTTATGCTACTCTCCGGTGAGGGCCTGCTGTTCTCCCTACCGAATACTGAGCAGAAGTAGTCATTTAGCACAGCTGCTTTCTGCTCTTCCTCCTCTACTACTCTGCCCCTCACACTTTTAGCCTGCTAATTCCCCCTCCCATCTTTCTTTTTTACAGTATATACCTATATAACTGTTTTCTCCCCTCTCCTGACCCCCTCTATGATAATGCAGCTCTGTATCTGTCTTTGGGATCCTAAGTGCCCTCTTGGCCTCTCTAGTTTTTTTGATTGGTTCTCATTCCATTCATCCCATTCATCATCCCCATACTGGTTTTTGTACCATATAAAGACACTCTTTTTAGCCCTCACTGCCTCTGTCGAAAACCAAACTGATCTCTTATACTTGCTTCTTTTGATAACTGTTCTCATGTATGTTTTTGTTGTCTCGAATACAGCCCGTTATAACACCCATCTTTCTTGTACTCCACTGATGATGTCTACCCCCGCTTTCCTGACTAGCACTATTTCCCTCATATGATTAAAAGCCACCCTCTTGAAGTCTACCTTACACGAGGGTTTACTGGTGACAAGAGTAACCTGTAACCATATTGTACTGTGGCACTTGACCCCAGTGGTTCTCCAACTTGCACTCTGCCTACTCTGTCCAAGTTTGTAAGTACCACATCTAGAATGGCTGATTACCTAGTGGGATCCCTGACCTGCTGTACCAACATGTTGTCCTGCAAGATATCAAGCAGTGCCTGGCTTCTGGCACTCCTTGGCCACTGGGGTACCCCAGTCAATGCCCGGCAAGTTGACATCACCCACTATTACAGCCACCCCCTTTGCTGCCCCCTCCTTCAGCACCTAGTTCCTTATCACTCTCCTCTGCCTACCCTGCTGACCTGTAAACCACCCCTATGAGAGTACTCCTCCCTGATGACTCTTTGGGCTGAACCCACACTGATTCCACCTCCCCTTTCCCTCAGTGGTAGTATCCCCTACAGCCTTGATCCCGTATCTGATGTAGATGGCCACCCCTCCACCTCTATCTGTCCCTCTGTCACGCCTATATAAGGTGTAGCCTGGGATTGCTATGTCTCAGTCATTGTTCACAATGGCTCAAGTGCCTGTAATGGCCACTAGATCCAGCCCAGAGTGTGCCACCAAAGCCTGGAGTTCACTGATCTTATTTCCCAGACTCCTGGCATTGAGGCATACTACCTTCCAACATGTGCCCACACCTCTATTGGTTCTCACCTGCCCTCCCTCATCACCCTTCTCTAATAACCACAGTGCCTTATGTTTCCCTTTCATGTCTGTTGTGTCTACCCTGCCCTCTCCCCAAACATGTTCTTTCATTCTGTTATTCCCTGAACACCTTGCCACCATCCCAGAATGTCCTGTCTAGGTTGTCCACTGCATTTCCCACCACAGTGGAATCCCCAGCCCCAGCCTCTCCGCAGTTAGTTTAACTGTCTGCCAATGTAGACTTAAAACATCTGCCCTAGTGCACTAGTCCCCTCTGTGTACCAGCAGCCCCCATCCCCTATCAAGTGGTGTCCCTGTTCCTAACACCACCCCTTCCTCAACCAATTGAACTCCTCGATCTCTACCTCCCTTATGCTATCCTTCCCATTCACCCCAACCCAGAAAGGGAGGACCTCAGAAAATGCTATGGAAGCAGAGTGCCTCTTCAGTCTGTTCCCCAATCTCTGGAAGTCCCTCTTCACCATCTCCACAGGCCCATTCTCCAGATCATTGATACCAAGATGTACCAGCATTCCCTGCTCTTTCCCTCCATGATCCTCCTAATTCTCTCCCAATCTTGGGTGTTCAGGCATCTGATTACCCCTTCTACCACCCCTTGCCCCTGGGTGTCACCATGTCTCCCTTCCTACCAGCACCAACTGATCCCTGGTCATCCCAGCCAGAGTCAGTCATCCGTTCCTTTTCCAGGGGCACAAAGCAGTTTGCTGTTGGTACCTCATGGGAAGAGCTGACTGGTGTGTGACTGTCCTTGCCACCCAATCCCCTATCTCTCCCCTCCACCCCACCAGGCCTCTGAGGAAGTGGGGGTGCAGGCACCAGCTTAATTGGAATCACAGCTGGGATATTTCCTGTCTAGCTGCTGCCACCACCAACTGAAACTGGAGCACCCTGAATGTCCTGCAAATTGGGCACTGACCCCTTCTCCAAAGCACAGTCCTGGAGACAAGCACCCTGCATTTCCTACAGCTAACTACTTCTCCAATCGTCCAGTACTCCATTCCAGTTAGTTAAATGCCTTTGCCTACAACTAAGTTACTGAGTAGTATGGGGTGAAAATACAAACCAGTACCCAAATAATAATGCCTCTAGCTGTCTACGCAACTTAGGGAAGAGACAATGTATTATAGCAGTATGCAACCAAGTGAGACAGTAGAATTAAATGAGAAGCATTAACACAGATCAGATAAGCACTTCACACACATTAGTAACAGATCTGAACTACTTAACAGTAAGCTTGTTAGGCAACAGTCAGTAACCAGTCAGAAGCTACACCAGAGACCAAACACACCTGAGCAGACAATTCAGCATGTAGAAAGGAAACAGAGCTGAAGCTGTTCAGGTGAGTTCATGCAACTGTGAAACAGACAAACTCCCTAGTCCTTTGGTAGTGCTCAACTGGAGGGCAGCATGTCCTACCGACTGGTGCCTCACACTGCCACCCCTAGTATTTATTTACTTATTTATTTAAATTTGTCAACTGGGTAGGGAAACTGAACCAAACAGTCCTTTTTCAGGTCCGACCAGGGAGTAAAACACAAAAAATACAAATAAACAGTACAATACAAGTCAAACAATACAAGACTGCATAACAATTAAATAAAACATTTACAAGCATCTTGGTCCAGCAAAAATAGTTTAAAATTGGATTTAAAACTTTGCAAAGCATGCAATGAACAAAGTGCTCCAGTTAAGGCCTTTCAGTATGAGGCTGCCGCTGTTGAAAAGGCTCAGCATCCCAATTTGGTTTTACAAGCAATAGAATTTAATACAGTATGGTACCCTTAACTTGCCTGCCCTTTACTCAGGTTCACAGTAGGAAGGCCCACTAGGTTGAGGGACCTCAGGGAGGGAGGGAGTAGATCCCACCTACAGACTCATACCAGCTTCCAAATGGGTGCCACATTATAGAGGAGGCATGGCTGGAGGAGCTGTTCTGTTGGCCATGGAGGGTTGCAACAAGTCCAGGGGATCCGGTGAATATTGGGGGCAGGGCTAGGAAATTGACTCACCTACCCACGTGACTCCAGCAAGCCCTGCTGAAGGTTCTAATCTGCTGAAGGATGCCACTCACTTCTTTTAAAGTTTAAATGCCAGCAGGCTTAGTCAGTCTGTGTCACTTGTCCCACCACCCTTTCAGTGAAGAAATGCCTGTGGACATCCTTCTGGAATTTTCCACAGGCCAGTTTCAGTATATTCTCCCACATGCCTGTATTCTTGCTTAGGATGATTATGTCTTGGCAAGCCAGCCAGTTTACCCTGTGCAGGTACGGTATTTGTATGTTTCAGTATGTCTCTCCATCTTTTAGTTTCCGGGTGTACATGTTGAGGTCTGCCAATTTCTCCTTATCTGTCTTTTTCCTATACCCTGTATAGTTTTGAGCAGCCTTCACTGCACTGCCTTCACCCTCACACTTATAGCTACTTTCCTGTTACTGTTTTACTGAAAGGGACTGCAACAAAGGAAGATGATTCAACACCCAGCAACTGCATCCTGGTACCTCCATCTCGACTGTAGAGCAAGGTGCCAATTCTAGCTTTTCATCTGATGATAAAGAAGGAGCAAAGACTGATGAAGCTAGTTTTCCAGGAGGGTGGGTGGCTGCACCAACAGTAATTCCCGGTGCTATCTCAAGACAAATGTTCCATGAACAGCAGGCCAAAGTGAAAGGAGCACTCAGAAGCCAACACATGTCTGCTTTTAGTTTTATTTATTCATTTCATTATTGAGGTTAACTTCTATAGCAGACGTCACAAGTGGAGATCAGGATCAGGAATTCCTGGAGATTCAAGGCTAAACACAGCCCCTTTGTCAGGGGCACTACTGTCCTTGGATCTCCCCTCTATTTATATTAGGAATGGGCGGACCGTTCCACTGGAAATCAGCCCCCCCCCCCTCGGATCTCAAAGGATCCATCAGACTCGGGTAGATCAGGACCTGGTCCATAAGTGTATTGGATCCACTTTGCTGCGTTTGTTTTTCTAAATTTCCATCCTCTCCCATCTGCCAACACCCACACTTGCCAGCAAATAATCCCCTAAACATATTTTCATCAGTAGTATGTCTGCTGCAGGAGTTAATAGACTTAGAATTCTTTTTTTTAAAGATGCATCTTTACGCAGAAAGCAGGAGAATGACGCCAGCCAAGGCGACGTGCTAAAAATTCTAAGACCAATCAGAATTATACATGTTTCTCTAAGCCTCTTGAATGCAATTTCCGATGCCATTCACCTTTATGGCCATCTTAACTCTCTTAGTCGCCAGACAGTGGACACAAATGCTTCAGAGAACTCCGGACCATTCATCTTGACTCAGGTTTGAAAGGTCTGGCCACCGGGCTAGTTATAGGTCAGCCATCAAGTATACCTATAGTGAGTCTCATATTAGTGGTGAAATACAGTCTGTTGTGAAATCATGCAGTAGAATAATTTGTTAGAAATTATGTGTGCAATACTTTGGGCTGTGCAAAGAGTCTTGGAGTTTGTGCAATATGTTGAGCCTGCTACTAAGCACCCTACTATAGTATGTGAAGATTTCTTGGCAAGATACTGTACTAAGGGCCTTGTAATCAGTGTGATATTAGGGACTGTGCAGTACTGAACAGATAAAGGAAACTGAGCAAAGAAAAGAAATAAAGAAAGCTATTGTTTTATTAATATGTGTGTTGATATAATTGTTGGCATAAAGCTTGGACACTTGTGAGTCTACAATCCATTTTGAACTACTTTATTTTATAGTGTGCACCCTCCACCCGAGGTGATTCTTACCTCCTCATTTTTGCAGATTTTGGCTACCAGAGAATAGTTCCTGCTTATACCATTATGCTGACAGCCTGTGCAATTTGCTGTACTTTATTTTTAATTAGAGGGCATCCAGTCATCCCCTGGCTCTGTGAGGACAGTGATAATGGTAGACTGGTAGAAGCATCTTTGGAGAGGACAGCATAAAGGATTTATGGGATTTGGCCAGTCATAAGTGTGGTCTGTTGACTCTGGGGTAGGGAGGGGGCAGATGTGTTAATTAGTCATACCATCATCCCCACAAACAGACAGTGAACAAGCATTTGACAATGCCGAATGTTTGCTTGCTGGCACTGGTATTGGTAGTGTAGGAGTTACAGAGCTGCATAATAGGAATGACAGTGAAGTACTGAACTGAAGCTAACCCCACCACCCTGCAGAGACTGACAGGCATTGGGGTGTGCCTTTGGGTCATCAGGCATAACGGCCACGCCATTTCACCACACCCTACCCTGCAGACACCGACAAGTGTCACGGGTGCCTTAGGCCTTTGGCCCTTGCGCACCCCATTCCATCAGAAAATACGGTGAGATGGGTGCAGTATAGGAGAATGGGGTGAACTTTGGGGCCGAAGAGTCCAAGGCACACCTCGATGCCTCTCACTGGCTGCAGGGTGTGGAATGGTATGAGCATTACAGGCGAGAATCCCAAGTCACACCCCTGATGCCTGTCATTCTCTACAGGGTGGGGTGTTATCTTCAGAAACCCCAGCGCCTCAGGCATTCATTGGTATTTTCACTCCAAATTTTCAACATGTTTGTGAAAAATGACAGCTGTACTATTCATGGGGAGGTGTAAAAAATGGCTATGTTGAAAATCTGCAGTGAAAATATTAAAAATACTGGTGAAGTCACGAGCATGCATAGAAATTGTGCAACGCACACCAATAGTGTAATTAGTATGGGGATTTTTTACAGCAGATTGTCAACACAGCCATTTTGGGACCTCCGATCATGAACAATGTCACTGTCATTTTCTTTATCTGTCCCGAACAATGATTTCCCACAGCGACCACGCATTTCTGCGCTGAAAGTGTGAAAACACATTTCGGCCATGTTGTGAAAAATGACAGCTGTACTGTTCATAAGGAAGTGTGGAAAAATGCCACTGGTGAAAATCTGGACTGAAAATATCACAAATTCATGAACTTACGAGGGTGCGTGGAAACTGCGCAATGCTCACTCGTAACACAGTCATTTTACGGACTTTTGTTACCAAATTTTCAACTTAGCTATTTTAAGACCTCTGCTCATGAACAGTGTCACTGTGATTTTCTTAATCTGTCCCAAACATTGCTTTTGCACACCAACTATACCATTGTGCGCTACATGTATGGGAACACATTTTGGCAAGATGTGAAAAATGTCAGTTGTACTGTTCATAAGGAAGTGTAATAAAATGGCAATGCTGAAAATCTGGCATGCAAATATTAAAAATTCACAAACTTGTGAGTGTGCATAGGAACTGCGCAATGTGCGCTCCTAAAAGTCATTTTTGAGAATTTTTTCACCAAATTTTCAACATAGCCATTTTAAGACCTCTGCTCATGAACAGTGTCATTGTGATTTTCTTAATCTGTCCCAAACATTGATTGAGCACACAGACTGCGCCATTGTGCACTACATGCAAGGAAACACATTTTGGGTGACATGTGAAAAATGACAGCTGTACTGCTCATAAGGAGGTGTAGTAAAATGGCAATGTTGAAAATCTGGAGTGCAAATATTGAAAATTCGCGAACTTATGAGCGTGCATAGGAACTGAGTAACACACGCTCGTAAAACAGTCATTTTATGGACTTTTGTCACCAAATTTTCAACATAGCCATTTTAAGACCTCTGCTCATGAACAGTGTCACTGTGATTTTCTTAATCTATCCCTACATTGATTTTGCACACTGACTGCGCCATTGTGTGCCACATGCCGGAAACACATTTTGGGCGAGATGTGAAAAATGAACAGCTGTACTGCTCATAAGGAGGTGTGGTAAAATGGCAATGTTGAAAATTCCGATGCAAATATTAAACATTTGCGAACTTTGCGTCTGCGTAGGAAGTGCATACGCATATGTCGTAAAACAGTAATTTTTAGGAATTTTCACCAAATTTGCAACATAGGCTTTCTGAGAGCCCACCTTATGAACACTGGCACTGTCATTTCGTTAATCAGTCCCAAAGGTGATTTCTGCAGTGACTGCGAAATCACCCTTCGAACCGGATTAACGCCATGACAGTGAGAGAATTCACGAGGAGGGGTCCCAAAAACCCTATGTTGAAAATTTGGTGCAAAAATTCCAACGAATGCCCAAGATATACATTAAAGTTGGAAAAACCCTATTTATTGCTTTATTCAGCTTACTGGCATTTCCTCAGTTCACAGTCAGCTTTGAAGAGTGCAGACATGTTCCCGGTCCACCGAAGATCGTCGCGCCAAGCTCCAGGGTAAGTATGGGGTGAGGTGGGGTGTGGGGGTAGGGTGCGCAGAGGGTGGGCGGAGTGGGCAGGAGCGACTGCCAAGGGAACTTTTACATTTTATTTTTTTTGTTGAAGGCGGGACGTTTGCCATGCTGGGTGGGCTCCCAGCATGGCAGCTGAAAAACTGTTTGGGGGCCTGGAGCCGGCAAGGCACCTCCGTTGGCCATACAGTGTGTGCATGGGGGAGCACATGAGCACGCATCGTGCATGTGTAGGGGGGAAGCTCTGCTCACTGAAGCGGAGCTCTCTCTTTCAACTGTATGGCACTGCATTTTCAACTGCTGTCATAGACAGCTGCAGCATTGATTGGAGAACTGCGACGGCGCCTGCAAATACACTGGCTGAATTGGAAGACGGGTGACACACCTCCAAAAACTTGGATGATGGCACTATGTTTCTTGCACATGCATGCAAGCAAACATAACATGCGTGCAAGCAAACATAAAAATAAAAGGAACATGCCTGGATTATCTACATGCAAGAAAAACTATGGAGACAGAGCAGAAGATATATATATATTTTTTTAATTTATTTATTTAGTTAGTTTTTGTTGACCGGGTAAGTGCACTAGACAAATCCTGCCTATTTTCAGGCACGACCCGTGGGAGGGAGATACAGATGAATACCAACTGACCTTGAACCAGATTAAGCTGTTGGTGGTATTTTTAGTGAATATACAGAATGAAATCAGAAAGACAGACTGACACACTCAGGTTGTAAAAATACTTTATTTTCCTTTGTTTGTGTATTTTGTGATTGTTTTCACGTGTTATCATTATTTTTCTAAAGGTCCTGATTTAAATCAGAACCAATCAGAACTATTGCTTGGATCACGGTTCTGATAATAAGGGTCAGGACCTTTTGGGGTCCGCCCATCCCTAGTTTATATACTATTTCCTAATTAGGAACACAGATTAACTGATTCAAGCAACATCATAATAATATGCACTGCTACCAATAATTAAAACAGTACCAGCAATATACCTGGAAGGAGCAGAACCATTAGGACAACACTTACATTCACAAACTTTATTTACACACTGTACACATTAGCAGTATTTTAGGGACTGGTAAAGACCTGATACGAAATGTTGAGAAACTCTGCAACGTATACTGGTGACGCAGTCTATAATATTAGAAATTACTACGTGACTCTTGGAAAACCATGCTTGATAAAGTCTCTGAATAACTACACTAAATTATAATGATAAAGTTGAGAAAACAAAAAATAAAAATTTGAAAATGAAATTAAAAAAGTGAGAATGAAAGTCAGAAACTGAACCTGAAATATGAAGTACAAAATGAAACATCTGTGAGAATTCATTACACTCATTTGACATTTGTTCTTTTCAGATCCAGCTCTTGCCATGAATGGACTTCCAGCTGCCCGGAGCCTCGGCTGGACCTCAGCCGGTCGAGCGCTCCGATCCATGGACCCAGTCAACCCGCCCGACCTCCCATAGCAGATCCAGCCCTTGCCCTTAATGGGCCTCCAGCTGCCCAGAACCTCGACCGGACCTCAACCTGTCGAGCGCTCTGATTCACGGACCCAGCCTGCCTGCCAGACCTCCCACAGCAGATCCAGCCCTTGCTCTGAATGGGCTTCCAGCTGCCCAGAGCCTCAGCTGGACAGCAGCCGGTCGAGCGCTCTGATCCACGGACCCAGTCCGCCAGCTAGATCTCCCATAGCAGATGCAGCTCTTGCCTTGAATATGCTTCCACCTGCCTGGAGTTTCGGACGGACCTCTGCCGGTCGAACGCTCTGATCCATGGACCCAGCTCGCCCTCCAGACCTCCCATAGCAGATCTAGCACTTGTCCTGAAAGGGCTTCCAGCTGCCTCGGACAGACCTCAGTCAGTTGAGCGCTCTGATTCATGGACCCAGCCCGCCCACCAGACCTCCCATAGCAACTCCAGTCCTTGCCCTGAATAGGCTTCCAGCTGCCCGGAGCCTCGGTCGGACCTCAACCCGTCAAGTGCTCTGATCCATGGACCCAGCCCGCTTGCCAGACCTCCCACAGCAGATCCAGCCCTTGCCCTGAATGGGCTTCCAGCTGCCTGGAGCCTCAGCTGGTCGAGTACTCTGATCCACGGACCCAGCCCACCAGCTAGATCTCCCATAGCAGATCCAGCCCTTGCCCTGAATATGCTTCCACCTGCCCGGAGCCATGTCTGGACCTCAGCCAGTCAAGCACTCCAATCCACGGACCCCAACCACCAACCAGACCTCCAATAGCAGATCCAGCCCTTTCCCTGAACAGGCTTCCAGCTGCCTGGAGCCTCAGCCAGACCTCAGCCGGTCGAGCGCTCAGATCCACAGACCCAGCCCACCCACCAGACCTCCCATAACAGGTACGAGACCTTGGATCAAAAGCCCCACATTGGATTGGCTCCCTAATCTTAGAGCTTGGTCTGCTACTGTCTGTTGCAGCCGCCAATGAACTAATTTTATTATCGGGCGCTAAATTCGATTAGTGTTTCCTGCCTGGTTTTAAACTTTGGACTTTTGCTGTTTTTTTTTTTTTTTAATTGCTGCACTGTTGATAGACGTTAGAGGCAAGGTGATTGCTCTTATTTCGTATCAAAAATAATTTTGTTTACAGCCCATAAGCTGCTGTTTGGCCTTAAGCCATTAGCCCCTTCCCGAGAGGAAGGTTTGTAGTTGCGGCTTCTCAGCCATATCTTCAGCTCAGACTGGGTTCAAGGTGATGGAATTTTGCTACTAGCTACTGTGTTTTGGTGGGCCTAATTTTGTTGAAACTGATAGTCAACATTTGTCTATGCAGAACACCTCTGCCATTTTATTTTTCCTTTCCGCTACATTATTTGATTGTATCTGTGCCTGCATCTGTGAATAAGTGTTTTGTCCCCCTGCAGCTACTGCAATTAGTCTTTGTCTGAAATTGAACTCCTTTCTCTATGAACTAACCTACCTCTGCCCCACCAAACACTCTAAATTCTCATTACTAATCCTGCCTTCCCCTGCCTCTTTGTCCTGCTTTGACACCCTTCTTAATAGGGCCCCCGTCTCCTAGCTTCTACTCCCTCCCCCACTAGATACCCCATCTCCAATCTCTACCTAGCCTCACCCTTTCACTCCCCCTTCTCACCCCCTTCCCTTAGCTATTGTTCTGCACTCAGGCTCTCCCAACGATTCAACCTATAAGCCATGACTATCATCAAATTGCCCTGACCCTTACCTTTCTTCCTCTTTCCAGATCCAGCCCTTGCCCTGAATGGGCTTCCAGCTGCCTGGAGCCTCAGTCAGACCTCAGCTGGTCGAGCACACCGATCCATGAACCCAGCCCGCCTGCCAGACCTCCTATAGCAGGTACAGAGACCTTGGATTGAAAGCCCTGCATGGATTGGCTCACTAATCTTGGAACTTGGTTTGCTACTGGCTGTTGCAGCCACCAATTAACTAATTTTATAGTCGGGCGCTAAATTCGATTAATGTTTCCTGCCCAGTTTTAAACTTTGGACTTTTGCTGTTTTTTAATTGCAGCACCATTGATAGATGTTAGAGGCAAGGCAGCTGCTCTTATTTCACACCAAAAATAATTTTGCTTACAGCCAGAAGCTGCTGTTTGGCCATAAGCTGTCAGCCCCTTCCTGAGAAAAAGGTTTGTAGTTGCAGCTTCTCGACCATAAGCTGACTGCTCCATCCTTGGCTCCGACTGGGTTTGAGGTGATTTTTCTCCCACCCACCCTCCATTAAATCCGCTTGTGCACCTCTACCCCCTGCCCATCAGGCCCCTCACTGGCACAGCACAAAGCTGCCTCCTGCCTGATTGGCCCTAGCTTCCCCCCCCCCACCCAGTGCTGGATTGGTCCCAACACTTGTCTCCTTTGCCCAGTGCTTTCCTGCAGAATTACTCCTCTGTGCCAAAGACCTGGTTTCTGTAGTATTTCCCTGCAACCATTCACCTAATTGATTAAGCCCTGGTCTCTGCAGCTTAAAAGAACAGCATGGCCAGGCTAGCAGTTGTGCATCTCCCGTCCTGCTTTCTGCCTCTCTACTCAGTTGACTGTTTCATCTCTCTGACCCTAGGACACCCCTCTCCGTGCACCATACCAAAGCCCCACCCTGTCATCTGGCACATGAACCAATGCCCAAGTTTCACACGGCCCTCTGTCTGCCAAAAAGGGGTGTAGCATACCTTGGGCTATGGCTCTCCAGAAAAATAAGTGTCCACCCAAGCACTATTAAGAGACCGAGGCATCCCCTTTTCAACTCAATCAGGAACTTGCTGTTCCTGCTCCTCTTGCTAGTCCTAGCTGGTGACATTGAACCTAATCCTGGACCAACTTCTAATACCACTGCCCCTCCACCCACCTATCTTATTGCATCCAACACTGGTTCAAATCATCAGTGACCCAACCCACATCAATGCAAAATCAGGTAACCATACCCTACTTGCCTGGGTGGTCACCAACTGCACCTCTAAAGTAAAGTTTGCAGGCATCCTATCTGACAGTATAAGAGATGACTCCCTGACCCTATGTATCTGGCAAAACAACTCCCTGAATCCTTCACTCAAAATCATCAAGGTACAGAACATGTCCAAATGTGACCCCAACTCTCCTGGGCACAATCCAAGTGACTGATTGAAGCCCAATAAACACTCTCCCTAATGTTAATTCAGCCCTGGACTTTTTTGTATCTAAACTTACTAATATCATCGACAACCACACACCTCTGAAGTCCTGCCGGACTAAGGAGATTAAAGCACCTTGGCTCTCCAAGGAGCTAAGGTAGCATATGACCTCTCAGGACAAAGCCTGGAGGGCTTTCAAATGTAGTGGACTTCCGGCTGTCTGGAAAATTTATAGACAGTTAAGGAGTAGCTGCAAAAATTCCATCCTAAAGGAAAAGAGAGAGCATTTTAAGAGACTCTAGACAGAGCATTAAAGTAGTCCAAAAGAATTCTGGAAACAGATTAATTCCCTCTTAAATGGAAACACCACTGAAATCCCTAGCTCCAGTGTTGCCCAGGGTACTACCCACACTAACCCTTCCTCCATTGTGACATGCCTTAATGAATTCTTCACCAACCTGCATAAATATACCTCTCTGTTCGCTAGCTCTCCCTCTCATCCCTCTCTCGACCCCTTGACATCTGTCAACCACATGGACCGTCCTTCCTTCCACCACAAACTGACAACACGTAACAAAGTTTGCCATCTACTCAAGAACCTAAAGGCTGACAGCTTGCCAGGGTATGACACACTCGAACCCATGTTCCTCAAGGCTGGAGCTGATGCTCTGGCCTGCCCCATCCGTGACCTGTTTAATAGATCCTTCCTAACTTGTACTGTCCCTGATAAATGGAAGGTTACGGTGGTTGTCCCTGTGGACAAAGGAGGTTCCAGCTCAGTCATGGAAAACTTCTATCCCATCTCAATATTCTGTGCCCTAGCTAAGTTACAGACAGGAGTTGGTGATTATCTAGGTAGTCATGGAGGTGGTTATATAATATCCTATCACCTTCCCAGCATGGTTTTAGGAAAAAATTACAGCATCACTACAGCATTGATTAAAGTCACCTCGGACATTTCTCAAGCAATGGATGCTGGCCTTGTCACTGGTGCAATATTCACGGATTTGACAAAAGCCTTTGACTTGGTCATCCACAATCTACTCCTTCGTCAATTAAATGTTCTAGGCCTGGATGAGGATACACTCACATGGACCCGTAGCTATCTTGTTAGCCGTACTCAGTGGGTCAAATGGGAGGGATTCTTATCACAGCCAAGGGTCGTCACCCACGGCGTACCTCAAGGCTCCATACTGCGCCTCTTGCTCTTTTACTCATATATAAATGAGCTCCCTAATAACTGTAGCAGGGCCACAGTTCACCTCTATGCTAATGATGCTATCATCTACCGTTCCTCTTCGGATACTGAATGGCTTAAATTAACGCTAGCATCCGATTTCCATACCCTTGAGGACTACTTTACTTATAAACAACTGGTCCTAAATACTAATAAAACCAAGTGCATGTTGTTTACTGACTCAGCATCTCAATCTCACCCCCCCCCCCCGCTATACTATCATGCTCAAGGGCCGCCCTTGAATCTGTCCAGACATTCAAATACTTGGAAATCACCTCGAACCCCTCCCTTTCCTTAGATGCCAACATCACTACCCTTACCAAAACTTTTAACTGGAAAATAGGACTCCTCTACAGAATCGGCCCTTTCCTCACATCAACCTCTTGTCGTAAGATAGCTGATGCCACTCTCCTGCCTCTTCTCATGTATTGTGCACCACTACTACTCTCAACAGCTACTACCACTCTATCATGACTCTCTCAGGTTTATCATAGAGTAGTTAGGTTTGCTCTGGGAACTGATGCCAGGCATCAACATTGCAATGTCCTGTTTGCACTAGGTTGGCTACCCTATGAGTCTAAGCTTTGCTATGCCACCCTTAGCTTAATACACACGTCTGTCCACTGTTTTACTCGTCCTTACCTCTCTGATGCAGTCCAAAGCAAACTCCCCCAGCATGCCCTAAGGTCATTCCCCCTGCTCCTGCTTCAAGTACCCAAAATGAGGCTCTCCTCAGCCCGGAGATAGTTTGCCTTCTTGGCCATATCCTCCTGGAATGTGCTGCCTCCTCCAATCCTGGCCTGCCCCTCCATTTCACAATTTCAATGCTCTCTGCTAGTACACCTTGCTGCCCCCATGCTCCTACTTTGTAACCCTAAAGTTTACCAACTCTCCTCTGTTAGCTATTATGACTTCCTAGTTCTAGCTATGCACTACTGACTCCCACAAAGTATATTGAAAACGATGTGTAAATAAGTTTGTTGCCTGTTTAGCTTGTAGCCTGTTTATTGTATTGATTATCCTGTGCTTTAACCTTCTGCATTAATAGTTGATTGGTTGTACTCATTTTGCTTTATATTACGTTACTCTGAACAATAATTGTATCAACTGCTGCACTATCAATGTACTGCTCTTCCCAGGTCGCCCCTGAAAATGGGACTATCATGTCTCAGTGGGCTTACCCGGTTACCAAAATTCAATAAATAAAAAATAAATTTGTCAAACCACAATAAGCAGATACTAAAAATTCAAAACCAAGAATGAAAACAAAAAAAAGAAGAAATGTGGGCTTCAAAGTGTCAGGAAACTGTAACAACACCGAAATAACTGCAGTGTGACAAAAACTAAAACAGACGCCGGAAGACTAGTATATGACCATACCCCTAAAAATATTATAACCAAGGTGCATTAAACCCAAATTATGTCCACAAACTATAAGTGACTATGTACAGTGATAAATAATAGTGAACATGTGAGTAACCAGAAAGGAGGCTAAAGTGAAGGAAGAAAATGTTATGATAAACACTGTAATGGGAAGAAATAAGAGATGTGGGAGGGGTATTCAGACATAATGCAGTTAGCCCCAGTACTTGAACTGCCCTGGAGAGGAAAGAGTTAATTCTATGCAGAAGCATAGAACGTTGAGCTCAAGCTCGGTTTTCAAACCTCTGTCTGTGGTACTTCCCAGTGTAACCGTCAGATTCTTATGAGCACACTAACTAACATACTATAGTACGGAAATTCTTCAACATATAGCCAAAGGGCAAAAAATTATTTTTGGGCCCAAAAGACTCAAGTCGAGAACCCAAGAAGGAAAGGTAGTGACAATATTTAAGTATAAAACACCAGAAAAATAATAACAACATCCACCCCACACAAGAGGGAGGGTACAAGGTACACACCTGTGGTGCAACACTGTACCTGCCAGCCCACTTCCCAAAAACCAGGTTCTGAGAGGGGAGGCGGGGGGGGGAGGTCTGAATGCAGCAAGACTCCATTAGAAGAAACAACATTACTATGGTGAGTAATTTTTTCTTCAAACAACTTGACGTCTTGCTGTATTCAGACATAATGCAGACTACCAAGCAGTTCCCTATGGAGGAGGGAATGCAAAACCTACTTTGGGAAGAGGCTCTGCAGTACTGCTGTGCCAAACCTAGCATCAATCCTAGCCTGGATGTCCAGGGAGTAATGCTTGGTAAAAGTATGTACTGTTTTCCAGGTGGCTACTTTACAGATCTCTAAGAAAGATATATCTCTGGCCGCAACTAAAGAAGCAGCTGTACCTCTAGTCGAATGAGCCCTCAGGCCTGAAGGGGGTGTTCTACCCAACTTGTCATAACAGAATTGTATACAAGAAACAATCCACCTGGCAACAGTTCTTTTAGTGGCAGGCTTACCTTTCCCCACTTCACCATAAGTGAGAAACAATTGAAGACAGTCATTTCTATGTGCCTTAGTATGCTCAATGTAGTAGCCAAGGGCCCTCTTAACGTCCGGACTGTGTAACCTTCTTTCACCTGAAGAAGAATGATCAGTGATAAACACAGGGAGAGATATAGACTGGTTCAGATGAAAATCCGATATCACTCTGAGAAAGAACCTCCTATTGGTTCTTAGGATCACTTTGTCCCTATGGAAGGAGACAAAGTCAGGTTCAACTGATAGAGCCTGTAACTCACTAATCCACCTGGCAGAAGTAATAGCTACCAGGAACACAGTTTTCCAGGTCAAGTACTTCAATTTGGCTGAAGCCAGAGGTTCAAAGGGTGGCTGCGTATGTTGATGCATGCAGACATTAAGATCCAAGGCGGAGTAGACTCCTAAAGGAAGGGTTAATATGAACCAGACCTTTGAAAAACTTTCTGAAAACAGGATGAGATGCCAGGAACAGCCCTTCCTGCTGAGAAGAATGCAAGACAGCTGCTAGATGAACCTTCAGAGTGGCAGGCCTAAGGCCTAGACCATTCAGATGAACTAGATAGTCTAAGGTTTTGAAATGTCTGCAGAATCAGGCAGGATGCCTTTCTGAGAACCAAATACTGAACCTTTTCCATTTGGAGTTGTAAGTTTTCTAGTGGAAGGCTCCTTGAGACCTTCAGAATATCCAGAACTCCTGAGAAAGATGTAGTGCTGCATATTCTAACTCTTCAAGAGCCAGGCCTTGAGATTGAGAGACTGGAGATTGGGTACAAGATCCGCCCTGGGAGGAGGACAGAGATTGTATGTCCTGGGCAGAGACAGGGACATGACACTGACAAGGACAGTAGTAGAGGATACCAGTGCTGTCTGGCCCAATCTGAGCCACCAGTATCACTGTGCAGGGTTGAGTCCTGATCTTGATCAGAACTCTGAACAGCAGAGGGAAGGGAGGGAAGGCATAGAGAAACCTGCCCTTCCAGTCCAAAAAGAGAGCATCCTGGGGAACCGTCCCCAGGACTGAAGGTCTGCAACAAAACAGAGGAAGTTGATGATTGTCCGGTGCTGCAAAGAGATCTATCTCTGGAGTGCCCCACCTGGAGAAGATGACCTTCAGAATGTGAGGATCCAGGGACCATTCATGATGTCCCTGTGAAATTCTGCTCAGAGCATCTGCTAGTATGTTGTCCTTTATCTGTAAGGTGAACTGCTACCAGAAAAGTCTGAAGAGAATAGACCAGAGATCACAGTTTCATGGCCTCTGAGCACAAGGCCGAGGACCGAGTGCCTCCCTGTTTGCTGATGTACCACATTGTGGTGGTGTTGTCTGTCCTGACTTGGACCACCTTGCCGTTGACTGAATCCGTGAAGCTCTGCAGGGCTAGGAAAACTGCCCGAGTTCCAGGAGATTGATATGAAGGAGAGACTCTTGTGAGGACCAGACCCCTTGAGCTGTCAGGGCTCCCAGGTAGGCTCCCCACCCTAGGAGAGAAGCATCCATAGTTAGAACTACTGATGGGACTTGAGGGAGAAATGGAACCCCTTGTCTGAGGTTGTCCTGGTCCAGCCACCACTGGAGAGCTTGGACCAGAGTCTGAGTCACTGGGATCAGTTTGGTAAGTGAATCCTTCTTTGAGACCAAAAGACCTTAGATGAAACTGAATGTCCCTCATCTGGAACCTTGTTCACTGCACCACTGCCGTGGAAGCTGCCATGTGGCCCAGGAGCTGGGGAACTGTCTTGCTGGGCGGGAGACCTGAGGTCGAAAGGAGGAAGAGATCCACTAGGGCCTTCACCCTTGCCAGGGGAAGGAAGGCTTTTGCTTGTACAGTGTCCAACTCTATGCCTATAAAGGTGAGAAGTTGAACTGGTTCGAGGACAGACTTTGGAAGATTAAGAAGAAACCCCAAGGATCTGAATAGGTCCTGGGTAGTTTGAAGAGCTGACTTGACCTGTAAATGTGACTGACCCACTAAGAGCCAGTCGTCCAGATACGGCAAGACGGTGATACCCTGTCTTCTGAGGTAAGCCACCACTACTGCAAGGCACTTTGTGAACACCCTTGGAGCTGATGTTAGGCCGAATGGCATAGCTCTGAATTTGTAATGTCCTGAAGGCAACTCGAACCAGAGGTTTTTTTGGTGGGAGCATCCGATAGGAATATGGAAGTAGGCATCCTTGAGGTCCAGAGATGCTAGCCAATCCCTTGGCCTTAGAGAGGGAAGGATTATTCCCAGAGTTACCATTTTGAATTTGGGCTTTGAAATGTGTTTGTTCAAATACCTTAGGTCTAGGATGGGTCACCACTCCCCTGTTTTCTTTGGGGTAAGGAAGTATCTGGAGTACAGTCCTTTTCCCCTGTGCTGAGTAGGAACCTTCTCTACAGCTCTGAGAGCTAGAAGAGAGGAAACCTCTGCCTCTAGGGCAATGGTTTCTGAGAGTGATGCAGGTGGAAAAGACTTGGCCCTCTTTTTTGGAAATGTTTTGAAGCTGAGGGCCAGTCCCTGGCTTACTACTTCTAGGACCCACTTGTCTGAGGTCACAGACTTCCAGGCCTGGAAGTAGTAAGCCAGCCTGCCTCCTACTGGAAATGGGAGATCGACCGGCTGACACATCGGGTGTCTGCTTGGCAGGAGCCTTAGACTGAGAGGAGGAGGGAGCAGCTCTGTTCATCCCCCTCCTGCCCCTCCCTCTGAAGAACCCCCTCTGTGGGAAGGGGGAGGAGGCCTGGGCTTGGTAAAAAGGCCTTTGAAAGGGCCTGCCCCTGCCCCTAGACTGCTGCTTGTGTGGAGTGGCTTGCCCTTCTTTGGCCTGTGCACTCCTGTACGTGGTCCTGTATCCATCCATTTTCTTCATGTAAGCCTCTGTCTGCTCCCCAAACAGAGAGTTAACTACTATAGGAAAATCCATAGCCTTAGTCTGGGTATTCTGTGAAAGGCTAGTACATCTGAGCCAAGCATGTCTTCTGAGAGACACAGATGTAGCCATGACTCTAGATGCCTCATCATTGGAGTCCACAGCAGCATGAAATTGCATTTTGGATGCCTCAGTTGTTCCATCAGCAGCCACCTCCTCCAGCTCCTTGGCTAGCTGGGGAGAGGCCTGTTTAGCCAGTTCCACAACCATATCCCATCTGGATTTCTGGTACCTGGCTGTGTAGGTCATATAAGTAGCCTGCCTGAGTCCCAAAGAGGATGCCAAATACTGTTTTTTGGCCATGGCATCCACTTTCCTGGAGTCTTTATCCGGGGGTGTGTGAAGCCAAAGGAATGTTAGCCCTGTCACAGGCTGCAGCCTGCACTACACCAACATGGCTGCAATGACTATAAAGGAACTCCGCAGCTGAGCCTGATAACAAATACCTCTGTCCATTCTCTTATCCACAGGAGGTATTGAATTAGGGGTTGTAAAATTTTGTGTCTATTTCCAAGGATTTATGAAGAGGATAGACAGTCTTTTGACTCTGGGATGTCCATAATTTCCACAAAATCAGGCTCTTCATCCTCCTCTGCAGCTTTAACCAAGGGAAGCTGCAGGGTTTCTGCCACCTTTTTGTAGAACAAAAAATGTGAAGGGGACTCAGAGAGCCTGGGAGGAGAGACACCTGAGGGCCTGTCTTGGGAGATGTCCGGTTCAATGGGCACAACCAGACCCCCCTGGTCGTCGTCATCGTCATCATCATCGTCATCCTCCTCCTCCTCCTCCGGATCGTCTTCGTCTCCCTCCCACTCCTCATAAAAAGCGTCTGGATCATAATCCAGAGGAGACGGATCTGAGCTAACTGACCGCCTAACCGGCAGTACCGGTTCAAACAGAACCGGTCTAAGCAACTGAACAATGCTAATCGCTTTGGCTATTTCGTCCACGGTTGGAGAGTGTGATACTGGATCCGTACCGGCAGACTTACGCTTCTTTTTTGATGGAACCAACCCCTCGGGGGCAGCTCTCCTTTTGCCTGAGGAGGTATCACCTAGGTCAGTAGGCACCTCCTCAGGTTCGGCCACAACCGAACCGGGCTGGCCATCTGGAGCTACGGACTTCTTGGCCTCCCTTTCCTTCAGCCTACTCAGTCTTTTGTCTAGAGTGGATTTAGGAAAGTTTTTACAGATTTGGCAGTCTGACTTGAGGTGGTCAAACCCCAGACAATAAACATAGATGAGGTGAGGTCAGCCTTGGCAAAGGCCTCCCCACACTCAGTACAGTGTTGAAACCTAGTGGAACCGGTTTTCTTCTTGGGTTTCTCAGACATGGCCAACATAACAAATTACCCTATTGCAGCTTTCAAGCCAGGTAACACAATAACTGATCGGTTACAAACTGTGTCACGGGCTTTTTAAAAGAACCTTCAAAAAACCTCTGTTCTTTTGAAACCGCTCTAATTCCAGAAATAAATTTAAACAGAATGGGTCTGTTCCAAACCGGACCGACCGGAAAGAACCCGAAGAAAAGAACAATTTTCAACTTTTTCACAGAATAAAACACAGTCACTACCTATCTACACACTACCTGTACCGTAGACAGAGGCTGGAAATCCGAAAATAACAAAAAATTATACAGTTTAAACTGAACGTTTACTTTTACCAAACCGAGCAGAGGAAATCTCCGGAGCGACTTCACTGTTAGGCAGAGTAAAGAATCTGACGGTTACACTGGGAAGTACCACAGACAGAGGTTTGAAAACCGAGCTCGAGCTCAACTTTCTATGATTCTGCATAGAGTTAACTATTTCCTCTCCAGGGCAGTTCAAGTGCTGGGGCTAACTGCATTATGTCTGAATACAGCAAGACTTCATGTTGTTTGAATTAGCAAAGAAAGTTGCTATAGATACATAGGGGAGAGAGATGAATAACAACAAATGTGAGAGACAGCTAGCCAAGAATACACAGAACTCCCAAGTTAAAATAAAAATCAAACAGTATCCCTAATTATGGCTACTGTGGAGCTGGCCCCAAGTCTGACTTCTAATTCTGGAGTGCCTCCAAGTACATGGATGCAATATATGCTTCAAGACTTATTGTAATCTATAATAAATTAATGATTGGATACATATATCCAGACACCTCCTGCTAGCTCACACTGGTGGTGCCCATAACTATGGTTACATGGAGATGCCAGGGACAACAGTTACCACCAATGCTTAATAATATAAAGTGCTTTAGATCCATTCAAGACTGCCCTAAATTTTCATAACATCCCATACAGCACTCCCTGTTTGGCATTGAAATTAGGATGTTGTAAATGAAAAGATGAAAACACATACAAGTGTAACCCAAAACCAATATAAACAATATGATGACAGGGATTGGAAAAGAGGGAGGCAGGAAAGAAGGAGAAGGAGGAAAGTTTGGAGGGGGGTTGTTGGGAAGTTGCAAGGGGGGAGGAAAATAAGGCAGAAAAGAGATTTGTCTGCCAAACTATGACCTTTGCTAAATGTCACTCTTGGTGGTGCCTTACTGATTTCTGTTAGATCTGAATCTGCAGTCAGTACTAGCCAGCACTTAAGAATCATTTTTTTATTATTATTAATTTCTGTAGTAATACTGTGATATTCATAATGAATGTACTTTAATCCTGTTGCTAACCTGTGCCTTTTGTTTAAGGAGGAGAAGTTCCACTCTTTCACTAGTAACTGTTTTCATATATGCTAAATCCAGGGTGTGCTGGTCATACCCACGTGCTCAAAATCTGGTCTACAGTTCTTGCACTTGCTGCAAAAAGTACTGGGATCAGAACAATTGTGACAGATGGAGAATTTGTCTGTAGGGGATACTGTTGACTTGAATGTTGCAGGTGAGCACTTTTAGAGTGCAAAATGCTGTAGAATTACCCGCACTCTCTCTTCTATATATTAGTGTTGTTACTTTTTCACCAACTATCCCCTAAAGTGTCAGATCTAAATACCTGATACACACAGTGAATTTTAACCCCATGATATTTGTATTCAAATAGGTAATAAAACTTGCAATCTCAGATCCAGGTCCCTGCGGTATAAAAATTAGACTGTCTATATAGCGACCATAGAAAGCAATGTGTGCACTGAAAGTGTTCAGCATGGGGTCATAGAAGGCCTTCAAGTGTTCCAAAATCCTACGCACAGTTAGTATGCCCAATTCATGGCCAATGGACGTGTATAGAGCTGTAATGTCCACTGTAATCCAGCTATAAATTTAAATCAAGATTAAATCCTTTGGTTTGCTCAAGATATCCATGGTGACCTTTCTGTGGGATGGCAACTGGGAGACTACTTATTTAACATAATGGTCAATATACTGGGAGAGATTTTCAGTTGAGGAGCCATTCCCAAAAAGTTATAGAAATCTAATTGTAGAAATGAAAGGAAAAGTGTGACTCTCACTTGGATTCAAACCCAGGTATCAGTAATCCATGCTTTAGCTCTTAACCAACTGAGCTATGAAAGTTCAGCCAGTTAAGGCCCCTGAGTTTTCCCATGTGAATCACACATACATTTCTTTCTGGTGTTGCAATGAGCAACCAGGAAGTCTTTTTACAGACTCAAATAACTCCTCCTCTAGCTCTCATAAGTGCAGTATATGCCACTGTGAGGCAAATTTAAAAATCCAATTGCAGAAATGAAAGGAAAAGTGTGACTCTCACTGGGATTCAAACCCAGGGCATCCTGGTGATAGGGTGGGGTGTTTATGAATCTTAGGAAGGTGGTAGAATGTTGGAACAGTTGGAGTTGCCACAGACATAAAGTCATACTCTGTGAAATATATAGGATAGTGTATGGTTAGCCATACACTACAAGGCTATTCTTCCAACGAGTGGATACAATGCCGACTGATGACCTCGAGAGCGAAGCTCAAGAGGTCTCCAAGTCGGCAATGTATCTACGAGGTAAAAGAATAGCCTTATAGTGTATGGGTAACCATAAACTGTTCTTTATAATGTATGGTGCCCGAATAAAAGACAAAAAGAGACTCACTTTTCCATATTTTCACTCGGTTCTGCCGAGGCCGTCGATTCACAACTGCCGATGCCCAGCACACTCGCGTGCCCCTCTCACACAGCAAGGGACGAATCAGGACGTCTGCTGTAGCCCCTTGTATTATGACGTCCTCACTAAAAGTCGTTCTGCGTTAGTGAGGACGTCACTACTGCAGCAGAACAACTTTTTGTAGTGTATGGATTTCCATACACAACCGCATTCCACCATATACTATAACCCCTTCCGATGAGGACTAGTCCAAAAAAGTCTGTAATTTGTTTTGAAAGATAGATATAGGGTCTTCAGTCAGACGTTGGTAGGTAGTGGTGTCATTCAGTGACACGTTGCTTCTTGTATGTAGTAATCTTCTGTCAAAAAGACAATGTTCCTGCCTTTATCAAATGGCTTAAGGATAGTTCAAGTCCTGTAATTCACTGAGAGCCATTTTCTCCTGAATACTGAGACTGTGATATGATGATCTGTTGGTATGCGACTCTGCAAACTTGTTAATAACTTTAAGCACCAGTTGTAGGTACAATGAGATTGCTTAACTGGCAGCCAGGTGTAAAGATAGATGGAGGTTTAAAAGCTTATTTTTGCAAATGTCCATGACTTGCATTTGGTGCCTCTAACATGGAGTTTGCAGTAAATCTTGCAGTTCACTTTCTGTGAGTTGATCAATCAGATTGGCACCAGGAGAGTCAATAGTAACCAAAGTAACTGTTGCATAACTGTCGAAGCATAATACATTTCTGAAGCAGACACTTCTGTAGTACCTGGTTGTATGCCCATGTTTGTGAGCTTGTGTAAATAAATGTTATGGAAGAATTTGAATAGATCAAGATGTACACTGAATGCTTTTATTGGCTGAGTTGGGACAAAGCTAAGTCTATATGACAATATTTTGTGCTCAATTTCTGTTAACTGGTATTCCCTGAGATTCACCATAGTAATCTCTTCTCTAGCACTGCCCACAGGGGTGATGAATATCTTTTTCCTTTTTCTTCTTCTGCCACACCTGGTTTTATGTGTGTGCTTGTTTTTGCTGTACTCTTGCTGTGATGAACTTTTACAAAATGATCACAGTGTGTTGGCTTTGGAGAAGTGCAATAGGACTGTCCTCATTTGGTACTTTGGCATTTCTTCTGCTATAACTTCTTTTTTTTTTTTTTGAACTACTGATGCTGTCTCCCTCAGTTCTGGGACTTCTGCCTTCTCTCATAGCTATGTACACAATCTTCTTTGTCCCTCCTCCACTTCTTTCTTCACTTTATGATTTCAATTTCTGTTTTAGTAATTCGATCTGTTAATTCTTAAACCCATTTCAGAATCAATTCAGTATTATCAAAGCCCTCCAACTTACTCTGTGCCTGTCTCTTCAATTTGTTTTCTCACTTTTCTATAGCTCACATCATCCTTGAGAATGAGGATGCCAAGGAGCTTCGGAGTGCACTTTGTGAGTGCCCCTCCTCACTTGTCTCTATATGTCAATTGTTCCAGTCCACAAGTTGGGAATTTGTCGATCCACAGTCCCCGTGGGACCCACCCGTACAGCTGACAAATCTGCAAAGAACTTTTCTTATTGTATAAACTGACTCCGTTTGCTAGCAGTTTTTCCATCCTTTGGAAGCTTTTATAAATGTTACGTGTTTCACCTTCTGGAACTAATTTTAGATGAAGCTGAACAGGAACTCCTAGCTGAGAAAGTCAGAACCATTGGAACTGGCAGTTGAAGGTGAGAACTAATAACACCCTAAAACTGATGTTCAGTTTAAAAATACCATAATGTTGTCAGCCACAAAACCACGTGCAACTACTCTAAATAAATATCATGTATTTGTAAAAGTCCTTTTTTTTTTGTCCAACTCCCCTGGTACTTCCACACACAATGCCCAGGGCAGTGGAGGCCCAAAGAAAGAACATAGCTTCTGGTAATATTTTTACTATTTGCACATGTATTCAGTTGTTGGACTAAAATGAATGTTTCCTTTGCTTGTATATTAAAGTACTCTTTGTAATATCTCCCCAATGTATTTCTGATGCAGGAACTCCCACATCCCTTTGAGATATCTAAGCACCAATTATATTTTAAAATGGTACAATAATATTTTATAAACATAGAAACATAGACTTTGATGGCAGATAAGGACTGCTTGGCCCATCTAGTCTGCCCATTTCCCTACCTACAGGATAGGCCGCAGATCCTAGTTAACCAACAGCCTATTTCTTCCTACCCCCCACAAGAATTGCCTTATGTCTGTCCCATGCATTCTTGAATTCTCCCACAGTTTTAGACCCCACAACCTCCTCAGGAAGGCTGTTCCATGCATACACCACCCTCTCTGTGAAATAATACTTCCTCACATTGCCCCTGAACCGCCCTCCTTCTATCTTTAAATTGTGTCCCCTTGTTCTTGCAAGTCGCTTTTTCTGAAAGATGCTACCCTCTTGGACTTTGTTGATTCCACTGAGGTACTTAAAAGTTCTATCATGCCCCCCCCTTCTTTCCTCAAGGGTATACATATTAAGCTCCTTTAGTCTCTCCTCTTACGGATTCTCTTGCAGACCCTGCACCATTTTAGTTGCCCTCCTCCGGACTACCTCTATCCTGTCTATGTCCTTGCAGAGATGGGGTCTCCAGAACTGGACACAGTACTCCAGATGGGGTCTCACCAACTGCCTGTACAGAGGGATAACAACTTCCTGTTTTCTGCTGCTGATGCCTTTTACCTATACATCCCAGTATACGCCCAGTCCTCCCTACTGCCTTCTCACATTGCTTGCTAACCTTAAGGTCATCTGATATGATTACCCCCAGGTCCCTTTCCTTTTTTGTTGTTGTTACAACCTCCCCACCCATTGTGTAATCTTCCCCCGGGTTCTTGTTTCCCAGGTGCATTATTTTGCACTTCTTTGCATTGAATCCTAGCTGCCATACTTCTGACCATTCCTCCAACCTTGCCAAGTCCCTTTTCATCCTTTCCATGCCTCCTTGTGTATCAACCCTGTTGCAAATCTTTGTGTCATCTGCAAAATGACACTATGTACTAAGACACTATGTACTCTTTATATGTAAACCCCTTCACAACACAGCCCTCGTCTAGAAATCATACTCATGCTTTTCGTGGTAAATTTCTCTTTTTACTCTGGCATTAAGTGTGGCCACAAAACATGACACTGCGCTCTTCAACATATTTTTTTAATTTTAATTTCAACATTTGGTGACGGAAAGGCACACTGAGCCGATGCTTGTTTCAGTTGTGACCTGGGGGGCAAGGGACAGAAATACACTTACAGAGATACACAGCATACAAATAACACATGTATAGTGATGTACATGTCACAAGTATGCCGTCACCTAATGTTCATAATAGGCCATAAGAGTAGTATGCAGTAGCAAAACAGTGCCCATCTATCATTGTAACTTTGTTTTCGTACACTTCACAGGCACAGATCAAGCAGTAGTACTAGGACCAGTGCTACCACCTCCTCCCCCTCCATCACCAGTACCAATTCATCCTGGTAAGGCACCCCACCACTATTATCAGTTCATCCTAGCAAGACGCCAAAGCAGAAGTCTTCAGGTGTAGTACCTACTTTTGACATAAAATAGTGCAAAATACTTGTTTTTCTTTATTATTTTAAACACAATGTACTACATTATTATTCATCTGAGCATATATACAGTGCATGAAAGATGTAGTAATGACCTGACATAATTGCACTGGTACAGACTTGGCTCTCCAAATCCACCCCTGACTCTGCTATCACTCTCCCTGGATATACCATCTACAGGGAAGACCAAGTAGGCAAACATGGTGGTGGTTGCACACTACTCGTATGGGACTCCCTTATAGGCCAGGCACTCCCAGCTCCTAAACCTGATTATGGAGCCCAAGCCCTCACCTTAAAAATCACACCTGACCCCGCCCAAGGCCCTCTCTTCCTCACGGTCTCCTACGTAACCCCCAGGAATCAAAACCAAGTGGTCCAGTCCCTCATTGACTATCTCACATCTCTCCCTCACAAAGTGGAGCAAGTCATCCTAGATGATCTCAATGTTAACTGGCTTGCCTCCACTGCCTCCCATATAAGGGACTCCTTTGCTGCCCTGGATATGTCCCAGTTAGTCACCCAGACCACCAGATTCAACCACTCTACTGGCACCAGCACTCTCCTAGATGTTGTTATATCTAGCCGCCCCTACAAAATCCGGGATGTCACTGTCCTCCCCAACTCTCTTAGTGATCACTCCCCAGTCCTCTGTCTCTGGTCATCCTCCTCTCTGAAGCCAGTGTCCCAGGCCACTCTACGCTGCCGTTTACACCCCGGCGGCCTCAGAAAATTAAAACAATACCTGGCCCAGCTAGACTGGTCCCCTATGCAGTGCGCCCCTGACACTGACTCAGCTCTTGACCACTTCACAAATGCCTTCTGTAAGGCTTGTGACCTTTTTCCTCCCCTCACCAGGATCCGCTCCAAAAAATGCAATGCCCCATGAATCACCCCACCCCTCCTCCAGAGACTCAAAAACAGAGGTAATCTCTAGCACATTGCTGTAGAATCTGGAAAGGAGTCTGACAGACAGGCCTACAATGCAGAATGCAATAAGTGCACTTGGGCCATTAAGCGGGCCAAGGCAGAGCACTACCAGACCAACCTCGCTTCCACTTGGGGTTCAGCCTGGACCTTCTGGGATAATATGAAAGAGCTAAATGGGAAGTCCCGCTCCCCCCCCACCATCTCAGCTCTCCATCAATGGTACCTCCCACCACAGATCCACTCCTTATAGCCGATTGCCTTAACACTGCCTTCTCTGACCTAGCTTGGTCCTCCCCAGCAGCTTCTTTGATCCAATCCCCACCTCTCTCCCTCCGGTCCTGCATTGCCCACCTATACCTGTGCCTCCCCCCAAGCCAGGCGCACCTGCTAAAAGCCTTAGGCAATAAGTCAGCAGTGACCTCCTCAATTCAGGATCCTCCGTATGGTCTTGGACGAAGTCCTAGTCCCCCTGACTGACCTTCTAAACCGGTCTCTATGCCTGGGTCAGTTCCCAAGTGCTTGGAAAATTGCTGAAATCACACCCATACATAAGAGTGGGGACCGGTCCACCCCAACAATTACCGGCCGATCTCCATCCTCCCCCCACTCTCTAAAGCCCTTGAAACAGTGGTGTTGATCCAGCTCTCTGAATACCTAACCAAGTATGACATTGTGTGCCAAGAGCAGCACGGTTTCCGCCCAGGACACAGTACAACCACGGCTCTCCTGGAATTCTCCCAACACCTGCATGCTGCTCTTGACTCTGGCAGCCTTGCAGAAGCAGTGTTCATTGACCTCTCCAAGGCCTTTGACACTGTCTGTCATCCCCTTCTACTTGACTCTCTCCACCAACTTGGCTTCTCTGGTGGTCCCATTTCCTGGTTCTCTAGCTACTTTTCTACTGGATCCCAGCATGTCAAGATCAGCAGCTCCCTCTCCAGCACTCTTCCCGTTTGCTCCGGGGTCCCTCAGGGCTCCATCCTGGGTCCAATAGTTTTTAGTCTCTACCTCAACACCCTCCCCAGCTCATGTACCAGTAAAATGCTCCTCTACACCGATGATGCAGTCATCATTGCCTCACATCCCAATCCCACCTCCCTCCAATTATCCCTCCAGCAAGCTTACAACCAAGCCGAAAGGTGGTTTGGAGACTGCAGACTGGTCATTAACCTAAAGAAAACCAAATCAATGCTCTTCTCCCACCACCAAAATAAAGCTAAAAATACCCCCCTCTTGATTATCCCCAGCACTCTGCACCCACTAGAACAAGTGACCACAAACAAGTACCTAGGCATCATGTTCGATACTGCCCTCTCCTTCCACGCCCACATTAATGCCCTGTCAGCCACCATTAACTCTCAGATTGGTCTGCTATACCAGCACAGAGACTGCATGCCTCAGGTTGCCCTCAGGCTGGCCATCACCTCCTCCGTCTTGTCCCTCGTGGACTATGGCTTGCCCATCTACGCTGCAGCTGACAACACTGCCCTCTCCAAAATCCAACTCTCCATCAATAAGGCCTGTAGGCTCCTGACCGGTGCCCCCAGCTGAACTCACACCTGCCTTCTCTATACTACCACCAATCTTCTCAACTTTGAGGAGCGACTGCTCTACCAGACCTGCCTTCTCACTAAGAAATCTCTGCTAGGACTCTCCTCCCCTTGGGGTCTCCACCTCCCTATAGCAGCCATCTTCGTCCGTCACCACCCATAGCTCTATTAAGGCCACTTTCAAGGTGCCCAGAAGCAAGACCTCTCTTGCCCAGAGATCCTTCCCCTACCGAGCTCCCACCTGGTTCAACTCCCTCCCTAGCTGCATCTCCAACTTGCCAAAAATTGGCTCCTTCAAAACAGTCCTTCGGAACCATAGCTTTAATACCCGCTGTTGTAGGTACAACTAACCCCCTGTTGTAACCTGTGGTTCCCGCCCACCTTGCCCCCTGGCTCGACAACGTCCACTTGACAGCCTCTCCCTCCCCCAGACCTACCCCTTCCCTACTAGGTCCAAACAGGGATGTAACCCACTGTCTTTTCTGAGGACCTACTATATCCATGAGTGTAACTCACAGTTTTGTAACATTATGTAACCTAAGTAACATACAAACTACTACATTATGTAACCTAAGTTTATCTACGTTAAATGTTCCTTTTACTGCACTTATAATGTTATCATCTGTTTTAATCTGCACTGTAATAACTGTCTTGATGTCTGCCCCTCCGCGATGAGTTGCCTATGTAAATGAGTCTGACTCAAAGGTTGTAAACCTGATTTATAATGAATAAATGATTAAAAAAAAAAAAGGAGTTTCAGTGTGAAAAGGAGCCAACACTGTGTGGCAATAGTGCAATAACCAAAATGAACAGTTTTATTATGAATGTAAACTGTCTGCCAAGCTCCTTGTGATATAGCAGATGTACTGAAAGGCCTGCAACTATTCATAAGCTACAGTCAGCACAAATTAGCATCAGTTCAAGAATACATGTTGCAACCTGTGACAAAAGGGATAATGCCACATAACTGTCACAAATACAAGAAAAGAAAATGTACAGAAACAGCATAGTACAGTATATCTCAAATAAGAATCGCAGTAGTTCATGTAAATCAATGTAACAGAGTTCAAGGCTCTGTTCTTGAAGTAGATTGTGACAACATGTCATGTTGTAATGAAGCATGGTTTTATTGTATTGCAGCATGTGGTCATCCCCCAACCGTCCCAAATAGAGGCATGTTCTATGGCCCCATGTGCAGCCACCAGAAGCACCAGGAGACTATAGTCCAGCCTCAAGAGTTCAGCAGCCCACTAAGAACACTTTATAGAATATTATGGGCTGGATTTTCAAAGCTCCTGCCACAAATACTGGTCCTGATTTCAGGGTGCACATGCTGCAGGGTAAATGTGGTGAAACATCTGAATGCTATTTTAAATGTTGTGCTGCATTTAAGGCACCTGCTGCCACCTTATGGTGCAGTAGTGATGAATGCATCAGATACTGACACATGATTATTATAGGGCTCCCAAGTCATCGGATGTCGCGGCCCGTGCGCACACAGGCCACCTTTTAAGTGGTCAAACTTATGGTCACAAGTGTTGAGGATGTGGCTCGAGGGTGTAAAAAGGCACCAACATGAGGCTGAAAATCATGCCTTATTTCTCTAACTCGTAAATGTACTTTCTTTTCTTGGGCAATGTAATAATTAATATTTTACCATCAAACTATCATACTATACAAGAAAACAGTGTGAATTCACATACTCCAGTTTTATAACAATTGTAGCCTAAAGTACTAAGCAAGAAATAAGAGACTTGCACTTCAGTACCTGTAATAATAAGCATTTGTCAATGCCGAATGTTTGCTTGCTGGCATTGGCATTGGTACTGTAGGAGTTAGAGAGATGCATAATAGGAATGGCAGTGAAGTATTGAACTGAAGCCAACCCCACCACCACTCTGCAGAGACTGACAGGCACTGGGGTGTGCCTTTGGTCGTCAGGCATAACGCCCACACCATTTCACCACACCCTACCCTGCAGACACCAAGAAGTGTCACGGTGTGCCTTGAGGTCTTTGGGCCTTATGCTCACCCCATTCCATAAGGAAATATGTTGAGATGGGTGCAGTATAGGAGATTGGGGTGAACTTTGGGGCCAAAGAGTCCAAGGCACACCTCGATGCCTATCACTGGCTGCAGTGTGTGGGTGGGGGTGGAATGGCATGAGCATTACAGGCGACAATCCCAAGTCACACTCCTGTTGCCCGTCAGTCTCTACAGGGTGAAGCGTTATGGTTGGTAACCCTAACGCCCTGGGCGTTTATTGGTATTTTCACTCCAAATTTTCAACATGGGTTTTTGTGACCCCCACCTCATGAACAGTGGCACTATCAGTTTGTTAGCCGAAAGCTGATTTGGCACAGTGACTACACCATTTGGCACCACAGGTGCGAAAACACATTTTGAACAGGATGTGAAAAATGTCAGTTGTACTGTTCATGGGGAGGTGTAAAAAATGGCAATGTTGAAAATCTGGAGTGAAAATATAAAAAAAACTGGCGAAGTCACGAGTGTGCATAGAAACTGCGCATGCACACCTGTAATGTAATTAGTTTGGGGATCTTTTGCAGATTATCAACACAGGCATTTTGGGACCTCCGCTCATGAACAGTGTCACTGTGATTGTCTTAATCTGTCCCGAACACTGATTTCGCACAGTGACCGTGCATTTCTGCGCCGGAAGTGTGAAAACACATTTCGGTCAGGTGTAAAAGTGACAGCTGTACTGTTCATAAGGAGGTGTGGAAAATGCCATTGTTGAAAATCTGGACTGAAAATATTACAAATTCATGAACTTATGAGGGTGCATGGAAACTGCGCAATGCACGCTTTTAACACTGTCATTTTACGGACTTTTGTCACCAAATTTTCAACATAGCCATTTTAGGACCTCTGCTTATGAACAGTGTCACTGTGATTTTCTTAATCTGTCCCAAACATTGATTTCGCACACCAACTGCGCCCTTATGCTACGTGAAAACACAGTTAAGGCAAGAGATAAAATGACAGCTGTACTGCTCATAAGAGGGTAGAATGGCATTGTTGAAAATCTGGAGTGAAAATAGTAAAATTCACGAGAGTTCTGACGTCGCATAGGAACTGTGCAATGCACACTCGTAAAACAGTCATTTTTGGAAATTTATTCACCAAATTTTCAACATACTGTAGGTTTTGGAGAGCCTACCTCATGAACTGTGACACTGTTGTTTTGTTACTCAGTCCTGAAGGGTGGTTCCATGCAGTGACTGCGAAATCACCTTTCGGGACCAAATAACAAAATGACAGTGGCTGAGTTCATGAGGTGGGGTCCCAAGAACCCCATGTTGAAAATTTGGTGAAAAAATTACCAAAAATGGCTGAGCTATGCATCAAAGTTTAAAAAAAAACTATTTATGTCATTATACAGCTTACCGGCATTTCTTCAGTTTGCGGTTGGCTTTTAAGTGTGCAGATGTGGTCCTGGTCCAACGAAGATCACCGTGCCGGCCTCTGGAGGTAAGTATGGGGTGAGAGAGGTGTGGGGAGGTGGGGTACACAGAGGGTGGGCATGGGTTGGGGACAAGAGAGTCAACGAGGGACTGTTTTCTTTTGTTCTAGGTGTTTTTTTTTTTTTAAGACAACATGTGACTTTTGCCACGCTGGGGTGGGTTCCCAGCGTGGCACCTGCAAGTTTGTTGAGGGAGCAGCAGAGCCAAAGGGGGATTGAGCACCCCTGTAGGCCACAGACTTCTGCCATGCTGGGGTGGGCTCCCAGCGTGGCACCAGGAAGTTTGCTTTTGGGGGGCAGTGGAGCCAATGGGGGAATGGGCACCCCCGCTGGTCACACAGTGTGCGGGGGTGTAGAGGAGCACATGAGCATGCTGGGGTGGGCTCCCAGTGTGCTACCTATGTGTTCGTGGTGGGGGGATCAGAAACTAACTGTCTATGGCAGTTCAGATGCAGTGCTGATGTAGGCAATTTGCATACACGTTACCACCGCTGATTATAGCAGTGTTTTTCTCAGAACTGTATGCCACTGCATCTGAACAGCTGTCATAGACAGCTCAGACATTCATTGATGCAGTGTTGCTGCGCTGCAAAAAGGAGCATGGCATTGGAAGTGGGGCAGGCACACCTACGAAAACTCATATGGTGGCACTATGTTCCTTGCACATGCATGGACGCAAACATAAAAAGTACTCATATAATCTAGGCAACTTTCATGTCTACATTAAGACACAACTCAGCACAGTATTGATAGTTATTCCACACCCACACACCCCAGGTACATCAGAAACCCAAACATTATGCACACAATTATATGAATGTCTCCACTTTTTTTGCAGCCATCAGAAACTTGCTGTGAAAGCAGGTGATCCTGGCACAGAAAAACATGAGGGCATGAGCTGGGCTGGGGACTGTGAAACAAATGTATCCACCCTAGAAGATACTGCCGTACATATACAGGCCATTGCTACTGGGATAGGAGCTATAGCAACAAGCATCACAGAGCTGAAACATGAAATAAAGCAGATCCGGCATGTTACTGTATAAAAATTACCCTTATCCCAATAACAGAGGACCATGGACCATCACCTGTTCCAGAAGAGTTTTCATTTTCCATCCCTGATTTTGGTTTGGCCCTCTTTCTTTCTGAACGGTTTCTTCCTCCTTCCCACATACAGGATCCCCAAACGTCATTAGGCTGAATTTAGGAATAGATACTACTGGTATTTCCAGCAGTATCCATTCCTTCTCCAGCTTCCAAACCTCATCTGATGCAGAATGGGGACACCTAGCAACAGTCTCAAGCTGTGAGCTACATACTGCAATAGTAGCAGCCAAGGCAGCACCCAGGACTGCTGGGCTCATTTACATGCACTTTGTATAAGGACTAGGATGCCCACTGCATTACATGCAATACAGCAAAAAGATCAACTTGAAGGAACTTCTGCCTGTTTAAACGAGCGCCGCACGCACAGGGTGAACTGGGATGGCGGCTGCAGTTTATATCTTTCTGGACTCTGGTTTCCCCTTACAAAAGCAAATACCTGCAGATTTCAACAGCGGAGCAGCGCTTTAATTCATAAAAGGATACTATCTTGTGTGAGTACTGGGGGCAGAGTGGACTAACCAGTTGGTGTGCAGCAGGGGTTGGATCTTCTGCCTATTTAAATGAGCACTGCTCGCAGATGGCGAACTGGGATGGTGGCTGCAGTTTATATCTTTCCGGACTCAGGTTTCCCCTTACAACATCAAATACCTGCAGATTTCAACAGCGGAACAGGATTATAATTCATACAAAGGACACTATCTTGTGTGAGTACTGGGAGCAGAGTGGACTAACCAGTCGGTGTGCAGCAGGGGTGGGGTCTTTGTTCTGTCTATGTAAATGAGCGCCACTCGCACAGGGTGAACTGGCACAACAGCTGCAGTTTACATCTTTCTGGACTCTGGTTTCCCCTTACTACACCAAATACCTGCAGATTTCAACAGCGGAGCAGGGCTTTAATTCATACAAAGGATGTTATCCCGTGTTAGTAGTGGGGGCAGAGTGGACTAACCAGTCGGTTTGCAGCAGTGGCGGTATCTTCTGCCTATTTAAACGAGTGCCGCTCGTTATGCGCGAGCATTAGCATAAGCATGAGTGGCACGAAAGGCACTAGTGGAAGAAAATGTGTGCGAGGTAGGACACCCACCCCTGGTGCATGCCGAAATTGTCTTACTGAAGGTTGGACCGAACTATTGCTGTTTTGAACAAATAGCAATATTGAGTCAGGTGATACAAGCATCCATGAATATTAGTGCTAACTGAAGTTCATTTTAAATTGGAAATAGCCAGTTTATTTAGAAATGTTAAGACTGTCTTAGCAGTTAACTAGTGACATTTTATAGTTGCTTATATAGTATTTGTAAAATTGCTTAGAACATTTGTTAGGCTTGAGTTTTCTACATTGCTCTCAAGCCAGAGGTATTAAAAAGTTTTACTGGCCCGGGTTGGATAAATACAGGGAAATTCTATATCATATTGCCTGGCTCTTTGCTTACCCAGTCTTAAAATAATTTTAAAAGAGTGATAAGCTCCCTGGTTTTTCTAGAAACTAAAAAGTGTTGTAACCTAAACATTGATTACAAAAATTTATTCTCCTCTATTTTGGATTGGATCAACAATGCTTCTTACTACAAATTGGTGTAATTTAACAACACACACAGAAAGGAATGGAAGTGGGTGCCATTCTCTTACATCATTACTTGCAAGTTTAAAAATAATTATAGCAAAAAATGAAAAAAGAGCTAGAAGAAATAAATATATAAAAGGGTCCAAATCCCAGTTAAAACCATTTAATCGTACAAATTGGGCATACTTGAGATCAGGGCCTGCAATTATTGATTTTAGTAAGGGCATGTCACTCATTTTAATTTTGATAATGGTCAGTGGTGATGCAGAATTAAATCCGGGTCCTATCCAGCAATTAAATTCATTTAGATTGGCTCATAATAATGTGAGAAGTTTAGCAGGCAAACAGGCTCTTCTCGAACACTGGATTCATTCAGAAGCTTATGATATGACAGGTATCTCGGAAACATGGCTTACAAAAAAACATCCAGACATCCAGATAGCAGTTAAAGACTATGCATTGTATCAGTATGATAGGCCACTTAGGGGAAGGGGTGTGGCCTTATCCATAAAGGATAGTTTAGGCCAAAAGAAATTAATGTTCTCTGGAAATATTGAGGGTATAGAGATTTTAGTAAGGGCATGTCACTCATTTTAATTTTGATAATGGTCAGTGGTGATGCAGAATTAAATCCGGGTCCTATCCAGCAATTAAATTCATTTAGATTGGCTCATAATAATGTGAGAAGTTTAGCAGGCAAACAGGCTCTTCTCGAACACTGGATTAATTCAGAAGCTTATGATATGACAGGTATCTCGGAAACACGGCTTACAAAAAAACATCCAGACATCCAGATAGCAGTTAAAGACTATGCATTGTATCGATATGATAGGCCACTTAGGGGAGGGGGTGTGGCCTTATCTATAAAGGATAGTTTAGGCCAAAAGAAATTAATGTTCTCTGGAAATATTGAGGGTATAGAGATCTTATTAGTTTATGTTTTTGAGCTGAAATTGTGTGTTGGTGTGGTCTATTCACATCCCAAAGTTAAGCCAGTAGAACAACAAGATACAGTATGGTGGGTGATTTTAACTGTGCCTGGGGCGCAGCTAGAGGACAGAAATTAGATTCAGAACTACAACCTCTGGGTTTAACACAGATTGTCAGAACTCCAACATGGAAAAACCAGCATCAGAGTAATGGAATATATTGGATTTAATTTTTGTGACCACAGGTTTAAAATCCTTTAAGTGTGAAAGTAGGGACACCAAACTTAGGGGACCATAGTTACATAGAGTGTGAGATAGCAGGTAAATGTAGACAACCACATCCACCAAAGGTGAAATTCATAAGGGATTGTAAAAAATTTAACAGAACTAGATTTCAACAACTGGAACATATAAATTGGGAACAAGTAAATCTCATTTCAGATGTCGATCCAGCAGTTAAAGAGTTTACAAATACTTTTGTAGATATTTGTAATATAAATGCTCCATTTAAACAAATAAAGGACAGGAAAACACACCATCCATGGATAGATAATAAAATAAAAAAAACACATTAGCTGGAAAGATAGAATTTGGAAAAAGTCCAATCAGACCCTAAAAACAGAAGATTGTGAACTGTTCAAAAAAGTAAGGAACAAATGCAAAAGCATGATTAATAGGCTATAAAAAAGTATTATAAACAAAAAACAGAACAGTCAAAAAATCCTGGTCAGCACTGGAATTTAATAAAGCCATTAGAAGGGAAAACAAGTCATGATTTAACATACCCACACAGGATGAAAATGGTAAAGAAATAAATATCCATCAGACTATAAGAAATTTGAATCACTATTTCTGTACACTTCCAGATTTGGAAGTCGATAAAGGTTTGGATGTCTCTATTACCTCAAAATTTACTTCTTTGGAAAAATATTTGAAATCACCTCAATTTTACTTTAGGGAAATGAAACAGTATGAGGTAATAAGGCAAATAAGTAAATTAAATTCTCAGAAAGCCACCGGGTTGGATCAGGTGGAAACAAAATTTCTAAAGGATGGCGTTACACAGATAACTCTAACTTTAACAAATATATTTAACCTTAGCTTACAGCAAACAAGCTATCCTGAGGACTGGAAAAACTCAAAAATAATACCCATTTTCAAGGGAGGGAACAGAGCCATCCAATCAAACTATCACCCGATAGCTCTGCTGTCTATGCTCTCAAAAGTGTTTGAGAGATTAGTATGCAATCAGATCCGTGAGTTTCTAGACAATTATAACTTGTTAATGGATTGTCAGGCAGGTTTTAGAGCAGGGAGATCGATGGACACTGCTCTCGCGAACTTCCTAGACATAGTCTCAAATGGACTGGAGATGGGGGAGTCTGCGGAAGCGGTGTTCGTTGACCTCTCCAAAGCCTTTGATTTGGTGGATTATAGTGTTCTGATGAAGAGACTTACACTTGTGGGAATGTCAGAACCAGTGAAATCATGGATGTTGACATACTTGATAGAGCATATGCAGCAGGTCTGTGTGGGGTATAATTTATCAGACAAAGAAGGGACCTATAAGGGTGTTCCCCAGGGCTCAATCCTGGGTCCCCTTTTGTTTTTAATATACATAAACCCAATTCCACTATTGATAAAAAGGTGTCAAATTTTTTGTATGCCGACGATATGGCCCTGGTGGCTAGAGCCAATTATGAACTGGAGATTGCAAATGGAAGAAGCTGATTGGACGAGAGGTTTCTGAAGCTGTGATGATATCGGGCTACATCATCACAGCTTCAGAAAACCTCCGGTCACCAGCCTCTCACTCTCCTGAAATCACATCCGCACCTGTTCCTTCAGTTCCCACACAAACATCCCGTGTTCCTGCCACTACAAAGGAATGCAGATTTCATAGCAGTCTCAGTTAGCCGAAATGTACTGCCACACTACAACCCGCTATTTCTTTTAAAATGAAGTGCTCACCACTTCTATGTGCGACTTTGCCGTCTCGCTCTCTCCCTAGAGGTGCGCACTTGCTCGACCAACCGCCCATTTTCCACACACAGTAGCGCTTGGAAAAACATTGTTTTTTTTGTTTTTTTACTTCAAAACTCCTGTGTGTACCCTATCAGCTGCCAAGCTAAATACTAACAACTAGCATCTTACCGATCTGTTGAAAAGACCGGAAGTCTCCCTGCTACTCAGTCGGCTCCATTTCAGTCTGTCTTCCATCCCCTTCTGCTGGCTTGCATTACAAAAGCCTGTCTACAGTATTTAAGAACAAAAATAAAAGCACACACAGTTTCCCTGCCTCCTGATCACAGTATACAGGGCTGGTACAGTCTTACTTCACAGCTGCACCTCCTCCACAAACGTCAGTTACAGTTACAGCAGCACCACCTGCTGCCCAGACCCTTCCAGGAACTATATTCTTGAAAGGTAGTCATCCAACACCCCCAAAAACCTCATTTTCACAAGGTTATGAATATTTTGTTTTTAATTTTTTATGAAAATTTTTTTTGAGCCAGTTTATAATAGTAATAAGTCACTCCAGGGTGTGGTATATCATGGGATATCGTCACTTCTCGGATGGTTGGATACACTCAGCCTGCAGCTTTGTGCCAAACCACCCGAGGTGTGACGATATCCCGTGATATACTACACCCTGTCATGCCTTATTGCTTAATTATACAATGGGCTATGAAAATCCTGTAACCTCATTGGTCAAAACATATCACATGACCATGGTATATCCTGTAATAACCTCCCTGCTGATTGTTTGGATGATTTGGATGAGCACCACCATGATGATCTCCTCTTTCTCTTAATAAACACAAATACATTTACACACTAACAAAAACATTCTTTAAAATTATTTTTTTATTACAAAACAACAAACCATTGTATAATAGGAATAATGCCCTCCAGGGTGGGAGTTAGGACAAGTTGCAGTATGATTTTGATACATTACAGTGTTAGCTGGCTGCCTCAAAAATGATTTTAAGCAAGAAAAAAAACACAAGTTATGCTGTTTCAAACTAAAAACGCAGCCAAGCTATTTAATTAGGGACTTCACATAAACACATTGCATGGGTCCAAACTGGAGGTGGTGGCACAATACAAATATTTGGGGATATTACTGAACTCCAACTTAACATTTGGTGAACGTGTAGTGAGTCTTGTGAAGAAAGTGAGTATTAGATTAGGGGTTATCAAAAGGAAGACCTCTTTTTTTGTCAATAGAGGATAGAAATAGAGTAACGCAGCAAATACTGTTGCCAGTTTTGGAGTATGGGAGTTTGATTTATCAACATGCGACCAAAACTATGTTGGATAAACTAAATAAAGTTTATATAAAGATAGCAAGGTATGTTTCTAAATGTCATGCAAACTCCCACCATTGTATTGTACTACGGAAGTTAAAATGGGATACACTGGGGGTACGAAGAAAGAAACGTCTGGGGCAAAAGGCATTAACAGAATTTAGGGAAGAAAACATTAATACAACCCTTTTTTTTATCCATTTATTCTCCTTTCTTCCTGGAACTCTCTCAGGCTTCCTCTTTGCTGCTCTACCGCTGACCTGATCCCCTGCTTCCTCATAGGGGCTGCCTCCTCCGACCTCCGCCTAAGAGAACCCCCAGCTTAGCCCCTGGGGGCAGGGCTGCCACTCCCACCGCGCCTATCTTCAATTTAGTGCTGTTCAGGGAAGAGGAGGGGCAAGGTCTGATGATGGCATGTGTGAGGCCCAGAGGGAGGCTGTCGCCTATCCAGGTGTGAGGTTTTTCTCTTTTTATGCACCCAAGCATGGCATGCAATGGCGTCTGGCATGTTGCTGCCGTAGATGCCTGCCGGGCCATCCCTATCTATTCTGTGTTTGTAGTACCCCAGTCTCCACTAGGGTCTCTACAACGCTGGAAGACCCAGGATCCTCCCAGAGAGAGAGAGCTGTCCCTTGGATGCTCAATCCAACTTCCTCCTTGTTGACCCAGGGCCCGGGCTCGCTCCCGAACCCGAGTTGCTGGCATGGCGTGAGGTGTGGCGTCCAGCGCCTCAACCCTCAGTGCCACCAGGCCAGCCTAATACATCACCTTATGCACTAAAATATGTAAACAAATACTTTTTGAGGGTCATACAAAACAGAAGTTTAAAGATCCCAATAGTGAAAAATAGATTTAGTCAGATGCAAAGAAGATATTATTTACCTAAAATCTGGAATGAATTAAAATTAGAATCTAGAAATGCAAGGAATGTAGGCCAGTTCAAGAACAGTTTAAATCAAACATGGAGTATAAACTGTCAGTGTTTAGAGTCATAGGATTAATCTTTCAGATATCTAGGACCCCACATTGCGCCCTGGTGGGATATTGAGAAGGCTGCCTGGTGCAGCGCAAATCCTGATACATCGGGGCACAAAGATAATGTATGCGGCACAGATGCAGGGGGCATGCCCATGCATATGTGGCACATCCCAATATTCAGCCTGGGATGTGCGGTGCATGTGCCAGCAAACCCCTGCACTGCACCACAAGGGGGGCTCAAAGCTGAGCCTATACAGAGTAGGAGCAAATCCCGGCCACCCACAGACGGGCTGCTGTATTGCAGGGTGCAACACAGCAGCCCAGCCATGGGTGGCCAACCACCCGCCCAGAACACCGTCTTCAAGTACTCACAACCTTGGTGGTCTAGTGGACCCCCGGCCCGTAGCCACGATCATGCGATATATGTTTCTAAAGATATCCCTGGTAGCCTAGTGGCCCCCCCCAGTCCCAGAGTCCCTGATGAGTATGAAACATGATCATCCCTGGTGGCCTAGTGGTCCCCCCTTCCACCCAAGTCCCCGATAAAAGACAATACGATGTCCCTGGTGGTCTAGTGGAACCCACCCCCCGCCCGTTGCCACGATCACAGTAAAATTCCCATATTGAAATGCCCCAGTGATCCAGTGGCACCCCCACCCACCAAATTCCCATACTGAAATGCCCTGGTGATCCAGCAGCACCCCCCACCGACAGAACCCCTTGCCCCCTGCCGTCATCGGCGGGAGGCTGCATTCTGCCCACACACCACTCAGCCACCTGCAGAATGACAGGTACAGTATGGGCTGTAAGCCTATTGGTCCCCAGTGTGGGATATGGGACTGTCTAGTATAGTATACCCTTCAACCCCATTGGTCTACACTGGGGACCAATGGGCTTACAGACCATACTGTACCTGTGATTCGGCAGGCAGCTGGGTGGTGTGCGGGCAGGTAGGATGCAGCCACCCGCCAATGCCGGGGGCAGTGGGGTGGACAAGGGGTTCTGTGTGGGTGGATGGGGTGGGGGGTGCCACTGGATCAACAGGGTATTTGAATATGGAACTTTACCGCAATCACGGCAATGGGCAAGAGGGGTTCCACTAGACCACCAGGGATGCCATATTGTCATTTTTTGGGGAACTGGGGACTTGGGTGGGAGGGGGGACCACTAGACCACCAGGGATGGTCATGTTTCATACTCATCGGGGATTGGGGGGCCAGTGGACTGCCAGGGAATACTTTATCAACATATACCACGTGATTGCGGCTATGGGGTGGGGGATGCCCCGGGATCATCACAACACACGTCATGCTGTGCACAGCGCCAGGTGAAATCGCCAGCCTGCCCTGCACAAGGCATGCAAATGGGGTCATAATGACATGCAAAGGGCCCCATTTGCACCTTGCATATATTATGGCCTCATTTGCAAGCCCCCTGCTGAATATCATGGGTGATGCACCTAGCGCAACTGCACTTGCGCTGGTGCATCCCCATGCTCCCTATCTGTGGCTTGCACCAGTGGAGTGCCACTGCGCCATGCTCAGTTTGTGCACTGACCATGCCATGTTCAATGGTGCTGTGCCCCTGGACCTGGCCCCAGCACATCACAGTTGAGCTGCACCCAGGCTTGCACCACTGCCTGGCGCAGTCTGAATATCCCGGCCCTAGTATACAATCCAGGGGTATTAGAAAGGTTCATGTTGTTAAATATCGTAAATATTTTTCTTTAGACTATATAAGCATTTTATGTAAATTTTTAGTCTTAGCATGTATGGTATATGTTTTATACTTGTATGTGTGAAACTATGTTAACATTTTGTACCCTGTAACCACTTGCTTATACAGGACAACTTTGAAAACAGGGCTTAGCAGTCCTAATGGTTAACTCCTGTTAAAAAAATAAAATTTTTTATCTCTGCCTCTCTCTCCCCCCCCTCTCTCCTAGCAGGAAAATGTCCATAATCAAATCAACTGAAGATTAGACTCCTAATTTTTGTTTAGTATTCTTTATTTTATCTTCCACCTTAAATATGACAGTTTGTGGCTAAACCACATCTGCAGGTACGTGGTATTCTGAAATTTTTGGTTTATTTAAAATTTAATGGAAAACTATTCCAGCTCCTATCTTGAACTATCCTATCCCCAGCTTACATGACCTCCCAGGTAACTCCAAAGTCATTTTATCTTGCATTCTGTGCTTAAAGACTATTGTTGCAGGTTTGCCCAGGACCAACCATCTTCTCACTGACAGAAGCTATTTGCATGCACTACACAATACAGGGTTCATTCACGATTCGGGTCTGTGTAATACAGTATGGGCTGCATGTCCATTGGTCCTTGCAGTGGATCAATAGACGTACAGACCCTACTGTACGTTGTCAGTCAGCGGGAGGCAGGGAGGCATGCGGGCAGGGTGCTGCCACCCTGCCGCTGACTGGGGGGGGGGTGCTGGGTGGCGGGGACCTCAGTGGTCAAGGGGTTACCACTGGACCGCCAGGGATGGGGTTCACTTCTGCCCGCAATCAGGCACTGGACAGCGGTCCACTGGGCCAACAGGGAGATATATATCATGTGCCGGCGATCGGGCGAGGGGGATCGGTCCACTAGACCACCGGGGAGATAGTTATTGATGCCCGCAATTGGGCTACAGGGCGGGGGGCACAATGCTCCCTGGGCAGGGGGCTTGGGACAGTGTTTTGGGAGGTCGGGTGGCCACCCATGGCAGGCGGCTGCTGTGTTGCGCCCTGCAATACAGCAGCCCATCTGTGGGTGTCCCCGACTTGTTCCCTGTTTAAACGGACACAACTCTGAGTCCCCCTGAGTGGCGCAAGGTGGGGGTTGTGCCTGCATATGCGCCGCACATCCCGGGTTGAATATCAGGATGCACCGCATATGTGTGAGCACGCCCCCCACACTTGCGCTGCATACATTACTGGTGTGCCCCGGTGCATTGGGGGTTGCACAGCGCAACCCTCCCCTTTGAATATCACGCTGGGGCACATTTGAATATCCCACCCACTGTTCTTAACTTTTGCTGTTGTACTTACTGTGTATCAATTTCCCCTCTCCCCCAGGATGCATATGGAAATGAGCATGTCTTTCCTGGTGAACATTTTAAATAAATAAATACATTTGCATGCCAGCCTTGGAATATGGCAACCAGCAGCAAAGGCGTCAACCTGTTTGGGTTGCAGTACACCCTTTGCTGTGGTAGTGCCACCCAAATGCACACTGCACAGTGCTATCACAGAACAGCCGTGGCTGAACATAGGGCGGAGGTAATTTTTTCAGGTTTTGTTTCTTTTATTTTTTATTTATGGCATTTATTTAAAAACCCGATTTTGTTTTTATTTTGTTTCTTTCAACTCTGTTTTTGCCTCCCTTGTTCAGCGGCGATGTACCCTTTCTTGGCTTTTTTGTCCTGGAGACCCTCCACCCCACTCTGCTGTCTTGCTTCCCAGCTCCTAACCTCAGTTATCTTCCCACGAGACCGTGGCTTGCCACCCCCATGGTGGGGCTCCCCCTGGAGGGAGAGGGGAGGAACAAGATTCTAATTTGGGTTTGGACGAAAGTACTGTCCTGGTTCCAGTGGATGCAGGGCTGCAGAGGGTCCAGGCTTCATGTTGGGTAGCCAAAGTTTTTTTCCCTGTGTTGTTTCCACCAGATGACGTGAGCATGCAATGATGTCTACACAACATCAGGCACACTCCTGAGCCTGATGTGTCAACATCTGTTGTTCCACCAATCCCTGCAGCTGCAGTAATCCGTGAGGCACTGACCCCAAGCCATTACTAGGAGCTGGACTACTGCTGAGCTCAGGGTCCTTCCCTCCCAGAGGAGAGTGATCTGCTTGTCACTCAGTCCTCCTCGGACCAACCCTCCAATGCTCTGGGCACATTCCCAAACCTGTGTCACTGGCATCACAGGTGGCAGCACCATTGTGCCAGCAGGTTGGCATTTTGTTTTTATGTTTTGACAGAAGAAAGCCTGTTTCTGTTATTTGCACTGCAATAATCATAGTAAAACGAGACCACAGCTATATTGGTACTTGGAAAACAGGAGTCACTGGATAGCTCAATGCCTTTCATTGGACCAATATATATCTTGTACAAAGACAGTATAATACACAAGCTTTTGTGGCTGCACATGTCCCTTCATCAGTTGCCGCCGTATCCAGAACAGAAGAAGCTGAATTTGTACTTAGACTTCAGGCCTGTTTACACTGGGCACTCTGCACAGGTATGAATGGTGCAGAGTAGTTGATCCACTGCCAGAGGATAAGTATAAACACATTTAGAAGTGTTCTTAGCAGATCTGTTTCACTCCTGTGAAACTCTGCAGTGGTGGGGAGCTGAAACAGTGCAGGAGTTTTAAGTCCCTGTGTGAATGCTCCATACCATGCACTAGCAATATTACAAGTCAACAAAGGAACATACATAAATCACCAGGGGAAGGGGAGCTAGGCTGTGTGCAACACTTCCACAGCATTTACACTGTTCTGCAGCTCCTGTGTATGGATGCACTAGAAATGGCTACAGCAGTGCACTTCATACACAGGCGATGTAACACTGCCAAAACCCAGCCTGTGTGTAAACACACCTTTACATTCTTTCTTATATTCAAAGTTTATTCATTTTTCAGGTACTACACAAACAGGGGTAAGACATGACATACAAACAGGTACAGTTAGCAACAGACAACTAGTCTGTATCCAGAGTATTACAGTACTACAGGTAGCTTTTAGGACTAACATCCAGAGTAGGCCCACATGCTACTGCAGTATCGACCCTTTTTGGCCCCACATCAGATCTCTAACCCATCATGGGACAAATGTGGGGACTTTTCAAATTACATAAAGCAGCAAACAATTCATCCTATTTCTGTCTTTCTCCTCTGCTTCTTGTCTTAAATTATATGTCAAACTTTCTAGTCTATGTTATTCACTTGTGCCATCCAATCCCCTAGTGCTGGGCAGACTGGTGAGAGCCAGCACTTTGTAAGACATTTCTTAGCAGCAACTAACAAAAAGTTTAATAGATATCTTGTGGCAGAGTCTCTAAAACCCAGTGGGTGCAGTGTGACTAGGAAGAGTATATCTGAAGGGAGGTAGTAACAACAACAAAAATGGGATGGGACCTGGGGGTAATCATATCAGATGACCTTAAGGTTGGCAAGCAATGTGAGAAGGCAGTAGGGAGGGCTGGGGGGATACTGGGATGTATAGTGAGAGGTATCACCAGCAGAAAACAGGAAGTTGTTATCCATCTGTACAGACAGTTGGTGAGACCCCATCTGGAGTACTGCGTCCAGTTCTGGAGACCCCATCTCTGCAAGGACATAGACAGGATGGAGGCAGTTCAGAGGAGGGCGACTAAAATGGTGCAGGGTCTGCAAGAGAAGCCATACCAGGAGAGACTAAAGGAGCTTAATATGTATACCCTTGAGGAAAGAAGGGAGAGGGGGGACAGGATAGAAACGTTTAAGTACCTCAGTGGAATCAACAAAGTCCAAGAGGGTAGCATCTTTCAGAAAAAGAGACTTGCAAGAACAAGGGGACACAATTTGAAGATAGAGGGGGGACGGCTCAGGGGCAATGTGAGGAAGTATTTTTTCACAGAGAGGGTGGTGGACGCATGGAACATCCTTCTTGAGCAGGTTGTGGGGTCTAAAACTGTGGGAGAATTCAAGAATGCATGGGACAGACATAAGGCAATTCTTGTGGGGGGTAGGAAGAAATAGGCTGTTGGTTAAATAGGATCTGCTGCTTATCCTCTAGGCAGGGAAATGGGCAGACTAGGTGAGCCAAGCAGTCCTTATCACCGTCAAACTCTGTTTCTATGAAAGTGCCAACCCAGGGTTGAAGATTTCCTGCAGAGCTACTTCTAGCTCTTGGTAGAATGGGAATAAATTTGGGCATTGTCCCATGATGTGGGAGTGGGTCGCCCTAGGTTCACCGCAGGACCGCCAACACTGGGCCATTGCCGCTGTCCTTCAATCACCTGCTGGACTGGGATATAAAAGTACTTGACCAAACACGTAAGCAATAATACCCGACAGGGTGGGTGATATTGGGCTATACCAGACTGCACAGGGGTGTAATGAGGCTCGACACTGCAGGCAGAGAGCTTTATTGCACCCTGGTGCAAAGTATTGCACTTAGAAAATGGGTTATATGTCACTATTTAAAAAACAATTTAAAAAATGTTAAAATCAGTTAAACTTTTGTAAAAATTATTAGAAATGAATTTTCTTGAAAAAAATAGTCCCTGTACTGGCACACTTGCAGTAGAGGGTGCTGCAGTTTTTAGTTTTTTTGTGCCAGGTTTACATTGCTGCAGCTGCTTTATGTTGGTGCTTTGATGCCAGTGACACTGTGTGCTTTGTACCCCCCCCCCCCAATATTATAGTAGCACTGAAGTGAAACACACAGTACCATGCTGGGATTGCTGGAATAGAAGAGTATGATCACTTGTTCCCAGTTCAGGTGAGTGCGACTAGGAGCAGTGAAGACACTGCAGAGCGCTATGTTAACATTCTGGTTTTCTATAATTTTTTTTTTTTTTTATATAAAAGTTATGAGTTTACAGGATAGGTTCCATGAGCACAAGACTCATTTGCAGAACGTCCCAAGTCAAAATAATACTAACACATGACAAAATTACAGACATATATAATAACGTATAAACGCTTATACAGGATCAAATAAATAAAATACAACACAGCGAATAATCAAAGATGAGTTACTCATGAAAAACAGTTATGAATGGATTGTTCTAGTAGAAACATTTTCTTGAGCTTTTGTTTATTAATAATAATAATAATAATAGCTTTATTTTTATGGCGCCTTTCAAATGCCAAGGTGCCGTACAATTTAAAATAAAAAAACAGATCTTAATAAACAATCATAAAATCAAACACCGTCATATCATCATTAATCAATTAATCATTCACTGTACGCCTGGTGCCACAGAAAAGTCTTTAGGGCTAGCTTAAAACACCCCACAGTTGTGCACTCCTGTAACTGACGAGGTAGAGAATTCCAAAGTGTAGGGGCCGTGAACATAAATGCTCTGGCCCCAGATTTTAAAATGTACCTTAGGGATCTCTAGCAACCCCTCGCTGGCTGAGCGGAGCAATCGCCTGGGCAATAAGGGATCAGGAGCTCTTTCAGGTAGTCCGGGCCCAGTCCATGTAGGGCTTTAAAAGTCAGCAAGCCAACTTTAAAGGTGATCCACCACTGTACTGGCAGACAGTGCAGTTCACGCAGCAACGGCGAAATATGACAAGACTGAGATGATCCCGTCAAAAGATGGGCCGCCGCGTTCTGCACCAGCTGCAAGTGGTGGATTTCCACCACAGGAAGTCCTAGGTATAAGGAGTTGCAGTAATCTAAGCGTGAGGACACAAAGGTGAGGACCAGAACAGGAAGGTCCTAGATGGGACCAGATGTTTAATCCTGGAGATATTCCTTAGATGATAAAAGGAAGATTTGACAACAGCCAACACCTGCGAATGTACTGTATGGTCAACCCTTCAATCAAAAATTACCCCCAAGTTTCACACCTGGTCAGAGCTCGGGAGAGAGACACCCCCGAGAACAAGTCCAGAGGGTGACCCACCCCCCAGACCTCCTGTCCAGTGACCAGGGTCCACCACCACCAACACCTTAGTCTTTCTGGAGTTCAACTTCAGCTAACTCGAATCCATCCACTCCTGGATTTCTTTGAGACAGCTATTAAAGCCTGAGAGAGCTCTATCCTGGTTGTGCACAAAAGAAAGGTAGAGCTGGGTATCATCAGCATAGCAATGATACCTTAGCCTATACTTTCTTACAATGTCTCCAAGGGGCAGCATGTACACCATGAACAACATGGGTGACAATACCGAGCCCTGAGGAACCCCACAAGACAGAGAAACTGGGTCCGAGGAAAAAACTCCAGACACCACACTCTGAGTTCTTCCAGTGAGGAACGATGTAAATCACCTGAGGATTGTTCCCGACAGTCCACAGATGGCTAACAACACCCCATGGTCCACAGTGTCAAACACTGATGAGAGATCCAGAAGAACCAAGATGGAGTGGCTCTTCCGATCTCTAGCCATCAGGAGATCATAAAGCACCCAAAACAGCGCTGTCTCGGTACTATGTCTCTTTCGAAAAACCGGACTGGAGAGGCTCATAGATGTCAAGAATGGTCAAATGGTCATCCAGTTGTGCTGCCATTACTTTCTCAATCACCTTCCCTTAAAAGGGAAGGTTAGAGATTGGTCTGTAGTTGGCGTGGCAGTTTGGGTCCAAAGTAGCTTTCTTCAAGAGTGGTATCACTACCGCCTCTTTCAGAGAGCTAGGAAACTCTCCAAATTCCAAGGAGCACCAAACTATCCATGCTAGGACCAGACTGATAGCACCAATACAACCCAAAAATCAGGGAAGTTGGTCCATGGTCCAAACTACGGCACATAGGGCACATACCCTGGATGATCCACATGACATCCATGAACTCCGGGCGGCTGAAGGTACTCCAGGAAAACCAAGGAGCAGTGACCTCCTGCTGATCTAAAGCAATGCCCATAGTGTGCTGGTTGGAGCACAGCCCTGATGTCGGCCACCTTAGTAGCAAAGAATCGAGCAAGATCATCGCACTCAATTTGCGAAAAAGCTTTCTGAACTTGAAGACAGGCTGGGTTGCACAGTCTGTCCACAGTTCGGAACAGCTGAGCTGGTCAATTCTGAGCTACTGCAATCTGCCTGGACAGGAACTCTGCCTTCCTATGGGTTATTGTGGATTGATAGGTTTGATAATGGTCCATCAATCTGAGGCGGTCGGCATCAAGGGCAGATTTCCGCCAGCAATGCTCTAACCTTCGTCCTAGTCGCCACATCTCCCTCAAATCCCCATCAAACTATGGGGATCGAGGGCGAAAGAAGAGAGGATGAACATGAACTGGAGAAATAAAATCCAGCACCATTGAGACGGCCATATTATAAGCCATCACAAGGGTCTCTAGGTCATTACTTGCCAATGAGAAGGACGATAGGTCAAGTACCACGGCTAGACTATGACAACTTATATCTTGTGAAGGGCGGTACCTGACCATCTCCACAGCGGGAGGCCTATGAAGGGGGGTGCTAAAACTAAACCCCAAGGTGTACTGATTGGACCACCTAACTGGTTCCACCCCCATGTCAGAGGCTTTGATCTCCTAGGAGGAAGAGTCAAGAGAGTGTCCGTGTTTATAAGTAGCAGTGGAAACCACCTGTGTGAGGCCCAGAGATGTCATCAACTGCAGGAAGTGTTGTCCAAATTGCGAAAGTTCGTCGTCGATCCAGGCATTGAAGTTTCCCAAAACCATCAGTCTGGGCGACACAAACGCCATGTCGACGATGAAGTCTGGCACTTCCTAAAGGAATCGCTTCTCATCACTGGGTGGATGGTAGATGAGGATGATCCGACAACCTACACCTGCTACTATGGTACACTCAAATAACTCAGTCTCCTCAACTAGTACATTCGTGAAGTTAAGTTTGGTCTTAAAACAGACCGCAAAACACCCCCCCCAACCCCACAGTCCAATACGGTGTATCACTGAGTACCGGCTGGAGTTAAAGCATCCAAAATGGGGCTAGAATTTTCATCCAACCAGGTCTCGGCGATGCAAGCCAGGTCCACTGTTTCAACAAGATCTGCAATAATTGCAATCTTGTTTTTAATGGACCTGGCATTGCATAACACCGCTCGAGTTGGATGAACTTCTCGGGCTGCCCGAACCATCTGCCCACCACAATCGGTAGTGCCCTTGGGTATGGAAACCAAACATGGTGAACCATGCTCTAGGTTCCATTTCGCCCCAGGGCATCTCCTGGACCTTACTACCCTGATGCGGTGGCCCCCCCTCATTCACCCTCCTCTGTTCACACACCCCCACCTCCTCCAACTTCTACGCACAATACCTAGAGCCCTACAGTGCTGGTAAGTTGCAAACTGGAGAGGAGGAGAAAAAAAAGGAGGGAGGGCACGAAGAGCAGAGGGTGAGTAGTGCACAACTGTGGAGGCAAGCATCCAACGCATTCAAGTAACCCAACAAAGTGAACAATCAAAGAAATACCCTCAACAATCCCATACAAAATAATCCTCAAACAAACACCCCGATAACATAAATCAAAATAAAACAATTAATAAATAATATATACTCCAGACACCAACATATAATTAAAATTAATAATTAAAAACAGACTCTCAAAACTTTTGAGCAATTAAATCCAGCAAAGAGATCCCAGCCAAAGATAAATCTGCTAAAAACACATAAGCTCACAGAATGTGCGCTTCAAAAACTAGAGAAATCCAATAAATGCCAGATATTATTTAAATAACCAAGTCTCATTAAAAGGCAGCAATTGGAAAATATAAGGCCACCAAAAGATTTTCAAATCTTCAGATCCCCATGCCCTCTCACTGCCAGGGGAATCTAAAGAGAAAAAAGTACACTCAAAAGTCAAGTCACATAAAACAGCCAGCAGTTCTGTAGATCTCCAGCCCTCTCACAGCCTGGAAAGTCATACAAAGCACAAGCACTCTCACTGTTTGTAGAACCAGGGAAAAAAGTCCAAGTCACCAGAAGAATAAAATACACGACTGACCGTATTTTGTTGTTACAGGGAACAGGTAACCATCTGTTGATTTTTCTCTTTCCAGTTCAAGATACACTTGTAAAGTCCACACGAAGATCAAGCCACACATGGCACAAGTAGGAGACCTTTGTAGTGGGGCCAGAGCCAAAAATATTCACAGCCACAGTAAAGGAACACCACCAGGATCTACCCATCAGTTGACCCCCGAAAACCAAAGAGAACCCTGGGCCCACTGGCTGACTACCCAGCCAGTCCACAACTCAGGTCCCCAAGTGACAGTGAACTTCGGCCCTAGACCTCCCAGCATGATCAAGGAATCTGCTGTACTAGGGCAATTCGGGGCTTCAGTGCAAAAGTACCTGAGCGATATTAGTTAGCTTTCCAACTCTTCCAATGGCCTCTTGTACTCTTGCACGCAGTTTTCCTTCCTAGATATCAGACACTCTTCGAACTGCTCTTCCACGATGGAACCCGAAGTAGTAGAACAAATAAGAATCACCTCCACCGACAAATAAGAATCACCTCCACCATCCATCCACTCCCACAGCTGACTCAGAAAGACTCCCAGTCACTATTCACACAAAAAAACAGGTAACAGCTGGAAGGGGGAGGTAGTGCTGTCAAAAAAGAAGTAAGCACTACCACAAAGACTGGAAAGAACAAAGTTTTCCTCGCAACCCTCCAACTACATAGTCTGCTACACTGCAGTCGGAGAAGAACCAGGACTCCCAAAAAAACAGAAAGCACAACAGATGTTGAACGGAAAACTCAAAAAAAAAAAAGATGCTTCTCTTATACCAGTCTATCTCACTTCTTCCACTCTAACTAGCCTGCTAACCTACACAAATAGTATAAAATAAAATAAACGAAATAAATGTAAAATAAGCAAAATAAATGTAAAAACAAAACGAAAACGAACAGAGCTAGTGTTAATGCTCTGGCTGGCTCAAGTCAGCCACCATCTTGTCACAAAAATATGTAGTGTCCGAGAATTACATAACTCAGGGGAGAGTTTGTTCCAGGATAGAGGGGCATCAAAAGAAAAACAATTTCTTCCAAATTGAGTTTGATATCAAGGGAAGAGTAAGCCCTGATTGGGAAATTCTCTAAGATTATGACTATGGGTGGAAACTATTAATCTATTCAAAAGATAAACTGGGGTTTGATGATTTACTGTTTTATAAATCAATGTAAGCCAGTGGTGTAAATGTCTTGATAAGGGGGACAACCAGTTTAATTGAGTTAAAAGACTGCAATGCTGTTCATTTTTGGGACTACTTAAAATAAAACGCAATCACTGAAAGTAAACCTTATCAATTAAAGAAAGATGCGCAACGCTGGAATTCCAGTAAATGGAATCGCCATAGTCCAAAATTGGAAGAATTGATTAAGCCACTATAGTTTTCCAATCTGTAATGACAAACAATATTTGGCCCTTCTCAACTGAACTAGGCACTGTCGAGTTTTTACAGTGGTGAGACTTAAAAGATGAAGTGGGGTCAAACATCAAGCCCAAATATTTAAATTCATGAACAAGCTGCAAGGGAACATTCTGAAGATTACTAGAAAAGGAAGAATAAACATTGTTGATAAAAGACTGTGAACCAAATAACATTATTTGCCATTTTTTTTTTAGTATTTAAAAATAATAAACTGAAAGAAACCCAATCAGCAACTTTATCAAAATCAGTTTGAAAAGTAGAAGTTAGAAATTTAAATTCTTTATGAGCAAACAAAAGTGTAGTATTGTCAGCATAAAGCCTAATAGTTCAATCTTTAATTAATGAAGGTAAGGGATCAACAAATAAATTAAAAAGAATAGGACCCAATATAGAACCACGGGGTGCCCCTGTGTTAGTGGGAAGAAAAGAGGATAGACACCCATTCCAAGAAACAGACTGGCTTCTGCCGTGTAAATAAGATGAAAACCAAGAGAAAACATTTGTAGAAAAACCACTACAAACTAAACGTTTTAGAAGCATGTGATGATTTATTACATTGAAAGCCTTGGACAGGTTAATAAAAACTCTCCCAACATACTGACCCTTATCCAAGGCCTTCGAGATAGAATCGTGAAAGTCAATTAGGGCTGTCTGAGTGGAATGATGGGGTCGAAAACCAGACTGAGCAGACGAAAACATGTGATAGTCAAGTAGATATTGAGAAATTTGGTGATGGACTATTTTTCAAGAAATTTTGAAAGTATGGGTAATAACGAAATAGAGCAATAGTTATCAGCAAAATATTTTGCCTTATTTCCCAAGTGCTGGCTATTACAAAAACAACAGACACATTTTTTAATCCATTGTTAAAATGTTGATTGCTGTAGTATAATCCCTTATGCACTGTATTGTAAACCTTGGACTGGCTGAATAATGTCTTGATTTGCTGTAAGTGTATTTCCTAGTTCTCTGCAAGCAGAGAAGCATCGCTTTATTTGTCATTAACTTGTTTTTTTATGCCTTTAATCCATTTTAAGATACGATGTTTATGTATTACTGTTTCTGATATCACTGTACTCACTGTATTATATGTACCTACTGTATTATAACTTGTACCTATTGTCTGTGCTACTGTATGCCCAGGTCACAACTGAAAATGGTCCTTTGGATCAACTTGCTCACCCGGTTACCAAAAACATAAATAAATAAATAAAGATTTGTCCCCGCCCTCATGTAAAGGGATGATAACAGATTGCTTCCAGGCAGCAGGAATGATTTGGGAGGTAAGGGACATATTAAATATATGAGTTAGTAAAGGGGTAACAATATCAGCACTAGATTTCAATAAGAAATTTTCCAAATTATCAATACCTTTAGCAGCATCTTTTTGTAAGGATAATAAAAGATCAAAAACCTCTTTGTGGCTAACATATTTAAAATAAAATCTGCATCTAAAAGAGGGTGGAAAGCTCTGATTCCTAGGAAGTAGACTTGAAGAAGATAACTCAGCCCTTTCCAATAACTGACTGGGAGCTTCTACAAAGAAGTTATTGAAATGACCACTAATATTTTCTTTAGAATAAACAGTATGACCATTGTAAGATAAGTTGGAAGTTTTTGAGGCAGATGGGGCCTTCCACATGGAATCAACTGACTGCCAAATTTGGGGAGGGTTAGACCTAGAATCTAGCAAATTAGTTTTGTAATAAGAAGATTTAGATTTCCTTATTAAATTAAAACAATTCCAAAATCTTTAGAAAAACTGCCATACTTCCAGGCTGCTCAATCTCCTGGCCTTTTGGTACAATTTGTCATGTAACTTTAATTGTGAAATAACAAACGGAATTAAAGTAAAAAACACATAAAGCAGAGCACACAGTAACCTCAAATAGACAGCCAGGGCACCAGTCTCATTTGAAAAACATTTATTTTTACACAAATAAAACGAGGCATTGCCCGACGTGTTTCAGATGTGCTTCCATCTTTTTTTCATGAGCCTTTGACAAAGGATGGATGCACATTTGAAACGCGTCAGGCAATGAGACACAGAGAGAGAGAAAGCAGCCACAGCTTCTTTGAATTAAGGAGGTTATTTTCTAGACTATACTGAACTGAATTATTACTTTGTAGGCCTGTGTAAGTAACTAGTATTGATTTTGTTTTTGTGTTTGACTTTGCTTAGTTTTAACTTTAATTTGCCAGGAAGGAACTGTAGCTGGGAGATATTTGCAGTCATTTGTGACTAGACCTGTTACTTAACCTCTGTACAATAGGTGTCTGAAAGGAAGGAAGGCACTCCCCGGGGTGGAAGGTCCGAGTTGTAGTTGACTGTTTCTGGAAGGCATAGGTTTACTCTCTCTCACCCTTCCCCTCACCCCACCTGCCCCAAGCACATAACTTCTTTTATAGCAGGGGTTCTGACATCACTTCCCCAAAACTGCTAACAACATACACCTGTTCCTATCCTTACAGCACACTGAATGGGGGTAGAGACACTCACAAGCTTGCGCACAATAAAACAAGAACAAAAACAACAAAAGAAAAGAAAAAAATTACTCACCTTAGTAATTATGTTTCTTCTAATGGAGTCTTGCTGTATTCTGACTATTGGAGTTATCCCCAGCACTCAAACTGCCCCAGAGAGTAGAGGGTTAATTTTCTATGGAGAGCATAGAACATTGAGCTCGAGCTCAGTTCAAACCTCTGCTGCACTTTGAAGCGCAACTGTCAGATTCTTATGAGCTAATACTAACTAACTACTATGTGGAAATTGTACAATTTTTGCTAGCCAAATGGCAACCAAATATTTAGGATCCCTGTAACAAGGGATAAAGAAGTTTGTCCCCATATTGCAGCCTAACCTCATTTTGGTCTGAAATATTATGTGTCTGTGTAACTAATGTTGGCCTATATAATTGGATCATATAAAGCTTGTGAAGCCACAAGACAAACTAAGCCACAAGTTGCAATATTAAAGTGCCTTTTGACATTTGTGCTGACCATGTAAGTAATAACAAACATTTGGCCTACATAACTGCAAGACAGGAACACAGGATAGTGTCCAAATTACCCTTTTGACTATCTCTAGTATTTGTCCTTATCAGGACAGGCCAAAATGCTTGTATGCACGTTCCTAAGTCCAAACCTATTTCTTCCCTCTGAACCTTGGTTACTGGTGGTGACAGCTGTTATTAGCCATATATGATAATAGAATGTACACTATCTATACTTGTGCTGACCAAGGATGAGCTCATACATATACCAAAGAAAAAGTATTACCTTATAAGTTGATGCTTGTGCTTGTTTTAAACCAATCATAGAAAACCATAGGAAATGATGATGCTGTCTTCCACTATATAAGCAAGTCAGCACACACTGTTATTTTGAAGAATGTACCACTTGTAATCTCTCGCTGTGATTATTGTTATAATCATTAAATTCTTCTGCCATCAGTCTCGACTCCGTTCGTCTCCTAAGTATCTGTAATTGATAATTTACTAACTGTAATTTTTCCACAACTCTACAATCCCCAAAAGACTCAAGTCAAGAAATCAAAAATCAAAAACCAGGTAGTGAACAACTTAAGACTGTTAAATTAATAATATAACCCACTCCCCCTCTCTAAAAGGAGGGAGTATCCAAATGCAGCCCTGGGGTGCAACACTGCACCTACCAGCCCACTTCCCAAAAACAGGTTCTGAGAGGGGAGGTAGGGAGGGAGGGAGGTCAGAATACAGCAAGACTCCATTAGAAGAAACATAATTACTAAGGTGAGTAATTTTTTTCTTCAAACAACATGAAGTCTTGCTGTATTCTGACTATTGCAGACTACCAAGCAGTACCTCCATGGAGAAGGGAATCAAACCTACCTTGGGAATAGGCTCTGCAGTACTACTGTACCAAACTGAGCATCACTCCTAGCCTGAATGTCCAGGGAAGAATGCTTGGTAAATGTAAGGACTGTTTTCCAGGTGGCTGCTTTACATATCTCTAGCAAAGGAATATCCCTGGCTGCAGTCAGGGAAGCAGCTGTACCTCTAGTCAAATGAGCCCTCAGGCCTGAGGGAGGTATTTTGCCTAGCTTCTCATAGCAGAACTGAATACAAGAGACAATCCACCTGGCAATAGTTCTCTTAGTGGCAGGTTTGCCCTTACCCACTTCCCCATAAGTGAGAAACAACTGAAAGGAGTCAAACCTGTGAGCCTTAGTATGCTCAATGTAGTAACTAAGGGCTCTTTTAACATCCAAACTGTGTAAACTTTTTTCTTCTAAAGAAGAATGATCAGTGAAGAACACAGGGAGAGACATAGATTGGTTCAGATGAAAATCTGAAACCACTTTAGGTAAAAACCTCCTATTAGTTCTAAGGACCACCTTATCTCTATGGAATGAGATAAAATCAGGCTCCACTGACGGAGCTTGCAATTCACTGATATGCCTGGCAGACGTAATAGCTACCAGGAACATAGTTTTCCAAGTCAAGTACTTAAGCTCTGCTGAAGACAAAGGATCAAAAGGGGGTTGCATAAGATGAGCAATGCAAACATTAAGATCCCAAGCAGGGTAGGATCCCTAAAGGGGGGATTGGTATGAAGCAATCGCTTGAAAAATTTACAGAATACAGGGTGAGATGACAGTAAGGAAGGCTTTCCCGCTGACAGAAAAGCAGAAACAGCTGACAAATGTACTTTGAGAGTAGCTGGTCTGAGGCCTAGGCCATTAAGATGAACCATATAATACAGAACTGTAGACAATTCAGCAGTGCTTGGGGATATATGCTTCTTGGAACACCAAATGCTGAATCTTTTCCATTTGGAATTGTAAGTTTTTCTGGTGGCAGGCTTTCGAGAGGCTTTCAGAATATCCAAAACCCCTTGGGACAGATGCAAATCTGCATACTCTAACTCTTCAAGAGCCATGCCTTGAGATTGAGAGACTGAAGATTGGGGTACCAAATCCTCCCCTGAGAGGAGGTTAACAGGTTGTAATTCCTGGGAAGAGACAGGGGAAGATGGACTGCTACGGACAGCAACCGGGGGTACCAAGGCTGCCTGGCCCAGTCTGGAGCAATCAGAAACACTTTGCAAGGTTGTGACCTTACCGTGACCAGAACCTTGAACAGTAGAGGAAAGGGAGGGAAGACATATAGAAATTTCACTTCCGATTTCAAAATCAGAGCATCCAGAGGAACTGAGCCCAATACTGGGGGTCTGCAACAAAACAGAAGAAGTTGGTGATTGTCTGGGGCTGCAAAGAGATCTTTCTCTGGCGTGCCCCACCTTGAACAAAATCACTTTCAACACCAGAGGGTCCAGGGACCATTCGTGATGGCCCTGGGAGATCCTGCTCAATGCATCTGCTAGCACATTGTCCTTCCCTGGAAGGTAGACTGCTATCAGAGAGGTCTGCAGAGAATAAGCTAGGGACCACAATTTCATGGCTTCCGTGCACAAGGCCATGGACCAAGTGCCTCCCTGCTTGTTGATGTACCACATGGTGGTGGTGTTGTCTGTCCTGACCTGAATCACCTTGTTCTGCACTGACTGAGAGAAAGCTTGCAGGGCCAGAAAGACCACCCTGAGTTCCAAGAGATTGATATGAAGACGGGATTCCTGAGGCGACCACAGTCCCTGGGCTGAGAGAGCCCCCAGATGGGCTCTCCACCCCAGTAGAGAAGCATCCATGGTTAGGACCACAGAGTGAGACTGAGTGATGAATGGGACTCCTTGCCTGAGGTTGCCCTGATCCTGCCACCACTGGAGATCCTGGACTAGAGTCTGGGTCACTGGAACTAGTTTGGTTAGAGAATCTTTCTTCTGAGACCAAAATACCCTCAGGTGAAACTGAATGTCTTTCATCTGAAATCTGGCCCCTTTGACCACTGTTGTAGAAGCTGCCATGTGGCCCAGAAGTTGAAGGAAGTGCCTTGCTGGCCGAGAGACGAGAAGGTGGAATGAAGAAGCCAGCTCTACAATAGCCCTTGCCCTTTCCAGGGGAAGAAAAGCTCTTGCTTTGACTGTAGCCAACTCTGCCCCTATGAAGGTGAGGAACTGTACAGGCTCAAGAGCTGACTTGGGAAGATTGAGAAGGAACCCTAGGGAAGTGAGCACTTGCTGAGTCACTTGAAGGTCTGACTTGACTTGGTCTGGGGACTGACCCAGAATGAGCCAGTTGTCCAGGTATGGAAATATTTTTCTTTCTTAAAAAGGCAACTACCACTGCTAGGCATTTTGTGAATACCCTCGGAGTTGATGTCAGGCCGAAGTGCATAGCTTTGAACTGATAATGGCCTGAAGGAAATTCAAACCTGAGGTACTTTCTGTGGGGGCACCTGATGGGAATGTGAAAGTAGGCATCTTTTAAGTCCAGGGAGGCTAGCCAGTCCCCTGGCATTAGAGAGGGAAGGATTATTCCCAGAGTCACCATTCTGAATTTTGGTTTTAAAATATGTTTGTTCAGGTATCTTAAGTCTAGAATGGGTCGCCACTCCCTTGTCTTTTTTGGGGTAAGGAAGTACCTGGAGTACAGACCTTTGCCCCTGTGCAATGTAGGAACTCTCTCTACAGCCTTTAGAGCTGTAGAGATGAAACCTCTGCATCTAGGGCAATGGTTTTGGAGATGTTTGCAGGTGGAAAAGATCTGGCCCTCCGCTTTGGAAATTTCTTGAAGCTGAGAACCAGCCCCTGGCTTACCACCTCCAGGACCCACTTGTCTGAGGTAACAGACATCCAGTCCTGGACGAAGGAAGCCAGCCTGCCTCCTACAGGAGTGGGGGAGTCGACCCGGGCTGACAAATCAGGGTGTCGGCTTGGCAGGAGCCTTAGGTTGAGGGATGGATGCAGCCCTGCTCATCCCTCTTCTGCCTCTCCCTCTGAAGAACCACCTCTGAGGAAAGGGAGAAGAGACCTGTGCTTGGTAGAAAGGCCTATGAAAAGGCCTGCCCCTGCCCCTAGCCTGCTGCCTTTGAGGAGTTGCCTGCCTTTCCTTGGCCTGTGCACTCCTGTAGGTGGTCCTACACTCATCCATCTTTTTCATGTAATTCTCTGTCTGCTCCCCAAAACAGAGAATTACCCACCACAGGGAAATCCATGGCCTTAGCCTGGGTGTCCTGTGAGAGACTAGTACATCTGAGCCAAGCCATTCTCCGAAGAGCCACAGATGTAGCCATGACTCTAGAGAACACATCACTGGAGTCCACAGCAGCATGGAACTGTACCTTAGATGTCTCAATCCCATCAGCAGCCACCCCTTCCAGCTCCGAGGCTAGCTGGGGGGAGGCCTGCTTAGCCAGTGCCAGTACAGTGTCCCACCTGGACTTCTGGTACCTGGCTGCATAGGCCATATAATTAGCCTGCCTGAGTCCCAAGTTGGATGCCATGTACTGTTTCTTTGCCATGGCATCCAGTTTCCTAGAATCTTTATCTGGGGGAGTGTGAAGCCAAGGGTATATTAACCTTATCACAGGCTGTAGCCTGCACAACCCCAACATGGCTGCATTGTTGATACAAGTACTCTGTACCAGAACCTGATAAAGTGTACCTTTTGTCCATCCTTCTGTCAACAGGAGGTAAAGACTTTGGAGTTTTTAAAATCTTTTGTGTCTGTTTCCCAAAACACTTATGAAGGGGAATAGACAGTCTCGTGGACTCTGGGATGTCCATCATCTCCACATAATCATGTTCCTCTAGTTCCTCTACAGCTTCATCCACAGGGAGCTGGAGGGTTTCTGCCACTTTCCTGTAAAACACGTAGTAGGAAGGGGACTCAAAAACCTAGGAGGGGAAACACCAGAAGGCCTGTCTGGGGAGATGTCTGGTTCATTGGGCTCAACCAGACCTCCCACACCGTCGTCATCATCATAATCTTCATCTCCCTCCAAATCCAGTTCATAGAAATCTTCAGGGGCATAATCTTGAACCGGAGGAACCGACCAAACTGAGCGCCTGCCAGAAGGTGCCGGATCAGACTGAACTGGACGAAGCAATTCTACAATCCTTATCGCATTGGCAATCTCTTCGGCGGTCAGAAAATGGGTCTCTGGATCTGAACCAGCCGATTTTTCTTTTCTTTTTCTTTCTGTAGGACCCAATCCCTCAGGATCAGCTCTCCTCTTGCCCGAAGAAGTATCGCCCTGGTCAGAGGGAACTCCCTCAGGTTCGGTCGGAACTGAACTGGGCTGGCCATCCGGGTCAGCAGACTTCACGGCCTCCTTATCCCTGAGCCTACCTAATCTTTTTTCCAGGGTAGACTTAGGGAAATCTTTACAGATTTGGCAGTCTGAATCAAGGTGGTCAAACCCCAGACAATAACCACAGGTGGTGTGGGGATCAGCCTTAGCAAAGACCTCCCCACATACACTGCAGTGTTGAAACCCAGTGGGGCCGTTTTTTCTTTTGGATTTCTCAGACATAGCCATCCTAACCACAAACTTACCCTTTTTATGGCAAACAACCAGGCAAGACACCATTATCAGTTTCTAACCGTGTCACGAGTATTGGAAAAAAACACAAGAAAATGCAGTTTTTTTAAAACCGATAAGGACCGGTAACCACACTCTAAGTATAAAAACGAAAACAGAATATATAAATCACTAAACGGCCGGTTCAGACGAACCAGTCGAAAAATCAATTTTTACAATTTCCACAAGTTTACTATGTCTAGTTCACTACTTAGTGCTTACTGTACCACAGACAGATCTGAACCGAAACGTGCTAAAAATAATCGGTAAAACCGAGGACTTTAACCGACTTACGAACTGTGAGCAAAGGAGAAATTTCCGGAGCGGCCGTTCAGTTAGGTGGAGTAAAGAATGTGACAGCTGCACTTCAAAGTGCAGCAGACAGAGGTCTGAACCGAGCTCGAGCTCAGTGTTCTATGCTCTACATAGAAAATTAACCCTCTACTCTCTGGGGCAGTTTGAGTGCTGGGGCTAACTGCAATAGTCAGAATACAGCAAGACTTCATGTTGTTTGAAGCATCTGTAACAGGACGGGACACAGACATGTGGGGAGTGGTGCAATGCACTGGCCATGGAGCAGCAGTCTTCTGGGAGACATTCTGGAGACTGCATTGCTGCCCTATTTGCAGGCACCTCTCTAGTCTGAGGGAGGAGGTTGTTCGTCTCCATGCTGACCTGGCAAGGATTCGAGAAACCTGCTCCTCCACCCAGGGACCACCCAGGCCACCGCAAATACCTCAGAGGCTGCCAAGAAACAGGAGTGGTTGGACCACGGTGGACTCAGGGAGGGTGAGGATGGTGGAACAGAGGCACATTCCTCCAGTTGTGCCTCTCCACAATTCATTTGCCACTCTGGCAGAGCATGGTTCCTCTATGGAGGCACCTGCAGTGGAGACCAAGGAGGATGCTGGGAACCTCCACAATGGAAACTCAGAGGAGGGTAGCACAGGAACCCACAGGGGAAGGAAGCAACTCCTGGTGGGGGACTCAATTTTTAAGGGGGGTAGAACTGAGGGAGGGAGGGGAAAGGGAGGTAAGGTGCCTGCCCGGTGCCATGGCTTGGAGGGACAGGAAACGAATCCTCAGGATCGTGAGAGCAGCTGCAAGGGGGAGGGAGCTGGATGTCATTATCCACCTAGGGACGAATGACCTGGCTAAGAATGGGATCACAGCAGTGCAACAGGAGTTTGTGGAGTTGGAGAGGGGCCTTAGACAAGTAGCACACATGGTAACTTTCTTGGAAGTGCTACCTGTCTATGGCATGAATGAGACTAGGGTACTCCGCACCATGGGATTCAATGACTGGTTGAAAAACTGGTGCAGAGCTCAGGGATTTGGCTTCATTGGGGACCAGGGCTCCACCTGGAGGGATGCAGGCCTATACAGGCACGATGGTCTGCATCTATCCAGGAGGGGAACCAGGATCCTAGGTGATAGGTTTAAATGCTTCATTGGCAAGCATTTAAACTAGCCAAGGGGGGAGGCACTGAAAAAGAGTAGGGAAATCCTAGCCCCCACCCAAAATCAGGGTAGTTAGTGAAGTAAACACCAAGATAGAGCAGTCGATAGGAAGAAGGCTGGGGTAAATGGAGAAAAAGACAAAGGCAGTAAGGACAGGGATGGAGCAAAAAGAAATAAAGCCATAAAAAAATGGAGGGTAATGAGTGACAATGCCCATAGCCTAGGTAAAAAGCTCCCCAAAATGGTGGCCTTGATGAAAGAGGGATAACTGGATATCGTGGCAGTCACAGAAACATGGCACACAGAGAACCATGACTGGGATGTCAACATACCAAGATACACAATCTACAAGAGGGACAGGGAGGGAAGAAGAGGAGGAGGAGGTGGAGCTGTTTATGTATGGGAAGGGATCAAAGCAACAGAACTAAAGGTAAACAGGGAGACGAGAAGGCACTGTGGGTCACCATGGAGATTGGAAATGGCTCCACAGTCCACACAGGGATTGTATACAGACCCTTGTCTCAGGGGGAGGAAATAGACAAAGAAATGATAGAAGGCATCCTTGGGATGGCAGAGAAAGGGGAGGTATTGCTGATGGGGGACCTGAATATGCCAGATGTTAACTGGAGCACCTTTGCTGCAGCCACATCCAACAGCAGGGCTATTCTTGATGCACTATAGGGGGCATGCCTCAAACAGCTAGTTTTGGAACCCACTCGGGAGCGAGCAGTCTTAGACCTGGTACTCTCGAATGGGGACAGAGAGAGGATCTCTGATCTTGAAGTGGGTAGCCATCTGGGAACAAGTGACCACCAGCGTGGTTCATGATAAACTTAGCTGTAGAGTCAAGCCATACAAAAGTGAAGGTACTGGACTTCAGGAGGGCTGATTTTGTTAAAATGCGAGAGTGCCTCAGAAAAGCACTAGCAAACAGGCAAGAAGGTGGGGTGGAGCAACAATGGGGAAACATTAAAACCGCCATCACAGAGGCAACAAGCCTTTGTGTGACACAAATAAACAAATCAAAATGAAATAAAAAAACCTCTATGGTTCTCAAAAGGAGTAGCGGAGAAGGTAAGGGAGTAAGAGAAAGAGATAGCATTCAGGAAGTATAAGGAAACACAGAAGGAGCAGGACAGAGAACTGACGCAGTTAAAGCAGAAGGAAGTGGGAAGGCAGTCAGAATAGCAAAGGCCCAAACTGAGAGAAGATAGCCAACTCGGTTAAGAAGGGGATAAAACCTTTTATTAGGTACATTAGGGACCAAAGAAGACCACAAGGCAGGGGATACTGAGGCTGAATAAATAGGAAGGTGTGGTTGGGCAGAGCGCAGTGAAAAAGCAGGGATACTGAACAAATACTTCTGCTCAACATTCACAATGGAAAAGCAGGGGGAGATACCTAATCCAGTCAATAGAAGCTCTCTGGATTGGTGAGTTGATATTAGTCCTTTCACAGAAGAGAGGGTTCTGAAAGAACTCTTAAAACTGAAGGTGGATAAAGCAATGGGGCCTGATGGGATTCACCCCAGAATTCTAAAAGAACTAAGGAAGAACTAGTAACACCACTGACTACCCTTTTAATAAATTATGGGAGGATGGTGTGTGGAGGAGACTGGAGGCGGATATGATTCCCTTCACAAAAGTGGGAGCAAGACAGAGGCAGGAAACTACAGACCTGTCAGTTTGACCTCAGTGGTAGGGAAATGATGGAATCACTTCTGAAGGAAAGAATTATTGAGTACATAGAGGCCAGTGGGGCTGGGACCCAAGGCAGCATGGATTCACAACAGGAAGGTCATGTCAAACAAATGTATTGATTTTTTGATTGGTGACCGAAGTAGTAGACTAGGAGGGGCTGTGACATGGCCTACCTAGTCTTTAACAAGGCATTTGACACAGTCCCGCACACAAGATTAATAGAACAAATTAGCCAGCCTGGGAGGGTCCCAGGGCAGCCTGCAAAAACACTGGCTGGACAACAGGACACAGCTGGTAATAGTAAATGGAGTCTGCAGTGAAGAAAGTGATGGTTATTGGTGGGTACTGCAGGGTTCAGTAGTCAGGCAGTCCTTTTAATGTCTTTATAAGTGACATTACAGAGGGTCTAGAAGGGAAAGTATGTCTCTTTGCAGATGACAGAAAGATCTGCAACAGGGTTGATATGCAAGGTGGGGTGGAAAGGATGAAAAGGGACTTGGCAAGTTTGGAGAAATGGTCAAATGTATGGCAGCTTAGATTCAAGGCAAAGAAGTGCAAAGTAATGTACCTGGAAAACCAAAACCCAGGGGAAGAGTACACAATGGGGGTGAGAAACTGACAGCAACAAAATGGGAAGGGACTAGTGTAGTCATCAGACAACCAAAGCTGGGCCAACAATGTGAAGGCAGTAGGAGGGGTTGGTTGAATACTGGGATGCACAGGAAGTGGCATCACCAGTAGAAAAACAGGAGTTGTTAGCCCTCTGTAAGGACAGTTGGTAAAGCGACATCTGGAGTACATGTACAGTCTAGAGACCCCATCTCCTCAAAGACATAGATAGGGTGAGGCTGTCAGAGGATCAACCAAAATGGTGTAGGGTCTGCCCCAAATATATGAAGAAAGACTAAAGAGACTTAAGATGTATAGCCTCTGAGGAAAGAGAGGAGAGGAGGGATGTGATAAAAACTTTCAAATACTCCAAGGGGATCAACAAAGTTCCAAGATGGTAGCATCTTTCAGAAAAAGAGATGCAAGAACAAAGGGCTGAATTGAAGATAGAGGGGGACTGGTCTAGAAGTAATGTGGAGGCATTTTTTCTGCCAGAGAGTTGTAGATGTATGGAACAGCCTTCCTGAGGATGTCACAGAGTCAAAACAGTGGGGAATTCAAAAATGCATTGGACAGACATAAGGCACTTCTAGTGGGGGGGGTAGGAGGAATTAGGCTGTTGGTTAACTAGGATCTGCAGCTTATCTGTTAGGTAGGGAAATGGGCAGACTAGGTGGGCCATGCGGTCCTTATCTGCTGACTAATTCTATGTTTCTATGTTAGTGTGTGCTCTGCTTTATGTACTTTTAATTTTAGTTCGCTTTAGCATTGTAGCACCACAATACTTTTATTTTTTTTTATTTATTTATTAAAATCTTGGATTACAAATACCTTTGAGCAGAAACTGCTCGTTTACAAAAGTTCCACGTCAAAGGATGAGGGTCAACATACATACAGTGGTAGTAAAAGAATGCTGACAAAAACCCAAACAACTAAAAATAATAAAGATGGTCTATTATGATGGTTTTGAGATAATATTCATACTTAACTAATAGCTTGAGTGTGCAGCTGGCTGCGGTAACAATAAGATAGAATGGGCACCATAGGCAGTTAGTATTGTATGCATGCACCAGGGGAGAGGAAGTTGTAGCTAATGGGCCACTGTCCGATGGTGGTGGAAAATGTCTTGTACCAGTGGAGATGCTGGCTGTGAAAGGAGTCACAAGGAGGCCGTGTGCCAGAGGAATGAGACTGTGGGGTGGGCCTGAGACATGAGTGAGCTGGGATGTGTTTTTAGAGATCTCTGTTCAGAGAAGCAGTCACATTGAATGGTAGAGGTGAGGTAAATTTGAGATTCCTTTTGAAGGGTCCAAGTGTAGTAGAAGAAAGTGTTTCTTTATTGAGGGAATTGAACCATGAGTGGCTTTATAGAAAGGACTGCCAACCCATGGTGGTACGGTGTCTGGGAACCCGGTAGAGATTAGCACTACTGGTTTGTTGAGTGCCACGTAGGAGCGTGCGCCACACTAGGTGGTAAGGAGACTGAGAGAATCTTCTGGTAAGTAGGTCTGGTACTTATTCTGTGAGTGGGGGGCCAGCTGGCCTTGCATAGAGGTCACAGGTGAGTTTGTGGTCGCACCATAGTCTGAGCTTTGTTGAGAGAAACTGAGACCAGAGGGCACTTGTTGAGGCAGAGCCATGATGGTAAGCAGTAGTCAATGATAGAGGTGACAGAGCTGTGGGTTCTGGTTTGGGGCATCCACAGGCATACAGTGTTGTGTTTGTGTTGAGTCCAATTATTGGGCGGTCTTGCAACAGTGTCATTGCGGAGTGTAGAGGGTACTATCCAGGTAATACTAAGGTACTTGAACCCTGATATTCGGGTGGGTTCCCAGCGTGTTCTTGATGGGGGATGAGACAACGTTCCATTGGTTACAGAAGGACATGGTTTAGTTGCTGTGGTTCAGGACAAGTTGGAGAACTGCCCAGTCTTTGATGCACTTTGGTTGAGCTGCAGCTGGGATCCTGTGACTGTGTAGTCATGGTGCTTGAAAAAGGACTGCACTCTTCGTGTAGTAATATTTTTGGTGGTACTGGGGAGATTGTTATGAAGACGGAGAAGAGAGGGCCCAGAATAGGACCCCTGGGGACTCGAGTGGACCAGTTTCATCTGAAAAGATCCCTGCAACTTACATGTTGATCCTATTATCAAGTAGCTGGTGAACCATGAGGCATCCTGGAGATCCCAATGGAGGACAGCGCTTACAGTGTGGGTGGTTACTGTTTAATGCCTTGTAAGGTCTATATACTGTCCTCCTCAATTCCTTTGTCAAGCCTGGCATGGATGAAGTTAAATCAATAGTGGTGGTGTTGTGTCTTTTCAGCTATGCTGTTGTGCACTGTACATTGTATTATCCAGAGTTCAACTATTGGTCCGGCACTATTCGGCCCAGCTGGATATGGGGAGGAGTGAGGTCTGTAATTGGTGGAGGTCCCTTCTCTTTTTGGAACCGTGTGACAGTGGCTTTCCAGAGAGAGGAGAAATGGCCAGTCTAAGTGAGAGATTGAAGACTTTTGTAAGGGTTCTAAGATTTCATCTATATTTGTGCCAGCAGTTCTCAGGTCAAGGTCACCATCAAATTTTGTTTCATTATTGTCTGAATGTGTTTTAGCTACTTGTGTGTAGACCTCCAAAAATAAAAACTTTGGGTTGTTTCAGTTGGGGTAACTGGGATGAGCTGAGGGAGGTCGGTGTCCTTTTGTGAAGGACATCCAGGTTTGTAAATGTATTGTAAAAGTGTTGGTGGGTATTTCCTGGTCGAGTGTGGAGCAGAAGGTTGAGCATAGTGGTGGTGCTTGTATCCTGTTGTAGTTCTTTCATGTTGTTCCAGATTTGTTTCCTGGCCCCAAGGTTGTCAGAGCCTTTGCAAGCTCGTTTCTTCATTTTTCAGTTTAATCATTCTGGCTGCCTATAATTGTATGTTTACTTGTGTTGGAGTTAATGGCACAATGCCAGAGGTGGTCTGGTGTTTGTAGAGTAAAGGTCAGAGACCCAGGGTTGGTCTGTCTTGACCTTATCTTTTTTCATTTTAGATGTCACTGGTTTCATTGAAACGTTTGAAATGTTGAAATATAGTAGATTTGATTTGTGATAAGAGTCTTAGGCCCTTCTAGCTGCCCATTTTACCTTCAGAATAGGCCGAGATCCTAGTTAACCAACAACCTTTTTCCACCTACAAGAATTGCTATGTCTGTCCATGCTTTTGGTTCTCCCATGTTTAGACCCGTACAACCTCTTCAGAAGGCTGTTCCATGCATCCACTACCTTGTGAAATAATACTCTCACATTGCCCTGAACCACCCTCCTTCTCTTTTGTAAATTGTGTCCCTTGTTCTTGCAAGTCTCTTTTCTGAAGGATGCTACCTCTTGGACTTTGTTATGATTCCATTGAGGTACTTGGAAAGTTTCTATCTGTCCCCTCTCCTTCTTTCCTCAGGGTATACATATTAAGTCCTTTATAGTCTCTCCTTATACGGCTTCTCTGTAATCCTTACTTCATTTTAGTTGCCTCCTCCTGGCGCCTCATCCTCATCCTGTCCTGTCCCTTTGATATCAGGGTCTCCAGAACTGGACACAATTCCTTAGATGGGGTCTCACCAACTGTCTGTACAGAGGGATAACAACTTCCTGTTTTTGCTGATGATGCCTCTCCTTATACATCCCAGTATACCCCAGCCCTCCCTACTGCCTTCTCACATTTGCTTACTAACCTTAAGGTCATCTGATATGATTACCCCCAGGTCCCTTTCCTTTTTGTTGTTATTCTACCTCCCACCCATTGTGTATTCTTCCCCTGGGTTCTTGTTTCCCAGGTGCATTATTTTGCACTTCTTTGCATTGAATCCTAGCTGCCATATTTCTGACCATTCCTCCAACCTTGCCAAGTCCCTTTTATCCTTTCCATGCCTCCTTGTGTATCAACCCTGTTGCAGATCTTTGTGTCATCTGCAAAAAGGCATACTTTTCCTTCCAGTCCCTCTGCAATGTCACTGATGAAGACATTAAAAAGGACTGGACCCAATACTGAACCTCGTGTACCCCACTAGTAACCCCCTTTCTTCAGAGTGGACTCCATTTACAATTACCTTCTGTGTCCTGTTGTCCAGCCAATGTTTACCCAGGCTACCACCCTGGGTCCCACTCCAGGCTGTTTAACTATTAATCTTTTGTGTGGACTGTGTCAAATGCCTTGCTAAAGTCTAGGTAGGCCATGTCCACAGCCCCTCCCTGTCTACTACTTTGTCACCCAGTCAAAGAAATCTATTATTCATCTGACATGACCTTCCCGCTGTGAACCCATGCTGCCTTGGGTCCTGTGCTCCACTGGCCTCTAGGTACTCAACTATTCTTTCCTTCATAAGTGACTCCATCACTTTCCTACCACAGAGGTCAGACTGACAGGTCTGTAGTTCTGCCTCTGTCTTGGTCCCACTTTTGTGAAGGGAATCACATCTGCCTTCCTCCAGTCCTCGGGTACCACACCATCCTCCATGATTTATTAAAAGAGTAGCTAGTGGTTTCACTAGTTCCTCCTTAATTCTTTTAGAATTCTGGGGTGAATTCCATCAGGACCTATTGCTTTGTCCACCTTCAGTTTTAGGAGTTCTTGCAGAACCCTTTCTTCTGTGAAAGGACTGGGATTGACCCCCCTATCAAGAGTGCTTCTGTTAATTGGATTAGGCACTTCCCCCTCCTCTTTTGTGAATACTGAGCAGAAATATTCGTTCAGTATTCCTGCTTTTTCACTGTCCCCCTCTGCCCACCCACCGTTCATTCTATTCAGCCTCACTATCCCTCCCTTTGTCTTTCTCACGCCTGATGTACCTATAAAGGTTTTATCCCCTCCTTAACTGAGTTGGCTATCTTTTCCTCAGTTTGGGCCTTTGCTATTCTGACTTTCCTCCCTGCTTCCTTCTGCCTTAACTGGTACAGCTCTCTGTCCTGCTCCTTCTGTGTTTCCTTATACTTCGGAATGCTATCTTTTTCTTCCTGACTTTCACAGCCACCTCTTTTGAGAACCATAGTGGCTTTTTCTTTCATTTGATTTGTTTATTTGCTTCACACAAAGGCTTGTTGCCTCTGTGATGGCAGGTTGATAATTCCCATTGTTGCTCCACACCTCCTTCTAGCCTGTTTGCTAGTGCTTTCTGAGGCACTCTCCTCTCTTGCCAAAGTCAGCCCTCCTAAAGTCCAGTACCCTCACTTTGTATGGCTTGACTCTGTAGCTGAGTTTAATGTGAACCACACTGTTTGGTCACTTGTCCCCAGATGGCAACCCACTTCTAGATCTGAGATCCTCTCGCTGCCCCCGTTTGAGAGTAGAGGTCTAAGATTGCTCCCTCACGAGTGGGTTCCAAAACTAGCTGTCTAATGCCTGCCACCTGTAGGGCATCAAGAATGGCCCTGCTCTTGGATGTGGCTGCAGCAAATGTGCCCCAGTTAACATCTGGCATATTCAGGTCTCCCATCAACAGTATCTCCCCTTTCTCTGCCATTCTAAGAATGCCTTCTATCATATCCTTGTCCATTCCCTCCCCCTGACATGGGGGTCTGTACACAACCCCTGTGCGGATTGTGGTGCCATTTCCAGTCTCCAAGGTGACCCACAGTGCCTCCTCTCCTCCCTGTTTACTCTTTTGTTCAGTTGCTTTTATCCCTTCCTTTACATAGAGAGCTACTCCTCCCCTCTTCTCCCCTCCCTGTCTCTCCTGTAGGTTACGTGCCCTGATATGTTAACATCCCAGTCATGGTTCTCTGTGTACCATGTTTCTGTGACTGCTACGATATCCAGGCATCCCTCTTCCATTAAGGCCATCAGCTCAGGAGCTTGTTGCTGACTACAGGGCATTGGTACTCATTACCTCCATTTCTGATGGCCTTACTCCTTTGCCCCATCCCTGTCCTTCTTGCCTTTGTCACTTTCTCCATTTACCCTGCCCTTCTCCCTATCGACACCTCTATGTTGGTGTTTGTCGCACTTACTACCGTGATTATTTGGGGGACTAGGATTTTCCTGCTCTTTCAGTGCCTCCCCCTTGGCTAGTTTAAAGCTTGCCAATGGAAGCATTTAAACCTATTACCTAGGATCCGGCTTCCTCCCGGACAGAAGCAGCCCATCATGCCAGTATAGGCTTGCATCATTCCAGGTGGACCCCCAGTCCCCAATGAAGCCAAATCCCTGAGCTCCACACCAGTTTTTCAACCACTGATTGAATCCTATGGTGCGGAACACCCTAGCCTCTCCTATGCCATAGATGGGTAGCACCTCCGAGAAGGTTACCGTGCGTGCTACTTGACTAAGGCCCCTCCCCAATTCCACAAACTCTTTCTGGACTTCTCTAATCCCTTTCTTAGCCAGGTCATTTGTCCCTAGGTGGACAATGACATCCAGCTCCCTCCCCTGTGCAGCTGCTCTGGCAATCCTGAGGATTTGCTCCCTGTCCCTCCAAGCCATGGCACCAGGCAGGCACCTTACCTCCCTCTCCCCTTCCTCCCCCAGTTCTACCTTCCTAACAATGGAGTCCCCCACCAGGAGTTGTTTCCTTCCCCTGCAGGGTCCCCTGCTACCCTCCTGTGGGTCTCCTTTGTGGAGGTTCCCAGCATCCTCCTTGGTCTCTCTGTGGGTGCCTCCATAGAGGAACCACACTTTGCCAGAATGGCATAGGAATTGTGGAGAGGTACAACTGGAGGGAGCCTCTGTTCCACCACCCTCACCCTCCTGAGCCCACTGTGGTCCAACGCCTCCTCTTTCTTGGCAACCTCTGAGGCAACGGCAGTGGCACTGGTGGTCCCTGGATGGAAGAGGTGGTCCCACAAATCCTGGCCAACTCAGCCTGGAGATGCAACCTCCTCCCTCAGCCCAGAGGTGCCTGCAGATGGGACAATACCGCATCCTCCAGAACATCTCCCGGAAGACTGCTGCTCCACAGCCACTGCACTGCACCACTCCAATCATGTCTTATTTCTGGCCCATAACTGTTTGCAATCCTTACTCTTTCCTCTGTTTTTTTTCCTCTCTCTCTCTCTCTCCTTACTTTCTGCCTGTGCCCTTTAAGCTCCTGATTGTCCTGCTCTGAGACAAGAATATCCTATATTTCTTAGTAGACCACTTACTTGCTCAGAGGCAGACCTCCAGCAGCTAGAGGGGGCTGGAGAGCTACTCTTGCCCTTCTAGGATGGTGGGTCCTTGGTGGTTCTGTGATCACTCACTTCCTGCCCCTAAACAGGAAGTTCCTGTTGTCAGTCAAATCCTGTGCCTATAAAAATAGAACTAGCTTTGGGTGGGGGGGTGGAGTGGAAGGGAGGGAAGGAGGGCAATATAGTCCCAATACAGTCCCAGATAAATAGGTCCAGAGCTTTGTTGGTGTCACTGAGGGAGTCAAGCACTGCCCAGTTCAGCCTGGTTAGATGGGATTTTAACAGCTGGAGGTGTCCTTGTTTGATAACCCTGGCATAGATAAGCTTGGGAGGGGGCTTGTGGTATTTGTTAGACCAGGAGCAGATGACATGCGAGTGGTCACTTATTGTATCTGGGAGTACAGAAACATTGGAGATGTGTTTAGGGCAGTTAGATAGAATCCAGTCTAGAATCGTAAGGGAGCCTGTCCTATAGTTACACCTAGTGGGGGCATTGACCAGTTGAGTGAGGTGATGTGCCACAGCTGCATCCTTATAGGTAGCAGCCTCAGCAGAGAACCAGTTAATGTTAAAATCACCCATGATTATGGTTTCAGAATTATGTTGCTGGACCCTTAGATATTCCATAATGCTATGGAAGCCAGCAGCCTGGTCTCTTGGGGGTAGGTAAACTGAGATGACAGTGAGATCCTTGTTTTGTGCACCAAGGAGGATTTTGATTGTGAGGACTTGAGAGGAGTTGCTCAGGCTAGGGGATGGGATGATGTGACTCATAAGGGTATCCTTAAGATAGATGGCGCAGCCCCCGGCCCGTTTAGCAATCCTGTCTTGCCTGAAAATGCAGTAGCCAGGGATAGAGACTGAGGTATCAGGGATTTTAGGGTTTAGCCATGTTTCCACAACTGAGACATTTAACAAGAGTTTTGCACTCTCCCTATGCTGTGAGACACCTTGTGTGTGAGACAGTACAGGAGGGTAGCAGCGTTTGTTGGAGCTGATTTATGAGACGTTTTTAATTGAATATACTGCACTATTTACCTGTCTGTCATTTGGGAAGGTTGCAGGAATTCCTCCCATTTGTAGCTTTTTAAGGGGTTTACTTGAACTACAAACAGGACTCGACTGACTTATTTTAGACATTTAGTAACTGGGTCACTGCACATTAGTCTGTAGCAGGGTGCTTTGCCTTCACAATATTTTTTTGGGTCTAAATTCCTGATTTAGGGCTTTGAAGGACTCGCAACCTGCGTTAGCACCCGGGTCCAGAGCTGTATCTGCTCGCGTCTCTGCGTGGCAAGCATGTAGTTCGAGATCAGCCGAGACAGCATGCATCAGCTGTCTAGAGTGTCCAGAGTGGCTAGAGGGATAGAAGGGCATAAATTCTGTATTAACTAGTTAATTAAAGATACTGTAAGTATTATAAGACTATTTTTTGTGTGTGAAATAAAGTGAATTACAATATGGCTTCACCTGATTTAATTGATTTAGAACATTCAAATTTGAAAACTCATTTAGGTGTTTTAGGAACACAATGTATATTGTATAAAATGTTTACTGGCATCATGGAAATTCCGCCAAAGGAGCACTATCAATGTAACAAGTGTTCTGAAAATATGGAGTTGAAACATGAGATAAACTCATTTTCTCTGAGACTGAAACAACTTGAAATCAGTCAATATAATATGACTGAACGGTTTAATAGTTTTAAAAATTCTGACCCATTTCTTGATTTAAACAATATCAATGATACCCAGTGTCTTATTGACACTACTTTACAACATGGGGTAGTAAATGAACAGCAATCGAGTAATGACTTATTGTTTCCTTTAGTATCCACTAAAAGTGTAGTCAGTTTACAACATGAAGTAGTGAATGGTCAGCAATTGGGTTATGACTTACTATCTCCCCTAGTACCCTCTATATCTACATCTCCTATAAATATAGTTTCAAATAAGAAAAGAGTCAGGGAGGTTGATGAAAATAATGAAGACAATGATTGTGGTTGGTATAATGTCCAAAGATCTAGAAGAACAAAAAAGGGGAGAAAGGCTGATTATTTTTCAGTTCCAATATCAAACAGATTTGAGTGTTTGCAGTCTGTGACCAGCCAATTATCTGAGGGCAATGATTTACCTTACTGCTTAATTAACAATAACGATAGACATGATTCCCTATTAACAAGTGGTGCTACTTCCTCTGAATTGATGCTACCTGTTTTTGATCATCCCCTTATTGATTTTTCAATGGATAATGGTTTACACACACCTAATGTTAATTGTGTGACTTCTCCCACAGATCATTCCACTAAGCAGATTTTAGTAATTGGTGATTATATGATCAAGCATTTAGATAGAGCTATTTGTACTCCAGATAAGAGTAATAGAACATGTACAAGTTTCAGTGGTGCCAAGATTTGTGACATTTCTAGAATGTTAGATAATATCCTGAATAATTGTGGTGATAATCCTTTAGTAATTATACATGTAGGTGTCAATAATATTCTTCAAGATTCAATTCAGGATATTAAGTCAGCTTTTGTTGGATTAATAAATAAACTGGTGGATATTGGTTGTCAAATCAATATATCTGAAATTCTTCCTGTACCCTATTATTCATATCATGTAAATCATAAAATCAAGATTATTAATAACTGGCTTCATTATTGGTGCCTTCAACAAGAGATAAAGTGCATCAATCATTGGGAAATATTTGATGGTAGAAATGATCTGTTTGGAAGAGATGAACTGCATCTGAGTCGGAAGGGAAATGCTGTTCTGAGTAACCAATTTCTGTCACTAATTGAAGGTTGTTTAAACTAGTCTGTGGGGTGAGGGGAAAGATTAAACAACTGTCACCCCCTACTAAAACAATAGGTACTTTGGTATTGCAAAGAAAAATAAACGTCCTCAGTTTTAATGCGAGGGGACTAACTAAAAAAATGGATGAGTTACAGATAAAAGCCTTGTATCATGATGTGGATATTATCTCAATATATGAAACATGGGGCAATGACCAATCTTCATGGGAAGGTTGTCTAAATAATTATGAAGCATATAGATTAAATCAACAAAATAGAAGGGGAGGTGGTGTAGCCCTGTTTTTCAGAACCAATTTTATTACAGTTGCTATTACTAATTACATAAAAGTACATAACGTATTTACTGAAACAATTTGGGTAAAATTTTTACTTAAATCAAAATGAGTCTTATTTTTGGGTGTTGTTATCATCCTCCTAATTATCCTGCCTATGTAATAGATGCAATTATTACAGAATTTGAACTGGCGTGCGAAATGGGACAAGTTGTAATTCTTGGTGATTTCAACTTTGGAAATATTGACTGGCCCAAATCTACTGCAATAGGTGGGAAAGAAAATAAATTCCTCTCCACTTGTATTGAACTTAATTTAATACAACATGTCACTGGGCCAACCAGGGAAAATAATACTTTGGATCTTGTGATTGGTTCCGATCCAGTGCCAATTAATGACCTGAGTATTCATGATCTAATAGCAGGTAGTGACCATAATACTATCAGTTTTTTCCATAGAGAAAGTTTCCTCTGCTACTAAAAACAAGTCCATTATTGATCTTTATAATAAAATGGATTCAAATCATGTTGATAAGGTTATGGAGGAAATTGATTGGTATTCTATATTATTTAATTTAAGTCCTGAAAACTGTTGGCTTGTATTTAAATCCATTATTTCAAATATAAGAGACAACTATATTCCCTTTAAGTTTAAAGGTCAAACTAGAAAAGGGTCTCCAAATTGGCTGAATACATCTATAAAAAAACAACTAAAGAGAAAAAAGAAATTATATAATGTTTACTCAAGGACTAAATCTAATATTGCTCGGGAAGCATATAAAAAGATACAGTCTAAATGTAAGTACTATATAAAGAGAGCTAAAGCATCCTGGGAAATTAGATTGGCAGAATCTGCAAGTAAGAATAATACAGAAGAGTTTTATTCTTATGTTAATCCTTTAAGGAAACCAGGTTGTCAGGTTGGTCCAATTGTATATAATGGTGACACTGTGCATGATCCTGTCAAAATGGTGGATGTATTTAATACAGAATTTTGTAAAATATTTACAGATTTGGACATATCCACAGTACATGTTAATAGCGAGAATTATTCTACCATTATTTTTGATGTAAAACATATTTATGATAAATTACTCTCCTTAAAGGGTAAATATTGTTCAGGTCCTGATAGATTGGCAGGACACTTATTATTTTTGTTAGCTAAGCATATTGTTAGGCCATTAAAAATTATATTCGAAAATTTTTTGTTGGTAAATTATGTCCCAGAAGATTGGAAAAAGCAAATGTTACACCAATTTATAAAAAGGGTTTAAAAGATAACTGTGAAAATTATCATCCTATTAGTTTGACCTCTACAGTTTGTAAGATACTAGAAAGTTTAATAAAAGATATTATTACACCGGTCTTGAATATTAAGGATACTGAACAGCATGGGTTTAGAAAGGGAAGAAGTTGCCTCACAAATTTGCTCTCATTTTAAGAGAATAATAGTGAGTATTTGGATCATAGCATACCTTGAGATATTATTTACATCGATTTTAGTAGAGCATTTGACATCATGCCACATATGGCATTGATTTCAAAATTAATTGATATTAACATCAACCGCTATATTATAAATTGGATCAGCAATTGGTTACGAGATAGAACACAATCTGTTCTTATCAATGGATTTAGTTCAAGGGAAGGATATATTTCTAGTGGAGTCCCGCAGGGTTCTGTGCTGGGACCTTGTCTCTTCCAGGCATTTATTGCAGATTTGACGGAGAAATGCCAATCTATCTCTATCAAATATGCTGATGATGTGAAAATTGGAGGACCATGTTTAGACACCATGTATTCTACTACTATACAAAATGATTTGAATAATATTACCTCTTGGGTTAATAAATGGGGCATGAAATTAAATTTAAATAAATGTAAAGTTATGCATTGGGATCCAATAAACCAGAATATACATATCAGTTAAATAATACAGACCTAGTTAGTTCTATTGATGAAAAATATCTGGGTATCAGTATCTAGAATGATATGTCATATAATAAGCACATTCAAGAGATTATTAATAAGTCTAATAGAGTTATGTGGTCAATTTTGCGTAATATCAGATCACGTAAAAGTGAGGTTCTTGTGCCTTTGTTTAGATCTTATGTAAGGCCCCATTTGGAATATGCTGCCCAGTTGTGGTCCCCCTATAAGAAATGACTAGTAATTCCTTGGAAAATGTTCAAAGATGGTTCACTAAGAAAATTTCAGGATTAAAGTATAATACATATAATGATAGGTTAAAAAAATTAAAATTAATGTCTTTATCAACTCGCCAGCTTAGAGGCGATTTGTTCCTTCTTTCTGATATAATTAAAGATCCTGTCATTATGACTGAATTAAATCTTCAATTTAAGGACAATAATTGTAATACTAGAGGTCATCCATTACAATTAATTAGAAATAAATTTAGGCATAAAAAACGACAATATTTTTTTACATTAAGAGTTGTGGGTCCATGGGACAATCTGCCTAATAGTGTTGTTATTAGTGAAAATAAGAAAATATTTAAGTATAGATTGGATCAGTTAATTTGTAGTGATTTCAATTTATCATATTACCCATTGGTTTAGTATAAGAGCATTATGGGCTAATCTGCCCTCTTGCTTTTTACACAACCTTAGTATGAACCTTAGTATGAGAGGACATCAGGGTTGTGCTGTAGGATCCATGTTTGGAGGGAATCAAGTTTGTTGAGGATGCTGCAGGTGTTGATGGATGCCATGGTGAGTGTCCCTGTCCTTCTGCTTGGTGCCACTGCTGGCTGCCCAGGTGGTCCTGGGTTGGAGTGAACATTTCCTGAGAGCAGGAGCAGCATAAGGAGAATTTGTAGGAGAAAGAATTTCAGCATCTTGTAGATACCTGGTGGTTAAGTCATAAGCCAAAAGAAATTATTAACAGCTGAGGTCCAGAGTCACAGAATGTGTTAGAATTCCTGAAGGTGATGAACTGTGCCTGCGCATATGCAGGATGTGAAATCCTTTTGTCTGCATGCTTCTCTGTCATTCAAAGAGGTTATTGAAAAGCCCACATACAGATCATGGAGCAGATCAGACGAAAATGTGGATTCAAGCAGGACCTAGTCACTGAGTTTGTCGGACTTAGTTGCTTGACTTATATTTTTCTTGGGATAGCTTCCAAACAGTTGATTTTTAAATGAAAAATGCAGATACCTGGTGATGATGTTTTCCAGAAATCCGGTTCAGGAGACTTTCACGGATGTAGTGAGCAAGAATAGTGTAGTTACTCCAAGCAGAAAACCATGTAAATCCACAAAAACTAAGCTACAGACACAGACAAGCAGCCACCACACAGACCCAATACTTCTAAATAGTGTGCACAATCCTTGTGCACACTCTGCTTGGTCTGTTTTGTAACAAAGGGAATTACCTATGGGGCATGATGGGACTTAACTCTTTTCTCCAAAAAAGGATTATGGCAATTAAAATTAAACTAAAATTGTAATAGAAATAGTTCCAAGCCTCTTCAATGTCGGTAAAGAACAATAACTTCCACCAGTCAACGTTAAAGGGACACAATCACCCCCCCTTAGGCCTCAAAATGTCCCTAGTTTAAAAAACACATTTTATGATTGGTCACATTTTGAAGAGATTATGTAAATTGTAGTTTGATTCTGATTATTTTTTTATTTTAAAAAGTGAAAAACAGACTGCACATCATACTGGTGTTACCACACCAAAACATATTTGTATATATTCACTTGATCAACTCCTACTGCATCTTTCCTAGACTTGGGAACACCCTGAACACAGTCTATCCACTACTGATGCAGTGGGAGGAGAGAAGCCTACTGCATCATGAGTGACTCACAGTTATGGGGTTTTCTTGATGTTCTGGAAGAATGTAATAAGAGTAGAACAAGGATCTGAAACAAAACAAGGTTGGGTATAATTACATCAAGAGCATACATTTCAGTCCTACTAAGAAAGGAAGTGGATAAAATAACTAGCAACGTCAATGAATTTTAGAGAACATAAGTAATCATAAAATGTGGGGTTTTACCTAGAAATAACATGATCCAAAAAAGGTTCACAGTGTCACTTTAAATAAGCTGGAATGGAGAGCTTCAAGATTAAAATTTGTAAAGCTTCAAAATTTGATAGTATTAGAAATAAACTTTGTAGGGGAAAAATTGAACAGACAAATAATAGCATGATCACTGAATAAATTCCCCTGACACCCAGAAGCAGTAATCGGGAAATCAGGTGAAACAAAAATCAGGTCTAAAACAGAAAAAACTTGTCTTACTGGATCACGACGTGTTGGTTCAAAGATCAATTGGGTTAATCCCAGAGGCCCCATTTGTGATTTCAATTTTAGACCCTTACTAGAGGACCAATTTGCATCAAAGTTCCTAATAGAATAGTATGTAGAACCAAGGGAACCAATCAGATGTTGTAGGTTTCAGAATTTGGTAGCTTTAAGCTTAGGGGGCCAATAAACACCATCAATTAATAAGTTCTGCCCTGGCAACCTTAGGGAAACCAAAAATGAATTGATCAAGTCACTCATAGTTTCAGTTTCTACAAGAGAACAAGTAAAAGAAGAGTGAACAAAAACAGCAGCACCACCCCATGTCTGTTTCTGTCAGATCTAAAAACATTAAAATTTGGAAGGTTAATTTCAGAATCTGTAATAGACAAGTCTAACCAAGCTTCTGTAACTGCAAAAACAGAAGGATGATTAGAGGAAGCCCAACATTGTATCAAGTCCCTTTTTGGTAAAATGCTTTGTTGAACATTGGAATGCTAAATGCTCAAGTTGTGAAAATGTGGACTGGGACTCAGTTCAGTGTCACCTGTTACAAAAAGTAACATGCTCATGGAATAAAGGTAAAACCATAATGAAGGATGTTTAGAATTTTTCCAAGGAGAACAAAAACTTTAAAATAAGGAAATGACAAGTTAAGAAAAACACCTCGTAAAATAGCAGGGTTTGTCAAATTAATTCACAAGTGTCTGACCGGGGGAAAAACATTATCAAATCCTTCTTGCAAAGGATAATGTAACTGTTTATCAGAGGCAAAGTTGTGACCAAAAAACAAATTACAATAAAGAACCAAAATTATAGAGGGAAAAATACCCAGAATGAAAACCCACAGCTTCAGATTCCTTAGTGCTCATGTAAGGAAATTGTAAATAATATATAGGGAGTCTAACCCCCGCAGCTGCCACAAGTGGGAAGGTGCTCCTAAAACTTGAATAAATGAAAGTTTTAACCCTTGGCTCCCACCCAAGGGTCAAACAACTGATGAATTATGTTAAATGAACAAATCTAATATACACACTCTAGATGTTCTCCTAAATGAAGAAAGATAAGTTACAATCTCTTCGCTTTCACCCATGATTAGTTATTAAACACTATGCTAATTTTGCTAATACACCTGACACTTCTTCAATCATTTAAAAATGGAAACTATCAGCTGTATACCCACAATGTAAAAATGGGCCAGTAATTAAAAATTGAAATAGCCACATAATGTTAAAATGATAACATTGCCTGAAATTTCTAGAAAACTCAAAGTATAATAAGCTTTCAGAGAAACTAATATAACAGTAATAAAATGTTATATGCCACAAAATTTAAGATAAGTGTTGCCCAATAAATTTGAGTATACATATCAAGTTTACCAGAAGAAGACAAACAAATATTATAGGATATTATAAATATTATATGACATTTCTTCCAGATTAGTCCCCTTGCTAGCATTCATCAGTTGCCAGCTCTCCCGAGCCCCTGCACACCGGGCCAAATACCAGCAAACAAAGTCACTGCCACAGATAAAATACTGACTGCAGATTAAAAGCACAATTCAGCATAGGTAGCAGGATGCCTCCGGTTGCAAAGTAGATGCTAATAGCTAACAAAACATTTTCCGATTGTGTAGGGCATTGAGTCTTGTTACCACAAACTTTTACTGAGTGGCACTTGCACACGCGCTCGTGCACATGTGCTTGTGGGTGGTGCATGCTTTGTAGTAAGCAAGCTCCACCCCCAATTACACCATTCAGCTGTTGGCTCGCCCCCGAGCCAGCTGAAAGTGCAGCAGACGCAGGAACAAGTACAAATACACAGCAGTCACACACAGTCTCTGGCTCAAATGTTGACTGAGCAGCTCTCAGGTCTCGAGTTCTGGCTGCAGATCCACCATTCGGTTCAGATCAAGAAACAGCTGCTGGCAAGCAGTAGAGTACACATTCCTGCTGGTGGATGACGCAGGCTTTGTAGTCAGCAATCCCCACTCCCAATTACGCCGTTCAGCTGCCGGCTCACCCCCGAGCCCCTACACCAACTGAAAGTGCAACAGATGCAGGAATAAGTAAAAATACACAGCAGTCACATACAGTCTTTGGCTTGTAGATGATGGTTGAGCAGCTCTCAGGTCTCAGCTGCTGACTGTAGAGCCTCCATTCAGCTCAGATCAAAAAATGTCTACTTGCAAGCTGCAGAGTCCCCATTACATAGTTAAATTACATCATTTCTTTTTTTGGGGGGGCTGTATTATACTTGTGAGCAGTGAGCTGGTGGGGAGTACCTTGGTGCAGTCTTCTAGGGCAGCATGGGAGGAGTATGTGGAGTGTTCCATTTCAGTTGCTCTTTTTATTTAAAAAAATCAAGTGGATAATTAAAACATGCTGCTGAGTGGGAGTAGGACACAGGTGAGGGGATTGCCTGCCTATGTTTAAAAGACTGTTCAGTTTTGTTATATTTGTTGGTATTCTGTTTTGGATCAGTGTGCTGGTATTGGGAATATTATTAACTATGATGTAACAGAGGATGAGCTCCATCAGGCACGATCGCTGTGGTAAGCAGCATGACTGCTTTACGTGAAGGCAGTTTTTGTAGTGTGTGGCATCACTGTGAAAAAGAAAGGCAGCTTGAATTATTACTTTGTTTTTTTAACTTTCCAACTGGGATGTGGTGACTGTCTGAATTTGTTACTGTGACAGTTGAAGTCAGGGGGGAGCTCTCGCTCGCTAAGCGAGAAATAAACATGGCGGTATTAGTCTTTTGCAACATTCTACTGGCACAGCACCATTAGAACGAGATGAGGCAACAGAGACTGGAACTAGTTATTTCCTGGTCTCTGGTGTCTCATTCTGGACCAGCTGATTGGTACTTTTACTGCTCACTGTTTAACATTTATGTTCAATACCTATTAGGTATATTCTCACATTACATTTATCTGCCATCTAACCAAATGCCTCGTGTTCTGTGTATTCCTGTTCCGGGTATTCCCCTACCTATTCCAGGATCAAGAATACACTTTGACCATTGTCTAACTCCAGTTATAATCCTTCCAGAACTGGGAGGAAGTAATTTTGTGCATGTTTTGACAAATCTGTTTCCACCTTTCTGGCTCAAGATTCTGCCCAAGTTTCTGATTCCAAAACAATAAAGCTTTTAATGGTGGAGAGTTTCTTGTAGCAAGGAGAAAGGAATACAGTAGTGATATGAGATGTGAGATTGGTTCCCCCATCTGACAGAGATGAGAGTATGAAGATGTAACTCCTCCCCCCCTCCAAAGTGTGGGGCTTACCTAAAGTGCCCACAGGGACTCCTGGTGCTCACTGCCACGAGCCCAGGTTCTACGCATCTCCCTGAACCTCCCGCCAACCCTCTCTAATGTTTTCCTCTTAAAGGGAGAGCCAGAAGAGCAAAGACACAGACTGTCATGCAGTCACACCACAAATGTGCAAACTGGTGGTCCATGTATGCGCGGTAGTGTTATTGTTTTCAAGCTGCTCCTGCAGCAAAACAGAAGTTCCCTCGATGCTTCCTGACACCCGAACTAGTAAATCAGGGTCCAGAGACAGAAGAAGGGACCAGAGGGGCCCTGAGGGGTAACTTTTAACAAGTGTTAGTAAACGAATTTAAATGAAGCAGCAGCCCAGGCTGCTGGGAAACGTGTAGTCCCTGTACCACCAGTGAATGCAGCCTGCTGCTGCCTGGAGGCAGCAATACGGAGGCAGCAACTGGTGATTGAAAGCACCCCCATCCACAAGTTCACCACTGGATAGCAGGGTAGAGGGGCTACGTTTAGATGCTGGGGCACTAATTTAATAAAAAGTGTATAGTTTCGCTGCAAGGGACTTTGAAAGTTGGGACTTTATATAGACTGCATATGGGCTGTATTGCCAGCAGCCATATTTGGACCCTTTGACCCAACTGCCCACCACTCAGATTTCGCAGGAACTTTGGAGGATTGAGAGGTGACTTCTGAGAAAAGGGACTATACAATGTGCTTGGCGACCAAACGAGGACCAATCAGGCATAGAGTAACATGAAAGACAGCCCTATAGAAACATAGAAACTGTCGGTAGATAAGGACAGCTAGGCCCATCTAATCAGCCAATTGGAGGCTGCCATTTGTCAGAGAACATCAGAAATACAGTTACAGCTCAAGGCAGTCATCCACGAGCCCTTGAGAGTGAAGGAGGGTTCTGTGGCAGTTGATTGGGAGCTCTTATGCCAGTAAGAGAGGGGCTCCAAACTGTCTCCAAACCAGAGAAGTTTCTCATCTGTCAAAAGAGGTTTGATTAGCCTTGAAGCCAGGACAAACACTGCCTGCTGCTACTGTTTGGCAGGCTACCAGTAAAGGCTTTCTGTCTATTCCTGAGGGGAGCACCCTGCCTTGGTGTTCCCTGGCTGTCGAGGATTGCCACCAGAAGTGTCCTGCCTGCCAGTAGAGGCATCCAGCTGCCTGAACCTGAGAGGTCCTGCAGCTGCAATCCAGCTGAGAGTGCTGCTAGTTTTCCTGAAATCCTGTCTGAATTGTCTCAGCCTTCATTCTGCACAAGATTGTTTGATCCTGAGGGGAGCAACTAGCATCTTCCACCCTTCAGTCACCGCTACTAGCCAGCAGGGTGATTACAGTTTCCTGTTGAAGCCATGAGGAAAGAAGAAACTGTTGCCCAGGTCCCCATGACCCATGAGAAGATCACTAGAGAGGAAGATGTTGAGAGGCCTGTCAGGTGAACACTGCATATAAAGACCTTAGAGGCAAAGTTTGGAAAGGCCTGACAGGTGAAGACCAGTATTCTTCATCACTTCAACCAGTGTGGCTATTTCCTGCATTCTGCTGTTGTGGTGCACCACCAACCACTTCTGATACCAGCATGGTGCAACTGAAGACTAGACTCAGCAACACCCCCCCAGCTCCAGCCTGTCTGCACCACATAGACTTTTCACCAAACTGTGAGTAAGCACGGCGGTCCTGAAAATGACTTGGGAAAACTGTTTAAAAATTGTTATAACCTGCTACAGTTAAAGTTCAAAGCTACAGTTAGAGTTAGTTAATTATCTGCAACTTTTGAGTGCACCAATGCTGGCCACCCTGCAGCAACGACAGGCCTGCACCAGTCTGAGGTACCTCAGCATAGGACTAGGGGGTCTGGTGCCAGATGGGGGGGGGGCCTGTGTATTCCAGGTTGCATGCTAGTGGGAGGTTCGGCATTGTTGTTCACTGCTCACTGTTTAACATTTATGTTCAATGCCTATTGGGTATATTCTCGCATTACATTTGTCTGCCATCTAACCAAATGCCTCGTGTTCTGTGTACTCCTGTTCCAGGTATTCCCCTACCTATTCCTGCTCCGGGTGAATAAATATTTGGTTAACCTTTTTTACACTGGAGTCAGTGAGCACATTATTAGCAATCTCCTTTAACTGCATGGTTACCAGTGAATTGCAAGGTAAAGTATATTTCTATGTGTGGGGTGTCTGGGAAGGGAGGTGGATAGGTACAACATCTACCAACTGGCCCACAAAACCTTTACCCTGGGTAGAGACACTGCACTTATTGTGCAATCATTGAAAACAAACTCCCAGACCATCACAAGCAAAGCCCAGGCGCCTCAGTCTTGACTGTACAAACAAGGTAGGGGTAGTAGCCCATTGGTACATAGCACCCGGGTTACACAGAAGACGATTGGTAGGCTCCAGTCTAGGCCCTCGCCTCAGCCAGTTTTGCAAATATGCTTATGCCTGAAAGTAATGCACATGTAATTTTACGGAATGCCCAAGTTCACTTTTACTTCTTGAAATGTTTTCACAACTTGTCCCTGGAGCAACTGGTATAGATAATTTAGACCCCGTTGATGCTGGGTCATATGCCCAGAGTCTAGCCTGGCAGGCGTAATGTCAGTGTGAAGGTGCAGTGGGAGAAGCTGAGGCAGCTGCTCTTTAAGACCCCTTCTGGTGGTCAACATCTTATAGACTCATAAAGGCGTGGCATTGTAGGAGGGGGTGCAGGGTAAATAATTTGGGAACTTGTTGGGGTCCAGAAGTTCTTTTTCTGGAGGCTGGGAAGGGAGAGAGGCTCGCTCTACTTGAGCCCAGTGTTGCAAGGAATCATTATGAAGCCAATACTGTATATTATTGGCTGCAATTACACTGCCTCATAGTGTAATTTTAAGGCACGGGGTCATTATGTTGAAAACAAAAACAATGCAGCAATGTACCGCACTGTCAGTAGAGCGGGTTCATTGCCAGTGATCACTGATAAAGCCAAATATCAGTGAAAAAGGCACATCAGGTCTTTATTTTTGCAGGGGGCTCCGCCACCCACACCCCCTGTCATGGCTACAACCCCGACCCCCATTTATGTCTTCAACTCTGAGGGAGGGGGGGGGAACAACAAGGGGATGGGGAAAAACACACGTGGGGGGAAATAATGAAGTCGCACAAATTGTTAAAAAAAAAAGGTAACAGTCAACACTAGTGGTCTGAGACCGGGATTTGAGCCCCAGTCTGCAGATGCACCACTTCCCTCCACTGCCAGCAGCTCACCCCTCTGAGCCACAGCGGCTGCTCAGCAGACCACCTCCCCAGCAGAGGTCTTATCCTCTGCTTCACTGTCTGCCAGCCTTGAGTGACAGGGTACATAATCGTGCTTGCAACATTTCCTCCTTGTGGTATTTTGTACCCTGTCGCTCTATTCCCCGGTGTGTGGTGTGTGGTTTTGACTATGCTGTATTTCATATGGCAGATTGGCCCGGTACCTAATTTAAGGTCTAGTAAAGCCAGACCCACAGAGTATTTGGCTCTGCAGAAGAAGGTGAAGCTAACATTCAGGTGCTTCCCCTGCCAGAGAAAACTAGACATTTGCTTATTCCAAGTGACACAAGATTGTCGAGGGACTGGGAGTGCCAAAGATTGAAAAAGGTACAGAAATTTAGATAGTAACATCATTTTTATGGGGGCTACCCACCTCTCTAGCATCAAAGGGAGTACAGACCACTTCTCCACATCTGTTTGAAGCTGAGCCTGCAGGAGGGTGAAGTTAGCTCCAAAAACAAGACATCTACAGTGAGTCTAACCCCCACCTTTATATTCTTTCAAAATAATTTATGGCTGAATCATACCTCTCAACTGTCACACATTACCACATGTATCATTCATTTTACCTTTCATAAAATGTATTTATTTATTTGGTTACCATGTAGGTGCACTGATCCCAAGGACCGTTTTCAGGCATGAACTGGGCCATGAAGATGGTACATAGGAATACCGACAAATACAAGTACATTAATTAAGAATGGTGCAGGTGATAAAACACTAGAAGTACATTGAAATGCTCTGAATAAAGTAAACATACCAATAAAGTGCACAAATACATTGGAATGCAAGATACACAAACGGAATACATAAAGAATAATATATGAGGTGGTGTGTTTAATGAGAATTTTACACATACCTGAGGTGTGGGATGCTACATAAATCCCGAGAGCGAAGTTCGAGAGGTTTATATCTAAGTAGCTAACACTGAGGGAGTGTGTAAAATTCAAATTTTACACACTGCCCCATGTTTTATTTTATATAATTGCTGGGGAGCATTTTTTCGCCACAGCGGTTATATAAAATAGAAAACATTGCTGAGTAGCTGCAGTCTGGTCAAGTTTAAGCGCAGTCCACGGCCAGGTTGAAGTGGCTGTTGAAACAGTTTGGTAAACAGATTCATCCTAAGAGCGTAGTTAAAAGAGCTAAGTTCATTTTTTTTCCCCAGCTGGTTGTAATGGTGAATTATAGCCAGGTTTCCCTATGGGGAAAAAATGCTCATCAGTTGTTATAGTACAATACAGTACATTGGAATGCAATAAACATAAAATGAATGCAATACATTACAAGTAAGGTGCACGTGCAATATGAATGAAGGTACAGTCAGGCAGCCTATAGAAACCTGGCTCTCTCACAAAATTGCCAATGGGGAGATCAAACTCAGCAGATTCACATCTGTCAGGTTAGACAGATGGGGAAAAAAGGGTGTGGCTGCATGGTCTTCACTTCCAACAAGTTCTCTTTCATCAAACACAATCTCAGCTCTGAGTTCATCCTGCTTGAGACCTTTTCCATTAACCTATTTCTAGGACAAAATAACACCCTGACCCTCACTACCACCTATCTCCCCCCCAAGAACCCCTCCCACCAACCTGGAGTCCTTGCTAGCCCTCAAACACTCCCTCCCTCTAAACATGGAGTGGGTTCTTCTCGGAGACTTCAACACAAATTGGTTCTCCAGCCAAGCAGACACTGCCAAATCCTGCATCGCCGACCTCAGCCTTCACCAGCTTATCTCCACACCCTCAAGGACTCAATTGCTAATTGACTGGGTCATCATCTCCAACCCCTCCCACATCACTGACTCCGAAGTACTGCCGGACTATATCAGTGATCACTGCACTACCTACTGTCTATGGTCAGTCCAGTGCCCCAACCCCTTCCCCAGGTTCATCTTCTCTAGACACTGGACAAATAACTCCATCGAAAATATAACAACACAATCTCAGCCTAGTTGACCAGTCATTCACGGCTGCAACAGGTAACCTTGACTCTATCCTTGACAGATTCTCTACCATCCTCAACAGTGTACGAGACATATACATCCCACTCAAAAAAATCTGGGTTAGGGGATGTGTTAATGAATGGGTATCATCAGACATCATTAAATTGATGAGGACCAGAGATAAGGCCAGGGCCCATTACACCAAGCACAGAGACCCTGCCCAGTTCTCCCTCTACAAAGCATTCAGAAATAAGTGCAAATCAGTCATCAGAAAAGCCAAAATTGACTTTTTCCATTATAAACAACTTGGGGAAACATCCAACCCCCGTCAACTTAGGGTTACACTCAACTTGCTACTCAGGAAACACAAGAATATCGAACCTATCACTCTGATCCATGGTGGCAAGCAGACCAATGACCCCTCAGAAGTAGCAAACATTTTCAACTCATTCTTTGATGACCTCAATAAATATAAACCCTCACCCTCCGCTCACTCTCCCCCCATCCACCCCCTACTCCCCCCACCCCAATATTATGTCCGAGCCCAGCCCCAGATTCTATTTTAGGGTCCTAAAACCCTTGGACACCATAAAACTCATCTGAAGTAACAACCCTAAACCCAGCAAAGGGGTGGACGGAATCGACTTTAAAAATCCTTAAACTGGCCATTAATTCATTAGCAGTTCATGCTGCTAAGGTTCATAATAAGGTTCTGAGAGAGCAAGAGAGCCTACAGGCCCATTGGTGCCCTCATACTAATCAAAACTCAATAATATGTCAGAGAACTATCTGATAATAAATACGCGTCCAATCTTATTTTAAATACTGCCCTGTCTTTACTAATAATAATGTGGAGTGGCAATTTATTCCAGGGGTTGATTACCCTTAAGGTGAAGAAAAATGTTCTCCTCAAGTAATTAAAGGTCTTACCCATCAATTGAAGTGGGTGACCTCTAGTATCATGTAAATTGTCCTTAAACTGTAATCCAAGATCTGACATTAGGACTGGGTCCTAAACAATATCATAGAGAAATAGTAAGTCCCCTCATAGCCGGCGAGTCTCTAAAGATAACAGATTAAGGCTAGATAATCTATTTTTAAGGGGAGATTGTACATTCCTTTGATATGTTTAGTAAATTTTCGCTGGACTTTCTCTAACTGATTGATATGAGATTTCTTACAAGGGCACCAGAGCTGAGACACGTACTTAAGGTGTGGTCCTGCATAAGCCCTGAACAGTGACATCATTACTTGAGGATCTCTGGTTGAGATATTGCGTTTAATGGACCAAATAACTTAATTAGTTTTGTTCACTGATTCATTAATATGATGGGCAAAATCCATATCGTTAGAAATTGTTATCCCCAGATCTTTTTCATCAGTTGTTATCACAAGGGGCCAATTTCCTAGTACATATGTTCTCATGGGATTCTTAGGACCAAGGTGCATGACCTTACATTTGTTATTGTTTAGCTTCATGCCCCATTCAGTAACCCAGGCAAATATATTATCTAGATCTCGCTGAATAGTGTCAGAGTCGCTGTCATTTGTACACGATCCTCCAATTTTAATATCATCTGCATACCCAATGGATGTGGATAGACAGCTGTAAGATCAGATATGAAGGCTTGAAACAAGCATGGACCGTGCACTGAGCCATGAGGTACCCCACTAGTGACATAACCCACATTGGATAATTGACCATTGATAATGACACATTGCATATGATTTGTAAGCCAATTGCTGATCCATGTTATGATATATTTATTTTTAAGGCCCAATGCAGCATAACATCAAAGGTCTTACTGAAATCTATAAAGATAATATCACATGACATTCGGGTGTCCACTAACTGACTGATATTTTCATAAAAACTCATTAAGTTAGTCAAGCAGCTTCTACCTTTCATGAAACCATGTTGTTCTGCATCTGAATTATTTAAAATGGGAGCTACACAGTCTCTAACCAAACTTTCAAATATTTTAAATGGTAACCCATGAGGTGGGCACATGAGGAAGGGCGCCATCCATAATGGTGACTCCTTCCCGGTGCAATCCCTCACGGCGATGAGAGGGTAAGGTGACTGGATGAGGGGGTGGGCAAACTGGGCGACAGGATGTGGGTATGTGTATGCACGCATGGGGGGGAGCACGCACAACAAGCGTGGGCTGGGAGGGGATGGAGGGGCTGTAGGGGGTGGTGCTGCAGTGGATGGCTGAGCTGTGTTGTGGCATTGGGGGTTGGCTAGTGGTTGGGGTGGGTGAGGTACCAGGTTCAGGTCCGGGTGCTGGTGCGATTTTATTGCACCAGCATGAACCTTTATTTTTAATGCTTTACCCCCAGACATGCACGCCCCCTGGAGTTGAGAATCCTTAAATAGGGGGGTGCTGACGGCAAAACCCCACCCGTGAAGGAGGGGTGTGGGGCGGCACAGCCCCCCCCTCACAGAAAGCATTAAAAAACCTCTCCTGACTCCACTGTCTTGTGTGCTGGGGTTGTCAGAGTGCCGAAAATCTTTTCGGCACTCTGACTGTGTGATAAAGGTGATCGCCTTTAGGTGTTCGCCGTTATCACATAGACCCATTTTACATAGAAGTGAGGTAAGGCTAATAGGTCGATAGTTAGCCCAGTCTGATTTGACACCCTTTTTATGAATAGGAATAACATTTGCAGTCTTCCATTCTTTTGGAACAAAACCCTTTAAGAGACATGATTCAAATAATAGTTTTAAGGGAACCACTAAGCAGTCAGTCAGTAAGTATAAAAAATGTCCTCTAATATTACTTGGTCCCATACATGTTTTACCTTTTTGTAATAGTAATTTGTCAGCAATTTCTATAACCTCAAAGGCAATAGGGTCTGCACTACTATGTGGTGGACAAGGCATGGGGGGAGTAATATCTGTATAAATCTTACAGAATTCTTCATTATAAATGTTGGCCATATTCTTAAGATACTGAATAACTATATTATTTACTTGAATAGGTCCTACCTTGCATTTTGGTTTTGTAACGAATTGATGTAAGAGAAAAAATATTTACTATTGGATTTGTTTGCATTCTTTGCTAGAGGTTAAGTTCCAATTTTGTTTGTTTTTTTAATGGCAGTTTTACAGTGTTTTTGAGTCATGAGATAAGCTGTCCAATTTTAGGTGGTTTTTGATTTTAGATATTTTGCATGTTTGCGGTCCCCATCACCAACATACTAAACCTCTCACTCTGCTCCAGCTATTTCCCTAGCCCCTAGAAAACCTCCACGATCAAACCATTGTTCAAGTCAGGGTCAAGGAATGAAATAGGGATTGCCGACCTATCTCCCTCCTTTCTCCCCTCTCCAAAATAATTGAAAATGTTGTTCATACCCAGCTCACCGCCTTTCTTGATCGCCATAACATGCTCTCTGTTGATCAGCATGGTTTCAAATCCGGACATAGCACTGAAACCGCCCTGGTCAGGTTTACCAGTGACATTGGTTTACTTGGTTAGAAGGGACAAAAGAAGGATGAGGCCCATCAAGAATGTCCCCCCACACTATGTGGGACTTTAGAACTGATGTAAGTTCTCCCTGATCCAAATATCGAGTCTATTTTTGAAGGAGTTTAGGCTACAGGTATCCACCAACTCCTGTGGTAGGATATTCCATAGCCTTGGGGCTCTTATGGAGAAGAAGTTTCCCCTTTTGTAGGTTTTAAACGGTAGAACATTAAGCTGCTTGTTATGTAGTCTAGGGACTATCCATCTGGTTGAATATGTGAGTCCACAATGGTTCATAAGAATGGGTGATTGGAGTAATGTATATGTCATGAGTAAGTCACTTCTTGTTCTTCTGGTTTGTAGTGAGTGGAGACCAGTAAGCTTTAGTTTTGTTGGGTAGTCTAAGTGTGCAAGTCTTGGTATAATTCTAGTGATTCTTCTCTGAACTTGTTCCAAATGGTATATGTCACCCTTGAGGTAGGGATTCCAAAAAGTGGACCCATAATCCTCAAGGCAAGTGATAAGGGCCAGTACACAGGCTCTGTCTTCGTGGACCTGACCAAAGCATTCGTCCTGGTCAACCATGGCCTTCTCCTGGACATGCTCAATGGCTTGCACATACCTGAAAATGTTGTCAAATGGGTTGGAATCTACCTCTCCAACAGATCGCAGAAAACTAATATCAACGGTCATTTTTCTGCTGAATTTCCGATTAAATGTGGGGTACCCCAGGGCTCCATCCTGGGCCTGCTCATGTTCTCGCTCTTCATCAATAACCTCCCTTCCATCTGTCAAACCACCCAACTAGTCCTTCACGCTGATGACACAGCCCTCTACTGCAGAGACATTAATCTGGACACAATGTTCAGTAGTTTGCAGACTGACTTCAGCAAGCTACACACTTGGTACTCTGCTAAAGCATGCATGGTTCTCAACTCTAAAAAGACCAAGTTTATGATCTTCTCTGGCCCTAGAAAAGCGCCAGTCACAGGCCAATCCCTCTCAGACAATCTTGGTAACATCATAGAACAAGTCTATGAATTCAAATACCTTGGACTGTACTTAGACCCTCACCTGACCTACAATATCCATATTACCAACCTCCTCAAGAAAATTCATATGAGGCTAGGTCTCTTATATGGAATCAGAAAGTTCCTTAGCCCTATCTCCAGCTATGCCTCACCAGCTCCCTTCTCCTGCCCCTCCTTGATTATGGCTCTATTGCTTATTCCACCCCAACACATCCCCCCCTTTTCTCCAAACTCAGGACTACATACATTAATATCGCATGCTTTGTGTCTGACCTCCCCCAGATGACCCATCACTGTACCCTCTATGCCTCCCTTAACTGACTCACCCCTAACGGCAGGTTCCAACATAAAATGCTCCGTTTCCTACACAGAGTTCACTGTAACCTGCTGCCAATCAGCAATAACTCCCTTTTCCCTCATCAGTTCCCAAGCGTAGTACAAGAGGGTCTGCCTGTCATATCTTTTTTTTTTTTTGTAAATATAGTTTTTATTGGTTCATTTTTCCATATTACGGGGGGGGGTATGGCAGTCACAATTTCATCAGTTATACAGCAATTCAGTCAATCTGGGCTACAATTTGAGCAGATCAGGCTAGCACATTGTTTACAAGGTTCAGTCTTACATGGGAAAAGCAAAAAGGAATAAATCACTCTAGTAGTTCCACTTCATTGACCAAAGGGGGGGGAAGGGGAGTCCCCAGCCTCCAACAGCATCAGGGCATAACAAACAGCAACTAACCCCCGTCCCATCTCATCAAGCAGTCCAGTTTCCTAAGGAACAAAATTCGGGTCTATTTACATAATGTATAATAGCCATTTATTCCATTTCAATGAGCAGAGTTCAGTGCAGTCATTTAGATGGGAGGATATCTTCTCTGTACTGTAAATATGATTCACCAGCTCCCTCCACTTCGAGATCATGGGGACTTTGGCTGTAAGCCAACATCCAGTCAGGGCCTTCTTTGCCGCCATGAGGGATATTCCTAGGAGGTATCAGTATGGGGGTTTCTGGATCCCCAGGGAAAAATGTGTAATAGCAAAAGGTCAGCAGTAAAAAGGATTGATTGCCCAAATAACACTCTCAATTACTTATGTAAAGATACTAAGAAGGGCTGGACTCTGGGGCAGAACCAGAATACATGTGAATAGTATGCCAGTGGGTCACCACACTGGCGCTAACACTCAGCTGTGCTAGTTGTCTGGAAATGGGATGTGATAACTGGTGTGCGAAAGTACCTCAATAGCAACTGCCACATAAAGAGCCGCCAGCCGTGGGAGTAAGTGAGCTTAGAAATCACCTGGCAACTAGTGGCCCATTGCTATGAGGTGATGCTTGTGCCCAGTTCTGCTTTTCACTTCTCAAGTGTCCCCTCTGTGCCCTCTCCCATTGTTTTGGTAAGAGATTGGTAAAAGACAGAGACTGCAAGGAGCATCACTCTGGTGTGAATAAGCTTCTGGATTAAAACTATTAAGGGAGGGAGGCTTTCTGGGTTATGAGTTTCAGAGGGGAGAAAATAGTAAAAATGTCTCAATTGTAAATATCTAAAAAAATCTGACTGTCTCAATCCAAAAGTCTGTTGTAGCTCCTGGAAAGATTTAAAGTCAGGGCCATTTAAGAGTTGTGAAAAATATGTAAGGTGGAGGTGTCTCCAGGAGCGAAAGGTATGAAGAAATAGGCTGTTGGTAAACTAGGATCTGCAGCCTATGCATTAGGTAGGGAAATGGGCAGACTAGGTGGGCCAAGCGGTCCTTATCTGCCATAAAATTCTATGTTTCTATGTTATATTCAAGTTTTAATTTGGTATGAGAGCCAAGGACCTATGATCATTTGGTTCAAGGGGGCAGGAAACTGATATAAGGTAGTTTCGACTAGGTCATCATGTGGGAGGAGTCCCTCCTCTAAACCTCCAAATAGCCAGAGTAGCCCTCACATACCACTGGGTGAGGAAGGATAGATGAAAGGCCCAATTATACAGTTTCAGATTAGGGAGTTCAAGTCCCCCCCTTGGACTTGGGGAGGGCGAGGATAGAGAATCTAACTCTTGGGCACTTTCCAGCCCAAATAAACCCCAGGATGGCTTTGTTCCATGTTTGAAAGACCATAGTAGGTAAATGTAGGGGGGTATTCTGAAAGAGACAGACGGCCCAAGGAGGATTACCATCCAAATTACCTCAATTCTCTGAAGAAGGTTGAGAGGGAGGACACCCCATCTAGGCAGGTCAAGCTGTAGCTGAGAATAAAATGGAGCATAATTATTTTGCATGGCTTTATTAGCCCCATGAGACAGATAAATGCCCAGGTATCTTAGTCTCTCCCAAGTTCCAATGAAATGGGAAGATTTGTCAGAAGGAGGGAGGGGTGGTAAAATGGAAAGTAAGGGCATCCGTTTTGGAAGTGTTAAGCCTGTATCCAGAGCATGAACCAAAGGCTCTCCAAAATTTCAAAAACCACTGGGACCAACTGTAGGGGGCTAGAAAGGAAAAGTAGGACATCATCCGCATACAAAGCTATGCGGTGTTCCCTCCCCATCATTTGTATCCCTTGAATCTGGGGGGAGCGCCAGATCACATGGGCCAACGGCTCAATAAAGATAGCAAATAGTCCAGCGGACAAGGGACAGCCCTGTCGGGTGCCCCTAAACAGGGGGAAATAGGCATAATGGTGTCCAGAAACCTTGACACAGGCCTGAGGGGATTAGTATAGGGCTTTTATTATGGAGATGAGGGGCAGAGAAAAACCCATCTTAGACATTGTGGCGAAGAGAAAGGGCCATGAGACCCAATCAAATGCCTTCTCAGCATCTAGGCTGAGAAGAACTGATTGGTCATTATGTGTCTGCATTCTCTAAACAACAAGGTGGAGCGCCCTTCGTGTGCTATCCGTTGTGGATCTGGAGCTCACGATGCCAGTTTGGTCGCGGTTAATTAATGTGGGCAAAACAGCATCTAGCTGCCTAGCCTGGATGGACTTGAGGTACTTGTAATCTGAATTCAAGACTGAAATTGGTCTGTAGGAACTGCATATGAGGGGATCTTTATCTAGCTTAGGAATAAGGGAGACCATAGCGTAAGACCAACTGGGAGGGGGGTCGGATTTACCCTGTAGGGTGTCGTTGAAGACCTGCAGGAGAAGAGGGATAATTGTCTAATGAGTATGTTTATAAAACTCCGTCCCATAGCCATCTGGGCCAGGAAATTTCATAGTTTTGGATTTAGAGATGGCCGTGTATAATTCCATCTGAGTTATAGGAAAAATTAAACTGGTTCATTGGTCTTGATTAAGCTGGGGTAATTCTAATGGGGATAAGAAGGCATCAATAGCAGAGGGGTCCGAGAGATGATCAAGGGTATATAAGGCCTTATAGCAGTCATAGAAAATCTGGGTAATGCATCCCAATTTCGTATGGAGGGTACTTGAGTTGGGGTCTGTGATAGCTGCGATAGTGGAGAGCCTGCGCTGCTTACGCAGTCAATACGCTAGGAGACGGAAAGCTCGAGGCCCTATCTTGCCATATCACTGTCTTAGGAAGGACATTGCTATCGCCATCTGCTGGGAACAGAGAATATCTAAGTCCCTTCTGACCTGTTAAAGCTGGGTAGTAACAGAGAGGTCCCCCTGCTGGTGAGCGGCTTGGAGGAAATACAGAGTCTGCTCAAGGAGTGTCGGTCTCTCCAGGGGTGCAGAGTATTGAATAAGGTGGCCCCGAAGGACCACCTTGAGAGTGTCCCATCTAATGGAGGGGGGGTATCTCAGGGTCAGAATTATCCCCCAGAATCTCTTTAATTTTATCCGTTAGAAATTCTTGGAAGGAATCACTCCTGAAGTGGGCTGGATTAAATCTCCAGATAGTACTGCATTTTTCTAGGCATAGTTCCTATGTGGTGCTCATGGGGGCATGGTCAGAATGGGCACTATCCCCCACAGCAACATCCCTAAGGGACCACAAACATTTCTTCTGGGTATAACAGTGATCAACCCTAGTATATGTGCAGTGGACGGCTGAATAATACATATATTTTCTGTCTCTGGGATGGAGGGCCCACCATATGTCCAGCCAGCCCACCTTCTGAATAAACCTTTTATAAAATTTATGTGGGGCCAGTTGTTTACCCCGGTCATGTTTGTAGAGACAAGATAGGGACTAGGGGCAATATTAAAATCGCCAGCTAATATTAAGATCCCCTTGGTCAATTCTAAGACTTTGTTCAGAAGAAAATGATCAGTCGGGGTATTTGATCCCAGTAGGAGGTAAATATTGGCCAGAGTCATCTCCATGTCTTACAGGTAACCCTGGACAACAATCAGGTGGTCCTCCGCGTCTCACCACTCATGGGTTGCCCAAAATGGGGTATAGCTTGGTAGCAGTATGGTGACCCCCAACAAAAGCAGAGGAGAAGACCTGTGTAAAACCATTTCTGGCTAGTTTCTTATGTTCATTTACAGACATATGGGTTTCTTGAATGTAAACCATCTCAGCCTGGCTATTCTTCAATGTGGACAACATTCTTGTTTGTTTAAAAGGACTGCCTAGTCCATTTACATTTAAAGAGTATACTCTAAGTGGTTTACCAGCCACTTAAGACATTAATAGGACGACGGTAGTTCTGGAAAATAACAGCGCTAGACCCTGGGTCTGGTCCTAGCCAGTAAAGTGGGCCCTGTGGCAAAATGTTGTGACTGTCTACTGAAAAGCGAGAGCAAAAATGCCCCTTGAACTTCAAATCAACCAACTAGGGAATCAAGGATAACTGGGAGTACAAGCCTAAGCAGGTCTTCGCCAACTGAGTGGGATCTGCTAAACTATTAGTGGCTTCCATGGGAGTTGGCAGCTGAGGGCAACCAACTCCCAGTAAGTGCCTATCTTGGCAAGGCCCATCCGAAGGGCACTAGATGTAAACCTCTGTGGGAAGAGAAAAAAAAGGGGGGGGGCGTAGTCATGCCATAACTCCTCAAGGGCCAAAGTCCAGATCTAGGGAATACAGTGCTTGAAACAACCATTAGGGACTAAGAAGCAGGTTCTGGGTGACTGTTTGAGAATGCTGATTGGTATGGAGGAAGTAGGTAAAGTACAGTTACATAGGAACTTACCGCAACAGTAGATCTTCGAGAGAGGCTCTTGCAGTAGGTAATTACATATAGGACTGAGTCCCAAGCAGTCTGGAATAAGAAGAAGCACACGGGAGGAGGAAAGCTACTTAAGTAGATCCTCTAGTTGTGAAGGCCTTAAGAGAGGAGGCCTTGCAGAACAGCGAGCCTGAAGCCTGCTCTATGGCGAGAGCCAATATCCCAACTGTAATGTTTTGTAAATGTATGGACAGAAGTCCAAGTGGCGGCAGCACAAATGTCTGCCGCTGACACATTCTTGAAGCATGCCGCTGAGGCAGCAACCCCTCTGGTGGAGTGACCTCTTATTTGACCCGGAAGGGTCTTGTTGTACTTGTCATAACAGAAGGTGATGCAATGAGCCAACCATTTAGACAGGCTTTGCTTGAAAACAGCATTGCCTTCTCTTTTGGAGGCAAAAGAGACAAGAAGTTGATCAGTCTTTCCGAGATCCTTCGTTCTGTTAGTGTAGTATCTCAGAATCTGGTGAATGTCCATAGTGTGAAGTAGATACTCCCCCTGATTGGAGTACTGCGTAAAGAAGGCGGGTAATTCTATGGACTGGTTCAATGTAGATTCCACTACCACTTTGGAGAGAAACTTAGGATTGGTACGCAGAGCCACACGTTCCTTGTGAAAAATCAAATACGGGATTTTACACATCAGGGCCTGGAGCTCAGAAATCCTCCGAGCAGAGGTAATGGCCACTAGGAAGAGCGTCTTCCACGAAAGGAACTTCATGTTTGCTGAGGCCGCTGGTTCAAAAGGAGGCAAAATAAGTTTCTCAAGAATGAAGTTCAAATCCCAAGGAAGGGCGGAAACTCGGATGGGGGTCTCAGAAGAAGAACCCCTCTAAGGAAAGTCTTAGAGGCTTCCAGTTGAGCAAAAGTCCTAGCTGCGAAGGGAACGTGGTAGGCCGAAATGGCCGCCATGTGTACGTTCAGAAACGAGTGACTAAGACCCAGGTCAAAGAGATGGTGCAGATACTCCAGCAGTCGCCCAACTGAGCAGCAGAAAGGCTCGAAGCCTTTTGAAGCGGCCCAGATTGAGAACCGTTTCCAATTCATGGCATAAGTAGACCTAGTGGAGGGTTTTCTAGCCTCCACCAAGATCTCAGCCACCTGGGGAGAAACCCCAAAGTGGGCTTGAGCTATGTCTGCAGGAGCCACGTATGCAGTTGAAGGGACTTGAGACCTGGATGGACCAGGGTCCCCTGATCCTAGGTCAATAAAATTTGTGACAGCGGAAGAGGAAGAGGAGGTTTCTCTGAGTATTGTTGCAGAAGAGAGAACCAAGCTTGCCTGGGCCAGAAAGGAGCGATCAGAATCATTCGTGCCCCTTCTGAGCCAAGTTTCTGCAAGACACGCGGGATCAGAGGAATCGGGGGGGAAAGGCATAGACGAATCTGTCCCTCCAATCTAGAGACACAGCATCTCTCCAGAAAATGCCTTGCTCTTGAACGAGAGAGCAGAAGTCGGGAAGTTTGACGTCTAGAGGTGAAGCTAACAGGTCCACTTGAGGTGCTCCACAACGTAGGAAGATATCATCTAGGACCCACTGATCCAGTTCCCACTCATGAGCTTGAGCAGACGAGCGACTTAGTTTGTCTGCTAAGGAGTTCTCGACCCCCGGAACATGAATTGCCATGAGGTGAAGGTCGTGTTGTGCTGCCCAGTCCCAGACTCTCATCGCTTCCCTGCAAAGAGGGTAGGACCGAGTGTTGCCCTGTTTGATGATGTACCATACCACACACATATTGTCCGTCTGGACAGCTAGGTGGCTGTAAGAAGATGCAGGTGGAGAGTCTGGACAGCGTAGAGCACATTGATGTGCAGGGATTGTTCGAGCTTGGACCAAGAGCCCTGGGTCCGATGTGGACCGAGATGGGCTCCCCAACCTTCACCCGAGGTGTCTGTGGTCAGAGTCTGGGAGGGAGAAGGAAGGAAGAATGGAACTCCCCGAAGAAGGTTCTCTCGAACCATCCACCACTGCAAGTCTCGAATCATGGGAGAGGAAACTAGGACCAATTGGTCCAAGTCGTCTACCAACTGATCTCATTGAGATCGAAGCGTCCACTGAGAGACCCTCACGTGGAGCCGGGCGCGAAGGACTGTCGGGATAGCAGCCACCATAAGCCCGAGGAGGTGAAGAACTGACCTTGCACTGACCCACCTGCGGCCGGACAATAGGCTTATCTGAGTCTGGAGTGCAGCTGCCCTGTCCGGTGGCAGTAAGACCCTGCCTAGGGTCGTGTCCAGTATCGCCCCAATAAACTGGAGCCTCTGGGATGGGATCAAGCGAGACTTGGAATGGCTGATGGTAATACCCAGACAGGTAAAGACCTGCTAGATGAGGGAGAGGCAATCCAGGAGTTCCTCCCTGGACGAGGCCGCCAGGAGCCAATCGTCCAGGTACGGGAAAACCTGTACCCCCCCGGGTACAGAGGTAGGCCGCCACCACCGCAAGGCATTTGGAAAATACTCGAGGGGCCAAGGAGAGGCCAAATGGAAGTGCCTTGAACTGGTAGTGGTCCCCCTGGAAAGCAAAACGGAGATATTTGTGGTGAGACGGGTGGATAGATATGTGCAGGTAAGCGTCCTGCATATCCAGATCGCACAACCACTGGCCCAAGCGGAGGAGGGGCAGAAGGCTCTGCAGTGAGAGCATCCTGAATTTCTTGTACTCCACGAAAATGTTCAGGGAACTGAGATCTAGAAAAGATCTTACATCTCCTGTCTTCTTCGGGACCAGGAAGAAGAGGGAATAGTAACCCGTTCCTTGCAGAGAAAGAGGGACAGGTTCTATCGCCTCTTTCAGCAAAAGTGCTGAAATTTCTTCCTGGACCAGAAGATGATGTTCCCGAGAGTACGACGACCTTGGGGGAGAGTGATGAGGCGGTTTCTGCAGAAACTCTATTGAGTGTCCTTCTACGATTAGCAGGAGCACCCATGAATCTGACTGTTATCCTCTCCCAGCCCGAAAGGTGGTGGGAAAACCTCCCTCCTACCGGTTCCTCCAGGAAGCCTGGAGGTAGTGGGAGAGGGAAAGAGTCAGGTGGTGTGGGGCAGCACCGCAGCTGAAGCTCCCGCTGCTTTTTTGGGCGGGGGTCTTGGTAGCTGTAGGGGCCCGACATTTAGTGGCCCTCTTTCCCTGTGGTCTTGCCTTAGGCCGAGTCTGTCTGCGAAAGGGACGGCACTGTGATTGATGGGGATGATACATACAGTCCACAGACTTTAGTGCCGTCCCCTTCTCCTGCAGGTCAGTGACGATGTCCTTGACATCACCCCCGAACAGCACCGAACCCCGGAAGGGCGCTTCCTGGATGGCAGACTGCACTTCTGGGACCAACCCTGACACTCGAAGTCAAGCGTGATGCCACAGACCTATGGCGAAAGGTGAGCTCCTACCAGCAGTGTCCACTGCATCGTAGGTCACATGAAGAATGTGCCGACTGGCCGAACGTGCAGAGCGGACAAGGTCAGCCACTTCCTGCTTGATCTGAGAGTCTGGAAGGGAGTCCAATTTAGATTCCACCTCTCTAAGAATTGCCTTCTGGTAATCCCCCATGTGGCCAACGTAGTTCAGGGCCCTCATACCCGGAGTAGAAGAAGCAAATATCTTCTTGCCATACTGGTCCAGAAGGCGGGATTCCTTGTCAGGTGGAGGTGAGCTAAGATGTTTGGGTTGAGCTGACCGGCCATGAGCGGCACTGATCACAACTGAGTCAGCTCGAGGGTGGGAGTCCAAAAAGTCAACACCCTCGGGAGCCTTGTATAGCCTGTTCGACTTCCCAGGAAGTGGGGTTAAGGCAGATGGTTGTTTTCATATGGTGGTAATAAGGTCGGCATGAGGCTCGATCCAGGGTGGCACCAAAGTGGGAGCTGTCACAGGCAGATCCAGATGCTCAGCGAGTTTTTTACGCTGGGGGTCTGGCTCCAAGGATTGCCACTTATGTACTTCCTGGATCTTCCGTAGTAACTCCATGAAGGAAGGATCCTCCGGAGGAGACTTCGGAGGAGTCCTTGACCGGGGCTTGGACGGAGAGCGTGGCTCATTGTCTTGCTCGGAACAATCGTCGGAAGGGTCTGAGGAAGAAGAAGATGAAGAAGAGGTTGACTCCCTCTCCCGACGAGGGGGAGGAACGGAACCCTTGGGAATCCCTCGGGGAAGCGTGTCCTGCCCCTCTCTGGACCCCGAGGGTTTAGCCCTGGTGTCCAGAGGTGGGGAGAGAGTGTGTCGTCATGGATGTAAGGGAACCGGCACCGGCACTATCATCGGAAGGTGACTCTCCACCTCTCTGGTGAGCTGAGCCTTGGCCTCAGCCCACCAGGAGGCCAGAGTCTCCTGCAAGTCCACCAGTGGCTGAGGGGGTGGTGGAGGAGAAGGAGGAGGGGGATACGGGTATGGACTATACCGGAAAGGCGCATATCCGAAACCCAATGGCAGGAAGCCCGGCGTCGGGTATTGAGGAGCTGGGTACTGCAGCGTCGGATATGTCGGCACCGGGTACTGAGGCGCCAGATACTGTGGTCCCGGGTATGGCGGCATCGGATACGACGGAGTCGGGTACCCCGGAGCCGGAGGAGCTGCTGGAGCAGACGCCCGCTGGAGGCCCCATGGGCGGTTCTGCAGCGAAGGCCTGGAGGCGGAGGCCCGCGCCGGGGCAACATCGGGGTGGATGTCATCAGGCGCCGGCATACCGGCCGGAGCCAGTGTCCGGGGAACAGACGTCAGACCGGGCGGACCAGAAGGTGGACGGTCTGACAGAGGTGGAACAGGAACCTCATCGTCGCCCGGGGATGGGGGGGGGGGAGTCCCCGGGGTCGGGCTGAGGAGACTCAGGGTTCCCGGAGGGCAACAAAGGCTGTGGGGAGCCAGGAACGATGGACGTGGGGGGGTCCGGTGTTGGCTCATCTGCTGTGCGGACGTCAGGTGAACCGACGTGCGGCTTAGAAGTGGGATCCGGGCGGGCGCCGAAGGACCCGGCGTCCAGCAATGGACCGCCCGCGGAGGCAGGCCGCAATGGAGGCGGCCTGGTCAGGCAGAATGGTGGCGTCTTGCCGCCCGAGGTTGGACGACTACTCACCTACTTCTCTGTGAGGGCGCCGAGGAGCCGACGTCCGGCTTATCGGAGTCACTGCACTAGTAGGTTGCAGAACCACTTACTTGACTAGAAGCGAGGTCGCCACAAGCCCGGAGGCACCAAGGGCCCAAGTGCGAGCATTATGGGCGGACCGCCACCACCTTTAGAAGCCTCTACAGGCCGTCGGGAGTGGTCCCAATGAGGGGACGTTACCTGTTTAACGGGTCGACTCCTCGAGGAGATGCGGGACAGGAGCCCTTGTCCCGTGCCGCTCTTTATCCTTTTCTTGCAATGGCCTTCAGGGAAGTCGGCGCCTGCCCAAGCTTTTTCAGTTCTTTCTCCATGGAGCTCATTTTCTTTTTCAAAATGTGGGCTTCCAAGGACTGCTGCCGCCTTCTCTGGGTGGCCGCATTAAAGCTGAGGAAAGTGCTGGCACTTCTCCACCAGATGGTCGGGGCCTAGGCAAAAAAGGCACAGGGAATGACCATCCTTGTGCCGGAGTTGGGCGTCACACGAGTCGCACTTGTTTTTGTGCTCAGAAGGTGTACGGGACGACATACACCGACGGATACCTGACGAAGGATAAGAAAAAAATCGAAAATACTTGGTTAAAATATCAACAAAGGAGCCTGACGAGCAGGGAACTTTTCTGCAAGGTGCTGGCATAAGCTAATGGCGGGCGGGAGGGACCGCCCCTTTATACCGATGTCTCCTGATGTCGGTCACCTGAGATAGGGGCGGTCCCTTGCCAGAAACTGCTAGCTAGAAATTCTTCCAGGTCCCAAGGCTCACAATGTCAGTCCTATATGTAATTACTCTTTACTGCAGGAGCCCTCTCAAAGTAAGATCTCATCGCTTCACCTTCAAAGAACCCCCAGAGGGGGAGTAGGGTGAAAGGGAGACCATGGTGTGTCCCCCCAACATACTGCAATGGCGGGCCATTGGCGGAGAGGAGGGACACAGCAGGCCTTTCCTTGCAGACAACGATAGAAAAGAATGTATCTCCTCAGGGGTCTGGGTGGATTAAATCATAGTCAGCATTATCCACTTGGTGCAGCAGTAAAAATTGGAATTAAGGGAAGGTGTCACTGACCTGTCTCAGACCCCCCTACTCAAGGCCACGGGGGGGCAGATGATGAGCTGGTCCTCCCCCTCCCTACCGCAGTCACCCCATCTCTGATCCCCCCACCCCCAGGTGCCCCGCACCACCCTGTAGGGCACTCACTGTCTTGGAGGGAGAGATCAAACCGGCTCTCCTGCAAAAGGCAACAAAAGAGTTAGCCAAAGAGTTTGTGAGTCTCTTTCAGCGGACAGCTTAAGGTGGGTTCTCTCTCGGTGGATCTTCGGCCACTTGTTTCTTCAGGTCAGCCACAATCTGCTGTATTGCTGTCGCACCCTCCTTGTGGCGCTGCTCTCTCTGTGGGACTGTGCTCCAAACCATTTGTGCCAGTAAAGCTGCCAGGGATGTAATAGCTTGTGTCTGTCTCAGCACGATTTCCATACCACGTCAGGTTAGGTCCTGGGCCGCCTCCTTAGCCGTCTCGTAAGTCCTAGCCCCCTTCAGCGAACTGCACCGTGAGCTTCGAGGGGTAGGGAGTTCTAAACTTTATCTTGGCCTCCTTAAGTGTCTTCAGAATGGAAACGTAGGCCCTGCGATGGTAGAAGGGTAATCATTATCCACATATATATGGTGCACTTGATAGGATCGGTCCCCTTGCTGCCAGGATGTGTGCAGGATCATTTCTTTGTCCTGGAGTCGAAGGAACTGAATAAGCATTGGACACGGGCGGTTTGATTTTTGTGGGCCCAGCGTGGGTTGAGCTCAGTCAGTTTCTAGTGTGCAATCTTCTGGCAAGTCCAATTTTGATTTGAAAAAATTCCGGAGGAATAGAATCGGATTCTTGCCCTCACACCCCTCCAAGTAGTCCAAGACCCTGAGGTTGTTTCTGTGGCTTCTGGCTACGGCATCTTAAGCCTGCTCCTGGAACTTGTGGTAAGTCTGGTGGAGCTGGACTATGGTGCGCTCAGTGCGGTCCACGCGGGCATCCGTTTCTGTAGATCGCTTTTCTAGGGAATTGAGCCTTTTTTCTATTTTCCCTGACATCTGTTCGAAGTGTAGCAAATGTGGAGCGGGTCTCCCTCCTGAAGTCCTGGAGCTCTTGCAGCACGATATGCATTTACCTGAATATATTAGGGGCATTTGTTAAGTCGGCCTTTGGGGGATCGCTTCCGCCCGAGATCTGCGAGCTATCGCTATCTGAGTGTAATCCATCTGAATCTGGGGGGGGGGGTCTGAGTGACCTTTTTGCTGCTCTGGTTTTCATCGGGGCATCTTGTTGGTAAGCTGAGGCAGTTTTGTCACTGATTTGAGCGATCTTGTGGTTGTAAATCGTTAATTTTCTGCCCTTGAGAAGCTGGAGCTATCAGATCAAGCTGCTTCCATGGCATGACGTCACCGGAAGTCCCGCCTGTCATATCTTTGATGCCCCTTTTTACCGCACCAAGCATGCACAGCATTCCATCATGTACAAGGGCCCTATGTTTTACAATAAACTGGCCCCTGAACCTCAGGCCTGTAGTTCAATTGGCTCATTCACCTCCTCCTCCTGTCCAGAGGGTGTAGACAGAATGAGAAGGGACCTGCAGAAACCTGAAGAATGGTCAGGGGTTTGGCAGTTGAAATTCAATGCAAAGAAGTGCAAGATAATGCATATGGGGCACAAAAACCCTGGCACAATATATCAGTTGGGGGGTGAGGATATAGCATGCACCAAACAGGAAAGGAATCTTGGGGTCATCATCTCTGATGACCTCAAGGTAGGCAGTGTGACAAGGCAGCAGGTAAAGCAAATAGGATGCTGGGATGTATAGGCAGGGGCATCACCAGCAGGAAAAGGAGGTCATAATTCCGCTATACAAGACACTAGTGAGGCCCCACCTGGAGTACAGTGTACAGTTCTGGAGACCATACCTACTTAAGGACATAGACAGGGTAGAGAAGGTTCAGAGGACGGCAACAAAGATGGTGCATGGATTGCATCACAGGTCCTATGAAGACAGGTTGAAGGAACTGAACATGTACTCTCTGGAGGAGAGGAGGGAGAGAGGGGATATGATAGAGACACACAAGTATCTCACAGGGAGGAACAGGGTGCAGGAATACACTATTTTTAAGCGAAAAAGATGTACCAGGACTAGAGGGTATGGGATGAAGTTGGAAGAAGGACGATTCAGAGGAAACATGAGGAAGAATTTCTTCACAGAACAGGTGGTGGACAAGTGGAACAGACCCTGCCAGAGGAAGTGGTGGGGGCTGAAACAATCATGGGATTTAAGAATGCATGGGATAGACATAAAGGAATTTTGGAGGTCAGGGGTAAGGGGCAACAGACTTCTAGGAAAACAAACTGAACTTACAAGCTCAAATGGGCAGACTGGGTGGGCCATAGGCCCTTATCTGCTGACACTGTCTATGTATCTATGTATCCTCCGTCAAGGACCACCTCCTCCACTTCACCACCTGTGCCTGCCCCGGTAGGCAATCCCCGATTGCCCACCAACTCTTAAGTTACCTTAGAGTTTATATGTATCTGTATTTTGGCTCTATCGTTGTGTGCTCTGTATTTGTTTTTCCTTTTTCTAATCTACGTGATCCAGTCATATACACTGTTCCTATTGTAAATACCTTAAAATTTTGCAAATATGGTGCAGGATTCACAAAGAGAGCCAAAATTTCCGTAGCTGTAAAAAAAATGGCTTATAGCACTGCGGAAATCTAGTTGTACCATATTCACAAAGAAAAGTTCTGCACTTGCAAAAATCTGTAAAACAGGCAAGTTACGGAAGTCCACAGGTGCTGAAATCTCCCTAACATTCTTTCCTTAGATGATCGTCTGGCACAGTTTCACAGCTCTCACAACACAGGTCCCTGGCACAGTCTCTGAGCAGTATGTGCCCAGGACAGGGCCCATAGTGATTTTGCAGGATGAACCCCGGTGCAGGATTGTTGGCCTGGCTAAGCCTCTCGCCTGGTCTCACTAGCAACAGGTCTGAATACTGCAGTGTCTCTCCCAGACCGCCATGAGCTCTTCAAGAGCCAAGAAACGTCTTCCTCCAATTCAGTATCCCATTGGAGAGGCAGGGCTGCCCATCAGTCCTTCTGCCCTGTCTTGCCCTCTAATTGGCACTCTTAGCCCACCAATCCATGTATGACAGTCCCTGACCGAATCATCCTCCATGACTGTATTACCTTTGATTAATTTGCCTGTTTCTGTGAGGTGCCCAAAGCTCCTGGGATTGGGCGCTACATAAATAAAATTACCTTGCCTTCCCACAGTCTTTGGCTGTTTGTTGATTGAGCTTTCTAGTCCTCTTACTGGTTTGTTGGCAAGTTCAAAAGGCAGCAAGATGGCCACGCCCATATCTGAAGGAGCCTTGTGCTCCAAAGTCTTTCAGTTAATTATTACTTCTGTGCCCAGATTTGTGTGCTGGTCTCCTGTGTTAGTTACAGCCCTATTGGGGCTGTTACCTGGTCTGTCTGTTTTGGTAGTGGGGTAATGCGCCCATGAGGTGCGGTGTGCTGGGGTTGGCAGGAGAGAGAGAAAGTGCACTTGGAAGGAGCCCTTTGCAGCATGTTTTTTCTTTCTGTGTGACTAGGTGGTGCAAGGAAGCCTAACTGAGGCCATCACCTGGTGCTGCGGGCAGCCATTTTCCACTTTACTGGGGCTTTTCCCACCTCCCTCTTCTGCTCTTCCATGCAGCTGCAGTGGTGTCCTCGGGCAGGGTCTTTCGGCAGCATGTCGTCACCCACGCCACCAAGAACACCTCTGCTAAGCCACCGCCACGAGTTGCTAGTGCAGCAGCATGCAACAACCCACCCCCCAGGAGGGAAGTATCCAAGGGATGCTCTAAACTCCCTCCCTCCCTGCTGGCCTCTTTTCCTAAAGTCTGAGATTGGGGCACGATCCTGGATAACCAACATGCCAGAGTAATGCCCCATCATTCAGCACCACAGAGCCGGCTACAACCAGACTTTAATGGACCAGGCCACCCAGCTATAACAAGGAAAGGAAAGAGAATTCCGAATACACCTAGCACCTGGAAGTGGATTTTTGTGTGACACCTGACCAGCAGGCTTCAGGGTTTAGGGGAAGGGAAACCAGACCAATGTCACTAACCAGTACCTACAAGAGAGAGCCATGAAGCCAACTCTCTCTCACTGTCTCTCATATATCTTATAGGGGCGGCAGTGTGCTCTTATATTTAGGGTTATGAAGCCACTTCTATGTTAAACTCAAAATGCTGCACGTTAATAACTTTGGACCCATTCAATGGATTTGCGTTAAATTTGGTATGCGTGGTGGGGCATGGTAGATCTCTTGATTTGCCAAATTTCGTTTCGGTCGGACTTACAGTCTTTGCACACGAAAACGCTAAAAAATGCAAAATTATCCATTTTTGGAGGCAGTTTTTGTGATATTGTCCATGGCGCTGCACGTTCATTGTGTGGCGTGCTGATCTGCAACATGGCTTGTTTAAAAGAGCTTCACTGGCTGAACATGCCACTTTCCGTTTGGTGAAAAAATATTGAGGCATTCAAAAGTAGTAGCACTTTTAAATTCCTATTATAAGTCAATGGGAAAATTTATATGGTAATTTTGCGAACAAAGAATGGGGTTTTGGCCATCTGGTCCCTCCTCACGAATAAAGAATTTGCAGGCTCACAATCAAAGATTCTTTGATCCCAAGGGAGGGACTAGATAGCCAGATTTGGAGGGACCAGATAACCCAATTTTAACAACTTTTAAAATTAAATATCTGAGAAACGGTTTGGTCTTTTAACTTGAAATTTGGAGGGTGTTGATGGGATGTCCTGTAGATGTGAATTATGGTGCTTAAGTGTCAGAAAATACATTCATTGTGGCGATATGGCGTGGCACAGTTTACATCTTGCGGACAGCGTTTTGCATTGTGGTAGTGGCTTGAAATTTATAATGTGGCTAGCCTTACTACCATGGACGTACTTTTCAGTCGTTAGGTGTGTAAAATGTAAACAGGTGCAGAATTCTGCCACTCTGACTAATGAAAATCTCAAACTTTAAAATGTTATATCGCGGACACGGTTTGGTCTTTTAAATTGAAATTTGCAGGGTGTTAAGGGGATGTCCTGTAATTGTGAATTATGGCATTTAGGTGTTAGAAAATTAAGTTGCTGCAGAGATATTGCATGATGTACTTTACATTTTGTGTATAGCGTTTTGCATTGTGGTAGGCACTTTTAATGTTAAACCTCACATTTTGCACGTTAACTTTGAAACCATTCAACGGATTTGCACAAAATTTGGAATGCACAGTCTGGTGTGGTAGATCTCTTGATTTACTACATTGCATTTCAGTCGGACATATGTTTTTTGTGCAGCGAAGTGCCAAAAAATGCACTTTTTGCCATTTTTGGTCCGTGGTGCAGCGCAGACACCGTGTGGGCTATTGATCCAAAGATTGGGACGTAAAAAGAGCTTGGGCCAAGGAACATGCCGCTTTTTGGTTGCTGAAAAAATATTAATCTGTTCAAAAGTTATTACAATTTGAAATTTCCATTATATCCTATGGGAAAATGTATATGTATTTTTGGAATGTTAATGAGATAGACCAGATGGCCCGAATTGGGATGACCATATCTCAATAACAGTTTGGACTTTTTTCTTGAAATTTGTATGGGGTTGCAGGGATGTCACAGAGATGTGAACTATGCTGTTTAGGTGTTGGGGAAATAATTTATTGTAGAGATATTCAATGACATAATTGACATTTTCCCCATAGGATTACATTGCAGTCTGTGTCACGATTTTTGGTGCCGTTATCTTGGAAACAAAGCGAGATGCACACTTTTTGCTACAGGTGGCATAGATCACCTTTAGGTGATCTAGCCACTGGAAAAAGATTTGACATTGTAGAGTAAGCCCACAGTGGAATTTTATTTGTACGTTGCATGGTTCATGAAATATCATGAAAGTACTGACACAAGGGTTGAAAGAGTGCCTGTCCAGTGCTTTTTGGTGCCGAAAGCTTGGAAACGATGGGAGATATGGGTATGGACTTTCGATGTTGCATGAAGTACTCATTGTCATGATTACAATGATGTTAGAATTTTTATTCTAGCTCTTACGGTTCCCAAGATATGCGTAAATTACTGTTACAAGGGTTTGGTGCCCTATAGTGCTGCTGCTTGGCTCTGTAGCTTTGCATAAGTGGGAGCATGGGCCCAGATGCTTATTGTTATGCAAAAATTGGCAACTTGGTGGGAGCTTGGCTCCGCACTCCCACCAATATATGTTTTTTTACTACTTATATTACATTTTTTCAAAAAGTAAGAAAATTCTATGCAAAAAACTGTGTTAATGTTTCATTGAGGGTTAAAGCAAAAACAGTCAGGAAATGAGACATTAGGGTTGAACCCCTAACCTCCCCTCACACACACCACCCCAATCCTCCACAGTCCGACAGATGGCTTGGTGTGTCATTGGGGTAGTGAGGCCTAAATCTCCCCCCATTCTCCTTTACTGTAGCATGTCAGCATGCTCGGTCATGGAATATATTATAGGGGCATGGTCACGCCCCTATATTTACGGTTATGAAGCCTCTTCTATGTTAAACTCAAAATTTTGCATGTTAATAACTTTGGACCCTTTCAATGGATTTGCATAAAATTTGGTACGCATGGTGGGGCATGGTAGATCTCTTGATTTGCCAAATTTAATTTTGGTTGGACTTACAGTTTTTGCACACCAAAATGCTGAAAATGCACTTTTTGCCAGTTATGTGGGCAGCTTTTTTGATTTTGTCCGTGGTGCTGTGCGGCCATCAAGCGGCATGGTGTTCTGCAACTTTGTTCAGCTAAAAGAGCTTGGGTCAAGGAACATACCACTTTTTGTTTGGTGAAAAAATATTAATCCATTCAAAAGTTATTAAAGTTTTAATTTCCCATTATAAGTCAATGGGGAAATTTATATGGTTATTCTGCGAAAGAAGAGTGGGGTTTTGGCCATCTAGTCCCACCTCATGATCAAAGAATTTGCAGGCTTGCAATCAAAAAATCTTAAATCACGAGAAATTCTTTGATCGCGATGGCCGCCATCTTGTTTTTAATTTGCGGTCGGAAAAATTAAAATATCTCTGCCCGGGGGGACTTCTGAGGCGAAACTATGGTGGGTTTTGCTCAGGGGTCTTGCCTCCATTGAGCCATGCGTGTGTTTTCTTTCAAAATGGTAAAAAAAAAAATAGTTTTTAACTTTTTTATTCTTTGATTGTGGCTCGCTAACGATCTTTAATAGCGAGCCTGCAAATTCTTTGATCGCGAGAGTCTTTGATCATGAGGGCATGACTAGATGGCCACTTGAAAAAATAAATTTTTCAGCTCAGGGGTGGCTTATTAAGCCAAATGATGGTCGGTTTTGCTCTGGAGGCTACGTTCTATCGAGGCATGGCTGTGGGTTCATGTATTTCTGCCTAAAAATTGACTTTTTACATTTTTTATTGTTTGATCGCGGCCTGCAAATTCTTTGATTGCAAGCCTGCAAAATCTTTGATACTGAGATTCTTTGACCGCGATCTTTGATTGCGAGGGTGTGACCAGATGGCCATTTGAAAAGATAAATTTTCTCAGATCAGGGTTGGCTTATTAAGCCAAATGAGGGTGAGCTTTGCTCAGGGGGCTTCGTTCTATTGAGGCATGGCTGTGGTTTCATGCATTTCTGCCTAAAAATCGACTTGTAACATTTTTTTTATTGTTTGAGCATGACCCTGCAAATTCTTTAATCACAAGCCTGCAACTTCTTTGATCTCGAGATTCTTTGACCACGATCTTTGATCACGAGGGCAGGACTAGATGGTCACATGAAAAATAAAATTTTCTCAGCACAGGGGTCACTTCTAAAGGCAAACTAAGGTGGGAGCTGCTATGGGGCCTTTGTTCTGTCGAGTCAAGACTGTGGTTTCATGTATTTTTCTCTAAAAATTGTTTTAACATTTTTTATTCTTTGATCGTGAGCCTGCAAATTCTTTGATCGTAAGATTCTTTGATCAAGAGGGAGGGACTAGATGGCCAGATTGGGAGGGACCAGATAGCACAGTTTTAACAAATTTTCAAATTAAATATCTCGGAAACAGTTTGGTCTTTTAACTTGAAATTTGGAGGGTGCTGATGGCATGTCCTGTGGGTGTGAATTATAGTACTTAGGTGTCAGACGATACATTTTTTGCGGAAATATTGTGTGACGCAGTTTATGTTTTGTGGACAGCATTTTCCATGGTGGTTGTGGCTTTAAATTACTAGGGTAGCTAGCCTTGCTGCCATAGAAATACTTTTCAGTCATTAGGTGTGTAAAATGTTAATAGGTGTGGAATTCTGCCAGTGTGATGAATGAAAACCTGAAACTTTCACATTTTATATCTTGGAGACAGTTTGGTCTTTTACATTGAAATTTGGAGCTTGTTGAGGGGAAGTGCTGTCCATGTGAATTATGGTGTTTAGGTGTTGGAAAATTCATTTGCTGCACCCATACTGCGTGATGCACTTTATGTTTTGCATATAGCGTTTTGCATTGTAGTACTGGCTTCACATTTATAGGGTGCCTAGCGTTACTGCCATGGAGGTAATTTGTAGTGGTTACATGTCTGACATGTAAACAGGTGTTGAATTATGCCACTCTGATGACTGACACTTTGCTTTCTTTCAAGGTGGTGGGCCCCACACTCCCAACCATATGCACTGCCAGCAATACATATAATATTCAGTACTTGAACTCTTATCTTAAGCAGGGATTTGCAAGTTTGTGGGAGCATGGGGCCCAAAGGGCTGCACTCCCACTAACTTGTGCAACTTTCTACTTTTCTATTCTTTCTCAAAAAGTAAGGAAATTCTATGCAAAAAACTTCATTAATGCATCATTTAGGGTTAAAACACAAAAAGTCAGGAAATGAGACCTTTAGGGTTGCCCCATCCCCCCCCCGTGGACCTGCCCATCACCCCAAGATTGACAGCTGACGGGGTGTGTCATAGAGGTTGTGAGGCCTAAATGTCACCCCATGCTTCTTTACTGTGGCTTGTGAATATGATTACAGATGGAATGGGGTGATATTTAGGCCTCACAACCCCAATGACACACCCAGTCAGCTGTCAATCTTGGGATGATAGGCGGGTCCACGAGGGGGATGGGGCAACCCTAAAGGTCTCATTTCCTGACTTTTTGTGTTTTAACCCTAAATGATGCATTAACAAAGTTTTTTTGCACAGAATATATAATATATATACATATATAGGATATGACATGACCTGACTGAAAATATCATATTTATCTTCACGAGAGGCCAGTGACATGATGATGTCTCATGAGTGGCGAAGCCATGAGTGAGATATCTTGATGTCATTGGCCTCGAGTAAAGTTAAATATGATATCTTCAGTCAGGCCATGTCATATCCTGTTTATACAACCTATGTTTTGTCCCCCAACACAACCGACGACATGCTCCTCTCAGTGCAATGGGCGACATAAAGGTGATGGCCCTAGCAATACAACCCCCCTTACAGAACCGCTGTGAAAAGAACAGATGTAATTTGTTGTTGAAAAAATATCTGTGTATCCTAGTTTTTATGTTTTTTTTTTTTTAAAGAGTTATCTGGTTTATTATGCCATGCCCCCAACAGAGTTCTCCATGCCCCCAAACATAACAGATTCTATACTATTTTGAAATATCTGGTTGATCCTGTCAATTTAAAATTATTGAAAATATCTGGTTGATCCTGCTATTATTTTGTAAAAAAAAAATTGTATTTTAAATGCTTATCTGGTTGATCCTGCCACTCTGAGCACGTTCACCGTCCCTGTAAATGTAGCGTGGCTGAGCGCTACTCACAGTGATGCTTGTTATATTGAAAGTCATTTTGTAGGAGTTATCCTGGGTTCAGAAAGTCAGAAAAGGATGAGCTTTATGCAGAGCTTAGTGTGATTTGTTGAAAAGCTGCCTACTGCATACAGAGTGCAGTAACTGAATTGCATTGCTTAGAACAGCAGAGGCGAGCGTCTGCTGCTTAGCAACAGAGGCTCATGCTTTCTTTTACTGTTCAAAAGCTGCCGAATCAGTCGCTGCAGTCTGTGTGCAGTCAGTGTTTTTTTTCAACAAATTACACTAAGCTGTGTATAAAGCACAGAGTTTTCTGACATTTTGAACCCAGGATAACTCGTACAAATGACTCTCAATATAACAAGCATCAGTGTGAATAGCGCTCGGCAAATACAGGTTACTCACCTGTAACAGGAGTTCTAGGAATGGTATATGTTGTTCATCCACACTCATTGGCAGTATCCTTGCCGCTTTAAATCTTGCCGGAAGGTCTTCAAGCTTGCTCCTCCCACCCACCGGGTGGTATAACTCAGCTCCGCCCATGACGCCAGATCTGGCCCGCTGGAAGCTCAGGTTGTGCCGGCGTTGGGAGGTTTGGTCAGGTGGATGAACAACATATACCATTCCTAGAACTCCTGTTACAGGTGAGTAACCTGTATTTCTAGGGACATGGATATGTTGTTCATCCACACTCATTGGCAGACTCCTAGCAGTTCTCCGGGAGGAGGGAGGCAAGACGCACACCCCATATACTTACTTGGGAAAGAGAGACTGAGAACGAGGCCCCAAAACCAGCATCCGCGTGACTCAAGGTCGATGTGGTAGTGGGTAATGAAGGTGTTTGCTGACTTCAGGTAGCAGCCCTGCAGATTTCCTGGATAGGGACGTCCCTGAAGCAGCCACCGTTGCAGCAGTATGGCGGGTAGAATGAGCTCTTATCCTCTGGGAGGCTCCATGCCCGCTAACTCATAGCAGGAGATCTATGCGGAGGTTACCCACCTGCTTATCGTCCGCTGGCTGCAGGTCTGCCAGATCGGACTTCAGCGTGAGGTGACAAACAGCTGGCGAACCTCTCCCAATTTCAAGCCGTCGCTCCTTATAATAAGCGGCGCCCTTCTAGGATCCAGAGTATGGAGCCTATATTGACCTCCGGTGTGATTGGGGTAGAACACCGGCAGAGTCAACACTTAGTTAAGGTGAAACTCCGACACCACCTTGGAAGGAATTTCGGGTGGGGCAGGACAACCTTGTCCCTGTGGAAGACCAGGTAGGGAGACTCAATGAAAGCGCCTGGAGCTCTCCATCCTTCTGGCTGACGGATAGCCACCAAGAAGGCGGTCTTCCACGACAGGTGAGAGAGAGCACACCTGTGCATAGGTTCGAATAGCTTGCCCATGAGCTTTGCCAGTACCAGCAGTAGATCCCACGGAGGTGGGGTTCCCACGACTGAGGAAATGTGATCAAGGCCTTTAAAAGCGCCAGACCACCTTCTCCTGCCCTTACTGACTGCTTCCGGCCCGCCCGTAAGCAGAGATGGCTGCCAGGTGCACCCTTAGGGTCGTCGACCTAAGCCCTTGACTAGAAAGGGACCATAAATAGTCCAAGATGCTTGCCAAGGAACAGGAGGAAGGGTCCAAGCCCTGTTCCTGACACCAAATGGAAAACCTTTTCCATTTGAAGGCATAGCATTTTCTGGTCGACTCTTACGGGACGCCTCAACTACATTGAGGACCTCGTCGGAAAGACCCAAAGCCTGGAACTCTAGCCGCCAGGAACCAGGCCGTCAGGTGCAGGGATTGAAGGTCCGGATGGAACACCTTCCCTGATTGACTGAGAGCAGGTCCGGCGAGCTGGAAGCTCCTGCGAGTCCTGGAGCTGAGACTGAGGAGATCTGGGTACCAGAACTGGCGAGGCCAGTCTGGGGCTATCAGAATCACCTGCGCCTTGTCCCTCCTCGCCTTGAGAAGCACCTTGTGGATCAAGGGAAATGGGGGAAAGGCGTAAAAGAGGCCCGGGGTCCATTGCCTCGAGAAGGCATCCCCCTGCAGCGAGCCCTGCTGAGGGGGGCGGGCATAGAACAGACTCAGCTTCGCGTTCTCCATGGAGGCAAACAGGTCCACCTGAGGTGTGCCCCAAGGGAGAACAGATGCTGTACTACCTCCGGCAGGAGAGACCACTCGTGGGATGCAGCCCCTATCCGGCTCAGGGCATCGGTCAGGGTGTTGGAGGCTCCTGCCACGTGAATGGCTAGGAGATCCGCCTCAGGCCGCGCGCACGAGTGACCAAATGCGGAGAGCTTCCTTGCATAGAAGCATGGGCGCGCCCGCCCTGGCGGTTTTAGATAGTACATGGTCGTGGTATTGTCCGTCTGACTCGACCACTTGACCCCGGAGGAACGGAGCAAAGGCGGTGAGCTGGCGGACCGCTCGGAGCTCAACAGGTTGATGTGGCATCGGGACTCGCGGACCAGAGGCCGCGAGGCCCAGTGTTCCCCCAGATGGGCACCCCAACCCATCAGAGAGGCATCGGTCCGACAGAGAGACCGTCGGCTCGGGCGGACGAACGGGATGCCTCCTGCAAATGATCTGAACGGTCCACCACTGGAGAGCATTCCACATCCTGTGTCACCGGACATACGCTTTGGTCCAAGGGATCGCAGCGCAGACCACTGGCTGGCCAGTCCCCACTGAAGGGACGCATGTTCCAGCGGGCCCACGGACCACGCTGGTACAGGCCGCCATGAGACCCAGGAGGCGCAGGAAGTCCCGGCAGGGCGCAATTGCCCAACCAGAAATGATCGGGCAAGGAGGAAAGAACTCGGCCCTGTCCGCCGGAGCCGCGCCTGGCTCGAAGAGAGCCGAGCTGCGCCCGATGAATAAAATCACCTGCTTCGCTCGAGTTCCGACTTGCCTTGATAAGGAGGCCCAGTTGAGAGCAGACCTGGAGGCCAGATCTCTGGACCACTCCGCCTCCTTCCTGGAGGAGCTGCTATCAGCCAGTCGTCCAGGTAAGGGTACACCCGGACCCTCGCGGCGCCAGAGAATGCCGTCACCACTGCCATGCATTTGGTGAAGACCCTGGGAGCTGGAGACAAGCCAAGGGCATGGCTTGAACTCGAAGAGAGATCCTTCTGCTCGAAGCGGCGAATTTGGTGAGACGGACGGATAGGGACGTGAAAAACGCTGGGCCCTGCAAGTCTAGAGAGCAGAACCACACGCCGCGCTCCAAGGATGGTATTATCTGAGCCAGAGTGACCATCCTGAAGGTTCGAGACCTTAGGAACTTGTTTGAGTCGTAGGTCGGTGAATGGGCGCCAGCCCCGTCCGCTTGAACCAGGAAGTACCTGGACACAAACCCTGGGTCTGAAGGAGGGTCCACCACCTCTCTTACCACCTCCTTCTGGAGGAGGAGAGTGATGTCGGCTCGGCAGCCGCCAGTGAGGCTGGGGATCCGAAGCCCCGAGGCGACGGCTCTGAAGGGTGGTGCCTGCTCGAATTCCAGAGGCAGGCCTCTTCCACCACCTCCAAGACCCACCTGTCCGTGGTAACAGCGGACCAGGCGGAACGGAAGTGCGGAGCCGCCCTCACGGGGGACCAGGGAGGGCGGCGGGGATGGGGCGGCACCCCTCAGCCCGGCCACTGGCAGGCTTGGAGGAGGGACGGCCGAGGGACCTCCTGGGCCCTTCTCCTGCCTCCTGTTAGAGGAAGCCGGTGGCTTGGTTTGGGATGCCAGGCGAGCCTGCTGGCCCTGGCGTTGCTGGGCGGGGCGGCGCAGGCACAGAAGGACGAAAGGGCTTAGGCTGTGGTTTCTGCCTTTGTCCTTCTGGGCTGAAGAGACCCGAGTCCAAGGTGGCATTGGACTTCTCGATCCTCTGCAGGTGACCTTCCACCCCAGGGTCAAGAGAGTCAGTCCCCAAAGGGAACATCCGCCAACTTGTGCTGGGTATCCGAGGTAAAGGTGGATATCCTCAGCCAAGCCCGCCGGCCATAGCCACCGCGTGCCGCCACCGATCTAGCACATGAGTCCCTACATCCAGCAGTCTGGAGCTGCTGTTTGGCCACTGCTCTGCCCTGGTCCCGCACCTGCTTAACCGTAGTCTGCAGATCGGGCGGAAGATGAGGGATGACCTCATCCAGGGAGCCCAACAGGGCATGAGAAAAATGTGCCATGAGGGCCGGCCAACTGGCCTAGACGAGGCCGAGGGGCCAGGCGTAGACTTTTGCCCGACATGGTCCAATTTCTTGGACTCCTTGTCAGGAGGTTTGTCCACATCCCTGGCTGTCGGCGGGCGCTACGAAAACGCTGTCGGTAACCAACCCCTCAGCAGAGGGGTGTTCCGAAAAAACGGACAAGGAACCTGTAGGGACCGCATACTTCCTGGCCATCCTGGCCGAAGGCGCAGGGCAGGAAGCAGGGCGCTGCCAAAGTTCCAGTGCCGGACCCACTATGGCCTCGGCCACCGGAAAGGCCTCCGTCGGAGAATCCCCTCGGTCCAGAATCTCCTTGAGGGGATACCTGGCCCGTTTGGAAACGGGTTCGAGCTCCATCCCGGTAGACTCCGAGATGAGCCGAAGCAGTCCTAGGAAGGACGACGGGCTATCGTCCATTGACTGACCTCCTGAAGACTCCAAGTCCAGTCGCTTGGAGAAGAAGGAGGAATGTCTCGGACTCGGAAGAGTCCTCGAAGAGCTGCCTCTGGCCTGAGCCACCCTTCACCTGCCGAGGTCGGTCGGGAGTGAGGGTAACTGACAGCCGATGGGTAAACCCTTAGCCGACCGAGAACTTGGTCGGAGCCCCAATTGGTGGCTGTGAGGCGGAGGTTCCACCGAATCGGTGGAGCAGCTGGTTTTGGCCGAACAACCGGCCTGGGTATGAGCTCCTCGGACAAGTCGAGGGTTGTGTCGGCCTGCCCGGTGACAGCACTTAATGGCCGGGAAGGCGCCGAGTCGGCTTATTCCCGGCCAGGAGGAGCTGTTGCAACATAAGGTCCTCGCATGGCCGACGTAATCTACGCCAAGCCTCCCTCATCCGAGGAGGAGGACGAGGACGAGCGGCACGCCGCTACCACACGTGCCGAGACCGAGACCGCTTATGACGGTGGAACGGTGGACCGCCAAGAGGTCCGAGACCGAGATCGAGAGTCCCGAATTTCCGGGTCGGTGCGGAGGTGTCGGCCGGAACCGCACTCCTTCGCTCGGAAGGTCCATCCGAGGCTCCGGAACCGGAGGCACAGGCGAGCCACGGATCTCTCTCCTCCGGGAACCGGGAGAGGGAATCTCGGCTGCTAAAGGCGACAGCTCGTTCAATGGGTCGAGAAAAATCTCGACTTCATCAGTGGAGTCGGTCAACTGACCTGGCGAGGACACCGTGAGGCCAGTGGCCGAGCGGCCCGATGGAAGCGAAGCCCGGCAGTCGGCGGCCGAGGAGAGAGGACCTTCCGCTCCAAGAGCGCGCCGACGGAGGACTTACCTTGTCCTCTTTTGGACCGAGAAAAGGTCCAGCAGACGCAGGCCCTTCTCCTTTAGTGGAGAGGGACAGACAAAGCTCTTAAAGGAAGCCGTAGGAAGAACCAGAGAGAGCGGGATAAATGCCGCGGCCGAGGAAGATACGCCCGCGCCGCTTCCTCGAGGGCGCACCATCCGCTCGAGCTGATCCGCCGAGCCTGGCCGCCGCGATACCGCCAACTGGCCTCCTTGGACTTCACCGGCGGGAAACGCTTCGGACGGCCCAGCTGTGCAATCGGGCAGCACGGTTCTCGAGGACGATAGCCGAGAAAGATGAGCACAGGTCTCAAGCCATGCGGTCGTGTCAAGGCCTAAGCAGTAGACACACGGGAGTGTGGATCCGCCGAGACATCTTCTGCCCGCAGTGGGCATCTCCGAAATCCGGGAGTCGATTTGTCCATCGCAGCCGCGAGGGATCGAAGACTGAAGTCTTTTTGCAAAATATTATTTTTAAATCCGCAAACGGAGAAATAGGAACCAGTCGCAAACGCAGAGTGTTAAGGAGGGAACCTGAGCTTCCAAGCGGTAAGGAAGATCTGACGTCATGGGGCGGAGCCGAGAGTTATACCACCCGGGTGGGTGGGAGGAGCAAGCTTGAAGACCTTCCGGCAAGATTTAAAGCGGCAAGGATACTGCCAATGAGTGTGGATGAACAACATATCCATGTCCCTAGAACATTACGTTTAGAGGGACAGTGAAAGTGCTCAGAGTGGCAGGATCCACCAGATAAGCTTTTAAAATATTATTTTTTTCTAGCATAATGGCAGGATTAAGGAGATAAATTCTGTTTCACGAAAATATGGAGAGTTAAGATTAAAAAAGTTGTTTTGTTTCTTTTTATGCAGAGCATGTGTTATTGTAAATGTAATGTAGACAGCGATGAGTTACAAGAAAGTGAAAGTTCCACAGCACAGTAGTTTCGTATGACGATAGGAACGGGAGATATATGACGATAGAACATGAAGATATATATGATATCTTCACTGGCAGGCTTAGATATCACTTTTTATACATGGCTTTATCCTAAAACATAGATTGTATAAATATTATATACACACACACACACACACACACACACACACACACACATATATATATATATATACATACATACACACACACACACACACACACACACACACACACACACATACATACATACACACACATACACACACACACATATACTGTATTTATAGAACCAGATGCAACCACAGAAATGCACCCTGGAGCCATACTGAACCATCCAGAATGTGAGGCACAAGTTCCAATGCGCAAGTGCAGAACAGTAATGTAAGTAGCTTAAGTACCTGGGGGCGTACCCACGAATATGCTGCACAATGGCATATTCAACCGAAATCCACCATGCAAATGAAGAGCAAGTCACAAATTGCATCACACAGAACTGAGCATATAAAAGGAGGCTCAAACACACACACAGCAGATGCACATGCCACAGCAACACAGCCATGGATGCAGGTCCATTTCTCATGGAGCAGGTAATGAGGAGGGAGGAACAGCAACGTGGCCGAGGAAGGGCCCGTCGGCAGTATGCCCAAAATAGACGGTACCGTGCCCGCCTCACCTTTGAGGACTACGGTGATGTAGAGATTGTGGGACGGTACCGCTTGAACAGAACAATTCTGAGGCAGCTCTGCGAGCTGTGCCATGACGACATGCAGGCACCCACCAGAAGGAGTCACGCCATGAGGGTGGAGACCCAAGATGACAGTAGCACTGTGCCTGCTCACCACGGGCACGTTCCAGAAACCAGTGGGGGCAACCACTGGCATCACCCAGTTGGCCACATCCCGCCTCCTCACAGAATTCCTCAACACCCTGCTGCCACATGCTTTGGAGTACACAAGATTCCCAAGCACACAGGCAGAGCGTACAGCAAACATACAGGACTTCCACAGGGTGGAACACATGCCTGGCGTGACTGGTGCCACTGACTGCACCCACGTGGCCATATGCACACCACCTGGCCCAGAGGGGGCTACGTACAGGAATAGAAAGAGCTACCCCTCAGTCAACTGCCAGGTGGTGTGTAATGCCACTGGGTGCATCATCAATGTGTGCTCCACACACCCTGGGACTGCACGATGCATTCATCTCGCACAGCTCCATCCTGTGCCAGAGGTTTGAGCTTGGGGAGATCCCCATGGGTCACCTGATAGGTGAGCATGGCATGGGACAGGCTGACAGAGCAGCCGGGAATGGGTGGAGAAGACGAAAGCACACATGGTGGGGGAGGAATGGGTGGCCGTAGGCAGCAGTGGGGAAGGGCACGGGAGCAAGCAAGGCTATGTGCTAACCAGTATTTTATACCCCCACAGGTGACAGTGCCTACCCCCTATGCCTCTGGCTGCTCACCCCCATCTGGCACCCATCCAACACTGCAGAGGAACGGTTCAACGAGGCACACATCACAACATGGAACATCATTGAGCATATCTTTGGCATGTTCAAGATGTGATTGCATTGCCTAGACAGGTCTGGTGGTGCCCTACAGTACAGCCCTGCAAAAACCTGTGGCCTATTTCTGGCATGCTGCACAACATGGCCATTGACCACGGGATAGCTGTCCAGGTGAATGAGGGCAACAGCAGCGATGATGATGGGGATGACGAGCCGGATGGGGGTGCGCAGCCACTACTGCAGAGGAGGGACCCCAGACTGGCCGCATATGCCAGGAGGCAGCGCAACCCAATTGTACAGAAGCACTTTGAGAACTGAAGGCGAGTACAACACATAACAGCTGTGCATGCATGGCACACAAATGGATAGGGTAGCACGGCCACAGCGGGACGCACGGAAGGACACAGGCACACTCACAGCATGCACAGGAAACACACACAGGCACATGGCCACAACACAGTGCACAGACATGAGTGCATGCAAGCACACACAAGAGCTGCGCTGGACAAAGAGCAAGCCCACCCTGCCCTGCACACACCACAAGGACGTGCCATACATCCGGGCACAGTGGATGGTGTCCGCACAGTCAGGAGCGGTGGCACCACACACACCGGTGCAGCTGACCATGGCATGGATCAGCATGACTGCACAGGCACACAGGCAGGGCTGGCACAGTGCTGCCCTCATCATGCCCATGACACATGGCCCAGCAGAACTGCATGCACACATGGAGAATGTGCCTCACACCACATAAACGCGAGAGAAATTCACAAGGGCGCATCCGGCAATATGTGCACTACACAACAGCAGCAGTCAGCAGGATGGGACAGCACACCCAGCAGGCCTACCAAGTGGAGCCACGGCCACGTGGGTGGCCACACCCAGGCTGTATGGTAGCCATGGGCTGTTCAACAGGCACAGGAGGCATTGCCAATGCACTTGCAGGGGTAGATGCCGGAGAATGCGACCGGGTTCTCGCAGGTGTGAAGAGACCAGTGAAAAGAGTGCTGCCGGGTGCATCAGGGATGGACACATCAGAACACGGCATCAGCCATGATGGGGTCACCTGTTGTCGTGACCATGGTGTCAGTGTGGCACTACGGGGAGGTCTGTGCACCCTGCATGGCCCAGTGGATGCCAGTGATGCAAATCCAGTGGTGATGGCATCAGCAATGTGGTCCAGCAAAGCGGTCGTGGCCTCCTGGCTCTGCTGGATGTCATCAGTTCGGCACGTCCAATGGCCTGTCTCTCAGCCAGGTGAAGCACCTCGGCCCACAATGCACGCATCTCTGCCTCGAATGTAGCCTGGCTGTCCACAGCAGCATGGTGCTCTCATTCAGCCAGTCAGTGCCTTGCGCATCCTGGGGCTGTTGCTGGCCTGCTGGTGGTGTGGCAGCATGCTGTGCAACTTCCCTTGCCTGGGGACGCTGCACAGGGGATCGCACAGGTGGTGGGGAGTGTGCTGATGCCCCATCAGTGGCCACTGTGGTTTGCTGCACGGTGGAAACTGCATCCCGCTGCTGCAGCACAGACACCTGCTGGGCCATCACCAGGGTACTGGCGGCCTCACTAGCACCCCCTACATGGCTGGCAACAGTGGCAGTGCCACACAGCACTATGCGGCCATGGTCCAGTTGTGCCTGTGCAGGTGCCATAATGCCAGTGCCGTCAAATGCCCCTTGCGGACAGTGCTGGTCCCTAGGCAGTGTGCTCAGGCCTGTGCCTTCCAACATCAGTGTCATGTCATCATCATCACTGTCCGTCAATGCACCCTCCTTTGTCCCTGGTACAAGTACCGCTAGGTCATCTGGCATCAGGAGATCTGTAAGTGGGTCATCATCCCCCAGACACAGGAGGTCCAGAAGCCCCACACTTTCACGTTGCTGATGGCCAGTGTGCCGGATGCTGATGGCTGGTCATAGTCATGTCCAGGGTCATCCTGCATCGAACCCCTGAGATGCGATGGTGCTGGAAGACAGGCAATATCAGTGGAGACAGTGGATCCCTTCCCGCAGCGCTGTGGATAGTGTGGATGGGTGGTGCATGTCAACACCATGCCAGCCTGCTGGAGGGTCTGCCTGAGCTGCACCACACATCAGTGCAGGCAAGACAGGGGTGTTGCATGGGGCTGCCAGCCAGGCTGTGTTGTGGCATCACATGGTGGGGCTCCCCCCACCAACATGGGCCACAACACCTGTGGAGTGCTGCACAGCTGCCTAGACCTCTGTCGTCCATGCATAGCCACCACAACCATGCACTGCACAGGCATCGCAGTGGGGCAGCCATGCAGCATGGTATACCCTGCACCATGACCCACAGCCACTGTACAGTGTTTCCGCTGCAGTCTCCCTGCACACAGGTGGCCAATGCCATGCTAGATGGTCCCATGTACGGCATGCGCCACCACAGTCCATGGGGGTCATGGTCATGCAGCACTTCTGTAGTCATGCTGGCGTGCACTCACCCCACCCATCAACTACACACTCACACTGCTGTGAAGGGCTGCCACCCGTCTGGAGACCACTACCCAGGACGCCCTCCATGGCAGCCCAGTTGATGGTTGCCACCACCATCTCCTCCCCAGACAACAGTACAAGTGCAGTAGACAGTCCACCACCTGTCCCACTGCGGGATGCCCTGATGGCGGCAACCTTTTCTTTAATTCACCTACGGTCTGTCCCCATCTTCTTTCTGCACTCCTGTGCGCCCCACCTATGTCTGCCATGGGCATTTACATAGGTTGCCACCTCCTCCAACCCGCTGGCATGTTTATGCGGGATGCTAGTGGCCCCACTCAGGAGTCCCTCCCTGTCGATGTAGGCCTCAATCAAGGCCTGCTGTTCATCCCCTGTAAAGTTCGGCCTGCGCTTCCATGCAGGTTCATGCACTTCAGCTCCCTTCGTCTCTGACATGTCACTACCTGTAAACAGCCAGACACTGGCCCCATGAGCAGTGTGGCATCCTAACCTGGAACATGACAGCACAGACAACATGCACAGCATTAGCAGTAAACAACACAGTGTGGTGGTACTCACTAAAGTGGCTGCAGTACCTGTCAGTGATTTGTGCAGTGTGGCAGTGCTTTTACAGCTCCACTCATGCAAATGTGCAAGTGTAATGCTATGCTAATGTGCGCGACTGCGCCTGTCATTGGCTCATGAGGCCATTTGCATATGCTGGCTGAATGTTGTAGATCTGCGCAATCATAATACGCCAGCGCAGTTTGCTGGTGCATCTACTGCACATGCACAACAAGCGGCTGTGCACCCGCCCTGGCAGCACTATATCATGTGGGGCCTATCGCGCACCTGTGCATGATGTGCGATAGTCTCCTACTGCGGATGCGGACATGCACGCATGCAGACATGCTACGCTGTCTGTTTGCAGTGTGCAACCATGCCAGATGTGCCATACCATCTACTGCACATTCTTAGCCTTTGCATGAGTGGCGCATGCATGACATTGTGCGGGGTCACGTAATGCGTGTATGTCGGTCATGGCCCTGACCCCGTACTCCCACCTTAAGGTGCTGCTTTGTGCATGTGCGGTACTGCATGATAGGTGTCAGTTGTGCATGTCTATGGTGCATCTCCATGCTGTGCAGCCGTGGTACGTGACCCCCTATTGCGCATTAGGTGCTGTGCAGTTCCACATGCAGGCTTTGCATGTACATGCGGTCGGGCACAGTATGGCAGATGGCAGTGATGGCTGGGACAGGTCAGCGTGTGCACCGGGTGATTAACTGGACCGATGTGGAGATGGCAAATCTAGTGGCCCTGGTCGTACCTCTGGTGGACCAGTTGTTTGGTGTGGCTGAGCTCCAAGAGCCAAGGTCCCAGGTGTGGGAGCTGGTCTAGAGCAGTGGACTTGGGTGCCACGCACTGGACAGCAATGCCCACACTGATATGAGGACTTCCACAGGAGGGATTCAGACAGGCTCCGATGGTTGCAGGAGAGGGCGTGCTGGGGGTCTGTGCTGCAGCCAGGTAGGTGTCCCATGGCACTGTGCATGCTACCACTGTTCACTTTGCATGCTGTATTGTGCGCTGCCTGTGCAGCTGCACGGGGGGGGGGACAGCGCTGGTGGCTGGTGCGTGTCCTTTGTTGCTGCACTGCATGCCTGTATTGTGCACGTTGACACTGGGCCATACACTATGCCCCACACACAGGCCTGTGCACCTGTCCATGCTGTGCACCATGACTGTGCTGGGTGGGTCTGTGCATGGCATGCCACTTACGTCCATTGTCTCTCTCTCTCTCTTTGTTCCATTCACAGGACTGGCAGATCGCAGGAGGGCCAGGGAGGCTGCAGACAGGGAAGTGCGTCCACAGTGATCTGACTGGCTGCCTGGACATACAGGTGAATGTGTGTGGTATGGTTTGCGGGACATTGCTAGCACTGGGTTGTGCTGTGTGGTACGGCAAGGGGCACTTCCGCCATGCATGGCCACTGCATTGGGCAGTTCCTGGCTCCATTGCCTGTGCCATGTTTCGAAGGGGGGGTGGGCCTTGGCATGTGGCTTCTGTGTGGTGGTGTCCCATAGCCGTTCCTGGTAGGGTGGGGGGGTGTGTACATCCCATGGTGTGTGACTGCTGCAGGGGGACTACTGTACTGCCTGGGGAGCCCTTGCACTGGTACTGTGTGGTCCACTGCACAGGTGTGGGTGCATGTCTGTCACAAGCATCCAAGCAGTCCGCCCATGGGGCGCTGCTGTGTCGGCTGCTGCTGTCCACTGTGCATGTGCCAATTCTGGTTCTGTCCACCTGTGATTGCGTCAGCTGTCCTGTGAACACACACAAATGGGGGATCTTGGGCTACTTCTGGTCTGTGACTTATTGTCTGTTCTGTTTCCCCTCTTGTAGGACAGGCCAGGCCTTGGGCCAGAAGATACGAGCAGGCCTTAAGCGGTGGGCTCCGTCAGCTACAGGGACTGGTGCGGCTGCATATCGCGAGGACAAATGTCCTGATCCACATTTGCCAATGCCATCTTGGTGCTACATGGGTGCTCAGTCAGGAAGTGCACCAGCTGAGGGACTTGCAGCGGTGTCTGCGTCAGTGACCCTGTCCCCTCTCCCCACTGTGTCCTGGATGTCCCCTTCCCTCCCGATTGTTTTTCTATTCTGTATGTTCCTGTTTCTTTCCTTCAGAACACATTCCCCTTGTTGGCTACTTTGCACCACCTTAAAATTCCCTTTCTGATATTTATGTTGTATGCCCTGTTGGCACCCTACTGTTATTGGTTTGCCAGTAAAGGTTTATGTCAGTGCACTTCTGTGTTTGCGTCTGCTATGCCTGCACGGTGCTGCACTGTGCTTATGTTGTTCTGTGCTGCTCTTAGGTGTGACCCTTCCATCCCACTGCTGTGCCCTTTGTGTTGTGATTCTGTGTGCACAGGCTACCTTGTGATGTGTACCTCTGTGACACGGGCACTTGGGCTGTGGCTGTACATCTGCCCTGTGTGCGGTCCACTGCCTCATGTCTCTGTTCACCTGTGCTGGCCTGCCCTCCACCAGCAGTGTTGTCATTGCCAGTGCTGATGTGCTGGGCCCTGCTTGTTGGCATGGCTTGTGCGCCCTGTTCCCCAATGCATGTGTGTTTCTTGTACCTCTGACCACTGTACGTGCCCGGTTTCCTCCCACCATGCCTGTGGCTTTGTCCCATGCAATGTCGCCTGTTGGGGTTGTGGTGGTGCGGTGCCTTGGGCCTGCTGGCTTCCTTTCCATCTGGGTGGGTGGCAGTGTGTGTTTGGTGGCCTGCGTTTCTGCTGTGCGACCTACATCCACTGTGGCCCCATGGCTGTGTGCCTGCACTGTGCACCATGGTCACGATCCTGTTGTGGTTTGGGTCTGCCAGGGCTGGCATGGCACTCTGCTCTTGTGCTGCCCTGCCTGTGTACCCCTTTGCCTGTAGTGCTTGCTCAGCATGCTTGTTGCTGCTTACTATCATGCTCCTGTGCAATCATGGTTGCTTCGGCACATCTGGTTGTGCAGTGACGCATCTTTGCTATATTCAGTGTGGTTTGTGCCTGTGCAGGTCTCTGGCACATCTTTTGAATATGGCATCAGTTTCCTATGGCACACTTGCATTGCGCTGTGCATTCCATTACGCATGTTGTGGGTGCACTTTTAAATAACTGGCCCATACTGTGTGAGTGTGTGTGTGTGTGTATATATATATTTATACAACCTACGTTTTAGGATAAAGCCATGTATAAAAAGTGATATCTAAGCCTGCCAGTGAAGATATCATATATATATCTTCATGTTCCTATACGTCATATGATATCTCCACGTTCCTATACGTCATACCGAAACTACTGTGCTATGTGGAACTTTCTCTTTCTTGTAACTCATCGCTGTCTACGTACATTTACAATAACACATGCTCTGCATAAAAAGAAACAAAACAGCCATTTCAATCTTAACTCTCCACATTTTCATGAAACAAAATGTATCTCCTTAATCCTGCCATTATGCTAGAAAAAAATAATATTTTAAAAGCTTATCTGGTTGATCCTGCCACTCTGAGCACTTTCACCGTCCCTTTAAATGTAACGTAGCCGAGCGCTATTCACACTGATGCCTGTTATATTGATAGACATTTTCTGCGAGTTATCCTGAGTTCAAAACGACAGAAAACGCTGTGCTTTATACACAGATTAGTGTAATTTGTTGAAAAAAAAAACAAACAAAAAAACGCTGACTGCACACAGACTGCAGCGACTGATTCGGCAGCTTTTGAACAGTAAAAGAAAGCGCGAGCCTCTGTTGCTTCGCGCTGCCCTCTACTGTTCTAAAGCCACGAATTCAGTTATTGCACTCTGTATGCAGTAGACAGCTTTTTTCAACAAATCACACTAAGCTCTGCATAAAGCACCTTTTCTGACTTTCTGAACCCAGGATAACTCCTACAAAATGACTTTCAATATAACAAGCATCACTGTGAATAGCGCTCGGCCACGCTACATTTACAGGGACGGTGAAAGTGCTCAGAGTGGCAGGATCAACCAGATAAGCATTTAAAATATTATTTTTTTTTTTTTTACAAAATAATAGCAGGATCAACCAGATATTTTCAATAATTTTAAAATGACAGGATCAACCAGATATTTCAAAATAGTATATAATCTGTTGTATAAAATCTGTTATGTTTGGGGGCCTGGAGAACTCTGTTGGGGGCATGGCATAAAAAAAACCCAGAAAACTCTTGAAAAAATAACCATAAAAACTAGGATACACCAGATATTTTTTCAACAACAAATTACATCTGTTCTTTTCACAGCTTTTCTGTAAGGGGGGTTGTATTGCTAGGGCCATCACCTTTATGTCGCCCATTGCACTGAGAGGAGCATGTCTTCGATTGTGCTGGGGGACAAAACATAGGTTGTATAAACAGAATATGACATGGCCTGACTGAAGATATCATATTTATCTTCACAAGAGGCCAGTGACATGATGATATCTCACGAGTGGGCATATCCTATGTGTGTGTGTGTGTGTGTGTATATATATATATATACACACATACATATACACACACACACATATACACACACATATATATATACATACATACATACATACACACACACACACACACACACATATACCAGTATATACATACATACATACATACACACACACACACATTGTATATATACATATACCTATAATATAGAAAAACCTGTGGTTTCAAAGGCCAGCTTATTACTCTAAACTCACCAATACCTGGACAGGTTCTACTAATATTGGCTGCTATGCATGAATGGGGCGGATGTACACGCAAATTGCACTTACCCTGCCTGCGCAGATGTGCACCTATGGACAGGTGCACACATGCCAATGTGCTGGTGCCCACCTGTCCACAGCTCCTCCTTCCTGACGCACAGGACTCCACAGGGTGGCCAAGGGAGGAGTCGCGGTCCTGGAATGAGCATCCCATGGACCCAAAGTGACTCCCTCATGCAGCAAGGCTTGGGTCCAAGGTAGTGCATGCCTCTCACAGGCACCCAGACCAGCGCGGCATGGGCTCTATGGCACTTGCACCCACCAGCCAAGTCCTTGGCATTCAGCACCCTCCTGGTGCATGGAAGGACCCCCGGCGGTGAGACCCTGCCCCCACAAGACAGCTGTGCCCCAACCCATTCAGGCTATGCCCAGACCCCGCACCCCAGTGGTGGGCAGTGCTTCCACCGCCACCCCCCTTGCCCATACCCATTGTTCAGTGCTGGGCACTCGTCCAGTCAGCAGTCCCAATCCAAGCCCCCCCCCCAATACTGCTCAGTGGGCTGTGGCAGCATGGGGGAGTCGGTTCCATGTCCTGCCGCACTTGGGTGGTGGCCAGGGGGGAGCACAGTGGGTTATGGTAGGGTCTACCCTGAATCCTTCCCTGCACCCATGCAGCCAGCACTATGCCCCTTAGTGAACAGCACACAGTGCTGGCATGCCCCTGGCACAAACCCCACCCATCCCCAGCGCATTGCTGTCCATACGGCCTGGGGATTAGGCACACAACTGCTGTGAGCCCCTATGTGAATGCTGCATGGTTCCCACTCGATAGCATTCACACATATGATGCCAACGCACCCGGTTTCCACTGGTGTGTTGTCATTGTGCATAGCGCCCAATGGCTAGAAGGAATGAGGTAAGTTATTCAACTCTATGCAGTCTTAAACTGTATGACTAGGATGTTTGGCTACCGGGTACCCAACTGAAATCTCACAAGTGTAATCTATTGAGGGGTTACATCAGATCAAGATGCTATGCCAAAAAAGGTGGTGTTTGTCAAACTGAAATCAGAACAAATGGTCATCAGACATCAGCTATTTGACCCTTCAAATGGGTCACTGGAGAGGATGCAACAGAAGAACAGGACCAGAAAAGCTGAGGATCCTAATGGTACTGGCTGTCAGACTCCCATGGACCACTGGAACAAAAGCTGCTGTAGATCCAAAGGCACGAAGAAAAGAACTCCTCAAGTCGCTGGTTGTCAGATCCCCAGTGGGTCACACAGACGAACACTGCTGTAGATGCAAGATGCAAAGAACAATAAATTTAAGGCATTGGCTGCTGAGTCCCCAATGGGCCACTGGGACAGAAGCTGCAATAGAAGATGCAGGAAAAGAAGCACTGATATTCACTCATGCTGATTCAGAAGGACGTGGAACTTAGAATAAAAGAAATCCCAACCCCACTATATGGTGGGCATATTTAACTAGCTAACTGGTGCGGCTCCTACACTTCCTAATTTTCCTTTCAGGATGGGCTGAAGGTAGAGGCATAGCCAAGGTGACCTGACTAGCACCTATTCTATCACTACAATTGGCCCAAGGACTAAAGAGTGCACACCCAGACTGGTGCAAAATGCAACAACTGCTGGAATGAAGTATTTTTTACAAGTCTGGTGTGGTTTCTTGGGCATGTACAGGTCAATGCTTTTAACACACTTTTAGGTGCAGCTTACGCATATTCAGAGAAGGTAGTCATGTCGTCCAGCTGGTGCCAATAGGTAGGTAGTCTAACATTAATCAACAAATATAGTATTCAAACAGGGTACCCATGGTTAGACTATCTACAGAAGGTGGTTAACACTGTGGTGATCATCGTGGCAGTTGGCTAATCACAAACTTTACTCATTCAGCTCAAGGCAGCCAGTTTGAATAACGTTAAACATAGAACATATAGACTCATGTGTACACTATGGGAGAGAATGAATTTTAAAAGCTAAAAAGCATCTTAAAGTACAGTTTAGAGCTTGCTTACCAGCTGCTAGCAGAGCAGAACCTTGAATGCCATTTGGTCCCCCGTCCTTGTCTCCCACTTTACAGTCACTCCTTTGTGTGATGTGATCCTTTTGTTTGGCTCGGTCACCGTCTCCAAGCACCTAAAGGTTACTGTTGTTTTACTGTGTTTGTTCAATTAAAAGGAGCAGAATTTCGAATGCCATGTGGTTCACAGATCTCAGCTGTTGGTTTAAAGCAGAACACAGAATACCACGTGGTCCACCGATCTCAGGTCCTGGCTTAGGTTTTTGATGTGATCAGTGTGTTTGTCCAGCTGGATCATCACCACCAAGCACCTAAAGGTGAATGTGTGTTTCACTGTATTTTACTGTATGTGGTGGCAGTGCTTGTAACTAGGTGATGATTCAATGGCAGCCACAGTTGGCAGCTCCGGGAACCAATCTCATTTTATTTATGGAGCTGGTGTCTGTATAAGGTTATGCATGCATCCTCAGTACTTTATGGGAGCTTCTTGTCCTCACCAGCGGTATTGCTGTTGTTATTTCTCACACCATCCTACAGCACATACGAGTCAAATCGTTCTGTTTAACCTTTTTAAAAATGGCCGCCGCAGGCTGAGTGAGAGTAATGTCACTAGCAGTATTTACAAGGAGTAGTTTAGTTATTATAGCTTGCCGTGTGAAAACTAATTTGTACAAATCAGTCAGACATCCTGCTAGGGCGAACTTTAATGCGATAATGTCATATTCTACAGTATCTAGCGACAGTGTGGATAATAGATTATGCCCTCCCTTCCACAGACATTAACAAGCTTTTTGTTAAACAGGATGGTGGCCATCTTCTTACATAAGCTATGCAAATCTGGGACTCTCCAAGCCTCTCACAACCTATACCATGGCTCTAGTTGTTTGGCTGTCTTTGCCAGATCAAATCACACTAGTGGTTTGCATACACTATGTACTAGTGTTCCCCCCCCCCCCATCCTCTGGGCATCTCTCTCTCAGGGGCCTATGTGCTAGGCATCTGTTTGCTTCTCCCCTCCCTTTAGCTTGGGGCTCTGGGATCAGCTGAGCACTTGCGTAATATCTCACTAGCCCCTCAGCTTGGGCTGTGGCGGCTATGCTAAGGACCAAGCTTCATTTCCCCCTTGCCCTGCTCCTGGCTGTAGCTCTGGACTAAGTGCAAGTCAGTGCCCCTTGGAGGGACCACGCGGACCTGAATACTGGTCCGGCTGAGCTGCTTGAGTGGTACTGGTGCAGCTCTCCTGTAGATACCCCCGGGAAATGGTTACAGGGTGGCTCTGAGGAGCAGGAAGGTGAGAGGGAATATGCATCTTTTGGAGGACCCACATTGGAAATGAATACTGATCTGACTGTTCCCTTTGAAGGAGCCCAAGTTAGCCCCCCTAGAGCTCTGCCTGATAGTGGTGAAGTGTTGGAGTCGTTCACCCCACTAGATGAGGAACATGAGGAGGGTGAAAAGGAAGAGGAACTCGCCACTCACCCAGGGGCCAGTATTCAGAAGACCCCATGCAGGACAGGGAGAATGACAAGGCCCGTCCTTAAATTGATGTATGATGCCCCTGGGGTTTCTTCAGATTTACCTTTGTAGTACATAAGGGAGTGTACATTACTCCTAGGTCCCTACAGAAGGTGGTTATGTGCCCTGCTGACACAAAACCTCCTAGGTCAGAGACACAGGTGATCAGAAGAAGAGGGAGATGAACAGGATACCTAGCAGGGTTAAGGAAAAGAAGTGTACCCTGTGAGCTTTGGTATTCTATGTCTGATGGATCAATCTGATGGGCGCCACTGTCGAAGTGGCAAAAAGGCTCAACAGGGGAAAAGAGTTTGCTAAGATGTATGTAATGTTCTGCGTTCGAATGTTCTTATGTTTATTACATGCTAAATAGGTACCAGGTGTATAGACAGAAATGTTTTTAATGTTTAATATTTGATGCTTACTTTAGGTATTTTCCCTTATGCTTGTCGTGAAAGCCAAGCATTTCAAGGGGTGGGGAGGGTAACCCCCCCCAGGGGCTTACCTGAAATTGCCCCATTTGTCCCTGGATTTGCTGGCGATCTTTGTTTTCCCCACGTCTGTTCCCCTAGCCAGCAGGTTGTTTTCTGCCCCTCGGGGCGTAATCCACTGACTGTGAGCTGCTTTCGGCCATCACTCGCATGAGCACCTAGGAGCGCTTTGATGTTGCTGACCGCGTTGTGGTTGTAAAACCGGGAGTTTGTTTGTGGTCCTGATGCCCCTCCTGGTGTTCTTGGGGACTGGAGACCTGAAGAGGGTCAGGTAGAAGCCCGTGGGTGCAGCATAAGGGGAGTTATGCAACGGGGCCACTCGGGGGCTTATAAATATTAATGAGCAGCCCCATGAATAATAATGAGTGCTGCCTACCACCTGGGGGATGGAGTTGCAGCAGCAGTGATAGCAAAACAGTTGGGCCAGTGTGTTGAAAGAGGGCTTGTTTAACAGAGGAAAGTTGTGGCTAAGATCCAGTGGGGCACTGATGTGGATCAGGGGAAGTGTTGGGCTGCAACAGATTGGGATACGGGAGATACTGCATACAACTGTATGGACTCCATGAAACTGTATGGGAGCAGACATGTTTGTGACTTTTAACCCCAGTATTGCAGCCAATCAGAGATCTAGGCACCCAAACCAGAAACAGAGGGACTCCTGGGAAAAGGAGGGGACTAATTCTGGTGCCTAGATCATGCCCTAATAAGCGAGAAGGAAATACTGATCACTATGGACAGTGATTATTGAAAAGCTTCAACAGCCAATCAGAATGCATGATTTTTGACTGAACCAGTGTAGCTTTTCTGGGACTAGGTCAGTCTGTTCCCAGGCTCTATATGAGTCAGGACTGTGCTGTGAAAGTGGACTTTGAGCATTAGGAGCTTACCCAGGCCCTCATCTCAGGATTGCTGTGGCCACTGGATCGAGAGAAGCAAGAGACTGAACTATGATTCTGATTCCCCAGGTGCTGTTGCAGGACTGAACTGAGAAGGGGAAAAGAGAGAAATAGACTGAAGCATGATCCTGCTTTCTCCAGGTAATGAGAAGTTGCTGCTGTTGGGAGAAAACTAAATGTTGCAGAAACCCTGCTCTGAGACGCTAAATGGGATGAGAGGACTGACTGAGCAGATTATCCGAGTGCTACAATTGCTGCTGAGAAGCCGTCTGCTTAAGTGGGACTGTTATTACAATTTCTGAAGAGGCAGAGCATCTCTGGTCATCGGGGTGCTAGCCAGGAACTGTGTGTGTCCTGAGTGAACTGGTTAAAGTGGCTGAGAGATGCGGTTTTGCTGCCGCCGAAAAAAAGAGTGTGGACACTGTTAAACTGGAAAGTGTGGACTGGTGTGCAGGGGGTTGCTGTTGCCGAAGTATTCTCCCCGCTAAATTGCACTTGCCCTAATTGCGATAGAGGCTAGCACCCACTCAAATTGTCACTGGACTTTATTGTAGCGACTGCCTGAAAACCTTCCTTTCTGAAAACTCAGCGCAGGGACTGCAGGAGGACCCAGAAACAAACAAGTCGTCCTGCACAAACAAAGGTGCTAATAATCCCAAAAAGCTGAAAATAAACACTCCATTCGTGATGTTAGATCAACAGCTTTATTGCTGCATGGACATACAGGTACTGGAATTACCCAACTGCCTCGGCACTTCGCTCCAATGAGCTTCATCAGGAGGCTAACTGTTGGTGTTACAGATGATGATTTATATTGTCATCAATTAGCCAATCAATTAATTAGGTACCTTTACCACCATATATTTGGTATAATAATCATGACTACATAATCATCATCAGTTTTCCACTCAGTATCAGAAACTTTTTCTGAGCAGAGAACTAAACCAGTATTTTTTTTTAAATTTTCTCAAAAGAAAAATTAATGCATAAAATAAAAAAGAACAAAACAAACAAAAATTCAGTACATATTGTGTATATTACAAACAAGGGAGTGAACTGAATACAGGATATCTGGCAAAATTTAGAACAAATTAGGTTTAGTAATCGGAATTCATTGTGTTAAATTGTTTGATGTACATCAATAAATATAAAAATAACATCAGACATTTTGTGGCTACAAATCACATTTAGAGTAATGGAATTTCTTTGATTATCATCCTCTTTTTCTCATGCTGTCTTCAAAATGGACATAACTCTAGCACAAATATATGTAAATGCAGACAAGATTAGCCATGGGATGCGTGAAAAACAGAGACTCTTGGGGGAGCTGCATCTCCCATACTGCAGAACAGAAAATGTATGCGCTCACCATGTCTCTCAGTTGAAATGAGAAATGCAATTTATTAATAATAAAGCACAGAGGTTATAAGGCACAAAAGTAAAACAATGAAACAACAAATCACAAGTTGTATTATACTTTAAAGCTCCAACAGTGAATCCTTATAACTGAATCCTCTCATAGTGACTGCATCAAGTCAGGTTTTCCTACCAATATATTTTCACAAATATGGTTTATAATACATTTCTTGATTTAGACCTATTGTATGCAGTGCTCCTAATGAGAAAATCCAAAAGGTTTCTCTTTGCGGGAACCTATCACCACCCTGTTGGCCCATTTTAACATTTTCTATGCCCATAAATGTAAGGGCTGTTGCATCACTTTTGTGATCATAAAAAAAGTGTGCAGCCACTGGACTGTCCATGCATAGATTTTTTATATCGCGTACATGCTCCTTAATGCGCCGTTTTAACTGCCTTGTTGCCAATCCAACATAAATCTTACCGCATGGACAAATCAAAACATAAATCACAAATGTGGTGATACAGGAAATAAATTGACGGATGTGTACTGTACAACCGTTGATGGGGATGTGAATGAATTACCCTGCAGTGACTGTGGGCATGAGATGCAGTTACCACATTCAAAATTCCCTCTGGGCTTCTGTGGTAACCAGATCATACTTCTGGGATATTGTGGTAATCTGCTGTTCACTAAATGATCTTTCAGATTCTTCCCTTTCCTAAATGTCACTCTAGGTTTATTTCCCACTACTGATAAAAATTGCATATCACTGGACAGTAATGGCCGAAACTTTGTAACAACGCCACCAATCTGACCAGCTAAGTGGTTGTAACTAGTAGAGAGACAAATCATATCATCCCGTTATACCCTTCTCCTAGGCTGAAGTAACATACTTCTATCCAGGGCCTGTGCTCTTATTATTGCACTCTCTATTGTTTTCTCACTGTAACCTTTCTCTAGGAACATGAGTTTCATTTACTGCATGACACTGCAGATGTTACCAGTGCAGCAGGCACAGTTTCTGGCCTTTTTGGCTCAGGCATGTCTATTTGGAATAGAGCAGATATAGCTGCTATTAAAGCCCAAGTTGTTAATTTCCAGCAAGCTACTAAGAATGATATCCTACCCCCATTGTTATACGGTGTAGGTGGTTTTAGTAAGGAATAATATTTTTTACAGTCTACAATATGCAGGAAATTGCCAAAGGGTTCAATGTCGCCAAGAATAAGATTAATGAACTGATTTTCCAAAACAATAAGGAGGCAGACAAGCAATATATCGCCCATGAACTTTTGTGCTCTGTTTATGGTTCTTATGTAATTGCAACTGTAAACAATCTCTTCAGGGACTTGGAAACAGGCCGCATTCCAGATCTTATCCATGATAGAAGAATGGGTAAGTGGTATTGTCCTCATTGTAGATCTCTTGAATGCATTTATATTTGTTTAGCAAACTCTGTTTTTGAAATTTAATCAGCTTTATTCAATTTTTAGAAAAGGAAAACATACACAGAACCATCCTATCTACAGAGCAATGGGAATGTACATTTATCAGGAGAAAATAAACACAAAAGAAACAAAACCTCCCTCACCCCCAAACCTCTGGAGTGTGCCAGATAACCCATTTAGAATCAAGTCTTAGAACGATACAAGTAACTGAATATATTACAAGCATCTGAGTGGGGTAATCAGAGAATGCTCAGAGGAGTTCAGGATATGTAAAAGGTGTGAAATTTGCCCCATTTCTTGTGTTAAATACAGGTAAACCGAGCCGGTGGCATGAGGTTGAGAAGCTGATCGCCACACCTCGGGCGCAGTGTCAGCGACCTGAGTTCGGGAGCAGCCTCGGGCGCCGGCAGGGGCGTGGTGAGGATTGAGTGCCCGGCTGGGATGCTCTCCTCCTGGGGAAATGGAACATCGCTGGTGTGCCAGCAGCTCCGGTGGAGACGTCATGCTGCGGCATGCAGGGCAGCACGTATGGCGGCTGAGCTATGCTTGGCAGGGTTGCAGTGTGCCGTAGCGTCAGGGATGTGCACCACACACAGGAGGGGGGAGCGCACACCAGAACAGGGAAAACACCGGTCTGCAGGGTAGGCGACGGTACCTGCCCCCATGCCCACTGCCGGGTCCATTCTGCATGGCCTTCCAGTGTCTTCCACCTGGGCTCTCACCCACAAACCAGAAACTGACTGTACAGAGCACCTGAGAGGAAGGACGACGCCACCCCAGAGGGGCTAAGCTGGGGGTGCCGGATGTATGGGTTGACAGGGAGGGGAGAGGAGGCTCAGGTAGGAGGACTTCGGGCAGGGCAGGAACAGGCAGGATGCCTGAGAGAGGCTCCACAGACTGTAACTGGAGGGAAAAAAAATAGTCACAAAACAAAACAAAAAAAAAAAATAGAGGTAAATGGTGACGGAAGCTGGCAATCATACACTCAGTCCGAAGAGCAAAGGAGCGTTCTTGCAGCCACTTGTAATATGAAATATATGTCTGATCCAACCAATGCCCAAGGATAATTTTTTTTTAAACCATTAAAGAGATAAGAGCCATGTGGTCCCTCCTCTCTTTGACCAGGATCTGAGAATAGTCACCAATAACATATTTTGGAGGAGAAAAGGCCAGTTAGTCCCAGGAGAGGGTCGCTCCGTTCTTCTATTTGTACCGACAAGGAGGATACCTTCTCACATGACCAGAAAATATGTAATAGGGTACCATCTGCTTTTCCACATCTACTGCAAGTGGGAGAAGGGAGGCGACCCATCCTGGCTAGCCTGACTGGGGTGTAATACATGTTGCTTAGGATATGGTATTGTGTGAATCATAACCGGTCTTGAGTTAGGTATGTGTGGAGATCTTTCCAAAGACTTGGTAAGTTAAGACTGACCCCTGGGAGCAAGGATTCCCATACCTTGGAGCCAGCCGGTGAAAGGAAGGGGTGAGCGGTAAGCAACCACAGATACAATCCGGATGTACCATGGGGCTTAGGGGCCCACTGTTGCACCTGGGTGAGGAGGTCCCTGAGACCAGAGGGTTTCCGAACGAGACCAAATTGTTGCAATATTAGATGCTGAATCTGGTAAAGTTTAAGAGGCAAGCAGGGCCCAGCTGGAATTTTCCCATCAACTCCGAAGATGTCAGAACGGAAAATTGGGAGTAAAAATCAGAAACCCTCACATTCTGTGGTAAGCAAAGCCAACCAGAAGTTAATGGGTGTTCCCCAATCATAATGTTTCAGTTAGAGAAGATAGGTTGTGTGGTATCTTTAGAAAGGGAGACTTTCAGGTAAGCGCAAATGGGGCGAAGAAAACTGTAGTGGGTGAAAAGTTGTGGAGAGTAAAAAGACAAGATTCTATCTGTAGCCAGACAGGGATGTAATTGGAATCAGGAGCAAGCTGCAGATTAGAGAACCACTTCCCGCATTTGTAAGTGACTGGCCCATTCGTAGAGTAGAAAATTAGGAAGTTGGAGTGCACCAAAGTCTTTAGGAAGGCCCAACTTAAGATAAGATTGTCTGGGTGATTTATCCAGCCAAATGAAGGAGGTGATCAGGGAATGAATGCGTTTAAAGGACAGAGGGAGTATGACATTAAGCATTCTTAAGGTGTAGAAACACCAAGGGAGGATATTCATTTTAATTATATTAATCCTACCCCAAAGTGAAATAGGAATGTCTTTCCATCTTGTTAAGTCTTGCCAAATCACCACCAGGAGATCTTCAAGGTTCAGTTTCACCAACAGAGAAGAATCGGAAGCAAGAGATATGCCCAGGTATTTAAGGGCGCGAGAGGACCATCGCATACCAAATGAGGCAAAGTCTAGATTGCTGATAAAATGATTGAGGGGTATATTTCAGTTTTACTGAGATTAAGCTTGTAGTTCAAGTAACGACTAAATTGATCAATTACATTTAAGGCCTCAGTAAAAGAGGGAACTGGATCAGAAAGATGAAGCAGGATATTGTCTGTGTATACCAAAAAAGAGGAGGAAAGGTTGCCTATGGGAATACCTCTTATGTCAGGGGAGGGACTTGTGGCCCCGAATAAGTGGTTCGAGATATAGATTAAAGAGGAAAGGAGAAGGGGGCAACCCTGACGTGTGCCAGAGTATAGGGAGAAAGCGGAGGAAAAGACACAGTTGCAGCAGATCTTTGCCGATGGAGAGGAATAAATCATTTTAAGCCACTGAAGAAATGAGGCCGGATAGCCCATCTTCTGTAGGGTAAGCCACAGGAAGGACCAGTCCACCCTATCAAAGGTCTTCTCTGCATCGAGAGAAATTAAGGCCATTGAGAGTGGGGCGGTTTGGGCTGCCTCAAACAAAAGGACTAATCTTATGGAGGTGATAAGTGGAGGATCTCCCAGGAACAAACCCCACCTGATCTGGACTTAATAGCCTGGACCATACTTCCTTAATTCGGGTTGCTAAGAGTTTAGCTAAGATTTTAATATTGCAGTTTAGTAAGGAAATATGGCGACAACTTGCTGGATTAAAAGGGGGGGTTGTCTGGTTTAAGAGAATTATAGTGGCTTCCAGAAGTGAGGGGTCCAGTTCTTCTACGGAGAACATATATTGATAAAGTTGAAGTAAGATAGGGGACAGGTCTTTGAGAAAGATTTTGCAAAAGTTCGACGGAAACCCATCAGGGCCAGGAGCTTTATCTAGGGCTAGATTATTTATTGCGGATTCCACTTCTGCTAGGATTAGCAAACTCTGTTAACATCTCTATGGCCACAGCTAGAAACCTTGGCTATGTATCCAGACATCCAAATCAAACACCTTGTTATTTTACTAAGATATGTTCCATCCATGACAACATGTTCATCACGTTTACCGTATTCTTACCCCACTTTGATCCTGAAACATCAGTTTTTGATAAACTAGCTGCTATTCATTCCATCGGACATCTTGATGATGACATCTATTGTGAAAGAGTGGACTTATCCTCCTTGCTTGCTTACCATGCTGTTCTCCCAAGCCTGGGTGGCACCCAACATGAACTGTTGTGCCAAGAAAGGATACTACTACTACCTGTGCCGTCGTGACATGTTCGATATTGTGAAACCAGTGTGTGGATGTTTGCCTGAACATCTGGACTGGTCTCTAACTTTGGGTGACGAATTGCCGTCTAATCTTACTGATGTTGATGAGGATGACGAATCCAAATCTCCATGAGCTGCATCGTCTGCGCCGGACGCCAAAACATGAATCATTCACATATCTGGACTGACTTGTACGGTATGGGCTGCCGCCCATTGGCTCATGCTCTGAACCAATGGGCGCAGCCCTACCGAGCTGTCAGTTGGTGAGGGCGGGCGGCAGGCAGGGTGCTGCCGCCCGCTGGCTGACGGGGGTGGTGGTGGGGCTCCGTGGGTGGGTGGGGGCCACTAGATCACCAGGGATTCCGGACATGGGGGTGAGGATGCCGCTCGTGATCAGACTTCTCGCAGTCCACTGGACCACCAGGGATATTGGACTTTGGGGGAGGTCTAATGCCCACGATCAGGCTACTCAGGGGGTGGGGGCCGTTTCAGTTATGCCCAGTCGGGCTAATGGGGGATGAATACCGTTATGCCCGCGATCGGGCTAATGGGGCGGGGGGAGAATACTGTTCTGCCCGTGATTGGGTTGCAGGGGGCGTCGGTCCCCGACGGCTGCTGCCTGGCAGGGCGCCAGGCGCAAGTCCTCTGGGATCGGCGCACCTGCATGCTAATGGCATGCAAATGGGGCCGTAATCAGATGCAAATGGCCCCCGTGCACCTTGCATAAATTATGGCCCCATTTGCATGTCACCCTTTGAATATCGCAGGTGCTGTGCATGGCGCAATGGAACTTGCGCCACCGCATCTCAATGCTCTACTCTGACCACTTGCGCTGGCGCAGTTCCACTGCGCCATGCATAGTGGTGTAGTTTAGGCATATTCAAAGAAGTTGCGCTTATAGCGCAACTCCGTTGAATATCACCCTGGCCACACCCCTGCGCAACTATTTTGAGTGGCGCAGTGGCTTGCGCCACAAAATGGTGCAGTTTGAATATCTGGGCCAATATTTCTAAAGCTGGTGATGCTCTTAATGATTTTATTCATGATGGAGATTTAAGCACTGCTCTAGAAAATTCTTGGCTAGAAATGACTTTCAAAGCTTTTGTTGTTATTCAAGCATTTTTGACTGTTTTTCTCATACTAACCCTTTGCTGTCTGCGACATACTCTTAAAACAACACCGACAACAACTCTAATCCCTTTACAAGGGTCGTGCCTCGGGCCTGTAAATGACTTTTTAGCTCCATCCCACTACTTACCTGGAATTGCTACCCCTTCTGAGGCAATAAGGGGGGAATGTTATCCATGGACTAGCACAACTTATTGTACCCCCACCTCGTGGACAGCAACACATATGTAGGTGTATGTACTAACCTTAGAGCATAGTCACTTATCGTATAAGCATCAGTGTCAGGATCTGAGTTCTGTTACATCTTTGCTAATACACAATATGCTTTACTGTATCTTTATGATGTATCTTGCCACTGGGAGATGTTATCCATTATATTTTCTCTGTATAACTATACGTTAAACAATAGTGCCATCTTTAGAGCTTGTGCACAACTGTAACCACAAGAGAACTTGGAAGCATCACAGACCTTATTGTCCAGTTATCTTCTACAAGCCAAGCAGCTTCTCATGTTAGTTAGGATAGTTACTTAGGCCATTTGTTTTTGGCCAGTTATGTACATTTTAAGTATCTTCTGTAATAGTTACCACAATGATTATCGGGTTATTAGATCCCTTGTAGCACGCAGCTTTACTGAGACTGAAGACTGCGTCTACGTAGGTAAGGAACCTGGATACTCTCCCAGTAATTATACTGTCAGTTGCAAGCCTGTACTATTATTATTTACCAGTAACAAATTACATTTATTATTTGGAAACCACTTGTCCGTTATCTCTTCCTTTTGTGCAGTTCCAACAAGAACCTGAGGATGGTCATTTTAATACCCAGTTATAATGGTTAAGGGGATCAGCCACCTGTCCTATCAGGAAAGGTTGGGAGAATTGAACATGTACTTCCTGGAATGGAGGAGGGAGAGGGGGGACATGACTGAGATCTTCAAGAACCTTAAGGGTATAAACTGGGTGCCAGTGGGAAGCATCTTCCAGCCAAAAAGGAATCCAAGGATGAGGGGGCATGGGTTACAGATTGAGGGGAACAGTTCAAGGTAACATTAGGAAGCACTATTTCACAGAGAGGGTGGTGGATACGTGGAATAGGCTCCCGGAGGAGTTGGTTGGAGAATCAACAGTGGAAGGCTTCAAAAGGGCATGGGAGAGACACAGGGAATTGTTGAGGGGTGGGGTGGGGTGGGAGGCATGTCCTAGCAGATAGCTAGACAAATGGGCAGACTAAGTGGGCCTGTCAGTCCTTTTCTGCCATCACACTTCTATGTAATGAGGGATAGTTAAGAAGTATGGCTACACGCACCCACCCTTATGACATCAGTCTTCATTCGACCCAGGCGGTATTATATCTCAATACCGCCAGCAATCCTGTTGGTTATTATTCCTTGCATTTTATATACACATCGACTTCATGCTTCCCATGAGTTACAGATGTTTTTCTTTCTATAAGCCTTTCCTCACACAGTTACTTTTAAGAGAAAATAGGGACCTCTGAAGAACGTGTACAGTAACAAATGAACTCAGCTGGGGTCACTGCTGTAAGGAATATTACCGTACTGGGGCTTCTCATTGGAAACGGAAATGTGTGAGGTTCTTATTGGGTGCTTTCAGTCTGTGATACTGCAGTCCTGTGGCCGGTTGCACAAAAGAGTAAAGCCCATGTTTTTGGTCTGTAAAAAGCAAGGCAGGCTTAAAAAATTTAAGTCTGTTGCACAAAGACTGTCTTACATTCAATTGGTCGTATTTAGAGACCTTAATTTAAGCCTCCTATGTACTAGGCTTATTTGTTGTTAGTAGGCTTATCTTGTTATAGTTAATTACAAGAAATGCATTTTACTGTCGGGAAATACTGTACACTACAAATATATGTAGAGTTCATGGATTTCTTGTTTTAGGGACTGCTAATTCCCATAGTTATCTGTACGTTACCATAAAAAAAAAAAAAATTATTCTAGTTTTCTTCGCCATAACATTTATCGTCAGCTCAGGCGGATAGCTGCTCAGCCCCCATTCCCTGCTGCCCATGACTGTCTACTGCCTCCCCCAGTATGGGGGGCTTAAATCCCCTGTGAACCCCCTCATGGAAGGGCCAGAAGAGGGAGGTACCCCCCTTTCAGAGCACAATCCAGTGATGTCCTAGGGACCATGTGACTGTTTGGGCTAAGGGAAGGCATGGAGGGCTTCATTGAGCCTACCTGACTGCTATTTTTCTGTTTTTCTCCTCCGTTCGTGTGTTATATTTTATACTACTTATTAAACTTAAATGTTCAGACATTAGAAGTACCAAAGTGGCTCAAAAGGAAATTTATAAGCAAGCAATGAGAGCATTTACCACACTGTTTGTCATGCCTGCATAATAAAAATTTCATTTTGACTTGGTGTGTTTATTTCTTTAGAATGCATGTGAGAGGCTTATTACCTGAAATTGTATCATTGGGATGTTAAGAGGTTATTAACCCCTCTTTACTACGTCACAACGATACCAGAGGGGACTCGGTCTCAGGCGTACCATTACCAGCCTGACAGCCCTTTAATCCCATACAGGTCCCCCCACCCGTGACAGGGGCCGAGATGAGGGCGTCGGCTCTTCCCTCCCCAGAGTGAAATCCAGGACATTGGGGAAGCTGGAACGTGGCGCTTGGTGCAGATATCATGAGAGACTGGCAGCTCCTTTTTCCTCCATTTTCTCCCTGCCCCCCAGCTCCGCCAACGACGGACGTCAGTGACACACCTCCCTGCTCGCATCTCCCCTTAGCTACTGCCAGAGAGCGGTAGATGGCGGAACAGCAAAGCCCTCCCCGAGAGAGGAAAGCAGTCCTCTGGATGCTCTATCCTGTCTCCTCTGCCGACCCCATTCCAAACCTGGGTTGCAGATGGTGCAGGTGTGGCATTCACTGCCTCTACCCTCAGCAACACCGGAACGGCCGCACTGTCTCAAATGTTTGGGCAGGACCCTTTATCTCAGATGTAAATAACCCCTTGGGTAAAGATTTCAAAACCTGGTTGTGCCATATTTCTAAAGTTGGCTGCTGCTGAGAGATGCATGTAGTTTAAGCATTTCCTTGTAAGGAGTAGAATACATGCTACTGTTGTATAAAGGTCCCAGTCATCTACATCCAAGTACTCTAGAAACATAGACTTTGATGACATAAAAAGAACAAGTGGGCCCATCTAGTCTGGCCTAATTCAAAGAAACAGAATAATGGCAGAACGAGAACAAGAGCTACCAAGAAGGAGAACAAAAGCTAAATAAAACAAGCGGTCCATCTAATCTGCCCAATTCATTACCTATTACTACTCCTCAGACTCTGTTCAGTCTCTAGAGTCCCTCCCTCCTCCCTTTCCTCTACTTATTCCCTTGTGCTCATCACATGCATGTTTGAAGATCCCCCTGTCTTAGCCCCACCTCAACCTATGGCCGGCTGTTCCAGGCAACCACCATGCCCTTCTGAGAAGCAGCATTTCCCTCATTCCACTTTTAAACTTCCCCCACTCAGGCTTCTCTGCATGATCCCGTATTCTGGTGCTCCTCCTTCTCTGACAGTAGGCTTCCCTCCTACACCTTGTTTACCCCTGCAAGGTACTCATAGGTCTCAATCATGTTCCCTCATGCTCTCCTCTTCTCCATGGAGCACATGAAGAGTTTCCACAGCCTATCATTGTATGGTTTCTTGTGCAATCCATGCACCATTTTGTTAACCCTCCTCTGGATGGCTTCTATTCTGTCAATGTCCTTGCAGAGTTGTGACCTCCAGAGCTGTACTCCATACTCTAGGTGGTGTCTCACTACTGAGCGATACAGGGGCAACAGCATCACCCATCTCCTGCTTGAAACCCCCCTCTATACGCACCCTAGCATCCCAACATTACCAGCTGCACTGCCTCACCACCTTGGGATCCAGATATGACTGTACCAATGTCCCTTATAGCTCAGTGAGTGCAAGTACCCCCATCTTACACATAGCCCCCAGGCTTTCCTGCACCAAGTGCATAACATTACTCTTTTTGGCAATGAGACTCAGCTGCCACCCCAGACCACTCGACTCTAGTTTCCCCAGATCCCTTTGCATTCTCCAACACTTCCTGGTTGTCCATCCCATTGCAAATTTTTGTGTCATCCACAAAGAGAGACAACCTTCTCTCCAGTTCCTCAGCCATGTTACTAAAACACTGAAGAGTGCTGACAAGTACAGTGGGAATTTGCGGAGTGTCACTGCTGAGCCCACTGCAGTTGAAACTGCAAGGGGCTTGGTAGTCTTCTAGACCAATGACCATGAATTGTAGTTCTGATGCAACTCTCTGCTTAGTTGGCCGAAACTGCATGTACTTCAAGGGACCAAAGCCATTCCAATCAGAGAGGGCTTCGGTCCTTTGATTTGCATGAAGCTGGGTCAGCAAACAGCTGCTTGGCTTTCAAAAGTATTACAGCTGCACACCTGAAGTTTGCTAAGGACCTTACCAGTATGCAGCTGCTATAGCAAGCACTGTAACAACAAAAACTGTCCATTGATGTCTGTTGCTGGTGCCCTGTAACTGTCCCCACCCCACCCTCCCTCTCAGCAACCACCACCCCACACTCCCACCCCAGAAACATAATGCTGGCATTGGGGTGCCTAATCCCCAGTGTCCATCTTGTATTTTTGTTTTTCTATATGGCCTGCAACAAAGAAAACAGTCAATCGATGTCTGTGGCAGCTACCGCTGTAACTGCAACCCCCCCCCATTTAGTTATGCAGCACCACAGAGCCCACCACCGGTGCTGCTAAATATAACACTGACACCAAAGTGCCCAATCCCCCAGTGTCCACTGAAATAAAGAAGGCATGCCTCATTTTTTTTTTTTATAGCATTCCTTGTCAAACCTCTCCTCTGTCTGTGCCTTAGCAGCCCTCACCCTCTTTCCTACCTCCATTTGTTTATCTAGATATAACTCTCTGTCGCCCTTCATATTGTTCTTCTATTTCCTAAAAGCTGTTTTCTTCTCCCTTATCAACATATTCACCACCTTAGAGAACCGTAATGGCTTCTTTCCCCATCTTACACTTGTTTATACCCTTCAAACAGCATGCTGTTGCCTTAGTTATTCACTCCTTGATCCTTTTCCACTGTGCCTCCACTCCACCCCCGCCCCCCACACCCGGCCATCACCTCCTTTTATGGTACATATGAGGCAATCACCCATTTCATTAACATTTGCCCTCCCAAAGTCCATGGTCATAGTGTGTTTTTTTTTTTTTTTTTTTATAATCTTGCCCAGTTCATATGCCAAACCATACCATACAGTGATTTATTGTACCCAGCAGGCTACCTAATGTGAAATCTGCAGTGCTGTCCCCATTTGTAAGTACAGGCCGAGCACCGCCCCATCTCCAGAGGTTCCCATTACCAGCTACCAGAGAAATGCCACATGAAGGGAGCTGATGTCAGCCCTGTCTCTTTTTTTTTTTTTTTTTTAAATACTCCCAGACCACCAGGCATCCTTCAGGGGTGCCCACTCGGATACAGCCCTAACTCCCACAACCTTGTCTAACTCATCCCCACGCTGGTGACCTGCACACTAAGCCCCATGCAGATAAAGGCACCGTAGCCTCTCTCTATCCTGACCCAAAGAACAACCAACCCTTCCTTCTCCCCCTTGTGTCCCTGTATCTCCATGTCCTTTATGCCTTCCATCACATATAAAGCAACTCCCTTTCCTTCCCTGTTCTGTCCTTCCACAGAAACATGAAAACATAGAAAGTTGCTGGCAGAAAAGGACCCCTTGGCCTATCCAGTCTGCTTGACCCCCCCCCCAATTCATTCACACCTTCTGTTCCATGCCTTATTACTTTTATGTAGCCCCTTGTAGTTGTCCCAAGCCAGTTTGAATTTGCCCGCTGAGGCTACCCCCACCACTCATTCTGGCAGTGTGTTCCATGGACCCCCACCACCCTTTCTGTGAGGGACTGCCCCCTTACATCTCCTCTAAATCTACCCCCCTCCAGCTTCAGTGTGTGTCCCCTAGTGGATTTGTTTTCATACATCCTGAATATGCTACCTTCCCTCACCCTGTTTATTCCCTTCAGATATTTGAAGGTTTCTACCATATCCCCAGCGTGTACAGATTTAGTTCCTCCAGCCGTTACTCGTATGGCCTCCACTGCAGCCCCTGAACCATCCTGACTGCTCTTCTCTGGACTTTTTCCAACCTATCCCTGTCACCCTGTAAGTGTGGTCTCCGGAACTGAACCCCGTATTCCAGATGTGGTCTGACCATAGTTTTGTATAGTGGCATGATTACTAGGTTTACTAGGTAAGTGAGGACAAAAGGAAGCTATGAAGCCTATCCTGATTGTCCCCCACATTTGTGGGAAATTACACTTTGTTGTAGTTTTTGGAGAGCCAATGATCTACACTGTTTTTAAAGGATTCAAAGGTATTACAGTCTACTAGCTCTTGTGGTAGCTGGTTTCAGAGCCTTGGTGTTCTTACTGAGAAGAAATGAAGCCTCCTGTTTGTTTTTGCTTTACACACCATTAGTTGTTGATTGTGAAGTCTAGGTACTATTTTTCTTTGTGTTTTAACAATACCACATTTGTCCATCAGAGAGGGCGATTTGAGAATTTTATATAAGAACAGAAGATCACCTCTGGAGCGCCTAAACTCCAGTGACTGTAGGCCTGTTTTTTGAAGCCTCTCTGGATATGGTAGTGATGCTAAATGGGGCACCATTTTTGTTACCCTTCTCCGAACTCTTTCAATCACTTGAATGTCCCTGACCATGTATGGACTCCACACTGGTAACCCATAATCTGTATATGGTCTGATGTATGCTTTAAACAATGGAATAATACATTCCTCTGTCTTAGATATAAACGTACAGTTAATGCGCCCAAGTAGTGAATTAGTGGTTTTAGCTACATGATTACAGTGATTGGAGGAGGATAATTTGTCATCTATCAGGATGCCCAAGTCTCTTTCACATATTGAAGATTTAATGATATTGTATAATGTATATGTTTGTTTGGGATTATTCTAACCTAAATGGAGAACAGAACATTTGTCTGCATTGAATGTCATTTTGTTTTTCTGTGCCCAATGCTCTAATACTAAGAGGTCGTTTACTAATAAGTCCATATTATAGTCGGAATCCACCCTACCACCTAGTTTTGTATCGTCTGCAAATTTTGAAAGTATGTTCCTGGAGCTAATCTGCATATCTGAGATGAAAACATTGAATAGCACTGGGCCCAGAACTGATCCCTGCGGCACACCACTGGACACAGTCATATTACTGGAATAGGCATCATTGATCCCAACATGCTGGGTCCTATTGGTTAACCAGCAATTGATCCATTTTATTATGTTACAAGAAAAACCTAGGTCTGATAGCTTAGCTGGGGGAATATTGTGAGTAACCTTATCAAATGCTTTGCTATAATCCAGGAGGATGACATCCATGGGAATCGTATTGTCTAGTTCTTGGTTGACAGTATTGTAAAAGGCTATTAAATTGGTAGTGCAAGAAAAGCCTTGCTTGAACCCATGTTGTGAGTGGTCAATAATGCCCAGAATTTGCATTTCTGCCTCTAATATGCCTTTAATAATTTTTCCATTACTTTACATGGGATGGGAGTAAGGCTGATGGAGCAGTAATTACTCACTATGGAATGGTTACCCTTTTTAAGTATAGGCACAACTGTAGCAGTTATCCAATCAGATGGAACGGATCTTTCCGCTAATGATTTAATAAAAATAATGGAAAGTGGTGTGGCAATATTTTCAGCTATTTCAACCAAAAATCTAGGATTAATTAAGTCTGGTCCACAGCTAGTATTTGGTTTTACATTTTTTAACAAGGAAACTACTTCGGAAATAGTTATGGTGTGGTTATTTTCAGTAGAACTTGATATGATAGTATTTGTATCAATTATGACTATGATTTGAGAATACTAATGCAGAATAGGTGTTAAATGTGTCGGCTGCCTCTCTATCACATGTAATGGTGTTTGTGCAGTTGGTCAATGGCCCAATTTGTCTGTTGGTTCCTTTTTTACTGTTGAGATAAGAAAATAGGGATTTGTGATTATCTTTGGAATGGGCTATGCGGAACTCGAGGTTGAGTTTTGCCTTCCTGATGGTCCTTTTTAGTTCTTTAAGCGGCAGTTCTGTATTGTCCCAGTATGAGTTCTTTTGTGACTGATGTGCATTTTTTTAAATGAGTAAATAGTTTTTTCTTCTGTTTGATTTTCCTATGAATATCATTATTTAACCACAAAGGAATTTTACCTTTACTGTTATATTTTATCCGGGCTGGAATATAAGCTTTTTCTAGATCTATTATCTTGTTTTTAATAAATACCCAAGAGTCTTCCAGAGTTAAAGGTGATAAAATTGTTTCCCATGGGGTATTTTTTAGGCTGTTTATTGCCTCAAAGTTGACTTTGTGGTAATTATACACTTGAGCATCATTAACTATTATGCTAAATTCATACTGCAGATCAAATACAATGGTATGGTGGTCACTATTCCCTAGTGGGTCTGATATTGAAAGAGTTAAGACTTTGTCCTCAATATTGGTAATCACAAGGTCTAATATATTACATCCTCTAGTGGGTTCTTGAACAATTTGCTCAAGTCCTAATTAATTTATTGTTGAAATAAAAGTTTTTTCAACAGCTATTGTGCCGTTAGTAGTAAACCAATTTATTGTCGGCATGTTAAAGTCTCCCGGGATCAGGATATGGCCTTTATTCGTCATGTGGCCGATGTCCTGTATTAATGTGTTTGTATATTCTGAATCAGATGATGGTGGGCAATAACATGTACCCAAAATTAGTTGTGGGTGTCCCTGAAACTGAATGGCTACCCATATACATTCCGTTGGTGAAGTATGTGGGTATTCATGTGAATTAATTGTGTCTTTAATATAAAGACATACACCATCTCTTTTTTTGTGAAATCTACCTTTTTTGTGAAATCTATCTTTTTGGTATAATTTAAAGCCCGGTATGTCTTTCATCCAGGTTGAATCTGGGTCCCACCATGTCTCTGTTACTGAAATGATGTCAATATCCAGTAAGTGAATTTTGGTTTCAAGCTCGGAGATTTTTTAACAAGTTTAAGGACCTTGCATTAAGAGATAATATTTTGCAAACCTTAGATGTCGGAGGCTTATTTGCTAGAGTCTTGGGTGTCACCCCAAACTCCCCCCTTGATGTCAGTTTAAACAGCTGCTAATGTGTGATAGAATTCTCCTGCCTAAGATGGAACTCCCTCTCCTGCTCAAGTGGAGCCCATCCCAACAGAAGGGAGAAGAGCTGTCTACAAAATTTTCCCAATGCGTAAGGCATTTTATTTCCTGTGACAAACACCATTTCCTCAGCCACTCACTGTAGGATTTAATTCTGTTAGTAACATACTCAGTACCTCTTGGTACTAGCAAAACCTCCGAAAAACATATTTCACAACCCATTTCGGTCAGGATGTTGTTAAGGCAGATGGTATTTAACTTCATTTGGTTTAGGTGCCATCAATTGATATCATTTGTACCAGCGTGTATTATTACCAGGGGGTTTGCACCAGAATGTTTCAGTATGTTTGGAGCCATCAAGGTTACATTGGATATACCTGTTCTCCTGAAGCTGGAGCAGGTACATTTACTTTTATCTGGATTACACACCGTCCTGTCAATGTGCTTAATAATGGAGTCCCCCAATACAAATACCTGCCTGGGAGAATTCACCTTGCTAGTTGTTGTTGTTCCAAGGTTAGGTGTAGTCGATTCTAAGTGGACTGGGCTTTTGTTGTTGGATTCCACCTCCATCTGAGTGAGTGTAGGTACAGAGGTAGATATATTTTTTTTTTTGCTGGTGGTCATAAGAAGTGGGGGTACCTAATGAGTCTGGGTCCAGAGTATCATCATCTGGTGTTAGGACCTCAAACTTAGGTGTCTGCACCACTGGGGCACTACTGAACACCTGGCCACCCCTGCGCTTTGTTTTACCTTTGGGGACCTGTGACCATGTTTCAGCCTCTGGGTTGGGTACAGGTGCTAATACTGAAGTGGCTACTGAATTTGTTGGTTCTAATACTGTATTAGTGCCACTACAGGGATCGTAAAGAGATGCCATTTCATCAATGTATGACTCTAATGAGTGTAAGTCTGGGTCAGAGGGGCTTTTGGTGTGCAGAATGCTTAATTCGTCCTGTAATACCTTGAGCAACAGACATCTATCACATACAAAATTCTCAATTTGTGGCCCAACGGCGTACATTTGACAACTACCATACAGATTTTTCGTGGGTCCCCATATTGTGTTATATTTGGCCACACACTTTCACTTAATACACTCATGGTCTACCTCAGGCCCTTCCTAGCATCTATAGTATTTGCTATTGTTGTGAAAGATATATACACAGTTGTAATTTGTCTGACCTACCTCCCTGCAGACCCAGCAGACACGTGCTGAGATGCGCGCATCTCCGCATGCGAATACGTGCACTTGCTGGAGCTGTGCCTTATAAGGAGTGGAGGCAACAGGAAGTAGTGTGTCACTTCCTGCAGACCTCTCACCCCAACACAAAATGTTTTAAAGTTCAAAACAGTTTGTTTTAAATCCAACACAGCTGCCACCTCATGTGGTAGTCTTAATATGCTGTTTCTGCACTTCCCCTGCAAAAAAGCCAACTGGCAATGAAGGTGCTGTAACTGGGGTGTGGCTAGGTCCTCCACCTTCCCACGCTGCCTTTGGACAAGCAGCTAAGCACCTTCGGAGACAAAATGTCTCACTTGTTTCCAAGGCAACCTGAGCCCAAAACACAAACCTCTCTCCAGAGGCACGTACTGTTCCAATTAAAGTTTAAAATGGTGCAAAGTCAAAAGAACAAGCCAAAATCAGACATAATGTAGGAAATAGTGTAGACTCCTGTGCACTCTGTTTATCTCCTTTTTCCTGCTTGTGAAGCCCCTCCCTTTGCATGCCAACATTCCGGTTGCCTTCCACACCGCCCTATCGCATTAGTTCCTTACCCTCAGGTTATCTGAAATGGTGATCCCCGGGTCCCTTTCCTGCTCAGTTACCTCCAGTTCCTCCATCCACACCCAAGTCAATATTTTGCCTGTGGGTTTTTACACCCTATATGCATCATTTTAAATTTTTTCACACTGAATTGCAATTGCCACATCCCGGATCACTCCTTCAGCCTGGCCAGATCCTCCCTCCTTCTCTCCCCCCCCCCAGTGTGTTCACCCTGTTACAGATCTTCGTGTCATCTGCAAACAGACACACCTGCCCATTCAGGCCCTCCAAAATGTCCTCAATGTATATGTTACACAGTATGGGTCCCAACACGGACCCCTGAAGAACCCCACTTATCAACCCTCGTTCCTTCGTGTGCACCCCATTAACCACTACCCTCTGAGCTCTCCCCGAATTCTCCACCCAGTTTGTTAGTTTAACCTCCACCCCTTAGCTACCTAACTTGCTAATTAGTCTCCTGTGGGAACAGCATCGAAGGCCTTCCTGAAGTCAAGATAGGCCTCGTCCACCTCCCCTCCCTGGTTGCATATCTACATTACTTCCTCAAAGAATTCAATCAGGTTGGTCTGACATGACATTCCACCTGTGAACCTATGCTCATTGTCATCTCCTCCTCCTCTAGATCTTGAACAAACCTTTTTCTTTATAAGTGCTGCCATTAGTTTTTCCACCACTGATGTAAGGCTAACTGGGCGGTAGTTGCAGGTTCATCCTTTCCTCCCCCCTTGTGTAACAGCACCACATCAAACCTTCTCCAATCCCTCAGGCCTCTCCCCTTGTCCAGAGACAGGTTAAATAACTTTGTGAGTAGTGCCACCTGTTCCTCCCTCAACTCCTTGAGCACCCCGTGGTGGATTGCATCAGGGCCCATTGCCTTGTCCATCTGCAGTTTTCCCAACTCCTCTAATACCCTACCTTCTGTAAAGAGGCTTTTGTCCATCTCCCTGCCCACCCCTCCCCTGCTTCTTAGTTCTGGTCCCTTCCTCCTCAACCGTGAAGACTGATGTGAGGTAGTCGTTCAGCAGATTTGCTTTCTCCTCATTCCCCTCAACCAGAGCTCTTCCCTGCCCTCTGAGTCTCATAATCCCCTCCTTGCTTCTCCTTCTGTTACTCACATACCTGAAACAGTTCTTGTCTTCCCTTTTGGCTTCCCTCACTATTTTTTCCTCTGTATCTGCTTTAGCCCGCCTGATTATTTTCCCAGCTTCCTTTAGCTGCTCCCTATGAACTTGTTTTTCACCATCCCTGTAAAGCTTTGTAAGACCTGAACGCCTTCCTTTCTCTCTGACTACGTTCCTCACCCCCGTTATAAACCAGAGTGCTTTCCTTCCCCTCTTGTGCTTGCTCACCTTCCTGACACATTTTTCTATCGCCAGCAGAATTCTCCATTTAATTGCCCCCACAGCTCCTCCATGCCCTTTAGGTTCTCTTTCCCTTCTAGTTCCTTCTGTAGAATTTCCTTCATTTGCTTAAAATCCACTTTCCTGAAATCCAGTGCCCTAGTGATGGACCTGCTTTTATCCAACCCCATCTGAAGGCTAAACCTTACCATCCTGTGGACACCATCTACTAGATTTTCCATGACCTCCACATCCTCCACACTGTCCCCATTTATCATTACCAGGTCCAGTATGGCCCCTCCCCTAGCCAGTTCACTGACCAGCTGATGAATAAGTGCATCCTGCATGAACTCCAACAGCTACCTACTCCTTTCTGATGTTGCTGTTGCGATCCCCCAGTCCACATCGGGAAGACAAATCCCCCACTACCAGAATTTCTCCTTTGCCAGCCATCCCTTGTATTTTTCTAGCCATCTCCCTATCCTCCTCCCCTGATTTGGTGGTCTGTACATCACCCCTATCCTACTGCCTCCTGTTCACTCACTCAGTGTGACCCAAAGGATCTCTAGGAGCCCTGTCCTTCCCAATCACCATTGCTCTTATCCCTTCCCTTGCATATAGGGCTACCCTCCCCTTTTTTCCTTCCTGTCTCTCCTATAGAAAATGTACCCTTGTAATTCCACTTCCCAGATGTGGTTATCAGGCCACCATGTTTCAATTACCATTATCAGATCTAGGCTGTCCGTCCCCACCACTGCCTCCAGGTCCCCATCTTATTTCCCAAACTCCTGGCATTTGCCAACAGACCCTTCCATCTACCCCCACTACTCTCCTTCCTACTAGTGTCCTGCCCCTCTTTGTGGGAGTCTCGAGTTCAAGGAAGTCCCACTAGCCACTTTTCCTAGTCCTCCCTAACTCCGTACTCCCCCCTCCTTAGTTTAAATCATCCCCAAGGATTCCATCTGTGTACGCCTGCAGTTTCACCTTTAGCAGTCTAGCTCCCTCGTCACCATATGCAGCCTGTCCCTTGTGTACAGACGTTCCATAACATGGTGTATCCTGAAATGGCCAAGTCTGAGCTGTGGTTGGATATCAACATAGTGATACAGACTATCCACCCATATACATATAATCACATACAAACAAATACTGACATTATCTGCACCACTTTTCAACCCCCCCATGTCGATTAAGCACATATTTCCCTTCATCTTAGTCGGGACATATCAGAGGGTGGTTTCCCTGCAGGACAATAAGCAGGGATCGTTGTGGGTACCCTCCTTATCTTCCCCCAGTCATTCCGTAGGCACGGTTATTTGCAGGCCTCAGGTCAGTCTCTATATTATAATTCACTGGCTTAAGGTTTGAACTTTAATTCTACTAACAAATTAGGTTATGAACAGCGTTATTAGGGATAGAGGCAGTCCAGATCAGCTGGATGTAAGTCTTACTCGGCTACGCTGATCCTGAGGAGATTTATTATTCATGATTGGGTAGGAGCTATGTCCCCATTTAATAACTGCGATTTTCAGGCTGTAGCAAGCTTTATGCGGTCAGGAATGGACCAATTAAAGAATTACAAAGGTGAAAGTGTTTATCTATAAGGGGCACTTTAATCAAAACTAGCCTGGGCTTTTCTATAGTCTGGCTTCAAACCGGTTGGGTCCTCCTGACCTAGAATGCTGCCCTAGCGTTTCAAGGCTTGAGAATATAATGAAGCGAGGGGAGTGGGGTGGGGCTCCAGACTGGGGTGAATCGGGGAATGCTGCAGAACATACTGGTTGGGGGGGGAGATGGTGTTTCGATCATCTTTTATCTAAGTGCCATTCGTTTCAATGGCCCCTTAGATCAGAGCTCCACTGCAACCTTTTGTGAGCTGCGAGGGGCAACAGCCTATTATTCGATTCTTATATATATGGCAGAGGTAGTAATTGCCATCGGGGTTTGGCCAATCACAAAGAAGTTATCTGGGTATGCACCTGTTCAGATTTGGGGTGAGAGGTCCATTGTAAATAGTTATGAGGGTTCATTAAGGGTCGGGTTTTATGGGCACCTGGGGTATTGTTACTCCTACTACGAAGTTTTAGTTATTAACCGAATAGAGGACTAAAAGTATACATAATACAGGATAGTGTTTCTTACTCTGTTAAGTTGGTTTACATGTTCTTAACAATGTTATGGGGAGGATCAGGGGGAGGGTGGTTTAGATGTTTTCACCTTAAGGAGGTTTGATCCGGGATACGTGGAATTTTTAAGGTTGATATCTGAAGTGTGTGGGGGGGGGACAATGGCTAACAGCCTTATTAAAATTGTTACGTGGAATGTCAGAGGAGCAAGAGATGCTTTGAAAAGGTTTCAAATACTCAAGTACTGCGCCCTTTTGAACGCAGATATTATTCTGCTTCAAGAAACTCATTTGACATGTGCGGAATCGCTCTGCCTATGCAGACAGGAGATATCCCAGGTCTTTGCAGCAGGGATCTCATTTTCAAGCCGAGAGGTGGCCATATTACTCAAAAGGAATATCGCATTTCAGGTAGTTACGACTACCACTGATCCCCTTGGGAGATATGTGCTAATTAAGGGTATCTTAAACAACAATATGGTGGTCTTGAGTTCGATATACGGTCCGGTGGGAGGGGATCCAGATTTCCTGATGGATCTAACTAATAAGATAGCACCGTTCCTACCCGCCCCCTGTTTCGTCCTCGCAGAACGCTTTGAAAGACTTAATAACTTTGTTGGGGCTGGGTGACTCATGGCGCATCTTAAATCCCACACGCCAGCTATACACATTTTACTCAAACGTCCATCAGTCCTGGTCCAGATTAGACTATTTCCTAATTAGCTGCTCCCTTATGCCTGGTCTTTGCCAGACTGGTATAGAACCCATAGTGATATCTGACCACGCGGTAGCCTGGTTGGCTCTCTCTCTGAACCCCCATACTCGGAGGGAAACAATCTGGAGACTGAATACCCAGTTGTTAAAAGATAACTCCATGATTTCTCACATTAAAGCACTCATTGCTACCTTTATGGAACATAATAGGGATTCAGTTTCGAGAAGTGACCTCCTTTGGTGTTCCTTGAAGTGCTACCTTCGAAGACAGTTTATCAAGGCTGCCTCCAGGAGGAAAAGGTTAAGGGATTCTAAAGCTTTATCCTTATTAACCCAGATTAAAGAGAAGGAAAACTACTTATCCTCCATTACTCCCTCGGGTAACTTAGAGGAGCCGTTAGTACTATGCAGAATTAATAAGAGAAAAAGTGGAATATACCCTTGTTAAAACCAAAGCTAAATATGCAGACCAGGGCGAAAAAGCTGGGGAGCTGCTCGCCTTATGACTGCATCAGTTAGAAAGCCCCCATTTAATCCCTTCTATATGGGCCCCTGATGGCTTTATTAAAACGGAACCTCGAGAGATTGTACAGGTCTTTGAAAACTTTTACAAGTTATTGTATGGGAAGTGCCTCCATAATACAAATTCTCAAGATATAGAAACTTACTTAGAGCCTCTAGATCTTCCAGTGTTGGATGATATATGCCAAGCCTCTTTAATTTCACCAGTATCTACCACCGAAATAGAAATGGCCATTAATAGTCTCACTCTTGACAAAATACCGGGCCCGGATGGATTCCCTTCTAATTTCTACAAAACATTTTCTAAAGAACTAGCCCCCCTTCTGCTTAATTTATATAGCTACATGTTCAAAGCTGACAAATTAGATCCGTCCCTCATGGACGCAATGATTATTCTTTTACTCAAACCAGATAAGACCCAATTAGACCCAGCTAGCTATAGGCCAATGTCTCTCCTAAACTGTGACATTAAAATATTATCTAAAGTGCTCTCGCTCCGGATAAAAGCACAATGGACCCGGCTTCTGAGTCCAGAACAAGTGAGGTTTGTATCAGGACGTTCCTCAGCTGACCACCTTAGGACACTCACACATATCTTTCAAGCGGCCCAATCTTCCCAGTCCCCAATGGCTCTAATTTCTTTAGATGCCGAAAAAGCTTTTGACAGGGTGTACTGGGAATTCTTATGGTTAACTTTGCGGAAAATGGGCTTTCCCCCCTCAATTTATTGCAATGATACAGTCCCTCTATGCTTCCCTGTCAGCCAAGATTTACTGCAATGGGGTCTTTTCTGCCAGATTCCCCTTATACGCGGGCACCAGACAAGGTTGCCCCCTTTCATCCTTTTTGTTTAACCTCTATTTAGAACCCCTACTCCAGCATATTAAACAGTCCCCCCCAAATCAGGGGCATCCCTATTCACAATCATACTCTCAAACTCTCGGTTTATGCAGATGATATTCTCCTCCATTTAGCTCACCTGGCATCTTCGTTAGAACATGTTTTAGAAGTTGTTAACCAATATGGTAAGTTATCCAACTATAAATTAAATCTCTCTAAAACCGAAATTTTCCCTCTGAACAATTACACTTTGAAATCGGAATTTGGACACCTGGGTATTAAATGGTCCTCTCAGGCAATCAGGTATTTAGGTATTTATTTAAAGGGGATTCTAGTACCACCCAGAAGCTTAATCTAGATGATCTGGTCGGTGTTATCCAACAGGATCTCCTGAGATGGCAGAACCTACCCCTTTCTTTATGGGCCTGGATAAGTATAATCAAGATGAATATTCTCCCCTGGCTTTTTTAACCCTTAAATCTGTTAAATCTATGGCTTCTGATCTCTTTTTTCAAACGTCTACATTCCATGATTTCAAAATTCATCTGGTTAGGTAAACATCCTCGTTGTGCTTTTTATAAACTTGGTGTGCCTAAAGCCATGGGTGGACTTCACCTCCCCAATTTCCTTCTGTATTACTGGGTGAGCCATTTAACTAAGCTGGGGAAATGGCTCTCTCAGAGAGATATGGATTATATTCCCAGCTGGCTCCAGATTGAGAGTGACCTCTTAAAGTCTGATAACATTAACCTCTCTACGTTTTTTTATCTAACAAAATCATCACTGACAGGGATGTTACAAGACTTGGTAATTAGTATTTCTCTAAGAGTACTTTCACAATGCTGCTCACATCTTAAGATACCCCTTAAATTCGACACGGGCCAGTCAATTCTGCTAAATCCCAATATCAAAATTGGGGGATCAAACCTTTCGCTTCAATGGCTCCCACAACTACAGGAGGGACGTGTGGAAGACTTACATTCTCAGGACAACCTTCTCTCTTCATCTGAAATTCTCGGCAAGTTTGACATTCCGAGGTTGAAGATTCTTAAGGTGTACCAAATAAGACATACTATAGGTACCTTATTTGGGGTTAAACCTAGACCATCGTTAGTCAGACCTTTAATGGATCAAGTACGTGAATGCTCCCTAAAGCCACACTGTATTTCTACAGTATACACCCTTCTCCTGATTTCTACCTGTTCTAGCCCTCTCCCTGGTTCTTCAATCTGGAAGGCTTTACTTCCGGACGTGAACCTTGACTGGGCTCTGATCTGGAAGGATCTCTAGATTTACCACTCTCAAGATGGACTTGGTGATCTGTCTGCCCAGCCGCAACCGCCGAAGTCTGCGCCTTGCTCCACCAGGAAGCCTGTTGTTAGGGGCCGCCCGCTGAACTCATGCCCAGAAGCGGAACCAGGAGCCCGGCTGCACCCTGGTCCCTTGAGCCGCCAAAGCCGTACACGCCGCCAGGTCCCCTCCAGGCCCATCAGGGCTTAGAAACCCTCCAACTTGATCCCCAGCGCTGCTGTGGACCCTCCGCAGCCAGCCCAGGAACCCTCTTGGTGATCCGTCTGCCCAGCCGTAACCGCCGAAGTCTGCGCCTTGCTCCACCAGGAAGCCTGTTAGGGGCCGCCCGCTGAACTCACGCCCAGAAGCGGAACCAGGAGCCCGGCTGCACCCTGGTCCCTTGAGCCGCCAAAGCCATAAATGCCGCCAGGTACGTTTTTCACTGTTTCCAGCTGCCGGTTGCCTCCAGCCCAGTCTGTAGTGCTGCCTGGCTGTACTTCTCTGGAAAAGCGGCTGTTCTCAACTAAACTCGCTGACTCTGCGGAACTTGTCCTTCGACCTGGGACTAGGAGCGCCGCTCAAAGGCACCTCTCTCCCAGCTTAAGGTTAACTCCGGGCGGTCACAAGTCTGAAGTGTTACAGCTCCTTCGGTGGCAGTTTGGACTAAAATTGGTCTAAAATTACCCTGTATAAGCCATATCTGTCTCTTTCCAATAGGGTTTTGTGCTGTAGCGCACATACCTAAGTTACCACTTGATTATATATAGACTTACAGTTCAAAATTGCACAGTAATCTAAGTATTTACTATAAAGCCTTGATTACCTGCCTTAGAGTATAGTAGCTGAACTAAATCTCCCTCTGTTTCTGGATCCCCTCCTCTCTTTCGCACTTCCCGCCCTTTCTCTTTGTCCTCTAGCCGCGCCTTGTCTCTCAGCTCTCTTACTTAAGTCTCTCCTTGCTGTCCTCCTCTGAGGTCCCCTCCAGGCCCATCGGGGCTTAGGAACCCTCCAACTTGATCCCCAGCGCTGCCGTGCACCCTCCGCAGCCAGCCCAGGAACCCTCTTGGTGATCAGTCTGACCAGCCACAACCGCCGAAGTCTGCGCCTTGCTCCAACAGGAAGCCTGTTGTTAGGGGCCGCCCGCTGAACTCATGCCCAGAAGCGGAACCAGGAGCCCGGCCGCACCCTGGTCCCTTGAGCCGCCAAAGCCGTAAACGCCGCCAGGTACGTTTTTCACTGTTTCCAGCTGCCAGTTGCCTCCAGCCCAGTCTGTAGTGCTGCCTGGCTGTACTTCTCTGGGCTTGGCTGTTCTCACTAAACTCGCTGACTCTGGGGAACTTTTCCTTCGACCTGGGACTAGGAGGCGCCTCAAGCGCCTCTCTCCCCCATAAGGTCCAACTCCGGCGGTCACAAGTCTGAAGTGTTACAAGCTCCTTCGGTGGCAGTTTGTCCGCCAGTGCTTCTGGCGGCTCCCACCCTCCCCCCCTCACACCCCACCCTGGTCGTACCCTTTAGATTTATAGGACTCTGATCGTCATATGACTAAGTGCCCACTTTCTCATTGGTTCTTTATATTCTCTCACAACTGGGGGTGATCTACCTTTCAACGTCTTCTGAAAATTCATAATCTCACTTTGCGCCAATCTACCTCCCCTGATCCGATTCTCTCCCCCCAAGCCCATACTACGGCTACTTTCCCCATCCTCTCCCTTAACTAACTCTCCCCTATACTCTAGCTATGCCTTATCTCTCCATCTGTTCTCTCCTACAGCTCTAGTTACCTGTACCTAGCTCTAGCTTTACTTCTACTCCAATCCTTCCCAGCTGCTCAAATACAAAAGGTCTCTTTCCATAATCGAGAAAAATGTCTCCCTCACAAACAGGCGCACAGTGTCCTAATGGCAGACCTAAATGGCTTATTGTTCTATTCTGCCTTTTTTTCCTCTGGAGCATGAACGAACTCTCTCTGACACTGCGATGTGAGTCACACTATACCCCCCCCCAGCCACTGACTTTAGTTTCTCAAACCTCCTGATTCCAAACCTACGACCAAAGCCCTCATGGGAGCACCTTCTTCTCAACAAAGGATGTACCTACCATGTACTGATTTCCCTCAAAAATAGGTGGAGGCTACGCATGGGTCCCTGTAACCTCTTCAACACAGTGCTTGCGTTCCTGGCACCACTCCTGCTTAAGCTTTCTGGGGATGTTGAACCAAACCCAGGCCCCCCCTGCAGCAGAACTCCCGTGAATATGCTAAACAAACCAAATAAAGGTCTACTCATATCCCATATGAACATCAGAAGCCTACTGAATCACCTGCCAGAAATGGAAGCATGGCTTAAAATGTCCTGACATACTGTGCCTATCGGAGACCTGGTTGAAACCAAGGACCCCCGATACCTTGTGTGCCATACCGGACTACTCACTTATATGGCAGGACAGGCCAGGAGCAAAGAGGGGTGGTGGTGTTGTCCTCTACCACAAGTCCCACCTTGACATCTGCATAGTCACCACCCCAAACCCCACAACTAAGTGTGAACCAATGCATGCGCTCCTGACCCTTGGCTAAAAACTGCATATTATCTGCCTCTACAATCCACCCTCTGGAGGGTGGACGGGCTTCAGAAGTACATACAACTAGCAGCTAAAATCTATCAACAACAATGAAGCTGTCATACTAGGTGCGTTAACCTAAAACTGGCTGGGCCCTCTCGCAATACCCTTGCTTCCTTGTACAAGGCTTAAACTTTCAGCAACTTATAGCAGAGAACACCAGGTCATCAGCGCTGCAGTCTAGTGCGGCTGATTGACTGGATCCTCACAAATAGACCCAGACATATGACTAACCACGGGGATCATGGCTGATTCAATCACCGACCACTCTCCATCTACTGCCAATGGCGTGCGATCCAGCCCCCTCCCCACGGCTGGTCCTTTTACGAACTATGCAAACTTGGATGTGAATGCCTTCCTCCTGGATATATCAAATATTGACTGGTCTGACATATATTGTGCAGTTAATGTGGAGGATGCCTAAAAGCATTCTACTCAGTTTCTCGTGTTCAAAATAAGCATGTACCGAAAATTACGAGAAGAGTTAGGGAAACAAACCAGATGGCTCCACAAAGATCTCTTACAGCAACTCAGGTGCAGGGATAAACTCTGGAAAATTACAAAAGCTCTGGGCTGCCCAGTGACTACTCATTATACAGGCAGCTAAGGAATTCCTGCAGAAAGAACATAAGACCAGCTAAAAGTTTGTATTGCCAGAACTTGCTGAAACAACTCAGCCCAAGATCACGCAAATTCTGGGGCACATAAAAACCTTCCTGGGTACACCTCGGGCTGTTACACCCTCTGATATGGTCATAGCGGCTCCCATTGTAACAACCCCCTCCCATAGCGAATGCCTTCAATAATATGTTCTCGGACCTCTCATCCTATACCTGCACGCTGCCGTCGACAACCTACACTACTGACAATTTGACTGCTCCTGCCTCTGCCTCCCACGCGCGACCCTAAACCTTACCCCCTCTACTTCAAAGCCATTACTAGTGCTCAGGTTCTGAACCTACTAAAGAAAATATCTGAATCTACTAGTCCTGGTGCCGACCAGCTGGAACCTCGCCTGTTAAAAATAGCTGCGCATCTTATCTCTAAACCACTGGCTAAAATCTTCACTATGTCCCTCACCAGTGGTACAGTCCCTCACCTCTGGAAAATGGCTAGGATTTCTCCAATCTTTTAAAAAGGGAACAAAAGTGACATCTCCAATTACAGACCGATTGCTATACTGTCAGTACTTAGCAAAATCCTTGAAAAACTGATCAGATCCTGGATTACCTTGATACTACAAAACAGCTCAACGATGCACAGCATGGTTTAGGAAAAACCATAGTACTCGACTGCTCTGCCAGTTCACCTTGGACATCCTTACTGACATGGATCAGGAAGGCTCACGGGGCTGTCTTTATTGACCTAACAAGGCATTTGACCTATGAACACCCCCTGTTCCTGACCACCCTTCAGAAATAGGTTGCTCCTCTCCTGTGTAACTGGTTCAGGAGCTACCTGTTAAACAGAATCTCAGGCTGTTAAATTTAACTCAGCCACTTCTACCACTGTGAAAGCGAACATCGGTGTTCCTCAAGGCTCTATTCTGGGTCCTCTTCTTTTCACACTCTTCATTAACAACCTCCCAGATGAAATTCCTGCCTGCTCCTCACTTCTCTATGCTGATGACCTGGTCATCTATGCCAGCTCTCATAACATGGAGCACATCAACTTATTACTCAACAGAGCCTACTCCTGCGTCCAAAACTGGCTAAATTCCCAACGCCTTATTCTCAATTCCACCAAGACAAATGCCATGCTATTGGGCACTACACAGAAGCTTCGATTGTGCACTGCCCCCTGAATGTTCATGATCTAAATGGGAAACCTCTACAGGTCGTCACCTCCTTCCGTTATCTGGGCATCCTACTGGACCAGTCTCGGACCTAAACCTGCACATCCAAACCACATGTAAAGCTGTAAACTGTAAGCTGGGAGCTGCCTACAGAACCAGTTATATGCTCACTCGTCAGCAAAGTTAGCCATAGCCAGGTATCCTTCTACCTACACTTACCTGATAGGCCCATACTTACTACCTCACAAAACTGCCCTGCATAAATGGGATGTCACTTACAATAATGTGTCTGCTGATGTGCTGCTAAAGCTACGGCTCCAACATCATTGCCAGCTATATACTGATCTGGTTGGCTCTCCCCTCTGCCACCAGGCGTTACTACCTGGCTGTCTAAATGACTCTATTCTCAGACAAGACAGCCAGCTGCACTTGAGAGTTGCTTCTTCCTTCTATACCAAACTGTGAGCTAAGATCAGCAGACAAAGCCCTCCTCGCTGTTCCTCGTTGCCATACTAACAAAGGAACCGGTTCCTTCAAACACGCAGCCCCTAAGTTGTGGAACCAGCTCCCTCAAGCTCTCAGGCAAGCATCCTCGCACCCTGTATTCAAACGTGGGCTGAGACTCCACCTGGCCTCCCTTGATCAATGCACCTGCTTTGATCCTACCTGATCATCACCTTCTCTGCTTCTACTCCCTCCCCTTGCTTTTGCTCTCCTCCCACTCCTCCTACCCCCACCCTAAGCTCCCCTGCTTGTAACTACCTCCTTAATGACTCCGTTGATGTTAATGTACTATTTAGATATTTTGTGAAATGACAGCTCTGCCTTGTTTAATGCTACTTGTCATGTATCTCTCTCTCTGTTAGGAAGTACAGCACTGCCTCGTTTAATGCTACTTGTAATGTATTCCTCTGCTGTTATCTGTTGCCTGGTTTCTCTCATAGTTCAGCATTATTTCGCTTCTTGTCTCAGGCTAACCAGCTACCTGCCAGGGCCACCTCCGAACAGTCATATGTTGTTACTACTAGGGTCTTCTCCCCCGCCCCTCCTCTCCCTTTTCGCAACCCCCGGACGTTCCCTGGCAGGGACTGATATCGGATCTCTTGCCCAGTCTTAGAACCGCGAGCCCGGCTGTACGTGCCTTCCTATTACCGCTAATGCCGCAAATGCGCCGTACTTTCTCTCTCACCTCCAGCCTCCCTCTCTCATGCCCTATAGCGGGACCATGTTACCCGGCACACCTTCTAGCTCACTGCCGCTATAGCCGTAGGCTTATCTCTCAGTCCCAGAAACCTAGGGCTGCCTGCTGCTGTTTAAGCCCGTCGGCAGGCCCTCCTATCAATTTCAGTTTTCTATCCTGGTGCTTTGGCCCTAGATGGATGCTACTTCCCTCCCATATTGCCTCTCTTACCTCCGCCCGTTCCCACAGGACGTTAGACTACTCCAGCCATAGTCAGATGGCAGTGTACCTTCCAGTTGCTCCTCACCTTCATGCCCACGCTGAAACCATAAGCCTGGCTTCTACTTTCGTCGTTTACCGCTAAAGCCGTGGCGTACCTTAAGACCCGATCTCCTTACCGATCACCACCTGCACACCTTACCTGTTACCCATTAGCTTCCCGACCCTCCCCCTTCCCCTGGAGGGTCCCGTTATCCTCTCCAATTAGCATCACTCTGGACCTGGGGAGCATGCTTCCCAAATCCTGGAGCCGGTCCTCTCTACTACCCTCCCCCCCCCTCTGCCATCTCCTCACCTTGGACGCCATCCCTGTGGGGTGAGTCTAGACCAGACATTTTCCAGTACCAATACGCCCTGTTAACCTTTTCTGCACTGACCTATTGTCATTTACCTAGAATAGCCTACGACATGTTAGCCTAGCCAAAGCTTCTCCCTGTATGAGGGATTGTACTCTGTACTTATTGCCTCAATTGTATTGTTGTTTTCTTCACTGGTTATCCTGTATTGTACTCTCCCGGGTCGTGCCTGAAAATAGTCACCTGCTGGCTAGCGCACTTACCCGGTAAACAAAAGCTAAATAAATAAATATCACATTTTGAACAATATGTATTATACCCCCTTGAGACTGGCTAAATTAGGCAGGATACTGGACTCTACCTGCACCAGGTGTGGCAGAGAAGAAGGGAACATGGTGCACATATTCTGGTACTGTGAAAAGGTATCCCCAGTCTGGCAAGAAATTAGAGCCAAACTGGACCCCTGGTTAGGGCTAGAAGACCTTTTCACAATTGAAGTATGTCTCCTAGGGCAATACTCTGGTATCAGTGTTAAGAAGAGCAGATTCCATATGGCCCTAATAGCCATCATTGTTAAAAAACTAGTTCTTAAACACTGGATGGATCAACTAACAATTTCTTATAGCGAATGGTTAAGGGATAGATCTAATTTTTTTTAGCTCTGAACGGCTGATAGCAGATTTTCGCAATAACATGGCAAGTTTTGATAGAAAATGTGGGAAGCTGCACGCTTTATACTTACAGTAGGTGGGTGATAAAGTATCTGAACGATTGTGTTATCTAAGAAAAGTTGGTAGTCTCTTCTCCCTTCCATTAATAAAGTAAGAGCACACTCCAGGGGGGTGGGCCAGAGGGGTTAGGGTGGGGGTGCGATTTAGCTAGCCGAGTCATGTACAGGTTCAGTATGTTATGATTACTGATGAGCATCATGTGTGTACATTACCTGGTACCTGTGTGACTGTCTTTTGGTAAAATCAATAAAACTTTGAATTTAAAAAAAAAAAAAAAACAAAAAAAAAAAGTTCAAATATTACAGGTTTCAAAAGATAGATTCAAGTATTATGCAAATATCACATTAGATTATTTTTAAAATGGTTGGAAGACACTAGGGGCTGTTCTAAGAATAAAGATTCTTTTCTTGCTAAAAAAAAAAAAGAAATTATAAGCGGGGGGGGGGGGGAACTTTGGGCTAGTGGCACAGCATCATTACAATAATTTATCATTGGTGATCCAGGGGCTAGATGTCTCCCAGGGAGTTAGAGATTCATATAATACCCTGGTGGACTATTGGGCTAGTTAGTAGTAGACAATGTATTAAAACAAAGAATCTTTTCCCTGACATGTAGTGCTGCGGCGGGCAGGGAACCCTCTTAGCTTGCCAATAATTCGGCAGTTTAACATGCTATTGCTCACTACCTCACCGCATCACATCGCCAATAGTAGCACACGCCTACAAAACATGGGGAGAGCGGGAGGTAATAGAAAGAATACAAATACTGACTAAAGTACAGTAAAGGGGGTGTACGGTGTAACCCCCTACAAATGGGGGTTCACAAAAGTCTTCTAGGAGCGGGCTAAGTGCTCCCAGCCTGAATGGTGTTCGGCATTTAAGCCACTTAACTGTGAGTGCTTTTAGAGCCTCCGGTACTGTCTCTTTAAGAGCTGCCTGCTCGCAGGTTAAATTAGTCTGAATGGGGGGGGACTGTGTATTTAATGCTCGAATCCTGCCCTGAGCTGCCATCTGATCGCTCCGTTTCTGCAGCTGCTAAAAGCGCAGAGGGAGCCCACCTGAAAGATGTAACTGTTTGCCTGAAATCATTTAGAGCATTAGTAAAATTGCAGTTTGTCTAACCTGCCTTTATTGCAGCTGGGACTCAGCGTGTGTTGCTCCTCCATTTTTGACCTAAACTGCTAATCTGGGCCAACTTGGTTAGGGGAGCCCTAAAATGGAGACTGCTTTAGCCAACCAGAACTTGGACTCTCACCTGGAGCCTGCTTAAAGGGGAAATGTACGGCAGGTGCTTCTGGGAGCTGTAGTTTGGACCTTGGCGCCTTTCTGCACCAACAGAGGGAGCCCTGCAGTGATTGACAGCCGAATCCACCAACCGAACTTGTGTGGAGCCTAAGGGAAATGCCCTGAACTGTTCCTGGTGGGCCAGATGCGAGTTGACTGTGAAAGGAGTAGATGCTCTGTTCTGCTGCGGCGCGGGGGAAGTGCGTGTAAAGTCCTGAAGTCAGCCTGTAGCCATTAGCGAGTGCTCATCGGACTGAATCAGAGTTGTGAAGAGAAGGAGGAAGTATGCAGAACCAGGCTTGCCTGTAGAAGACCGAAGATTTGCAGAAGTGCGATCGGCCTGTCGGGGACTCTGATGCTGCGTGTGCTCTAGGGTTTTGCAGTGTTTGCGATCAGGATCGAGAAGCAGCTGCCTGGTATAGTTATTCCCTTTACATATAAATGTGTCTAGTGCTTGTAGGCGATCGCGATGCCTTTTTCCCTTTTTCTGTGAGTTGTTAGCTGAAGCTGGAAGCTGAACTCAAATCCAATCGGACTGAATCAGTCTGCTTTCCAAATCAGTTGGGCCCTATCACGAGGGTCTCATCTCCATGCCCTGCTAATTCAGAACAACCTCCGCAATTCAGCTCTCGGCTTGGAATTTGTGAGTACAAATCGGGGTAACTCCCTGCACCTGTAATTTAATCAAAGTGTGCCAACTGATTGCTTTGTGTTCTTTTTGTGGACTGAGCCATCTGGCTCCGGATTACAATTTGTTTGTACATGTATTTTCTTCCTACAGGGCTCCATCCAGCTGCACCAGCCGGCCAACCCTGGGCAACGGACCTGGCTAACCCCCTCCACCATCCTGGGTACCCAGGGTGTGACTTTTTGGACCATATATGCATGTACAGTGCTGTGATTTGAACCTTACTAAACCTAATCAACCTGATTGCCCCCTCCCGTGTTACTGCCCCTAAATAAAATCAGATTTATTGAACTATATACTGCCTGTGGTGTCAGTACATATCAAACCAGTACTGCATTGTGTTGTGTATGTGCATTAACCTTGTTTTACAGGGGGTCCTCAGAGATGTGCTGCAGAATCAGTCCTGAGGGTAAGTGGCTCTGTATGTGTAAAAAGTGTGCATATGTGGGGTATTGGGACGGTAATTCCCGTGTACTGTGTGGGCCACTAGTGGGAACCAAGGGGGGGGTCACAGTGCCCCAGAGGGCTGTAACCAAGCTAGCTTAATCACTATCGACCCTGACCTCTGGGTGGAGGCACCCGTCACTCGACCTAGGCCCCTTAACCTATCACTAGCCATACAGGCAGGGGTAGTAGCCCTTGGGATAGCGCCACCTAGGGGTTACAACAGAATAATAAATCTATTTGGGCACAATGCCTGACAGAGGGGTGCAAATACAGAAAACTCTATAAACACAGTGTGGTGGTACAAAGACTGTGCAGGTTAAGACTGAAATGCATAACGGTGCCCTCCAAATACAGAAAAATCAAACAATAACACAGTGCAACTTGAAACTGTCACAATAACCCAATACTGTGCAAGTCATTGTATTTTAAATAAAGGCACAAAGTGTTAATGTTAGTTGTAACATGGCAAAAAAAACTGAAAGAAAATGGAAGAGTAAGATAGGTGGAAACACACGGTGTGGTACATCAGCAACCATGGTCTAATACCATATTGTAACATGGCATAGAAATTAATGAAGAAATGGGGATCATGGATTGGAGCAAATGGATCAGGTGGTATACTTTGGAGACAGCATTAATCCAGCAGTAATGCCGTCCCCAAACTGAAATACCAGGAGTATCCAGATAGGGAAAAAGCAGCACAGGCGAGAGGTGGCGAAAAAGTATAACAGGGGCGCTGGTCTTGGGCAGGGAAGGAGACAGGATATGGCAAGTCTCGCAGATGTAAACTGTAGAAATATCATAGGAGTAGTACACGAATAATGAGCAGTAGAGAAAGAATAGTGAGATGCATCCGTACCATGTAGTATTTTCTGTGGCAGGAAGGATTCCGGTAGACGAGTGGGTTGATGTGAAGTTCAGAGGAACAGTAGCATCAGCGAGAGATAGAAAGGAAAGTAGTGAGAAAAAAATGAATGAAGTTACAGGCACAAATGAAAATGGAGCGGAAGAGGGAAACAGTCAAAGAGGATCAGATAGAGAAGGGAACAATGAAAACGGAGGCTCAATATATAGCACAAACAAGATGGAGAAGACAGATGTAGATAGGAGTGCAAGAGAGAGCAATATTGGGAACAGAAATGAGGAGCCACAACAGAAACACAAAGAAAGGAAGCGGCATGTGAATAGTGACATAGTGACGAGAAGTACAGGAGACAGCTACAAAGAGAGAGAGACGGAGAAGAGCAGGCATGTGTACTTGTCATCAAAAGAGCTGGATGATCTAGAACGTAATAAAGTCGAGAGAAACACACACAAAAGTGCTTCGTGGGCATGTAATGTCTTCTCGGATTGGTTGCAAGAGAAGAGTATGTCCATAGATGTAGCAACTGTAGGTGTGGGAGCGTTTCCTGATATACTGAGGCAATTCTATGACAGTGTTAGAGCAGAAGGTGGAGACGAGTATAGCATCAGGTCTTATACAGGAATAAGAGCTGGCCTCAACAGGTATATTAACAGTGTGGAGGTTAGACACAATATAAATAAAATGAGCGACACAGAGTTCACGACAGCCAATAATCTATTTCTAGCTGTGTTGAAAAAATATTGGAGAGCTGGGAAAGACATGGCTGCACACTACCCCACTATCAGCACAGAAGACCTACATAGAATAAGACACATCCAGAGACCGCCTTACGGACTTGTCAGGTGTCTCTGGTTTGAAATCCAACTAGGTTTAGCGAGAAGAGGGTGAGAGGGGCTGAGGCAACTTAGCCAGGAGTCATTTATTGTGGAGAAAGACGGAAGTGGGAGAGAGTATCTAGCCCTAGCTTTTAATGAGGTGACCAAAAACCATAGCTCTGTCTCCGAGGTAAATAAACAGCCTGAGAGGAGTCCTGTATGGGCAACTGGGGAGCACTCTGTGCCCTGTTGCACTGTACAAAGAGTATGTAAGTAGGTATCCGACAGGAGCACCGTCCTTTTATCTTCACCCATTGCGATTCCCACAGCATGAGCTGGATAGCAGAGAAGTGTGGTATTCTAGACAGCCAATGGGCCGGAATTATTTAGGAGACATGATGTCTCAAATATGAGAGGATGCAGAGCTAGCCAAGCGATACACGAATCACAGCGTTAGAAGTACGGCTGTGCAGATGCTTACAGAGGCTGGTCTAGCATCCAGAGAAATAATGTCTGTGACGGGACACAGGTGTGAGACCAGCCTCAGGAATTACTGGGCTCCAAGTGCTGATGATCGGCAGAAGTGGTCACTGATTCTATCCTCTAGTGAGGAAGGGAGCTGCAGCAGGAGGCAAACGACATCCATGGTGACAGACAGACCAAGAAGTGGACGACCTAATGACAGAGGCGAGGACAGCCAGAAGAGACAGAGAAGTCTGACAGAAGTAGCTGCAACCTGTGCCAGAGAAAGAAGAGACATGCACGAATCACAGAGCAGAAGTTGTCCTGACGGAGAGGATCACACAGCGCACGGTCCCGGAAAAATCACAGGCGTAAACAGACCTGCGATTCCTGGGCACGGATATACGTCTCCTGCGTTTCAGTGTCAGACATTCACTGTACATGGAATGGTGAATTTTAATTACGGCTCAGTAACAGGGGCCGCAGATATTGCGGGCGAAACGACGTGGGAGCAAGACACACATCAGAAGAACCAGAAGCACAGTGAGTATCACACAGAACGCAGGATGTTGGACCACTGTAAGAGAAGCATAGACACGCAAGGGACGCAGCGAGCAAATCTGTAGCAGACGTACAGAGATTGCGGTAGAAATCAGCGCATGACAGACCTCCTACGCCCGGTATGAAAACAATACCTGTGTAGAATGCCAAATAAATCGCTAGAACATGTGAAAGGCACCATTGTGCAGATATACGATAATATTATGTTTTCACCACATCACCATATAAATCGTTATCTGTAACAGTTTTCTAAAGTGCAGTAAAAAGTTTACCAAAACATAGAGACTAGCTGTGTCATGTTGTTAACAGTATGTCAGAAACAACTATGGCACCTCTATAGCCCTACATGCCATGTTACAAGCACACTGTGCCACTCCGAAGGTGGCATCTAATGGTGGATTAATGCATGGTTGGGCCGTTGTACACCCTCCCAACCGTGCATTAATCCACCATTAGATGCCACCTTCAGAATGGCTTAATGCTTATGTAGACCCATACTTTCTCGTGGCTTAATCCTTACTTAATGGCCAGGTAGCCAGAAGCCTGCTGAGGTAGAAATGATGTGCAAGTTGAAACGGTCGCAATAAATAGACTTTCGCTAAGATGTCGCAGTTGGACGTGTCACGGTGAGCCAGTTTTCTGTGTGGATGCGTGAGCATTGTGTGTCTGTACCGTAATTATGTGATTTTTGTTTTCGTGGCTGAGGGATCCCTAATCATCCGGTTTCACCGCAATAGGTCCCAATGCTGTTCCCCGTTTTATCACATCACAGCCCCCCCCCCCGTTCCAAATTGAGAGGATCGTCTCACAATTAGTGTAAGACATTTAATGAAAAGATCCCTAGCAATTAATGTGCAAAATGTATTATTATATTAAAAGCACACTTTGTGAATTTCACACACATTTATACAATGTGCTGTACTTTACTATCCCACATTTTGCCTACTTGTACAACATTTTTTATGCCATGCTGTTCCATGATCTGGAGGTGAAATGTTGATTTTTTTCTTTAGGGAGGTACTGAGATGCACAGTGAGGAGAACAAACTATGGACATTGGGTACTGCTGCAGTTATTTCGAGCAATGAATAGACAGTGTCAGGCAGCAGCTCCACTCCCTCACCATACGGAGCTCAGGCTGCGGGCTGGGGCAAGATCTCGTGTGGAGAAGGCCAGTGTAGCAGCGCCTCTTTTCACCTGTGCGAGCTGTTTATTCTAGTGGTAAATACAACGGGGTTTAGAAGTAGGAAAGGCAACGGGAGTATCCCATACAGTGAGCCACACTTGCGGCTGCTACAAGCGCGGAAGACACCGGCAAGTAGCTGAACCGCATCACAGTTAACTAGCCCCATTGGAGATTCAGAAACAGGTCCGCGGGAGAAGTGGGGGCGGGGGCTGGCTTCCTTCACATAAGTAATACCTCAGATGCAGTAACAGGAGAGGAGCAAGAGAACCTGCACTGTTTGACCGTTTCTCCCGCCGGAAAGGCTGACCAATGCATTGCGGGACGGGAGGCTGATGATGTCACTTGTGGGCTGAGTATAGGGGGCACGCTGTATAACACGGGGTGAACTCAGTACTAAATATAGGTGGATTGGGATGGTATCGCTCACTCGCTCAGCATGGGAGGAGCAGACAAAAACTACATGTAGCTGCATCCCAAACGTACTGATTCACACACTCAAGTATGCATCACGATTACGCCCATCCTTCTTATTACGTCAGTTCCTTTGGCTGCGATGCCGCCCCTCTGCGGACGGTTTCACCTTTCAAGTTGTACTGGAACACTCTCCTGTGAAGCAACTAAGCTCAGAGAATCAAGCTTTAAAAAAAAAAAATTATATCATACAGATACAAAACATTTTAAGGTGGGTGAGCTTTTAGATCGTAGCCCAGAGGCGCAAACCTATGTGTCTGCTGTGCATCTCGCGTTGTGCAGCTGCTATGTACTTTCACCTTATTTTCAGTTTGTCTTATAGTTTATGTTTTTTCCCCTTTATGTATTCGACGAGCTTAGAACTCGATGTTTGTGTATAAACGTCTAACTACTTTTATCTTTCCGGGAGTGAGCCGTACGCTCCACACCTACCTTTACATGCTGTTATAATTCTCTACATTGCCCCGATTCGGATAGCGGGTCTCTGTTACTGAACAGAGCTTGTTAAATATTAACGCTTCCTTTTACGAGGCGGTAGTTGGTGTACGAAATTGTGTTATTGCAGGGTGTGTATGTGTCATGTCATACATTGAAAAGTAAGACGTGCTTCTCTCCGTACATTGACCTTGTCCTCTGCCGCACACGCACGCACCGTCCTTCGCTGCAGCTCCCCGTCATGCGCCACGCCGTTGGGGGCTGAATATTGACGAGATGAGTCCCTCGGCTGGGCACCCGATTGGCCCGTTTTCATGGGCGGGGCGAGGGGCCAGATTGCGACTGGTTCTCCGCAGCCAGGGGGCGGGACTGTTTGCTTGGCATTGGGGCTCTCTTGAGCAGAATTGGTACAACAAACCATTTTTCATTCATTAAATGTTATTTCACGTCGCAGTTCACCTGGCTCATCCACATTTGAAGGGAAGTCAGCCCCAGATTCGGAGTAGCTGTGCTAAAAAAAGTATCTGGGTTGTCCTGTTTTAAGTATCAGAATATATTTTAGGAAAATTTGGGTGTTGCTATTTAAAACATCTGCTGAAACGAAAAAAAATCACAATCTCTCTGGATTTATATAAATACCATTACTGTAATCTAAAAAAAAATAAGTGGAAGGATGCCCCACTTCGCAGGAGACAAATCGGTGCCTGGTAAGGATTCTTTTTCTGAAAACAGTTGATTACATTAGTAATTACTACTAGCACCAAGCATTACTTGTTATGAATGTCTGATCGATAAAGGTTTGCGCACAGTTACTGTATCTTGATTACACGAGTTTTGCATGTATGTAATTTTTTCACTAACAGTGTCAGCTAGCTACTGTACATGGAGCGATGCGCTGACATCCTCACAGCTTCGGTTGAAAACACCGGCTTGATGAGATGGCAGCCAGTATTGCGGGTGGCAGCTAGTATTGCGGTGCCCCCGCCTCCCACACACGTCAAGTTGAAGAGCCAGGGAGTAGGGTCGCGACTTGCGATGGTTTCGCATGTCCGTTTCCTGCGTACGTGTACCGACTTTCAGATTTCCATTATGATGCAAAATAACAGGAGCTGTCCTTTTCCAGAGGTCAGTCCGTATTGGGAATGACATTGCTGCAGTGCTGATCCCCCTCCATTTAACTGTTACATTTTGTTTTCCCTACAGGTCAACAATATTGATACCATAGTAATGTAACAGTGTTTCTAGAGTCGGGGGGTAGAAAAATGATGTATAGTATCTGCTATGAAAATTAATCCACTTGCCTCAGATGTTGCAGTAGAAGCCCGAATCCAGTCCAAGAGTTGCTGTATATCGAACTGTTACTGAATTAAACCTTTCACATAGACGCTTGTCCATGACAACTAGATGTTGTCAAATATGTTTTGGAGATTGCTGTACTTTTTTTGGTCACGTTAATTAGTAGTTGAAATGTGGTAGGAAACCGTCCTTGGAATGAAACTTGGTTCCTGGAAAGCAGTTGGGGGGACTGCCAGTAGTTAAATTGGAGACAGTCCAGAGAAGGGTGACCAAGATGATCCAGGGGCAGCACCTAGGAAGAGGGGCTCTACATGTGCTCCCTTGAGGGCAGGAGGGAAGGGGGATATGATTGAGACCTTCAGATACCTTAAAGGTTTGCTGGACTTCAGCAAAACATTCGATTCGGTGCCACATAAGAGGCTAATCAGGAAACTTACAGATCTTGGGGTCGGGGAGAAAATACAGGGTGAATACAGAAAGCTTCTGCATTCCTAGTGGGAACAGGTCTACTAGGGCCATAGCCTAAAGCTGTTGGGGGGAGGATTCAGGAGAGAGCGAGATGAGGAGGCACTTTGTCACCAAGAGAGTGGTGGCCAAGTGGAACGAGCTGCCAGAGGAGGTGGTCTCCCTGAAAATGGTGGCTGGTTTCAAGAGATAATGGTACAGAATGAAGGGAAAGTTGCATGGGGGATCAGATCCCAGTGTAGACACAGGAGGGACCTGCACAGTCGAGCAGACAAGACGGACCGTATTCCTTTAGCTGCTGGTATGTTTGTAAATTGGAAATGTTTAGGAGGGATACTGATATCTCTGGATGGTGGAGCTCCTCAGAAGTCTATGGGGAAAGATGACACAGGTGCAGGAACTCTCTCATACAGTTGTAAGAAGTGTTGGAACGGAGTTCCTGTCCTTGTGTGTGTCTGTGTCTGCTGTGTCAAATGCACCTCCAAAGGAATAAAAAAGCAACAGATAAAGCAGGAAACAGCATTAGAATAAAAAAAAAAAATATTTTTTTTTTTTACTGTGTATTTGCATGAAACTGCCACTTGGAATACCACTGTTCAAACTAGGGGAGCATGCGAATGGCCGTGCTGTCAAGGTGACTGCAGTGTATGTAGAGTTTTAAATAGTTTATTCATAGAAGTGTGACAGCAGAAAATGACAGACAGGCCCACCTAGTCTGCCCATTTGTCTAGCTGTGTCCCCCCCCAACAATCCCCTGTGGCTGGCCCATGCCTTTTTGAAGCCTTCCACTGTTGCTTCCCCAACCGACTCCTCCGGAAGCCTATTCCACTTATCCACCACCCTCTCTGTGAAATAGTACTTCCTAATGTTACCCTTGAACTGTCACCCCTCAACATGTAACCCATGCCCCCTCATCCTCTGATTTCCCCTTCAGCCGGAAGATGCTTTCAACTGGTACCCGGTGTATACCCTTAAGGTACTTGAAGGTCTCAACCATGTTCCCCCTCTCCCTCCTCTGTTCCAGGGAGTACACGTTCAATTCTCTCGACCTTTCCTCATAGGACAGGTGGCTGAGCCTCTTTCTTCGTTGCCCTCCTCTGAACTCGCTCCAGCCTCCCCACATCCTTTTTGAGGTATGGCCTCCAGAACTGGACTCCATACTCCAAAGGGAATCTAACTAGATTGGTGTACAAGGGTACTATGACCTCCCTTTTTCTACTGGTAATCCCCCTTCTGATTCTGCCCTGCATTCTGCTGCCCCTAGCCACTGCTCTCTCGCAGTGCCTTTCCACCTTCAGGTCCTAAATGTAGTGATGCCTAGGTCCCTTTCCTGTTCTGTTACCTCCAGGTCTCTGCCCCCCCCATACAGTACCCTGCCCTCTGGTTCCTGTAACCAAGATGCATGATCTTACACTTGTCTTTGTTGAATGAAAGCTGCCACCTCTTTGACCATGCCTCAAGCCTCCCCAGATCTCTCCGTATTCTTTCTACCCCTTCCAGGGTGTCCACCTTATTGCAGATTTTAATATCGTCTGCAAACAGACTCACCCCACCCCCAGGCTCTCCATGATGTCGTCTACAAATAGGTTAAACAGTAGGGGCCCCAAAACCGACCCCTGAGGGACTCCACTTGTAACCATGCCCTCTCTGGATGCCACTCCATTTATAATGACCCTCTGCCTCCTGTTCCCCCAGCCAGTTTCCCACCCATTGAACCACCTTCTGCCCCAGCCCCAGGCATGATGGCTTACACAGCTGTCTCCTGTGTGGCATGGAGTCAAGTGCCTTCATGAAATCCAGTTGATATAGCATAGGTAGCTGGTATAGCATAGCAAATCGCTACACAAAACAAGGGGGAATGCTAACCATTTTCAGAAATGCATAGCAGTAGACTGATAACCAGTTTTTTTCGGCTAGTCTATGGCATAGTGTGTGTGTGTGTGTGTGTGTATGTATATATATATATACGTGTGTATATCTAAACAAAGAACCTCTGTGTACAAGCACTGAGGCAATGGTTACCCCAAAGGCACTGTGGCTGGGAAGCCTTTTGAAAAGAAACACAATACATATAGCTCACAATGCAGTAGCATGTGACATGCACCACCACAGAGCAGAGATGCTTGAGTCTGGCGCACACAGCCAACAGCAGCTATAGATTACGCAGCTGTGTCTCACCAGACTCAGTGGCTGGCCGTCTGACACTCAGTGAATGAGTCCGGCTTCCTTTAGATTTAGTTGATTCGTTTTGTTGTGGTGAACTCGACTAAACAAAAACAGTTGTCTTTTAAACAGTTTTTGTTTTGGTTGTTCCTAAACAAAAACAACATCAACTCATCTTAAAATAACTGTTCATTCCACTGGGGAATTGTCAAACAGATGAAGGCATACTGATAGTCCTGGTAGGACAAAGCACTGTCTGTCTTCTGTTGGCACCGCTTTGAACTGTGAGAGTGTCTTCGACACCATGCATCTCTGCTTAAAGCTGAACCAGCTTAATATTAATTAATATTTTGTGGTGATTTGCATATGTAGCCCTTGATGCTTTGCATTGTGGGGGCATGTGTGATTTTGTATTTCTTTTATCTGTCTATCTATATTTTTTTGCTAACCATTCTGTGCCAAGTGCTATGCATTTTTACAGCTGATTAGCACTTTCACATGTCAAACTGCGAATCAATTTTTTCAGCTTATTTAATATCCTGGCAGGGGAGTTCTTTTTTGTTGTACCAACGATGGACTTGGGCTAACAACATTGTAACTTCACATCGATGGTACAACAACCCTGTAAAATGATGGATTTTACAGGTAACAACATTCTACCATACGTTATAACACCATAATACATAGAAGACGGTGTAAAAAGTGAGTTGCTAAACTTGCGTAAGACATAATTCGTAATAAACTATGACCAAATGTAAAAAAATAAATGTTCTTCGTAGAAACTTGACATCACCCAACTCTAACCAAAATACGACCCCAAAACATACTTTGCTTTCTTTTTGCATTACCAGCCCCCCCGAAAAGAAGTCAAGTTAAAGAAAAAGGGTAACTTTTATGTAATGTTATTACAAAAACAGAGACATCTTAGTGGCAATTTTGAGGAATAAAGATGGCTTGAGAGCTTTCTATACACAAGGCTACAGTATGTTTAATATTGTTTAGTATTATAAAGAATTTTAGTAAGTTTGCACTGATATTAATTTGTGCAATATCTTGTTAGCTATACAATTGTAACAGAATGCACTAAATATGTGAAATCCTTACAGCCAGGTGTGTAATTTACAGACTGAAGGTGAAGATAGCAGGGGTTCACTTTAGCAGTGGCCCTGTGACCAGAAGAAGCCAATAGTTTTTGCCACGGCACAGGATTTCATCTACTGCTAACTGAAAATGGGGGGCAGCATCTTGTTGTCTGTGGCCAGGCTAATCGGACAGACCAAGAACCCTGTCAAAAATGGTAAAATGATAGAATAAAGACAATGGATGTAACTTAAATGAATTGCACGCTTTCAGGCAACTTTTTTTTTTTTTCTTTGGGGGGGGGTTGGGGAGGTAGTTGCACTGGTAGTGTAACTGTTTGATTCTTATTGACCAGCATTCTGTACAGCCAGTGAATAGGCTCACGTGTGGGCAGCTGCTGTATCCAGGATTATGTAGTACAGACACATGTGAGCGCTGCATTGTTCTTTTTGCAGTGAAGCTTTTTCGATCTTGCATTTGTACAGGCAGATCTCAGCCCTGTCCCAGTTGCCCCCAACCGAACCCATGTCTCTAGGACTTTCCTGCTAGTAAGTGCCCCATGGATTGCCCCCCCCCATAGCGGGATCAAGAGGGAGAGGGCCATCCATCCATCCTCCCCCAAGAACAAATCCAGATCAGCAGGCGGTCTGGCAGATGATGTGGGCAGGAGGCAGGCAGGCAGGGCTTCACAAAGCCTTCACCAGTTGCTGTTCCCATTTTCTACCCGTGCACCTCCCCTGCCGGCCTTGACATGTCACTGGCATCCCCTACAGAGGCACAAGCTCCCTAGCCCACCACGGGGTTCGACAGTACAGCAGAATCCAGCATCATCCATCTGCTGGCAGCGCTGCTGAGTGTCTGGGCTTACCCAGCCGGCTTCCCATTCTCACTTCTGAACTTGGGTCACTGACACGGGAGCATGTTGCGCTGCCTGCTGGACCATCAGGCAGCACCTGAAGTCAACAACTTGTACTTGAAGTCTGCACGCATAATGAAGTTGATGCCATGTGCATCGTCCAGGGAATGGCAACTGTTTCTAAAAGGTGGACAATGAAAAGATGCACTCGTGGACACACAGGCACAACCAGTAGCCAAAACAGAGCCAAAAACTGCTTACTTTACTTCAGGAGCCAGCCCAGATGTAGTGGCACGAGGTTCAAGTGCAAAACAACACCAAAATGCATAGAACTAGCACAGTACAGTCCTCGTAGGTAATTCAAACAGGAGTGAGAGGAGTACAGTCCTGAAAGGCAGTCCTAAACAGGTATTCCATTTGGATGTGCAGTTAACCAAAGTTCAGATTCCGGCTTATTGCAGCAAGTAGCTACTTGCCCATTTGCCTTGGTGCTTCTTCTCAATGGAGACATAAGCAGGGAGGGGGGTCTGACTGTGGGACGCAAGGCCATCATGTAGTATGTCACGCACAGTGATGGCACTGCCATGAAGTCAGAGCCATTGAATGTGAAACTCATTAGTGAATATGCAGTGCAGATTGTCACAAACCCACTCAGCAGGTCAGGCCCTCTACTCCCAAAGTGCCAACCTCTGAGCGCAGTCTTGTGCACAGTTAACAGAACAAGGTAACCCTCTTGTCTTTTTGTGGGTTCGAATCAACCTTTGGTCTCAAGTCTTGGAGGGATTCAAACTGTGAACCTCTTGTTAGCGTACCTAATGCACAGGCTCTGATATATCTGTCTTCGGGGGGCCAGATATCTTTGCCTACAGGCACCTAACCAGGTGTACAAAAATGAGCACTTAAACTTTAATAAAGACCTCCGATTATTCTTACCTTTTTCCAGTTTGGTATCATCATTCAGGCTTATGCTCAGTGTCTGCTGTAACCATATATACACTACTTGTAAAAGGAAGAAATCAAAAACAGACCAAGTAAGCTCTAAAAAGAGTTTTACTAAAATAGATAATAACACGTAAAACATACAATACAGAACTATTATATCACAAGTCATACAAATCTTTTAAAAGAACAAGGTTTTAAACAGTGCAATTCCTACTACAGTAATTAGATTTTGTCTTTCTTTCTAAATGCCTGTTTAAAGTGCTCACAGATGTTTCTTTGTCAGAGTCTAGAAAAAAGTGTCTCCGAAGTAAAACAGAATAATGTTTAAAAGCTGTTTTTCCCCACCTATTTTGCATGAGGTCACCTAGCTCATCCCCGTCAGAATATATAAAAATAAATATATCTACATAAACACAGGGGTCCAGATATTCAGAAGGGTTGTGCATATTGCAACACTGTTGCACCATGCGCAACCCACTGATGCGCCCTGGCGCGATATTCAAACGGGGATTGAGCCTGGCACAAATCCCAATGCGCCGGCGCACATCAGTAATGTATGTAGCGCAGGTAGGGGGAGCGTGCCCATGCATACCCCACACATCCCGATATTCAGCCCGGGATGTGCTGGGCCCATGCGCAACCTCTGCCTGCGCTGCATACAGGTGGGCCAAAAAAAAAGGAACAACAGCTGGCCACCCACAGGTGAGCTGCCGTATTGCAGGGCGCAGCACGGCAGCCGCTACCTGTGGGAGGCCACCGAGCTCTGACTGCACCTTCGTATGCGCCCCCATGCCCGAATGCGGGTATACGAAAATGGATAGTCCAGTATCCCTGGTGGTCCAGTGACCGCCAGATCATAATAATTGTCCAGATCCCTGGTGGTCCAGTGGATCGCCTCGCAGCCCGATCGCGGGCATATGTGGTAAAAGAAAGGTTCAGTATCCTTGGTTGTCCAGTGGACCACTCGCAGCCCGATCGCGGGCATATGTAATATAAAAGAGATCCAATATCCTGGTGGCCCAGCGGTACCCTGCCTCCCCACCCGCCCACCCACTGAGCCCTACCAGCCCGCCTCCCCGGTCAGCGGCAGGCAGCAGCACCCCACCTGCCTGCCGACTGACACCGCTTACGGTAGGGCTGTATGCCCATTGGTGCACAGCGTGAGCGTGCAGCCCATAACGTACTACACAGTCCAGATATGTGAATGGCCCCTTGTATCTAAAACGTGTGTGTGTGTGATCTCATATGTTGTTTCAGCATGGAGACAATCCATACACACTTTTTTTTTTATTTACAAAAAATGATCATACAGCACTCAGAACTGGCTATCCACGTCACACAGATTACTGTAAATGTGAACACAAACGCATGAAAAAAAATACTATCAAAGAGCATACATAAAAAATGCAAAAATCAGGATACTTCAGCAGCTAAGTTCCGAATTGGGAATTAAGTACATTAGTGTATATATACACTAGTTTTTCTAGTAGCTATTATCAGTGTACACAATTCTATATACGTGGCATAAGTACAGTAGTTTTCAGCCTCATGCTAACCATGTGCAAGGTACAGCAGTCAAATATATTTCAAAGTCTATTTGAAGCCTAAATACCTTACTGAACGAATACTTCTGCTCAGTATTCACAAAAGAGGAGGGGGAAGGGAGGTGCCTAATCCAGTTAACAGAAGCACCAAGGATAGGGGCGTCGATCCCAGTCCTTTCACAGAAGAAAGGGTTCTGAAAGAACTCCTGAAACTGAAGGTGGACAAAGCAATGGTGCCTGATGGAATTCACCCCAGAATTCTAAAAGAATTAAGGAGAGAACTAGTGACACCACTGACTACCCTTTTTAACAAATTGTGGGAGGATGGGGTGGTACCTGAGGACTGGAGGAAGGTGGATGTGATACCCCTTCACAAAGTGGGAGCAGGACAGAGGCAGGAAACTACAGACCTGTCAGTTTGACCTCAGTGGTAGGGAAAGTGATGGAATCACTTCTGAAGGAAAGAATTGTTGAGTACCTAGAGGCCAGTGGGGCACAGGACCCAAGGCAGCATAGGTTCACAGTGGGAAGGTCATGTCAGACAAATCTAATAGATTTGTTTGACTGGGTGACCACATTAGTAGACCAGGGAGGAGCTGTGGACATGGCCTAACTAGATTTTAGCAAGGCATTTGATACAGTCCCCCACAAAAGATTAGTAGTCAGATTAACCAGCCTGGGAGTGGGTCCCAAGGTGGTAGCCTGGATAAAAAATTGGCTAGACAACAGGACGCAAACGGTAGTTGTAAATGGAGTCCACAGTGAAGAAAGGAGGGTTACTAGTGGGCTGCCGCAGGGTTTAGTACTGGGACCAGTCCTTTTTAATGTCTTTGTAAGTGACATTGCAGAGGAACTGGAAGGAAAAGTATGTCTCTTTGCAGACGACACAAAGATATGCAACAGGGTTGATACACAAGATGGAGTGGAAAAGATGAGAAGGGACTTGGCAAGGTTGGAGGAATGGTCAGATGTATGGCAGCTCAGATTCAGTGCAAAGAAGTGCAAGGTAATGCACCTGGGAAGCAAAAACCCAGGGGAAGAGTACACAATGGGGGGTGAGATACTGACAACAGTAAAACTGGAAAGGGACCTGGGGTAATTATATCGGATGACCTAAAAGTGGACATTCAATGTGAGAAGGCGGTAAGGAAAGCTGGAGGGATACTGGGATGCATAGGGAGAGGCATCAATAGTAGAAAACAAGAAGTTGTTATCCCTCTGTACAGACAGTTGGTGAGACCCCATCTGGAGTACTGTGTGCAGTTCTGGAGACTCCATCTCCGCAAAGACATAGAGTGGAGGCTGTCCAGAGGAGGGCAACCAAAATGGTGCAGGGTCTGCACCAGAAGACATACGAAGAAAGACTAAAGGAGCTTAATATGTACACCCTTGAGGAAAGAAGTGAGAGAAGGGATGTGATAGAAACTTTCAGGTACCTCAAGGGAATCAACAAAGTCCAAGAGGGTAGCATCTTTCAGAAAAATAGATGTGCAAGAACAAGGGGGCACAATTTGAAGATAGAGGGGGGACGACTCCGAGGTAATGTGAGGAAGTTTTTTTTCACTGAGAGGGTTGTGGATGCATGGAACAGCCTCCCTGAGGAGGTCATGGAGTCAAATACAGTGGGGGAATTCAGGAATGCATGGGACAGACATAAGGCAGTCCTAGTGGGGGGTAGAAGGAAGTAAGCTGTTGGTTAACTAGGATCTGCAGCTTATCTGTTAGGTAGGAAAAGGGGCAGACTAGGTGGGCCAAGCAGTCCTTATCTGCCGTCAAATTCTATGTTTCTTAATGAACCTGTACCAAAACTTGATATTGTTCACAAAAGGGTTGGTGCCATTATTCTTAACGTTCTGTTCCTCCCACATCCCCAGAAATGCCATTATTCATAACATACTGTTCCTCCCACATCCCCAGAACAGACTCGTGTAAAAGGGGCTGTGGCAGCCCCCATGGCCGTACCACATGTTTGGAAATAGAAGGCCCCCTTAAATTCGAAAAGATAATTAAAATAAACAGCAAAAAAACCCTTCAGAATGAAGTTCACAGGAATTTGCTCCTTCTGAGGGATGTTTCTCAAGGAAGTATTTGCAGGCCTGGATACCATCTTTGTGTTTAATGGCTGAATACTGGGCTTCCACATCAAGATCAGTACCTATCCTATTGTCTCTCCATTCCAGATCCGCAAATTTCCTGGGTGTATCTGTTGTGTCCTTAAGATGCAATGGCAAGGTTTGAACACAGTCTTCTAAGAAAAAAAAAAAATCAGTGAGGTAGCCCAGCTTCTCTGTGAGTGACCCCACTCCAGATACAGTAGGCTTGCCTGGAGGCCTCTCTACATTTATATGGAAGGAACAGAACTGACTGTTTTTAGTCTCTGGACAAAGTACTGCTCCACACGTCAGCCCAGTACTGCCAGGTGGAAAAGCTTCTAGTTAGCAAACAGGGAAGCAACAGAAAAGGAAAAATACATCAAATATAAGAAGTGATAGCTGAGCAAACAGGAAAGCAAACCAAAAAGAAAAAAAAAATACTTCAAATGTGAGCAGTGATAGCTGACTACATATGAAAGTTACTGTTAATCCCAGGCAGTACAATAGCTCTTTAAAGAGCAGCTGACACCTTAAGCAGAACTTTAACAAAACATAATATTTAGACAAAGTAAAGCTTGTTTGTCACGTTCTATATTCCTCCTCCACATTATTTAGTACTGAGGTCATTTGTGTTAAAACAAAATCTTTGTTCCTGTAGAGTTCAGCTATTCCTGTTGCTTTATCCTTACCTAAGGTCATAATGCACCGCTTGAGACATCACAGTTACTCTCATGCAAACAGACTGTGATGCAGGGCTCTCGGTATGATTTTTTTTGTTCAGGAGTCCCAGATTTTCTTGGAGAAAAAAAAAATTGGGGTCCAGAGCTAAAATTTGAGAGTCCCTGTGAAATTTTTGGGGGTTCCCATTGAAATGAATGGAATGAGTCTGAATAAGTGCGTTTCCAGTGTGCGCTTATTTTCCCCATGTATTTTTTACACTGTTCAGGCTATTCCTGAGTCAACCGTCTTCCTTAGGACTTATGTACCTGTATTTACTGTAAGTAACTAACTCCGGGTCACCACTAAAAAAGGGACCTCTGGTCTAAGTGGTCTCACCTGGTTATCAAAATGACATAGATAACTAGAAATGCAGATATATGACAATGTTGTCGTACAGTACTGTGTTTTTTCTTAGTAGGGTTGCAAAGTCATTTACAAAGGCACCTAAGTGATGGTTAAAAACCACAGCAGAATAATCACATTCACAAATGGCAATAAAATTTCACCTGACCAATCTTTGTGTTGTTCAGTCACGTTGGTTCACAGTACAATGAGAAAATGTACTTACAGTTTTGTAGTCATTTTGTGCCTGTGTTGACATGGAATTTCTATCTTGCTGCAGTCTAGTGCCCCCAGCCCTTAAGCAGGTTTGTGCTAACCGGATTACAAAACAAGTCAAGGCCATTAGGTTAAACGCAATAGTTCTCAAACTTTGTCACAGTGAGCCTCCCCACATCCATGGAAAAGATTTTGAGCCTCCCCCAAAAACTGAAATAATCTTGGGCCTCCCCAAAGAAAAATGACATACTGTTCTTTGCGCAGTACACCATGAATACATTGAAACCCCTTTGAGTCAGGGGCGTGGGTGCAAGGGGTGCAGTCACACTCGGGCCCATGAGGTTTGAGGGTCCCAAATCGTAATGTTGATGTCTGTTCAAAACCAGGGGCGCCCTGTAACATACCCTTGCACTCAGGCCCTCTGGGAATTTGCTACGCTACTGCTTTGAGTACTTGGCTCACATTTAGTTCTTTGTCTTATATGGACTTGGAACTTTTGAAAAAGAGCTCCTGTGCTCAGAGCTGTTATCTGAATAACAAATAAATAAAATGAACAAATATTATTATTTAGCTTATTGTAACCTCCTCCCACAGGCCAGCCTACTTGCTGTGCTATTTTCATTCTTGAACCATTGTTACCCCTTGTTGCAGTATCTTCATGGGTCAGACTACTTCCCCTGTTTGCTCTCTATATGAAATAACCTTCCTACATACTTTGCCTCTCCTCCTCCTTCCCTGCTCCTAAGCAACTTCTCAGGGGTTACTTTGCTCCTTCCTGCTATTGCTCTTAGGACTTCTATGCTCAACCCTTGTATTTGGGCTGTTCTGCCATCAGTTTACAAATTGATCTATTACCACCACTCATTATTAATTGATTGTTCATATTTATTTGCTCTATTGCTTACTGTATATTTCTTGATTGTTTTGCAGTTACCTTTTGAAATGTGTTCACTCCCTACCCTTCCCCAGGTACACCTGAAATGATCCTTGGCTCATTCACCTTCCCTTGTTACCTATTAATAAATAAACACATAAAATTCACCTACTATTATTATCCTCTTTGTTTGCTTCATCTCTTCACACAAAATATATAAAACCCCAAATTTAAATACAGTTCTTTTTCAGACTTGCTTGAGCCTCCCTTGTAACAGGTTGGGGCCTCACCATTTGAGAACCCCTGGGTTAAAGTAACAGTAACATGTTCACTAAACATTTCAGGACTAACAGTCAGTGCTGACATTCACCTACTGTATGTCTCCCAGTTACCTCTCCTGCACATGTCTTAAGTTGCATTATATGACTAAAAACAGCCCCTGGCCCCCCACCCACCAACCCACTCGGGTTAAGGCAATGTGTGGCACAGTCTCTCTCCTGAATAAACTTCTCCTGCACAACATGTCTTACTAAAACATTTTACTGACAAAACAACCCCCTTCCCACCCTGTCCCAGTCTGTCAGGTTAAGACAGTGGCACCATTTATATCTGGTGGTTGGTGGTCTACAATTCCGTGTCATCGTCTTTTTTTCATGTCGTGACTGACCTGGCATAATCTTGTCTCCTAACGCTCTCCTGCTCATAACCTCTCCTTAAGCCTGCTGTCCTGCACATTTAACAGTGTTGTGGCAGGTTCTTGATGAGACAGAACTTGCCAGTGTTCCAGTCACACAGTAGAAAGAGCACTGGGTTTAGTGACAACAAAAATCTCCACACCCACCCACCTACCCTCCCTCTCCCAAGTCTGTCCAGTTGAGACAGTGGCACAATCTACATCTGGTGGTTGGTGGTCTGCAATTCTTTGTTGTCTTCATTTTTCACGTCATGACTGATCTGGCATAATCTAGTCTCCTTATGCCCTCGTGCCCATAACTTCTTCTAATGCTCTGTGAAGGCCCTTTGCTTCTTGGACACCTTTTGCTACATCATGCTCTAGGGCTTGTATCAGTGCAAGATATGATTTGTAAATTGCTTAAACTGCAGTATGCAGTGACAGGCACCGGAGAAACTTGCAGGTTCCTTTACAGATATCTGATATTGTCATCACTGAGAGTTTCCTGGATGAAACGCAAGGCATTGTACCGTACTGCAGAGCTGCTGTAGTATCTGTACATATTTTTGATGGTTACTTGATATTCACTGAATACAGGGTTGTCCTGACATGCATGTCCTATTGCCAGTGTCAGTCTGCGGGCAACACAATGAATCTGAATCAGCCTTGGGTTAACTTTCTGTCTTAACTTTGCACCCACCCCACTGCTCATTTCAGTCACGACACTGGCACAATCACTTGCTAATGTGATGATCTTGATAGGGTCAACTGCATTAGCAGTACACACACGTAACAGTTCCGCCACAATTGTGTTTGCCCTCCCATCAGGTATTGCAATACAGTCAATAAAGTGAATTTTGGCCTGTGCTTTGTGTACGCACTTCACATAAATGTTCAGTTTTTTGTGAATGGTTACATCAGTGGTTTCATCCACTATTACCCCAAGGAACTGAGAACCTGTTAAGTAAGCTTTGATTTCTTTCTGTAGGACTTCATTTATGGAGTCCAGCATGTCATATCTTGCATCCCAACCAGAGTAGATTGTGCCACTGTCTTGCAATGCTGAACAGCCATTTTGTTTCTGTGGATGTAAAACACCACCACCATCAGTGATTTCATTCCACATGCAATAGCCCAGCCTGAGCACTCCGGCCTACTGAAATATTCTATTCCTGACATGTTAAGATTTCAAACTGGTTCAGTGATTGCGCTTGTTCGGTAAGCTAGTACATTGCAATTAACTGAGCAACTTTACTGTATCTTTTGCCTCAGGTCCTGAGATCTGCTTCTCAACTGCCACTGGCAGAGACCGTTTTTCTGCTGTTTTCCTTGCTGTGTGCACCAGCAAATGTTCTCTGTTTATCTCATGTCATGTCTGTAGAAAGCAAGACACTTGCAGACTGGTTGTGCCAGTTGTGGCAAATGGATTGCTTTTGCCACTTTTTTACATCAACTGCAGTTCCCAACAGTTTCCCTCTTTTTCCTTCATGGAAATAGCTTTGTCCAGCTGTCCCTCCACAACCTTTTCTTTTAGCAGATGATGCAGTCTGTTCAGATGCTTATCATTATCCGTTTCAACAGTCACAATCTCTTGAGATATGTTCATGTCACACTCGGGAGGATGATGATGTTGTTTCCTTGTCCTTTGCTGCTGAAGATTCTCCTCCAGCAAAATAATCAGTAAGGCTTCGTTGAGACATTGCTGTCTGCCACCCATGAGGCAGTCCAACTTTCCCTCTCCAGCTCTTCAGTCTCTGCAATTTGCTGCACGTCTGCTGCACCCACTACAGCTGAGCCCTACAGAAAATAAAAAAAAAAACACAAAAAAACAACAACACAGTATACCCTGAGCTCTGCCTAAATAAGAGAACTTTAAATTTTATCTCTGCAGTCTCCAAAAGGTCAGTTGTTGCCTGTAGCGGGTTATAATGTCGCACGCTTAATAGCGTACGACATTATAGCTAACCTGGTGCAGCCCTGCACTAGTGAATGAATGGTGCAGTACCGCGTATACTGCTGTACGTGGTATTGCACCATTCCCACTTTCCCAGCAGAGGATAAGACCTCTGCTGGGAGTGGATTCCGCCGACCAGCTGCAGTGGCTCAACTGACTCAGCCACAGCAGCAGGGAACACAAGCAGTGCTTCTGGGACCGGGTTTGATTCCTGGTCCCAGAAATTGTATTTTTTCACTGTTTGTGCATTCCTCGAGTTGGCCCCGGAGTTGAAAATCATTAGTGGGGGATACGGGCGCAGGCCCTGTAACTGGGGTAAGAGTTGGGGTGGGGCAGGCGGAGCTCACCACAGAAAAAAAAGATATGCCGCATGGCAAGAATCGCGCTGAGTCGGCAGCTCGATTGTGCCATGTGGCATTCTGTTTGCTGTATTGGCCCTGTGCCGTTGTTGCCTTCAGTGATGTGTGCAGCCTGCTGGCTGCACAGTAAGATTCATTTCTCCTGGGTCGAGCAGACAAACAATTTTTACTTTTTTTAAGTAAAATCACTTTTTTTTTTTTTGTTAGCAACGTTCTTTACAAGTTTGCAATACTTCTGTCCCCGGACGTCGGTGCCTAGTAATGGCTGATCTCCTTCTAGAATCGTCCTCGCGGGACAAACCACTGTTCTAACTCCTTCAAGGGGGACGATCCAATTCCGGCACTGTTTTTTTTTTCCCCTGTCTCCTGGATCTCTTACGTGCTTCCCCCTTCCCTGGTGGTCTGCCCTAGTGGGAATGCCATGGAAATCCACCAGATAACTAAGGGGGAGGGAGAGAAAAAAAAACAGAGTTGTGCATATCACGCATGCGCAGTAAGACAGACCGCTGGGACTCCCAGACCTGTAATCTTGAGCTTTTCCGGGACTGTCTGGGGTAAAGACAGCGCATCCTGAAACACAAAAAGTGTGTAAAGGACACAAATACGCATGTCCCTGAGAGCCCTGTGGTGTCACCACAGAGAATTATGACTTGAAGTAGGGAGTAAGCTATAGAGGCAGATGAACTATTAAGGGAACTAAAGGATAAGGATCAAGTATTCATGCAGATTTACACGGTAATAAATAATTGGGAAGATAAATATATGGAATGCAAGCTGAATTGTATCTAATCAGTATGTTTTTCAAAGATTTCATTGAGGTGTCAGTAGCTGTTTAAGGGCTTTGTTTTCTCTTGCTGTCAGAGAATAGTGTTTTCAACAGTTCATGCACTTGTTCTGATACAACCTTCTTGAAGGTTGAAATGGCTGCATTAACTTTTGGTTGTTCCGTGTATATATAGAGGCTGGCTGCCTCTGTTAATGGTGCCACTTGAATCATGGTTTCAGTCGTGTTTGGGCCACATTTCTAAAGCTGGGACTAGCTGTCCACTGTTAGAAGCTGACTTAAGATCTGTCACTGCTGCCGAAATCCTCAGACCGACTGGTAAGGAGCTGCCAGCCTGATAGCACGTTTTATTGGGGCAGGGATTGAAGGGTATAAGTCATGTGGAAATGGGTACTGCTGCATAACCACTCGCCTATAGTGTGGAGTGATTGGCCAGTGGAACTTTCGTGATGGACTGACTGTTATATTGATGTAATGACTGACTTCGTAGGAAGACGGGGTCCAGAGGAGGGGAGAGAGCTGTATGGGCTAATTTAGAGCTGGTTATTTGCAGTGGGAGGACACAGTATCACTCACTGCTGCAGACTGTACTGATACAAACTAAATTACAATACACCCTGCCTTTTTACATTTAAAAACACCAGAACACTGTTATTTAAAAGCTTTAGCAACAAAAAAAAATACTTCCTCACATCTCTCCTGCATCTTCTTCCTACCGTAGTGACAGAGCTGAGGTTCCTCCTGAATACCTCCTCGCAGTTTCTTATTAATGCCCCTCAGGAATTTGAGCGTCTCAATCAAATCATCCCACTTGCTTCTAGCCTTCATGGAGTACATGTTCAGGGCCCTGAGCTGCTCTTCATAAGATCTGTCTTGCTGACTCTGAATAATTTTGGTTACTGTCCTCTGGACTGTCTTCAGTCTACTTTTATCCTTACTCAGATGTGGGTGTCAGAACTGGGCGCAGGACTCCTGGTGTGGCCTTACCAAGGACCTGTAGAAGGGAAATATCGCCTTCTCCCTCCTGCTGTCACTGCCTCTTCCTATGCACCCCAGCATCCTAGTTCTCTTACTGTAAGCTTTGTCACACTAGTTGGATTCGCTAGTGATCACTCCCAGGTCTCTTTCTTCCAGTGAGACTGCCCATCTGACCCCTCTCCCCCAAATTATTTTGCATTGAGTTTAAGCTGTCAGACTTTGAACTACCTCACCAACCTATTCAGATCTCTTTCAGCACCTTCACTTTGTCTTGCCCATCTTCTCTGCCAAAGAGTGTTGTGCCATCTGCAAAATAACACAAGTTGCCCTGTGTTCCTTCACCACTATCGCAAATGAACATGTTGAAGAGGACTGGATTGAAGACTGATCCCTGTAGCACTCCACTAACTACATCTCTGTCTCTAGACGTGAGCCTTTTGACTACTAATCTGTGTTAATGGCCTCCCTAGCCAGTTTCCTACCCGACTGGTTAGTTCCTCTCCTACTCCTGGATCCCCTAGCTTTTTCAGCAACCTCTTGTGTGGCACAGAATCAAAAGCTTTGCTGAAATCAAAGCAGAGTAGTCTAGAGGAAGAGGACCCCTTGCAGTAAAAAATTATTCCGATCTGGTTCTGGAATACCCCCCCAAAAAAAAAAATGAAAACTTCTGGACAAGTTCTTACCACTGACAGACAACAGTGACTTTCTGGGCTGTCCAGTAAAAGTCAGGATGGGTATGACATCATATGCAGATACTGTGCACATTGTATAGTTGGAGATTGTTTCCCTAAACTAACTCGCTCATCCCTGAAAGGTCCATCCCAGTGTCGGCATATCTTTTCAAATGATATGTTTTATAGATTGTATATAACATATGCTATAATAATACATAATAAAATACAAAACAAGTATAGAAGAAAAAAAAAATTACAGAACATACATCCCACAGAAGTACGTACAGAAGGGGGAATTCATTGCGAAAGTGTACAGTACACAGGTTGTTAGCAGCTGGACAATAGCTGGTTCCTGATCAAAATTAATGCTCCTATTGATGACCTTCATAGTATACATCTAGAACCCACGTAGTGTTCTTCCCTGTCTTCTGTGATGGAATAGAGGGTGAGCAACTTACCCAATCTTTACTCAAAGGACCTGTGTCTGCTGTTAATATTGGTAGTCATTTGCTCCCCTCTGAGATGTAGTAGGAGGTCTTGATACCATTCAGCATAAGATATAACCTCTTGATCTAGTCAGTGTCCTAGAATGACTTTTTTTGGCTGATACTGAAATGACTGCCATATGGTATCTGGATTCTCTTACAGGTATACTGCTGAGATCTCCCAGGATACAGACCTCTGGTGTGTGAATAAGTCCTGTAGGCCCAACATGGGGTCTGCACTGCCCTCATTTTCCAGAGACTTCAGGACTTTTCACAGTTCCAGAAAATGTGCTCGAGAGAACCCTGTTCCTTGCCACACCTTGTGCACAGTTCTGATAGGAATTTACCCATTTCATATCATCTTACAGGCATGTAATAAAAGATTATTAAGAATATTAAACTGTTTTAAATCTGGATTTGTCATTTTCAAGCATGTATAGACGTCAGTCCAGAGTTGTTCCCAGTTAATTTGCCTGTGAGAATTCAGCTTGCCAGTAGGGAGTGTTACCATGTGATTTAAAGGAGAACTGGGTGGAATCTGTGAGTAATTTTTCCTGGTAGATGCTTTTTCCTATATTTTTATCCATTTGTGTTATTGTTCCATCGGTACTGGCCTTTTGGTACACACGGTGTTTCTGAGTAATAACTTTGCTGGTAAATGACACTGTAGAATTATATGATGTAGTTTATGTCCCGTTTGGGCCACAGAGTTCCAGATCAGAACATGAATGCATTGTGAAAACAACATAAGTTATTTAACAAGGACATACAGTACATCACACAGTTCTTTATTTATTTAATACATAATCAAAATTACAATTTTTGAGTCATACACTCCTTTGCAAAGGCTCCACGTCAGTAGTACAGAGATGAGAAGAGTACAAAGCGGTATGATGAGATACACAAAAGCATATTGATACAATAGATAAAAAACATTAACATCAAATGGAAAACAATACATCAATAAATCTAACGTCATGTAGACCCCTCGTTCACAGTAGGTCTTGCAGTAATACACATGCTAGGGTCAGTAATTTACCCAGCATCAGTAGGTGAGGTACTTCTAGAGATACTCTTAACATAAGAGGTCCAGTGTTACACTATAATATGAGCCCCAGGGGGATTCAGGGATGCGTGGGGTGGGCTAGGGGCAGTCACATGTAGTTTGCTTAAGTAGATGATTTTTGAGGGACATTTTGAAAAAGCCAGATTTGGGTTCCAAGGCGATGGTGGCGGGGAGGTAATTTAGCCATTTAGGTGCCTGGTGAAGGAATGCCCTTTGGCATAAGGAGGTTCTGCAGCAGGGCACGGAGAGGGAGGACCTGGTGTTGCGTCTGTATGCTCTGATAGGAGGGGCTGGATTGATGAGCGAGTGGAACCCAGGTGCGGCTAGCCTGAGAAGTACTTTTTTGCAAGGAGGCACGTTTCTATGTTTAGTCTTCCGTCAAAATTTAGCCAATTTGTGTATTTGTAAAGATCACAAGTGTGCATGAGCGTGTCTCAACCCATGACAAGATGACAAGCTTTATTTAATGTGGTTTTGACTCAGCGGAGGGCATTCGGGTCCACAGTGACACATAACACTATACCATCATACCAGGATGGAGAGAACCGAGGAGGATACTGCGAGTCGAAGGGCTTTGGGGATGAGATAGTGCTTGAGATGGTACAGGAGAGCAATCCTGGAATTAAGGGCAGAGGGGAGATGCTGAATATGGGAGTGGAAGGACAGGGATGTGTCAAGGGTTATACCCAGGTACTTGAAAGTTGAGCCTTGCTCAAGTGGGGCATTTATGGAATTATGGATATTCAGGCAGTAGTCACAGTGTGGGTTCTGGCGCTGGTTGAAGATCATGGATTTTTTTTTGTAATTGATTAGTTTGTGGGCCACAAACCAGGATTCTACCTCTCTACATAGGTCCTTGAGGGTTTGTTGGGAGTGTGTGTGGCAGGGGAGGGGTGGCTCACGAAAATGACGGCATCATCTGTGTAGAGAAGCAGTTTCCCGGGGCAGGAATTTGGAAGGGAGTTGAGAAAAAGATTAAAGAGGAGGGGGCCAAGTACAGAGTCTTGGGGGACACCAGAATGAACAGGACGACTGGAGGAAATAGTGGAACCAATCTTAACTTGTTGGGTTCTGCCAGACAGATAGCTGGCGAACCAGGATACCGACTCTTAGGAGAGTCCCAAGGAGGGAAACGAGTTCAGGAGTAAGGCGTGATTAACAGTGTTGAACGCCTTGGTTAGATCAATATAGACCAATCCAACTAAGTGGCCGCTGTTGAGGGTGTGGTGTATAAAGGGCATGTATTCAAGGAAAGTGATGGTAGTAATGTGACCCCTAAGTAAACCGTGTTGTGCGGGGGATAGCAGGTTATGTTTAGAGAGTCTGTAGGTTGATCCAAAACTATTTTTTCCAAGGCCTTAGAGAGTTGGGAGAGAATAGAAATGGGGTGGTAATTGCTAGGTGCAGTGCGGACACCTCCTTTTAGAATGGGGGGTGACTGCACATTTCCAGGGCATTGGGAACTGTCCTAGGCAGAGGGACATGTTTAGAAATTTGGTTAGAGGGGAGAGCACCTCGTCTAGTGTGAGGCGAAGGAGTTTTAAGTCCAGAGAATCACCATTGTGGCGAGACGTGCTCAGAAAATTGGATAGGTGTCTTCTGGCAGCTCAATTGGGGATATTCTGGAGACAAAAAGGGGGGATATTATTCTGTTTGGTGTGTGCATGCTGGGGGAGGGTCAAAGAAGTTGAGTGGAAGGACGCTACTGAGATCAGAGACGGTTTTGTTGAGAGTGTTTGAGATGGCTAGTGGGTCCTGGATGTTGGAGCCATTGACGGTGAGCTGGGCAGGGGAGATAACCACTTTCCCACTGAATTCTTTAATTTTTTTCCAGAAATCGAGGTCCGAGTTCCATGTGGATGTGAGGGCATGGTGGTAATAGGATGCCCTGACTTGGCAGATAGCCCAAGTGCATTTATTCCTGGCCTCCCTGTATGGTTGTCTGTCATGGAGAAGTCGGGAGTCCAGTGCCTTTACCAGAGATTATCCCGGTGGCTCATCAGGTCGAATAGCACCTGTGAGATCCAGGGGGTATCTTTATTTTTTGTGTATTGTTTTGAGAACAGGGCAGAGAAGTTGCAGGCGGGATTAAACGTGTTAATGAAATAGGAGAGGGCAGAATCAGTAGGGGACCAGTCACAGACCCTGAGGTAGGACTTGTCTGGAGAGGGAGCCTTTTCTGAGGTGCCTTTAGTATGAGGTTCCAGGGAGAGTAGCAGGGGTCTTGTTGGACCACTGACTGGTAACGGGAGAGTGGTCACTGAGGGTGTCTGGGAGGACTTTGACCTGCGAGAGATTATTGGGGCGATTAGTGAAAATGAGGTCAAGCAGTGTGGAGGTTCCTGTTTTATCATTGAGCCTGGTGGAGGTCTGGACAACCTGGGAGAGGTCAAGTGCCATGGTAGAGTCCTTGTAAGGGGAGGAGGAGGAGGAGAGGGCTTCCAGTTAATACCGAAATCACCAACAATGATGACTTCGCTGTTGGAGGGAAGTTGCGAGACAGTGGACAGGATTTCGGCAAATGCAGGTCTTTGGTTGTGCAGGGGGATGTAGGCGACCGTAAGATAGCCTTGCCTGAGTTACCCAGCAGTAACTTGGCTGTGAGGATTTGGGCAGCGCGGGGCGGTGGGGGGAGACAAGGAGGGCTTGACTGGAGTCCTTTACGTGAAATGCACAGCCACCTCCCCTTTTTGCCATGCTTATCGGTTCTAAAATGGTATTGCCCACCACAGTGCAAAGCAAAAACACCCAGGGCATTTATTAAAACACCAGTACAGATGTAACAAAAACAGAATGGAACCAGTATTAGAAACACAGCTTCTACAGTAAACATCGGCTTGCAGATCCAAGGCAGTTCTCCTTTAAGTGGCGAATGTGAGAGGAATACTTGGCATAAGAGGGCAAGTGAGTGCATAGCGGCCTAACAAAGAGGGTGCAGAAGGTCAGTGTTGTGCGGCCACCACAGGGTGACCCCACATGTTGGTCAACTGCGTGTCTAGTCTGCAGGAAGTTGAATACACTTCTTTTGGTTAGCTGAGTCTGGACCTTGAAGGTCCCAAAAGGAATGGACCTATCTCAAAGTATTAGGTGACCAATATTGGGAATCACAGTTCTACGCGAAAAGTTGGTTTAATAGGGGCGCCAGCAGTTTTGGGTCCTTAATGTATGGTATGTTCAAAACCTTGCATAACTTTTGGTGGACTTTGAGAGTGGTACCTATAACTGTTTCTTTTTTCAGCAGCTTGGAAAGCTTCCTAAGGGATTCATATAGGAGTGCTTTTAATTCTGTTCCTGCTGCCTTGCTCATGTGGTGTTCGATGGTCAGGCATTGGGGCTGGTAATCCTGTGGCTGGTCTTTTCGATCCTCTGCCTGGAACGTCAGATATTTGCCTGCTTAAGTTGCATGGTAATATATAGCACAGTGGGGGAGTTGAAGTTGTTTGGGATGGGTCAGCTTAGTGTATGATGTGTGGTGTCCCTTGTTTGCTCATATGAATTTAACTATGAAGGCATGTATAATGGTATCCATTTCATGGGCAGACAGATATTCATTATGCTTGGAGAATCCTTGGAAGGATGTTCGTCTTGATAATGTTGATTTGGCCCCATGGTGTAAGGGGGGAGAGACTGCCATCTTTCCAAGTCTTGTCTTATTTTAGGGATGAGGTTGTCCCATGTTTTTCTGCCTCATCGTGGCCTTATTGTGGCTAAACTCTATGCAGGTTTTCAGCATTTTGGGAGCACATGAGAGGCCCACGTTTGTTACTGCCTCGTTTAAAGGCATGACTTGGATTTTATTGACATTTAATTTGTACCCAGACAGGGGTCCAGATTTGTTGATTGTGCCTGTTGCTGGTATGATGGAGGTAGCTGGATTGGTGACATGGAATAGGATGTAATCTGCGTATATAGAGGTGGTATGTAGCATATTAAATAGCTGGTATGCATTTTTAGATTTGATTAGTACTTCCATGCGAATAACTGCTTCTCAGTTTTTTTTCCACTTATTTAATACCCTGGGTATGGGTGCTGTGACCAATTGTGGTTCCCTGCAGGGCAGGCTAACTGTTTAGTTTACAGATTAGGGGCCCTAGATACAGGTTAAATGGAAGAGGCGAGAGGGGGCACCTCTGCTTGGTCCCTCTGGAAAGGGAGATGTGGTCTGAGAGGATTCCATTGCAGTAAACTCTAGCCTGCGGTCTATTATATAGAACCTTGACCCACTTGATAAATTCCTTGGGGAAACCCAAATTGAGGTAGTACTGCAAATAGGAAGATCCGTAACACTTGGTCAAAGGCCTTCTCTATGTCCAACCCATAAGATATCTAGTTTGTCGTGGACCCACCATTAGTCTCAGTAAAAGTCTTTATAGATTCTTGACTTTTGCCCAGTATTTGTTTCTTTCAGGAAGTGATTATTAATTCTCCAGCATAGCTCTTTATCTGAGCTTTGGGCGGGTGCGTGTTGCAGCAAGATTGGGGAATGATCTCAAATGACCCTAGCTAGAATATGGACTCTGTGACGACTGAGGGGGGCACATTGGGGGGGATCAGAGATGGATGCACATCAAAAGTGGGACATCATAAAGTCTGGCCTAAGGGAAGCTACTGTAGCATGCACCAGGACCCGGAGCAAAAAGTCAAGGGCCAAGGTGCCATGCTGGATGACTAGGAGGGTGTTGGCGGGGGTGAAGGCCAAGAGAACTGTGTTTAGGAGAATGAAAAGAACTGGGAAGGGGGAGGACAGGGAGGTGTATGCAAAGAGGACCAAGGAATTAACCAAATTAGTAAGGGAGGTAAAAGCCACCAAAGAACTGAGGCTGGCTCAGGGCATAAGGGAGGGGGAGAAGGAATTCTATAGATACGTGAGGGAAAAGATGAACTGTAATGACTGGATAGTTAGTAGGGAGGAAGGGGGAACAGGCAGAGGTATTGAACGAGTACTTCTGTTCGGTGTTCACGAGGAAGGTAGGAGGTCCACCATCTCCATGGACAGGAAGGATGGGGAAGAGGTGACTGACGCAGTGATTCAAGAAAGCAGGGTACTGGAAGGTCTACAGGCACTTAGGGTGCATAAGGCACTGGGTCCTGATGGCATTCACTCTAGGGTATTAAGGGAAATGGTGGAGGTGTTGGCAGGGCCACTGACCGACCTGCTCAAAACCTCCCTGGGGTGCATGCCGCAGGACTGAAGGATGGCTCATATGGTGCATATCCACAAGAGTGGCCCAAAGGATGAGCTGGGCAACTACAGATCTGTCAGTTTCACTTCCATGGTGGGGAATTCATGGAGACAATCTTGAAGGAGAGGCTGGTAACTTTCCTGGAGGTCAGGTGAACTACAGGATGGGTGGCAACATGGGTTCATCTCAGGGAGAGCTTGCCAGACCAACCTAATTGAATACTACGACTGGGTGATGAGGGAACTGGATAAGGGCCATACAGTGGATGTCCTGTTCTTGGACATCAGCAAGGCCTCTGATTCGGTCCCTCATGGATGACTTGGAGCAAAGCTGGAGCACATAGGGGTGGGGGCTAAGATGGTTGGCTGGATCAGGAATTGGCTCAGAGATAGATTGAAACAGGTGGTGGTGGTGGTGGTGTTGGGGGAATGCTCATCTCCCAATTCGGTGACCAGCGGTGTGCCGCAGGGCTCTTTGCTGGGGCCAGTGTTGTTTGGTCTGTTCATATCAGATATTGCACACAGGGTTGGGAGCACGATCAGTCTGTTCGCGGATGACACCAAGATGGGAGCTGTAGTGGACGACACAGAGGGGTGGCAGAGGCTACAGGGTGACCTCACTGGACTTGAGGAATGGTCAGCAAGGTGGCAATTGGGATTTATTACAAAGAAGTGCAAAGTTATGCACTTCAGGGTGAGAAACCAGAGGAGGGAATATTGGTTGGGTGGGGAGTGGTTAGGGTCACGGAGGAGGAGAAGAAGGACCTGGGGGTCATAATAACGGGGAGCATTAACAACTCTGCCCAGTGCAGGAGGGCTGCTGCTAGGGCCAACAGGATGCTGGGATTCATTGCACGAGGATTCTCGTCCAGACACAAGGATGTGATCCTGCCCCTGTACAGGTCCTTGGTCAGACTGCAGTTGGAATACTACATGCAATATCGGTGTCCATACATGAGGAAGGACATCTAGCTGCTCGAGGCGGTACAATGCAGGGCGATGAAAATGATACAAGGGATGGAAGGTATATCCTACAAAGAAAGGCTAAGTCACTTGAGTTTGTTCACCCTGGAAGAGAGAAGGGATGGGGGGACATGATTGAAACTTTCAAGTATTTGAGGGGGATCAACAAATTGGGCACAGAGGAGCTGTTTAAGCTGAGGAAGGGAAGGGACACCAGGTAGCATGGGATAAGATTGGAAGGGGGCAGATTCAGGAGAGAGATGTGGAGGCATTATTTTACTGAAATGGTGGTATTAAAAATGGAACGTAGTGCCAGAGGAGGAGGTGGTGGCTTTCTGGACAGTGGGGAGCTTCAAAGGGCAGGGAGGGGGTGCAGCGTGAAGGACACTGGGCAGTTCCAGAAAGTGTACAGGGGGTTGGGGGCAGCTGCAATATAGGGTGCTAGCTGCGCACACGAGCAGACTTGCTAGACCGTGAGGCCTATTTCTGCTGGCAAGTTTTGTATGTTCGTATATCTCCCATCTGAGTCAGTAATGGGTGTGCATGCTGAAATCGGAGTTTTCTTATCACCCCCATTTGAGTGGTGCTATCGCTTGACACACATGTGCCTGCCCTACCCAGTCCTTTCCTAAAGAGGAGAGCTTCATCCTCCAGTAGATTTGTTTCCTGAAGCATTGCTATTTGTCCTTCTTGACTTTTAACATGCTTTAAGATCTGGTACCTTTTGTTTTTGGCCCTTGCACCTTTTACTTTCCGTGAAAGAAATTGCCTGCTACTACTTTACGTCCAGAAGTAGGGAGGTGATCCTCCCTCTGTATAATGCCTTGGTCAGGCCGCAGTTTGAGTACTGTGCACAGTTCTGGAGACCTCATTTGAAGAAGGACATAGTGCTGCTGGAGTGGGTTCAGAGGAGAGTGACCAGGATGATTCAGGGCATGGAGGGGAGGCCTAATGAGGAAAGGCTGAAGGAGCTTGGGCTTTATTCACTGTAGGAGAGGAGTGATAAGAGACATGATAGAGGTTTTCAAGTATGTAAAAGGAATAACCAGGAGTGGAACTGGAGAGTTTAGAGTTAAAGAAGGGGGAGCTACCAGGGGTCATGAGTGGAAGATGGGGGATTATAGGGGGAGCGAGGAGGCATTTTTTCACTGAGAGGGTGGTGGAGCCGTGGAATGCTGCCTGGGTGGCTGGTGGAAGAGGGCACAGTGGAGGGCTTCAAGAAGGGATGGGACAGGTATAAGGGGAATCTGAATAAAAAGAAGACTGTCTTGGGGGCTGGGGGGTGGTAAGGCGAGCAGCCACTAGGTTGCTGGCTTTCGAGCAGACAAGACAGACCATTTGGCCTATTCTGCTGGCTCTTTAGTATGTTAGTACTTATTTCCTGCAGTAGTACATTGACTGCTGAGCTCTTGCTCGAGTTTTTTTTTTTTTTTTTTTTGTGTACTTTATTTTTATTCATTTTCAGCTGTGTACCAGACACAAAAAACAATTTGAGTTACAGTACCTCCAGATAAGATCATTATCAATGCCAACACTATAACTTTTATTACAACATGGACAGGGGTCTCATACCACTTAAATTAATAATTACAGTCTCCAGAAAATAGTACAGGAAAAGACCGTTTCAGCAAACGTGGACTCAGATATCAGAAATATTGTCCATCATATTTACCAGGTGCAGTAGCACCAAATAACACCATAGGTGTTTTATATGTCCATGTAAACGTCCAAAAAACGAACGTTCGGTATGGTAAATGACTATGCTGATACAGGAGATCTCCCATATTGAACAAGTAAAACATTTTTAACTAAAATAAAAATAAAAGGCACGTCGGAGAAATACAAAATGCCAACATTGAGTAATCAGTTAACCCTTATACATTTATTTTAGCAGGGCAAATATCAACATATTTAAAAATGTAAACTGTGATTATAACCTTAGGCATATAACAGATATATTGCCACATTTTTGTAAATCTAACAAAACTCCGTTGAAGGTGGCACTTAAGTAATAAAACAAACCCTGCAAAGTCTGCTTAAATAGGAGTACATGCATCTAAACATGGCACGAACACCATTACACCAGAAATTCAGTCCCCTTCATCTTTTTCATCAGAGGAATTAGGCCGATGTATAAAGTCTTGTTTAATTGCCTCTAGTCGTTTGGCTGCCTCGATAGGGTCAGAAAACACAAAAGTCTTACCAGCATAATGAACTTGAAGGCGTGCTGGCAGGAGTAGAGTGATTAATTCCCAGAGCCCGCAAGTCACCCATACAGCATCAAAACTTTTGCACCGTTGTCGAGGTGCATAACTCCAGTCTGGAAAGAAATATGTCCGATCCCCAGAATCTGTTTTAGAGGTGCAGAGGATTTTCCTGCTGCGAGAACCAATCTCACATATGGGCTGCAGTTGTGACGATCATAATGGTGCACGGGGTATTATCAGATGGCCTCCTCTGCGGGTTAAGACGATAAGTTTTAGTTAATTGTCCTTGTAGATTCAAATTAAGTCATTTATAGAGCAATCCCAGGACAAACTCTAGTAGGTCAGTTCCCTCGAGAGCTTCAGGGACCCCCAGTAGCCGAACGTTGTTGACCCGCACATTATTCTCTAAATTCTCCATCTGCAGGTGCATCATTTTGTTCTCGGCCAGGATCCCAGCCACAGCTGCAGCCAAAGTATTTGCTGAATCCACTCCCTGTTTTGCCTCCAAAACTACCAAATCCATATGGGCTTCCATTGCTGTAAAATGGGAGCCAAGACCGTCCACCTTTTTATCTGTGTTACGAATTGCTTGCAGTAAAGCACTATTGGAGTCCTACAGGGTTCTGCTCCCACCCACTGCTGGGCTGTTGCCATGAGGAGTCTCTTGTTGAGCTTTCCCCTCACCAGATTCTGGTATCGCTGTTTGTCGTGTCTTTCCCATTCCAGCTTCAACTTGAACCTCACAAGTTATCAAGTGATCAATCAAATATCAGTGGCCAAGTGAACAAGTGCCCTTTTTAGGTATTTAATAAATAAAAAAGTGAGAGCTCCCGTGGAGCATGTCTGCACTGTCTGGCTGCTGGCCACGCCCCATCTTGCCCGAGGTTTGATCACCTCTACCTAATGGGGTACTTATGTAATCTCCAGAACAGTAGTATGTCCCCTGCAAACCCCCCACCCCCACCTAACATTTGAAACATGAATATATAGAAGTAATGGTGAAATGAGAAGAACAAGAAACATATAGCTTCACCCTCGGTGGTGATGGATCAGAATGCCCTTTCCCGAGGAAGCAAGTTCCTGAGTCCCCCGTTCCAAATGACCTCTTGCTGATAGGTTCGTGGTAGGGCTGACAGAAGGATCTCACGGTAGTAAGCTTTAGTTGCATCTGTTAGTGTGGACGCTGTATTATCAGTGCACTTAGTGAAGTAGTGCATTAAACTTGCATGCTCAGTTATTGGGCAGGTGGCGGCTCCCTGCCCCCCATCCGAGGTGTGGAGGGCACCATACCCATAGTGCTTGCTTTGGCTATGTGTATAAGACTCAGCTGTAGGCTGTATGCATACCAGGACCTTTGAGATGTTAGCCCTTCTCCCCCAACCCCCCCCCCACCTTTGTCGGTGCTTGCATCTAAAATGAGTAGTCACACATCATTTTTGTCATTCTAATGAATCGTGCAGTTTAGGTAGCCAAGCTAGTTAGTTTGCGAAGAGGCTGAGGCTTTAGATGCAGACAGTGTTACCTGAATGTTATGTTATTGGTGGAGTCTTTTAGTTAGGGTCCTCCAAATGCAAACCAGGACCCTGGAGATGTTAGCCCCTTCCCCCAACACCCTTGTCAGCACTTGCATTCAAAATGAGTGGTCACTCACCAGTTTTGTCCTAATAATGAATTAAACAACTCGAGTAACCAAGTCAGTTATTTTTTCTGAGAAAAGGCTTTGTTTGCAGGCATAGAATGTGAACAGTCAATGTCACCTGCATTATTAGTGTCAAAGTCTGTTTCTGTACTTAAGTTAATGGTGTAGTCGTTCCCTTGTTTGCAGTAACTCTAGGGTCTTGTGACATTCAGCATGTATAGTGACATGCATATGGGGCCCTGACAACAGTTTCAGGTTCCAGTGTAGCATAAGAGAGTTCACCTGTGGTTAATGTTGTGTTCTAGAGGACTGGGACAGGGGATCACTAATCATCCTCACTGCAACTTTGGTAGTAGGAGCTGCTGTTTGGGACCCAAGCCCTCTAGTAGATGTCTCTCATTTGGTTGCTGGTAGGCCGTGCTGGGGTAGAGGAATGGAAGACATGGGGTCAGAAGCGATGTAAGACTGGACTGGCAGCAGTGTGGTGATCATCCATTTGCCCCAGCTGCTGAGTCCAAATGCTGTGGTGTGTGTACTCGGCATGATATTTTCTGTTTCGTGGGGTAGAGTGCCTGAAGTCTTGAACACTGATTTGATGGAGGGCTATGTGTGAACTTTCTGGGATTACTGCCCCCTCGGTATTCGCTCGAGGATGGAAGTTGTACCAGGAGAGCAAGGGATTGGGCACTGAAAACTGTCTTGTTATTTTAAAACCAGTGTCTTTCAGCGGTAGCGATCCGGGGTCACTCAGCCCGAAACCAGTGGAATCGGGTGCAGCGGCTGCACAGCAGTAAAGCTTGTAGATCTAAGCAACTGATGAAGTAATGCAGCTGGAAAAATAACTAGTCATTTAAACAGTCCACTCAAGGTTTGCAACCACAACAGCAAGGTTTACTTGGCAAGTCCAAACAGTAGCATTTATTGATTATGAGAGTGGCACTTGTCATGCCCTACTTTCATGGTCATGGTCATGAGGGTGGGAAGTTAGGGTACAACTTTGGGAGCTCTTGTTTCGGCTTCAGTTGTTGACATAGAAATTGCTTCTGTCCAGCTGTGATGCTGATAATACCTTGTCGGATAAACCACTTTTGACTTGATACCTCCAGCACAGAGTTTGGTTTTAATCCCCTCTCCCTTTCTAAGAGTCCCTCCCCCCCCAGCGTAGTTGCAACTTGACAAGGCTGCCTGGCTGCCCCACTCCCTCTTGGTTCTTCTCTCCCCTCTGCCTCTGATCAGGTTTTGCATAATGTGTATATAACTGAAGCTTAATTGTCTTATACTATAATGTAAACACCTGTACATGTGCTCTGAAATATTCTGTCCGACTTGTCTGTTTCCCTGTAACTGTTTGTAATCCCTTCTTACTGACCTGGAACCTTTGTAAATGAGCTGCCTGGCGCTCAAAGGTATTTGTAATTCCTAGAATGAATGAATAAATAAATCTCCCTGTATTTATTTTGTGTAGCCCAGGTTTGTGAACTTAGATCATAAGTATGAAGATTCTGTTCCCCTCCCACAAGAGCTCTTTGATTTCCCTTAGTTTGGCTTGTATATGGGTTTTAAAGTAAAGCTGAAAGATTACCTTATGGGTTTCATAGCCTATTACTCTGCCGCAGCGATAGTTTGTGGGTAGTAAAATATTAAAATTTAATGCAGTCCTTTTAGAGAGGGAAAGGATCGTAACCCTGGCTGCACTGCCTGCCAGCTGCTCTTTTCCAAGTTCCCGGTCCACCTACCACGCCCCCGCGTACAGACGTTTTGTGACGACTTACCAGGGAGAGTGTCGGGGCGTGCCCCATTGAATCCTGTGGGGATGATTTTAAAACCTTTACTGTGCATGTCTAAGCTACCTTTCACACAAATGAAAGCCACTGCTCAACTGATAGGAGCCGTATTAGTTAAAAGGTAGCTTTCATTTATGTGAAAGGTAGCTTAAATAGGCATAGTAAAGGTTTTAGAATAGTCCCCATGGGAATCAAAGGGGCGCGCCCCTGCGCTCTCCCTGGTAGGCTGTCACAGAACGTCTGAGCATGGGGGCGTGGTAGGCAGACTGGGAACTTGGAAAGTATCGGCTGGCAGGCTGTGCAGCCAGGGTTACGATCCCTTTTCTCTCTAAAAGGACTGCACTAAATTTTAATATTTTACCACCCACGGACTATCGCAACGACAGGGTAATGGGCTATGAAGCCCATAACTGTAAGTGCCAGATCTTACACCTTTACTTTAAGTAGGCAGAAAATGATGGGTCATGGCCTCTCTCCTGGGTTCAGCATTGGTCTCAGTGCTCTATGAGCACGCTCTGTTTTGCATGTTTGAGGGTTGGAAGAGGGGCCTGCCAGTTTCTGTCACAGTCACTGAGCAAAGGCAGCAGCATCGGGACCTTCTGCTCATTTAGGCATCCCGACAATGAGATTAATTAGTTGGCTGCACCTCTCTTGGTCCTCTGTCTTCTAGCCACCGCATCTTGCTTTGGACACTCACAAGCTCTGGGTTGGCATGACTAGCCATGTCTTCAGGATAGCTGATGTGGATTTTAGCATCGGACACCTGCCGTGTTAATTCCGTGAGTGATGGGTTGATTATTTGAAATTCTTCGGTGAGGTGCAGCACGGCACCTTTGATGGTTCCCAGCTCTTTAAAGAACCCTTCCATGATGCCCGGCTCATGTATTGGACTTGGCAGCAAGACTAGAGTCTGAAAGTTTGTCCCATTTTGCGGCATGTGCTACTCAGGAAAGTTCATATTTTTCGTTCTTTTGGGTCCTGTTAGAGGCAGACTAGAAATTGGTAATTCACTGATGCTTTTAACCCCACGGATGGCTATTTAAAAAGTGAAAATGGTCTTGCATCTCGAGGGGCCAATGGGAAAGCTGCCGTTCATGCCAGATGCATCATGTGACTCCTGTCTGCATGTCTTTAAGAATGCAGTTTGTGTGTGATGTCCCAAATTTGAGAGATCAAATATAGCTGTTTCACACTTCCCCTGGACTGAGATACAAATATGGCACACTGAGTCCCAGCAAGGACAAAACACGTCTGTGTGTTAATACATCCCTCTGAGCTACTCAGTGCAGCGTAAGAATGATTTTACACTTGTTTGTCTGGTGAGTGCTTTACTGTTCTAACACTAGATGTGCACAAGTGAAACCACTCTCTTAGACTGCAGCGAGTGGCTCTGAGGGTAGTAATCAGACATTATACATCTTGAAATCATTGTGTAAAGATCTGTTGCCTCGTGCTTGGACATAGTATTGGCATGGCAGTAGGGTGAGTATTAAGTGTATGAGTGCTTGGGGAATGTTACAGTTTCCAGTGCCGTGAAGCACGAGAGGGACGTGGGCTGTCCCATCAGCATAGCGATGGACAACTTGGCGTTTGAAACAGACACTCTTCATCATGTAAGAGTGTTACAGGTGCTAAGTGTCTTAACAATCCTGATTGCTTGATCGCTTGATCTGTATCTTAGGCTCTGCCTTGTTGTTCTCAGCCTTTACAGATTGTTTCAGAGGCCCATTTCCAACATTCAGTTTAGCTTTAAGTGAGCCAGACAGTTCCTGTATAATGATTTGCATATCCTTCCTATGATGTTGAGCGTTAGTGTGATATGTGCAATTTTGCTTATCTGTGTGTGGTGGTAATGGGGGGAATGAGAGATACAATAACACAGTTCTACAGTATGTGTATATACAGTATGGAGAATAACATATAGGGACGTGTGCATTATGGGACTGAGTTTATTTCCGTATAAACTCCAAGTATTTGTTGCTATTTATCTTTGAGTTCATACATCACAAAGTTATGATGTAGGAAATCACAGATGATAAAGTAAGCGGTGAGTTCCTACATCATGTCAGCCTCAGCCACCAGAGGTGATAGTAAATTGACACTGGAGCACAGATAGACCACACTTAACACAAAGAAAATACACCCAGTGTGTAAAAATAAGGTTGTAATGACATTTGGGGAATTCTGATGTTAAATATAAACAATGCATGTTTTACATTCATTATTTATAAATGCCACTAGAACCTCTCAGTGCTGTTACATATAGAATAATACATGAGGGCAGGATATTCAAAGATCCTGGATTGCCGCAGCTAAACATACGGACATATGAAAATACCAGCAGATACAGGCCAGATGGTCTATCAAGTCTGTTCAAATGTACAACTTACAGCTAAAAGTTTGCTTCAGTAGCAAATTAGTGCCTGGAGCAAACTACAGCTATAGTGGAACCTGCTGAAGCACAGTGTGAGCATTAATGGCATGTTCCACCATACCAGTCAGGCCAGGGTTCCCATTAAGGCTGCAGATCTGGGGGTGCACAGTGCCCTCTCCAAACATTTTCAGGGGTACAGAATAAATTGTAAGGGTTCATTCTACCATTTGTACAACATTTTTGTAGGATACATATACTGCAAACAGAATTACTGGGGTACAATATACCCCTTCACACAAAAATGTACTTGAATTTCATAATTTATATGTGAATCACGTACAGTTGAGGGGTAAGTGGGAACACTGAGTCAAGCACAATCCTGACTGTGCCCACAAACCACAGCCCCTTACAGGCCATATGAGGTATGTGGGGGTCGGAATGGTGCTATGGGGCTTGCAGGAGCAGTCTGGCTGTTAGGGCTTGCAAACGGCCATGTTCATAAATCTTTATGCAAATGACTCCATAGCACTAGCAGGGCTCCCATCAGGGCCTTATTACAGACTTTGGCCCCTCCCCAAACAGCACCTGTCAGGGCTGCCTGTAACCTGCACCTGGTGGTCTAGTGCTCTTGAACCCCACCGATCACCTGCCAATTCACAAAGGCACATGTTCTTGGTCTTCAGTGGTTGGCACCTGCCCCGCCCGCCCCCGACACCGGAACCTCTGCTTGCACTGAAATATTTCCCTGGTGTCTAGCGGTCCCACAGTCTCCCAGTTGCCTGCTGGTGTTGAAATAAATATTTTCTGGTGTCCAGTGGCTCCCCCCGATTACCCGCCTGTGTGGGAATAAACTCTTGTGGGTTACTCTCAGTGCAGTGCGGTTCAGCTGATCGACGAGCGGTCCGGAGCAAAATTACAGTCGTGGCCAAAAATATTGGCACCTTTGCAGGTTTTTTCTAATAATGCACCATTCCTTTCAGAAAATTGTTGAAATTAAAAAATATTTTGGTATCCACATATGTATTTCTTTGGTTTGCAGTGGAATAAAACACAAAAAGCAGAAAAATTTACTAAGTCTTCGCTTATTCCACACAGAAATCTTTAAGTGGCCTGGACAAAATTATTGGCACCTTTTAGAAGTAGTTAGAACTAATTAGATTTCAAGCAGGTGATTCTCCTTCACTTTGGAATTGAACTCACCTATGGTGAGTTGCAGGTGCCTGCAATATAAAAATCACTCATTCAACTAGTTTGAATAGAGAAAAGGACTCATTCTCCTGTTTTGTGTCACTGTGTACCGCAATGAGCATGGAGAAAAGAAAGACAGCCAGAGAATTGTCTGAGGATGTCAGTCAGAAGCTTGTAGCCAAGTATGGACTATCTCAAGGCTACAAATCAATCTCCAGAGATCTTGATGTTCTTGTTTTCACCGTACGTAATGTTATCAGGATGTTTAAGGCCCATGGCACTGTAGCCAACCTCCCTGGACGTGGCCGCAAGAGAAAACTTGATCGAAGATTGCAGCGCAGGATTGTTCGAATGGTGGAGAAAGCACCTCGATCAACTGCCAAACAGATTCAAGCTGACCTTCAGACATGAGGTACGACAGTTTCAACTCGCACCATCCGTCGCCAACTCAATGAAACTGGGTTATATGGTAGGAGGCCCAGGAGGACCCCACTGCTGAGAGAGAGACATAAGAAAGCCCGACTGGGGTTTGCCAAAACACACCTGAACAAGCCAAAATCCATCTGGGAGAATGTCCTGTGGACAGATGAGACCAAATTAGAGCTTTTTGGTAAAGCACATCATCTCTATGTTTACAAAGAAAAAAGAACACCTTCCCTACAGTCAAACATGGAGGAGGTTCAGTGATGTTTTGGGGTTGCTGTGCTGCCTCTGGCACTGGGTGCCTTGAACGTGTGCATGGCATCATGAAATCTGGAGATTACCAGGCCATTTTTGGAGCGCAATGTTGAACCCAGTGTCAGAAAGCTGGGTCTCCGTCAAAGGTCATGGGTTTTCCAGCAGGACAATGACCCCAAACACACTTCAAAAGGCACCCAGGAATGGTTCAAGACAAGACGCTGGACTGTTCTAAAGTGGCCAGCAATGAGTCCAGATCTAAATCCCATTGAAAACCTGTGGAGAGATCTGAAAACAGCAGTTGGGAGAAGGCACCCTTCAAATCTGGGAGAACTGGAGCAGTTTGCACAGGAAGAGTGGGCCAGACTGCCAGTAGAGAGGTGCAGGAAGCTCATACATTGCTATAGGAAGCGGTTGATGGCAGTTATTTTGACCAAAGGCTGTGCTACCAAATATTAAGTCTCGGGTGTCAATAATTTTGTCAATGCCATTTCTTTTCATTTTCTGATTTAAAAGGATATATTAAATTCTGAATTACAAACAAAGGTTCTGTAATATTAACAGAGGAATAAAGAATTGTGGAGACCAAATACTGTACTGTTGTTAATTTCAACTTATGTTTAGAGGAAATTGTGAGTTATTTGAAAAAGTGCAAGAGCGCCAATATTTTTGGCCATGACTGTAATTTACCGGTTGTCGTAGCTCACGCATTGGACGATTCTGCTGCCAAAAGTCCTCAGGCAGCACTGAAGGGGCCTCACAGAGATAGCGCTTCCACATGCCATGCTGCTCACGCTGAAGGGGCATCGCTGAGGAAGTGCTGCCACATGCCAGGACATCGAGTGGGGCTAGACAGAAGCGGGCCCCTCCCCAACCAGGCAAGCAATCTGTAACAGGCAGTGCTTCAAGGGGGCATTACAGCAGGGCTCACAGGCCAGGATTTCAGGACTCTGCAGCAAGCAGTGCCTAAAGGAGCATTTCATCCTCTTTTTGCCCCTCAACAAGGAGGGAATTATAGAAACGTGGCCTCAGAAAAATCAAGTAGAGGCAAAAAATGCCAATGCTGCCAGTCCCCTCTCCTGATCACCTTCGCTGGCTCTCACTGCCTCACATGTGAGAAGGCAGCGGCAGCTAGTGGGGACGGCACAGCGGATGCCACCTCCCTCTCATCTCAGGCAAATGGCCAAGAGAGGTCTGACCTCCAGGTCCGAACGAGTGCAGTCAAGTATTCCAGAACGGTCTGAACGAATAGCTGCCTCTAGGTCTGAGCGAGGGGCAATGTCCAGGGACCCCCCTCCTTAGACCCCAAACTTATAGACAGGTTGAATAGAACTTTTGCTCTGGACCCCTCTTCCTTCGAATGGCACCCTCCAGGGTCACCAGGTGGGAGACCCCACAAGAAGGCTAAGAGAAAAAGGGCCCCCTCCCCATCCTCTTCTGATGGGGGGGGGCTATCCTCCCATCGCTCCGGCAACAAGAAAAAATTCAGAGACGGGGGCAGATCTTCAGATGAGGATGGCCACCATTATTCTAGCCACAGGTGGAAGAAATGGTCTCAGTCATGGAGTGGACCAAGGGGCATTCACAAGGGCAGACATCACAGGGGATATTGCCCGGACTCCTCAGTCACCAGCTCTTCCACCGAGGAGGGGGAGATAGTAGATTTCTCATCAGATTCCGACGACTCCCTGGCTAGAAATTTCAACCTAGGGGACCTAGACTTCTTTATCAAAAAGGTCATATCCGAGATTCACCTTGGCTTTCCCCCACCGGTCACCTCATAACCGAAACAGGTTTTTCCCTTGGCATTCGCCTCTAGACCTGCTACAGCCTTCCCTATTCCACCCGCCTTTGAGGACTTGCTAAAAGAAGAATGGCAAGGTCTAGAGCGTTTGTATCCAGTTCCCAGACGGATCTCCAAACTTCTAAAGTTTGACAAAAAAAAAATCCGAAAAGTGGTTAGACTGCCCCAGAATCGCCCCCTTGACTTCTAACCTAACCAAGAAAACTGTCATCCCAGCCGAGGGAGGGGCTTCTCTAAGGGACCCAGTAGACAGAAAGGTGGACCCCTTGCTCAAAAAAGCCTTTCAAGCCTCTGCAACTTCCCTCAAGGCAGCCACAGCAAACCTATTCTCCGCCAGAGCTGCCTTATCCTGGGCATCAGATTTAGCTTTTCAATTCACAGAGGATCCAGAAAAGAACTCCCCCATTATCCACCAGCTACAGTTAATGGGGTTGGCCTTGGCCTATGCAGCGGATGTATCAGAAGTGGCTATCCGATGTGCTGCACGGACCATGTTCTACCAAACTTCTGCCCACCTCAACCTGTGGCTTCGGGCATGGCAGGCAGATGCATCCTCAAAGAGCCATTTGATGAACGTACCATACGAAGGCAACCTCCTGTTCAGGTCGGCGCTGAAGGAAGTGGTGAAGGAATCTGGCGAAACAACGAAGGTACATATGCCTCAGTCCAGAGGCCAGGGCAAAGTGTGGTCTTCAGGCCCAAGGCACAATTTTTGTGACAGAGGTTACAACAAGGGGCAGAATTCCAATTTTTCAGGGAAAAGAACATGGTTCTCCTGAAACCAGCGGAATTTCAGAGGGGGTGGATCAGGCGGAGGGGGAAGCACCAGAGACACTGGAAATAGCAATAAGAAAGCACAATGAGGCCATGCAGGCTTATCCTTGAGTAGGGGGCAGACTTTCAGATTTTCTCGAGGAATGGGCCCGGACCATGTCGGACAGATGGGTTTTAGACATTATCAGCAAGGGATACCTGATAGAGTTCGAGTCCAAGCCCCCATTACCTCACATTGTGCCCTCTCCCATCTCAAACAACTCGTCCAAAATACAAGCGATATTGCAAGCTATCACGGACTTTCTGCAGGTGGGGGCTATCAAACGCCCCCCCCAAGAGGTCAATCGGGGGGGGTCTACTCCCTATTTTTCATCGTGCCTAACTGCACAGGAGGTCACAGACCAGTCCTAGACCAAAAATTCCTAAACCGTTTTGTACGCAGCAGACCATTCAAAATGGAAACACTGTCCTCAGTTGTCAAGGAAGTGCTGCAAGGAGACTTTCTGTCATCCATCGACCTACAAGATGCCTACCTCTATATTCCTATTCATAGTCTGCACAGGCAATATCTGAGGTTCAAGGTGGGCAACCATCACTTCCAATTCAAGACTCTCCCGTTCGGCCTGTCATCAGCCCCAAGAACCTTATTGAAGATTCTAGTAGCAGTGATAACCCACCTCCGGATCCGGGGGATCCAACTGTTCTCTTATCGGGACGATATTCTCATCAAAGCTCCGCAGCTCAACCAAGCAGTACAGGCAGTGGAGGATGTAGTCCAGTGCCTCACGGCTCACGGTTTTCTCATCAGCCGGAAGAAGAGTTCCCTAATTCCGAAACAAAGCCTGAACCACCTGGGAGCGGAATTCCGGACGCAGGAGAGCAACGCCCCCAAGTCAAAATTCAGGGACCTGTTGAAACTCAACAAATTCCAAAGGACTGCTCAACTGCCAGCCGAGTCCTTTATGCAACTAATCAGGACGTTAGTGTTGCAGGCAGATTCAATCCCATGGGCTCTAGTACACATGCGACCCATTCAGATGCATCTGCTCAAGCTGTGGTCCCAGTCCAGGCACAGTCAGCACCAACTCATCCCAGTTTCACAGCAGGTAAAAAACCCTCTTGCATGGTGGTCTCAGAGGGAAAATGTGATGAGGGGTCGAAGGCTAGGCCATCTGCACCAAACAAGAATCACAACAGATGCAACCCTCGGGGTTGGGGGCTCACCTGGAACAGATGTTGACCCAAGGCAAGTAGTCCCTGACGGAATCGATGTACAGCATAAACGTCCTAGAAGTGAGGGCAGTTCGACTAGCCCTGATGCACTTCCATCAGCAAGTGTGCAACAGGGATGTGTTGATTCTAACAGATAATTGAACAGCCATGGCCTACATCAACCATCAGGGCGGCACAATAAGCTCAAAGATGCTTCGGGAATCTCTTATCCTCTTTCACTGGGCAGAAAAACACCTGGCAAGCATAAGAGCAGTGTACATACCAGGACAGGAAAATGTCACAGCAGACTGGTTAAGCCGCCAAGACGTTCTCCTGGGAGAATGGGAGCTGAAGAATACTGCCTTCCAACTCCTCATACAGCAGTGGGGCAATCCACAGGTAGATCTGTTTGCATGCCGACAAAACGCCAAGACACAGCAGTTCTGCTCCCTGGCCAGAGACTAGCATTAGCTCAGGATGCCTTTTCCCTAAACTGGGGTCGCCTCGGCCTTCTGCACGCTTTCCCACAATTCCGCTGCTATCCAGGGTCCTGCACAAGGTGGCCCTGAGACAGGGCAGAGATGATTCTAGTCTGCCCTAGGTGGCCCTGCTGCCCCTGGTTCCCACTGCTCATTCAGCAGTCAAAGGGACCACCTTTTGTTTTCCAGCTCACCTCAGACCTTCTTCATCAGGGTCCGGTTCTGCACCACAATCTGAGCAATCTGTCCCTCTGGGCTTGGAGATTGAGCGGGAAACTTTCAAAGAGTTAGGCTGCAGTGCTCCGGTTATTGAAATGATAGTAAGCTCTCGGCGCCCCTCATCCTCTAAGGTATATTGTAGAATCTGGAGAAAATTCTTATCCTGACTCCATTCTAAAGATATACAGGATCATCCAATATCCTCCCGGTGCTTTTACAGTTGTTCGCAGACTCGGGGAGATACGCTGGGCTCTCACCCTCATGTCAGGAGGTTTTAAGAGCAGCAACATTAAAGCGCCCCGATTAAGCCAATTGTACCACCGTGGAGACTTAATCTTGTCCTCGGGGCCCTAACAAAAGCGCCGTTTGAGCCTCTGAAGGAAGCATCAATCATGCATCTTACAATGAAGGTGTTTTTTCTGGTGGCCATTACGTCTGCCAGGAGAATCAGCGAGCTGGGGGCGCTGTCAACCAAAGAGCCCTACACCGTTTTTCATCAGGACTCGGTGGTACTCAGGACGGATCCAGGGTTTTTACCAAAGGTTATGTCTCTCTTCCACTGTAAGCAAGAGCTCATCCTTCCTTCCTTCTGTCCTCACCCAAAAAATGAAAAGGAAAGAGAGTTTCATACTCTAGATCCAAGGAGAGCAATCAGAATATATATTAAGAGAACAGACACTATTCGCAAAACATCAAGCTTGTTCATTTTAACTGCAGGCCAAAATGTGGGTGAAAATGCTTCAAAAGACTCTATAGCCAGATTGATTAGATTAGTAATCACCATGGCGTGTGATCAGGCGGGAGTAGTTCTACCTGGTTCAGTGAGAGCCCATTCCACCAGAGCTATGACCACTTCATGGGCGAACTTCAGAGAGGCATCCCCAGCAGACTTATGCAGAGCGGCCATTTGGTCATCCATTCACACATTTACGAAATTCTACAAACTGGATGTGATGTCCTCGGCGGAAGCATCCTTTGGCCTCCGAGTGCTTCAGTCGGTGGTGGAACCCTAAGAGCACTTGACATTCTTCCCATCCAGAACATCTAGGGATGCACTGCTTTTGGATATCCCAGGCATAAGGAAGCCCGGAGACCAGCTTAGGACAGAGAAATCGAAATTTAAATACCTGTAAATTTTCTTTCTCTGATGGCTGGTCTCTGGGCTTCGGATTTCCTCCCAGATTGTATATAGTTGGCTGGCCTCAGGGCCACTTATGCCGTAACTGTTTGTGTTTTTGTTTCCAAGTTCTTGTAGTATTGCCTCAGGGGGACTGCATTTGGAACGACTGGAGATCACCGGATGTGGAAGGCTTGTTATCCCCCCCCCCACCAACTGCATAGCGTTGGTCCTGTCTACCACTGACATCAGGAGGTACAGCCCTAGGCATAAGGAAGCCTGGAGACCAGCCGTTGAAGAAAGAAAATTTACAGATACCCAAATTTCTATTTTTAGTTCCCAACAGAAGCTGCCGCAACCTCAATGGTGCGGGGTGGTTCTAAACACTACTGGGCAGCCAGCCCGTGAAGAAGGTAGACAAGGTCCAAGAAAGTGTAGCACACACAGACCAGGTGCAGTCAGTATAAATCCAGTGACTGCAAACTGAAAGTTCAAATGTTTTATTCCAGGCAAATGTTGCAAAGTTTAAACAGCCTAAGCTTCGGCTCTCTGCCCCTGCGCTTCAGCTGTCCCAGCCTTCCTTAGGGGCATTTCCAAGAGAGGGCACCTGAGCGCTTAAATAATCAGTACATCATGACATCATACTTTATTGAGGTCAACATTGACCTTTTAATTACTTATTTACTTAATTACTCATTACTATTGTTATTTACTTTCACATTACTTATTTACTTAATTGTAATATATGGAGATGCTAAAATAATACTATACTAACCCATACAAAATAATCCCGGTAATACCTTCGTCAGTGCCGTAATACTATACTTCTGGTCCAATAATACTACACTTCCAGTCCTCGTAATACTATCGTTGTGATCACCAACTTTTCTAGTGTCCAAAGCATAGTTTTTTTTTCTTTCTTTTCTTTTTATTCTTGAGAGAGAGAAGCAGGACTCCACACGGGAAGGGGGGATGTGAGTGAGGAGCGAGAACAAGCAGCACGGAACCGTCCCACAAGGAATCCAGAGGTAAGACCTAGTCAGCATCTTGCATCCATATATTACAAAAAATAACAGTTAGGTTCCAGTGAATCACTCGGCTGTAATTCCATCTCGAGGTTCTGGGGACATAGGAACCTCTCGAGCTTCGCTCTCGAGGTTACCTATGTCCCCAGAACCTCTCGATGGAATTACTGCCTTGTAATTCACTTGAACCTATCTATTATTCTATTTGTATACAAAAAAGGATGATGTGAATATATCTTAACTAAGTAACATAAGTAAAAAAAAAAAAAACATTTACTGTGATAATGTTATACATTTTCAACATCCTTTTTAAACTCAAAAGTAAAATAATGATCAAAACACAAAAGATGATCTGATATTCTCTTTACTAAAGCTGGTCTCCGGGCTCATCACTTCTGGGAGGTCCTTCCGGAACCACGTGACGGGCAGAAGGTAGGATGATATTTGCAGGGAAGGAGACAACCTCCCACCCACTTCCTCTGGACACCAGTTTACTTCCTGCCTGTCTGGTGGCAAGAGCTTTGCAGGACCTCTGTCACAGAAGTGACAGACCAGGAGACCGGAGAGTGCAGAACTGTGAGTTTTATCCTATTTTTTTCTATCGACTGGCAGATTGGATTTTTTGGAGTGCTTCGTAGCGCTAATCCAGGGACCCCAGTCTCAGCCTTGCAAGCTGGACAGATGGGCTCCCTGTGCTCCCTCTCTCCTCATTTTCCGCGCCAGAGATCCCTAGCACCAAAAAGAAACCTGGGGCTTCCATCGCGCAATCCCGGCCGGGAGCGCGCCTCTGACCACGACTCCAGCATCTGTGAGCAGAAGGAGTAAAGTTAGCTCATCGACAGGCACTTGAGGCGTCATTTTCATCGACAGCCACAGATTAAGCAGGCCATTGATGCGCCTGCCACTCGGAGAGCCGTTTGACTTCCAGGCTCTCTGATGTCACAGATCTGGCACACAAACATAGCGCTGTAGCAGCAGTTCATACAAGGGCATAGAGGAGCAGGCAGTTCCCTCATCTTGTAGGTGACCCTAGTCGCAGATCCAAGGGTCAGAAAGGAAAACATTTAGGAGATTGCCCCAACGTATTAATCAGGGATTACTTCCATCTGCTTAATTCAGGGAGGCGTCTTCTCAACAGCCCACAACCCAGCAGTTCAACGACTAGTCAGCAGGCTCTTAAAGGAACAGGCTTACACTAAACCTAGGAGGACAAGTGTTACCAACCTTCCCCCTTCTGGCCTAGGTGGCCAAGTGTTATCACCGCCCCCCCTTCAGGCTTAGGTGGCTAAGCATTTTTAACCATCCGCCTTCAAGTCCTGTTATCAGGGGTTATGGCTTCCACCAAGGACAGGCCCCCTAGAGGCAGGAAATGCCACAAATGCAGAACACCCATGCTGGCCACATACGCAGGGTCGCTGTGTGTAAAATGCGATAGCACAGTCTTGCCTGCTCTGGACGAGGTGGACTAGGCTTCCACCTCAGAATATCTGGATCCACAAGAACAGCCCAGGGGCTCGGGCCAGTCCCCAACCCTAGAGGGACGTCGCCACTTGGCCAGGGCTCTAGCTCCAGATCTGATAGACAAACGGAATCGATCCTTTGCCATTAACCCCTCTTGTTTTGATGACCTTCGGCAGCCGAGGGAATCCAGGTCTCATAGGAAGGCCACTCGTAAGCGCACCCCTTCCCCATCCTTGGATGAGGGTCCCCCCCACCTCAAGGCATGACAGGAGGAGGAGGAAGAGACCTAGACCCAGATCCAGTAGTTCTTCCAGACACAGGGACACAGCTCAGGGGAAGCACAAGCGGGACAAGCCCCCCTCAGGGTAAGACTATACATCCTTAGAAGAAGAACTCCCCAACTCGGATTCCGTCTCAGAGGCCTCACCAGCCAGAAACTTTGATCTAGAAGATCTAGACTTTTTTCATTAAAAGGGTGTCCGAAGAGATGCATCTCAGCTCCCCCACTTCTCCAGAGCCCAAGCAGGCGAAGCCAGCATTCTGGCTAGTGTCCGCCTCGAAGCCTGTGACGGCCTTCCCTATTCTTCTGGCTTTAGAGGACCTCTTAAAGGAAGAATGGCAGGGACCTAAACGATCCTTCCCTGTCCCTCGCCGCCTAACCAAACTCCTAAAGTTCGACAAGAAGCCTGCAGAAAAATGGCTTGACTGCCCCAAGATGGACCCTCTTATATCAAACCTCACGAAAAAGACGGTCATCCCAGCAGAAGGTGGGGCATCCCTGTGAGACCCCGTGGACAGGAAAATGGACACCTCTCTAAAGAAGGCCTTTCAGTCCACTGCAACCTCCCTTAAAGCAGCTACAGCTAACCTCTACTCCGCCAGAGCCGCACTCTCCTGGGCCACTGATCTGGCATTCCAGCTCGCTGACGAGCCAGACAAGAACCAGCCCATTTTACAGCAATTACAGCTCATGGGTCTAGCTTCAGCATATTCGGCTGACGTGTCGGAGGAGGCAGTCAGATGCACAGCATGAGCTATGTTCCACCAGACCTCTGCTCGACACAACTTATGGCTTCAGGCTTGGCAGGCGGATGCCTCCTCAAAAATACATTTGGTCAACACCCCTTATGAAGGAGGCCTTCTGTTCAGCTCAGTGCTAAAGGAGGCAGACAAGGAATCCGGAGAAATGGCAAAAGTGCAAATACCACAAGTCCGAGGAAGGAATAGGCCCTGAAAGTCAGGTTCAAGACAGAATTTTTGGGCCCAAGGTTATTCCAAGGGGCAGAACAAGACAACCACTGGCAGACGCTCCTGGTTCAACTCTCGTAACCAACGCGGCTTCCGAGGCGGCAGAAGAGGTGCCCGGGATGTCAAGGGTGACTCCACAAAATCACAGTGAGGACTCACGGACCCATCCTCACGTCGGGGGCAGACTTTCCAACTTTTTCGAGGAATGGGTCCACACCACCACCACAGACAAGTGGGTATTGGACATAATCCGTGAGGGTTACTTCATAGAGTTCGATTCTTGCCCCCACCCACCCCACCCCACATAGTGCCCTCACCAATCTCATGCAACCCTGTAAAGCGAGCGGCGAACTGGCAAGCCATTACGGATCTCATTCAATCAGCAGTGATAGAACAAGTCCCCACGCAGGAAAAGAACAGAGAGGTGTACTCTCTATTCTTCATAGTACCAAAACACTGAGGGGGCTTCCGGCTAGTGCGAGATCTCAAGTTTCTAAATGGCTATGTTTGTCACAGAACTTTCAAGATGGAGACCCTGTCCTCCATCATCTGAGAAGTCCATCAGGGGGACTTTTTAGCCTCAGTAGATTTACAAGACTCCTATCTACACATTCCCATCAGGAAGGCTCACCGTCAGTTTCTGAGATTCAAAGTAGAAGGTCACCATTTTCAGTTCAAGACGCTGCCGTTCGGCCTATCCACAGCCCCCAGAGTTTTCTCCAAAGTCCTTGTGACTGTGGTCGCCCTCCTCCGAATGCAAGTGATACTGCTTTTCCCATACCTGGATGACATTCTTATCAAAGCCCCAGGCTACAATCAGGCAGTTCGGGCAGTGACGGAGGTCACACGGTGCCTCTCTTCTCTGGGGTTCATGATCAACTAGGGGAAGAGCTCTCTACATCTGTCTCGGTCGCTCTCCTATCTAGGTGTGAACTTCGACATGGTCCACAACAAAGTTTTCCCCACAGAAAGGAAATTCAGAGAACTGAGGGCCCTCATCCTCAAATTCCAGACAGCCTGTTTTCTGCTGGGTCGCTCCTTCATGCAACTCATAGAGACGATGGTCTCCCTGGCAGACTCGGTCCCCTGGGCACTAGTCCACATGCGACCTCTCCAGTCTGCTCTCCTCCAGCAATGGTTCCAATCAAGGGGCACATTGGATCAGAGGATTCAAATATCTGACCAGGTGAAGGAATCCCAGAAACGGTGGACTCAGCAGGACAAAACCATAAAGGGTCTCAGTCTGGGGCACTCTCACCAGATCAGAGTGACCACCGATGCCAGTCTCTGGGGCTGGGGAGCACATTCGGATCAGCTTTCGGCATAGGGCAAGTGGTCTCGGGCGGAATCCCTCTACAGCATCAGTGTACTGGAGATGCGGGCAGTCCGCCTGGCACTACAGCAATTCAAGTTGCAATTCTCCCACCAGGACGTCCTCATACTCGTGGACAACCGGACAACAATGGCATACATCAACCGCCAGGGTGGCACAAAGAGCTCCCGGATGCTGCAAGGGACTCTTCTCCTCTTCCAGTGGGTGGAAGTCAACCTGACAAGTCTACGGGCAGCACACATTCCAGGCCAAGAAAACGTCACAGCAGATTGACTAAGTCGAAAGGACATCCTACCAGGAGAATGGAAGCTCAAGAACAGCGCCTTCCAACTCACCACGGAGCGGTGGGGTTACCCGCAGGTAGATCTTTTTGCCTGCCGAAGAATTTGCAAAGTTCCAAGATCCTGCTCCCTCAGCAGGGACAGCTCTGCCATGGCACAGGATGCATTCTCCCTCAGCTGGGGTCAGTTCAATCTCCTGTACGCTTCCGCCCATTCCAGTCGTATCAAGGGTGCTGCTCAAGATTGCCCAAGATCAAGCAGAGGTGGTTCTGGTCTGCCCACACTGGCCCCACAGTCCGTGGTTTCCATGATTAGTCCAAATGGCTCTTCAGTCTCCCCTAATGTTCCAAGCGAGCTCAGACCTTCTACATCAGGGACCGGTGCGGCACCCAAGTCCTCACAATCTGTCCCTCTCGGCGTGGAGATTAAGCGGGAAACTCTCAGGGAGTTCGGTTTCTCAGAGCCTGTCATAGAAAAAATAATTCAGTCCAGATGAGCCTCCTCCTCTAGGGTTCATTATAGGATTAGGAGAAAATTCCTATTCTGGTTACGAGACTCCACCTTACTGGATGATTCTGTGTCTCTCCCTACTATACTTCAGTTCCTTCAGGAGAGTTTTGACAAGGGCCTCCAACCGGCTACCTTACGGGTCCAGGTGTCTGCTTTGGGGGCGCCGCTATTAGCGGACTCGGGCGACTCCTTAGGGGCACTTCCTCATGTTCGAAGATTTCTGAGGACAGCAACCTTAAAACATCCACCAACAAAACCGGTAGTACCTCCCTGGAGGCTCAACCTGGTTCTCAAAGCTCTCACCAAACCACAGTTTGAACCTTTAAAGGAGGCATCCACACTCCCTCTCACTATGAAGGCCATCTTTCTCATTGCAATCACCTCAGCCAGACGCATCAGTGAGATAGGAGCACTGTCATTCAAAGAACCTTATACGATTTTTCATCCAGACTCTGTAGTCATGCGGACGGATCCAGCATTCTTACCCAAAGTGTTGTCTCACTTTCACTGTAACCAAGTCATGAACATTCCCTCTTTCTGTCCTCACCCCAAGAATGACAAAGAGCGAGAATTCCACACGCTTGACCTTCGAAATTTACATCAAGTGATCCGACTCATTCCGCAAGACTTCAAGCGTATTCATCCTTACCTCAGGCCTGAACGCAGGTAAGAAGGCATTAAAGGACTCCATTGCTAGGTGGATTCTTTCCACCATCATCCTGGCCTACCAGAAGGCTGGCATTGGTCTGCTGGGACCAGTACAAGCACACTCATTCCGCAAGACTTCAAGCGTATTCATCATGGCTGCGTCATGGGCGGACTTCAGAGAAGCTTCCCCGGCAGACTTATGTAGAGTGGCCACATGGTCATCCATACACACGTTTGCAAAGTTTTAAAAAGCGGATGTCGCCGCCTTGACGGAGGCGTCATTTGGCTGCAGGGTCCTCCAGGCAGTGGTGTACCCCTAGAGGTCTATGAACTTTATTCCCACCCAGGGGAGGGATGTACTGCTTTAGTATATCCCAGAAGTGATGAGCCCAGAGACCAGCTTTAGGGGAGAGAAATAGAAATTTAAATACCTGTAAATTCTCTTTCTCCGACTGCTGGTCTCTAGGCTCTGTCCCTCCCAGATTGCTGAAAGTCGGCCTCTGGCCGCAAGTTACACTAACCTTTCTTGTGTTTGTTCCAAGTTATGTGTTTCCTCAGAAGACACAGGCTATAGAAGTACTGGTGTCTAGAGGAAGTGGGTGGGAGGTTGCCTCCTTCCCTGCAAAGATCAGCCTACCTCTTGCCTGTCACGTAGTTCCAGGAAGGACCTCCCAGAAGTGATGAGCCCAGAGACCAGCAGTCGGAGAAAGAAAATTTACAGGTGTTTAAATTTCTATTTTTTTTTTTTTCTCAGATCACTTAATACGGTCCAAAAAGAACAAAACCAATCAAATGATAGGTATTACAAGTACCTTGTCTGCTTACATATTAATTTATGGTATAAATGACCAGTAGGTGCAGAACAAATGAATTAAAGGTACCCCATGTATTATGGTGCCACTTAAAACCCTCTCATAACATTGATTGAGTTCTATAGGGCCATTCACATGGCCAGTTCTGCCCTCTTGTGGGTGGTTCACAGCAGCCAGATCATTGCTATTGTTTATGTGTGAATGCAACCATTTTGCCATTTTCGTGTTGTGTTGTGACCTCGATCCCTCTTTTCTTGGGATTGTGTAGTGGTGTAGGCATTCCATGCAGCTGTCTAAACAGCTGGCGCCACTCACAACGGTGCCAGCACTGGTCCGTGCACATAGGAAAATAAAACAAATTGTGGTGCTCTCATGTGGCGGATTTGTACAGTACAGCGCAGCTATTATGAGGTGTTTTCTCACTCTTTGTCATGAGACAACAAATGTTTGTGATTTCCCCAAGATTCAGAAGCAGTTCATGTGGACAGATCACTTCTGATGGAGAGCAGAGTGCTAAATGATGAATAGTTGCGTTATGCAAACTGTTTTTTATACTTTTGCTTGGGTCTTAGTACATAGATCATATCTGGACTACGTATTCTTTGTCTCGGTGAACCAGTGCATGGGCACTATTCCGAGCCCTGCTGGAAAATTATTTTTTTATCATACTTCTATTTTATTTTGCCCCATGCAGAGTGGACCACTAGCGATCTCCGGCCGCCGGAACCCCTGGACCAGGTCTGGCACGTGATTATATGCCCCATATACACAGGGCTGGCCTTTCATCGCTCCGCACCCTGGTGGAGGCATCTCTCATGACCGGGGACGCAGGGCGTGGCCATCAGCCACCGAGATCGCCCCACTGTTTTCCACATTACTTTTTCCCCGGGGAGCTGGACCTGCAATGGTGTCAGAGCACATCCGCGCTCCCCTCCCTGCTGTGCACGCAACTGTAGTGCAGCTGACCTCTGCCAGTCACCGCTGCAGCACAATGCATTGCCCCTACCCTCCCCAGAGGAAGGAGAGCAGTTGTGGGATGCTCAATCTTTCCTCTCCACTGCCAGCCCCGGCGGCCCGAGTCTGTTCCCGAACCCAGGTCGCCAGCATGGCGCGAGGTGTGGCGTCCAGCGCCTCAACCCTCAGCGCCACCGAGCCGGCTCCTGATGGAAACGTAGTGGAAATGCCGGATGTAAAGGCTGCCGCCCTGCACCGATGCACAACTGTACCTGTGTGAATGGCCGTCACGACCAGTGTGGCTGGAGCGGCGTGGTTGGGAGCACATCAAGCAGGTACGTGTGAACACAGCATATGATTCCTACCCTAGGTGAATGAAGAGACCAAATCCGCTCCAAATACGTTATGAAGAGGATCACAACTGTTATCTTTAACAAGAGAGACATTCTTGCAGTTTGGAGGGCATGGACAGCATACTGCCTGAGCAATGCTGACTGCCCGGGTCAGACTTGTGATTTTAATTGGAGAGGGGGGCATGACTTGAAGGGGCATAACTCTTCCCCCCCCCCGTCACAGTGCGTAAATGTTGTAGCAAATAATTAACCTCAAGACACACAGAAAGTTTGATGTTTACATTGTTACTGTTTGTTTTTTCTTTCTTCTCTGTTGGTTTGCTTTAGAGGAGGGGATGGGAAAAAATGCAGTTTTTAGAAAGTTTAGCAAATGCTAATCTACAGCACAGGGGGATGCATAAGTCTGCAAGAGAGCGGTTCCTCAACACAACATGAAGGGCAGTACACAACTTTGGGTAGAAAGTAAAGAATGATATTATGATTATGCTATATCACTTCTTAAATGTGACACTATTGAATGTTTGTACCTGTTTCATGAATTTTGTATAAGGCTTAGTTTAAAAAAGTCATGTAATCTCATTGGTCAACACATTTCACATGCCCATGGATCATTTTCTGGCAACTGTATGCCTCACCTGACCTGCATAAGATGGTCCATGGATTAGGGAGCAAGACATATGAGGAGAGGCTGCAGGACTTGAACACGTACACCCTTTAGAAAGGGGTATGCCATGATAAAGACATGGGATAAGAAGGGTGGCTGCCAGAGAAGTTTATTCCTTGAGTTCAGATCCCATGGGAGGAGTTTCAAAAGGGGCATCTGTAAACACTTTTTCACATAAAGAGTGGTAGACAAGTGAAATGGGCTGTAGGAAGAAGTGATAAAAGCCAAATCAGTGAACAGCTTCAAGGAGGGATAATACAGGCCAGGTCAGTGGTTCAAAGGGCTGAGGCACTGTGCGCCTTTAAGGGGCCGACTTTAGCAGTGGCCTGGTGGCCCAAGGCCACCAGAAACAAGTTTGGACCAGAGAAATGTATTGTTTGCTGGCCCGATTGGCCAGCATCTTTTTGAAAGGCGTTGCACCTTTAAGACTGACCTGACGTTCTTCCACATTGCTGTTTGTCAGTCAGTCATGTGTGCATGCGTGTGCTGTGCGCAGCGCACTGATGTTGACAGTGAAGCTAGATGTGGAACGAACAATAGGGGACACACAAGGTGCATAATGGAAGTACAGAACAACGTGGTATGCTAACCACATGATGGTTTCAAGGCTCCCACTTGCATCACTTGCCAAAGTTTGTGTTCTGTGCAGCACCAATGTGGGGTCCAGTCAGGTGGCAGATTTGCGACAGAGTGGGACAGCCAATAAGAGTTAGTCTTGGTAAGTACCATCCCTTCTCTGTCCTTGCCACCAGAATGAATATGACTCCATGCTGACAGGTTGCTAGTGGTCTATGCCCTGATACAGTTTTCTCCAGTTGGGACTGAGTTATTAAAAAAAAAAAAAGGAAAGAAAAAAGAAAAATTGTTCTAACGTCAGAATATTATTTAAAGGAGATCACGCAGGCTGCTTCAGTGGTGAAAGAGGGGGCAGGCTGCCAAAAGTGCTAAAAAAATCAATTTAAAACCACGTTGACATCTTGTTTCAAGGAATTTTTAAAAACAGTTGCGGGCCACCATAATTTATTGTGGGCCACCAACTTAGTAGCAATTAGTGGCCCAGTGGCCAGCAGTTGTTTTTCCCTTGAAGTCAACCCCTGCCTTACCTCACCACACCACGCTGGTGACCTGCTTTAGGGAATGAGCTTGGGTCATCGGGGGTCGGCTGGGGGAGAGTGAGCATCCAGCAGACAGCTCTCTTCTCCTGGGGTGGGAGGGAGGGGCTGTAGTTCTGTAGCATGTGGTGTGGCACTGTGTCAGGAGACGAAGGGAGAAAATGGAAAATTGGTTGGTCTGGGCATCATGAAGCCGTGCCCGCCTACCTCCATCCCAATCTGGATGCGAGTTACAGAGTGGGGGAAGATGGCCCTCCCTTGCCCGGCCTCACCACTGGGGCAGCCCATGGGGGATCTCAGGCTCAGTGGTCGGGGGAGCTGAGTACCGGCTGGGGGAGGAAAGGACAGGGCTGAGAGCCCACCTGCATTGGCCAGCTAGGGGAAAAAAAAAAAAGAGGAATTGGACAGACATATGGAGTTAGACAAGGGGGACTAAAGACAAAGGTGAGGGATGGCCATTAGGGCCAATGCTGAATAGTTAGTAGAGTGGGCAGACGTGATGGGTCAACAGGTCTTTTTCTGATGTCATTGACCTATGTATCGTTTTTTGAACAAATAAAAGCCAATTTTATAATTGGGTACCACTCCTATTTTAAACATTGATGAATCCTCTAGCAGTGATGGCTTGCCTCTCAGGTCCTTTCGGTGAGCTGCATCCCTGATTGCCAACCCAGTCATGAACATTTTTAACCTCTCTTTTGATACAAAAACTGTCCCTGACATCTGGAAGCAAGCCACGGTAGTACCCCTTTTCAAGTAGGGCAGAATCACTGTTTTGAACCACTATAGTCCCAGATCAATACTTTCTGTTCTAGCCAAAGTTCAAGAGAGGATAGAACATAACCAGCTAACCTCTTATCTAGAACAACATAAACTACTCTGTGAGGAGCAGCTTGGTTTTAGAAAGGGACATGGAACCTACAACGCCGTGGTTGGCCTCTCGGACTCTGTGTCCCAAGCCGTGGATGAGAGGCTTATGATCTATGCAGTGTTCATCAGCCTGGCCAAAGCTTTTGATTTGGTGGACCGATGTCTGCTTCTTCAGAGACTTGGTCCCTTTGGGGTGGGACCAGCCGCAATGCAGTGATTTTCAAGGTACCTACCAAATAGGTCAGAAGCAGTAAAGCTTGGCAAGGGTATCTCAAATGCCACCACGATCACCAGTGGCATTCTGCAAGCTCTATACTTGGAGTCCTCCATTTTACGCTTTCCATAAACGACCTACATAAGACCTGTACAGCTGCAAAATCCCTGCTTTATGCAGATGACACCATTGTCTATGTGAATAGCAGCGATGCATCTAAAATTAACAAAACACTCCAGCTAAACTTCCACACTTTTCAATGCTGGTTTCTTAATAAAAATCTTATAAAAACAAATATCTTGTTCTAAATGTACCCAAGCCTTAGTCCGTCCTCCTTGGTTCTGCTCACAAAAGTAAACGCCACTCACAAGACCTCAGCCTTGCTACTCTGGATGGCACCACCTCAAACTGGTGGCTGATTTCAGGTATCCGAGTGTAACTCTTGACCTTTGCCTCTCATTTTACAACCATCTGAGCCACACTGTCAAGGTCATTCACCGAAAGTTGGAGCAACTCTGTTCCATACCAAAGCTCCTCAACGCAGACACCACAGTAAGGGTTGCACAAATTATCCTTCTCCCTTTATTATGTTATGAGACAGTTGTAACTGACACTGCCTCAAAATCAGTATTGGCAAAGAAAAAAGGCTCTTTACCACAAGGTGGCTAGATTTGCTATGTCCCACAGTTTCAGATCCCAGCATTGTGCCAGCCTTGAGCAGCTGGGTTGGTTGCCACTAGATTACAGGTTCCAGCTTACTCTGGTCAGCTTTGTATGTAAGACTCTGTATGGTAACATGTCCTCACTGTCTGAAAGAGTTGCTGATACTGGTCAACCTCCCTCACTTTCGTTCCACAGTCAGCAGTCTGCTCCTGAACCCACTTATGTGCCCAGGGAGGGGCCAGAGATCCTTCAGTTTCAGGACTGCCTCCCTCTGGGACACCATATCTGCTCCCCTAAGGCAGTCCACCTCCACTAAAGCACTCACTCATAAGACGAAGGATCATTTGTTAAACCTGAGAACCTGCTCCTGCCTTTTGTAGGTGTGCTTTCTGCTTCAGAGTATAGTAACTGTGATCTCTGCTGTTAAAGTAGCAGTACTACGGAAAAAAAAATTGCGCTTGTTTGACGGTTTATTCCCTGTGCCCTGCTAATCATACACCTGGTGATCTTTCTCGCTGGCATTGTACTATGGCCGAGTAATTTGCTCAGTCATTCTCTGCTTTTGTTTACATTCAAACAACATGAAGTCTTGCTATATTCTGACATATGCAGTGAGTCCCAACCTTCGAACTGCTCCGGAGGTGAAAGAGTTAACTTTCCATGCCAGGCATGGAACACTGAGCTCGAGCTCGGTTGAAACTCTGTCTGTTGTTCTTCAAACTCAAACTGTCAGATTCTTTACTCCGCCTCACTGAACAGTCGCTCCGGAGATTTCTCCTTCTGCTCGGTTCATTTTGTCGGTTAAAGTATTGTTTTTCTTGGTCTTCGACCGAATTTAAACCGCAACCGGTCGGATCAGGCTCTGTCTGTGGTATTTGTGAGTACTAGATAGGTTTTACATTAATTCTCTTCTGTGTGGAACTTGTAAGCGGTTTATCGGTTCGGTTTGAACCGATCAGGTTCTTTAAAATATCTTAATCTGTGATTTAAAGTGTCGTTACCGGTTCTTATCGGGTCTAAAAAAAACGGATTTTATTACGTTTTTTCCACGACCCGTGACACGGTTGGGAACCGATAAGAGGGTCTTACCTGGCAGATTGCCATAAACGGGTATGTTTGGTTAGGACTGGCACTGTGTCTGAGAAACCCAAAAGAAAAACCGGGCCCACTGGGTTTCAGCACTGCAGTGTGTGTGGGGAAGTCTTTGCCAAGGCTGACCCCAACACCACCTGTGTTTATTGTCTGTGGTTTGACCACCTCAGTGCAGACTGCCAGATTTGTAAAAATTTTCCTGCAGCTACCCTGGAAAAGAGAGTTGGTAGGCTCAGGGAAAGGGAGGCCAAAAAGTCCGCTGAACCGAATGCCAACCCGGTTCGGTTCCAACCGAACCAGAGGGAGTGCCCTCTGATCAGGGCGAGACTTCTTTGGGCAAAAGGAGATCCGACCTGAGGAGTCGGTTCCAGCAAAAAGGATTAGGAAATCAGCTGGTGTGGAGCCAAAACTTTCCTCTCCAACCGCTGAAGAAATAGCCAAAGCGATTAAAATTGTCCAGTCGCTTTCCCCGGTTCCGACCGAACTGGCGCATCAGGTAAGCGCCCGGTTTGGCCGGTTCCACCGGTTCAGATTATGATTTAGAGGAATATTATGAACCGGAGGAGGGGGAAGAGGAGTATGAGGAGAGTGAATGTGGATTTGAAAGTCTGGATGTGCCCATTGACCCGGACATCTCCCCAGACAGACCTTCAGGAGTGTCTCCTCCTAGGCTTTCTGAGTCCCCTTCTCATTTTATGTTCTATAAAAAAGTGGCTGAAACCCTCCAGCTCCCTATGGAGGAAGCTGTGGATGATCAAGAAGAGCCTGACTATGTGGAAATGATGGATATCCCAGAGTCTAGGAGACTGTCTATTCCCTTGCATAAACCTTTTGGGAAACAGACATTTAAAATTCTAAAAACTCCTCACACTGTACCTCCTGTGGATAAGAAAATGGACAAGTGGTACACATTGTCAGGCTCTGATACGGAGTTCCTTTCACAACAATGCAGCCATGTTGGGGTAGTGCAGGCTGCAGCCTGTGACAAGGCAAATATTCTCTTGGTTTCACACCCCCCGGATAAGGACTCCAGGAGGATTGATGCCATGGCAAAGAAACAGTACATGGCAGCATCCTTGGGACTCAAACAGGCAAATTATATGGCTTATGTTGCTAGATATCAGAAATCCAGATGGGATACTGTTATGGCTCTAGCTAAACAGGTCCCTGGCCAGCTTGCCAAGGAGCTGGAGCAGGTGGCTGCTGATGGTATTGAGGCATCCAAGGTGCAATTCCATGCTGCAGTGGACTCAAATGATGTATCATCAAGAGTCATGGCTACATCTGTGGCACTTCACAGAATGGCTTGGCTCAGATGTGCTAGCCTGTCACAGGATACCCAGACTAAGGCCATGGATTTTCCTGTTGTGGGTAATTCCCTGTTTGGGGAGCAGACAGAGAATTACATGAAGAAAATGGATGTATAGGACCACCTATAGGAGTGCACAGACCAAGGAAAGGCAGGCCACTCCTCAAAGGCAGCTTCCCAGGGGCAGGGGCAGGCCTTTTCATAGGCCTTTTTACCAAGCCCAGGCCTCCTCTCCTGCTTATGCCCAGAGGGGGTTCTTTAGAGGGAGAGGCAGACGGGGTACAAGCAGGCCTGCTTCCACCCCTCAGCCCAAAGCCCCTGTCAAGCAGGCACCCTGATGGGGTTGCCAGGGCCGATTCTCAGCTACCTGTAGGGGGCAGGCTGGCTTACTTTGTCCAGGACTGGGAGTCTCTGACATCAGACAAGTGGGTCCTGGAAGTAGTAAGCCAGGGACTGCTTCTCAGCTTCAGAAAGTTTCCAAAGATGAGAACCAGATCCTTTCCACCTGCAAATCCACCAGAGGCACTTGCCCTAGAGGCAGAGGTCTCTTCCCTCCTGGCTCTCAGAGCTGTGGAAAGGGTTCCACCCCTACACCAGTGCAAAGGGTTGTACTCCAGGTACTTCCTTACCCCCAAAAAAACAGGAGAATGGCGGCCCATCCTGGATCTGATACTTAAACAAGCACCTTTTAAAATCAAAATTTAAAATGGTGACTCTGGGAATTATTCTACCCTCTCTAAGGCCAGGGGACTGGCTAGCGTCCCTGGACCTCAAGGATGCCTACTTCCATATTTTCATCAGAAGCTCCCATCGAAAGTACCTCAGGTTCGAGCTACCCTCAGGCCATTACCAGTTCAGAGCAATGCCCTTTGGCACCTCTGCTCCAAGGGTATTCACAAAATGCCTGGCAGTAGCAGTTGCTTCTCTAAGAAGGCAAAAAATTGCCATCTTCCCATATCTGGACGACTGGCTCATAGTGGGCAGTCCCCAGACCAAGTCAAGTTACACCTGCAGATAACTCAGCAACTGCTCACCTCTCTAGGTTTCCTTCTGAATCTTTCAAAGTCAGTTCTAGAGCCTGTCCAGCTTCTCACCTTCATAGGCGCAGAGCTGAACACAGAGAAAGCCAGAGCCTTCTTTCCTTTGGACAGGGCAAGGACCCTGGTCTCTCTGGCCTCCTCATTCACCCTGCAGGTGTCTCGACCAGCAAGGCATTTTCTACAGCTCCTGGGGCACATGGCTGCTTCTACAGCAGTAGTGCAGGGAGCCAGATTTCAGATGAGGGACATTCAGTTCCATTTGAGAACCTTTTGGTCTCAAAGGAAAGACCCTCTAACCAAATTGATCCCAGTGACTCAAACCCTGATCCAGGCCCTACAATGGTGGCAGGATCAGAGCAATCTGAGACCAGGGGTTCCTTTTGTCACTCAGTCTCACTCCTTAATCCTTACTACAGATGCATCCCTCTTGGGGTGGGGAGCTCACATGGGCGACCTCACTACCCAGGGGTTGTGGTCCCCTCAGGAATCTTTGCTCCACATCAATCTGTTGGAACTCAGAGCAGTTTTTCTAGCACTTCAAGCTTTTTCCAAATCTGTTCAGAACAAAGTTGTACAGGTCAGAACAGACAACACCACCACAATGTGGTACATCAACAAGGAAGGGGGCACTCAGTCTACGGCCTTGTGCACCGAAGCAATGAAGTTGTGGTCTCTGGCTTACTCCCTGAACACCTCCCTTACGGCAGTTCACCTCCCAGGCAAAGACAATGTCCTGACAGATGCTCTCAGCAGGATTTCCCAGGGCCATCATGAATGGTCACTGGACCCCCTGGTCTTGGAAGTGATATTTGCCAGATGGGGCACCCCGCAGATAGATCTTTTTGCAGCCCCAGACAATCACCAACTTCCCCTTTTTTGCTGCAGGCCCCAGTGTTGGGCTCAGTCCCTCTGGATGCCTTAATTCTCAATTGGGAAGGAAGTTCTCTATGCTTCCCTTCCCTCTCCTGTTCAAAGTGCTAGTCAAAATCAGATCTCAACCCTGCAAGATGATCCTGATTGCTCCAGATTGGGCCAGACAACCCTGGTATCCACTCCTACTGTCCTTAGCAGTTCACCTTCCCCTGTGTCTTCCCAGGAAGCACAACCTGTTAACCTGTGCTCAGGGGAGGGTTTGGTACCCAAACCTCAAATCTCTCAATCTCAAGGCCTGGCTCTTGAAGAGTTAGAGTTTGCTGATCTACACCTCTCCCAAGGTGTAATGGATATCCTGAAGGCTTCTAGAAAACCTTCCACCAGGGCTACTTATATTTCCAAGTGGAAGAGGTTTTCCATATGGTGCTCTGGAAAGCATATTTCCCCAGAATCTGCTGATTTATCCACAGTCCTGGATTATATGGTCCACTTGAATACCTTGGAGCTGAGACCAGCTACCCTAAAAGTGCATCTGGCAGCTGTGTCTGCTTTTTTTCAGCAGGTAAGCCCTCTTCACTTTCAGCTCACCCTGTATTCTCCAAATTTTTCAAGGGATTGCTTCACACCAACCCTCCATTCAGGGACCCTGCCCCCACCTGGGATCTTAATGTTTGCATTGCTCAGCTTATGCAACCCCACTTTGAGCCTCTGTCTTCAGCAGAGTGTAAGTACTTGACTTGGAAGACTGTGTTTCTGGTAGCCATCACTTCTGCCAGATGCATAAGTGAATTGCAAGCTTTGTCAGTGGAGCCTGATTTTATCTCCTTTCATAGAGATAAGGTGGTCCTCAGGACTAACAGGAAGTTCTTGCCTAAGGTGGTGTCAGATTTTCACCTTAATCAATCTATTTCTCTTCCAGTGTACTTCACTGACTATTCCTCCTCTGGTGAGAGGAGGCTGCACAGCTTAGATGTGAAGAGAGCCCTTAGTTACTACATAGAGCGTACCAAGGGTCACAGGTTTGACTCCCTCCAACTGTTCCTCACTTATGGTGAGGTTGGTAAAGGGAAACCTGCCACTAAAAGATCCATTGCCAGGTGGATTGTCTCTTGTATCCAATTTTGCTATAAAAAACTGGCTAAGGTTCCTCTCTCAGGCCTGAGGGCTCACTCTACCAGAGGTACAGCTGCTTCCCTGGCTGCTGCCAGGGACATCCCTATTCTAGAGATATGTCAAGCAGCTACCTGGAAAACAGTTCACACTTTTACCAAGCATTATCCCTGGACATCCAGGCTAGGAGTGATGCTCGTTTGGCACAGCTGTGCTTCAGAGCCTATTTCCTAAGTAGGTTCTGTAACCTCCTCCATGGAAGTACTGCTTGGTAGTTCAGATATATAGAATATAGCAAGACTTATGTTGTTTGAAGAAAAAATTACTCACCTTAGTACGTTGTTTCTTCTAATGGAGTCTTGCTATTCTGACCTCCCCACTGCCTGCCCTCTCAGAACCTCTGTTTTTGGATGGGTGGGCAGTGCAGTGTTGGAACTTAGTAGGTGCCCACTTTGTTGTTTTTCCACCCTCCCTTCTTGGGGTGACTTGGTGTTGTGTTTTTCATTTTTTGGGTTTCCTGACTTGAGTCTTATTTTTGGGACCAAAAAATGTGTTCTTTTGTTTAGTAGCCAGTTGGCTAGTGTAGGTTTACAGCTTCCACACAGGACCTCAGTGAGTTTAGCTCGTAAAGATCTGACGGTTTGAGTTTGAAGAACAACAGACAGAGTTTCAACCAAGCTTGAGCTCAGCGTTCCATGCCTGGCATGGAAAGTTAACTCTTTCACCTCCGGAGCAGTTCTAAGGTTGGAACTCACTGCATATGTCAGAATATAGCAAGACTCCATTAGAAGAAACAACATTACTAAGGTGAGTAATTTTTTCTTTCTGCCACTAAGCATGTTGCACTGGAACCCCCTCTGCTGCCAACTGCACATCTATATGACTTGCAGGGATTTCGGGAATGGTCAGCAGAGGGTCCCTCTGCTGTTGTCAAAAGACATGATGTGACCTGTATGAAAAGCGCAGCTGAAAATTAGTCAGCCGCCATATTTGTTGTAGCGATACAACACTTAAAATAAATTACAAATATCTAAAAAACTAAAGACGACTGGAAAAAAAACATTTTCAGGTATGGAAACTGGAACTTTGATTGCATGCTTACAGCCGAAAAACAGAATTTTGATAGCTCACTTCCTGATTTCGTAGTACTGCTGCTTTAAACCTGCTGTATATCCGGCTACAATTAACTTTTGTTATTCATGTTCGTGGATCTCCAGCCTTGCAATTGTATAATGCAAAAATATAAATTTTTTCGTGTAACTATTTTGTACCATTTCTTGTATTTCACTTCTCGTATGTCAAACCACTGTACTATTACAACCTTGTTACGGTTACTATCCAGTGTCTTTGTACCCAGGTAGTGCCTGAAAAATGTGCTTGGTGTCAGTGTAGCTACCCAGAAATCAGTGTATAACTAAATAAATAAATAAACATTCCAGGGTGTGCAGTTATAAGGGAATAATGCACTTCTTGAGTGGTTGTAGCACTCTGCTATGCCTCGTGCATATGAACCACCAATGACATGCAATATTTCATTATAATTACTGGTTAGCATTTTTATCCCTAAGGTAAATCCAGTTATAATTTGCCGTTATAATTAGCTGGTTACAACAGCAAGCACGTGCCAGGTTTCCCTCGGACCTCACATGTGCCTGTCACTGCTCTTCCTTCACTTGCCACCATTCCTCAGGGCTGTCCCTTATCACTGAAGACTTCACCACCCCTCGCAGTCAGTGGTAAGTTATCTTTAAAAAAAAAAAAAAAAAAGTGTCTTTAAGCATTTCACTTTTAACATTAAAAAAAACAAGAAGAAAAAGGAAAACCAAAGGGGAAACTTTTTTTCTCACAGTTGCTTCGGACTGCAGACTTCATGGCTTTCTCTGTTTATTTTATATAATTGCTGTGGTGAAAAGTGCTTTCCAGCCATTATATAAAATAAAGACTGAGTAGGTGTGTAAAACTCAAATTTTGCACAGACCCTCGGTGTGGGATGCCTTAATAAACCCCTCGAGCTTCGCTCTCATGGTTTATGTGGCATCCCACACCTCAGGTGTGTGTAAAATTCTCATTATAATCCTCTACCCAGCCATTATTCTATATATAATACATGGGTGTTGGTTTTTCTTATAGGGAAAAAATGGTTTAATTAAGCAATAAGGCATGACCAAGGGTTATGTTAATGTCTGTTAATCGCCTTCTAGAGGTGTACTGTGGCCTGAGGTGTAGCCGAGTGCCACATGCCCCTAGAGGGTGATTAACTGACCATTAACATAACCCCTGGGAGTGCCTTATTGCTATTATAATAACAGATGTTTTTAAACAGTGTTAAACCTTGTTCAGCATATGGCTAAGCTCTACATGTATGTTAATAGAAGATTAACATAAGGCTGTTAGAATGTTCGTAGCCAATCAGAAAGCTCCATTTCTCAGACCCTTTTTATAATTTGCCATTATAACCAGCTAGTTATAACTGTATTCCCATGCCAACCTCCCTCCCTAGCTGCAAGCAGTGAACTTCCCTCATGCACCTAGTTCCATACACGTCCTGCATTTTTGATTAGGCTCAGTGATTCAAAGAGCATATAGTATTTATCTGAAAAACCCCTCATGATGGGGCAGTACTGGACCTGGTGCTCACTAACTGGGACAGTGTTGCACATGTCAAGGTGGGAGGCCACTTGGGGACCAGTGACAACCGTACAGTGTGGTTCAGTGTAAGAACGGCTGCGAAATCGAACCACACAAGGGCGAGGGTCCTGGACTTCAAAAGGGCAGATTTTATAAAGAAGGGTCAGTGCCAAAGGAATGACCTGGTAGGGGGATGGGCTGCATGGAGTGGAGGAAGAGTAGGTAAAGCTAAACGGAAGCATAGTAAAGGCAACTATCTTCCACATCAAACATATGAGCAAAAGCAAGACATAGGAGACCGCTGGGGTTCTCAGAAGAGGTGCCTAAAAAGGTAAAAGCTAAAAGGGTGGCATTCATAAGGTATAAGGGGATACAGAAGAAGGAGGACAGGGAGGTGTATCGGGAAATGGGGAAGCAGGGAAAGCAGTAAGGAGCGCAAAGGCACAAACTGAAGAGAGAATAACCCAGGAGGTAACAAAAGGAGACAGTTTTTATGTATGTATGTGAAAAGAGGAAGACTGAGTTGGGATTTTAACGTTAAAAAGGGATGGGAGGGGACTGTGCAGAGGTGGATCAGGAAAAGGCAGACATCTTGAACAAATACTTTTCTGCAATATTCACAGAGGAAGGAGAAGGGGAGGGGGCCAGTGCCATTGAAAAAGTGACAGAAGCATTGGATGGAGGGAAGTGAACACTAATCCCTTTTTTGGAGGAGAGAGTCCTGAAGCGACTAGCTAATCTGATGGTGGACAAAGCATTGGGGCAAGACGGGATGCCTCCAGGGGTAATGAGGGAGCTCAGGAAGGTACAGGTTGCACCTCCGACAGTCATATTTAACAGCTCATTGGAAACTGGAGAACCGCAGATGTAGTCACACTTTACAGAAGTGGTAGCAGGGAGGAGACTGTCACGTATAGGACAGTCAACCTAACATCAGTGGTGGGAAAGGTAATGGAATCACTGTTGAAGGAAAGGATTGTGGAATATCTTGAATTCAGTAGGTTACAAGACCTGAGGCAGCATGGGTTCCGGGGTGTCAGATGAATCTGATAGATTTCTTTGATTGGGTGACAAAGGAATTAGATCAGGGTGGAGCGGTGGACAGGACCTACCTAGATTTCAGTAAGGCTTTCAACAGCGTTCCACGTAAGAGACTAGTAAGCAAGCTGGGTAGCTTAGGAGTGAGTCCAAAGGTGGTAAACTGAACAAGAAATTGGTTAAGTGATAGGTGGCAGAGGGTAGTAGAAAATGGAGTTCACTCCGAGGAAGGGAGAGGGTTCAGTGCTGGGACCGGTCCTCTATAATGTCTTTAAGTGACATTGCAGAGGAGTTGGAAGGGAAGGGAAGGGAAGGTGTGCCTCTTTGTGGATGACACCAAAATCCTCAGTAGGGTGGGCACTCTGGCAGGGGGTGTTGGAAAGATGAGCAGAGACCCGAGAGAACTGAAGGAGTAGTCAAGGGTATGGTAGCTGGGTTTCAGTGTGAAAAAGTGCAAAATAATGCACTTAAGGCACAGAAATCCAGGGGTGAAGTACAGAATGGGTGGAGTGGTATTGACGACTACCAACTAGAAAAAAGACCTGGGGATAATCATATCTGATGGTGCAGAGGTGGCCAGGCAGTTGGAAGGGCTAGTGGGGTGCTCAGCTGCATAGGGAGGGGTATCACCAGCAGAAAGAGGGAGGTGGTGTTGCCTCTGTATAGATTACTGGTAAGACCCCACCTAAAGTACTGTGTCCAGTTCTGGGGATCACATCTCTGGAAGGAAATAGAGTGGAGGCAATCCAGAGGAGGACAACTAAAATGGTACAGGGTCTGCATTAAAAGCCCTATGAAGAGAGACTGAAGAACATTGGAAGGGGGGGTGGGTATGATGGAGACCTTGGAAATACCTCACAGGGGTAAATAAGGTACAGGAGGGAAATATTTTTCTGAAAAGGAAAAAAAAAGTGCTCAAGAGCAAGGGGACATACAGTGAAGCTTTGGGGGGGGTAGAGTCAGGGGAGATGTGAGCAAGTACTTTCTTTGAAGAAAGAGCGGTGGATTCCTGGAACAGCCTTCCGGCAGAGGTGATGAGGACGAAAACAGTGGTAAGGTTTAAGAATGCATGCAGTTTGGCAGAATAGAATCCTAGTGGAAAGGAAGGTAAGGTGGAGAAAAGAGTTGTAGATCAAGTAGAGTATGCGATGATAATGTAGGTAGGGAAAAAATGGAAAGACTGATTGGGCAAGCAGGCATCTGCAGTCAGATTCTATGTTAAAAAATGCACATTAATATCTTCCAAGTCGTGTCTGCACAGTGGCACACTTTTTTTGTTTTTAATATACTGTACCACCAAGGACCTTGGGGTGAAAGAATAGCACCTAGCAATTATATGAAATAAAACATTGCTGGGTGTGCAAAAACTCAAATTTTCATACACACTGTTGATGTATGATGCTATTATAAGTCTTTTGAGCTTTGCTCGCAGGGTTTATGAAGCATCACCATAACCTCAGGTGTGTATAAAATTCTCAGTATGCACACCTACCCAAGCATTTATTTATTTATTTATTCTGTGTATAACTTTGCATACTGTCATGTGTTATCCCATACATATTGTATCATGAAAAATATTGTAATATATGGTGTTCATTTTTCCCCTACACAATCAGTGATATCAAAAATGTAATACCTTTGCTCTAACATTAGGTCAGTGGTATTACGAGATGGGTTGTTAAGAGAGTTATCTATATTACAACAGTTAATACATAGTTAACCATCAGTAACTAGGCTTGTTATTCCAGCTTATGATTCTGCTGACATCATCTAGTCGAGCTTTGCTTTCTTCATCTTTATGATACCAGACTCCTGAGATGGAATTACAGCCTTATTTCTGACGATTTCACGTCTGTTATTCTAATTGTAATATACCATATGAATAAGCTAAATTAATATGCTAGAAAAGCATACAAAACAAATCTCGGTAATACCACTGCTCACAAGTGATAATACCATCATTTCTCTGCCATAGTACTGTCGTTCAGAGCCCTTAAAGGGGAAGTCTCCCTTAGTTTCACACCCATATTTTCCCAACTCCTTATGTGTAACTGTTGTGTTCCTCCTCTAGTTGCCAGCAATCCTATTGCTGTCCAAATCTAGATTATAAATAAAAATATACAGCCCTCAGAAGTTATCAATGTGTTTGTCCTCCATTTTACCATCAGTGCTGCTGGAGGATGATGTCATCAGAGCAACAGATAATGGTGCTGCACTAAATGCTATTCCACCAGTAAACAGAACCCACAATGTTTGGTCTCCCACTTGAGTAATGGGGGAACTCTTTAAGTACTGTGCACATCCTGAAGTGCAGGTCTAATAGGGACTAGGACCATATGTGTGATTCAGCACTGATTTGACGTGTATATACACTATGCCTATAAGGAAGTGCCTGCATGAGTTGCATTAATGTTTCTGTTAGCAAAAATAGTTTAGCCAATAAATGACTCTGGGTACAACAAGAGTCTTAAGTGGCATTATATAGCTGTTTTATGTTCTGTGTGTGTTAGCATTCTCTGTTTTGATTGACACCAGCAGTGAGACACAATCTTGCAAAAATGCCCCTTTCCCTTTGTAACTAGGCAGTCAGTGATTGGATGGCTGATGTAAGGCAGTTTTGGCCCTGTCCACACTACGCCTCTGTAATGTTACAGAGTGCCCAAACCGTTACCGCAGCGGTTTGCGTTTACACCTGTATAGCGTTACAGAAAGCGTTTCGCTCTTCGTTGTTGAAACCACATATGAGTGGTTTCAACAACGATATGATTCAGTGCCGCCTTGTAACGTTACAGGCGGTAGTGTGGGCGGGCGGTAACGGTCCCGCAGGGCTCGGCGCGCAGCACGCAGCTGCATTGTGGATCGGTCACCGCCGTAACGGGCCGCCTGCCCCGAGGTGGACTGGCGGTGCTGGTCCTGCAACGGACACCGCCAAGGTGTGATGACTGCACTGCCCTGGCCGTAATGGATTGCATCCGTTACCGGGCCAGAGCGGTGTAGTGTGGACAGGGCCAAAGAGTTCAGCTTTAACGAGGAATAGGTTACCAGGACATCAGCTGCAGCATATGGAAGAACAGTAATCTAGTGGTTAAAGCACAGGTACAAGAACTGGGAAACTCTGGTTCAAATCCTACTAAAGTCCCTTACTCTCTAACTCTTAACAAGTTCCCCAAACCTCCTTGGGAACTGTGATGGCCCCTCAAGTCCATGACTTTAACAGTGCCCCCATTCCCATTATAAATCATTAGCAGTGATGTGAGAGCTACAGCACTTCACTTTGAAGGTACTGAAAACAAGCTGTGGCAGCTTCCCCCACCTTTGTAATGCCAGCATTTGAAGTAGGAGGTCCCTCACAAATCAGGTGCTACACTTCAGCTGTTGTAGGTAAAGAAACTAATCAGTCTCAGTGTTTGTAGTACTCTGTATTTGCTTAGCTCATTCCTCCCATGTCATGTGCATTCTGTGTCTTGGTATTTCCAGTCAGAACCCAGATGTAAGGAGCATTTGAAATGTAAAACAATACACTTTATAAAGTAAGTGATCTAGCTCTCCACTTTCAGGCTGCTGAAAGGGGAGTGTATAATTTTGTGCAAAGGAAGAATTCAGTCTTCTGTGATCCTTTGGGAAACTGCTCAAGCCTACCTTGTAAATGAATCCTCTCAAGGGTGTTCACCTGGTTCACTACCGAGTGACTGATTGACTGCTCGATTGATTGATTGGTTGGTTGGTTGATTGGTTGGTTGATTAACTGATTCAGTCTACTGCTTTCCACAGCATGTTACAACTGTCTCACAGAAAGAAATGAGCAGTACACGAACAGCTTTTATTTCCTGTGAATGCAATACTATTAGATGTATTATTTGCTCTACACATGCAGTATTAAAGGCCACAAGTACCACTCCCTGTGTGAGTTGCATGACAGAACTGTCTTAAGCCATTGCAAACAAACTAAAATCAGGATAGACAGCATTGATACCCTTATGTTTTGTTCTGCACTGTTTCTGCAGTGACATCAAGGAACGGGAGGGGCTGTATTATAAGTGACTCATTTGCATGTAAATGGAGGCTTGTTTGACATTTTACTACCTTGTGTCAGAGCCTCAAACTCTAGATAAGTGTTGCAACAGCAGAAATGGCTGATCTCTTATTGACATATGTACAGTACTTGATGTAATGTATAATAAATACATCAGATATATCCAAATCATAAATATACAGGAGTCTTCTCCTTTAATACTGTCGTTCTGAGCTCTGAATGATAGTATTATCAGAGAAATACAACAGCGCAAGTGCATGACTGCTACTGTACAGCTGGTTGCTGTGCTGCGAAGTGCGGTTGCTAGACACGCGAAGTGACAGTTTACAAAGCTTGCTATATGGTTGGCTGCTATTCGACTGTGGGAGGGCAAAACAGTTTTGGAAAAAAAATGGTGTCTCTCTCTCTCGCTTTGCAAGAGTAAATCGTAGCCATCGCAGTTTTGGTGGTATATATAATTTTTTTTTTCCTTTTGCATTTAAAGCAGGTTCTGTTTGATCCTGCCTTCACTCACCTCCAGAAGACAAGTAACAGGTAGGACTGGGTACCGTAACAGGGGCATAGCTACAAGGGTTCAGGGGGTGCAGTCGAACCTGGGCCCACGAGGTTTGAGGGGCCAAAATCATAATTGTGGTGTTTCTTCATAACCAGGGGGGCCCTATAACATATCCTTGCACCCAGGACCTCTGGGAATTTGGTACGCTGCTGTACCATAACTAATGACTGGAGTTACTGAAGCAGCAGCAGAACTTGACAGACAGAGTGCTCAGAGTGAGTCGGTGTTCAGAGCAGTGCTCAGGCGGCCGTTGTCACAGGATACCAGGAAAACTGTTCAGTGCTGTGGAATGTTTTGTGTCTGATCCATGTATTACAAAAAAATAACAGATGGGTTCCTTCCTGACTGCTGGTTGCCAACCCCTGACTCTGTCTAGTAATGCTGTTTCTCCTACTCTGGCTTCAATAGCGCATAGGTGTGGGAGATGGGTCTCTTCGCATGTAATGGTCCCGAGAAATTGTCTGCCATAAGCAGGACTGTCTTTCATGCTTTTTATTAATACTGGCATGGACGAGTATGCCTCACTTCCAGCGTGAGCTGTCTGAATTGTACACCAAGCAGTCACCATCTGGGTGTGTGTATGTGGAGCGGAGGAGCTGAGCAAGTGACTAACTCCTTGCACCAGTAATTGTAAAGAATAGACGACTGTGTGTCTGTGAAGTTTTTTACACACTCTTGGTGTGTGATGACCTAATAAACCTCTCAAGCTTCGCTTTCGAGGTTTATGGCTCATCGCACACCTTGGGTGTGTTTTAACAAAAAAAAAAGCAACTTAATAACACGCAGTCGCCTATACTTTATTGTCTATATAATCACACTTTTCCGGTGCATTTACTGGCACAATGCACGTGAGGTGTGCAGTTATATCAGTATAAAATACACACTGTCATGTCTTATTGCTTGCATGAGGATGTCATGAGGGAGCAGCAAGAGGAAGGAGGCAGCTGCTAGAACTTTACTTCTCTACTACTGGGACAAAAGAACTGGAACGCTACTACTGGGGCCTTCAATTAGGGTAAAAAACAAAAAGAAACAAGAATTAGTGTGCTTGTCTGAGTTGGAGGAAGGGAACTGTTACTTGTGCAGTTAGCTAGGTGAAGAGGAGAGTTATAATTAGGGGTTGTGGCTTAGGCAGCAGAAAGCCAGGCATCTGCATTTAAAACTTCCCTAGTTAGCTTTTGGGAGAGAGCAGTAAGAGGAAGGAGGCAGCTGCTAGAACTTTACGACTGGGACTATATAGCCCCCTCTTAGCCAGTTCCACTTTTGGGGAGCAGGAAGGGAGTGATCACAGAGGCATAAAAGACTCACCATCCTAGAAGGAAAAGGAAAGCTCTCCTTCACCCCCTAGCTGCTGGAGGTCTGACTCTGTGCAAGAAAGAAGGAGATGACTGAGGAATACAGGAACTTCCTGTCCCAGAACAGGAAGGGCAGGAGCACTAAGAGCACAGAAGCAGTAGGAAAGTAGGGGGAATAAACAAAACAAAAAGTAAACAGAGAGAGGAAAGAGTAAGCCTGCACAGCAACAGTAGAGGGGCCACAAATAAGACATGATGGGAGTGTTGCAGCGCAGTGGCTGTGCAGTCCTGGGAGATGTTCTGGAGGATACATTGTCATCCCATCTGCAGGCACCTCTCTGGGCTGTGAGAGGAGGTTGCTCGTCTCCAGGCTGAGTTGGCCAGGATTTGGGGTACCTCCTTCTCTCCCACCCAGGGACCACCAGGGCCGCCGCCACTGCCTAATAGGTTGCAAAGAAAGAGGAGTGGTTGGACCACGGTGTGCTCAGGTAGGGTGAGGGTGGTGGAACAGAGATGCATCCCTCCAGTGGTACCTTTTCACAATTCATACACCATTCTGGCAGAGTGTGGTTTCTCTATGGAGGCACCCACAGTGGAGACCAAGGAGGATGCTGGGAACCTCCACAAAAGAGACCCACAGGAGGGTTGCATGGGACCCCACAGGGGAAGGAAACAACTCCTGGTGGGGGACTCAGTTGTTAGGGGGGACAGAACTGGGGAAGGGAGGGGAGAGGAAGGTAAGGTGCCTGCCCGGCGCTTTGGCTTGGAGGGACAGGGAGCGAATCCTAAGGATCACAGGAGCAGCTGTACGGGGGAGGGAGCTGGACATCATTGTCCACCTAGGGACAAATGATCTGGCTGGAAATGGGATCAGAGCAGTGCTGGAGGAGTTTGTGAAGTTAGGGAAAGGCCTTAGACAAGTAGCACGCATAATAACCTTCTCGGAGGTGCTGCCCATCTATGGCTTGAGTGAGGCTAGGGTGATCCGCACCATAGGATTCAATGAATGGTAGATAAACTGGTGCGGAGCGCAGGGTTTTGGCTTCATTGTTGACTGGGGGGTCCACCTGGAGGGATACAGGCCTATACTGACGCGATGGTCTGCATCTGTCCAGGAAGGGAACCAGGATCCTAGGTGATAGGTTTAAATGCTTCATTGGCAAGCATTTAAACTAGCCAAGGGGGGGAGGCACTAAAAAGGAGCAGGGAATTCTCATCTCCCCACACAAAAACAGGGTAGTTAATGGGTAAACACCACGATAGAGAAGTCGATAGGGAGAAGGGTAGGGGTAAATGGAGAAAAAGGCAAAGGCAGTAAGGATAGGGATGGGGCTCAAAGGGGTAAGGCCATCAAAAAAAAAAAAGAAAGAGTGCCAATGCCCATAGTCTGGGTAACAAACTCCTTGAACTAGTTGCCTTGATGGAAGAGAGACGTCTAGATATCGTGGCAGTCACAGAAACATGGTACACAGAGAACTGTGACTGGGATGTCAACATACCAGGGTACACAATCTACAGGAGGGACAGGGAGGGTGAAAGAGGAGGAGGAGTAGCTCTGTATGTAAGGGAAGGGATCAAAGCAACAGAATTAAAGGGTAAATAGGGAGGAGAGGAGGCACTGTGGGTCACCCTGGAGACAGGAAATGGCACCACAATCCGCACAGGAGTTGTATATAGATCCCCATCTCAGGGGGAGGAAGTGGACAAGGAAATCTGCCGACACTGTCTTTGTATCTATATATCTATGTATCTATGAAATAGTAGGAGGCATCCTTAGGATGGCAGAAAAAGGGGAGATATTGTTGATGGGGGACCTGAATATGCCAGATGTTAACTGGAGCACCTTTTCTGCAGCCACTTCCAAGAGCATGGTCATTCTCGATGCTCTGCAGGGGGCATGCCTCAGACAGCTAGTGTTGGAACCCACTCGGGAGGGAGCAGTCTTAGACCTGGTACTCTCAAATGGGGTTGGAGAGAGGATCTCGGATCTAGAAGTGGGTAGCCATCTGGGAACAAGTGACCACCAAACAGTGTGATTCACAATAAACACAGCCGCAGAGTCAAGCCATACAAAAGTGAGGGTACTGAACTTTAGGAAGGCTGACTTTGTCAAAATGGGAGAGTGCCTCAGAAAAGCACTACCAAACAGGCAAGAAGGAGGGGTGGAGGAACAATGGGGAAACATGAAAACTGCCATCACAGAGGCAACAGGCCTTTTTGTGAAGCAAATAAATCAAAACGAAGGAAAAAAACACTGGTTCTCAAAAGAGGTGGCGGGGAAGGTTAGGGAGAAAAAGATAGCATTCAGGAAGTATAAAGAAACACAGAAGGAGCAGGACAGAGAACTGTACCAGTTAAGGCAGAAGGAAACGGGGAAGGCAGTCAGATTAGCAAAGGCCCAAATCGAAGAAAAGATAGCAGACTCAGTTAAGAAGGGGGATAAAAACCTTTTATAGATACATTAGGGAGCGAAGAAAGACCAAGAGAGGGATAGTGAGGCTTAATAAAGGGGAGGGTGAAAGTAAAAGGCAGAGATACTGACCGAATACTTCCGTTCAGTATTCACAAAAGAAGAGGAGGGGGACTTACTTAAACCAGTCAATAGAAGCACTCTGGATAGGGGGGTTGATACCAGTTCATTCACAGAGGAAAGAGTCCTGAAAAAACTCCTAAAACTGAAGGTGGACAAAGCAATGGGGCCTGATGGGATTCATCCCAGAATTCTAAAAGAACTAAGGGTAGAACTAGTGACACCACTGACTACCCTTTTTAACAAATCATGGGAGGATGGTGTGGTACCTGAGGACTGGAGGAGTGCAGATGTGATTCCCCTTCACAAACGTGAGAGTAAAGCAGAAGCAGGAAACTACAGATCTGTTAGTTTGACCTCAGTGGTAGGGAAAATGACGGAATCACTTCTGAAAGAAAGAATTGTTGAGTAACTAGAGGCCATCGGGGCACCGGACCCAAGGCAGCATGGATTCACAGCGGGAAGGTCATGTCAGACGAATCTAATAGATTTCTTTGGGTGACCAAAGTAGTAGACCAGGAAGGGGCTGTGGACATGGCCTACGTAGACTTTAGCAAGGCATTTGACACAGTCCCATACCAAAGAGTAATAAACAAGTTAGCCAGCCTGGAAGTGGGTTCCGGGGTGGTAGCTTGGGTAAAAAATTGGCTGGACAGCAGGACACGCAGGGTAATAGTAAACGGAGTCCACTTCGAAGAAAGGGGGGTTACTAGCGGCGTACCGCAGGGTTCAGTACTGGGGCCGGTCCTTTTTAATGTCTTTATAAGTGACATTGTGGAGGGACTGGAAGGAAAAGTATACCTCTTTGCAGATGACACAAAGATCTGCAACAGGGTTGATACACGGGGGAAAGGACAAGAAGGGACTTTGCAAGGTTGGAGGAATGGTCAAAAGTATGGCAGCTTATATTCAATGTAAATAAGTGCAAAATAATGCACCTGGGAAACAAAAACCCAGGGGAAGATTACTGAATTTGGGGGGGGGGGTACTAACAACAACAAAAATGGAAAGGGACCTGGTGGTAGTCATAACAGATGACCTAAAGGTAAGCAAGCAATGTGGGAAGGTAGTAAGGAGGGCTGGGGGATACTGGGATGCATAGGGAGTGGCATCACCCATAGAAAACAGGAAGTTGTTATCCCTCTGTACAGACAGTTGGTGAGACCCTATCTGGAGTATTGCATGAAGTTCTGGAGACCCCATCTCTGCAAGGACATAGACAGGATGGAGGCAGTCCAGAGGAGGACAACTAAAATGGTGCAGGGTCTGCACCAGAAGCCATACGAAGAGAGACTAAAAGAGCTTAATATGTGTAGCCTTGAGGAAAGGAGAGAGAGAGGAGGACATGATAGAAACTTTCAGGTACCTTAAGGGAATCAACAAAGTCCAAGAGGGTAGCATCTTTCAGAAAAAGAGATGTGCAAGAACAAGGGGGCACAATTTGAAGATAGAGGGGGGACAGCTCAGGGGCAACATGAGGAAGTACTTTTTCACAGAGAGGGTTGTGGATGCATGGAACAGCCTTCCTGAGAAGGTAATGGGGTCAAAAACAGTGGGGGAATTTCATGAATGCATGGGACAGACATAAGACAATTCTGGTGGGAGGGTAGGAAGAAGTAGGCTGTTGATTAACAAGGATCTGCAGCTTATCCAGTAGGTAGGGGAATGGGCAGACTGGGTGGGCCAAGCGATCCTTATCTGCCGTCAGAATCTTTGTTTCTATGTCTTGTACTAATAGTTCTAAAATTCTGAAGTTCTTAGTTCAGTTGGCATAATCCATTTCCTGAATAGGTCTGTCTAATTTTCTACGAAGTAAAACATGTTTATTTGAAATTCAAGTTCATTTTCTAAAAACAGAAATCGTCAACATTATTTAAACTGTATCTTAATATGCCAAGACAGCTCTGAGTGTCTGAAGTGCAGGAATAAAAAGGTTGGGAGTGCTTCCTCGATCTGTAATAAAAAAAGGATAAGAAATGTTCTGCATCTTGGTTGGCTTCACAATACCTCGGGGGCTTTCCCCCAAACAACTCAAGAATGCCCTCTTCATGAGTGTCACAGTAACTGTACGTTTTGTTTTATTCTTGTGGTAACTGTGTAAAGCACACTGGGCACAAGTGCCTGTTTCAGGGAAACCTGGTAGCACTGGGAAGATTCAGTAACTTGCTCAGAGTTGCACAGCATGCAAATAGAGGTTGTGGGAATCAAACCCAGGTTTGCTGGATTCAGCATTCAAACCTCTAGGTTTTATTGCCAGACCCAGTTATGCAACACATAAACATGTAATTCAAAAAACGTGCTCGTCTTCAGTTAAACTTCAGCTGAGGGAGGCCCAGTTCTGTAATGCTGGGGGTAGTGTCATACTGTGTTGTGATGCAGGAGACTTGGGTTTATTCCTTGAGGACTGCTGGCACAGGGCTGGAGCAGTCTAGTGTGCTCTGACCGAGGGAGGGGAAAGATGGAGGGATGCCACCATCTTGCCTCCTTTTGAGGGGTGGCAGAGCAGCATTGGATATTATTAGTGACCACACATTGTCCTTCCCACACTCCAAATGCTTGCTGCAGCAAGAGCATTCCCACAAAAAGGGAGGGTGTATTTCCATCTCAGGATGCTCCTGCACTGGATCGTGGAATGATGTTTGAATAGCGTACTATGGAATTAAAGCTGTGGGGATACTCTGGAAGTGGGTGACGAGCTAAAGGAGACTAGGTGACATCTGTTGGTGTTGGGGGAGAGAATGGTTCAGGCATCCAGACTGAAGTAAGCTCATTACTGTCAAGTTCTCTGATTTCCACCCCCCCCCCCAGGGATGCCCCCAGTTTTGCCTCAAATACTTCAGTCCCTCTGGTGTTTCTGCCACTGATGAGCAGGGATTTCTGTAGAGTAGCAGCATATTTTTCCTTTGGAAACCAGAAGAAATTTTTGTTATTCTTGGCTCCCTACTTTTTAGGGCCGCAGTGGGCAGAGCCCTGCAGACATATTGCTTTCAAAAAGGACTCCACATTCCTTGCATTCTTTGCGATGGAATAATATGTTGGAGTGTCACCACAGTCGTCTCCATGTCTGTGGAGCTCTCCAGTCGCATGGTACTATTTTTAACTTGCAAAGAAATCGAACCGTCCTGATCGGGACACTGGGGATCAGGCACCCCAGTGTCACTGTTGTGTTTCTTGGGGGTGGGATGCTGAAAGGGAGGTCGGGTGGGGGCATAGACTTAATTTTAATGAAAAAAAGTCATTCACATGGGACACGGAACACTGCGCTGTGTCCAAGATGGCTGCAGCCCTCTACTGCGCATGCACTAACCCATGTGCATTGTAGAGCGATGGCCATCTTGGTCACAGCGCAGTGTGCTGCGCTCCGCTGTGACCGCTGTTAGTTTTTTTCTTTAAAATTGTTAATATCTAGTCGGCTCGGTGGCGCTGAGGGTTGAGGCGCTGGACGCCACACCTCGTGCCACGCTGGCGACCGGGGTTCGGGAACGAGCCTGGGCCGTCGGGGGTCGGCAGGAGAGGACTGGGATTGAGCGCTCGAAGACTGCTCTCCCAGTCCTGGGGTGGGTTGGGGAATCTCGCCGCTCTGTAGTGGCTCCCTGGGGACGCTCGGGGGCACTACAAGTGCTGGCGATCTGTAGGGGAAACCTGGTGGATGTCGGCACACTGTCCCCGGACGTCATTGCACGTCCGCATTCCAGGGGACCAGTCAGAGGAAAATGGCTGGATGCGACCGTGCAGCTTGATGGCCATGCTCCGAGCCGCCTGGAGGACTTTGGCAGAATCCTGTTGGGGAGGGTCTGGGGCTGTCCTGGCTAGCTGAGGCAGAGGGGGAGCCCTCCAGCAAGATGGCAAAACTGCCGTCCCGGATCCTCCTGGGTGCAGTCTGAGCTACCCAGTTCTTGGGGCGGGCGGAGCTGGTGGCTGGATGCCCCGCGGTGGTGTGCCACAGCAGGTGGCAAAAAGCATTACATAAAAAAAAAAAAAAAAAAAAAAAAAATTTGGCCTATCTCCCCCACCCGACCCTCCTCTCAGCACTTCTCAAGAAACATAACAGTGACAATGGGGTGCCCACTCCCACAGTGTTGGGCTCGCCTCCCTCTCAGCATCTGCCACCCCAACCCTCCCTCCCAAAAAGCATAACAGTGAAACTGTGGGTGTCTAATCCCAGTGCTGCATTCGGGAATCTTCTGTCCTGTTGTTTTTTTCTTTCTTTCACCTGTTTGAAAAAAAAAGTGCATCGATGTCTGTCTTTTGTGATCGTTCCTCCCCAACCTCCCACTCAGCACCTACCGCCCCTGCACCCCTCAAGCCCTTACTTACCCATCAAGGGTCCAATGCGGTAATCCTCTCTTCACCCTTCAATGTCAGACTGTGGACTTAGGAAATCAAGTATGAATTCAATGTATTTCAGAGGGGTTTTGAACTTAGTAGCATACTGTAACATGGACATTTTTCCTAAATTTGTATTTTATACCGCAGCCTTACCTGGCTCTTGGGACCCCACAGTGTGGCCGGTCACCGGCAGTCTTCGGCCCCCATCTTGCCACGGAACTTCCCCCTGGGCGGGGGAGGACAACTCCCCCAAACACCAATTGTGTCGGGCCTTCTGCCACCGATCCCGACCACCACAGAGTCTTGTCGTCAGGCTTGGTGGTGGGGTATTTTCCATTTTTTGATCCCCTCCTGAGAGCATCGGCTGCTGAGGGGGTCCATGGAGGCAAGCGCGTGGAGAGACGTGACGCCGCTTCAGACCCCGGCTGATGCCCTCCCCTCCCACTTGGCACTCTGTGCTGCACCTCCACCCATGTGCACCCAGGCGGTGGTGGTGTTGCAGCTGGAGCAGCATCCCTCCCTCCCTGGAAGAGGAGAACATCCCTTGGATGCTCAATCCTCCTTCCCCTAGCTGACTCTCCAGCAACCTTGGCTAGCTCCCGAATCCTGGTAGCCGGTGCCGCAAACGGTAATCCTACCGTTGCGTCGGCAAGTTGCCCATTTTTCAATACTTTTACTCCAAATTTTCAACATGCCGTTTTTGGGACACCACCTCATGAACAATGCAAGTGATGTTAAATAAATCTGTCCCAAAAGGTGATTTCGTGCATACTGCACGAAGTCACCTTTCTGGCAGGAGTTGAAAATTTTGTCCACCATTGTTCATGAGGTGGGGTCATAAGATAGCTATATTGAAAACTTGGTGTAAAAATATAAAAAAAAACAATGGGCCTACATTGAATTTTGTGAATGCAGGCTCGTAACTTTGGTAATTTTCAATATTTTAACCCCAAATTTACAACATAGCCATATGTTTCAAACAACATGAAGTCTTGCTATATTATGACATATGCAGTGAGTCCCAACCTTTGAACTGCTCCGGAGGTGAAAGAGTTAACTTTCCATGCCAGGCATGGAACGCTGAGCTCGAGCTCAGTTGAAACTCTGTCTGTTGTTCTTCAAACTCAAACCGTCAGATTCTTTACTCCGCCTCACTGAACAGTCACTCCAGAGATTTCTACTTCTGCTCGGTTCATTTTGTCGGTTAAAGTATTGTTTTTCTCGGTTTTCGACCGAATTTAAACCGCAACCGGTCGGTTCAAGCTCTGTCTGTGGTATTTGTGAGTACTAGATAGGTTTACATTATTTCTATTCTGTGTGGAACTTAAACGGTTTATCGGTTTGGTTTGAACCGATCAGGTTGTTTAAAGTATCTTAATCTGTGATTTAGAAGTGGGGTTACGGTTCTTATCGGTTCTAAAAACGCATTTTATTACGCTTTTTTTCAATGACACGTGACACGTGTTGGGGACCATAAGAGTGTCTTGCTCATGGATTGCCATAAACGGTAAGTTTGGTTAGGACTGGCACTATGTCTGAGAAACCCAAAAGAAAACCGGGCCCACTGGGTTTCAACACTGCAGTGTGTGTGGGGAAGTCTTTACCAAGGCTGACCCCCACACCACCTGTGTTTATTGTCTGGGGTTTGACCACCTCAGTGCAGACTGCCAGATTTGTAAAAATTTTCCTGCAGCTACCCTGGAAAAGAGAGTTGGTAGGCTCAGGGAAAGGGAGGCCAAGAAGTCCGCTGAACCAGATGGCCAGCCCGGTTCGGTTCCAACCGAACCAGAGGGAGTGCCCTCTGACCAGGGCGAGACTTCTCGGGCACAAGGAGAACCGACTCTGAGGAGTCGGTTCCAGCAAAAAGGAGTAGGAAATCAGCTGGTGTGGAGCCAAAACTTTCCTCTCCAACAGCTGAAGAAATAGCCAAAGCGATTAAAATTGTCCAGTCGCTTTCCCCAGTTCCGACCAAACCGGCACCTTCAGGTAAGCGCCCGGTTCGGCCGGTTCCACCGGTTCAAGATTATGATTTAGAGGAATATTATGAACCGGAGGAGGGGGAAAAGGAGTATGAGGAGAGTGAATGTGGATTTGAAAGTCTGGATGTGCCCATTGAACCGGACATCTCCCCAGACAGACCTTCAGGAGTGTCTCCTCCTAGGCTTTCTGAGTCCCCTTCTCAGTTTATGTTTTATAAAAAAGTGGCTGAAACCCTCCAGCTCCCTATGGAGGAAGCTGTGGATCATCAGGAGGAGCCTGACTATGTGGAAATGATGGATATCCCAGAGTCTAGGAGACTGTCTATTCCCTTGCATAAATCTTTTGGGAAACAGACATTTAAAATTCTAAAAACTCCTCACACTATACCTCCTGTGGATAAGACAATGGACAAGAGGTACACATTGTCAGGCTCTGATACAGAGTTCCTTTCACAACAATGCAGCCATGTTGGGGTAGTGCAGGCTGCATCCTGTGACAAGGCAAATGTTCCCTTGGCTTCACACACCCCGGACAAGGACTCCAGGAGGATTGATGCCATGGCAAAGAAACAGTACATGACAGCATCCTTGGGACTCAGACAGGCAAATTATATGGCTTATGTTGCTAGATATCAGAAATCCAGATGGGACACTGTTATGGCTCTAGCAAAACAGGTCCCTAGGCCAGCTTGCCAAGGAGCTGGAGCAGGTGGCTGCTGATGGTATTGAGGCATCAAGGTGCAATTCCATGCTGCAGTGGACTCTAATGATGTGTCATCAAGAGTCATGGCTACATCTGTGGCACTTCGCAGAATGGCTTGGCTCAGATGTACTAGCCTGTCTACAGGATACCCAGACTAAAGCCATGGATTTTTCCTGTTGTGGGTAATTCTCTGTTTGGGGAGCAGACAGAGAATTACATGAAGAAAATGGATGAGTATAGGACCACCTGTAGGAGTGCACAGGCCAAGGAAGGCAGGCCACTCCTCAAGGCAGCTCCCAGGGGCAGGGGCAGGCCTTTTCATAGGTCTTTTACCAAGCCCAGGCCTCCTCTTCTGCTTATGCCCAGAGGGGGTTCTTTAGAGGGAGAGGCAGATGGGGAGTGCGAGCAGGCCTGCTTTCACCCCTCAGCCCAAAGCCCTGCCAAGCAGGCACCCTGATGGGGTTGCCAGGCCGATTCTCAGCTACCTGTAGGGGGCAGGCTGGCTTACTTTGTCCAGGACTGGGAGTCTCTGACATCAGACAAGTGGGTCCTGGAAGTAGTAAGCCAGGGACTGGTTCTCAGCTTCAAAAGTTTTCAAAGATGAGAACCAGATCCTTTCCACCTGCAAATCTACCAGAGGCACTTGCCCTAGAGGCAGAGGTCTCTTCCCTCCTGGCTCTCAGAGCTGTGGAAAGGGTTCCACCCCTACACCAGGGCAAAGGATTGTACTCCAGGTACTTCCTTACCCCAAAAAAGACAGGAGAATGGCGGCCCATCCTGGATCTCAGATGCCTAAACAAGCACCTTTTAAAACCAAAATTCAAAATGGTGACTCTGGGAATTATTCTACCCTCTCTAAGGCCAGGGGACTGGCTAGTGTCCCTGGACCTCAAGGATGCCTACTTCCATATTCTCATCAGAAGCTCCCATCGAAAGTACCTCAGGTTCGAGCTGCCCTCAGGCCATTACCAGTTCAGAGCAATGCCTTTGGCCTCACCCTCTGCTCCAAGGGTATTCACAAAATGCCTGGCAGTAGCAGTTGCTTCCCTTAGAAGGCAAAAAATTGCCATCTTCCCTTACCTGGTCGATTGGCTCATAGTAGGCCAGTCCCCAGACCAGGTCAGGTTACACCTGCAGATAACTCAGCAACTGCTCACCTCTCTAGGTTTCCTTCTGAATCTTTCAAAGTCAGTTCTAGAGCCTGTACAGCTCCTCACCTTCATAGGCGCAGAGCAGAACACAGAGCAAGCCAGAGCCTTCCTTCCTTTGGACAGGGCAAGGACCCTGGTCTCTCTGGCCTCCTCATTCACCCTGCAGGTCTCTCGACCAGCAAGTCATTTTCTACAGCTCCTAGGGCACATGGCTGCCTCTACAGCAGTAGTTCAGGGAGCCAGATTTCAGATGAGGGACATCCAGTTCCATTTGAGAGCCTTTTGGTCTCAAAGGAAAGACCCTCTGACAAAATTGATCCCAGTTACTCGAACCCTGATCCAGGCCCTACAGTGGTGGCAGGATCAGAGCAACCTGAGACAAGGGGTTCCCTTTGTCACTCAGTCTCACTCCTTAATCCTTACTACAGATGCATCCCTCTTGGGGTGGGGAGCTCACATGGGCGACCTCACTACCCAGGGATTGTGGTCCCCTCAGGAATCTCTGCTCCACATCAATCTGTTGGAACTCAGAGCAGTTTTTCTAGCACTTCAAGCTTTTTCCAAATCTGTTCAGAACAAAGTTGTAGAGGTCAGAACAGACACCACCACCACAATGTGGTACATCAACAAGCAAGGGGGCACTCGGTCTACGGCCTTGTGCACCAAAGCAATGAAGCTGTGGTCTCTGGCTTACTCCCTGAACACCTCCCTTACAGCAGCTCACCTCCCAGGCAAGGACAATGTCTTGGCAGGTGCTCTCAGCAGGATTTCACAGGGCCATCACGAATGGTCACTGGACCCCCTGGTTTTGGAGGTGATCTTTGCCAGATGGGGCACCCCGCAGATAGATCTTTTTGCAGCCCCAGACAATCACCAACTTCCCCTTTTTTGCTGCAGGCCCCCAGTGTTGGGCTCAGTTCCTCTGGATGCCTTAGTCCTCAATTGGGAAGGGAAGTTTCTATATGCCTTTCCTCCCTTCCCTCTCCTGTTCAAAGTGCTAGTCAAAATCAGGTCTCAACCCTGCAAAGTGATCCTGATTGCTCCAGATTGGGCCAGACAGCCCTGGTATCCCTCCTACTGTCCTAGCAGTCCATCTTCCCTGTGTCTTCCCAGGAAGCACAACCTGTTAACCTGTGCTCAGGGGAGGGTTTGGTACCGCACCTCAAATCTCTCAATCTCAAGGCCTGGCTCTTGAAGAGTTAGAGTTTGCTGATCTACACCTCTCCCAAGATGTATTGGATATCCTGAAGGCTTCTAGGAAACCTTCCACCAGGGCTACTTATAATTCCAAATGGAAAAGGTTTTCCATATGGTGTTCTGGAAAGCATATTTCCCCAGAATCTGCTTATTTACCCACAGTCCTGGATTATATGGTCCACTTAAATGCCTTGGGGCTGAGACCAGCTACCCTAAAAGTGCATTTGGCAGTTGTGTCTGCTTTTATTCAGCAGGTAAGCCCTCTTCTCTTTCAGCTTATCCTGTATTCTCCAAGTTTTTTAAGGGATTGCTTCATACCAACCCTCCATTCAGGGACCCTGCCCCTGCCTGGGATCTTAATGTTTGCATTGCTCAGCTTATGCAACCCCCCTTCGAGCCTTTGTCTTCAGCAGAACTTAAGTACTTGACTTGGAAGACTGTGTTTCTGGTAGCCATCACTTCTGTCAGACGCATAAGTGAATTGCAAGTGTTGTCAGTGGAGCCTGATTTTATTGCCTTTCATAGAGATAAGGTGGTCCTCAGGACTAATAGGAAGTTTTTGCCTAAGGTGGTTTCAGATTTCCACCTTAATCAATCCATATCTCTTCCAGTGTACTTCACTGACCATTCCTCCTCTGGTGAGAGGAGGCTGCACAACAAGATGTGAAGAGCCCTTAGTTACTATATAGGCGTACCAAGGGTCACAGGTTTGGCTCCCCTCCAACTGTTCCTCACTTATGGTGAGGTTGATAAAGAAACCTGCCACTAAAGATCCATTGCCAGGTGGATTGTCTCTTGTATCCAATTTTGCTATGAAAACTGGGTGGGTTCCCCTCAGGCCTGAGGTTCCTCTACCAGAGGTACAGCTGCTTCTATGGCTGCTGCCAGGGACATCCCTATTTTACAGATATGTCAAGCAGCTACCTGGAAAACAGTTCACACTTTTACCAAGCATTACTCCCTGGACATCCAGGCTAGGAGTGATGTTCGGTTTGGCACAGCTGTGCTTCAGAGCCTATTTCCTAAGTAGGTTCTGTCCCTCCTCCATGGAGGTACTGCTTTGTAGTCTGCATATGTCATAATATAGCAAGACTTCATGTTTGAAGAAAAAATTACTCACTTTAGTAATGTTGTTTCTTTTAATGGAGTCTTGCTATATTATGACCTCCCCCCCCTGCCTGCCCCTCTCAGAACCTCTGTTTTTGGGATGTGAGTTGGCAGTGCAGTGTTGGCACTCAGTAGGTGCCCACCTTGTTGTTTTCACGCCTCCTTTCTTGGGGTGCTTGGTGTTGTGTTTTTCATTTTTTGGGTCTCCTGACTTGAGTCTTTGTTTTGGGACCCAAAAAAACCAAAAATGTGTTCTTATGTTTAGTAGCCAGTTGTCTAGTGTAGGTTTACAGCTTCCACACAGGACCTCAGTGAGTTTAGCTCGTAAAGATCTGACGGCTTGAGTTTAAAGAACAACAGACAGAGTTTCAACCGAGCTCGAGCTCAGCGTTCCATGCCTGGCATGGAAAGTTAACTCTTTCATCTCCGGAGCAGTTCGAAGGTTGGGACTCACTGCATATGTCATAATATAGCAAGACTCCATTAGAAGAAACAACATTACTAAGGTGAGTAATTTTTTCTTATAGCACCTCATGAATGTGACAGCTGTCATTTTTCAAGTGCCCAAAATGTGTTTTTGCGTCCTGAAAGTTGATTTCGCAGTTCCTACGTGAAATCACCTTTAGGCCAGGAGTTGAACATTTGCTCCAGCCGTCTTCATGAGACAGGGTCATAATAAGGCTATGTTGAAAAACTGGTGTACAAATATTACAAAACAAATTTAGGAGACTACGTTACATTTTGCTAACAAAGATGCCTAACTTTGGTAATGTTCAGTTTTTTTACGCCACATTCCTCGCCTGCAGCCCTATCTGCTCTGGCCAGAGTTTTTGTACTGTTAGTATGCATATAAATGATATAACTTGCTAAGAAATGCAATAGAAGACTCCTGAATTTTATGCATGTTTGTTTCTGCCTTATCTACTACAAAACATTGTTTTTAAAAATGCGAATAAAAAGAATTGATAAAATGCTTCTAACATTATTGTATGTCAGTTAGTCTTTAAGCTTCCCATGCTAAGATGATATCCCCAATTTGGGCCATTTATCCCTGATTTGTTTTTCAAGCCCTGTACTGGATTTGTAAGGTAAGTGTTTATGAGGTATCGGTAGGAAACCCCACTGAGGGGAGGAAACAGAATAAAAAACAAAACCGTTTCAACTTTCATGCAGTACAGATAACAGAGCTGGTAGCCCACATAAGGAGTGGGCCAAAACCAGTTGATTTCATAGTTCACACTGTAGGTAGCTGGGACAGTGATGCACATGTGGACTTTTGTTGTGATGAACTTTGGACGCCATTATACAGATGAATATTTTTGCACTTCCAGGTTGGTTCAGGCCAGTCACGTGGCAGGTCATTGATTTTTCCGAACACTATTATTGACCCCTCCTTGGCATGCAAGTTAAACAAAGTTAAATGAACTGTTACTGACCACCCACTCAACATGTGAGAAATGAGTCACGTATTTTAGGGTTTGCTCAGAGTGCAGTGTGGCCAGGCTATCTGTTACAGCAGGAACTGCTGTATAATATAACAGATCAGGCTTACTGACAGAGCTGTGGGAGCCCCAAAGTAGCAAGATACAGCAGAGTCAAGCCTAGTCAAGGTGCGACTGCAAGCCAAAGTGCAGTCAAAGCCATCTGAGCTGAAAAAAAGAACATTTTTGCGCCTGTAGGGTTGTCCAGAATCATCTAATTCTGTTCCTTTTCCACGCTGATGGATTATCAGACATTCCAAGTCAGATACCATTCCAAAGCAAGCTAGGATATCTGCTTCTGTATTGGACTTGGAATTTCTGATTCTGCACCTGACTACCAGTTACAAAATACCCCTGCCGGCAAATAGTACTTTTTATGCCTCCAGATTGCAGCTGCAGCATGAAGACCCCCTTCACAAACTTACACCTTTGTTGAGCTCAGAATCAATAAGACCTCCCCACCCCCCATAATTTACTGTTGTAGTGGGGGCCAGGAGTCAGTCAATGGTGGTCACTGTCACTGCTGCAGGTGAGCTTAGGTGGTGCTGGTCTAGGAAAAATTCTCTTCTGTCCGGTATAGGACAGGGCTGCAATAAATTCTGTAATTCATGTAATGGTCACCTTCGGTGGCAGGAAATGTCCAGGATCAGAGGGGGTCATGCTTTTGGTCCTGCCTCCTTCTCTCCATCTGACCACAGACACATCCCCATCTGGTTGGAGAATCCACCTTAGGGTGGAGATGGTGCATGGTCATTAATCCTGATGGGAGACCACTGGTGCTGTTACCAGTGCTCTCAATCCTGTAGACTCTTCTGATATTGCCCCTTGTTCCCCCGCCAATCATTGATGTACCCCCCTCCCAAGCAACAGGGCCTGAGTTTGTTCCAGGATCAAGATCCGTTGGACATGCATGGTGGTGGGGTCTCAGTAGCCATCCGCTGGGCTGTTGAACATGAGGGATTGGGCAGATGCCTTTCTCCTGTACAGCCCCAGTGATTTTTTTCCCCCTTATTTTCTACCTGCCTACTTCCCCACATTCTGAGTATGTTCCTGCCCACAGACTGTGACCTGATTTTTTTTTTTTGGGGGGGGGTCTGGGGGCTCATCCACAATGTCTGTGCTTCCTGCTTACCACAGTCGGCGCTTAAGCAGCAGGTCATGTGTCTCCCACCCCTAGGAGACTGAATATTCTTTCTCTGAAGTGTACCCTAGGTTCTTCTGGCTTGGTTTTGGGGAATTGGGTGACAGCATAAATCCATATCTCCCACATGGTACATAGTGTGCTACCTGGAGCACTACCGAGTAAGACCGATTATTTTTTTTCATACTCAGTAGACTGTAATCTTGTGTAATACTGGATTGGAACTAATCAAAATCTGTTTGGAATTTCGCTGGTAGGTTTGTAATTTGTCATGGTTACCAAAGTAGCTATCGTTAGTGTATAGGTGAGTGCCCTCACAGCGAGCAACTTGCTGATGAAATCAAAAGGGGCTGAATATTGACTCACTCACAGACAGATCGGGTGTGCACAGTGCTGCAGTGGGTGCTTTAAATGGGGTGGCTAACTCCCAAGTAACAGACCAAACACAGAAAATAAAGCGCTCTGAAAAGAAAAGATTTACTTAGACTTCAATTGATGCTAAGGCATATCACGTCTAATTTATTGAGAAAGCAGAGCCAAAAAGCAGTAAACAAGCATGGAAGTTAAAGAGCAACCAACTGATACCCTTCTAAACCCCAGATGCTTCATTCTTTACTGGGACTTCCTTAAGGGGCAGGGCTTCCATCTGGCATATTCACCTTTATATTGGTCTCTTAAAGACTTAATGCCCCAATATTACAATTCTTTACAGATCAGTGGTGAGATTCTAGCTGAAAATGCTTCCCAAAAAAGAGTAACTGTTTTTGTTGTCCAGTTACTACACTGCCTTTACTGGCTTTAAGAAATGGGGGCCTCGACCAAATTTCATGGTGGACCAGTAAAAAGGTAATTCTCACCCTTAAGCCTAAATAGTGCACAACATACAGTGGTTGGGCAGAGTCCAGGACTTCAGGAGGGCCAGTTTTACAAAGATAATTTTTCAGGTATGTAAGCAAAAAAGAGAAATACCAGGAGAGGGAGTGTAAGGCTAAGGAAGGAAGGGGAAGGGGACCAGGAAAAAGCAGACATCCTGAACAATACTTTTTTTTCAATGTTCACAGAAGGGAATGCGAGGGACCACAGATAAGGGACAGAAGTGTTGAAGGAAGGGAGGTGGACGCTAGACCATTTACAGAGGAGAGAGTCCAGAAGGAACTTGCAAATCTGAAAGTTGACAAGGCAGTTGGGCCAGACGGGATACATCCAAGGATATTGAGGGAGCTCAGGGAGATACTGGCGCACCTCTGACTGTCCTGTGCAATCACTTACTGGAGACTGGAGTGGCTCCTGAGTGGTTCCAGAGGATTGGAGGAGGGCTAATGTAGTTCCACTTCACAAAATTGGTAGCAGGGAGGAGGCTGGCAATACCAAGCCAGTCAGCCTGACTGCGGTGGTGGGGAAATTCATAAAATTACTAAAGGAAAGGACTGTGGAATATCTTGAATCCATTGGGTTACAAGATCCAAGGCAGCATGGATTCATGGGGGAAGGTCATGTCAAACTAATCCGGTATATTTCTTTGACTGTGTGACCAGGGAATTAGATAAGGGTGTAGCGGTGGATGTGTCCTACCTAGATTTCAGTAAAGCTTTTGACACTGTTCCACATTGGAAGCTCGCAAACAAGCTGGGCAGCCTAGGAATGGATCCAAAGGTGGTAAACTGGGTAAGGAATTGGTTGGGGGATAGGTGACAGAGGGTGGTGGTAAATGGAATTCACTCTGAGAAAGTGAGGGTGACCAGTGGAGTGCCACAAGGATCAGTACTGGGTCTTGTCCTCTCTAACGTCTTTATTAGCGACATTGCAGAGGGGTTAAAAGGGAAGGTATTGCCTTTTTGCAGATGACACTAAGATCTGCAGTAGGGTAAACATTCCTGGAGGGGGTGGAAAAACAAAGAGAGAGATATAAGAAAGCTTGAGGAGTAGTCAAGAGGGTGGCAGCTAAATTTCAGTGCGAAGAAGTGCAAAATCATGCACTTGGGCACAGAAATCCAGGGGCCGAGTACAAAATGGGAGTGGTACTGATGACCTCCAAACAGGAAAGATACCTGGAGTCATTGTATCTGATGACCTAAAGATAGCCAAACAGTGTGACAAGGCAGTGTGGAGAGCTAGTGGGATGTCAGGTTGCATAGGGAGGGGTATCACTAGCAGAAAGAGGGTGGTGGTGATATCACTGTATTGGTCACTGGTGGGACCTCACCTAGAGTACCGTGTCCAGTTCTGGAGACCACACATCCAGAAGGACACAGAGTGGAGGCAGTCCAGTGCAGAGCCACTAAAATGGTGCAGGATCTGCATAAAGAGCCCTATTAGAAGAAACTGAAGGACCTCGGCATGTATACCCTGGAGGAAAGGAAGGAGACAGGTGATATGATAGAGATTTTCAAGTACCTCATGGGTATAAATAAAGTTCAAGCGGGAAGCATTTTTCAGAAAAAAAGATGCTCAAGAACAAGGGGGCATGCTATGAAGGTGGGGTGTAGACTGGGAGATTTGAGGAAGTACTTCTTCACAGAAAGAGTGGTGGATGCCTGGAATAGCCTCCCAGTAGAGGTGGTGGGGGCAGAAACTGTAACGGGATTTGAGAATGCATGGGAATAGACGTAAAGGAACCTTGGTAGTTGGGGGGGGGTAATAAAGCTGGAGATCAAGTAGGCTCTGTGATGTTACAGTAGGTAGGTAAGGAAAACAGGCAGACTAGGTGGGCCAAGCAGTCCTTATCTGCCATCAGATTCTGTGTTTCTACGTGTTGTCGTGTGGTGTACCAATTTATCTAAATACCAACAAACAATTCATTACAAATGTTAAACCCTGTTTAGAACCAAAGCTTGAACAACTCATCTGACAGACAGATTTCAGAAGGACACTACTGTCAGAACTGACTTCTTAACTAATTCATAAATTACTTTTACTATAAATGGATCATGTGTGGTAAGTACTGAGCATTTGGGGACTCCTTTGCCTATCAGTGGCTGGAAGCAGGTATGATTCACAGTTAGTATTCATGACGTGATTCATGAAAGGTTTAATAGATTTATGATTTGAAATGCCTTTCTGTGAGATGGTCTGCACATCTGTAGTACAATATAGCTGGTTTCATAATACCTAAGAAGATAGGGCAAATAAAGCAACATTTGCGACCGTGACCATGGTTATAGTTGAAAAACTTGGGAAAAGAACTCAACACCATAGCTTTTTACCCTCCTCAGTATCCAGACTACACAAAAAAAGAAAGTCGGTCCTGCAGGAGGTGAGGCACATACAGGAATGTACAAGCAAAAGTTCTCGTTCGAACAACATGAAGTCTTGCTGTATTCTGACTTATTGCAGTTAGCCCCAGCACTTGAACTGCTCCGGAGAGGAAAGAGTTAAATTCTGTGCAGAGCATAGAACGTTGAGCTCTAGCTTGGTTCAAACCTCTGTCTGTTGCACTTTGAAGTGTAACCGTCAGATTCTTTACTTCGCCTAACTGAACAGTCGCTCCAGAGATTTCTCGTTTGCTCTCGATTCGCGGTTTAAAAATCGTCAGTTTTACCGATATTCTCACATTGTTTTTCTGTTCAGATCCCTGTCTGTGGTACAGTAAATGCATAGGTAGTGGACTTAGCTAGAAAAAGTGTGTGGAAATTGTATACTGAATTTGTGTGACCAGTTCGACTGAACCGGTCTCTGGTTTACTGATTGTTTTCTTTTCTTTACAGGAATTTTAGTGAGAGGTACTGGTTCTTATCATTTTTTATTTATTTTTTTTCAGATACTCGTAACACGGTTAGAAAACGATAAGGGTGTCTTGCCTGGCGGTTGCCATAAAAAGGGTAAGAGTTTAGTTGTGGCTTTGTCTGAGAAACCCAAGAAAAAAAACGGGACCACTGGGTTTCAGCACTGCAGTGAGTGTGGGGAGACCTTTGCTAAGGCCAACCCCCTACACCATTTGTGTTTACTGTCTTGGTTTTAGTCACCTAGAGTCAGACTGCCAAATCTGTAAGAATTTCCCTAAAGCCACCCTGGATAAAAGGTTGGGCAGGCTTAGGGAAAAGGAGGCCGAGAAATCCACTGACCCAGATGGCCAGCCCGGTTCGGTTCTGACCGAACTAGAGGGAGTGCCCTCTGACCAGGGCGAGACTCCTTCGGGCAAAAGGAGAGCTGATTCTGAGGGATCGGGTCCATCAAAAAGAAAAAGAAAAGACAAATCGTCCAGTTCGGATCCAAAACTGCATCATCCGACCGCCGAGGAAATTGCCCAAGCGATTCGTATAATGGAATCGCTGAGTTCGGTTCCGACTGATCCGGTGCCTTCTGGCAGGCGTTCGGTTTGGTCGTTTCCTCTGGTTCAGGATTATGCCCCTGAAGATTTTTATGAACCGGATTTGGAGGGGGATGATGATTATGATGATGATGATGGAATTGAAGGTCTGGATGAGCCTATCGAACCGGACATCTACCCAGACAGGCCTTCTGGTGTTTCCCCTCCCAGGCTTTCTGAGTCCCCTTCCCACTTTATGTTCTACAGGAAAGTGGCAGAAACCCTCCAGCTCCCTATGGAGGAAGCTGTCGAGGAACAAGAGGAACCTGACTTTGTGGAGATGATGGACATCCCAGAGTCCAGAAGGTTGTCTGTTCCCCCTTCACAAGTCTTTTGGGAAATGGACACAAAAGCTGTTAAAAACTCCAGATTCGTTACCTCATGTGGACAGACAGATGGACAAGAGGCACATGCTGTCAGGCTCAGGTATGGAGTACTTGTACCAGCAGTGCAGCCATGTTGGGGTCGTGCAGACTGCAGCCTGTGATAAGGCTAACATTCCCTTGGCTTCACACATCCCCAGATAAAGACTTCAGAAAATTGGATGCCATGGCAAAAAAGCAGTACATGGCATTCTCTTTGGGACTCAGGCAGGTGAATTACATGGCATATACAGCCAAGTACCAGAAGTCCAGGTGGGACACTGTACTGGTACTGGCTAAGCAGGCGCCTCCCAGGCTTGCCAAGAAGCTGGAGAAGGTGGCTGCTGATGGGATTGAGGCATCAAAGATTCAATTTCATGCTGCTGTGGACTCCAGTGATGTTTCATTTAGAGTCATGGCTACATCTGTGTCTCTTCGGAGACTGGCTTGGCTTAGGTGTACTAGCCTTTCTCAGGATACCCAGGCTAAGGCCATGGATTTTCCTGTGGTTAATAATTCTCTGTTTGGGGAGCAGACAGAGAATTATATGAAGAAAATGGACGAATACGGGACCACCCAGGACCACCTGGGGAGGCAGTATAGCACAGTGGTCTAAGGCTGTGAGCTGCAAATCTGGTGACATCCAGCAGACCAGACTTGGGTTTGAATCCCACAGCTTCCACTAGCATACTGTGTGACCCTGAGCAAGTCACTTAACTTCCTTGTGCTCCCAGGTCACTCCTGTAAAAAAGCTTTCAGCTTAGTGTGCTATTCCTGGTTAAACAACTAAATAAAAAAAAAAAAAAAACCTACAGGAGTGCACAGGCCAAGGAAAGACAGACAACTCCTCAAAGGCAGCAAGCTAGAGGCAGGCCTTTTCATAGGCCTTTCTACCAAGCACAGGCCTCCTCTCCTTTTTTCTCAGAGGGGGTTCTTCAGAGGGAGAGGCAGAAGGGGGATGAGCAGGGCTGCATCCACCTTTCAGCCTAAGGCTCCTGCCAAGCAGACACCCTGAGGTGTCAGCCCGGGTCGACTCCTCCATTCCTGTAGGAGGCAGGCTGGCCTACTATTTCCAGGACTGGAAATCTGTTACCTCAGACAAGTGGGTCCTGGAGGTAGTAGGCCAGGGACTGGCTCTCGGCTTCAAAAAATTCCCAAAGCTGAGAGCCAGATCTTTTCCACCTGCAAACATCTCTGAAACCATTGCCCTAGAGGCAGAGGTTTCATCTCTTCTGGCCTTAAGGGCCATAGAGAGAGCTCCTACAATGCACAGGGGAAAAGGTCTGTACTCTAGGTACTTCCTTACCCCCCAAAAAACAGGGGAGTGGTGGCCGATCCTAGACTTAAGAAAACTAAACAAACATTTGTTAAAGCCAAAGTTCAAAATGGTGACTCCGGGAATAATTCTTCCCTCTCTAAGGCTAGGGGATTGGCTAGCCTCCCTGGACCTAAAGGATGCCTACTTTCATATTCCCATCAGGTGCTCCCACAGAAAGTACTTCGGGTTCGAACTGCCTTCAGGCCATTACCAGTTCAAAACAATGCCCTTTGGCCTTACATCAGCTCCAAGGGGTTCACAAAATGCCTGGCAGTAGTAGTGGCTTTCCTAAGGAGAAAAAAATATCTCTATATTCCCGTAACTGGACGACTGGCTCATAGTGGGTCAGTCTCCAGACCAAGTCAAGACAGATCTAAAAGTGACCCAGCAAGTGCTCACTTCTCTAGGTTTCCTTCTCAATCTTCCCAAGTCAGTTCTTGAGCCAGTACAACTGTTGATGTTCATAGCGGTAGAACTAGACAGTGTCAAGGCAAGAGCATTTCTACCCTTGGTAAGGGTGAAGACCATCATGGAGCTGGCTTCTTCCTTCCACCTTCTGGTTTCTCGACCAGCAAGACACTTTCTTCAGCTGCTGGGCAACATGGCAGCTTCCACCACAGTGGTCCAGGGGGCCAGATTTCAGATGAGAGACATTCAGTTTTATCTGAGGGCTTTTTGATCTCAGAAAAGAGATCCTCTGACCAAACTGATTCCAGTGACTCAGACTGTTATCCAGGCTCTTCAGTGGTGGCAGGATCAGGACAGTCTCAGGCAAGGGGTCTATTCATTACTCAGTCTCATTTTGTGGTCCTTACCACAGATGCCTCTCTCCTGGGTTGGGGAGCTCACTTGAAGGCTCTGACAGTCCAGGGAGTGTGGTTCTCTCAGGAGTCTCTTCTCCACATCACCCTTCTGGAGCTTAGGGCGCTTTACCTGGCCCTACAGGCCTTCTCACAATTGGTCAAAAACAAGGTGGTTCAAGTCAGGACAGACACCACCACCACCATGTGGTACATCAACAAGCAGGGAGGCACTCTGTCTACAGCCTTGTGCGTGGAAGTCATGAAAATATGGTCCCTGGCTTACTGCCTACAGACCTCTCTGGTAGCAGTCCACCTCCCAGGAAAGGACAATGAGCAGGCTTTCCCAGGGCCATCACGAATGGTCCCTGAATCCCCTAGTGTTAAAAGTGATTTTTTCAAGATGGGGCACTCCAGAGATAGATCTCTTTGCAGCCCCAGACAATCACCAACTTCCCCTCTTCTGTTGCAGACCCCCAGTCTTGGGCTCAGTCCCTCTGGATGCTATGATTCTGAATTGGGAAGGGCTCAGAGGTAATGTGAGGAAGTATATTTTTCACGGAGAGGGTTGTGGATGCATGGAACAGCCTCCGTGAGGAGGTTGTGGCATCAAGAACAATGGGAGAATTCAAGAATGCATGGGACCGACATAAGGCAGTCCTAGTGGGGGGTAGGAGGAAGTAAGCTGTTGGTTAACTAGGATCTGCAGCTTATCTGTTAGGTAGGAAAATGGGCAGACTAGGAGGGCCAAGTGGTCCTTATCTGCTGTCAAATTCTATGTTTCTAAATTTCTGTATGCCTTCCCTCCTTTTCCTCTGCTGTTCAAGGCCCTGGTCAAGATAAGGTTGCAATCTTGCAAAGTGATCTTGATTGTGCCAGATTGGGCCAGGCAACCTTGGTATCCCACGCTGCTGTCCCTAGCAGTCCATCTTCCCCTATCTCTTCCCAGGAATCACAATCTGTTAACCTCCTCTCAGATGAGAATATGGTATCCCAACCTTTGGTCTCTCAATCTCAAGGCATGGCTCTTGAAGAGTTGGAGTATGCAAATTTGCATCTGTCTCAAGGGGTTCTGGACATTCTCAAAGCCTCTCGAAAACCTGCCACCAGAAAAACTTATAACTCTAAATGGAAAAGATTCAGCATCTGGTGTTCCAAAAAGCATATATCCCTAGACACTGCTGAATTGTCTACAGTTCTGGATTATATGGTTCATCTCAATGGCCTAGACCTCAGACCAGCTACCCTCGAAGTACATTTGTGAGCTGTTTCTGCTTTTCTGTCAGTAGGAAAGCCTTCTTCACTGGCATCTCATCCTGTTTTCTGTAAATTTTTTCAAGGGATTGCTTCATACCAGTCCCCCCTTTAGGCATCCTACCCCTGCTTGGGACCTTAATGTTTGCATTACTCAGCTTATGCAACCCCCTTTTGAACCTTTGTCTTCAGCAGAACTCAAGTACTTGACTTGGAAGACTGTGTTTCTGGTAGCTATTACCTCTGCCAGACGTATCAGTGAGTTACAAGCTCTCTCAGTGGAGCCCGATTTTTATCTCATTCCATTGAGAAAAGGTGGTCCTTAGAACCAATAGGAGGTTCTTACCTAAAGTGGTTTCAGATTTTCATTTGAGCCAATCCATGTCTCTCCTTGCTTTGATGTTAAAAGGGTCCTTAGTTACTACATTAAGTGTACTAAGGCACACAGGTTTGACTCCCTCCAGTTGTTCCTCACTTATGGGGAAGTGAGTAAGGGCAAACCAGCCACTAAGAGAACTATTGCCAGATGGATTGTCTCTTGTATACAATTCTGCTATGAGAAGCTAGGAAAAATACAACCCTCAGGCCTGAGGGCTTATTCGACTAGAGGTACAGCTGCTTCCCTGGCTGTGGCCAGGGATATTCCTTTACTAGAGATACTCAAAGCAGCCATCTGGAAAACAGTCCATACATTCACCAAGCATTACTCTCTAGATATCCAGGCTAGGAGTGATGCTCAGTTTGGTACAGCAGTACTGCAGAGCCTATTCCCAAAATAGGTTCGAATCCCTCCTCCATGGAGGTCTGCTTGGTAGTCTGCAATAAGTCAGAATACAGCAAGACTTCATGTTGCTTGAAGAAAAAAATTACTCACCTTAGTAATTGTGTTTCATCTAATGGAGTCTTGCTGTATTCTGACCTCCCTCCCTGCCTCCCCTCTCAGAACCTGGTTTTTGGGAAGTGGGCTGGCAGGTGCAGTGTTGCACCCCAGAGGTGCAGTTGGCCACTCCCTCTTTTTAGAGAGGGGGAGTGGGTTATGTTTCTTTATTCAGTAGTCATAAGTTGTTCACTACCTGGTTTTTGGTTTTAGATTTCTCGACTTGAGTCTTTTTGGGGGATCCAAAATATTTGGTTGCCATTTGGCTAGTAAAAGTTTTACAGTTTCCACATAGTGGTTTAGTTAGCATTAGCTCGTAAAAATCTGACAGTTACACTTCAAAGTGCAGCAGACAGAGGTTTGAACTGAGTTCGAGCTCAACGTTCTATGCTCTGCATAGAATTTAACTCTTTCCTCTCCGGAGCAGTTAAAGTGCTGCGGCTAACTGCAATAAGTCAGAATACAGCAAGACTCCATTAGAAGATACATAATTACTAAGGTGAGTAATTTTTTCTTCCCTGACACATGCAGAAGCAGGGAATTTACTGTGTTCTTCGTTGCCCCAAAGAAACCCGGAGACTTTTGGGTCCAAGTTACTAAAAAGTAAACTGTAATATCAGGGTTCTTGCTTCAAAATGTAAAACTATAGACCCTTAAGTCTATAATTTACATGGTTAGTCAGAATTTTCCACAGTGGTGATGAGCACAACTCTTTTTGAAAACAAAGATTTTTATGTCCAGCTGTACCTAGAAGATTGTTTTAAAGGTGACCTGCATATTGCATACTGCAGCCCGCTCCTTTCCCACATACCTTTCTAAGCTGCTGCAGGAGCCTGAGGCTGCAATCAGTACCATTTTCCGAATAATCTGTACATTTTTAAATATTGGCGAAACTTTTCGGAGAATACGGAAGTGCCGCCTGGGTCCCCAACGAGCGGGCGCAAGTTTACATGGGTATTCCCCCCATTTAGTGACTTTGCTAACACCACTGCTCTCAATAGAGTACCAGTAGAGGGGGATTTATATTCATTTATTGCTTTTATGGGGGTCTTGATGCCTAAATTAATACTTACAGCAACACTGGAATGTGTCATTGCTGTAAGTATTAATTTAGGCATCAAGTCCCCCCATAAAAGAAATAAAATAATATTAATCCCCCTCCACTGCTGCTGCTCCATTGAGAGCAGTGGTGTTAGTAGTGCCACTAAATGGGTGGAATACCCATGAAAACTTGCGCCTGCTAGATCGGGACCTTGGCACTTCCATATTCGCTGAAAAGTTTCAGCAATATTTTAAAATGTACAGATTATTCAGAAAATGGTACTGATAGCAGCCTCGGACTCCTGCAGCAGTTTAGAAAGGTATGTGGAATGGGAGTGGGCTGCAGTATGTAATTTGCAGGTCACCTTTAAGTTGACCGAAATCAGAACAAAATGATAGCTGCAATCACTCAGGTCTGGCTGGATATTCGGCAACAACTGACACCTTTACAGTCCTTATATAATCTGGATGCCTAGTTCGGCACGGCCTGAGAGTGGGTCTTCTCTACCCTACTCAGAATGCAGGCTGTGATGCAGCAAGTGTTGGACCTAATGCACCAGACAGAAGCCACTGCCTATCAAGGTCATGCAGATTCTGGGTCTTGTGCCTGTCTGCATAGAGCTGGTTTATTGGGCAAGACTGCACATGAGGGAGCTGCAGTTATTCCTAGTCTGGATTTAGTACCAGGAGTCTTGGACACAGGGGAGCTGGTAGTGAAGGAACCACCACTGGTCTTTCCAGGACTTTAGCTTTTCTATTCCTGCTGGGATTAACCCTGGTCATCTGCTTTGCAGGTTGACACTTAACTTCTGCACCAGGGCCTGCCGTTCACTTCAGTGCTGCTCAGTGGTACACTGGATGTGTCTTGAGTAAGCAGGTGAGAGACCAGGGGCTCAAATCCTAGTAGGGACATAATCGATTTATATTTTTTCAGCAAGATAACATGGTTCACATCCTAACAGGGACACTTAAAATTTCACTAGAGCAGTGATCATGAGAGTGTGGAGTTGAAACAGTAAATTATATTGAAAACAGAGTTAGTTAAGCACAACAGTTTGTGTGGTTCATGGTACAGTCACTATCCTGCATTGCTTCTGCATCCCAGTTTCAGTTCTGGTCAGGTCAGCTTGGTATGGGGGACTGACCTGCTGTATCTCAACAAGACGGGAGAATGGCTTTTGAACTGCAGACTTACATGACTGTCACTACAGATGCTATCCTGTTGTGTTGTGGAACCACACAAGATTACAGTGTCATAGTGTTCTCGTGGCTTTTCTTTGGCCAGGCAAATAGCAGAGCTTTAAGTTCTTTTGCAGCAAGAGGTCCATCTTGGAATAGTTTTAGTAAATGTACAGTGGAAAATCAAAACCTACAAGAACGTGTAATGATGCTGTTGTGTCTCTCCCAATGCTAGATCAGGTTGAGGACTTGAGTGGATGGGAAGGAAAGAGGGGACCCAGAAGGGGCCCTAAAGATTTAGAAGCAAGGGCAGTCTGGGCAGCTGGGCAGGAGTTGGAGGGTGTTTCAGGATGGCCAGCCACTACTTGAATTTTATAATTTTATGGGTGGCAGGACGGAGTATGCCTATGGTCCTAGAAGTAAACTGCCCCCACACACACACACATCTCGGGCACAGTACTGGCTAGTTGAGTAATTTAAAGCCCCCCTCACCATGACCACCTCCAGCTACTGGAGAGGGACAGTACAAAAGGGGCTTTGTTTTGTGGGTGGGAGGAATATTGGCTACCTGAGGAGCTGGGTTGGGGTGAATAGTGCCATCGGATAGTTATTCTCCAGCCTTACTATCTAAACTGAATAGAACTGAATTGCAAAGAAGAATTAAACCTTTTTTTTTTTTTTTTATCTGGTGACTTGGATTGTTCCTCGTTTTGAAACTAAACAGATTCTGTTCTCCAAACTCTGGTATTTAGGGGCCTATGGTTTGGGGGTGGTATCGCAACTATCTATTTGGAATGTCATTTTGTTACATTATCATGACTTTGACTTCAGACTTGCTTGCCTGTTTTTTGTTGTTAAGGTTTCAGTATTTTCATGCACCGTGTATTGTGTGATGAAATGCCTCCCTATATTCTAGGAGGACATCGCTGATCTTTACACACATTATAGACTCTGGGGAGGCATGCATTGCAAAGGCACAGTGCTTGATAACAGCTAGATGGATAATTGGGCGTGTACATCTGAAATACTTTTTGAAAAATCTAATTCAGTTAATTTACATACACTTGGTGATCTTAAGAGATTTTTTCCAGGGGGCCCACTAAAAATTTACACTACAAAAAAAAATGTTACCTCATGCCCTGGGCGACATTAATACTTGATGTGCCAAAATTGGGAAATGGTGAAGTGCAAAAAGATATGAAGTGCTACTTGCAACACTTAATTGTGAGCAGTGCCTAATACTGTACTGCTGAGTGAGATACAGCAAAGATTTAGGGATTTAGCAAGGGGCTACAGGGAGGAAGTGAGCTCACTGGCTGTCTCAGAAGTCTTACCTGTCCATAGTGCCAGTACTGGCAGGCAAGAGGATTGAGGAATTCAACAGTTGGCTAAGCAAATGGTGCGGAAGGGAGAGGTTCGCCTGCATTGGGGAATGGGGGGGGGGGACAGGTGGAAGGATGAAGGGTTATATTCGAAAGATAGGCTGACTCTAAAAAGCAGACTCCAGGGTACTGAGGAAAAAACTGCAGGAATACATAACTAAGGCCATAAATTTAAACTAAGAAGGGGAAGGGAGTATGAGGCTTGGAAGGAAAAGAGGACATAACCAAGGGAGGTTAGCTAACTGGCACTCCGCTACAAATGGGGGTGAGGGCTAAGGAGGGGAAAAGCAGTAAGGAGGGGAGGAACTGGTGGAGGGCGATGTGCGCAAATGCCAGGAGTCTGACCAACAAACTAGCAGACTTGGAAGCCACAGTTATGGGGGAGGAACTGGACCTGGTGGCCATCACAGAGACCTGGTGTACCGAAAACCAGGACTGGGAGATGGCCATCCCTTGCTTTAATCTATTTAAGAGGGACAATGCAGGTAGGAAGAGGGGTAGCCATATATGTGAGGGACAGTATACAGGTTTCAGTAGGGCAGGAAAAACAAGGGGAAGCGGAGGTACTGTGGGTCACCCTGGAGAAGCGGTCATGGGCCGTTATGCATACAGGAATGATTTATAGGCCTCCAGTGCAGGGGAAAGAAACAGGGAGCTAATGCAAGCAGTACAATGGATGGCCTGAAAGGAGGAATTGTTGCTGGTGGGGGACTTCAGTCTCCCTGATGTGGACTGGAGGCTCCCAGCAGTGACAACAACCAGGAGCAGGGAAATACTGGACCTTGTACTAACCAATGGGGACAGTGTCACCGATGTCACTGTGAGGGACAATCTACAGTAGGGTCCAGTGACCATCACACAGTGCGTTTCAAAATAAGAACTGGGACAAAGATGAGTCACATAGAGACAAGGGTCATAGACTTCAGACGTGCAGACTTTAATAAAATGAGGGAAATCCTGGCAGGCATTGAGAAACTGGGGGGAGTTGAGAAATAGTGTGCTGCAGTCAGAGGGGAAATTGAAAGAGCCACAAAGATCCACAGAACAATGCATAAGAAGGCAGGTCAGCAGAGATAAAAAAAAAGAAACAGGCCACCTTGGTTCTCCAGAGGGGTGGCAAGAGCAGTGAAGGGAAACAAAACCCTAGCCAACAGGAGGTACAAAAGTATGCAGAAGGAAGAGGATAGAATGAAATACAAGGAAAAACAGAGGGTGGCAGGGCAGATACTGTAGTTAAGAAGGCAAAGGCGGATATGGAGGAGCGGATAGCCAAGTCAGTAAAGAAGGGGGATACAACTGTCTTCAGATACATCAGTGAGAAAAGGAAGTTCAAACCAGGGATGGTGAGACTGGTAGGGGAATTGCAGAGGGGGATCCCCAGAAGGCAGACTTACTGAACACTTACTTCTGTTCGGTTTTCGCGGAGGAGAGGGAAGGTAAGGGTCTGGTGTTACACAGAAAGGGAATAAATACATAAAAAGGGAATAAAGGGTTGGGAGGTGGACACTAATCTGTTCACAGAAGAAAAAGTCCTTAAATAACTTTTCAGGTTAAGGGTAGACAAGGCAGTGGGTCCAGACACAGTACACCTTAGGGTGCTAAGAGAGCTCAGGGAGGTGCTGGCTTTACCGTTGGCATCACGGTGCAGCCTGTCATTGGGTGCTGTGGAGGTTCCGGGGGACTGGAGGGTGGCAGATGTTGTGCTTCTCCACAAGAGTGGTAGTAAGAAGAGCCAGGTAATTCTAACCCCAGTAATGCTCAGTATATTCTTAACTTTATGCAGTAAGCCTGTAGACTTGGACTGCCTGGAGAGATGGAACACATGTAAATGATGGAACACTTTGCATGTGAGCATCTTTCAAACACTGCCTCTACTAACTGCCTGTGTTCTAACCTCTTCAGATTTTATAAGAAGAAATCCTTATCATTAAAATTGGGGTTACCCAATAATATGGATTTTACAAAAAATAGTCCTCCAACTGGAGGGAAAAAAGTTGAAATAATTTAGAATAACATGCCAGAAAAAATACCAAAAATAAACACAATGAACTCTGTTCACCTAACTTGTACATGTGCAGAGGATAATGTTCCCCAAGGGTGCAAAGTGATAAGTGGCACCAGCATGCGGAGTGCAGAGGCTGAAGTTCTGGAAGGGGAGGTAGGGAGGGAAGTTAAGAATATCTGATCATCACTGGGAAGAAACACAATTACTATGGTAAGTAATTTTTTCTTCTAACCCCAGTAGTGCTCAGTATATTCTTAACTTTATGCAGACTACCAAGCAGTATCCCTGGAGGTGGGCACAGAACTTTATTTTGGAAACGGACTTTGCAGGACTGCTGTGTCAAACCTAGCATCACTTCTGGATAAAATATCACACAGGGCTTGGTTTTATTTTTAAATTACTAAGAGCAGTTCGCAAGGTAGAAGTTTCTATGGGCAGTGTGTTCTTAAAGCAGTATTGGCATAAAATGATACTTTGTGACTGCGCTCGGTCCTGGTGCGCGTCCTCAATGGGGTTATGCTTCCGGTCTCAGTGGAGTTTTGGAGGACCCAAGGGAAAGATGAACTTCACTAAATATTCGTATATAAGGTATTTGTGCTGAATTTTTAAGTCCATGGGATAATTCTGCATTGATAATTACTTAAGTGTGTGCCAAAAGGCACACTGGACAGAGATTAATGAAAATGTAGGGATAAAGCTGACAGTGCCCCTTTAATGTTGAAATGGTTACTGTTTCAGGAGAGGGTGGGATAGAAAGGTGGGGGAAGGGTTGAGTGGGGGTCACTTGACTAACCAACTGTCTGTACAAGTGGGGAGCATTGCATAGGCCCGACCAGTGCTAGACTGGTAATAACTAAGGTAGGGCAGAACAATGGACACTCGACAGACTCTCAGTCTTCTTTGACTGCAAAACTGCTATATTTCTAGGCAGACTTGCTAGAACAAACATTTCTTTCTGCCTGTAAAAGTCTACATTTCTGTGAAAAATATCGAATTAATATACGAACATCATGTAAGATTTTGTATGCTAGATATAATGTGTAAATATAAACTAATGCATGGATTGCTGTGTATAATGAGAATTTTACACACACCCAAGGTGTGGGATGTTACATAAACCCTGAGGATGAAGCTCGAGGGGTTAATCTATGCATGAGACACCAAGGGTGTGTGTACAATTTGAGTTTTACACACCACTCCATGCCTTGTTTTATATAATTGCTGGGGAGCGTTTTTTCACCTCAAGTGTCACCAGAACAGGTAAACAGTATAGCGGGAGCCATTCAGTCCCACATGGCTTTCACCTTGACAGAGCTGCATGTGTTCACCATTCGAACCAGTTGGCTATAATGGTGAATTATAACTGGCTTTGTCACTGGGGGAAAAAAACACTCCCCAGTTATTATAGATGTACAAAATTTGTAGTCTGAAGATACCAGTGGTTACTCCATTAAGGAACATACAGAAACTATTTCATTACTAGTGTATCGCACACAACAATAACATAAAAGTGCAGTCAGAGTTCCAGTGATCTGCAAGTAATGTAGCAAGAGGAGAACATTATTGTGAACCACAATAAGGTGCAGTATGTTGCTGTTGCAGTTTAAAATTTAAATAAAGTAGTCTGATGAAGTGGGAAAGTATGGGGTTTGACACCAGTATTGGAACTGCACTTGAAAATATTTATTTCATTCCATGTTTTCTGGCCAAGGCGATTGGTGTTGACATCATTATCAGTAGCCAGTTAAAGCAAAAGTAAATGCTAGAACATTTTTTTTCCAAATCAGCTATCTATATTCAGTGCACCATTAATGAGGGAAAAAATGATTATCTTTGGTTCAGATCGGAAAACTTCTAATTTGTAAGGGGGTTGTGGTCAATAACTACATCTACTTAGGTTTCAAATTTCCATCTAATTGGTCTTGCAAAAAGCAAATTTACTATGTCTTAGTAAGAGCTAATCAGATAGGAGTAGCATTAAAGTCTACTGGTAAAAGTTATTTGGGGGGTATCCGTACAGAAACATAGAATTTGGCGGCAGATAAGGACCGCTGGCCCACCCAGTCTGCCCATTTCCTACCTAATGGATAAGCTGCAGATCCTAGTTAACCAGCAGCCTACTTCTTGCTACCCCACCCCTGGAATTGCCTTATGACTGTCCCATGCATGCTTGAATTCAGCCACTGTTTTTGACTCCAGTCTCCTCCGGAAGGCCGTTCCATGCATCCACAACCCTCTCTGTGAAAAAATACTTCCTTACATTACCTTTGAGCCGCCCCTCTATCTTTAAATTGTACCCCCTTGTTCTTGCACACCTCTTTTTTTGAAAGATGCTACCCTCTTGGACTTTGTTGATTCCCTTGAGGTACTTGAAAGTTTCTATCATGTCCCCCTCTCCTCCTTTCCTCAAGGCTATACATATTAAGTAGCATTAATCACCCGACAGAGGGGCTCTACGGTGATTAATGCCGGCTGAGGGCATTGTTGCACGAGGTGAAGCCGAGGTTCAACCCAGCGAGGGCATTAATCACCGGTACAGCCCGACGCTGGAGGTGATTAATGCACTTGTGACATGGAGAAGATCGATGTTAAGCAGGGCATGCACTGTGGAAAGTGTATGGCAAAAAAGAGACCGGACACTAACTAAATTTCTCTCACCTTTGTTACTCTGAGATGCGATCACAGTGCTCTGTTATATACTGATGTGTCTGAAAAGAGGTGTCACTGTAGAAGGAGATGGTTGTGAGCCTGGGAATCTCGTCACATCTCCCTTGCCTCGGAGCGGCCGTTTGAGTCAGAGCCTGCCTCGGAGGACTGCACTTGCCATGATGGTGAGTTGTGCTCCGCGGGGGAGCGCCTAATTTGCATGCCGGTTGCATCACTTCTGGGTGTGCTGCCAGTGCCGCCGCTTTGCCCGCTCACTTCGCTGGCACGATTCTCGCACCTGGTGCCTTACTAGTGATCTCTGGTGGGCTGTCTCTGGCTTCCGGTAACACCATTATTGGCAATAACAGTCCCGTGGACCGTGAAACTGTGGCAGCTGAACCCGTAGCCAGATGTTGGTGCTCCTCTTGTGAGGCCCCCCGCACTGCTTCCTGGCTCGCTCTGTTGCTCTAGTTCCGCCCGGCTGGATGTCTGCCTCGGTGGTGCTGCTGCGTCGTTCTCTGTTGCACTGTGGTCTCCTGGGCGCTTTGTTACAGGCTCCGGTGCCTCCCACTGGCGTGTGCCGAGGTTGCTGGTGGAGTGAGGGTTGTGTGTGTCTCTCTTCCTATGTGTGTCCTCTCTACCTGTCCCCACTCCATCCCTGCAGCACAGTCTCGCTGCACGGTGCCTCTATCCCCGTTTGTCTTGCTAGCCCCCGACCGCCCACAGCGCTGCTTGCCACCCAGTGGCTATCGTGCCCACTACAGGAGCAACATGGCATTATGAGACGATAATGCCGTGTTGGGCTCGGGAACGTGCAATAGCAACACAGCATTATGAGAAATAATGCCGTGTTGGGCTCGTGAACGCGCAAGAGCAACACGGCATTATGAGAAATAATGCCGTGTTGGGCTCGTGAACGCGCTTCCCATAACAGCAACACGGCATTATCAGCTCACAATGCCGTGTTACTCCTGCACCACGTGACACCGTCGCGCCTATTGCGGGGCACCCTGGCACGGCTCTCCATAATGCTGTGTTACAAGCTCCTTTAGTCTCTCTTCATATGTCTTCCGGTGCAGACCCTGCACCATTTTAGTTGCCCTCCTCTGGACAGCTTCCATCCTATCTGTGTCCTTGCAGAAATTGGGTCTCCAAAACTGCATGCAGTACTCCAGATGGGGTCTCACCAGCTGTCTGTACAGAGGGATAACAACTTCCTGTTTTCTACTGGTGATGCCTCTCCCCATGCATCCCAGTATCCCCCCAGCCCTCCTTACTGCCCTCTCACATTGCTTGCCCACCTTTAAGTCATCTGATATGACTACCCCCAGGTCCCTTTCCGTTTGTGTTGTTGTTAGTATCTCACCCCCCATTATGTACTCTTCCCTGGGTTTTGTTTCCAGGTGCATTACCTTGCACTTCTTAGCATTGAATCTAAGCTGTCATACATTTGACCATTCCTCTAACCTTGCCAAGTCCCTTCTCATCCTTTCCACCCCACCTTGTGCATCAACTCTGTTGCAGATCTTTGTGTCATCTGCAAAGAGACATACTTTTCCTTCCAGTCCCTCTGCAATGTCGCTTATAAAGACATCGAAGAGGACCGGTCCTAATACTGAACCCTGTGGTACCCCACTAGTAACCCCCCTTTCTTCAGAGTGGACTTAATTTACTATTACCCTCTGTGTCCTATTCTCCAGCCAATTCTTTACCCAGGCTGTCATGTTGGGAACCACTCCCATGCTGGCTAACTTGTATATTAATCTTTTTTGTAACACGGCATTATGGAGAGCCGTGCCAGGGCGCCCCACGATAGGCGCGACGGCGTCACGTGGTGCAGGAGCAACACGGCATTGTGAGCCGATAATGCCGTGTTGCTGTTTACGAGCGTTCACGAGCCCAACGGCATTATTTCTCATAATGTCGTGTTGCTCTTCTTGCCATTCCAGGCCAACGGCATTATTTCTCATAATGCCGTGTTGCTATTCGCATTCGAGCCCAACACGGCATTATCGCTCTCATAATGCGTGTTGCTCCTGTAGTGGCACGATAGCCACTGGGTGGCAAGTAGCGCCAGTGGCGGTTGGGGGCTAGCAAGACAAACTGGGATAGAGGCACCATGCAGCGAGACTGTGCGCGGGGATGGAGTGGGGACAGGCAGAGAGGACACACACATGGGAAGAGACACACACAACCCTCGGCTCCACCAGCAACCTCGGCACCGCCTAGCGAGAGGCACGGAGCCTGTAACAAAGCACCCAGGAGACCACAGTGCAGCAGAAGGCAGCAGCACCACCGAGGCAGACGCATCCAGCAGGCGGAACCAGAGCAACAGAAGCGAGCCAGGAGGCTGTGCGGGGGCCTCGCAAGGAGCACCAACATCCGGCTACGGGTTCAGCTGCCACAGTTTCACGGTCCATGGGACTGTTATTGTCAATAACGGTGTTACCGGAAGCCAGAGACAGCCCACCAGAGATCACTAGTAAGGCACCAGGTGCCAGAATCGTGCCAGCGAAGTGAGCGGGCAAAGCGGCGGCGCACTGGCAGCACACACACGAAGTGACGCAACTGGCATGCAAATTAGGCGCTCCCCCGTGGAGCACAACTCACCACCATGGCAAGTGCAGTCCTCCGAGGCAGGCTCTGACTCAAACGGCCGCTCCGAGGCAAGGGAGATGTGACGAGATTCCCAGGCTCACAACAATCTCCTACAGCGACACCTCTTTTCAGACACATCAGTATATAACAGAGCACTGTGATCGCATCTCAGAGTAACAATAAAGGTGAGAGAAATTTTGTTAGTGTCTGGTCTCTTTTTTGCCATACACTTTCCACAGTGCATGCCCTGCTTAACATCGATCTTCTTCGTGTCACAAATGCATTAATCACCTCCAGCATCGGGCTGTACCGGTGATTAATGCCCGCTGAAGGGGTTGAACCCTCGGGCTTCGCCCTCGTGCAACAACGCCCCCCCCCCAGCGGGCATTAATCACCGGTAGAGCCCTCCTCTGTCGGTGATTAATGCTTACTTGAGTGGGACTGTGTCAAATGCCTTGCTAAAGTCTCGGTAGGCCATGTCCACAGTCCCTCCCTGATCTACTACTTTGGTCACCCAATCAAAAAAATCTATTAGATTCGTCTGGCATGACCTTACCGCTGTGAATCCATGCGGCCTTGGGTCCTGTGCCCCTCTGGCCTCTAGGTACTCGACAGTTCTTTCCTTCAGAAGTGATTCCATCATTTTCCCTGTCACTGAGGTTAAACTAACAGGTCTGTAGTTTCCTGCTTCTGCCCTGCTCCCACTTTTGTTAAGGGGAATCACATCTGCCCTCCTCCAGTCCTCAGGTACCACCCCATCCTCCCATGTTTTGTTAAAGAGGGTAGTCAGTGGTGTCACTAGTTCTACCATAGTTCTTTAGAATTCTGGGATGAATCCTATCAGGCCCCATTGCTTTGTCCACCTTCAGTTTTAAGAGTTCTTTCAGAACCCTTTCTTCTGTAAATGGGCTGGTATCAACTTCTGTATCCAGAGTGTTTCTATTGTTTGTTTTAGGTACCTCCCCCTCTACATTTGTAACTACTGAGCAAAAATATTTGTTTAGTATCTCTGCCTTTTCACCGTCACCCTCTGCCCACCCCCTCTCCCCTTTATTAAGCCTCACTATCCCTCCCTTGGTCTTCCTTCGCTCCCTGATGTACCTAAAAAGGTTTTATCCCCCTTCTTAACTGAGCTGGCTTTCTTTTCCTTGGTTCGGACCTTTGCCGTTCTGACTGCCTTCCCAGCTTCCTTTTGCTTTAACTGATACAATTCTCTGTTCTGCTCCTTTTGTGATTCCTTGTACTTTCTGAATGCTTTATTTTTCTCTTGAAACTTCACTGCCACCTCCTTTGAGAACCATAGTGGTTTCTTACATCGTTTTGTTTTGTTTATTTGCTTCACACAAAGGCTTGTTACCTCTGTGATGGCAGTTTTTATTATTCTCCATTGTTCTTCCACCCCTCCTTCCTGCCCATTTGCTAGTGTATTCCTTAGGCACTCACCCATTTTGGCAAAGTCAGCCCTCCTGAAGTCCAGTACTTTTGTCTTTGTATGGCTTGACTCTATTACTGTGTTTATTGTGAACCATACTGTTCGATGGTCACTAGTTCCCAGATGGCTACCCACTTCTACATCTGTGATCCTGTCTTCATCTCCATTTGAGAGAACCAGGTCTAAGATTGCTCCCTCTCGAGTGGGTTCCAATACTAATTGTCTAAGGCATGCCTCCTTTAGGGCATCTAGAATAACCCCACTCTTAGAAGTGGCTGCTGCAACTGCACTCCAGTTAACATCTGGCATATTCAGATCACCCATCAGCAATACCTCCCCTTTTTCTGCCATTCTAAGTATACTTTCTATCATTTTCTTGTCTATTTCCTCCCCCTGAAAGGGGGGGGGGGTGTCTGTATACAACCCCTGTGCGGATTGTGGTGCCATTACCTGTCTCCAAATTGACCCACAGTGCTTCTTCTCCGCCCTGTTTACCCTTTTGTTCTTTGCTTTGATTCCTTCCCTTATGTAGAGAGCTACTCCTCCTCCTCCTCCTCTTTTACCCTTCCTGTCCCTCCTGTAGATAGTGTATCCTGGTATGTTTTCGTCCCAGTCATGGTTCTGTGTGTACCATGTTTCTGTGACTGCCACGATATTCAGATGTTCCTCCTCCATCAAGGCCACTAATTCAGGAAGCTTGTTACCCAGACTACGGGCATTGGTACTCATTGCTCTCCATTTTTTGATGGCTTTACCTTCTGTAGCAGCATCCCCAGTGACCTTTCTACCTTGGTCTTTTTCTCATTTAGTACCCTGTTTTGTAGGGGGAGGCTGGGATTTTCCTGCTGCTTATCAGTGCCTCCCCCCTTGACTAGTTTAAAAGCTTGCCAATGAAGCATTTAAATCGATTGCCCAAAAGGCTTGTTCCCTTCCTGGACAGATTCAGACCATCCTGCCAGTATAGGCTGGTGTCCCTCCAGGTGGAACCCCAGTCCCCAATGAAGCCACATCCCTGTGCTCTACACCATTTTTTCAACCATTCGTTAAACTGCATGGTGCAAAGTACCCTCGCCTCACCCATGCCACTGACAGACAGCACCTCTGAGAAGGATACTGTGTGTGCTACTTGTCTTAGGACCCTCCCCAACTCTACAAAGTCCTTCTGCACTGCTCTAATCTCATGATGAGCCAAGTCGTTTGTCCCTAGGTGGACAATGACGTCCAGCTCAGACTCCCGTGCAACTGTTCTCGTGATCCTAAGGATGCGCTTCTGTCCTCAAGCCATGGCACCAGGCAGGCACCTTACTTCAGTTTTCCCTGCTCCCCAGTTCTATCCCCTAATATTGAGTCCCCAGAAGGAGCTGCTTCCTTTCCCTGTGGTGTCCTCTGCCTCCTTCCTGAGGGCCTCCCTTGTGACAGTTGTCTGCAACCTCCTTAGTCTCCTCTGTGGGTGCATCCATAGGGGAACTATGCTCCCCCAGAATGGTGTATGGATTGTGGAGTGGGACAACTGACTGGGTGTTCCCAGGGAACTTTATTAGCACTAATTGCAAAAGTAAAATTCTCATTGCTCTGTAAGCAGAGATGTGGGGCTTGTATAATGATTTGGTGGTTTTCCTGAATAAAATGAGTTGCATACTTAAATTTCCATATGCAGTCTCTGCTTACTTTTTACAGGCTGAGCTTGGAACAGCTGGCTTTTCATGAATCAAATATGTTGCATGCTTACATTTCCACAAGCAGCCTCTGCTCACATTTTACAGGCTGAGCTTGGACAACTGCCTTTTCCCGAATAAAATTTGTTACGTGCTTAAATTTCCACAAGCCGCCTCTTCACACATTTTATGGGCTGAGCTTGGACAATTGCCTTTAAGTGCCTTTGTTAATTAGATGATTCTAAAATGCCTTTTAAAAATGTATAAAGTTCTGCAAAAATGATATCTGAGACTATGTTTTCAGGAACAAGTCAGTCTTTCTCAGAAAGGATTCTGTTCCCCACATGTTAAGTTTAATAAAATAACAGTGAGACCTGCGGTTCTGTTGCATTTATTTTCTGATATATTCTGGAAGCTTGAACTAGAAATCGATGTGGTGAGGCATGGACATCATCAGTAAAGATGAGCCCGCTCATTATGTGGTGGACTTAGGCAAACATAGTGTGATGCTTCAGAGAATGAAGGGTTATAAAATGTTTTTTTTTTTTTTTTTGAAAGTATGTTGGAGTACTAGGTGCTTAAGCCCTTACTAACATAGGACTAGGTCAGGTGGTAAGGGTCTTTTATATACTTGTGACAGACTGGTCTGTCCAAGACTCAGCCTGCAGCTGTTACCAGTGTTCTTGAACCCTTTAGACACGTGCAAGGGTACTCGGTAGCTGCCACCACTCATCATAGACACTCTCTCAGGGTATCTCCAGGTCTGAATCCTCCAGAGCCACGGCTTACACAGTACAGTGCTCCTTGCCCAAGGGCAAACAACCCACCCCACTCTGTCTCTGCTGAGAATACCTTACTTTAGAATCAGAATATGGTAACTGTAGCCCTCTCTCTCTTCAGAGATGGAAACACAGTTTTTGTCAGTACTAAATCTACTAAATCTAAATACACCATAGGGCTCAGTCACAGAAATATGAAGTAAATAAAAAAAAAATAATAAGGTTCCAATACTTCAGGATGTTTATGCATATAATGCAGGATACTGCACAAAGTCTAAGGGAAGCAGAAATTCTTCAGAAATGAAAAGATAATGTTTGCACACAGCAGAAAGAATATACACAGAAAAATCTTACTGCCTATCCTAATTTTTCCAAAGTATAATATCTTACCGACGTAGGACACCTTGGTAAATCAAGGCAGACTGGAACTTTAGATGTTAACTGTTCGGAGCCCCAGCTTGACTGACTTACACTTACAAAACTCAGGTTAAACAAGATTCCCCAAAAAAACAGTGAAGCCCCAACCCTTAGCTCGCATGTCCTATGATTACCACTCCCTAGCTAATTCCCTGTGTCTTGAGTACTGGGTCCTCTTGGAAAACTGGTCTGATCTGGACTTTAGGGGTGTGTGTGTATGTGCATGTATGTATGTATGTGTGTGTGTGTGTGTGTATATATATATATATATATAATCTGCTTTTTGTCCCAAGTCTTGTCTAGCCCAGCAGGGATGTTTGGTTAGCTAGCAGCTTCCTGACACGAAAAGGCACTTTCCCCTTTGAGGCTCTGCTGATAATTGTCCAGGGCTCCTGCAATGATACAGGACAGCAGAGATAGTAACTGCCCTCAGAGCCAGTTGGGTCTGCCCCTGATAAAAATCTTGACTTTTTTCCCAGGAAGATCAACTTTGTCTCTTTAGCTGCTAAATTCTGACTGTTAACCATAGAGAAAGAATTGAATAAAAAATACAGTAACAGGTATACATAGCAAATTGTTGCAGTTCTTCATTATTTGCTGTGGGTACACATTCCTTAAGTTTGTCTGTCTTCTACGAGCGAGGGTGTCTGGCCTCTCCAGCTGACTTGTAGTCTTCTGTCTAGTGTAACCCTCTTGGCTATCTTAAGGGCCACTGCAGTTCTCCTTAAAAGGGAAAGGAAACATAGCAGCAGTCCCGGTGTGTGTATGTGTGTGTGTATTTGCTTACCCCATTCTCGCTCTGTATATCTTTCTTCCTTTTTGTTGCCTCTGGTTTTTAAAACCAACTCTTTGTAGTCCAACTACTGTGCAGTTGTTGATGGTCCTACTAATGACATCAACAGTTGCAGTCAGTCAGTGCCTCCTGATGCTGGTACCACTACTTTTATGTGCTGCTATGTTGATGAAGATGGAGTACCTCCTCAATGGGCTCACTTTTCATCAAAGTGTCAACGTATGCAAGTAACATCAACATTGGAAGTCACTGACTGACTGTAGCCAATTATATCACTGGTCGAAGCAACTGTAATGGTGCAAAAGATGGACTGTTTTTTTAATTATTGTTTTTCTCCTTTCCTTCCCCCAGTCCAAGCTGCCTTCAGCCTGGCAACCACCCAGCCCCGTCACCTACCTGGAGCCCAGAGAACCTGGCTTACTTGTCATGTGGGGGTAACCCTTCCGTGGTTTGGGGGGACTATCCAATGGCAGTGGGACTCTTTGTGCTGAGCAGGTTGGGGGGGGCCCACGTGTGCTGGCATTATTCTGCTGAGCTGTGAGGGTGTTTCATTTCCTGTTCTTGTCCCTTCCCAAGGTGATGGGCTTTGCGTCAGTGTGTAGCCATGCATGCAACAGGGTGTACAAGTTGGCAGGCCCCCCTGCATCTCCCCTGCCACTACCATAAGCACAGAGCTTGTGTTCTCTGGGCACCCTCAGGTAGTGCTGTAACAGCAGTGATTAGAAGCTCCATCCTCCTCCCTCCATCCAGCCCCTAATAACCCAGGCTCTCATTTCTAAACCCTGGGTCACTGGTGTCACATGTGGTAGCCCTATCAAGGTGTTGACAGGGTGGTTTGCAATGGGCTCTAAACAGAGCTAATTGTAAAGACTAGGGAGACAGAAAATGAAGAATAGTATTTGTATAGAAAGAGCACAGGGGGTAAAACAGTATGAATTGGGAATACTGTATGGTTCCTTTTTCTTTAGGTCTTTGAATGCCCCCCCTTCCCACGATGGACAAGTCCCTGGCCTAAACATAGGATCTGGGAAAGATGGGGGTGGAGCCCTCTCCACGAGGTGACAGTGAGACATTTTCAGTTGTAAGGGTTGTAGCAGCATTATTTGTTTGGGCCACACACCATATTTACCACATTCTTCAGCCCCCTTCTGGGGGGAATCCCTTACGTCCCGCACATCCTCTCCATCTGCCACCAACACTGCTTTTTCTGGAGCACTAGGGGCAGTGCAGCAGTGGCGATTCTGTTCTGTCCATCTGAAGAACAGCGTCCTTCAGCTGTTTCATCATACGGTTCTGGGCTCAATACATAAACCCAGAAAGCTTGCATGGCAAGGCGCTCCCCAGTCACTGTCCTTTTGAACTGGCTGGCCAGTTCAATGGGTGCTGGAAGCATTTAATGTAGAATGGTGTTACACTGAAAACTGGTGGATCTGGTTTTTGCCAGGGTTGCTCTATTCCCAGCCCTTGGAGAGGAAAACTTGTTCATGCATTACAGCTGTCCTAAACATGCTAGAACACCAAAATGACTCCAGTGCCCTGAAGAGATGACATAGTTCTGTGAGCGGCAGCTTTAGTTTTAGTTCATAAGCTCTAAATTTCAAATCTGTTTTTTTCATTGGAAACCTTGGCTGTACAACAGTAGTGTTGTTTTGTGTTTGGGTGTATGGCAGTGCCTGTGTAGCGACCTGCACTGATAACTTCATCGCTGACTGTAGTCATATTTTTATTCTTTCTCATGGTGCTGCAGAACAAGACAATTTCCATCATTTAACCTGAAGGTGTTGTTCATTTCCCCAGGTTTTAGCACAGCTATACCAAACGGCGACATGACCCAGTTTCAGGAAATAGTTCAGCAAGAGCTGGAAGAGTCTATGAAGAAAGAAATGGAAGCATTACTGGCAACGGCACCGCCAAATGAAGTAGAGGTGGGATTTGCACACAGTATTAGTTTTATTGTTCCAAATAATGAGCCATTTTTTCAAAATGTTAAGAGTCCCACCCAACTTCACATTTTTAGCAGCTCCTTACTGATAAAATTCCCTATTCCGTGATGTAACAGCTGAAGGAATATACCAGTTATCATGGTGTAACGCGTATACTATAGTAATACTTTGAATTATGGAATACCACAACTTCCCTGCTTCTTGGTCATTACAGTACGGGACATTTCATACAATGTCCAATATCTTGTATTTCCCTTATGTCTGTATACTGTTATATAATACCAGTACCACGACATCCCTACTTCTTGATTAATGCAGTATTGGCAATTTCCCATGGTATCAATCCTGGATCTTTCCTATATTGTATGCTGTTTTGCTGGTATACTGTGGTGTCCCTACTGCCCCATAATGTACTGCTTTTTGTGGTATATTCTGTACATTTAGGGAATTTACATAATACTGTGATACTGCACTTTTAAATCCATTTTTACCTTTTATCCCATTGAAATAGGCAGGGGAAGTGCTACAGGAATGGAATTAAATTGCATGTTCTTTGCCTGTTTATAGTTATTAGTCACGTCTGAGCTGTGTTTTAGTTAATGAAATTCATCTTTATTTCCAGAGAACTGAGTGAGTGAAAAGGTATCTTCTGATGTGAGACAACCACCTCCATGGCCAACGCTAGTCAGAGAAGGAGGCTGGACAGTGGTGGTGGTGGTGGGGAGCAGAAGAGAGGAGGGAAGTTTGTCTGTGGAACTGGGGGTTATGCACAAGTAATACAGTAGGTTCACCCCATTACAATAGGAGATACCCCATTCTACACTCACGAGAGAAGAAGGGACCAGCATGCATAACGGTCAGACACTGTGACAGCATACTTAGGGGTGGGTCGAGCCCCAAAGGGGGCAAGAGCGAGGTACATGTAGAGGGAGACAGAATTGTCAGGGGCACTGGGAGAGACTTGTGTATCACACCCATTGGTAAAAAGGGGTCTGCTGCTTCCCTGGGGCAACAACTAACAGAATTGTAGCCAGGGTACTGGAACTCATGACAAAGGGAGAGGTAAGGCCAGATCTAGTTGTGCACATGGGTATAAACGATCAGGGCAGGCGAAGCACGGAACAAGTAAAGTCAGACTTCCATGCTCTGGGGAAATTGGCAAAGGAGAGAGCAGGGGCAGAAGCCTTCCCTGAGGTGTTACTGCAGCTATACCCGAACGAGAGGGAGCAGTTTCATGTGTTCCAGATCATTTTATGGCTAAAGGAATGGTGCGAGGGGGAGTGATTTAAATTCCTCAGGGACTGGGGACTGACCTGGAGGGATTGTAGGCTGTTTAAAAGTGACAGCTTCTATCCCAGCAAGGAGGACAGGAGAATGGGATGCTGGGAGCTAGATGGGTGCAACACAGCTAGTTTAAACTAGTCGGAGGGAGGGGATCAAGCGTGAAAAGGAATACAACTCGTGTCATGACGGGGGGCCTTGCTGCCCCCTCCCCCCGCACTGTAAAAGATGGGCTAGGGGTAGCCATACCCAGGATAAAAAGGAAAGGGAACGGACCTTTTGCAGGAGAATGATGTGCACAAACGCAAGGAGTTTTGGCAACAGAATTCCAGAACTGGAGACTCTGATCACTTGACCTGGTGGCTGTCACTGAACTGTGGGCAACCCCAAACCACGACTGGTACATGAACATTCCATGATACTTATTGTTCAGGAAGGATTGGGGGGGGGGGTAGAAATGTACGTAAAGGAGGGAATATAGGCAGTGGAACTTGATATCTTGGAGGACTCAGAAAAGCTGGAAACCCTGTGGGAAATAACATCAGCAGGGAATGGGAAACGAATTAGGATTGATTTGGTCTGCAAAGCACCAGGTCAGAACCAAGGTGCATCTAAGGAACTAGGTGAGATGCTGAAGAGGGTGGGAAAATTAGGTAAAGTGGTGGTAGTAGTAGGGGACTTTAACATGCCAGATGTTGGTGGCCTGACTGCCTATCTAAGTGAACATGAGTTGGAGGAGCGCTGCACTTGACAAATGGAAAAGTGTAATTAAAACAATAATTTGGGCATTTTTTTTTTTTTTTAATGAATGATCGATGTAGTAACAGAGGGGTTCTCGTATCTGATTGAGCCACATCAAAATACGAACATGGGAAAGCCAATGAAAAAGCAAGGATTATCCAAGGGCTTCAGCGGCTTGACCACATAGTTGGCCGATGCAAAGGTGGTGACTCTTAGTGCTACAGGAGGACCAATCCTGGTCTCACTTCTAGTCGCTACCCAGAAATTAGATTAGAAAATGGAGGATTTTAATCAGTGAACGGCGCTCCTTGAGGGGAAAAAAGTGATTCTGCGCAGTGAGCAGCAGTGTAGGCAGGGGAGACTGCCAAGAAGGCTCTGGTAACCATGATGAGCTTAGTGAAAGTAAACTGTATGCTTAGATCCCGCTTGTAACATCTTGAACTTTACAGTAGGGCCACCAACATAAGAATACTGGGTTGATCAGAGCAAGTAAAAAGATTAGGCCTGAAGACTTGCCTTCAGAAATGGTTTCCAGACGAGCTGCAGCTTCAGGACACCTGTGTTGTATGAAGAGCATAGAGAATTAACCAGAGGGAAAAGACAAGAGGGAAAGGCTATTGTGAGGATCGTGCTGTCATGAAAACCAGCAGCAGGCTGCATTTGGATGGTTGCAAGGCTAGGATTTTCCAGACCTCAGTTACAGCACCAGGCAATGGAGAAAGGGGTTTGAACTGGACTCTGAATCAGAGCAAAAGGGCTGAGCTGTAGGACTAAAGTGTACTGAAGGACACAGTTCAAAAAATCATGTTCAAACAACATGAAGTCTTCCTGTATTCTGACTATATGCAGTTAGCCCAGCACTTGAACTGCTCCAGAGAGGAAAGAGTTAACTAAACTGTGAGGTCGCTCCGGAGATCTTCACCTTCACTTTGGTTCGGTTGTAGTAAAATCTGTAGGTTTAGCAAAACCGCTTCTTTATTTTTCGATCTTTACATCTCTGTCCCGGTACAGTAAGTGTATTAGTAGGAAGTAGTGTGGTTTATAAAGAAACTGTTTTTTCTTTTCGGTTTCTTTCCAGTCGGTCCGATTGGGAACCGAAGCAATTTGTTGATTTAATTTCTATCTTTAAGTTTAGTGTGGTTTCCGGTATCTATCGGTTCCTGAAAAGACCGTCGATTTCTCTGTTTTTTTTCATCCGACCCATGACACGGTTGGAACAGATAGGTTTTGGTAGTTGCCTGGCTTAAATGCTGGTAAGGGTAACTTTGTTTATTGAGGAATGTCTGAGAAACCCAAAAAGAAAACCGGGCCGACTGGGTTTCAACACTGTACTGAGTGTGGGTAGGCTTTTGCCAAGGCTGATCCCCCACCTGATCTGTGTTTATTGTCTGGGGTTTGATCATCTTAAAAAAGACTGCTAAATCTGCAGAAACTTTCCTAAAGCCACTGTGGATAAACGTTTAAGTAGGCTGAAGGAAAGGGAGGCTGAAAAATCTGCTGACCCGGATGGCCAGCCCGGTTCGGTTCTGACCGAACCTGAGGGAGTGCCCACTGACCTGGCCGATACCCACTGGGGCAAGAGGAGAGCCAATTCTGCGGAATCGGTTCCTGCAAAGAGAAAGTGCAACTCAGCTGGTTCGGATCCTGGTTCCCATGGTCCGACCGCTGATGAGATAGCCAAAGCGATCACTGTTGTGCAGTCGCTTCGCCCGGTTCCGACCGAACCGACACCAACGTAGAGATGGTCGGTTCGGTCGGACTTGTCTGCTTCTGAATATGACCATGAAGCATTTTATGAGGGCGATTGGGAAGGAGACGAAGATGATGAAGATGAAGATTATGAAGACCTAGATGAGCCTATTGAGCCTGACATCTCCCCAGACAGGCCATCTAATGTGTCTCTTCCCAGGCTTTCTGAGTCCCCCTTCCACTTCTTGTTTTACAAGAAGGTGGCTGAGACTCTTAAGCTTCCAGTGGAAGAAGCAGAACAAGATCAGGAGGAGCCTGACTATGTTGAGATGATGAATGTCCCAGAGTCAAAAAGGGTGTCTATCCCTCTGCACAAGTCCCTGGGGAAACAGGCCCCAAAAATATTAGTTTCCAACATCCATACCTCCGGTGGATAAGAAAATGGACAGGAAGTATGCCCTGTCAGGTCCTGGTGCGGATTTCCTTACTAATCATTGCAGCCATGTTAGAGTAGTGCAAGCTGCAGCCTGTGACAAGTCTAATATTCCCATGGCTTCAAACAACATGAAGTCTTGCTGTAGTCTGACTATTGCAGTTAGCCCCAGCATTCAAACTGCCCTGGGGAGTAGAGGGTTAATTTCTATGCAGAGCATAGAACGTTGAGCTTGAGCTCGGTTCAGACCTCTGCTGCACTTTGAAGCGCAACTGTTAGATTTTTTTACTCCGCCTAACTGAACGGCCACTCTGGAGATTTCTCCTTGCTCACGGTTCGAAAGTCGGTTAAAGTCCTCGGTTTTACTGATTATTTTTCACAAGTTTCGGTTCAGATCTCTGTCTGTGGTACAGTAAGTACTAGGCAGTGTACTAGACATAGTAAACTTCTGGAAATTGTAAAAATTGATTTTTCGACCGGTTCAGTTTAGTGATTTATATATTCTGTCTTTGTTTTTAAACTTAGAGTGTGATTACCGGTCCTTATCGGTTTAAAAAAAAATGCATTTTCTTGTGTTTTTTTTCCAATACCCGTGACCAGGGTGCGAAATTCCTATACTTTAGGTGCCCCAGGGCAGGCACTTTTGTTTCAGGACACCTGCTACTGTTTAGTGCCTGCCCAGTGGGGCATCTAAGGTATTCCTGCAGAGCGTCGTGTTTTTTTTTTTCTCGTGCTGTGCCTTTCCTTTGTTTTGGGACACTTTTTATTTTCTGCGGGAGTCAGTACATTGAGAGCACATGCACAGAGCTCCGACATAGTGACACGATCATGACGTGCACCGAATTGCATGTCCCAGTGTCCACTGACTCGTTACTAGAGGAGAGTAGGCTGAAGTTCCTTTTGTTTCGTTGGCACACCCAGCAGCCTACCACAACTTAGAAGGGGTCCGTCCGTCACTGCTGGAGGCGGGTTGGAAGCTCAAACACCAATCGGTGACTGTATTTACATAGTTTGCCCGCCTCATATCTTTCGTGCGACACCAGGACCCTTCGAAAGCGTGGCATTCAATCCCACTGAATTAACTTAGACTGTTAGGTCATGCTGCACTCGCGAGGAGTGACAGTGCCCACAGCAACTGAGATGCTCGATTGTGGTCAAACTCCTGAGCTACGGTAAAACTTAAAACACATTTCTGAGCTGCAGTAAAAGTTTTTAAAAAGAACAAAAGCTCTTATAAGAGATAGTACTAGTCCAGTGCAAATAAGCCAGGAACGAGGGTTGTCGGACTTGGGAGAGGAGGGCAGACTGCTAAGGAGGAAACTAGGAAAGAATCTCCCAGCCAGCATAGTTGGGATTCAAAACCATGATCAGACATTGAGAAATGATTTAAAAAAACTAAGACCCACACCAACTCCGTTTTCATAAAGTTCTTGGGGTGGGGGGGGGAGAGTGACTCGGAGGAAGAACCACAGACAGTGACATTTTGTGAAAGACAAGCTCTTTACCAATTAATTAGTTTACCCTAAGACTCTGTTACAGTTTGTGGTGGTCTGGATTGTACTGCAACAGGCAGACAGTACTGAAAAGCAGCAGCTCGACTGCAGTAGTGTGTGTCTCAGGGCAGCAGGGGCCATTCTAATTCACTTTTCAAGCTACAGCATGTGTCTTTTTTTTTTTTTTTTTTATTTATTAAGTTCAGTTACTTACTTTTTACTGGGCCTGGTAACTGATTTGAATTTCAATAAAAAGGTGTGTGTGTGTGTTAGGAGGCAGTATAGCGCAGTGGTCTAAGGCTCTGAGCTGCAAATCTGGTGACATCCAGCAGACGAGACCTGGGTTTGAATCCCACAGCTTCCACTTGCATAGTGTGTGACCCTGCGCAAGTCACTTAACCTCCTTGTGCTCCCAGGTCGCTCCTGTAAAAAAGCTGTCATCTTAGTGTACGCTACCTGATTAAGCAACTAAATAAAAAAAAAAATTAAAGTTAAAGGAAGCTAAGTAAGCCAGGCAGGTACTGCTATTGTCTTGTAAATAAGTACCTAACAATAAAGGTTTAAAGTGGGTGCTGCCAATGTCAGAGTTTGAGGTCTGCAGCAGTACAGAAGTTGCTACGGACTGAATTTAAAAAAGAAATCTGTCTGGGGAAGCTTTTTTTTTTTTTTTTTTTAACCTGTGGCTAAAATCTAAATACAGGGATCTATTAAGTCGAGCCTCTTAAAAGGTTTCTTACAAGCTACTCTGGACTATCTAAATACAGGGATCTATTCTGTTAAAGTGACTTAAAGTTAAAAGCTGTCTTACAAGCTACTCTGAGGAGTGTGAGTGACTACCTAAAACCTAAATAGAGGGTGGGATCTGTTAAATAAACCCACTCTAAATCTGTCCTCAGCAGTACTGTAATAAATCACACAGACCGTTTCTTTATCTGGTGTTTATTATTGACACGAAAACAACAAATTAGTGCAGACATTACTACTAGTGATGCAGAAAATTCTAATACTCGGTTTGGTGATGACAATTGAAATTATGTTAAAACATGATGCGGCATGTAAATAAATTGCTGGGCACGTATTTTTACTGCTTACATGCCCAAGTGGGCAGGTACTTTTTTTTACGAATTTCATACCCTGCCCGTGACACAGTTAGAAACCGATAAGGGTGTCTTGCCTGGTTGTTTGCCATAAAAAGGGTAAGTTTGTGGTTAGGATGGCTATGTCTGAGAAACCCAAAAGAAAAACCGGGCCCACTGGGTTTCAACACTGCAGTGTGTGGGGAGGTTTTTGCTAAGGCTGATCCCCACACCACCTGTATTTATTGTCTGGGGTTTGACCACTTCGATTCAGACTGCCAAATCTGTAAACATTTCCCTAAGTCTACCCTGGAAAAAAGATTAGGTAGGTTCAGGGATAAGGAGGCTGTGAAGTCCGCTGACCTGGATGGCCAGCTCGGTTCGGTTCCGACCGAACCTGAGGGAGTGCCCTCTGACTAGGGCGATACTTCTTCGGGCAAGAGGAGAGCCGACTCCTGAGGGATCGTTTCCTACAAAAAGAAAAAGAAAAGAAAAATTGTCCGGTTCGGATCCAGAGACCCACTTTCCGACCGCCGAAGAGATTGCCAATGTGATAAGGATTGTAGAATTGCTTCGTCCGGTTCTGTCTGATCCGGCGCCTTCTGGCAGGCGCTCGGTTCGGTCGGTTCCTCCGGTTCAAGATTATGCCCCTGAAGACTTCTATGAACCGGATTTGGAGGGGGATGAAGATTATGATGATGATGACGATGATGATGGGGTGGGAGGTCTGGTTGAGCCCATTGAACCGGACATCTCCTCAGACAGGCCTTCTGGTGTTTCCCCCTCCTAGGCTTTCTGAGTCTCCTTCCCACTACATGTTTTAGAGGAAAGTGGCAGAAACCCTCCAGCTCTCTGTGGAAGAAGCTGTAGAGGAACAAGAGGAACCCGATTATGTGCAGACGATGGACATCCCAGAGTCCATGAGACTGTCTATTCCCCTTCATAAGTCTTTTGGGAAACGGACACAAAAGATTGTAAAAACTCCAAATTCTGTACCTCCTGTAGACAGAAGGATGGACAAAAGATACACCTCATCAGTTTCAGGTACAGAGTACTTGTATCAACAATGCAGCCATGTTGGGGTTGTGCAGGCTGCAGCTTGTGATAACGCTAATATACCCTTGGCTTCACACCCCCCAGATAAAGACTCTAGGAAGCTGGATGCCATGGCAAAGAAACAGTACATGGCATCTGCCTTGGGACTCAGGCAGGCTAATTATATGGCCTATGCAGCCAGGTACCAGAAGTCCAGGTGGGACACTGTACTGGCACTGGCTAAGCAGGCCTCCCCCCAGCTAGCCTCGGAGCTGGAGGGGGGCTGCTGATGGGATTGAGGCATCTAAGGTACAGTTCCATGCTGCTGTGGACTCCAGTGATGTGTTATCTAGAGTCATGGCTACATCTGTAGCTCTTCGGAGAATGGCTTGGCTCAGCTGTACTAGTCTCTCACAGGACACCCAGGCTAAGGCCATGGATTTCCCTGTGGTGGGTAATTCTCTGTATGGGGAGCAGACCGAGAATTACATGAAAAAGATAGATGAGTATAGGACCACCTATAGGAGTGCACAGGCCAAGGAAAGGCAGGCAACTCCTCAAAGACAGGGATATTCCTTTGCTAGAGATATGTAAAGCAACCACCTGGAAAACAGTCCATACATTTACCAAGCATTACTCCCTGGATATCCAGGTTAGGAGTGATGCTCGGTTTGGTACAGCAGTACTGCAGAGCCTATTCCCAAGGTAGGTTCGATTCCCTCCTCCATGGAGGTACTGCTTGGTTGTCTGCGATAGTCAGAATACAGCAAAACTTCTTGTTGTTTGAAGAAAAAATTACTCACCTTAGTAATTATGTTTCTTCTAATGGAGTCTTGCTGTATTCTGACCGACCTCCCTACCTCCCCCCTCAGAACCTATTTTTGGGAAGTGAGCTGGCAGGTGCAGTGTTGCACCCCAGGGGTGCATTTGGGTACTCCCTCCTTTTAGAGAGGGGGAGTGGATTTTATTATTAATTTAACAGTCTTAAGTTGTTCACTACCTGGTTTTTGATTTTGGATTTCTTGACTTGAGTCTTTTGGGGATCCAAAATATTTGGTTGCCATTTGGCTAGTGAAAATTTTAGAATTTCCACATAGTAGTTAGTATTAGCTCGTAAGAATCTGACAGTTGCGCTTCAGAGTGCAGCAGACAGAGGTTTGAACCGAGCTCGAGCTCAACATTCTATGCTCTGCATAGAAATTAACCCTCTACTCTCTGGGGCAGTTTGAAAGCTGGGGCTAATTGCAATAGTCAGAATACAGCAAGACTCCATTAGAAGAAACATAATTACTAAGATGAGTAATTTTTTCATCTCGCCCCCAGATAAGGATTCCACGAAAGTGGATGCCATGGCAAAGAAGCAGCACTTGGGACTCTTTGGGACTCAGGCAATCCAACTATATGGCATACACAGCCAGATACCAGAAGTCTAGGTGGGATACGGTTCTGGAGCTGGCTAAGAATGTTCCTCCCCAGCTGGCCAAGGAGCTGGAGCAGGTGGATGTGGATGGCACTGAATCTTCAAAGGTCCAGTTTCATGGTGCTGTGGACTGGAATGGTTCGTTCTAGGGTCATGGCTACATCTGTCTCCATGAGGAGATTTGCCTGGCTCAGGTGTACCAGTTTATCTCAGGATACCCAGACCAAGGCCATGGATTTTCCTGTCACTGGTAACTCTCTGTCTGGGGAGCAAACAGAGACGTACATGAAAAAGATGGACAAGTACAGGACCACATATAGGAGTGCTGCAGCCTAAGAAAAGCAGACCACTCCTCAGAGGCAGCATTCCAGGGCTGGCGGGGCAGGCCTTTTCACAAGCCTTTTTACCAGGCCCAGGCCTCCTCTTCTTTTCAGCAGAGGGGTTCTTTAGGGGAAAAGGCAGAAGGGGGATGACAAGGGCTGAATCCTCCTCTCAATCTAAGCCCCCCGCCAAACAGACACCCTGATATGTCAGTCAGGGTCACCTCCCCAATTCCTGTAGGGGGACAGACTGGCTCACTTTTTCCAGGTCTGGAAGTCTATCACTTCAGACAAGTGGCTTCTGGAAGTAGTGAGCCAGGGTCTTGCTCTCAGCTTCAGCAGGTTCCCAAAGTTGAGAGCAAAGACTTTCTGTCCTTCCTCGGCAGAGGAAACACAGGCCTTCGAAAGAGAGGTCTCCTTTCTACTGCTTCTGCATGCAGTGGAGAGGGTACCCCTCATTCACAGGGGAAAAAGATTGTATTCCAGGTACTTCCTTACCCTATAAAAAGACAAGGGAGTGGCGACCCATCCTGGATCTACGATACTTAAACAAACACATACTAAAGACAAAGTTCAAGATGGTGACTCTGGGAATAATTCTTCCCTCTCTGAGACCAGGAGACTGGCTAGCCTCTCTGGATCTCAGTGATGCCTATTTCCACATACCTATCAGGCAGTCCCACAGAAAGTACCTCCGGTTCGAACTGCCCTCAGGCCATTACCAGTTCAGAGCAATGCCTTTTGGCCTAACATCTGCTCCAAGGGTATTCACCAAGTGTCTAGCAGTAGTGGTGGCCTTCCTCAGGAGACAAGGCATCTTACTATTCCCTTACCTGGACGACTGGCTCATAGTAGGTAAGCCCCAGACCAAGTCAGGTCAACTCTAGTGGTCACTCAAAACCTTCTAGACTCCTTGGGATTCATTCTGAATCTGGAAAAGTCTGTTCTGGAACCAGTCCAGCTTCTCACATTTATAGGAGTGGAGCTGGACACTGTTCAGGCCAAGGCCTTCCTCCCTCTCGCAAGGGTTCAATCCCTCATCACTCTGGCTTCCTCTTTTCGTCCACTTGTGTCTCGGCCAGCTAGACACTTCTTGCAGTTGCTAGGCCACATGGCAGCCTGCACTGCAGTAGTGCAAGGAGCAAGGTTTCAGATGAGGGACATTCAATTTCATCTAAGAACCTTTTGGTCTCAGGAAAAAGATCCTCTCTCCAAATTGGTTCCTGTGTCTCAACTCTTGTTCAGGCTTTCCAGTGGTGGTTGGAAAAAGACAGTCTGAGGCAAGGGGTTCCCTTCCTCAGTTAGGTTCCCACAGTGATTCTCACCACAGACACCTCCCTGCTGGGATAGGGAGCCCATCTGGATCAGTTTACTACTCAGGGAACGTGGTCTCATCAGGAGTCTCTTCTACACATAAACCTTCTCGAACTCAGGGCTGTCTTTTTAGCACTCCAAACATTCTCGAGCATAATTCAGGGGAAAGTGGTGCAAATCAGGACAGACAACACCACAACCATGTGGTACATCAACAAGCAAGGGGGCACTCAGTCCTCAGCCTTGTGCACTGAGGCCATGAAAATATGGTCTCTGGCTTATTCCCTGCAGGTTTCTCTATTTGCAGTGCATCTCCCAGGGAAGGACAATGTACTTGCAGATGCTCTCAGCAGGATTTCCCGAGGTCACCATGAATGGGTCTTGAATCCTCTCATTCTTCAGATCATTTTCAAGAGGTGGGGCACTCCAGAGATGGATCTCTTTGCAGCGCCGGACAATCATCAGCTCCCCCTGTTCTGCTGCAGACCCCCTCTCCTTGGGTCTGTCCCTCTGGATGCCTTCCTGCTGGACTGGACCAACAGGTTTCTATATGCTTTTCCTCTGATGTTCAGAGGTCTGGTCAAGATCAGATCCCAACCTTGCACTGTGATTCTGATAGCCCCAGATTGGGCCAGACAGCCTTGGAATCCTCTACTATTGTCACTATCGGTGGCAATTCCCATGTGCCTTCCCAGACAGTTCAACCTCCTCACCTCATCTCAGGGGAGGATATTATACCCCAATCTTCACACATTCAGGATCAAGGCCTGGCTCTTGAGGAGCTAGAATATGCAGGCCTGCATCTCTCACAATCAGCTCTGGATATGGCCAGTAGAAAGCCTTACACTAGAAAGACCTATAATTCTGAATGGAAGAGGTTTGGGTTCTGGTGTTCCCAGAGGCACATCCAGCCAGATTCAGCTGATATTGCCACTGCTTTCGATTATTTGGTGTATCTTAACAGTTTAGACCTTCGGCCTACCACTCTCAATGTGCATTTGACAGCTATTTCTACTTTTCTTTCGTCTGGGAATGTCTCCTCTCTAGCCTCCCATCCAGTTTTCAAGAAATCCTTCAAAGGTTTGGTCCATATCAATCTTCCCTTCAGGGATCCTTCTCCTCTGTGGTACCTGAATATCTGTATTGCACAGCTGATGCAGCCTCCCTTTGAACCACTTTGCTCAGCTGAGCTTAAATACCTGACTTGGAAAACTGTGTTCCTGGTTGCTATCACCTCTGCCAGGAGAATCGGTGAGTTACAGGCCTTAACAGTGGAACCTGATTTCATTTCATTTCACAGAGATAAGGTGGTCCTTCGTACAAATAGGAAATTCTGCCCTAAAGTAGTATCAGACTTTCATCTGAACCAGTCTGACACTGCCTGTATTTTTCACTGATCACTCCTCCTCTGGAGAGAGGAGATTACACAGTCTCGCTGTAAAGAGGGTTCTGAGTTACTACATAGAATCCACTAAGCCCCATAAAAACGACTGCTCCCAGCTGTTTCTCACTTATGGGGAGGTGGGTAAAGGTAAGCCTTCCACTAAGAGAACTATTGCTAGGTGGATTGTCTCTTGCATACAGTTCTGCTATTTAAAACTGGGGAAAGAGCCTCCATCAGGCCTGAGGGCTTACTCCACCAGAGGTACAGCTGCTTCGATTGCAGCTGCCAGTGATATGCCCTTCATGGAAATCCGTAAAGCAGCCACCCGGAAGACTGCTCACACATTTACCAAGCATTACTCCCTTGACATTCAGTCAAGAAGTGATGCTAGGTTTGGCACAGCAGTACTGCAGAGCCTGTTCCCAAAATAGGTTCTGTAGTTCCCTCCTCCTTGTGGGTACTGCTTGGTAGTCTACATATAGTCAGAATACAGCAAGACTTCATGTTGTTTGAAGAAAAAATTACTCACCTTAGTAATTGTGTTTCTTCTAATGGTGTCTTGCTATATTCTGACCTCCCTCCCTGCCTCCCCTCCTGGAACCTAGTTGTTTTGGGATGTGGGTGGGCAGGCGCAGTGTTGCACCTCAGGGGTGTACCTGGGTGCCTCTTCTTAATTGAGGTTTTTTGTTCCTGTGTTTTATGATTGTATGATTTATTACCTACTTGGATTCTTTTTGGGGGTCTCGACTTGAGTCTTTGGACCCTAAATTTGTGTTTATTGCCTTTTGGCACGAAAACTTTAAAAACAATTTCTGAGTTGTTAGTATAGGGCTTGTAAGAATCTGATGGTTACACTGAGGAGTACCTGGGACAGAGGTTTGAAAACCGAGCTTGAGCTCAACGTTCTATGCCTTGGCATAGAGTTAATTCTTTCCTCTCCGGAGCAGTTCAAGTGCTGAAGCTAACTGCATATAGTCAGAATACAGCAAGACTCCATTAGAAGAAACACAATTACTAAGGTGAGTAATTTTTTCTTCAGTTTGATGCGCAGTCCAAGTTGATTCTAATTGTAGCAATGCCTTGATAAATAACTGTTGGAAAGTTGGTTTCCAGTGTTCGTGCTGACTGAATGGGTGAGGGTGTTCAGGTTCCCTGGACAAGAGCTTGGTTCATGTCGCTGGGATATAGGATGGTATCCCACATTAAACTTCATTTGTGTTGGTCTTGGTTTAGACCGTATGGTCTGGATGGTGCCATGGTGCAACAGCAGCGTGGTATAGACGGATCCCTATCCCCCTACAGACTGGGACACACAGCCCACCTTTTCTTAACAATATGAGCAAAATGGGCCAGCCCAGTGGCGCTGAGGGTTGAGGCGCTGGATGCCACACCTTGTGCCACGCCGGCAACCGGGTTCGGATGCAGATTCGATTCATCGGGGGTTGGCCGGGGGTGGGGGGATTGAGCGTTCTTGGGGCTGCTCTCCTCCTCCATGGAGGGTTGGAAGGGACTCCCACGAAGGTGCTGGCTCCTGGCGGTGGCTAGGGGGTAGTGCAGTTCGTGGAGCAGTGGAAGGAGTCGGCATGAGTGGACATCTGGCGTGTGGGCGCTGGGAGGCGCGTGCTGCAGTGTCCTTGGTGTCCTTGCATGTCTGCGCTGTGGGGGGAGAACTTGGGGGGGGGGACTAACTGAATCATTCGGCGCTCGTGAGGGTCTGCTTGCTTCACTGCACCGGATGCTCCAGGAGCTCCCTCTGGCCCTGACCCCTTGGTCTTCTGCATTGGGGTCCGTGACATGGCCTTAGAGAGGGAGAAGGAAGGAGGATGAAGCTTGGGCATGATGCCCGATGCAGGAGCCGCTAGTGGACCTGAATGGGGGACCATAGGACCACCCCAGCCGAAGAGGTAGGTAAATGAATGAATGAATGAATGAATAAAACAATATGAGCAAAATGTTTTATGAAACTATGCCTTCACATTCTTAAGAGGACTCAATACACTAATTGTACCCGAATTAGAGTTTCTTGAAACTGGAATGCCAATGTTTTAACTGTTTTAAATGTTATTCTGTTTAAGTGAATTAAGCAGGTTTGTCAGCAAGTGAATTGTGCATGGCATTCAGCTTTTGGCATTAACGGGGAAACACCTTCCATATCTGGAGGAGCAGTTACTTTTCAGTGTTTCTGGCTGATACACCCACAAATTTTCCAACATGGTATGTAAAATCGGGTCTCATGATTTTTCTAGAAACCATTGAGCAGGGTATTAATAAGCTGGAAAAATTGAGTAGTAGTATCATGCATGAAAATGCTAATTGGCTATGAAAATGCATAGCACTTGGCACAAATCAATTAGTAAAATTTAAATATATAGTTTTATTCATATTGTCTGCTGTATTGTGGACTGACTCAACAAAAAAAATGGTAAGCGGGCCGGCCCGCTGGCGCAGAGGCATGGCTGCCATCTGTGACGCCGATGACCCGGGTTCGGGAACGGCTCCAGGAGTCGGAGGGCCGGCCAGGGGAGTAGGATGGAGGGTCCGCTGGACTGCTCTCCTACTCCGGGGGGGGGTCGAGCGTCTGATGCAAGATGGACCCCTGGTGGAGGCCAGAAGTACCACCGCGGTCGGTGCCTCTACGTGGGGGGGTGGACATGGGTCATCATTGCACGTCTCCGCCTCTGAGGGACTTACAGCAGCAAAAATCTGCCGGCTCTCGCTAATGAGCCGACTCTGGTGCTGTCCCCTCTGGCCATTACAGTCGGCTTTGGCGGCCTACTCGGGGGGGGGGGGGGCCCGAGTATGAGGGAGCAGTAGCCAGAGCTTGGCAAGCATGTTTGCGGGGCTAGGGGTGCCCGACAAAAAAAATGATAAGCAGTCTACCACCACATATTTCTGGAAATTGTTAGCATTACCCCCACTTTTGTGTAGCATTTTGCTACATGATACCAGCTACTTATTTAATACCCTGCATTAGACATATAGCCAGAGCTGTTGGCTGGAACTAATATGGACTAAGAATGGGTGTCCATGACATTGTGCAGTTGTTAGGTTTCCTACAAACTCTTATTTGGGTCTTTAAATTAAATTAAACTATAAGTGAAATACTGTATCTCCTCTGAGGTAACAAAGTCAGACAAGAGCTGGGGTATCCTTTACTAAATGTTTTTTGTGAACATTGCTTGCTGTATCAGATGTGTAGTGCTCACTTAGCTATTGTAACTTTATAAAGTTGTGCTTCATTCTTACGTGAAATGCAATAAAATAAAGTAAAAAAAAAAAAATGCCAGACTAGGAACCATCTCTTTGTAGAGGTATGCCAGGAGGAGTTCCTAGTACAACTGGTTCAGGACCCAGCAAGAGAAGGAGTCCTGCTGGTACTGGTACTTGCAAATGGTGAGATCCAGGGCCTGATTTTCAAACGCTGTGTGAACTAAGTCCCTTGATGCTGCCCCAGCTGCAGAATGAAATCTCTGCACCTGTGGAGAATTGAATTTTCAGCTGGTGCAGCTGTGGGGGATGTTACGCCTGGTTCCACCACGCATAACATTTCCCTGCCGCTGCGCTGAAAAAATGGCCGAAAGCTTCCGTAAATCATGGAGCTGGTCACAACCCAGCTTCACTTTTGAACTGCGGGAAAAACTGCGGCTCCACAGGCGGAGGCCCGCTTGTGCCAGTTTTGTCCTGCAGCTGCAGGAATTCAGAGGGCTTTGAAAATATAGCCGCCAGAGTATGGTAGTCCAAGAACTGCTAGGATCCAGCGACCATAAGAGAATGAGGGGGGAGAATATTGTAAAATAGTGTGGGATTTCAGGATGGCATATTTTGACAGGATGTGGAGCCTGTTGAGATAGAAAGCACAGAGGGAATAAGGAATATAAAAGAGGTGGAGAAAAAATTGGAAGCATTCCAAAAAGGAATGTTGGAGGCATCAACAAAGCCCCATTAGGAGGTTAACAAGTTAAGAGGATCCATTTAGTTCATAACCGAAGGAAATAACTTGGTACGAGCCCAGAGGCGTGTGTTCATGAAGTATAAGGGGAGCCAAAGTGAGGAGAATAGGGAGGAGTACCTAGAGGCAGCAAGGGTAGCTTGTAAAAAGGTCAGGGAGTTCAAAGAAGAGACATAACTTGGTGGGGACCGAGGTTCAGGAGCATTCTTCATATATTATTCGTGCGAAGCAAAAGGTCAGAGGGGTATAGTGAGGCTTAAGGCCCTGTCCACACTACGCCGCTGTAACGTTACAGAGTGCCCAAACCGTTACCGCAACGGTTTACGTTTACATTTGTAACATTACTGAAGGCGTTTTCGTAACTGTTGTTGAAACCACATATGAGGTGGTTTCAACAACGTTATAAACCAGTTCCGCCTGCACACATTACCGCGGTAGTGTGGACGGGCGGTAACAGTCCCCTGCAGGGCCCGTAGCGCAGCGTGAGCTGCATTGCGGGATTGGGTGCCGCGGTAACGGTCGCCCAGTTCCCGAAGTGTGGACTGGCGGTACCGGTCTCATACCGGTCACTGCTGCAGTGTGGACACACTGTACCGCTCCCCGGCTGTAACGGTTTCTGTCCGTTACGGGGTCTGAGCAGTGTAGTGTGGACAGGGCCTAAGAGTGAAGAAGGCGGACAGTGATAAAGGTAAAGCAAATTTCTAACCCCATGTATTCTTCTATATTCATAACTGTATGCAGTCTGCTTCCTAAGTAGAACTGCCCGGAGAGAAATGGAACTATATGTAAATGATAGAATCTACCTTTGCTCAAGACACATATTCAAACTGCTGCCCTCATCTACTGTAACGTTCCATCAACATCTCAGATTTCTCACTCCGCCTGACAAGTCAAACACCAGGAGATCTTCCTCTCAGTTTGTTCCAGTTCCAGTTTAATTAAGCATAATTTAGTCTATATTTCAACTGCTGCCTTTGTTTATTGTTTAATTAAGTTCTAATTACTTTTAAAGTTAAGTTTATTTAGTTTAGCGGTAAAATTGTATTTTTTTTTGGTTCCTCGTGGTTCGGGATAACCGCTGAGGAACCGGGGCTTTCTTAGTCATTTTGGCTTTTTTTTTCACCATAGTTTAGTGTTATTTTATATTTATATTCATATGTTTTCTGTGTTGAAAACATATTTTTTGAAACCGAGCTGTCGGTTCTTTTGAACGGATACCCCGGTTCCTGTGAACCGCTGACCCGGTTCGAGTCTAAAGTTATCGGTTCTTTTCTCGGATCCTTAACTGGTTCCTGAACCGACAAAAAAAAAAAAAAAACACGTTAGTTTGAATACTAATAAACAGTTATTGATTTTTCTCCTGGAAATGGAATTACAACAAAAACCAAAGAAAAAGACTGGTCCCCCAGGTTTTAAAAGTTGTACTGAGTGTGGGGAAGTGTTTGCAAAAGCTGAAAAACACAATCTATGTCTAGTCTGCTTGGGACCTGATAATTTTTCAGTAGACTGTGCCATTTGTAAGTCCTTTCCTCCTAAAACTATTGAGAAAAGGATGGAAAGGCTGAGAGAAAAAAAAGTGGACGGTGGTCCTTCAGGCTCTAACCAGCTGCCAAAAACTGCTAGGAAACCGTTTTATCCACTGTTACCACCCCTGATAAGGGTGCTTCTGGCACTTTAAAGAGGGGGAGTGGTCCAGCTGACTCTCCGGCCCCCTCCAAAAAATCCAAGAAAACTAAACACATAGAACCCCAGGCTTCTGTACCTCAGTGGGTCTCTACTGTGTCGCACAGCCTGCCATCTGCAGAGGAGATAGCTCAGGCCATGAGAGTTCTGCAGGGTTTACAGGGGATCCTGCCTGCTTAACCTGCTCCTCCAAAGGCTCCTGCCCCAGCTCCTGTCCCTGAATCACAGGAACTGGAGTGTGATGACTGTGGTGAGATGGATCCTGAACAGTATGAACCAATAGAGTCTGAAATCTCACCTGAGCAGGAGTTCGGTTCTCCTCCTTGACCTGAGGATTTTTCATCTCACTTTTCTTTTGTGAGAAAAATAGTGGATGCTTTGGATTTAGCTACCACTGAAGTGGTCGATGATGAAGAGGAAGCCGAATACCTTGCGATGATGGGGTTAACACCCACAAAAAAGGTATATCTGCCTATTAACAAGTTCTTTAAAGAAGACTTGTTAAAGATTTTACAGACTCCTAACTCTGTGTTCCCCCTATAGTCTAATAAGAAATATCAATTGGGCAGGGAAGGAGCAGAGTTTTTATACTCCCACCCTGATCACCAAGGTATAGTACAACAGGCAGCCTGTGAAAAGGCGAGGGTTCCTCTCTCTTCCCACCCTCCTGAGAAGGAATCCAGAAAAATATACGGTGTGTCTAAGAAAGGGTACTTAGCTGCCTCCTTAGGTTTGAGGCAGGCTAATTACCAGGCGTATGCAGCACAGTATCAGAAAATACTGTGGCAGTCAGTACTGGCTATGTTAGAGAAGGCTCCCTCGCCCCTCTCTGACAACCTGGCAGAGACAGCTAGATTTGGTCTGGAAGCTGCTAAGTATCAGTTCCAGATGGCAGCTGAAGCTAAAGATAATGTTGCCAGGTGGATGGCTCTGTTGGTTGCCCTACGAAGACTGGCATGGCTTAGGACCACTAATCTCACCCAGAATACCCAGAGAAAGCCATGGATTTTCCTATGGAGAATAACTCCCTGTTTGGCAAACGCACCGAGAAGTACATGAAAAAGGTGGATGAATACAAGGCCACCTACAAGAGTAACTCCTCCTGGGACAGGCCTACCCCTTCCTATAGGCCTTATGGAAGGGGAGGCAGGGTGAAGGTCCCCTTTTCGGAGACCTTTCTACCAGGGCCAAGCTCATTTTCAGCAACCGCTGTACCCAGAGCAGACTGGGTATTTCAGATCCAGGAGGAGTTCCAGAAGGGGCTCACAATCTATCCAGGCTCACGCACCCCCAAAGCAAAACCCCTGACCAGTTGGTCCAGGTCGCCTCCCCAGTGCCAGTAGGGGGCAGGCTAACTTACTTCCTCCAGAATTGGGTTTCTATTACTACAGACAAGTGGGTTCTGGAGGTGGTAAGTCAAGGTTTGTCCCTATGCTTCAAATCCCTTCCCCCTCTGAAATCGAGAGTTTTCAAGCCAGTTTCTCTCATGGAGGGCAAACTCTTGCATAAGGAGGTGCAGAAATTGATCCACATAAAAGCAGTGGAGCCTGTACCAGTATGTTTCAGAGGAAGGGGTTTCTACTCCTGTTACTTCCTGACCAAAAAGAAAAATGGGGACTCGCGACCCATTCTGGATCTCAGATCTCTCAACAAATTTCTAGTAAAACCAAAATTCAAGATGGTCACTTTGTTGTCCATACTGCCAGTTATCCAGCAGGGAGATTGTTTAGCATCTCTGGATTTAAAAGATGCTTATTTTCTCATCCCAGTAAGGCAATCTCACAAGAAGTATCTCAGGTTCAGACTCCTTTCAGGTCATTATCAGTTCACTTCCCTTCCGGCCTAAGCTCAGCTCCAAGGGTATTTACAAAGTGCCTAGCTGTGGTAGTGGCACACCTAAGGAAGTCTGGCGTCCTAGTCTTCCCTTATCTGGACGACTGGTTGGTTGTGGGAAAATCCCCACAGCAAGTCTTTGGCCACCTGCAATCAGCAGTTCATCTCCTGGTTCAGTTCTCTCCCAGCCATTATGGCTGACTCCACTAAGCTTGGTCCTTTTAAGGTCTCCCTCAGAAGCCATCTGACAAGCACTAGCTGCTGCAACTGCACATAATCCCCCACTTTCTCCTTACCTTCACCCCTATGCTGGGTCTGCCCTGTCTACTTTTGCTATATATACCTGGGGTCTCAAGCAACATCTGCTGACTAATGTAATAAAATATTTCTGGTTGCTGCCTGACGTGGTACTCACGTACCTATATTATGACTACTGTGATCTACCTATTACCAAGTGTGTACCACCAGTGAATGCCTGTAACACTGGTTGCTTTTTTAATCTAAGCATTATGTACTGTTCTGTTTTGTTTGCTGTGATGTATTGCTCTCTTGACAAGGTGCCTTTGTAAATGAGTCTATGACTCAAAGGTCTGTAAACTGAAGATCTAATAAATAAATAAATACAATACAATCCTTGGGATTCCTGATAAATCAGGAAAAATCTGTTCTTACCCCTGTTCAGGTGCTTCAGTTCATAGGAGCAGAACTGGATACTATTCAGGGAAGGGCTTTCCTCCCTCAGGACAGGGTGCAAAGTATTTTCGACCTGGCTGCCTCCTTCAAACTAAACCAGCCATGCCCAGCAAGACACTATCTGCAGATTCTGGGCCATATAGCTGCAGCAGCAGGTACAGTTTCAGGGGCAAGATACAGAATGAGAGAATTGCAGTCTCATCTCAGGTCCCGTTGGTCACAAAAAAGGGACAAGATGTCAAAACTCATCCCAGTAACAGAGGCTGTTATTCAAGCCTTACAGTGGTGGAAAAATTCAGACAACTTAAGGCAAGGTGTCTCTTTCCAAAAAGAGAACCCTTCCTTTGTTCTAACAACAGATGCTTCTCTACTAGGATGGGGCACCCACATGGGGGAACACACCATTCATGGGACTTGGCCTCTAGCAGAATCCCTTCTGCACATAAATCTCTTGGAGCTCCGAGCTGTATTCCTAGGTCTACGTGCCTTTGCTCACTTAGTACCAGGCAAGGTGGTATAGGTCAGAACAGACAACACCACAACAATGTACTATATAAAGGAGCAAGAGGGTACAAAATCGGACCCTCTGTGCTCAGAGACCATGAAACTGTGGGGTCCTGCATACTCTCTAAAGGTAACTGTGCAAGCGATCCATGTCCCAGGGAAGGACAACATTTTGGCAGATGCCCTCAGCAGAATCAGTCAGGGCCACCTTGAGTGGCCATTGGATTCACAAGTGGCAAATTCAGTATTCAGAAAGTGGGATACCCCAGAAGTGGACCTCTTTGCCTCTCCGGAGAACCACAAACTACCACTGTTTTGTTGCAGACCCCGAACCAGGGGCACAATTCCAGTGGATGCCATGGTATTGAACTGGTCAGAGAGAAGCCTATATGCTGTCCCTCCCTCCCTTCCCTCTCATCCTCAGAGTCCTGATCAAGCTTAGGTGCCAGTTGGCCTCAATGATTCTCATCACCCCGGACTGGCCCAGACAACATTGGTACCCTCCCCTGCTATCCATGTTGGTATCCAGACCAATATATCTTCCCCAGAGACACAAGCTGTTAACTTCCCACCAAAGGAAAATAGCATATCCCAGCCTGAGCTCTCTCTGTCTTATGTCTTGGCTCTTGAAGACATAGAATTTGCAAACCTGAATCTCTCCCAAGCACTTTTACATATACTTAAGGGATATAGGAAACCCTCCACTAAGAAAACCTATTCAGCCAAATGGAAAAGGTTTCTATCTTGGTGCACCTTGCACAGCATCGAACCTGCCTCAGCAGGAATTCCAACTCTACTTAAGTACCTTACTTTCTTACATGATCAGGGCTTTAGGCATACTTCACTAAGGGTCCACTTAGCAGCCATCTCTGCTCACATTTTGGTGGGAAAACCCACCTCCATTGCATCTGATCCTATTTTTAAAAAGTTTTTCAAGGGTCTTTGTTTCACATACTCGCCCATGAGAGAACCTGTCCCTGGGTGGGACTTGAACATTTGTATTGCTCAGCTTATGAGGCCACCTTTTGAATCCATGTCCTCAGCTCACCTTCAGTATGTCACATGGAAAACTGTATTTCTAGTGGCTATGACTTCTGCTAGAAGGACAAGTGAGCTTCAGGCCCTCTCTGTGGAAGAGGACTGTTTGTCTTTCCATAATGACAAAGTGGTACTCAGAACAAATAGAAAATTTCTCCCTAAGTTGGCGTCAGATTTTCATTTAAACCAATCCATTACACTACCAGTGTTTTTCACTGAACACTCTACTTCAGTTGAGTGTAGACTGGATGTGAAGGGAGCGCTTAGTTATTACATATCGCATAATAAGGATCACAGGCAGGATAAACAACAGTTGTTCCTTACCTATGGGGATGTGAAAAAGGGTACACCAGCTACCAAGAGATTAATCTCTCGCTGGATAGTTAGCTGTATACAGTTCTGCTATCAAAAAGCAGGCAGACAAGTTCCATCAGGACTTAGGGCCCATTCAACCAGGGGAACAGCTGCTTCCATAGCAGCTTCAAGGGATGTCCCCCTACTGAACATATGCAAAGCTGCCACGTGAAGGACAGTACATACTTTCACTAAGCATTACAGCCTGGACATACTGTCCAGAGGCGATGCCAGATTCGAAACAGCAGTCCTGCAGAGCCTCTTTCCTAAGAAGGTTATCTGCCCACCTCCAAAGGTACCACTTTGAAGTCTGCATACAGTTATGAATATAGAAGAATACATGGGGTTAGAAGAAAAAATTACTCACCTTAGTAATCTTTTTTCTTCCAGTGTATTCTTCTATATTCATAACTCTCCCTTCCCTGGCTCCCCTGCCAGAACCAGAGCCTCAACATACCAACTGATATTATCTTGGATATTTTTTCTGCAAGCATCTACACACTATTAAAGTACACCTGGCCTGGGTAGGACTTCTTCTTTGGTTACATGAGTTTCCAGGATAAAACTTACCTGTTTGAGTTATAGTGAAATAGCCACTAGGGGGCATATTTTGTTTATGGGGGTTAGTTCCTTTATGCATTTATGGGTAGTTTCAGATACAGTAGGTACATAGTATTCTGCCTTGTAGGCTGTTTTTCGAAATCTGAGATGTTGATGGAACGTTACAGTAGATGAGGGCAGCAGTTTGAATATGTGTCTCTAGCAATGATAAGTTCTATCATTTGCATATAGTTCCATTTCTCTCCGGGCAGTTCTACTTAGGAGGCAGACTGCATACAGTTATGAATATAGAAGAATACACTGGAAGAAATAAGATTATTAAGGTGAGTATTTTTTTCATATTGAGCTAATACATTACTAAGGGGAAAAAAAAGATCATTACCAGAATGTGGGGTGAGGTGGGAAGGAGAGGGGGATGGGCACACAAGCAGCATGGGCAGTATAACGGGAAAGGTCGATGAAAAAGCTTTAAGGCTTGAAAGTAACTCAGTCAATGAGACCTGATGGTTCACACTCTAGGAAGCTCAACGAGACTGTGGAAGTAATATCAGCTCCACTTGTAGACATTTTCTACTGCTCGCTGGCCACAGTGGTGGTCCCAAGGCACTGGAAGATAGCAGACATGGTCCCGCTGTACAAGAGCAGAAGGAAAGATGAGCCAGGGAACCATAGATTAGTCAGTCTGATGTCTACAGTGGGAAAGGTAAGGAATTCCATATTGAAGGAGAAATTACTGGATTTCCTAGCAGGGAATGGACTTCTGGACCTTAGGCAGCATGGGTTCACAAGTGGGAAGTCTTGCCAGACAAATCTAATTAACTTCTTCAGCTAGGTGACCGGGGTGTCTGACAAGGAACAAGCAGTTGATATAGTATACTTAGATTTTAGTAGGGTCATTGGCTCAGTTCCCCATAGAAGACTGGTCAAGAAGTTAAGGGACTTGAGGTACAGGAAAAATTGGTGACTTGGGTGGAAGGCTGGCTGAGGGTAAGGATGCAAAGGGTAGTAAGAAACATTGAGTTTTTAGAAGTAGAAACATAGAAATGTAGAATTTGTTGACAGAAAAGGATTGCTTGGCCCTCTCTATCTGCCCAGATGGTTCCTGCCTAGTATGTCTCAGTAGACACTAGCTGGTCTCCGGTGATCTTCCCTCCTCTCTGCCTGTTTACCAGTAGTCCACTATGTCTATTCAACTCATGCTTGAAGTCCCCCACTGCTTTCACCTCCACCACTTCTGCTGGCAGTCTGTTACAGGCATCTGCTACCCTTTAAGTGAAGTCGTACTTCCTTACACCTCTCTTAAAACTCTTCCTTCCCCAGCTTCATTGTGTGCCCCCAGGCTGTGGTGTAGGTTCCTAACATGTCCCCTCTTGCTCTACACTCTTCCAGGGTATAGATGTTAAGATTTCTTAGTCTTTCCTTGTGTGTATGTTAATATTGCCAGTGAAACATAGAAACATAGACTTTGACGGCAGATAAGGACCGCTAGGCCCATCTAGTCTGCCCATTTCCCTACCCTATCCGTACCAGGATAGGCCGCAGATCCTATTTAACCAACAGCCTATATCTTCCTGCCCCCCACAAGAATTGCCTTATGTCTGTCCCATGCATTCTTGAATTCTCCCACAGTTTTAGACTCCACAACTTCCTCAGGAAGGCTGTTCCATGCATCCACTACCCTCTCTGTGAAATAATACTTCCTCACATTGCCCTGAACCGCCTCCTTCTATCTTTAAATTGTGTCCCTTGTTCTTGCAAGTCTTTTTCTGAAAGATGCTACCTCTTGGACTTTGTTGATTCCCTTGAGGTACTTGAAAGTTTCTATCATGTCCCCCTCTCCCTTCTTTCCTCAAGGGTATACATATTAAGCTCCTTTAGTCTCTCCTCATGGCTTCTCTTGCAGACCCTGCACCATTTTAGTTGCCTCCTCTGGACTGCCTCTATCCTGTCTATGTCCTTATGGAGATGGGGTCTCCAGAACTGGACACAGTATTCCAGATGGGGTCTCACCAACTGTCTGTACAGAGGGATAACAACTTCCTGTTTTCTGCTGCTGATGCCTCTCTATACATCCCAGTATACCCCGGCCCTCCCTACTGCCTTCTCACATTGCTTGCTAACCTTAAGGTCATCTGATATGATTACCCCAGGTCCCTTCCTGTTTTGTTGTTGTTACTACCTCCCCACCCATTGTGTATTCTTCCCTGGGTTCTTGTTTCCCAGGTGCATTATTTGCACTTTTGCATTGAATCCTAGCTGCCATTCTGACCATTCCTCCAACCTTGCCAAGTCCCTTTTCATCCTTTCCACGCCTCCTTGTGTATCAACCCTGTTGCAGATCTTGTGTCATCTGCAAAAGGCATACTTTTCCTTCCAGTCCCTCTGCAATGCCACTGATGAAGACATTAAAAAGGACTGGACCCAATACTGAACCCTGCGTTGCCCACTAGTAACCGCCCTTTCTTCAGAGTGGACTCCATTTACAATTACCTTCTGTGTCCTGTTGTCCAGCCAATGTTTTACCAGGCTACCACCCTGGGACCCACTCCCCAGGCTGGTTAATTTGACTAATAATCTTTGTGTGGGACTGTGTCAAATGCCTTGTAAAGTCTAGGTAGACCATGTCCACAGCCCCTCCCTGGTCTACTACTTTGGTCACCCAGTCAAAGAAATCTATTAGATTCGTCTGACATGACCTTCCGCTGTGAACCCATGCTGCCTTGGATCCTGTGCACCACTGACCTCTAGGTACTCAACTATTCTTTCCTTCAGAAGTGACTCCATCACTTTCCCTACCACAGAGGTCAGACTGACAGGTGTGTAGTTTCCTGCCTCTGTCTTGGTCCCACTTTTGTGAAGGGGAATCACATCCGCCTTCCTCCAGTCCTCGGGTACCACACCATCCTCCCATGATTTATTAAAAAGAGTAGCCAGTGGTTTCACTAGTTCCTTCCTTAATTCTTTTAGAATTCTGGGGTGAATTCCATCAGGACCCATTGCTTTGTCCACCTTCAGTTTAGGAGTTCTTGCAGAACCCTTTCTTCTGTGAAAGGACTGGGATCGACCCCCTATCAAGAGTGCTTCTGTTAACTGGATTAGGCACTTCCCTCCTCTTTTGGAATACTGAGCAGAAATATTTGTTCAGTATTCCTGCTTTCACTGTCCCCCTCCTGCCCACCCACCGTTTATTCTATTCAGCTTCACTATCCCTCCTTTGTCTTTCTCACCGCTGATGTACCTATAAAAGGTTTTATCCCTTCTTAACTGAGTTGGCTATCTTTCCTCAGTTTGGGCCTTGCTATTCCGACTTCCTCCTGCTTCTTTCTGCCTTAACTGGTACAGCTCTCTGTCCTGCTCCTTCTGTGTTTCCTTATACTTCTGGAATGCTATCTTTTCTTCCTGACTTTCACAGCCACCTCTCTTGAGAACCATAGTGGCTTTTCTTTCGCTTTGATTTGTTTATTTGCTTCACACAAAGGCTTGTTGCCTCTGTGATGGCAGTTTGATAATTCCCCATTGTTGCTCCACACCTCCTTCTAGCCTGTTTGCTAGTGCTTTTCTGAGGCACTCTCCCATCTTGCAAAGTCAGCCCTCCTAAAGTCCAGTACCTCACTTTTGTATGGCTTGACTCTGTAGCTGAGTTTAACGTGAACCACACTGTTTGATGGTCACTTGTCCCCAGATGGCAACCCACTTCTAGATCTGAGATCTTCTCACTGCCCCGTTTGAGAGTATGAGGTCTAAGATTGCTCCCTCACAGTGGGTTCCAAACTAGCTGTCTAATGCCTGCCACCTGTAGGGCATCAAGAATGGCCCTGCTCTTGGATGTCGCTGCAGCAAGTGTGCTCCAGTTAACATCTGGCATATTCAGGTCTCCCATCAACAGTATCTCCCTTTCTCTGCCATTCTAGAATGCCTTCCATCATATCCTTGTCCATTCCTTCCCCTGACATGGGGTCTGTACACAACCCCTGTGCGGATTGTGGTGCCCTTTCCAGTCTCCAAGGTGACCCACAGTGCCTCCTCTCCTCCCTGTTTACTCTTTTGTTCAGTTGCTTTTATCCCTTCCTTTACATAGAGAGCTACTCCTCCCCCTCTTCTCCCCTGCCTGTCTCTCCTGTAGGTTATGTACCCTGGTATGTTAACATCCCAGTCATGGTTCTCTGTGTACCATGTTTCTGTGACTGCTACGATATCCAGCCATCCCTCTTCCATTAAAACCACTCCTACAGTTGTAAGTAAGAGTGATCTCAACACCCATTCTTAGGGTATGAGAACCATGGACCAAAGGTGAGTGATTCTGATGCTCTGAGGATGTAAGTGAGACCACAAATGGGATGTCACCTACAACAATATATGTCGTTTTGCTCTTTCTGCCCCTTGCCTCACTCACCACTGTGAGCTATACAGCAAGCTCGAGTGGCTCTCCACTGACCACCATCGAAACTTTTTTTATGGGCGATTTCATTGACAGTATCATCAGAACTGCCACTCCTCCTGTACTAGCCGACCTATTCCAGCCTGCTAATCTCTCCAACACATTAAGATCTAGTGGCTCGCAGGTATTCTTATTTCGCAAAACGCGCACCTTAACAGGTGATCGGGCTTTCGTTGTCTGTGCACCCAGACTATGGAACTTCCTTTTGGCCTTTATTCGTACCTTCCCCTCCCATACCTGCTTCAGAAACTTCCTCTGGGACGTCCTGAAACTCACCTTGACTGGGCATTGTTCCTAAGATACCAACCTCCTTCTGCACTGTGCTGCACTCTATGGTTCTGTCCGGACATTGCCCCCTGAACAGTGTGTTTACGTATTTTTAGTTGTGGCTATCAAATGTTATCCTGTTATGTGATGTTCAGCACCCAGCTGTCAACTGCTACCTTGTTATGCTATGTTTTCTATATGCCTTCCTGTTAAATCCTGCAGCGTCTGACTGTTTACCTTTCTCTGAATTGCTGTTGTCTGTATCTTATCTCCCAGATCACACCTGAAAATATTCCTATGACTGTCTAGTGTGCTTACCTGGTTAACGAAAAGCTAAATAAATAAATAAACTTGCAGCCATGAATGTGGTCCCAGTGGCAGTAATAATATATTCTCACCCCAGGAATTCTTCAGCATGTATTGACAGGTGCAGTATGCAAGCTGGATTAATCTGCCCCGGAGAGGTGGAGTCAGTGTAAATGAGAAAGATATTGGCTAGTCAGAATAGAGAGAGAGAGGAGAGTGCTTCCTGCAGTCAGCCTGAAGGACCTCAGAACTTTTTCTCCACTGAACTGGCAGCACTGTCCCAGAGATGTCTCTCTCTCTCTCTTCAGAGACCTTCTTGTGAGATGTTTCTTACTTTTGATTGCTGCTTATGAGGTATTTACCTTATTTTTTCCATTTTTAACATGTTTGCGTTTGGTTCCGCGCAGTTGCAGGATTTTTAGCGTTTTTCCCTCTTCAACGTTTTTTTCTGAGGTAAAAGTTTACTGTGTGCACAATAAAATTGCATCTTATTTTATTCAATAGTATTTAGTCTGCTAGCTTGTATTTTTACCGCATTTGCGTTAAAATTTGTGTTTTTATTTGCACTGTAGCGGTAATTTTTTTTTGCACATCAGCGCTATTTCCTGAAACCACTTTTCTCTACATTTAACATAATATAACATTGATCAAAGGGTAATGCCCCTCATTTCTCTCGGGTGAAACCTTCTTTTCAAACAACATGAAGTCTTGCTGTATTCTGACAATTGCAATTAGGTCCTTCCTTTCAACTGCCCCGGAGAACAAAGAGTTAACTTTCCATGGCCAGCATGGAACGTTCAGTGTGAGCTCGGTTGAAGCCTCTGTCTGCTGTTGTTTAAACTCCAACAGCCAGATTCTTTACTCTGCCTCACTGAACAGTCGCTCCGGAGATTTCTCCTTTGCTCGGTTCAAAAAAGTCAGTTAAAGTGTTGTTTCTTCACTCGGTTTCTACCGAATTTCTGCTACTTAACCTGTTAGTTTAAGTCTCTGTCTGTGGTACCGTGAGTACTAGATAGGTTTTGCATTTAGTTTCTGTGTGGAACTTGAAAACATTGGATCGGTTCGGTTTGAACCGATCAGATTGGTTTTAAAAAACTTTTGAATTTATTAGAGTGTGGTAACCGGTCCATATCGGTTCTAAAACAAACGGATTTAATTACGTCTTTTTTCCAAGACCCGTAACATGGTCAGGAACTGATAGGGGTGTCTTGCCTGGCAGATTGCCGAAAAAAGGGTAAGTTTTGGATAGGATTGGCCACTTCTGAGAAACCCAAGAAAAAAAACCGGCCCACTGGGTTTCAACACTATAGTGTGTGTGGGGAAGCCTTTGCTAAGGCTGCTCCCCACACCACCTGTGTTTATTGTCTGGGGTTTGACCACCTCGATTCAGACTGCCAAATTTGTAAAAGTTTTCCCAAAGCTACCCTGGATAAGAGAGTAGGTAGACTGAGGGAAAGGGAAGCCAAGAAGTCCGCTGACCTGGATGGCCAGCCCGGTTCGGTTCCGACCGAACCAGAAGGAGTGCCCTCTGACCAGGGCGAAACTTCTTCAGGCAAAAGGAGAGCCGATTTTGAGGAGTCGGTTCCGGTTAAAAGAAAGAGAAGGGGAAAAATCATTCGGTCGGATCCGCAAATTCTTTCTCCGACCGCTGATGAAATAGCCAAAGCGATAAGGATAGTTCAATCGCTAACTTCAGTTCCGGCCGAACCGGCACCATCTGTCAGGGGCTCGGTTCGGTTGGTTCCCCTGGTTTCAGATTATACTTTAGAAGAATTTTATGAACCGGAGGAGGAGGAGGAGGAGGAGGGAGAGTATGAGGAGGAGGAGGAGGATGATGATGATGTTGATGATGATGATGATGATGATGATGATGATGATGATGATGATGATGATGGTGGTGATTTTGAAAGTCTGGATGTGCCTATTGACCTGGACATCTCCCCAGACAGACCTTCAGGTGTTTCTCCTCCTAGGCTTCCTGAGTCCCCTTCCCACTTTGTTTTACAAGAAAGTGGCTGAAACCCTCCAGCTTCCAATGGAAGAAGCGTAGAGGATCAGGAGGAGCCTGATTTTGTTGAGATGATGGACATCCCAGAGTCCAGGAGATTGTCTGTTCCCCTCCATAAATCTTTTGGGAAACAGACATTTAAAATTCTAAAGACTCCTAATTCCATACCTCCTGTGGACAGAAGAATGGACAAGAGGTATACCCTTTCAGGCTCGGACATGGAGTTCCTTTCCCAGCAATGCAGCCATGTTGGGGTAGTGCAGGCTGCTGCCTGCGATAAGGCAAATATTCCCTTGGCTTCACACCCCCCAGATAAGGACTCCAGGAGGATTGATGCCATGGCAAAGAAGCAGTACATGGCAGCATCTTTGGGACTCAGGCAGGCTAACTATATGGCCTACACAGCTAGATACCAGAAGTCCAGGTGGGACACTGTGCTGGCTCTGGTTAAACAGGCCCCTGACCAGCTTGCCAAGGAGCTGGAGCAGGTGGCTGCGGATGGGATTGAGGCATCCAAGGTGCAATTTCATGCTGCTTTGGACTCCAGTGATGTTTCATCTAGAGTCATGGCTACATCTGTGGCCCTTCGGAGGATGGCTTGGCTCAGATGTACTAGCCTATCACAGAATACCCAGGCTAAGGCCATGGATTTCCCTGTCATTGGTAATTCTCTGTTTGGGGAGCAGACAGAGAACTACATGAAGAAGATGGACGAGTACAGGACCACCTACAGGAGCGCTCAGGCCAAAGAAAGGCAAGCCACTCCTCAGAGACAGCATTTCAGGGCAGGGACAGGCTCTTTCAAAGGGCTTTTACTGCTCTCCAGGCCTCCTCTTCTGCTTATGCTCAGAGGGGTTCTCAGAGGAGAGGCAGACGGGAATGAGCAGGCCTGCTTCCACCCCTCAGCCTAAAGCCCCTGCCAAGCAGACACCCTGATGGGTCTGCTCGGGCCGATTCTCCAATACCTGTAGGGGGCAGGCTGGCTTGCTTTGTCCAGGACTGGAAGTCTTTGACATCAGACAAGTGGGTCCTGGAAGTAGTAAGCCAGGGACTGGTTCTCAGCTTCAGAAAATTTCCCAAGATGAGAACCAGATCCTTTCCACCTGCAAATCCATCAGAGACCCTTGCCCTAGAGGCAGAGGTTTCTTCCCTCCTGGCTCTCAGAGCCATAGAAAGTTTTCCTACCCTACACAGGGGCAAAGGATTGTACTCCAGCTACTTCCTAACCCCCAAAAAGACAGGAGAATGGCGGCTCATCCTGGATCTAAGATATCTGAACAAGCACCTTTTAAAACCAAAATTCAAAATTGTGACTCTGGGAATAATTCTGCCCTCTCTAAGGCCAGGGGATTGGCTAGCCTCCCTGGACCTCAAAGGTGCCTATTTTCACATTCCCATCAGGTGCTCCCATAGAAAGTACCTCATGTTCGAGTTGCCCTCAGGCCACTATCAGTTCAGAGCAATGCCCTTTGGCCTAACATCAGCCCCAAGGGTGTTCATAAAGTGCCTGGCAGTAGTGGTTGCTTTCCTAAGGAGAAAAAAGATCTCCATCTTTCCATACTTGAACGACTGGCTCATAGTGGGTCAGTCTCCAGATCAAGTCAAGTTACATCTGCAAATAACTCAGCAAGTGCTCACTTCCTTAGGATCCCTCCTCAACCTTCCAAAGTCAGTTCTCAAGCCAGTACAGCTCCTCACCTTTATAGGGGCAGAGCTGGATACAATAAGAGCAAAAGCCTTCCTTCCCTTGGACAGGGTAAGGACCCTTATAGAACTGGCCTCTTCATTCACCCTTCAGGTGTCTCGACCAGCACGGCATTTCTTGCAGCTCCTGGGCCACGTGGCAGCCTCTACAGCAGTGGTCCAGGGGCAAGATTCCAGATGAGGGACATTCAGTTCCACATAAGAGCCTTCTGGTCCCAAAGAAAGGATTCCCTTACCAAACTAGTCCCAGTGGCTCGAACCCTGATCCAGGCTTTGCAGTGGTGGCAGGATCAGGACAATTTGAGACAAGGAGTTCCTTTTGTCACTCAGTCTCATTCAGTGATACTCACCACAGATGCCTCCCTGCTGGGCTGGGGAGCCCACTTGGGGGATCTTACCACCCAAGGGCTGTGGTCACCTCAAGAATCTCTGCTTCACATCAGTCTCTTGGAACTCAGAACAGTGTTTCTGGCACTGCAAGCCTTTTCCAAATCTGTACAGAACAAGGTGGTCCAGATCAGGACAGACAATACCACCACAATGTGGTACATCAACAAGCAAGGAGGCACTCGGTCTACGGCCTTGTGCACAGAAGCAATGAAGTTGTAGTCTCTGGCCTATTCCCTGCAAACCTCTCTGATAGCAGTTCACCTCCCAAGGAAGGACAATGTCCTAGCAGATGCTCTCAGCAGGATATCCCAGGGCCATCACATATGGACCCTAGATCCCCTAGTTTTGGAAGTGATTTTCTCGAGATGGGGCACTCCACAGATAGATCTTTTTGCAGCCCCAGACAATCACCAACTTCCTCTCTTTTGTTGCAGACCCCCAGTCTTGGGCTCAGTCCCCCTGGATGCTCTGATTCTGAATTGGGAAGGGAAGTTCCTGTATGCTTTTCCCCCCTTCCCTCTCCTGTTTAAAGTGCTAGTCAAGATCAGGTCTCAACCATGCAAAGTGATTCTGATTGCTCCAGACTGGGCCAGACAGTCCTGGTACCCACTGTTGCTGTCCTTAACAGTCCACCTTCCCCTGTCTTTTCCCAGGAATTACAACCTGTTGACCTCCTCTCTGGGGAGGATTTGGTATCCGAACCTCAGATCTGTCAATCTCAAGGCATGGCTCTTGAAGAGTTAGAGTTTGCTGATCTACACCTTTCTCAAGGGGTTCTGGATATCTTTAAGGCTTCTCGAAAGCCTTCCACCAGAAAGACTTACAACTCCAAATGGAAAAGGTTCACTATTTGGTGCTCTAATAAGCATATTTCTCCAGAATGTGCTGGGTTGCCTACAGTCCTGGACTATATGGTTCATCTTAATGGCTTGGGACTTAGGCCAGCTACACTTTAGTGCATCTGGCAGCTGTTTCTGCCTTCTTGTCAGTAGGCAAACCCTCTCCTCTGCCAGCCCATCCTGTGTTTTGTAAGTTCTTCAAGGGATTGCTGCACACCAGTCCTCCCTTTAGGGAACCTGCTCCTGCTTGGGACCTTAATGTTTGCATTGCTCAGCTTATGCAACCACCCTTTGAGCCCTTGTCCTCTGCAGAGCTTAAGTACTTTTATTTATTTATTTATTTATTTAGCTTTTGTTGACCGGGTAAGTGCACTAGACAAATCCTGCCTATTTTCAGGCACGACCCCGGGGGAGGGGGATACAGATGAATGCCAACTGACCTTGAACCAGATTAAGCTGTTGGTGGTATTTTTAGTGAATGAGGGAAATTTGGCCAGGACACTGGGGAAATTCCCCTACTCTTTTCGATAAGTGCCATGGGATCTTTAACATCCACCTGAACTACCACCAATCCAGGCAGATGGGACCTCGGTTTAATGTCTCATCTGAAAGACGGCACCTCAGAAATGCAGCACCCCTCTCATGCTGCATTACAGTGTCAGTACTAGGATATTAACCCAAGTGCCAGATGTGGGAACTGAACCCACAGCCCTCCGATCTCCCGGCCTCAGAGGCGAGTGTGCTACCTACTGAGCCACTGACACTTGACTTGGAAAACTGTGTTTTTGGTAGCCATTACCTCTGCCAGGCGTATCAGTGAATTGCAAGCCCCGTCAGTGGAGCCTGATTTCATCTCTTTCCATAGAGATAAAGTGGTCCTAAAAACTAACAGGAAGTTTTTGCCTAAGGTGGTTTCAGATTTCCACCTTAATCAGTCTATGTCTCTCCCTGTTTTCTTCACTGACCATTCCTCCTCTGGAGAGAGGAGGTTGCACAGCTTGGATGTTAAAAGGGGCCTCCGCTACTACATAGAGCGCACCAAGGGTCACAGGTTTGAGTCCTTCCAGTTGTTCCTTACATATGGAGAGGTCAGTAAGGGCAAACCTGCCACTAAAAGATCTATTGCCAGGTGGATTGTCTCTTGTATACAATTCTGCTATGAAAAACTGGGTAGAACACCACCCTCAGGCCTGAGGGCTCACTGTACTAGAGGTACAGCTGCTTCCCTGACTGCTGCCAGGGATATTCCTATCTTAGAAATTTGTCAAGCAGCCACCTGGAAAACAGTCCATACATTCACCAAGCATTACTCTCTGGATATCCAGGCTAGGAGTGATGCCCGGTTTGGCACAGCAGTACTTCAGAGCCTATTCCCAAAGCAGGTTCTGTCCCTCCTCCATGGAGGTACTGCTTGGTGGTCTGCAATTGTCAGAATACAGCAAGACTTCATGTTGTTTGAAGAAAAATTACTCACCTTAATAATGTTGTTTCTTCTAATGAGTCTTGCTGTATTCTGACCTCCCCACCTCCCTCTCAGAACCTGTTTTTGGGATGTGGGTGGGCAGGTGCAGTGTTGGCACCCTAGAGGGTGCCCTTTTTCACCCTCCTTTATTTTGGGTGTGTGTTGTGTTTTGTTTTTGGTTTCCTGACTTGAGTCTTTGCTTTGAAACCAAAAAAAAACCCTTTTTTAATAAATTTATTTGCCAGTTGGCTAGTGTGAGTCTTACAGTTTCCACACAGAACTTCTAGTGAGTATTGCTCATAAAGATCTGACGGTTGGAGTTTAAACAACAGTAGACAGAGGCTTCAACCGAGCTCGCGCTGAACGTTCCATGCTGGCCATGGAAAGTTAACTCTTTGTTCTCCAGGGCAGTTGAAAGGCAGGCCCTAACTGCAATTGTCAGAATACAGCAAGACTCCATTAGAAGAAACAACATTACTAAGGTGAGTAATTTTTTCTTATTGTGCAGTGGGCTACTGTTGGCAGGAAGTGTGGCGCGGCGGTCATGGTTTCCTCCTTTCCACTATTTGTGAAAAGATAAATAAATCAAACTCTAACAAGTTTAATTCCAATTGACTTAGCTTTTTGGCCAAACACCCATTATCATGGCCTCTCAGTCTGCCTCCTCCTCCTCTAAAAGTGCTGAGGAGGGTATCTCAAGTCAACACAAAAGTATTGATAAGTCCTCTAAGGATCCTAATGAAAATAAGTCTGATAAAAGTAAAAATTCTAGCCAAGTCTCTAAAAGATAAAGTGAGCGGAGTTCTGAGCCAGTCCCTGATAAAAAGACAAAGAATGATAAACATACCACTGCCCCTCCCCCAGAAAGGCCTAGGGAGACATCAATGGCTGATTAAGTTATGCCTTCTGCAAATGAATAGTTAAGGCTTGGCATGTATATCAGACTTTACAGTCTATGGACAATATTTTCTCTGCTCCTTTGGGGCCTAGTACTCCTCTCCATGACTCTACTTATGCCCAAGGCTTTTATTATGAAGGAGAGGAGGAGGAGGAGGATGATGATTATGATTATGAAGAATTGCCACAGGGTGACCCATTAGATCCAGATGGTGCCCTGGGGCTGACTTAAATGATGACAATGATGAAGTGTCTTCCTTTTTTACTCTTCTTAGATGGTGGACACCCTGGAACTTCCTCTCCAGGATGACACCGATCAAGAGATGGAGAAGGACTATTTAGAAATGATGGGTCATACTCCTTCAAAGAAATTGATTTTGCCCATACATAATACACTGTAGAAAGCAATTTTTTTAAATGTTGGAAACCTCTTCATCTGCCTCTGGGGTGGACAGAAAGATTGAGAGGAAATACCAGCTCAATAAGTGTACTGCTGATTTTCTCTATACACATCCAGACCATAAAGGGGTGGTGCAGGCAGCGGCCTGTGACAAAGTCTGCGTGCCACTGTCTGCTCACCCTCCAGAGAAAAAAAATGGATTCTATGGGCAAAAAATCATATACTACTGCTTCTTTGCTGTTACGCTTGTCCACTTGCATGGCATATACAGCTAGATATCAGAGAGCTTTATTGAAATATATCCTTGCCATAGTGCAACATGAAGGAGACACTATGCTCATGGATGTCACTGAAATTGTGAAGCTGGCTATAAAAGCTACTAAGTATCAGTTTTACATGGCCGTAGATAATAACGACACAGCCTCGAGGGTCATGATGCAGGACGTCTCTCAGGCGGTTTGCTTGGTTAAGAACTACCAGTCTCACTCAGGATATCCAATCGCAAGCTATGGATTTTCCTTGTGAGAACAACTCCCTTTTAGGAGAACAAACTGAGGCTTGCATGAAAAGAATAGAAGAGTTCAAAACTGCTTACAAAAGTAACTCAGCTAAAGAAAAGACCTCTTCCTCACAGAAATCTCAGAGTGGGGGGGGGCAGTGGTTATTTTCCTTGGGCATTCTTTCCTATGCTAGTGCCTCTGGATTTTTCTCATATGACAGTTTTTTTCAGAGGTAGAGGTAGGAGAGGTCCGAGGAGAGACAGCCCTAGTCCTGTTACCGCTACTCAGTCCAGAGAGCAGTCATCCTGACTCCTTTTGGTTGCTTCCCTCCTTGTAGGGGTGGCTCACACTACCTCTGTCATTGGCGTCAAATCGCCTCAGACAAGTGGGTGATAGAGGTAGTGGAACAGGGTCTCTCTCTTAAGTTCAGAAAATGTCCCTTTCTCCACGGTCCCAAACTCTGGAAATCTCTCACTTCAACAGAAAAACAGCTGTTGGAGATAGAGGTCAAGAATCATTTGGAGGCCAAAGCCGTAGAAAGAGTACCTCTTCCCCAGTGGGAAAGGGTCTCTGTTCCAGGTATTTCCTAACCATGAAGAAAAACGGGGAGTGGCGACCTATTCTGGACCAAAGGTACCTGAACAGACACCTGCTGAAACCAAAGTTCAAGATGGTAACCTTGACTCAAGTAATTCATTCTCTAAAGCAAGGGGACTGGCTAGTTTCCCTAGATCTAAAGGATGCCTACTTTCATATTCCAATAAGGCAATCCCACAGAAAATTCCTCAGATTCAGGCTTCCCTCAAGTCATTACCAGTTTGCAGCCATGCCTTTCGGGCTGACATCCGCTCCCAGGGTGTTCACCAAGTGCCTGGCAGTGGTCACAGCTCATCTCAGAAGACAATCTCAGTTTTTCCTACCTGGAATCATGGCCAATTCTTCTCGGGCACTTTTAGAAGCCCTAAGCCAGACAAAACACACTCTACATGTCTCTGAACTTCATTATCAACAAAGAAAAATTTCAGTTTCAGCCTGCCCAAAAAATGGATAGGGGCTGAGCTCAATACACTGCAGGGGAAGGCCTTCCTTCCCGAAGACAGAATTTTCTCACTTTGCTAAATTTGTTCAGTCTAGGCAACTGAGACTGGTCAGACACTTGCTCAGACTATTCGGTCACATGGCCTCAAAGACCGCAGTAGTCCCAGGTGCCAGATTCCAGTACCACCTCAGATCTTATCATTGGTCCAGAAAAAGGACTGTTTTTTTTTTTTTTTTTTTTTTGCAAAGCTAGTACCAGTCACAAAAACCTTTCTACGGGCTCTGGACTAGTGGAAGGAAACAGAAAATCTCAGGGTAGGTGTTCCTTTTCAGATTCAGCAACTCTCTCAGATCCTGACTATGGATGCTTGCCTTCTAGGTTGGGGTGCCCACCTAGGAGACCTGTCCATAAGTGGCACTTGGACGTCCAAAGAGTCCACGCTCCACATCAGTCATTTGGAACTCAAAGCAGTGTTCCTGGCTGCCAAGGCTTTCGTCCCTCAGCTCAGAGGACAGTCAGTCCAGATAAGGACAGACAATATGACTGCTGTGTTCTACATCAACAAACGGGAGCACAAGGTCAACCAAACTCTGCACAGAAGCAATGAGGATTTGGTCCCTGGCCTACTCCCTGTCGGCCATCCATCTTCGAGGCAAGGACAACACTCTAGTGGATGCGCTAAGCCGCATCAGTCAGGGCCACCACGACTGGACCCTTAATAAACAGGTCCTTGCCACAGTTTTCAGAAGATGGTGGGTTCCAGATCTGGACCTATTCTCATCCAGCCTCAACCACCAGTTACCTCAGTACTGTTGCAGGCCCCCAGTGTTGGACACTCTGACCCTGGACTGGATAGGGAGGTTCCTCTATGTTTTTCCCTCCCTTTCCTATGATTACAGGGTTCTTCTCAAGCTCAGGGCTCAGCCAGCCACCATGATTCCGGTGGCTCTGGATTGGGCGAGACAACCTTGCACTCCCTGCTCCTCGCCCTGTCAGTCAGGAAGCCCATCAGACTGCCCCTATCCCGCAGTCTCCTGACTCTTCCTCAGACAGGAGTAGCATTCCCCCAACATCCACTCTCTTTACCTCAAAGCCTGGTTCTTGAGGAGCTAGATTTTCCTGAATCCCAGTACTCTGAGCAGATCCTGAAAATTCTGCGAATGGCTAAAAAGACCTAGCACTACAAAAACGTATGCTTCCAAGTAGAAGAGGTTCTCACTCTGACGCAAGGATAAGGACTCAGAGTCCTTGTAGGCTTCTTCTTCTATCTTGCTGGATTATCTAGTACACCGTCAGGCAGAATGCCTGAAAGCTTTATCCTTAAGTGTACATCTAGCGGCCATCTTGGCCTGTCTTTCCACTGGAAAAGAGAAATCTGTCATCTCACAGCCTGTTTTCAGAATGTTTTTCAGAGGGCTGCTGCACCTACAGCCCCCTCTGAGGGAACCTGTTCCCCCTTGGGACTTGAACCTCTGCATAGCCAAGCTCATGGAGCATCCTTTCGAGCCCATGGCTACTGCTGATCTCAAGTTTGTAACCTGGAAGACTGTCTTCCTAGTGGCCATTACCTCTGCCAGATGGATTTCGGAGTTAATAGGCCCTTTGTACAGATCCTAGCCATTGCATAATTTCCGACAAGGACAAAATAGTTCTTAGGACAAATAGGACATTTCTGCCCAAGGCAGTCTCTGACTTCCACCTTAACCAGCCTGTTTCCTCGTGGGTTCTTTTCACAGACAAGTTCACTCCAGGTGAACACAAGCTGCATAGCCCAGATGTCAAGCGAGCCCTGTCTTATAACTACGACTGTACTAAGCAGTTCAGAGACTCTCACACTTGGCTCTTTCTCACCTATGGTGAAGTGGGCAGACTGAAACCAGCGACCAAAAGATCCATTTCCCACTGGATTGTCTCTTGTATCCAGTTCTATTACAGCAAAGCTGGTATGCAACTCCCTCTCAGGCTCAGAGCCCACTCTACTAGGGGCACCGCTGCGTTTGTGGCAGCCTCAGGAGACGTTCCTTTGCTAGAAGTTTGCAGAGCAGCTACCTGGAAAACGATTCACCCATACACAAAGCATTACTGCTTGGATGTGCAGTCCAGATCTGATGCCAGATTTGACAGAGTGGTGCTACAGAGCCTTTTTCCTAAATAGGTTTTTGTGCCCGCCTTCCAACTGTACTGTTTTGTGGTCTGCACCTGTTAATACATGCTGAAGAATTCCTGGGGTGAGAAGAAAAAATTATTCATTGTAGTAATGTTATTGCTTCCAAGGGATTCTTCAGCATTATTGACATTCTCCCCTGCTAAACCAGTCGGGGGACAAATCTGTTATGGTGTTTAGCCAAATTTGCTTAGTTTTACTGTTTTTCTTGTTGATTTGTTTCACAGTAGTGGTTTGGAATTTTCAGGTGTTTTTGCTAACTGTCTTTTGCCCCTGTTGGGCACAGTTTTTGCTCTTTTTCAGCTTCGAAACAGTTATGAGGTCCTTCAGGCTGACTGCAGGCAGCACGCTCCTCTCTCTATTCTGATTGGCCAATGTCTTTCTCATTTACATTGACTCCACCTCTCTGGGGTGGCTTAACTCAGCTGGCATACTGTACATGTCAGTAATGCTGAAAAATCCCTTGGAAGAAATAACATTACTACGGTGAGTAATTTTTTTATTATTGATCAAAATTGGCCGTTATTATGTTAAAATTTTAAAAACCTGTCTGTAACGTATCTGTTTCCAGGGAAGCTGTGTGTGTGAGACACTCTTCAAAGAATAAGAGTATCTCACACACAGAAGTAAGGGTTGGTTCGATTGTCCATGAGTGCTGCCTCAATCTAAGAGCTTTTGGTGCAACTCCTGCACCATTTTCATTGCCTCTCTGCCTCCACCGTGTCCATGTCCTTTCTGAGGTGTAGCGTCTAGAACTGGACACAGTACTCCAGGTGAAGTCTCAACAGCAGGCATTACAATGGCAACACGAACATACAAAAACTTGCCAGCATAAACAGGCCTCGTGGTCTGTCAGATCTGCTCGCATGCACAGCTAGCACCCTTATATTACACTGCCCCTTCCCCCAACCCTTCATTATCCTCCTGAAACTGTTCAGCGTATTTTACACAGCCGCCCCCTCCTTGCCCTGTCCCATATCCTTTTGAAACTCCCCACCATCCTACATGCCACCACCTCCTCTGGCACAGCATTCCATTTTGCCACCACCCTCTCAGTGAAATAATACCTCCTCATCTCCCTCCTGAACCTGCCTCCCTCCAGTCTCAGCCCGTGCCCCCTCGTGTCCCTTCCCCTTCTCGGCTTAAACAGCCCCTCTCTGCCCAATTTGTTGATCCCCCACAAATATTTAACGATTTTAATCATGTCCTCCTGATTTCTTCTTTCCTCCAGGGTGAACAGACAACTGACTCAGCCTTTCTTCGTAGGTTCTGCCTGCCATCCCCTGTAACATTTTTGTTGCCCTTCACTGCACTGCCTTGAGCAGCTTGATAGCCTGCCTCAGACATGGTGCCAGTATTGCACGCAGTACTCCAACTGCAGCCTGACCAAGGACCTGTGCAGTGGCATGATCACCTCCTTGCTGCTGGACGAGAATCCCTTTGCAGTGCACCCCAGTATCCTATTGGCTCTAGTCGCAGCCCTCCTGCATTGAGTAGAATTGTTCATACTCCCCGTTGCTATGATCCTCAGATCCTTCTTCTCCTCAGTGACCACTGACTGTACCTCACCCAACCAGTATTCCCTCCTCGGGTTCTTTGCCCTGAAATGCATAACTTTGCACTTCTTTGCGTTAAAAACCAGTTGCCATTTCGCTGACCCTCCTCAAGTCTGGTTAAATATCCCTGAAGCTTCTGCCACCCCTCTATGTCATCCACCACAGCTCCCATTTTGGTGTCGTCTGTGAATAAACTGATCATGCTCCCAACCCTGTGGGCAATATTCAATATGAACAGTCCAAACAACATCGGCTCCACCACAGAGCCCTGCGGCACACTGCAGGTCACTGATTTGGGAGATGAGTACCCCCAAACCACCCACTGCAGCCAGTCTCCCATGAGGAACCAAATCAAAGGCCTTGCTGAAACCCTTGTCCAATTTCCTTGTGACTCGGTCGTAGTATTCTGCTAGGTTGGTCTGGCATGATCTCCCCTGAGACGAATCCGTGCTGCTGCCCATCCTGGAGATCATTGACCTCCAGGAAAGTTATAAGTCTCTCCTTCAGGATTGCTTCCATGAGTTTACCCACCATGGAAATGAGACTGACAGGCCAGTAGTTACTCAGCTCTTCCTTTGGGTCGCTCTTGTGGATAGGCACCACATGAGTCAATCTCCAGTCCAGCGGTACGCATCCTGTGTCCAGGGAGGTGTTGAACAGGTCTTGTCAGCAGCCTGGCCAACACCTCTGCCATCTCCCTCAGTACCTTGGGGTGAATGCCATCAGGATCCAGTGCCTTATCCATCCTAAGTGCCTTCAGACCATCCAGTACCCTGTTTTCTAGAATCACTGTCAGTGATCTCCTCCCCATTCGTCCACACCCTTCCAGTCCACGGAGGTAGCGGACCTCCTACCTCCTTCGTGAACACCGAACAGAAGTAGTCATTTAGTACTTCTGCCTGTTCCTCCTCCTTCTCCACCCACCCCTCGTCCTTCCTGATCTAGACTATCTGGTCTCTACAGTTCCTTTTTTCCCTCACGTATCTATAGAATTTCTTCTCCCCTTGGCTTATGCTCCGAGTCAGCCTCAGGTCCTTGGCTGCCTTTGCCTCTCTTACCAACTTGGTTACTTCCTTGGACCTTTTTGTGTACAACTCCCTGTCCTCATCCCTCCCTGTTCTTTTCATTCTCCTAAAAGCCGCTCTCTTGGCCCTCACCCCCTCCAACACACTCCTGGTAATCCAGCATGGCACCTTGGCCCTGAACTTCCTGCTCAGAGTCCTGGTGCATGCTGCAGTAGCTTCCCTCAGGCCAGCCTTTATGGTTTCCTACTTCTGATGTGCATCCATCTCCGACTTAATCCCCCCAAGTCACCCTCTCAGTATTTCCTTCATCCTCCTGAAGTCCACCCATCTGAAGTCCACTATCCTTATTGCTAACTCCACAGCCTCCCTGCTCATGTTGAGCCTGAACCACACTGAAAGGTGGTCATTCCCAGCTAATGGGACCTCCACCTGTAGCTCCCTCACTATCTCCCCATTTGATAATACAAGGTCCAATATGTTACCCACCCTGGCTGGTTTGCCAACCAACTGCACCAGGTGGCTATCCTGGAATGCATCCAGAAGTACCTGTTCCCTGGTGCTAGAGGTGGTTTGAGTTCCCCAGTCCACAGGTAGATTGCGGTCCCCGGCGATCACCACGCTTCCCTTACTACATACCCATTTAATCTGATCCGCCAACTCCTGTCCTTGTGTTGATGGTCTGTATACCACCCCTAGCCTCAGTTTTCTACCCCTTGGATCCAGAAACTGCATCCACAGTGCCTCCATCCTCCCGCTAGGGGGACCACGTCTGCTCTCCTCCAGACCTCTAGAACCGTGCCTGTTTCCAGTGAACTGTTGAATAAGACCATCAGTAGGGAAGCTAGCACCTCCACGAGTTCCTTTGGTACCCTTGGGTGTATCCCATCTGGTCTGATAGCCCTGTCCACCTGCAGAGCTGCAAATCCCTTCAGGACTTCTCCGGGTAATGGAATTTGAGTGGAGTACCACAGGGATCAGTCCTGTACCTGGTCCTTTCCAATGAGTTCATTTGTGATGTGGAGGAGGAATAAAGGGCAAGGGCTGCCTCTTTGCAGATGACACAAAGATTTGAGAAAGGCTGACATGAAAGAAGTGATAAAGGAATTTCAGGAGGATCTGAGTAGGCTGGAGAACAGGGTAAAGGTCTGACAGCTATGTTTTAGTACAAAAAAAATGTGTACAGTGATGCACATTAAGAAGAGGAACCCAAGTTTGCGGTACTAAGTGGGGGTGGTAGTGCTGGAAAATACCATGGAGGGAAAGGACCTAGGGGTTGTATATCAGAAAGCCTGAAATCCGCAGCACACTGTAACAAAGCTGTTGGAAAGGCAAACAGGATGCTGGGGTGCATAGGAAGGGGGAATAAACAGCAGAAGTAGGGAGGTAATCTTTTCACTGTACGGTCACTGGTGAGACCACATCTTGAGTTCTGTGCAAGGTACTGGAGTCCACAGCTGAGGAAAGACTGCGACAAAGTGGAAGCAGTAAAGAGCAGGGCAGCCAAGATGGTTCAAGGACTAGGGGACAAGTCACACGAGGAGAGGCTACAGGACTTAGACATGTACATCCTCGAGACGAGAAAGGGGTGACGCAATAGAAACGTACAAGTACCTGCACTGGAGAAGTAGGGTGGATGCATGGAATTTTTTCCTTGAGCTCAAATACATGGATAAGTGGGAACTCACTCAAACTAGCAAGGAGGAAATAAAAAAATGACTATAAACACTTTTCACTGGAAGAGTGGTGGACATACTGTATGGAACAAGCTACCGGAAGAAATGGTAAGAGCCAAAGTGTAAGCAGTTTCAATTTGGGAAGAGACAGGCATGTGGGTTTACATTATGGGGGGGCAGAAACTAGAGGGAGAGGTGGCCACTAGAGTCAGAGCAGAGAAGTTAGGTAGGATGGGCAGACTGGACGGGCTGGTTGGCCTTTTCTGGTGACAGTGTCTGTGTATCTATGAATCAGTCCTTCTGTAACCTGGGTAACGTTGGCTGCTGTTGATATTGCTTTAAAGCACGCCGTGCACTTATGAATTTTTAAAAGGATGTGATAGAATTTGAATTACTGTCTGGGCACTTTGTGAACTGAAATAGTTGATCAACTATGAAACAAAATAATCTACTTTGACTTGTTCTGGGAACATTAGCACTGACTCGTAACAAACACGCTCTGGAGAACGTTTAGTAGTTTTTACCTGTACCAAGCATCTTGTGCTCCACCCTCATAAAGTCATTAATCAAAAAAAAAGGATTGTATTTATGCAGAGTCATTTCAGCTGCCAAGCATATACGCAGTCTACAGAAATTGGAAACAGAATTTCTTATGCCCTTAAAATCCTGTTTTGATCTCCACTGTGGAGTAACCGCCAACGAGAAAACACAGGTGTGCATGGAGCACATACATGCATACCTTGGCTGGCGTTTCAGCATCCTGACCCATGCCTTCCTCGGATTTAGGTGGGAATTGGCCCCCTTAGAGGAGGGGCACTAGATTGCCTCATTGAGCAGAACTTCTCTTTGGTCAGTCTTCCACCTGTTAGAGCACGTAGGCAGTGCACTAGTTGGGAGGAAGCTCAACAGCTGCCGCCAATGGCAAGATGGTATTGCTGATACGTGTCACTAAAGAGGCATGGGTAGTTAATTATGCAGGAATGGATTCCCTCTGACTGCCAGGTGTCGGTCACATGACACGCCAGACTTTGCAAATGTTGAAACTTGCTGCCATAAGACAAACTTGATGGTGCCCCCCACCCACCCCCCAATTTGACTGCCATCAAACAAAAAACAAACAAAAACACTAGAGTCAGTTACGGAGAGGCTTCCACAGCATCTGGCGCAGTCACGCAGGCAGCGCTAACATCAGCTTGTGTTTCTTGAGCTGTAGCATATCAGTTCATAGAGGCCTTCTTAATCTTCAGACCCTGTGGCATCAGCTTAATGGCCTCCTAACCTTGGGCTCTGCTTTCCTGGCAGATGCATTCTCTGCTATTCTGCAGATTGCCACCAAGCATCCCTTTCTCTCTGCTTACAAGACAAGCACACTGGCTTTGATCGTGAATGACCAGTATTTCCTCTGTAGTATCCCTGCTAAACCTGTTTTTTTCCCAAGGAGAGCTATGTTTCAGGCCAGATCTGGAAACCCTCATCAAGCACATATCCGACTCCAGGTTTGCTCATCTTCAAGACAAGAAATCAACCAGGCCTTGCTCCTTTTATGAAATAAGACAGTTTCTTCCAGGACGTGATGCCAATTTTTCAAGTGGAAGGTTGCAAAACTCTGTCACTGTGAGCACCTTGTGCCCCGTCAGAGGAAGCAGGGGCAGGGGTAACTGCAGGGATAAGCACTAAGTTCAGTCATACCAATGGCTCACCTTCACCTCTGGGCATGTCTCTTCCAGTTTTCTTACAGGTGAGTGTTGAAAGTTGCCTCCAGTGGCTTCTTCCTCAAGTTTCCCCCTTCCCCATATGAGCTCTTCAGAAGGTAAGTGAGGCAACATGACATTTATCACCTTATGGATATGAGTCCTCCATCAAGTTTCAACACCTTCAGGAGTCAGACTCATTCTTCCTTGTCCCAAAAAAGATTAGAGGGCTACAGGTGGTGTTGGATCAGAAGCGCTTCAACGACAGGATAAGGGTGGTGCATGTCCACAGTGGCAGCAATGCACCCGAGAGATCTCCTGCATCACAGGACCTAAGAGGCCCTTTAGTGTCCACACACCACCCCCCCAGTCCTTCCGTCTCACCATCGGGGTGTCTGTTATTTTGTCCAGGGGCAGTCCTAAAGACTTCACAAAGGCAATATCAGTTCTGGCAGCACATCTGCAGGAGAAAGGCATTCACTTTCTTCCCTGCTGAGATGACTGGTTTCTTCGGCCACAGTCCCTGAAGGAGGCTTAGATGGCACTAGCAGTCTTCAGACTGATGCTGCTTCTCAGCTGGCTAAGAAACCAAGAGCAGAGTTTCACTGCATCTGTCCCAGTGCCTGCAGTTCTTGGAGTGCCGTCCGACACAGCAGCCACCACAACTCTGGCCCCAGACTCCTCTCCATACCAAGGGCTAGTGCATGACTTTGAAGTCAACAGCAGAAGCAGCCAGGGATATCCTGCTCGGGAGCAAACTCAGGGCAGCAAGTATTGACCAGATGTAGTGGACAAGACTACGCTCTCATATGCTTCAGGCCCTGTTTCACTGCTCAAAGGACATTGCTGTGGGGTTGCTGTCAGTCTAGATTCAGCTTACCCCAGAAGTAATGACCCCTCTCTTCTCTCTCTCTGTTTCTTACTTGGTAGGGTCACCAATGGATTTTTGTCATGGGAGCCAATTTAGGGAATGTTCAGTGACTCACTTTGACTACAGCCACCAGTCCCACTCTGTGGGGCGTAGACCTCTGGAGAAAGTAGCTGTTTCCTTCAGCCAAGGTTGCCTCTGAGGTGGGTATGTTGTTTTTAATGTTTTTCCTGAAAAGAAGTAATCTGGATTTGAACCCAGGTAGCTTGGGCTGCCTGCTACCAGCATCTGGGGCATAACCTATAGAGCACACGACCTGTAGTTTGCTTCAGTGGGCTCAAGTGGAACACTGGTTGTGTGTCTTGGTTTCACAAGCAAAGGGTCAGTGGTTCGATTGTGGGTAAAATCACATTTCAGTTTTTTATCAAAAGAGCAAGGTTTGAATCTTATCAGGGACTTATAGTAACTATATTGGAGAAGGGAGTTTATGAGAAAGAAGAAATGCAACATGAAAGTGCTGCCTTGGAGGCAGGTGTGCATCAGAGGCAACTTTGGTTAAAGGAACCAGCCTCTTGCACCTTGGCACAGCCTCAGCACAGAGAAACTGCGGCCTTGTAGAATGACATACTGTTACTCCGCATTATCAAGATGAGGGCATATTCCAAAGGGCTACTTTCTTCCAAGAATAGGCTTTGAAACCAGCATGTCCTTGTGCAGCTGGACAAATTGGCGACAGTAGAATAGATCTAGAAAACAATAAATAGAATTAAGGCACTGGTGGCAGAGTTTGAGGTACTTTGTTAGTTGGTAGTGAACCTTTTCCCTCCGAGTCTTGTCTTTTTTTTTTTTTTTTGCCTTGTGGAACCACTATATCTATGGGTCAGCTGGCTCGGTTGTCTGATTCTCCAACCAGATGTGAGAGGCTACGTCACAATTCATTCAGGTCCTTTCACTCTGCAACAACTCACCCCAGACTATCAGCTCTGGCATTGATCAGCTCCCATGTCAGTTCATCCCTAGACAATACGCCCCCAGCGTAAATATTATAAACTCCAGGTGGGCACAGTTTGCCCACCAGCTGAGGCAATGTGCATGAGAGTTGCAGAAGTGGAAGTCGTACTGTAATTGTTGTTGGAGTACAGTATGATATGTAGTGGAAGTGAATTGTTCAGGGACAAATTGACGTAGGAGACAATTGTTGCTGGAGCTAGTTGTCCAGGGCAAGTTGTCGTGGAGCAAAATGACCAGCCCAAGTTGATGTATTCCTAGTGAGTGGGCTCTCTTTCAGGATGTCTTCCAAATGATGTGACACTGACAGTAGAGTTTCCAGAATCTTCAGTTGTTTTTCAGATATATTGTATGTTTTTTCTGTTGTGGACAGCGCTCCCAGATTTACTCAGTAAGGTCAGTAATCCGGAACATCACAAAGGTGCAGTCGACTTTGATCTGCATCATACCAAAATATTCCAAGGAATTTGATAATCTGGGCCGTTTTCGGCTCAGTCCCATTCCTCTTGAGTTGGACCTCGATTGTCAGAGTCATGTTTTGCACCTTGATCTTCAGAAGCTTTGTCAGTTTGGCTTCTGATTGCTGGATACACGAGGGCTGGACATTCTTAGAGAGTACTTTTGTCTGTGATGTTCTCCAGGAAGACCTCTACTCCGGATGCGCTCAGGAAGATCTCCTGTTCACACCCCACAGTAGAGTCTGGGGTATGTCACGCTCCCAGAAATGTCCCTGCGGGATCAGATTGTGGTGCCATCACCATTCATTGTGTCTAGTTCTGTGTATCAGTGTCTAGATCTTATCCATCCATGGTTAGGCAGACTATCTCTTCCCCCTCCCCAAGGTTTTTGATTTCTGAAAATGTGCCAGTCCCGTCCCTCTGCATCCTGTAGATTTTTCCTTCTGTGGAAACTGAGTGTGGTCCTGTTGGCCATGATGGATCTCCCATTGACATCCCATACAGAGGACTTGTTGTGTTGTCTTCACCTAATGGATCTTGTCTGTGTCAGTCTTCACCAGTCATCACTGTTGGGTAGTGAGCTGGAGGATCAGGACCCCGCAAGAGCTTTTTTTCTGTTGCAAGGGGAGGAGTCGAAGTCGAGACGGTGCTGCCCTTGAGACCGATGGATTACGTGGCGCTTGCAGGTTGGCCAGTAACCGTCATTGACTCTTCCCCAACCCTGCTTCTTTCGCCATCGAGTGAACATGACTTCGCATGTAAGCGCCATTGTTTTCCGGCCTAGTTCATCGGTGAAGAAAAGTCCTAGTTCTGCTGCTCTGTTCCTTGGTGATCGACTGGTAAGATTTTTCCTTTTTATTTTCCCCGTTGACGCCAAATGCTGGTTTTGGTTTTTATTTTTTCCATCTGGTCATGTCTGGTTCAGGGGACAAGAAACAATCTTCGAGGGCAGGTCGGCCTTCATTGCGTCGATGTCCCTGTGGCCAATTGTACTCCATCACGGATCAGCATGACCGTTGCCTTACCTGCTTGGGACTGAACTGCGACATGGATAGATGCAATGCCTGTTTCTCCATGGATTATCGTGTGTTAGAGTTGCGGGTGCTAAAAGTCAGATGTGCACTGCCGACTTTCAGAGGACAGGCGCGTACCCGGGTCGCCAAAAGCAGGGGTCGTGATCCTTCCTGTGGGTCCCTCCCAGTCCTATATGGCCTGCTGAGGAGGGGGTTTCCTGCCAGTTCTGACCTTGCCTCGGCAGGAACCCCTTCCACTGTGCAGGAGGCCCAGCCTGGCCCCCTTGGGGGTCAGGCAGGAGGCACCGTCCAGGCAATTGCCTCCTCGGAGGTGAGGACTTCCCTGGTGTCACAGTCTGAGGCCTTCAGGCCAGGGCCGACGCCGTCCTTGGTGCCGCCCCGATCGGCACTGGGGATCAGGGAGCGGCACGGTGCTGGCCTCTGGCGTCACCTCTGACACCGGCGCCATTCATGGTGCTGGGGATGGGGGTGGCGCCATGGACAGTGTAGGCTGGTTTGCGGTGCCGCGGCGGGGTGGGATCGGGGAGTGGTCGGGGTTTGAGCCTCCTCTGGGGAGGACGATGCTGAGGCTGACACAGACTGGCTCCCAAGTTCTTCTGAAGCCACTGATTCTTCCTCATCCAGTACATCGGCTCCGGTTTAGCCCCCTTCCAAGGAGCAGATGGCTTCTGCCAACTCGTGGTCGGTGGCACCGACCAGTCCTCTGGTGTCCCGGGGGGGGGTACCACAGGGCAGCCTGGGGTGGGTTGATCCATCTGCCACCTTAGGAGGCATACCCCCTCCTGTGGTAGTTCTTGCTAGCCCTACTTCTGGGCTAGCTGGAGCACCTCAGGTAGGGGAGGGTACTCCACCTCCTGCCATCTCTCAGGGGTCAGCTGCAGGGTGTCAGTTGCCTCAGCTGATAGTGAGGAAGAGGGCTCTCTCAGAGTCCGAGGGGTTGTGGGTGTTAGATTCAGGGCGGCGCCCTTTCCTGGAAACCCACAGGGGTTCGTGGAGGAGCCGCAGCGCTGGTCTGACCGTCTCCCCCAAGGTCTCCTCGGGAGGGACCTCATCTGCAGAGGTTAGGGCCTCCCTTCTGGGCTCATGTGGCTCCTGTCACCTCGCGGGGTTGGATTTCTCTTTTTGGGCTCAGCCCTTGCGACTCCAGCTTGGTTGAGCGGCCTTCGTCTGCTGGAACCACTGGCTCTCCTGCTCCGTGGAGGTCTCCCGGCGAGTTCCCTAGCCCAGGCAAAGGTCGTGCCCTTTCTCGTAGGTGCCTGGCCCCTTTGCCAACTCCTCCCTCTCTCCCAGATCACTCCGGTCCCACAGGACCCCTCACCTGGGAACAGTTTAGGTCCACGACTGCACTGTTCCCCACTTATTACCAATCCATGGGCCAGGAGGTATTTCACCCCTTCCCTGTGCAGCTGGAACCTGACTCTCCCGACTCGTCGGCTCCCTCATCTTCTTCCTCTGAGGGAGAGGACTCCTCTGTCCACCTTTCGCTAGGTGCTGATACTGCTAGCTTTCAGCACTTCCTGTCTGGGTTGGTCGACGAGCTCCATATTTCCTCCCTTGGCGATCACAGTCCTGACAGGTTGGTGCGCGCCATTTAAGGTGAGTTCAGTGTGGCCAACCTGTTGGTTCCCACCTGGCCTAATCCCTTTTGGGAGGCGTTGTAGCGGGCCTGGTGACGTCCCTCAAACCAAGCACCAGCCCCAAGGGACCTCCGCCAGAGGTATTGTGCACCCCTTGGAGCTCCAGGAGACTTCCCTCACCGCCACTTTGGGTGTGTCTCTCCTGGACACACCCACCGGGCATAGAAGCCCAAGGTGTGACTGACCCCCAGCATCTGACTCAGCTGAGTTTGAGTTTTGGGGGGAGGAGATCCTTCTTGTCAGCACGCCTCCTTCTGTGTATTTCAGCTCATCGGGCCCACCATGCTGCCTACAACAGGCACTTGTGGTCTCTGCTAGGTCAGATCCTAGCTTCTTTGCCTGACTCAGAGGCAGCCAAACAGGCCATTGTCCTCTCCGCACGGGGCCTGGAGCTAGCAAGGCACCAAGCAAGGGCATCTTACAATGCCAGTGAGGTGGCTTTCAGGTTAACGGGGACAACGATCTGCATCAGGAGGACGGCATGGCTTCGTCTCTGCTGGTTGTCACCCCTGGCCCGGCATAGGGTGACTGCCCTCTCTTTCTGAGGAAACCATCTCTTTTGTCGTAGGGTGAGGCCTTCAGGGGCACCTTCTGTCTCCTGCTAGGAGAGTCTTGTCTCACCCAGACCAGCCTCAGGCCTAGCCAGGCCTGCTAAGGTTCCCTCCTCTAGTGTCTCCCCCACTGGAGGCTGAGGGACTTTGTCCCTTAAGGAGGTTCTGGGCCCCCTTCGGGGGGGCTCGGTATTCACCCAACAGTGATGAATGGTGAAGAGTGACACAGACAAGATATGAAAATTATGTTCCTATCATAATCCCTGATTTTTCTGTGTACCTTCACCATTTGTCACTGAATTCCGCCAACCTTCCCCCTCCTCTCAGACCTCAGTCTCTGGGAGAGTCTCCTCCTCCCTGTTTGTCTCCCAATTTGAGCCTTGGTCCATGTCCAGCACCTCCTCCCCCTTGGGGTCGAGATTTTTTCCTCTGGGTAGACAGGCAGGGAGAGTTCCCTCTGTTGGGAGTTTCCAGAACCCCTTCTCAGGCCAGGTTGTCCTTGGGTTTTTCCTGCTTCTGCTGGTGTCTCTCGAGGAAGTCTGGGGAAGGGGTGCTGGTGACTCCCTCAGTTGTTTTTCCCATTGTGCCTCCCCATATCTGGTTTACTTTCCTCTCCTTGTTCAAGGAGTGTGTATATATATGTGTGTGTGTGTATGTATGTATGTATGTATGTATGTATGTATGTGTATATATATTTCCCTCTTTAATTCTGCTTCTGGAGGTGACTCCCTCTCCAGGGATGTTAAAGGTGGTTGTTATACTTCAATCCTCTAGGCAGGAAGGAGATGCACCGACCCGTCCTTGGCCCTCTGGGTGACCCTTCTGCTCCTCTAGATGGTGTCCATTCTTCTTCTCCAAGCCTTGAATCATCCTCTGGCTTAGCTGGTCTGGTCTGCTTAATAACTCCTTGCTAGACGTGGCCTTGACCCCTTCTTACCTAGCCTTCAGGGAAACAAATGTGCACCAGAAGCGGTTGCAATCTTTTGAGTGGCAGAGGAACCACCACTTTTATCTCGAGCATTCTAGTCCTTTTGAGAACACTATCAGATTGTTCATCCTACTTGGGCCAGGAAAGAAATGGGTCGCCACAGCCTAGCATTTATGGGCAGGCTAGATAGGCCTAGCGGTCCATATCTGCCAACAGTTTCTGTGTTCTGTGTTTCATTCTCCAGGGATGTGACTTTGTGTAGCCATTAGTCTGGTCTGTGATTGTTTGGGGCCTATCTGCCCTTCTGGGTATCAAAACAAACTAGTCTGAGCTATGGCTGTGTTTTGCGCTATGTGAACTTTTGCATTCCTGGAGGACATTTGCAAGGCCTCCTTGGATCTCTGTCTGTACTTCTCCTGGCGTCTTCACTTTGATTTGCTTAGCTGTGTTGGTGCTGTTTTCAGTAGACCTGTTCAGAGCGCCTTTGTGTACAGCACTGGCCCTCCCGGTTTGGGACTTCACTTATTTATTTGTTAAATGTATTTTAAAAACAAAATATTGATGGAATCAAGAAATGGCTATACTAATACAGTGGTATCCACAATGAATTAATACCAAATGAATGCCTCCTGGCGATTTGTTTTGTTTGTTTTAGGTAAAAAACTCACTGTTTGGAGGCTACATCTGTGGTGAGTGAGAAGGAGCTTTCCCCTTAGATGGCCTTTACTGTTAGTGAAGTCACCGGAAGTCTCAAGATTTGAGGAATTTTGATTTCAGAGATACCATAGATGTTTACTTTTAAAATTATCTGTAGAATTAAATTTGCACTGGCAAGATTGCTTTAGGTCTGTATGTGATGTATAAAAAAAAACTTTATTTCTTCCCCCTCTTCCAGACTACCAGTAAAGATTTTGAAGGCTTTCAGAGGCTGTTCCATAGATTTTTGAAGGAGAAAGGACCTGCAGTAGACTGGGGAAAGATTAAAAGACCTCCGGAGGAATCTGTAAGTTGTACTGATTATTGAAACCATGTGCACCATGTGAGAAATGCTCTTTTGATCTTCACACACTCCTTTTAACATTTTCAGCTGGGTCATGTAATGCAGACCTGTAAAGATGCAGTTTAATTATTAATTGTTTTTCCATGTGGATCTTGGAAAATTGCTCAGTTAGGCTAAGCTTGTTGCATTTAGCTTGTGTCAGCTACATGGATCACTTGCCACCAGCGCCTATGGCTTTCCTAAGATTAGAACAAATTAGTCCTTGAACACATTTTCAGGTGCTGGACCTATCTTAGAAAGTACGTTTTCAGATTCTGTTAAATGTAATAGGAAGTTATATATAAGCTGCAGTGTATGTGGTGGTAAAAATGTTATACCTGTCCCTTTTAATTCTATTTTAGATTGTCCTTTTTTTTCCTAAGTTGCCCTTTTGTTGTATTTTTGAATCTGCATTAGCTTTTTTTTTTTAAGATTTTAATTTAACGGTGCACCTTTTTAAAATATGGCTACCTCCATGTTTTCATCAGTATTCTTAGCTCTTTGTGAACACCCATTGCCCTATAAGGTTAGGGACCTGTGTATGTTTTATTTTTATTTTTTATTTTAAGAAGTAATCAGAATTTCAACCCTTTGAGTCAAGGACTCATTTACAAAGGCTCCTCATCAGGAAGACAAATACATTAATAGCAAGCAACAGAAAACAAAGTAAATGAGCTCAAATAAAAGCAAACAGTCAGAATTAAGCGCTGGTTACAAAGGCCCCACATCAAGGTAAATTAGCAATAATTAACAGACATAAACAGTAATGAGTCAAACGAAGGGCAGAGTCAAAAATAGGCAGACCGGGAGGAGTGAAGGCAGGGGAAAACTCAGTCAGGGCAGTCACAGCGGCGGGAGAAGAGGAAGTGGTTCTTGAGAGCAGTTCTAAAAGACCCGAATCTTGGTAGGGAGGCAATAGCAACAAGCAGGGAATTGTACCAGGATGGGGCACGGTAATGGAATGACCTCTGTGCCAGAGAGGTCCTAACTCTGGGGACTTGCAGAGGGGAGCAGACAGCGCTGCGGGTAGATAGGCATATGATAGAAGACAGACCAGGGGGAGTCAGACCTGCAGTGATTTTTTTCGGTCAAGAGGCAAGATTGATAGATAAGCCTTTCCTCCAGATTAAGGAAGTTAGAGAGGGAATACAGTGTGCAAGTATGGGTAAGACATGGGGAACCTGTAATCAGCTGACAGGCCTTATTGAGGGATAGCTTAATTTTGTGCAGAGCAGTGTTGTCAGCGGCACCATAAATAAGCAGACCATAATCCACGAGGGACAGTGCCGAGGATGAGATGGCCAGCCTTAGTGCTTAAGTGGGGAGACAGTCACAATGGCGATACAGTAGGCCTATCCTAGAGTTGATGGCAGAGCAAAGGGAGTGGATTTGGTCGAAAAAGAATAGGGAAGGATCAAAGAGAATGCCAAGCTATTTGAAGGAGTAATTTTTTTCAAGGGGGAAGAGGGTCCTAGATAAAACCCGGAGTGGATAATCTTTACATTTCCTCTGGTTATGCACAAAAAAGCATGGTTTTAGTTTTCTTTAAGTTCAAAACCAGCCTGTGGTCAGAGAGCCAGTGTTCATGCTGGGTGAAGGAGTCCTGCAGGGAGTTTTGTAGGAGGAGAGAGTCAGTGTGTGAGTCAAACAGGACAGTGTTGTCCGCATAAAGTAGAAGGTTTCCATTACAAGTGGAGCGGAGAGAAATCAGATAGAGGCTGAAAAGCAAGGGCCCTAGGATGGAGCCCTGGGGAACACTGGAATGATCCCGTTGGGGGCAGACAGTAGATCCGATTTTGACACACTGGGCGCGGGAGGAAAGATAGCAGGAGAACCAATTCAACACACCCTGCCAAAGGCCGAAGGGTTGGAGAGAAGAGAAGGGAGTGGTGGACAGTGTCAGAAGCTTTCGACAGGTCAGTGAAGACAGAGCCAGCAACATGACCTTTGTCAAGAGCAGTGTGAAGGAAATTGGAGAATTAAATAAGGCGATAGTGGTGCTTTGTGCGCACGGAAACCGTATTGTTCACAGCAAAGGAGGTTATAGGTGTAGAGGTAGTCGGAGAGCTGATCGGCCACAATTTTTTTTTCAGAGCCTTGGCAAGAAGGGAAAGGATTGAGATTGGGCAATAGTTGCTAGGGGAGGTCTGGTCGCCAGATTTATGAAGAGGGGTGATCATTGCTGTTTTCCAGGCAAGGGGGAATTGACCGAGGCAGAGGGAGTGGTTCAGCAATTTGGTAAGGGGGTTGAGGATAGTATCTAGGACCCTTTTAAGCTTTTGGTGTCGAGGGAGTCACTGCTCTGACCCGTGCCCTTAAGTGATCTGAGCAGGTAGGGCCTTGCTTCATGGGGAGAAGACCTTAAAGTAGAGGCAGGGGATGAGCAGCTAGATCGGGGGGGACTGGGTCAAAAACAGTTTGAGGGAGTACAGCCAAGAGGTTAGAGAAGGAACTATTTAAGCAGTCAGCAATAGCCTTAGGATCAGTAGACAAGGTGACGTTAACAAAGAGATGGGCAGGAAGGGGGGGTCACAGCTTGCCATTAAGTTCCTTGATACTGTTCCAGAAATTACGGGACGAGCCCCAGGAGGAGGCAAGGGTGGACCTGTAGTGTTTAGCCTTGGCTCTGTGGATAGCACAGATACATTTATTTCTAGCGGTACGGTAAGCTTGCCTGTCCGCAGTCCTGCCGGATTCAACAGCCCTGTGCCAAAGGTTGCCTCTGTGGTGCATGAGACCAAGCAGAGATAGAGTGACCCAGAGAGATTCACGGTCCTTGGAGACTTTGGAAAGGGGAGCAAAGGTGTTGTAGGCCTTGTTGAAAACTTGGATAAAATAGAGAAGGCTAGAGTCAGTGTCAGGAGCACAGTCAATGGGGGACCAATCCCAACCAGCAAGGTACTCTTTTAGTCGGACAAATTTACCAGGGCATACGAGATGACGAGTGGACAGTTTGGGTGGATGCTTAGGCATCATACACAACCAGGAGAAAGTGATAGGGCAATGATCACTGAGCACATCAGGGAGCACAGCGAGGTTGGAGATCTTGTGGGGTTTGTTGGATAGAACAAGATCCAGTAAGGTAGAGGTACCAGTGACCAGGTTGGATCTGGTGGGCAGAGTAACAAGTTGAGTAAGGTCTAGGGTGGCGGTGGCACCCCTAGCCTGGAAGGCAGAGTCAGCAAGCCAGTTAATGTTTGGGTCACCAAGTAAGATTTGCTCCATCTTGAGGGGCAAGGAGGTAAGATGATCAAGGAGGGATTGGAAGGCAGGGTGTTGGTGCCTAGGAGGAATGTAGGATGCAATAAGATATAAAGGGTCTCTAGAGGGGTCGGGGTAAGTTTGAGGGAGATGGCTTGGGCACGGTGACTGAGCTGAGGGGTGGGGAGGGCGTGCAATTGGATTGAGTTATGGAGGTATGTGGCACAACCCCTGCCACACTTAGAAATCCGGTCCTCCTTAAAAAGCAAATACCCAGGGAGGGCAGCATCAACATCAGGGGTGGCCTTGGTAATCCAGGTTTCAGCAATGGCCAAGATATCAGGCTGATGTGGAGTAGTCCAGTCCTGTAAGTCAGGGAATTTCTTTAGCAAACTGCATATGTTCATGGAAGCAAAGTGCAGCAAATGGGGCACTGGAGTGTGAGGGGGGTTAATAGAAGGGGGCCCAAGATTAGGGTGAACATTTACAGAGAGCATGAGGAGGACAGCAAGGACCCTTAGAGTGGCTAGGTATTGCACGCAGCAGGAAGGGGAGGTGCATGAGGAGAGGGTTGCTGAGGTAGTGACAGGGATGGGAAGGAGTGAAGCACATGAGGAGAAGGCAAGGTGGGTGGGCACATGGGGGGGGGTGATGGTGTGGGGAGGCCGAGTGGAACAGAGTAGGTGAGAGCGGTGGAGAAAGGGGTAGAGGGGAAATGGGTATAGAGAGGTGTTAGAGGAGAGAGAAGAGTTAGGAGGGAGAGGGTTATGGCTAGAGAGATTGCTTGGAGGATGAAGAGGAGGAGCAGAGCAGGAAAGAGGTAGAGGGAGGCAATGTGAGAGAGAGGATCATAAGACACCATGATAACTATGGGAGGAAGCAATACAAGGAGAACAAAAAAGATGAAAACAGTGTGTCTTGTGACGCTTGGCCAGCTGGTTACGATTGTTCTAATGATTTTGTAATATAAAAAAACAGTGTGTGATTGTCTGTCAGGAGACATCCTGTTCTCCTAGGATGACCCCCCAATGGTTTCAGCCACAGAATATTAACCTGAAAACCAGGAGGTAATTAAAGATTAGAGAGACATAATTAAGGGTCTCCTGTTTATCTTACTTAATTGTTGCTGACCAACTGCAAGGATATAGGGATCGTAAACACTTTATGACATCTTCAGAGGAAGAACAGTTAATTTCAGCTGGTGTTAAAAAGCTATATTGCACCCAAGTGAGGTATGGCAGAGTTAGTCATAAAGTCCTGTGATGTCTTTGGAAAGCAGGAAGCCACACTAGATCAAAGGAAAGACTTAATTAAGAAGTCATATTGGGAAATTAGTTTTTGCTGATGTCACCTTAATTAATGTACATCCTGACGGGGCATCCTGTGTGTATTAATTTTTGGTATTTAACAAGGAGGAGCTAGGTGACATCATGGAAGAGGTGTGTTATGGAGACAGTTTTAAACTATTCTGTGGCGGATCTTAGACACATTCCTGTTGGACTCTGGAGCAACTTCTATCTAATAAGCACTGTAAGAAGATAATAATACGTTAGATAGACAAGTCTAATTGTATTGTGGTAGGGATTTGTTTGCACTTTTTCCTTGTTTTCTTTTAAGTGATTGTATGCTTTGTGATATATTTTGTGTTTACATTTTACATATATTTTATCCATTTTTAAGTAAACCTTTTATTTTAAAGAGACTGCCTGATGTGCCTTCGAATTCTTTCTTTTGCATGTGTAGCAAAGATGGTTAAAGTTGACAAGTGTTCATAAGCTTAATGGTATACCAAACTGGGAAAATATAAAGAATATGCCTAAGGTCTTTCATAGAGTTCTAAGGGTTCATTTTGGATACCTGGGTAGGTGCCCTTGGCAGAGATATCTGGCATCCCCCGAAGAGCAGATTATCTGGGCCTGTACTTTTGGGTATGCTAGCATAAGGTTCACCGTTTGAATCCCCCCAGAACTTGAGACCAAAGGTGATTTGGACCCACAGGCAGATAGGAGGGTTACCCTATTCTGTTACCCATTTACAATACTGCACTTGGTGGTTGGCACTGTGGGAGCAGAGGGACTGACCTGCCGAGTGGGTTTGTGACAGGTCTGACTAGATGGTACAGTGGAAAGGTCACTGACTGCGGTGCAAATGGTTGACAATTCGGATCCCGGCCGGGGGGAGGGGGCCAGAAAGTGATAGAGCAAGATAGAAGAGCAAGGAAGTAAGGGTGAAGGAGTGGGAAAAGGGCAGAAAGCAGGAAAAAAGAGGTAGAAATAGTGACTCCTAGTGGTCAAAAAAAGAAAGAGCACTGTAGGTGAGGACAGATAGTGGAAATGGGAGTGGAAAGAAGGGAGAGTAAGTAGGAGGGGAGGCAGTGAGAGAGGGAGAGGGAAGACAAAACAGAGAGGCCGTACAGAGAGGAGTAACTGAGAAGAGCAGGAACCAACAATACCACCCTCAAGTGGAGGAACTGTATAACCTGCAAATGGCAAAGTAGGACTTAGAAAAAATAAAGGCAGTAAGTCGCATGACCAGGGTAGGTCCTTAAATTAAGGGACAGCCCTGGTTGGAAATGTGGCTGGGGTGGGCACGGCAGTTGATGCATAGCATTGATGGGCTAACACCCCTCACAAAGGAGCTCTTCGTGGAGGCTGCTGAATTACCTTTAGGGCTCCACGGTCTTGCTCTGCTCCCCAGGTGCTGTGTACTGCCTGTGTGTGCTTAGGGAGAGGGGTCCCACAGCCTTTAGGGCTCTACAGTCCTGCTGTGCTCCCCAGGTGCTGTGCTGTGTACTGTGTGTGTGTGTGTGTGTGCTTGTTGCATTCTAGTTCACCTTACAAGAAAGGGATATTAAAACAATGCTTGTTTTTAAAAAGAAGAAAGCTAAAAACATATTTATTTAGAAATTGGTAGCTGGGAAAGATGCCCTGATCTGAGGTTTTTTCCAGATGTAGCCTGAGGGGGAGACCAAGTGAGAAAGAATGCACAGTGACAGCACAGTGGCTTACCATCATCAAAGTAGCAGTGACTTTGAGGAAGCAGGGATTAGAACTACTTATGAAGCAGCAAACCATAGTGAAGTTTAAACCTGAGAAAAACAAAATTTGTAGATGTCTTGGGGGGGGGGGTCAGTGCACAGGTTTAGGTGAGGTGGAGATTAGAAACATTAGCAGACTGGGATGTAGTGAGTTCTGAAGACCAGTTTGAGAGAGGGAGAGACAGAAGGAGGAGTGGTGGATGGCATAAAGATGGGAGTTCGAGGGGAGGGTAAATGCACCAAGAAGGCAGATTAGCCAGCCGAGGTCTTGCAGCAAAGAATGCTGAAGATAACTTGAGTCTGAGGAGCAAAGTGAGGTAGGATGCATCTGAATACAAGCTGATACCAACTCAGTATCTTTTCTGATAAAACTTTAGAAATAAATATTGTGTAAGGGTTCAGAGAATTTAAGAGTTGAGTGATGCAAGCCAGTATTTTGAAAGGAAAGAGGCACAGTGAGAGATACTGAGATACGAGAGAAGGGATAGAGAGGTTCCGTAGGGGGAACAGTAGTGAGACCATGAAGAGGAATCCGTAGCAAGCTGGCAGAAGGAATGGATGAGGAGATCCCACCTGGTCAGGGTGGACTCTGTGGTAGTACAGTAGACAACATTAGCTTAGTCTCAGGTCAGTGAAAACCTGAGGCTAGCCATAATGAAGGGAGCACTCTGTGAATGATTTCTTATCCAAAAAGAATGCTAAAACAGACTCAGAATAGGGCAAAGGCATCATACAGGAGAAGAGAAATGGGACAATGTAAACTAGAATCAAATGGTATGAGTACACAATTTTCACTGTATTGTGCAATGTTGCTTTACCTGTTTATATAAAATGGGGTTTGGCAAATCCAGCTTCCTCATTGGATGAAACATGGTCACATGACAGAGGGATAATGCACTTTAAACATCCTTTTGATTTTCCAATTAATGATACTCACTCTGACAAGATTTGGCTGTGTTTTTATTCTTAAAGTGATTTTAATAATGTTTGAAATGCTAAAAAGTGTACTTAGTTGCTCCCTTTACTGGTAATAATCTTTTTTTGTGTGTGTGGAAAAAAAGTCAAAATCGCAGCGTAGTCTTGAGAAAATGATGCTGCTCACCAGATGTACATTTTTTTTAATTAATCTTTCTCATTGTACCATTTCAATTTAATTTATTTAGTTTTTGTTTACCAGGTGAGTACGCTAGCCATAAAGATGATTGTTTTCAGGCACGACCCGTGAGGTTACAGGGCAGACATTGCAGGTATAACAAACAGTAGATTACATCGAGATACATAAACAGGGTGTTGTGAAACATTAAACAACAGGCTAAGCACCACAGGTAGTATGCAGGGTATCTCGAGAAACATTTAACAATAAGCTAAGCATTACAGGTAGTACACAGGGTGGTCCTGGTAGGATCATAGAGATTTTTACAGTTAAAGCATGACTAAAAACATACAGTAGCAAGAGTATTGCAGTAGTAGTCCTGAAAGTACGATTTAGAAAGTACAACAAAAATAGATAAATAAAATGTGGTCAGATACTGACAAGTGCAGGGGAATGGCAAGATTGTGAACAGTAGGGATAATAGCAGGTCAGGATAAGGAAGGGTAGGGTATAGGATAGGAGCTGGCAAAGAGAGAGAGGGATGGCTGCAGGGGGCTAGTGTCAGGAGAGAGAGAGTGCTGGGATAGGCTGTACTGCGAGGAGAGTATTGTGGAGAAAAGGTAAGAGCATCGGGATAGGCAGGATACCCAGAGGACTAAGGAGGTTTGAAACAGGAGCATTGGTTGGTGGAGCTGAGATGCTGGCGGAGCGCTTTTTTAAAAGCATTGTGTGTAGGAGCTAGCCAGATGTCCAGAGGGAGTGAGCTGTTTTTATATAATTTAGCTTACTAATTAAATTTGTTCTTGCTGCTTTAATTAGGGCTATGAAGGCACTTCTATGTTAAACTTGAAATTTTGCACGTTAATAACTTTGGACCCGTTCAACGGATTTGCATGAAATTTGGTATGCGTGGTGGGGCATGGTAGATCTCTTGATTTGCCAAGTTACGTTTCAGTTGGACTGGACTTATGGCTTTTGCTCACCAAAACGCTGATAAAATGCACTTTTCGCCAGTTCTGTGGGCAGTTTTTCTGATTTTGTCCGTGGCACTGCGCAGCTGTTGTGTGGTCTGCCGGTCTGAAACTTGGCACGTAGCAAGAGCTTGGGTCAAGAAACATGCATCTTTTTGTTTGGTGAAAGAATATTAATCCATTCAAAAGTTATTAAACTTTTTAGCTCCCATTATAAGTCTATGGGAAAATTTATATGGTTATTTTGCGAAAGAAGAATGGGGTTTTGGCCATCTGGTCACTCTTCACGAAAGACTTTGTAGGCTCCCGATCAAAGAATCTTTGATCGTGAGAAATTTATTGATCGCGATGGCTGCCATCTTGTTTTCAGTTTGGGGTTGGAAAAAAAGTCAATATTTCACCCCACAGGTGACTTGTGAAATAATTGAGGCATGGGTTTAGATCAGGGGGCTTCCCTCTATCAACCTATGTCTCTGGTTGATTTTAGTTTTGTAAAAAAAGAGCCTTTTACATTTTCACAATCTTCGGCCGCGAGCCTGCAAAATCTTCGGCCGCAACTGTGGACGACTATTTTGCAGCCTCGCAGTCAAAGATTGTTAGCAAGCTGCGGCCGAAGATAAAGGGGACAGGAAACTTTCTGTCATATTTTATCCGCATATCAGTCGTGAATAAGGTTACAATATAACTGGTGTGGGGACGTAAGCACAAAAAATAAATAATTAAAAAAAAATGCCAAATAACCCGAGCAATGCGGTGCTGTGTACACCACTCTCCACATAAAGGTGCCTTTTTCACATGCCTTTTAATCGGCCCAGTGAAGGACTGCTTGTGTTTTTTATTATAATTTTTCTTCTTACCTTGATGCCGAAAAGGAGCTATACCATGGAAAGTACCACTGAGCTGATGACTGTCTTCTGAAAATCCTGGCTCATTGGAGAGGGGTTGTGGGGACTGGGAGTCGATCTCAGGAAGGCTTGACTTGAAATGAACAATGACAAATTTCTGCAGCATCACAGCACCATTTGCAGTGCCCTTGTTCCCAGGGCCCCCATTAAACCTGCTTTAATCCTTACTGAACAACATTCAAAAAACAAATTGGATAAGCCACGCCAAGAAAAAGAAAGATGGTGGCTGGAGAAGAAAACAAACAAAACATTCCTGTTGCAAAGCAAGAGGTGACTCATTTGGCTGAGAGAACTGTGTCCGTTTTGCTGCTGTAATCCTCCTTTCAGTGTGGCACTACGACATGAATGAATGAATGAATGAATGAAGAAAAAGCATCTCCACCCATCACGTCCCCCCCAACCTCACATCGCTGACATGCAACGCATATCAAGTTTCACTTCTAACTTTATTTAGAGTCTGTTTTTCTGTATAATTTACAAACTGTTTATCCAGCTTCACAAGTTTATTGATTGGCTTGAAATAAACAGCCATTTCAAACTATTGCTTAAAAGACAAAAGAAAGAACAGGATAAAACAGAAGCATGAATAAAACACATAAGGCAAGGCAAAGTTTATTTCTATGGCACCCATTCCCAGAGGCTCTGGGTGCCTCACATAACAATAGGTAAGGGAGTAGAAAAAACATACATAAATACATATTTAAAACCATAGTAAAAACAGAAAATAAATATTTCAGATAAATAGGTTCAGTAACTAATTCAATTCAGTAACCCTTATTACGTCATGTTAAATATCTGTGTTTGGGAAGACCAAAGAGAAGAGATGGGGCTTGAGGTGGCTCTTAAATACCTCAACTAAAGGGGCCTCCCTAATGGCAGGAGGAAATGAATTCCACAGAAAGGGGCCGGCCACACTGAATGCTCTGTCGCTAGCAGTTTTTAGTCTCGTCCTTGGAATTGCCAGGAGGCCCCTAAAGGAGGAACGGAGGGAGCAGACTGGGGCGGCAGGTGTTAGGAGATCAGACAGATAGCTCTGAAACTTTCAGCCATTGAATAAATACATTCAAATTAAATAAATACATTACAGATTTATCTTTCTTCTGATGGTTAGTATAAAATGCAGCTTTTACGAACATTCAATGGACAGTTGTATACATTTTTTAGCCACCTGTCATATCACATTGCTTGTTGTTAACCTTTTTTCTTTTTCCACATTCTTAGATCTTAAAATATGTTACTAATTTTGACTATTTGTGCTTAGTAAACTACATATTCATTGTTTGTGACAAATCTACATTTTTGGAATTCTGCCATATAGTTTTTTCATGGGGCATTATACCATTTGCATACAAACATGGTATGATTTAAATCTTCCCAATCCCCAGATATAAATTGTTAGCATTTCATACTGTACCTACACTTGCATGCCCTGAACAGCAATGTTTTTAAATTCCGTCTCTTGGTAGCCCGTCAAAATAGCGACTACCAAACGGCGAGCAGTCAAAACAGCACATAATAATAACGAGTGATGCATTGGTGAACGTTCTGTTTCCCCCCTTCCCTAGGTCTGCCCCCCTGGAGTTGATATATTAATTAAGGGGGGGGGGCACGGGGGGCAAAGCCACCTGCAAACAGAAAGTTTGCCGATAATGGCACTCGCTGTTATTCTGTTCCATTTTGACTCCTCACCGTTCGGGAGTCACTACTTTGATGTGGAACCCCCTCTCTCTGGAGGCTTCTAAAAGATGAAATTACTGCCAAGTTCTTATTTATCTACTTTGAACAAAAATGCTTCACTAACTGTATCATTTATTCAGTTTAAACTGCACTACAGACAGTCTCTTACCTTTGCTCTGCCTGAACATGTCCCTTCTTAACTGTATCCTTACAAACAGGGTTTCAAAGCAGGCGACAAATTGTGCAGGGGTGGGACGTGCAAGCTGGTGTCATCTCCTTAGCTGCACATGCATGGTGACAACAACACTCCTCTACCTGCCTAACCTGTCAGTCAAGACTGCAGCAGAGTGAATAATCTGTTGACCGCACAGTAGCACTGTGGTATAACCTTCACTGCACTAAGTACATATTACCTCACTATTTCAAGGGCTGCCGCAGTGGGCAAAACGCAAGATCTCACTCATATAAAAAAAAATAAAATAAAATCTATAGGGACTACTCAAAAACTGTATACATCAGGAATTAGGATGTTTTCAGAAAATCCTCAATACAGGAGAGAAAATAACGGGAGAAGGTATTTTGGTGATTTTAAGTTCAGGCTGAATATTAGCATTCCTTACCATGGGTTACACAACCTCTAAGAAATGTTAACAAGTATCATAATGCAGTTAAAGTAAAGTTTGATTTTACTTCGAGGAAGGCTCTTGCAGTAGGACTAAGCCACCAGGCGCTAGGATAACACAGGAAACTTCTAGCTAGCAGTCTATCATGGGGGGACCGCCCCTGCCGACGTCGGTCAACTGACGTCAGCACAACCTATATAGGAGGGCAGTCCTCCACACTACCTCAGTTCTTTTCCCGCTATCGACCCACGCACATCGGATCTCAGCGGATGCTGCAGCTACAGTCGACCACCATTTCCTGTTGCCACTCTTTATTTTTGTTCTTCTGAATGTTACACATTGAATTCTTCTGTTTTTTTTTCCTATGAGTTTGTCTTCTCCACCAACCTCATCTTCCGACCGCTTCACTAAGTGTGCTTGAGGTAAACAGATTCCTGAAAAGGATGGCTGCTATGTGTGTCTGCTCTGCCTAGGTCTCAGCAACAACACCGAAGCTCAAGCAAGTCAGTATTCTTTCCCCCTAGACCTGGACTGTAGGCAGCTGGCTCATATTGGCAAGCATGATCTTATCTGTGTCAAGTCTTCACCATTCATCCCTCTTGGGTAGTGAGACAGAGGATCAAGACCCCGCGGGAGCTTTTTTTATTTTTTGCGATAGGAGGAGTCGACGTTGAGATGGCGCTGCCCTCGAGGCCGACGTATTACGTGGTGCTCGCAGGTTGGCCAGTAACAGTCGTTGATGCCTCCTCAGTCCCAGTTCTGCTTCTCCCGCTGTTAAGTGAGCATGACCTCGCGTGTGAGTGGGATTATTCTGCAGCCTAGTCCGTCGGTAGAAATCAACAGTCCTAGTTCTACTGCTCCGTTCCTTGGTGTCGACTGGTAAGATCTTTCCTTTTTATTTCTTTGTCGACGCCAAATGCTGTTTTTTGGTTTTCCATCCAGTCATGTCTGGTTCAGGGGACAAGAAAAAATCTTCGCGGGCGGGTCGGCCTCTGATGCGTCGATGTCCCTGCAGCCGACTTTACTCAGTCATGGATCAGCATGACCGTTGCCTTACCTGCTTGGGACTGAACCATGATATGGACAGTTGCAGTGCCTGTTTTTCCATGGATCGTTGTGTGTTGGAGTTGCTTGCATTGAAGGTCGGATGTGCGCCACCAACTTTCGGGGAACAGGTACGTATACAGGTCACCAAAAGCAGGGTTCTCGACCCTTCCCCCAGGTCCCCTCCTGGACCTATACATCCCGCAGAGGAGGGGGTTTCCGCCAGTTCTAGCCTTGCCATGGTGGGAACCCTTTCCACGGTGCAGGAGGCCCGGCCTGACCCTCTTGGGGATCAGGCGGGAGGCACCATCCAGGCAGTGACCTCCTCAGAGGTGAGGGCTCCCCTGGCATTTCAGTCTGAGGCCTCCAGGCCCAGGCCGGTGCTCTCCCCAAGCAGCACCAGGGATCGGGGCAGTGCCGTGGGTGGCACAGGGCCGGCCTGTGGTGCCATCTCTGACTCTAGCGCCGTTCGCAGTGCCGGGGATGGGGGCGGTGCCGTGGGCAGCACGAGGCCAGCTTGTGGTGCTCTGAGTGGCACCACGGCTGAGAGGGCCCGGGGAGTAGTCTGGGTTCAGGCCTCCTCTGGGGAGGACGATTCTGAGGCTGACCCAGACTGGCTCCCAGATTCTCAGGAGTCCACTGATTCTTTTTCCTCCTGCACAGCAGCTCCGGTTCAGCCCCCTCCCACTGAGCAAATGTCTTCGGCTGATTTCAGGGTCAGTGGCACCGACCAGTCCTCTGGTCAGTGGCAGCTCTACACCAGGGCCCACCAGGACACGTGCCCTGGTTTAAAAAAAAAAATGCTGTGCTCCAGTTGGTGCCCCATATGGTGCAGAGCTTCCCCCATAGTAACAATATAGCAGTGTCCTGGCTGCCATCTGTTGTGCCCCAGTAACCATTTGTGGTTAGAGCCACTACTGCATCTGGTGCCCTGGGTGACGCCTCAGGACAGCCTGGAATTGGTGATCCATCTGCCACCTTGAGAGGCGGACCACTTCCAGTGGTAGTTCTTGCTAGCCCTACTTCTGGGTTGGCTGGAGCACATCAAGTAGGAGAAGGGTATTCCTCCTCCGTCTGTCTCTCAGGAGGCAGCTGCAGGGTGTCAGTTGCCTCAGCTGATAATGAGGTAGAGGGCTCTCTCGGAGTCCGAAAGGTTGAGGGGGTTGGATTCAGGGCAGTGTCCTTTCCTGGGAATCCGTGAGGGTTCAGGGAGGAGTTGCAGCGCTGGTCTGACCTTCTCCCCCAAGGTCTCGAGAGAGAGACCTCATCGACGGAGGTTAGGGGCTGCCCTTCTGGGCTCATGTGGCCTCAGTCACCTCGAGGGGGAAATTCTCTTGTTGGGCTCAACTCTGGCTGCTCCAGCTCGGTTGAATGGCCTTTTTCTGCTTGAACCACTGGATCTCCTCCTCCTTTGAGGTCTCATGGAGGGTCCCCTAGCTCGGGCAGAGGCCATGCCTCTCCACGTAGGAGCCTGGCCCCTTTGCATCTGCCAATCCCATCCCCTTTCCCAGGTCACTCCAGCCCTGTGGGGACCCTCACCTCAGAACAGTTCAGGTCCACAGCTGCACTGTTCCCTGCCTGTTATCAGTCCATGGACCAGGAGGTGTTTCACCACTCCCCTGTGCAGCCGGAGCCTAGCTCTCCGGACTCATCGGCTCCCTCATCTTCCTCCTCCTCTGAGAGAAGAGGGCTGTTCTGTCCACCTATCTCCAGCAGCTGATCTTTCTAGCTATCAGTGTTTTCTATCAGGGTTGCTCGACGAGCTCCGTATTTCCACCTTTTTTGAACGCAATACTGACTGGTTGGCACGCGCCTTCTTAGTGCGGCCAGCCTGATGGTTCCTGCCTGGCCTAATCCCTTCTGGGAGGCGTATTGGGCCTGGCGACATCCCTCAACCCAAGCACCAACCCCAGGGGACCTCTGCCAGAGGTATTGTACCTCCCTTGGGTCTCCAGGAGCTTTGCCTCACTCCCCGTCGGGCCTGACTGTCCTGGATACACCCATTGGGTGTAGAAACCCAAGGCATGATCGACCCCCAGAATCTGACTCAGCTGAGTTTCATTTTTGGGGAGGAGAGCTTTCTTGTCTACATGCCTCCTTTTGTGTATTTCTTCTCATCAGGCCTACCACACTGCCTACAACAGGCACTTGTGGTGTCTGCTAGGTCAAATCCTAGCTTCTTTGCCTGATTCAGAGGCAGCCAGACAGGCCATTGCCCTCTCTGCATGGGGTCTGGAGCTAGTGAGGCAGCAAGCAAGGGTATCGTACGATGCCAGTGAGGTGGCTTCCAGGTTGGTGGGGACAACGATCTGCATTAGGTGGATGGCATGGCTTTATCTCTCTGGTTGTCACCCCTGGCCCAGCATAGGGTGTCCGCCCTGTCTTTCTAGGGGAACCATATTTTTTCCCGTAGGGTGAGGCGAGAGCTTCAGGGGTGCCTTTTTTCTCCTGCTAAGAGAACCTTGCCTCATCCAGACCAGCCTCAGGCCTAGCCTGGCCTGCTAGGGTTCCCTCCTCTGGTGTCTTCCCCCATTGGAGGCTGAGGGACTTCATCCCTTAGGGAGGTTCTCGGCCCCCTTTGGGGACTCAGTAATCACCCAACAGTGATGAATGGTGAAGACTGACGCAGACAAGCTATGAAAATTACTTGCCTACCGTAATTCCTGATCTTTCTTTGTACAGTATCTTCACTATTCATCACTGAATCTTGCCCACCTTCCCCTTTCAGGCCTCAGTCTCTGGGTGATTCTCCTCCTCCCTGTTTTTCTCCCATTTGGACTTGGCTGATTTCCAGCACCTCCTACCCCCTCCCCTCTCCGGGTCGTGTTTTTTCCCTCTGGGTGGGCAGACAGGGAGGGCTTCTGCTCTTGAGAGTCTCCAGAGCCCCCTCTCAGCCCAGGTAGTTCCTGTTTTTTTTTCCTGCTTCCTCTTGTGCCTCTTGAGGGAGTCTGGTGGTAGGAGGGGGCTCTGGTGATTCCCTCAGTTGTCCTTCCTCCAACCACTTTGTGCCTCCATATGGTTGTTTTTACCCTCCTATTCAGGAGAATATATTATTTTAACCCCCCCCCCCACAGTAACTGAATTTCACTCCCTGGGGGATGTTTCTTCTGCCTCAAGTTCATTTCGCAGGAGGGGGAGACACTGATCCGTTCTTAGCCCTCTGGACTTCTTCTACTCCTCTAAATGGGTGCCATCCTTCTCCAGGCCTTGTTTCCATCCTCTGACCTATCTATTCGACCTGTGGCATAACTCCAGGGCAATGCCTCGGGGGCAGTATCTCCTCTTCCTCCTTCCTTCCTGTCTCTCTTCTCCTATTCTATTCCCTATTCTACCCCTTCATTCTCGCCCAGAGACTGGGGCCCTCCTGTCCCAATCTCTTAGGTTTCCTCCTTTCCTGTCCTCTCTTTGGCTTATTCCTCCTTTTAGTTTTATATCCTTTCCTTTTGCTGTCTCTCGGGGTCCCTTGCCCACTCTCCCAACCCTCCATATTTCTCTAAGGGGCTCTCACATGGTGGATTAAACACAACTATTCACTTGATTTCTTTACGTTACATAGATACATAGATACATAGACAGTGTCGGCAGTTAAGTGCCTGTGGCCCACCTAGTCTGCCCATTTGAGCTTGTAAGTTTAGTTTGTTTTTCTAGAAGTCTGTTGCCCCTTACCTCTGACCTCCAGAATTCCTTTATGTCTATCCCATGCATTCTTAAATCCCGTGATTGTTTCAGCCCCCACCACTTCCTCTGGCAGGGTGTTCCACTTGTCCACCACCCGTTCTGTGAAGAAATTCTTCCTCGCGTTTCCTCTGAATCGTCCACCCTCCAACTTCATCCCATGCCCTCTAGTCCTGGAACATCTTTTTCACTTAAAAATAGTGTATTCCTGCACCCTGTTCCTCCCTGTAAGATACTTGTATGTCTCTATCATATCCCCTCTCTCCCTCCTCTCCTCCAGGGAGTACATATTCAGTTCCTTCAACCTGTCGTCATAGGACTTGTGATGCAATCCATGTACCATCTTTATTGCCTTCCTCTGAACCTTCTCTACCCTGTCTATGTCCTTACGTAGGTAAGATCTCAGAACTATACACTGTACTCTAGGTAGGGCCTCACTAGTGTCTTGTATAGTGGAATTATGACCTCCCTTTTCCTGCTGGTGATGCCCCTGCCTATGCATCCCAGCATCCTATTTGCTTTACCTGCTGCCTTTTTCACACTGTTTCCCTACCTTGAGGTCATCAGAGATGATAACCCCAAGATCCCTTTCCTGCTTGATGCATGCTATATCCCCCCCCCCCACTGATATATTGTGCCAGGGTTTTTGTGCCCCATATGCATTATCGTGCACTTCTTTGCATTGAATTTCAACTGCCAAATCCTGACCATTCTTCAAGTTTCTGCAGGTCCCTTCTCATTCTGTCTACACCCTCTGGTGTGTCTGCTCTGTTACAGAGCTTTGTGTCATCAGCGAACAGTGAAATTCTGCCTTCTAGGTCCTGTGCAATGTCACTGATGAAGATGTTGAATAGGACCGTCCCAGCACTGATCCCTGTGGTACCCCACTGGTCACTCTTCCCTCTGTGGAGTGACAGCCATTTACCACCACCCTCTGTGTCCTGCCGCCCAGTGAGTTACCTACCCACCACACTACTGTCCTGCCCACACCCATATTCCCCAGTTTGTGTAATATTCTTCTATGTGGCACAGTGTCAAAGGCCTTGCTGAAGTCCAGATAAGCCATATCCACTGCCCTTCCCTGATCCACCTCCGTAGTCACCCAGTCAAAAATTCAATGAGGTTGGTCTGACATGACCTCCCCTGAGTGAAACCATGCTGCCTTGGGTCCTGTAGTCCATTGACAACCAGATGTTCCACCAATCTCTCCTTCAGCAGTGCTTCCATGATCTTCCCACTACCGAGATGAGGCTGACTGGTCTGTAGTTCCCCGCTTCCTCTTTGTTCCCACTTTTGTATAAGGGGACTACATCTGCTGTCCTCCAGTCTTTGGGTACCTCCCCTGTTTCCAGTGATCGGCTAAACAGGAGAGCCAGAGGTTCAGCCACCACCTCTCTTAGTTCTTTAAGGACCCTGGGGTGCACCCCATCTGGCCCCGTTGCTTTATCAACTCTTTATTACTTCCAGTTCTTTCAGGACCCTTTCTCGTGTAAAGGGAATTGTGTCCCATTTCTGCACCATTCTCACCCCTTGTACTCCCTTCAGACCCATTACCCTCCTCTTCCTCAGTAAAAACTGAGCAGAAATACCTGTTCAGTATGTCAGCTTTACTGTTGTCACCTTCCACGTGGCCCCAATCCTCCCCCTTCAGTCTCACTATCCCTCCCTTTGCCTTTCTTTTTTCACTTCTGTACCTGTAAAATGTTTTGTCCCCTCTACCCACTGATTTTGCAATGTGTTCTTCTGTCTGAGCTTTGGCTTCCCTTACTGACCTCCCTGCCTCCCTTTGCTTCTCCTGGTACTTCTCCCTATCCCCTTCTGCCTGTGTCTTTTTGTATTGCTTGAATGCAATCTTTTTGGCTTTCACTTTCTTTGCTACCTCTTTGGAAAACCATAATGGTCTCCTCTTCCTTTTCCTCTTGCTAACCTGCTTAATGCATAATTCTGTTGCTCTTGTAATCCCCATTTTAAATACTGCCCACTGTTCCTCAACCCCTGATTCCTGCCCCATTCCCCTTAATGCCTCTTTCAAGTATCTCCCCATTTTCCAAAAGTCTGCCCCCCTAAAATCCAGGATACGTGTTTTTGTGTGGTTTGGTTCTGCTCTTTCTGTGATTTCAAACCACAATGACTGGTGGTCACTGTTCCCCAGGTGCTCCCCCACTGTTACCCCCATCACACTGTCCCTGTTTGTGAGCACAAGGTCCAGTATTGCCTTCTGCCGAGTTGGTTCCATGACCAGTTGCTTGAGGAAGGCACCCTGAAGGGAGTCCAGGATAAATCTGCTCCTAGTTGATGCTGATGCTGGGATGCTCCAGTCCACGTCTGGAATATTGAAGTCTCCAACCAGTACTACCTCACCCTTGTCTGCCATCCTTTGGATGGCTAGCATCAGCTCCATGTTTCTTCCTCCTGGGCTGGCGGTCTATAGACCACACCTGTGTGGATGGCTGGCCCCATTTTCCTTTCCAGCTTAACCCACAGTATCTCTCCCCCATTTTGTTCCTCCTGGATCTCTGTGGCCCTTATGTCATTTTTCACATACAGTACCACTCCTCCTTCCTTCCTGCCCTGTCTCTTCTGAATATGTTGTAGCCAGGTATGGCCATCTCCCAGTCGTGATTATCATTACACCAGGTTTCACTGATGGCCACAATGTCCAGGTCTGACTGCACCATGACAGCCTCCAGATCTTCCATCTTGTTGCTAAGGCTCCTGGCATTGGCACACATGGCTTTCCATGATTTGACCTCTCTAGACTGTTTCGCTGTCCCAGTCCAGCCCCTTCCTTGGTTGTCCTTTATCCCTGGTTCTCCTTGCTGTCTGCCCTTCTGCTGAATTTTGCCCCTTTTCTGCCTATCCTCCTCTTGGGCACTAATCTCCATCTTTTGCACACTGCTTTGTAGAGATAGCCACTCCTCCGGTTCACTGGTTCCACTGCTAGCTGTGGGGGGTGAGCAAGTAGGTACCCTCCTTGCTGGCCTGCCACCCCTCTTTGCTAGTTTAAATGCTTGTCAATGTAGCATTTAAACGTATCATTGAGTGCTTGGATTCCCCTCCAGAATGGATGCAGGCCGTCAGGCTTGAACAAACCTCCATCCCTCCAGGTAGGTCCCCAGTCACCAATGAATCCAAACCCTTCCTCACAGCACCAGTTCTTCAACCATGAGTTAAAGTTCCTGATGCATGCACCCCAGGCTCTCCCTTGCCTTTCGCAGGTAGTACTTCAGAGAAAGTCACAGAAGTAGCTGCTTGCTTGCGACTCCTCCCCAATTTCCTAAACTCTTCCTGAACTTCCTTTGGCTCCCCATTTGCTAGGTCATTAGTACCTAGGTGGATAATGACATCCAGCTCACCCTTCCGTCTTTCCTTCCCAGTGATCCCCAGGATCTTTCTTCTATCCCTCCATGCCGTGACACCTGGTAGGCACCTCACCTCCCTGTCCTCCCCCTCCTGTGTTCCTAGCTGGATCCCTCTTATGATGGAGTCCCCCACCAGAATTCACTTCCTGCTCCTCTGGGGTCCACTACTCTCCCCACTGAGGTCACCTCCTTGGCTAACATCCACATCCTTTCCTTCCACTTCTCTGGGTACCTCTATTTGGTTGTCCCAGTTTGCCAGTGTGGCATATGAGTTCTTGAGTGGAATAGGATCTGGGATGTGCCTCTGCCTGACCGCTCTAACCCTTCCTGAGCCCACTGTCATCCAAGTGCTCCTCGTTCTCGGCATCCTTTGAGGCAGTTGCATTGGACTGGGTGGTCTCTGGATAGGGGTGATGGTACTCCTGACCCAGTTTACTTCTGCTCTGAGTCTAGCCACCTCATCCCGCAGTCCAGAGAGATGCATGCAGATAGGGCAGCACCTCAGTGTCCAGAAGGTCTGCCTGAATATGGCTGCCCCACAGCCACTGCATTGCACAACTCCCCACATTATACTGCAGTTATACTGCTATTCCACTACTTGTCTGTTACTGAAGCTCTCCTAGTTCCCTTTTTATTAATTTACTGTCCTAAAAATCCTGCCACTGATCCTCAGATACTTTTCTTTTTAAAAAAGGAAAATAAACCAATAACTAAATAAATGTGTCAAAACACTTGTTGTGCTGAGGGTGGGCTTCTTCCCCCTAATGCCTCTACTACTCCACACTCCTTGCTATCCCCTGTGTTTAGCTCCTGTCAATCAGATTTAACAGGGCATATAATTGAGAGTTGGGGGAAGGGGAGGGAGGGGGGCGAAAATTTTCAGCAATTAAAGACAGCAAAGAAATACACCACCACTATGTTTTAAATTTTCAACAGTCCAAAAACAATTCTAAGTGAAGACAGCAAAGAACTTGCAGTGTCACTAAAAGCCCACAATCTAAGTTTAAAAGGAAAATAGCAATTACCAGTTACTGTAAAGCACTGAATTGAATATGTTTCCTTCCCCTTCTGGCTTCTTCTGAGAAAACGAAACTCACTTGCTACCTCAACATTGACTAAGCCCCACCTCCAGTTATCACGTAGCTGAGGTCAGGGGCCAGACAATTAAGACCCCTCACCCAAACTACAGGGCAAGTCAGACAAGCCAAGACTAAATTTGCAGCAATTAAAGACAGCAAAGAAATACACCACCACTATGTTTTAAATTTTCAGCAGCCCCAAAACAAGTCTAAGTAAAGACAGCAGAGAACTTGCAGTGTCACTAAAAGCCCACAATCTAAGTTTAAAAGAAAAACAGCAATTACCAGGTACTATAAAGCACTGAATTGAATGTGTTTCCTTCCCCTTCTGGCTTCTTCTTTTTCGTATGGAGTACAGCAGCATCGGACCCTCCTTATTTCTCTCTCTCCGGCGTGCAGAATTGGGGCTGAGGAGGCGTCAGTGACGTTTACTGATCAACCCGTGAGGGCCACCTAATACGTCGCCTCAAGGGCTGTGCTGTCTTGACGTTGACTCTTCCTATCACAAAAAGAAAACAAAAAAAAAACACAGGGTCCTGATACTCTGACTCACTATCCAACAGTGATGAATGGTGAAGCTACACAGAAAGATCAGGAATTACGGTAGGTATGTAATTTTCATTCTTTGCCTCTACTATGCTGGCCATTAGGGCCAGTAACTATTTGCCACATATGGTCCAGTATCAGAATGTCCTTTGGTACCAAGCCAGGGATTTGGTCGAGACATTACCTGAAGATTCCATTAAGATGCAGCTCGCCCAGCTTCTAAAGTCGGACTTGGACATGGGTAGTCATCTCCTTCGGGTGGCTTATGACCCTGTTGATGCCTCTGGTGCCATTCCTGGCTCTGGGTGTCCGGTTTTGCCCCGGATGTGCAGGCTAGTATTTTGGATGCCGCCTTCTATGGGGTGGTCCTTTTTGAGGGTGATGTCCAGGATATTATTTCCACTTTGCAGGAGTGTGGTTGGGTCTTTAAATTGGTCCACTTGCTCTATCATACTCTGCCTAGAGCAGTCCAACGTCAGTCCTTTCATAGGCCCTCCCACAAGCAAACTGTGGGTCAGCTGGCCAAGGGACAGCCAAAGCATAAGGCCACAACAGCCCCTGCCGCCGCCAGAGCCGCTAGGGCTCCAACAGCCCCTCTGCCTACACCCACTCCTACTTTCCGACTCCTTAACTGAACCCCCCCCCCGGCCAAGAATCCAAGGGAGACGGTGAGTTTTCTGTCCACCTGGATGGGTGGAGAGAAGTGACCACAGAAGATTGGGTGCTCCAGATCATAACTCATGGTCACACTCTGGAATTTCTAGAGTAGCCACCCAAAACTCCTCCTGTCCACTCTTTTTACCCTCCAGCACACCTGTTTCTGGTTTGTGAGGAAATTCAGGCTCTTCTTCAAAAAAAGAGCCATAGACCCTGTCCCTTTGGCTCAGTGGTGTAGGGGGTTTTACTCCCACTTCTTCCTCGTCACCAAAAAGACCTGGGAATGTGACCCATCTTGGTCCTGAGCCATCTGAATCTGTACATCGAGTACAAGTGATTCAGGATGATCACCCTTTAGAGATTATTACCCTTGCTGCACTAGGAGGATTGGCTGTGTTCTCTGGACATGCAGGATACGTACCTGCATATCCAGGTCTTTGCTGCCCACTGTTGCTTTCTCCGCTTTTTACTTTCAGGGAGCCCTTTATCAGTTTCAGCCCTCCCTTTTGGCCCCCCCCCCCAGTTATTAACCAAATATCTGGCAGTGGTGGCTGCCACATTGAGGGAGCAGGGCTTCTATGTCTTCCCCTGTCTGGACGACTGGCTGCTTGCAGTCCCCTCCAGGGTGTGTCTGGTTCAGACCCTGGAATCTATCTTCAGTCTTTTCCAGGCCTTGGGGATCATCATAAATCTGCCGAAGTCCTGCCTCTGTCCTTGCCAGTGCCTCCACTACAGTAGGGTGGTCCTGGACACCAGTCAGAGCAAGGCCTGTCTGCCCTAGGACAGAGCAGTGCGACTGATGGTGCAGGCCAAACTGGTTTTGTCCAGTCGGCAGGTCCCAGCCAGGATCTTTCTTCCCCTTCTGGGCCACATGGCAGCGGCAGTTGCCACAGTCCCCTTGGCATGGCTGCACATGCAAGTCCCTCAGTGGACCTTGAGGGTCCAGTGAGATCAGTACACTGATGACCTAGACCAACTGGTCTGGGTCTCTGACCCAGTCCGGAGCACTCTGTCATGGTGGCTGAACCCAGCCAACCTACTCTGGGGAGTCTTTTTTCAGCTTCCGACTCCTTGACAGGTTCTCACAACAAATGCGTCCGACGTGGACTGGGGCGCTCATTTGGCCGAACACCAGACCCAGGGAACCTGGTCCCCAGTGGAACAGGTTCTCCACATCAATGCCCTGGAGATACAGGTAGTTGTTTATGCCCTGTAAGCCTTCCAGACTCCTCTCCTCTCCCCGGTCTGCTGCAGAAGCAGACGGACAACATGTGCATGGTGTACTACATTAACAAGCGGGGGCGGGCGATGAAAATCTGGATCTTATCTGTGTCAGTCTTCACCATTCATCACAGATGGGTACTGGCGGAGATCAGGACCCTGCGGGAGGCATTTTTTTTTTTTTTTAAAGGATAGGCGGAGCCGACACAGCATCGGCGCCGCCCTCGAGGCCGACGTACTACGTGGCGCTCGAGGATTAGCCGTTAGGCTGGGTCGACTCCACCTGCCTACCAGTTCTTCGTCTCCCGCCGTCGAGGTCGCCTTGTGGGAAGCCTGAAGTAGCGTGTTTTTCTAAATTTTAGGCCTTGAAGCCTGCGTCTCTAGTCGTCGGTCTACTAGTTCTGTGTTTGCCTCCACTCGACGTCGCCGGTAAGATCTTTCCTTATTTTACTGTTTAAGCGGCGTCGAGTCTGTTTTGGTGTTTTTTTTCTCCGTAGGTCATGTCGCGGTCGGAGGGCAAGAAATCCGAGAAGACCGGGCGGCCCCCTATGCGTCGGTGCCGTGCGGCCACAAGTGTCTCCGTCACCGACCAACATGACGGTGCCTTTCGTTGCCTTGGCCCGTTACGACATGTGGATTAGATGCGATGCCTGCTTCTCGATGGACGCGGGTTTTAGAACAGCGTTCAAAGGTGAGTGAGTTCCACCGACTTTCGGAGGTAGGCAGCGCTCGTCGGGCCAACCCGCGTTCTCTCGGCCCTTCCTCCGGGTCCCTCCCGGTTCTATCGGACCGAGGAGGAGGAGCCTCGGCCTCTTCTAGCCTAGCCGTGGCCGAGGCTCCTTCCAGCGGCGCAGGAGGCCTGTCCCGCTTCCCCGGGGCGGGCGGGCGGGCGCTGCTCTGGCAATCACCCCTTGAGTGAAGGCTCCCCAGTGTCGCTCCCGCGATCCGCTGAGCCCGGGTCGGCGCCCGTTGTTGATGCCATCCAGAGGGCCTTGGCGCCCTTCGCGATGCCAGCGGGACCCTGCCAGCGCCCGGCCGGACTGTCGGCGCAGTGGGGCTTGTCGCGCTGTTGGCGGTGCCGACACTGCTTTCAGCGGCGCCTGAAGCTCCTGCCAGCGTCGTCGCCGCTATGTCTCACCTGGCGCCATCCCTCGGCACTGAGGTTGAGCACGCGCCATAGGAGACGCCGGTGTTGTCCGCCGCGCCGTGCATGGCACCGTTGGGACTCTTGGCGCCGTGGTCGGAGCCGAGTCCTTCGGAGTCATCGACGCCACCTTGGTCCTCAGTGCCGCTCACGGCGTCGAGCGGCCTAGCGGCATCGTCGGCTCCGAGGCTGGGGTTTCTGCTGGCGCCGTCTCTGTCCCGGGTGCCTTCCCTGGCACTGGTGGACCTGATGGTGCCGCAGCTAGCCCTGGCCTAGGACTTCTGGCCCAGGCTGCTCCACCACCTTCTGCTGGCACCGCTCGCGGTGCTGTGGAGCGGGTGGGGATCGCTTTGGCTCCTGGGCCCCTCGGGAAGGTGTCCCTTCCTCGACTCCCTACTATTTGGCTTAGGGCCTCGGACTCTTCCTCTTCGGAGTCGGAGTCCAGCTCGGAGTCGAATGGGCAGTCACACCCTTCGGGGTTGTCTGCAAGGGAGGACGAGCTGGTGGTTTCCTCTTCAGGTCTCAGCCAGCCCCCCTCCGAGGTGAGTCGGGTTCCCTCTAAGGCTGGGGTCAGTGGTACTGACCAGCGGGCTGTGGTGCGTGCCACCATCGCCTTGCAGCCTGGCCTTGGGGGGTTCCTTGACCCCTCTGCGGTGGTACCCCCTACTGTGACATCGCTCGGTCGCCCAACTTTGGGGCCTATCGAGAGGCCACGGGAGGGGGGCGCCCTTCCGGGATTGCCTCTGGGGGCAGCCCTGGGTACTGAGCTGCCTAGGCTGGCCACTCGAGGGCTAGGACCCTTTCGGACTCCGAAGGGGTCGGGGGTATGAGGTTGGCGGCCTTCTCTGGGACCCACCCGGGCCCTGGACGGAGCCGGAGTGCGGACTTCCGCCCTTCCCCTTCGGGTTCCTTGAGAGGGTCCCATTCTTTCGAGGCAGGGGACCGTCCTTCTGGACCTTCACGGCCCCAGTCGCCTCACTTGGGGGATTCTTCTGGGCGCAGTCTAGGCAGTACCGAAGTGGTTGTGCAGCTGTCGACTGCGGAGTCTTCCAGGACTCCTCCCGTAGGAGTCCATGGGCCGCTCCTTAGCCCTGGCAGAGGTCAGCCGACTTCTTCTCTCGGCTCTTTCCACTCCCCTCTGCCGCCTTCTCCTGCGTTCCCAGGTATCCTTGGTCCTAGCAGGCCTCTCACCTGGGAACAGTTCAGAGCGGTGGCTGCTCGATTCCCTGCCTACGTTAGGGCCTTGGACAGCCAGGTTTTTCAACCTCTCCCGAGCAGCCATCCTCCGAGCCTATGGTGACCTCCAGCTCCTCATCCCCCTCTTCTGGGGGAGAGGAACCTTCTGTCCACATCTCTCCTGCTGCTGATCTCTCTGAGTATCAGCGTTTCCTCGTGAGGATGATGGAGGACCTTCACCTTTCCCCTCTTCTGTTAGCAATCCAGAGCATGCGGCGCACACCTTTCTAGGCGATTTTGGGACAGCCACCCTCGTGGTGCCGCCTTGGCCCACTCCCTTTCAGGAGGCGTCCATGCGTTTCTGGCAGAGGCCCTTCTCCGGAGTCCCTGCCCCTAGGGACCTCTGCCAGATGTATTGCACTCCCCCGGAGTCTCCGGGCTCCTTGCCTCATCCGCAGTCCGGCTTGACGCACCTGGACACTCCTGACGGGCTTCGCGCCCTCCGCCGTGACCGGCCCCCAGATCAGGACTCCTCGGATTTTGATTTCTGGGGGAGGAGGACTTTCTACTCGGCACGGCTGCTTCTCTCCATTTCTGCGCATCAGGCCCACTACGCTGCCTATAACAGGTACTTGTGGTCAGTGCTAGGTCAGCTCCTAGACCGCTCTGCCTGACTCGGAGCAAACCAGGCAAGCCATTGCTCTCTCTGCACGTGGCCTGGAGCTAGCAAGGCACCAAGCAAGGGCATCTTATGACGCCAGTGAGGTAGCTACCAGGGTCGTAGGGACAGCGATCTGCACCAGAAGATCGGCATGGCTTCGCCTCTCCCGGTTGTCACCCTTGGCCTGGCGTAGGGTGAGTTGCTCTGCTCACCAGGGAACCTATCTCTTTTCCCGTAGGGCAAGACGATGTTTGTCGGGGCAAATTCCTTCCCCCTCTGGGGAACCCCGTCTCGCTCTCCCCACTCTCGGGCCTCCAAGGGCCCAGAAGGTTCCCCCCCCTTAGTGTGTCACCCACTGAGGGCTAAGGGACACTGTCCCTTAGGGTGCAATTAATCAGCCCCTTGAGGCTTGGTACTCACCATCTGTGATGAATGGTGAAGTCGGCACAGATAAGATATTCAGTACGTGCCTACGTGATGTGATCTTTCTGTGTATCTTCACCATTCATCACAATCCTCCCACCATCCCCCTTGGGGCTCCAGTCTCTGGAATCCTCCTCCCTCTGTGCCTTCCCTCTCTTCACTGCATAGGTGCCGGAAACACTGGGACGAAAGGGGCAGTAGCCCCCTCCACTTTCTATTTCTGTATGGTAAAACCAGTATAGGGAAAAGTGCCTCTCATTCTCAGCCCCTCAGTTTTTGCCATCTTCCGGCACCCTGCTAAGTGAGATTAGTTGGGACACACAGGGGACAGTGTTCCTAAGGGTACAGTTTGAGTGGCACTCCTTCTCTTCTACATATCTTCACCCCTACAGGGTGGGAGCTGGTGGTTGCCCTCCTTCTGTTATCCATCTTATTAAAAAAAAAAAAAAAATGTTCCCTTTTTTTTTTTTTTTCCCACAAATATCTCTTTAGAGAGAGAGTACTGAGTCCCTGTACCCTGTCCTTCTCCAGAATAGCCGACTCTGCTTTTGGGGTATTGCCAGTTATTCTGTGCCTTGAATTCTGGTAAAGAGCTTTGCTAACTCCTTGCAGTTCCTATACAGTCTGGTGACGGACAAGGGTCCTGGATCCTTGTTACCTCTCACTCTCTCCTAAATTCTCTCTCCCCTTCCCTCCCTTCTTCTGTTTCCAGAGATTGGGGCCCCTACCCAGTCCCCTTAGTCTTACTTCTATGCTGTCCTCTCAGTCGTTATTTCTCCTTTTAGTTCAGTTTTCTCTTCCTTTTTCTGTCCCTTGGACTCTCTTGTCCCACCCTCCATCCCTTCCTCTTACCTCTCCGGCGACTCAGAACTGGTAGGCAGGCGGTCGACCCAACCTAATGGCACAATCCTCCGAGCGCCCGCGAGTCGTCGGCCTCGAGGCGGCGCCGATGCTGCGTCGGCTCCACTCATCCTTTTTAAAAAAAAAAAAAAGGCTCCCGCGGGGTCCTGGTCTCCGGCCAGTACCCATCTGTGATGAATGGTGAAGATGCACGGAAAGATCATAATTACGGTAAGTACGTAATTTGAATTTCTGGGCCATCAAGCACAATCTGGAGCTCTTGGCTGTTCGCGTTCCAGGTATCCAAAACATCTTGGCTGATGGTCTCAGCTGCTCCAGGTCTCAGGCTTACGAGTGGGAGCTTCTAACCTCAGTGGTCGAAGACCTCTGACAGGTGAGGTCGCCCAGAGTTGGACCTCATTGTATCCCCAGTCAATGCAAAACTGCTTTTTTGCTCACTCGATCCTAGGCCTGGAGTTTTCTGGCAAGACGCATTGTCCCTCTCTTAGAAGGGGATGTTTCTATATGCATTCCCTCTATTCCCGCTCCTGCAGAGGGTTCTGCTCAGCTTCAGCTGGAAGGAGCAGAGATGATTCTCTTAGTTCCTTTCTGGCAATGCCAGATTTGGTTTCCCCTGCTGCAACAGCTAGCTGTGGAACTTCTGGTGCCTTTGCCCCTGACCACAGGCTTGCTGTCCCAGGACCAGGGCACCCTGGTCCATCTGGACCTCGAGTCCCTGTATCTCAATGGGTGGCTCCAGTGGACCTAGCTATGTCCTGCTTCAGGGTTTTCTCTAGGATTGCTGATGTCCTGGTGGCAGCCAAAAAGCTCTCCACCATGGTCACTTATGCTATGAAATTGAAACGCTTCTCCATTTGGGCTGCTGCTCGCCATTGGGATCCTTTCACCTGCCCGGTGAATCAGGTGCTGGAATACCTCCTTTCCCTTTCTGATTCAGACATGGTGTACTTCTCCCTTAAGGTGCACCTTTCCACCATCTCTGCATACCAGGCACCTATTGAGAGCAAAGCTGTTGCCCAGCTTGAGGTGTCCGGCACATTTTTGTGGGGCATTTTTCATCTGAAGCCTCCCATTAAGGATCTGATCCCTCCATGGGACCTCAACATTACTTTGGAGAAACTCACTTTACCTCCCTTTTTAATCAGCCGCGAGTTGCAAGCTGCGCTTTCTGTCATGGAAATCACTCTTTTTGGTTGCTGTTACCTCTGCTTAAAGGATTTCTGAGCTCCAGGCTCTGATGCGTAGTGAGCCTTATTTGGTTGTTCACAAAGACAGGATGTCTTTACATACTAATCCTAAGTTTTTACCTAAGGTGGTGTCTGAGTCTACTTTAAATCAATCCATCCACCTTCAAGTTTATTTTCCTGAGTGTTCTAATCAGAGGGGAAGGCCTTGCTCCATACTTCGGATGTTCATAGAATGTTGCAGTATTACACGAACCGCACCAAGTGTTTGAGGAAAACTGATCAATTGTTTTGTTCACCCCAAAAGAGGGCACTCCTGTTTTGAAACAGTGTTGTCTAAGTGGTTAGCTAATTGCATTGTTTACTGCTACCGCAAGTACAACAAGCCCCTTCCAGGGGTAGTCAAGGGCCATTCCATAAGGGGTATGGCTGCCTCCATGGCTTACTTCAGAAGTGTGTCTGCTGCTGACATTTGTGCAGCTGCTACCTGGAGCTCTGTCCACACTTTCACCATGCATTACAGTCTGGACATCGGCTCTAGGCGTAGAGGCAACTTTGGCCAGGAGTTATTCAGGGCCTAATGTCATGAGCTCTTGACTGCTGGCTTGTCGTCGTCCTGGTGATTTCATCCTTGTGATACTGGTACTGCTTGGGACTTTGCCCTACCAGTATGGCCGTGACAAGAGCCTTCATTGAAGTAAGATAGTGTAAAGAACTTACCATAATAGTAGGTCTTACTTCGAGAGGGTTCCTGCAGTAGGTCTTCACATATAGGACTGCGCCCCCTGGTGTCAGGTTCCAATGGCAGACTTGTAGATAGCAATATCGGTGAGGACCGCCCCCCCCCCCCAAGTCAGGTGACATGACGTCAGTCCGACTATAAAGTGGGCGGTCCCACCGCCCACCCTCCGGTTCTTTCCTGCCGTCACCTCAGTTCGTTCGGCTCAAGAGTTAGAACAGCGATCTAAAGCCTGCGTCAGTCAAAGTTTTTCTTTGCATTATAATTGTTTTCTTAAATTCGGTTTGACGATTGATGTCGACTTCTCCAGAGAAGAAGTGCTCGAAGTGCAGAGCCCAGATCCTGCACGGGGACGACCATTCCCGCTGCCTCTTATGTCTGGGCCCCAAGCACAACTCTGACGAGTGTGCTATCTACCAGGCCTTCAACCAAGCTACCAGGACCCGGTGCAAGTGGACCCTCGAGGCCCACCTCCTTACTCGACAACTGGCGTAGATGGAAAAGGAGCCCCAGGAGTTGAGGGAAAAGTCATTGTCCCCAAGAAAGAAGAAGAGCAAGGAGAAACGCCGGGACAGGAGTCTGTCGCCATGCGCGAGGCCTGCTCCAAAAACTTTGAGTACTACTTCTGGTACCCAGTCCGCCTCTTTGGGCCAGGCACCTTCTCCCCCTCTTGCCGAGGTGAGCGGGCAGCCGAAGGTCGCCTCTCTTGAATTTTCAGTTCAGTCTCCTCTCAGCTCTGCCGATAAGTCACCTCTCAGCTCTATTGACTGGCGCACGGCTCCTACCGATAACGCTAGCGGCGGTCTTCCGGCTTCCTCTAGCCCGGTTCGGTCCGCTAAGTCGGACGGCAGATCCTCCATCGCCCACCCGGACCCTTTCACTCTCCCATCGGGCTCCAGCTTGGCCCCCGACGTCGGACAGAGTGAGCTGCAGTGTGACCTTTCATCTGTCCGGGTGCTTCACCCAAGGGATTTGCCACCTGATCCTGTCTTATCCCTTCCGTCTGGATCGCTTCTTGACCTTTTGTTGGGGTCCCTACCGGAACTTCCCCCTTCGCTAGGTCTTTTGCTGCCTCCAGATAGGAGTCCGTCACCGGGCGGGGATCCTTCCATTGAGCCTTCTCCCTCGGGACCTTCAGGGCCCTCCCAAATCCCACACCACCTAGTGGCCCTTTGGCACCTCCCCTGGTAAGCCCAGAACCTCCAGGCGATCTCCTGGGGCCAGACCCCTTTGTTCCGCTGCTGGGCAGCCCGCTGTCGACTCCTCAGCACCCGATGCCAGGCCACGTGCCTCCGACGCTGGGAGACCCTGGGTACAATTATTATACACCAAGATTGCCAGGTTACCAGTACCCATCATCCTCCTCCTCCTCCACCTCCTGTGCCAGACCGCGAGTCGGCACTCTCACGGTGGAAGGATGCCAGAACCCAGCTGCTCATGGAGATTAGGCAGTCTGTGGGGGACATTCCCCTGCCTAGGGCCCCTCCTCTACCGACACCCTCTGGACGGGCAGTGGGTTCTCTACCTGTTGGCTCATCTGGGGTAGACCCTTCCATCCCCAGCGGTTCTGAGCCTTCTGGCTAGGACTCTGATTTTGACCCTTTGGACCCTCGGTTCCCTGTCGAGGTACCTCCCAAGGAGTCCCCAAAATCTCCTCCGGAGGATCCTTCATTTGGGGACCTCTTGCGTACTATTCAGGCAGCAGGAGGCTGGCCTGCTAAAGAGGTGGATCCCCAGCGTAAGAGACTGGCGGAACACTTGTATCTAGCCACAACAGATTCCCTACCCATCCTGCCCGATGGGTCCTCACGAGGATCTGGTGAACACTGTATGGCAGCAGCCGTCATCTATCCCAGCTGTCTCCAGAAAGGCAGATCGCACTTACTACCACCCCCCCCCCAGGAAGGGATCCAACACCTCACCACTCATCCTGAAGTGGACTCTATGGTGATCACTGCCGCTTATGACCGATCAGCTCAACTAAAACATTTGAGCTCATCGCCCCCCGACAAGGACTCTCAGCAGTTGGACCAGTTTGGCTGGAATATTTATTCCTCTTCCTCCTGTGCCATCTGGTCCCTCAACTATGTCTCACACATGATTGCATTCCAAAAGGCCTCTCATCCTGGACCTCCTGAAGGTCCCTCTCCAGCTCAGAGAGAAACACTCTGGAATAAACTCCTGGACAAGGTCAGAATGGGAAAGTCCTCTTGTCGTCATGCTTTACATGCAACTTATGACTCACTGGACTCAGTGGCTAGAGTGGCAGCCACGGGTATCTGCCTCCATCGCCTTTCTTGGCTCGGGATAGCAGGCTTGGCACAAGATGTCCAGTCCTCCCTTTTGGACACCCCTTTTAGGGGTTCAGTCCTCTTCAGCAGCACCGCCAAAGTTATTATTAGCGGGCTGCAGGAGGCGGACGCTGCCGCGGAAATGCGCTCAGTGTACGGACCGGCCAGAAAAGCAGCCTTTTGTTTGCCAAGAAGATGGAATAAAAACCAGGGTAAACGTCAGGGTAAGCGACAAGCCCCTGGTTCAGGAGCCCAAACCCCCCAGGCCAAGTTCCCCAAGCCAGCCTCCGAGGCAGAATCTCCCCTCTCCTCAGCATCCTGACTCCTTTCCCCTCATTCCACTACCTCCACTAATCAAGGAGGAAGCGGTGGGAGGGAGGTTTGGCCTCCATCTGGAGGGGTGGAGGTTCGTCACCACAGAATCCTGGGTGTTGTAAATCATCCAGTAAGGTCACTCGATAGAGTTTTCAGAGATCCCTGCCCCTCATCCTCCAGGATGGTCTTTTCTACTTAAGGGATCAGTTCCCCATCGTCTTCCAAGAGATTCAGGCCCTTCTATTAAAAGAGGCCATAGAACCTGTCCCTCAAAACCAGCTAGAAAGGGGATTTTTCTCCCACTTCTTCCTAGTTCCAAAGAAGACGGGCGATCCGAGACTGATCCTAGACCTCAGCATGCTCAACCTCTTGAGTACAAGAGGTTTCGCATGCTGACCCTTCAAGGGCTTCTTCCCCTGCTCCAGACAAATTCTTGGCTCTGCTCCCTGGATGTGCAGGATGCTTACCTGCATATCCTTATCCTCTTGGCCCACCTCCGCTTTCTCTGTTTTACTTTTTCTGGAGAACCATTTTCAATTTCAAGCACTCCCCTCTGGCCTTTCCTCGGCCCCTCGGGGTTTCACGAAGTGCTTAGCGGTGGTTGCGTCTTTTCTTCATTACCATCTTTATTACCCACTACCACATCGACCTTGAGTCATGCCAGGATGCTGGTTTTGGGGTCTCTGTTCTCCAATCTCTATTTCCCAAGTAGGGGGTGTGCGCCTTGTCTCCCTCCTCCCAGAGAACTGCTTGGAGTCTGCCAGAGAGTGTGGATGAACAACATATCCACGCTCCTAGAAGAACAAGTTACTCACCTGTAAAAGTAGTTCTAGGAGTGGTATATGTTGTTCATCCACACGCACCCACCCGACCTCCCCGGCTTAGGCGCACAGCCTTGCTTCCAGCAGGCTAAGATCTAGCGTCATGGGGCGGGGCCGAGGTATTTACCACCTGGGTGGGTGGGAGGAGCCAGCTTGAAGACTTCTGGCCAGATTTAAAGGGGAAAGGGACATACCAGAGAGTGTGAATGAACAACATATACCACTCCTAGAACTATTGTTCAAACAACATGAAGTCTTGCTATATTATAGACATTAGCAGTTTGATCCAGCTCTAGAACTTCCCCGGAGTGAAATGGTTAAAACCATTCCAAAATAGAATTTTGGCACGAGAGCAGCTCTATCTGTGTCATTTCAAACTTGAACTGTCAGATTCTTTACTCCGCCTCAGTGAACAGTCCTCGAGATTTCTCCTTCTGCTCGGTTCATTTCGGTTTAAAAGTGTTTTCTCGGTTGGATTTAACGAGAATAGTTTTATTTAACTGCAAAACCGTTCGGTTCAAGCTCTATCTGTGGTAACCGTAAGTAAATGAAGTTTTGTCTGTGTGGAACTTGTAAGTTATCGGTTCGGGTTTTGAACGATCAGTGGTTTAAAACTCATTTAAAACTAAAGTTACTATTTTAGAGTAGCGGTTCCGGTTCTTATCGGTTCTAAAAAGCGGATTTATTACGTTTTTCCAATGCCCTGACACGGTTAGGAACCGATAAGGGTGTCTTGCCTGGCACTGCCGTTAAAGGGCAAGTTTTTGGTTAGCTGGCATTATGTCTGAGAAACCCAAAAGAAAACCAGGCCACTGGGTTTCAACACTGTAATGTTTGTGGGAAGTCTTTGCCAAGGCTGACCCACACACCCATGTGTTTATTGTCTGGGGTTTGCCCACCTCCAGTCAGACTGCCAGGTATGTAAGAATTTCCTGCAGCCACCCTGGAAAAAGATTGGGCAGACTTAGGAACGAGAGGCTGCAAGATCCGCTGACCGGTGTTCCAGCCCGTTCGGTGCCAACCGAACCAGAGGGAGTGCCCTCTGACCAGGGCCAGACTTCCTTGGGCAAAAGAAAAGCTGGTTCTGAGGAACCAATTCCAGTAAAGAAAACAAGAAAATCAGCAGGTCTGGAGTCCAAAATTCCTTCTCCAACTGCTGCAGAGATAGCAAAAGCCATACAAATTGTCCAGTCACTGTCTCAGGGTCCGTCCAAACCACCACTATCTGGTAAAAGGTCGGTTCGTCCGGTCCCAGTGGTTCAGGATGATGATATTGAGGAATTTTATGAACCAGAGGAGGGGGAGGAGGATTATGAACAGTATGAATGTGGCTGGGAAGGTCTGGGTGTGCCCATTGAACCGGACATCTCCCCAGACAGACCTTTAGAATCTCCCCATGCTGTCTGAGTCCCCATCTTATTTTATGTTTTATAAAAGTTGCTGAAACCCTCCAGCTTCCTTTAGAAGAGGCTGTGGATGAGCAAGAGGAGCCTGATTTTGTAGAAATGATGGATATTCCAGAGTCTAGGAGATTGTCTATTCCTTTACATAAGTCTTTTAGGAAACAAACAAATTAAAATTTGAAAAGCTCCTAATTCTGTGCCTCCTGTAGATAAAAAGATGGACAGAAGGTATACATTGTCAGGCCCTGATACAGAATTCCTTTCTCAGCAATGCAGTCATGTTGCGGTAGTTCAGGCTGCTGCCTGTGATAAAGCTAATATTCCCTTGGCTTCACATCCTCCTGACAAGGATTCCAGGAAGATTGATGCCATGGCAAAAACAGTATATGGCAGCCTCTCTGGGACTCAGGCAAGCAAATTATATGGCTTATGTAGCTAGGTATCAGAAATCTAGATGGGATACTGTTATGCAATTGGCCAAGCAGGCCCATGGCCAGCTGGCTAGTGAACTAGAACAGGTGGCTGCTGATGGCATTGAAGCCTCTAAGGTTCAGTTTCATGCTGCTGTGGATGTTAATGATGTTTCCTCTAGGATCATGGCCACATCTGTAGCTGTGTAGGTTGGCCTGGCTCAGGTGCACTAGTTTGTCACAGGATACCCAGACTAAGGCTATGGATTTTCCTGTGGTGGGAAATTCTCTGTTTGGAGAGCAGACAGAGAATTACATGAAGAAGATGGATGAATATAGGACTACTTACAAGAGTGCCCAGGCTAAGGAGGCAAGCCACTCCTCAAAGGCATGCCCCAGGGGTAGGGGTAGGGTGAGCCTTTTCACAGAACCTTTCTACCAGACTCGGGCCTCCTCTGCCTATGCTCAGAGGGGCTTCTTCAGAGGCAGGGGCAGGCAGGGGTGGGCAGACTGCTCCCCACCCCAGCCTAAAGCTCTAAACAGGCACCCTGATGGGGTGCCCAGGGCGATTCTCCTGTACCAGTGGGGGCAGGCTGGCTTACTTCAGTCAGAATTGGGCTTCTTTAACCTCAGACAAGTGGGTTCTGGAAGTAGTAAGCCAGGGTCTGGTTCTCAGCTTCAAAAGTTTCCCAAGTTGAGAAGCAGACTTTTTACCTACAAGTGCTTCAGAGACCCTCGCTGTGGAAACAGAGGTCTCATCCTGTTAGCTCTCAGAGCAGTAGAAAGGGTTCCTCCTGCATCAGGGCAGGGGTCTGTATTCAGATACTTCCTTACCCCAAAAAGACAGGAGAATGGCGGCCCATTTTAGATCTCAGATATCTGAATAAGCATCTTTTGAGACCAAAGTTCAAAATGGTAACTCTGGCAATGATTTTACCTTCCCTAAGGCCAGGGACTGGCTAGCCTCCCTGGACCTCAAGGATGCCTATTTCCATGTCCTAATCAGAAGATCCCATCGAAAGTACCTCAGATTCTAACTGCCCTCAGGTCATTACCAGTTCAGAGCAATGCCCTCTGCCTTACCTCTGCTCCAAGGGTATTCACAAAGTGTCTAGCAGTGGCAGTGGCCCACTTAAGGAGGCAGAGGATTGCTGTTTTCCCTATCTAGACGACTGGCTCATTGTAGGCCAGTCCCCAGAACAGGTAAAATCTCACCTGCAGGTCACCCAGCAGCTTCTCACCTCCCTGGGTTTTCTGCTAAACCTACCAAAGTCGGTTCTGGAACCAGTCCAGGTACTCACCTTTATAGGGGCAGAATTGGACACAAAGCTAGCCAGAGCCTTTCTTCCCCCAGAAAGGGTAAGGAATTTAGTGGCTCTGGCCTCTTCCTTCACTCTGCAGGTCTCTCGACCAGCAAGACACTTTCTGCAGCTCCCGGGGCACATGGCTGCATCCACAGCTGTTGTGCAGGGAGCCAGATTTCAGATGAGAGACATTCAGTTTCACTTGAGAACCTTTTGGTCTCAGAGAAGAGACCCCCTTTCCAAGTTGGTCCCACTGACTCGAACCCTGATCCTAGCTCTCCAGTGGTGGCAGGATCAGAGCAATTTAAGAGCGGGGGTCCCCTTCATTTCCCCTTCTCACAACTTGACTCTCACTACAGATGCTTCCCTTCTGGGTTGGGGAGCCCACATGGGCGACCTTTCCACTCAGGGAGTTTGGTCCCCCCAGGAATCTCTGCTCCACATCAATTTGCTGGAACTCAGAGCTGTCTTTTTAGCTCTTCAAGCTTTTCTGCATCTGTCCACGACAAGGTGATACAAGTCAGAACAGACAACACCACAACAATGTGGTACATCAACAAGCAGGGGCACTCGGTCTTGACCTTGTGCACCGAGGCAATGAAGTTGTGGTCTCTGGCCTATTCCTGAACACTTCCCTCATAGCAGTTCATCTTCCAGGGAAGGACAATGTCCTAGCGGATGCCCTCAGCAGGATTTCCCAGGGCCATCACGAATGGTCCCTGGATCCTCAAGTGCTGGGGATAGTTTTTGCCAGGTGGGGCATCCCTCAGATAGATCTTTTGCAGCCCCAGACAATCACAAACTTCCTCTGTTCTGTTGCAGGCCTCCAGTGCTGGGCTCAGTTCCCTGGATGCCCTTCTTCTGGATTGGGAGGAAGTTCCTCTATGCTTTCCTCCTTTCCTCTCCTATTCAAAGTACTAGTCAAAATCAGATCTCAGCCTTGCAGGGTGATTCTGATTGCCCAGTTTGAGCCAGGCAGCCCTGGTACCCACTCCTTCTGTCTCTGACAGTCCATCTTCCCCTGTGCCTCCCCAGGAATCACAATCTGTTGACTTGTGCCCAGGGAAGGGTTTGGTATCCGGACCTCAAATCCCTCAACCTCAAGGCCTGGCTCTTGAGGAGTTAGAGTTTGCTGATTTACACCTCTCTCAGGGTGTTCTTGAGATCCTAAAGGCTTCCAGAAAGCCTTCCACTAGGGCTACTTATAGTTCTAAATGGAAAAGGTTTTCCATTTGGTGTGCTGGGAAAAATATTTCCCCAGAATCTGCTGAATTGCCCATTTTGTTAGATTACATGGTACACATCTTAATTCCTTGGGTCTCAGACCAGCTACCCTGAGAGTTCATTTGGCAGCTGTGTCTGCTTTTGTGTCAACAGGAAAGTCATCCCTCTTTCCTCTCATCCTGTGTTTTCCAAGTTTTTAAGGATTACTCCATACTAATCCTCCCTTTAGGAACCGGCCCCTGCTTGGGACCTTAATGTTTGCATTGCTCAGTTAATGCAACCCCTTTGAACCTCTGTCTTCTGCAGAGCTTAAGTACCTAACTTGGAAAACTGTTTTCTAGTGGCTATCACTTCTGCCAGGCGCATAAGTGAATTGCAAGCCTTGTCAGTGGAGACTGACTTTATTTCTTTCCACAGGGATAAGGTAGTTCTTAGGACTAATAGGAAGTTTTTTGCCTAAGGTGGTTTCAGATTTCCATCTTAATCAATCTATCTCCCTTCCAGTATTTTCACTGATCACTCCTCTTGGTGAGAGGAGGTTGTACAACCTGGATGTTAAGAGAGCTCTTGGTTATTATATAGAGCGTACCAAAGGTCCAGGTTGAATCCCTCAACTTTTCCTTACCTATGGTGAAGTTGGAAGAGGCAAACCTGCCACTAAGAGATCAATAGCCAGGTGGATTGTCTCTTGTATCCAATTTTGTTATCAGAAAGTGGGCAGAGCCCCCCAGTTTGAGGGCTCATTCTACCAGGGGTACAGCTGCGTCTCTAGCTGCTGCCAGAGATATCCCTTTATTAGAGATTTGCCAGGCTGCTACTTGGAAAACGGTACACACTTTTACCAAGCATTACTCACTGGATGTCCAGGCCAGGAGAGATGCTCGGTTTGGCACAGCTGTTCTTCAGAGCCTATTCCCTAAGTAGGTTCTGCCCCTCCTCCATGGAGGTACTGCTGTGTATTCTGCTAATGTCTATAATATAGCAAGACTTCATGTTGTTTGAAGAAAAATTACTCACCTTAATAATGTTGTTTCTTCTAATGGAGTCTTGCTATATTATAGACCTCCCTAACCTGCCCCTCTCAGAACCTCTACTTGGTGGGGTGCGGGCAACTTAGTGTGGCTACTACTTATGTCCTGTTAGCATTTTGTCCCCTTTGGGACTTTGGGGGTGTGTATGTGCAGCGTGTGTGTGTTTTATTATATTTATGTTCCATTTTCATATTATTAGAATGGTGTTAGTATTTCTGGTCCCCTGACTTGAGTCTTGGGTGTTGGGACCATCAATGGTTGTTATTATTTAGGTAGCCATTTGGCTAGTGTAGGTTACAGCTTCCAGACAGACCTTAGTGAGTTTGGCTCGTAAAGATCTGACAGTTCAAGCTTGAAATGACACAGATAGAGCTGCTCTTGTGCCAAAATTCTGCTTTGGAATGGTTTTAACCATTTCACTCCGGGGCAGTTCTAGAGCTGGATCAAACTGCTAATGTCTATAATATAGCAAGACTCCATTAGAAGAAACAACATTACTAAGGTGAGTAATTTTTTCTTACAGGTGAGTAACCTGTCCTTGAGTACCTAGAGGCCAATGGGTCACAGGACCCAAGGAGGCATAGATTCACGATGGGAAGGTCATGTCAGATGAATCCAATAGATTTCTTTGACTGGGTGACCAGAGGTGTAGACCAGGAAGAAGGGGCTGTGGACATGGCCTACCTAGACTTTAGCAAGGCATTTGACACAGTTCCACACAAAAGATTAATAAACAAATTAGCCAGCTTGGGAATGGGTCCCAGGGTGGTAGCCTGGGTAAAACATTGACTAGTCAACAGGACACAGAGGGTAATAGTAAACTGAGTCCACAGTGAAGAAAGGGGGGGTTTCTAGTGGGGTACCGCAGGGTTCATTATTGGGTCCGGTCCTTTTTAATGTCTTTATAAGTGACATTGCAGAGGGACTGGAAGGAAAGTATGTCTCTTTGCAGATGACACACAGATCTGCAGCAGGGTTGATACGCAAGGTGGGGTGGAAAGGATGAGAAGGGACTTGGCAAGGTTGGAGGAATGGTGAAATGTGTGGCAGCTTAGATTCAACACAGAAAAGTGCAAAGTAATGCACCTAGAAAACAAAAACCCAGGGAAAGAGTACACAATGGGGGTGAGATACTGACGACAAAAAAGGAAAGGGAACTGTGGGTAGTTATATCAGATCACCTAAAGGTGAGCAAGCAATGTGAGAAGGCAGTAAGGAGAGCTGGGGGGATACTGGGATGCATAGGGAGAGGCATCACCAGTAGAAAACAGGAAGTTGTTATCCTTCTGTACAGACAGCTGGTGAGACCCCATCTGGAGTACTGCTTGCAGTTCTGGAGACCCCATCTCCACAAAGACATAGACAGGGTGGAGGCTGTCCAGAGAAGGGCAACCATAATGGTGCAGGGTCTGCACCAGAAGACATACGAAGAGGCTAAAGGAGCTTAATATGTATACCCTTGAGGAAAGGAGGGAGAGGAGGGACATGATAGAAACTTTCAGGTACCTCAAGGGAATCAACAAAGTCCAAAGATGGTAGCAACGTTCAGAAAAGGAGATGTGCATGAACAGTGGGGCACAATTTGAAGATAGAGGGGGGACGGCTCAGAGGTAATGTGAGGAAGTACTTTTTCAGAGAGGGTTGTGGATGCATGGTCCTTATCTGCCATCAGATTCTGTGTTTCTTAACTCAGGGCACTAGACCAGCCCATTTCCGTCCTGAGACCACAGCACCGCCTCCCCTGAGTTCAGCGCTTCATCATCTTCCTCTGAGGAAGAGGACACTTCCTTACATACTGTATCTCCTGAGATGCTGAGTATCCTTGCTACCAGCAGTTCCTTTTGGAGTTGATGAGGGAGCTGTGAGAGACCATTTTTCAATCTGCAGTCCTGCCCATCTGATGCTGTCCTTCCTTGGGAAGTGCAGTTATGACTCTACAGTCATTCCGCGCATGGCTTAGGCCCTTTGTGGAGGCAGTAACAAAAGCCTCACAAACTTGGCCAGCAAAGTAGCTCAAGCCATTATATGTGCAGAAGGATAAATATTTTATTTCACTTATCCATGCACATATTATATAAATATACATAGGGCTAGTGATAATCACTCCCTGCAGACCACCAGCAATTCGCCCAATGGGGTTTCACCCCTACCTTGGGAGCTTCTTCAAGTGCCCTTGAAAAAGCTCTCAAGGTAGGAGTGAAACACCATTGGGTGAATTGGTGGTAATCTGCAGGGGGTGATTATCACTGGCTCCTTTATATAATATTTTTTGTGTGTGGATAAGTGAAATAAAATATTTATTGTTCTGCACATATAGTGGCTTGAGCTCTTTTGCTGACTGAGGGCTGAGTTTGCGAGGCTTTTCTTACTGTTTCATAATTTATTTAGCCTAATTGAACTCATACCAGTGGTCAGTTTCCTTTTGCTGCCAGCCTTTGTGGAGGCCTCTAGAGATGTCTGACTCCATGCCTCTGCACCCTCTCCAGCCCCAAGAGACACCCATCACAGGTATGTCATACCCATGGGGTCTCCAGGAGCCATGCCACACCCCTCTTCTGGGGTCCAGTTCCTTGACACCCCCTCTGGACATAGGCACGCAGTGCATGACTGTCCCCCAGAGCTGGTCTTCGTGGAGTTTGATGCCTGGGGTTGCATAGTGTTCTCGGTGCAACACAGCATGTTGTGCACCTCGGCGCACCAGGTGACCTATAGCAGGCACCTGTGGTCAACACTTGGACAACTCACAGTGTCTCTGCCAGATTGTGGGGCAACTAGACAGGCCATACATCTTTCCATCCAGGGCCTGCAGCTGGCGAGGCACCAGGCGAGGGCATCTTATGACGCCAGTGAGGTAGCCTCCAGGCTGGTTGGAAACGCAGTCTGCATTAGGTGGATGGTGTAGCTTCGTCTTTCCCGATTGTCACCCTTGGCCCAGCGTAGGGGGATTGCCTCACTATTCCAGGGGGCCCACTTCTCCTGCACAGCCAGGTGTGAGCTTGCAGGGTGCCTTCCTGTTCCCAGGCCACAGGAGTCTCCGCCTGCCTCTGACCATTATCAGGCCTCACCAGGCCCGTAAGGGGCCCCTGCCTCATTGTGGTTTCCCCCACAGTAGGCTGAGGGAACAACCTTTTTTCCTCGGGGTGGGCCAGCACAGCCTTCTGGTGGTAAGCTTGGTACTGTGACCCATACCATAATAAACGGTGAAGATTGATTCTTGGAAGATATGAAAATTATGTACTCTATGTAATTCTTGATCTTTCAGAATATCTTCACCATTCATTATTGCAACCCACCCACCATCCCGTGCTATGGCCAGACATCTGGGCAGCTCACCTGTCTTTCTTCTTCTGTCTTCCTCCTTCTTTTCTCTCTTTGGTAGATGAGTTTTATTATTTTGTTCCTTTTATATCCTGTATCCTTTCTTCTACCCCTTGGGCTTCCTTGCGCCTTTTCTCTTTTTCTACCACTTGTTTTCTCTCCTGTTGAACAGAACTAAGAGAAGCAGGGGGCTGGTATTGGTTACTGACCAGTCCATGAGCGCCATGTCATTCTTTAGCCTCGTGGGCAGTGCCGTCATCGATGTCTGCCCCTAGCTCTAAGCTTTTAAAGCTTCTGCAGGCTCCTAACATCTCCGGCATAGACCCATCCAGTAATGAATGTTGAAGATATTCTGAAAGATCAAGGATTGCCGTGAGTATGTAATTTTCATTTTTATTTATTTATTAAAAGTTGGTCACGAGGAAGGGCTCACTGAGCCAAGGCTCGTTTCCAGGTGCGACCTTGGGGGAAGGGTACAGGGGGACAAATACATTCAATGGAAAAGTGTAGCCAGTATTAACAAAACAGTGTACTGGCAAAATAAATGACCAAAAGTCAAAATAAACAGACGGGTACAGACAAAATATACACTAAAACGAGAGCAGGCAGAATGTGCAATTCATGGTACTATAAACAGAGGGAGATTAACTGACAGTGTGTACACTGAGGTTGTACTGGCAATAAAAGCAGTAAAATGTACAGCAGTTCAGGTCGCAAATATAAATTAGGTGAAGGTGCACAGAGGTAATAAACAACCTAAAAGAAAGCAGAGGACACATGGCAGATTGGCCAAGGCAAGAGCAAGAGGAAGCGAAGAGAAGTTTGAGCTGAGGCTTGAGTGAATGATAGGAGGAGGACAGACAAAATTTGGGGGAGAGGTTGCTCCAGATGGAGAGAGAACTGGAGGAGAAGATGTATTGCCCAGTTGTAGATTTGGAATAAGGCATATAGAGGGTGCTGGAGTCCCTAGGGCGAAGAGTATAGGAGGTGGAAGGGATAAGAGAGAGAGAGGAGAGGTAAGGCTGTTAATAATTATTTACCTTTGAAAGCTGTACTTACAACTTCCATAATCAAGTTGAGCTGCTACCTGAGCACTGCAGCCCTGCCCCCCAGATCAGCAGTTTGGTGATGTGAAATGGAGAACAGTGCTGCAGGCGCATAATAAACAGACACTAAGGCTCGGGGATGGGGGCTGCCTAAAGATGAGGTTTGTCACTTTGCAGGCCAGTAGTATATTACATTGATATAGTCGTTTACATTAGTTACCTGTGCACCATTCAGAGGTAAGCAATTATTAAGAGCCTAACTAAAACAATTTCAGAAACAGTCAAATTTAGCTCATTGGTTAGCTCCTTGGTGGAGTTGCCTGTCTGAGGATATGAGAGTAGTCAGCTGCTCTTTAATACATGTTACAAGTAATTAAACCAAATATATGATATGTTGGGCTTGGTCTGTAAAACTCTAGCCTAGTGATGTGATCACATCCTTCCATGGCTGCAGCCTTACCCTGCCTCCACCTACCCTTCTGCTGCTCTCAGTATTTCTCAGAGTAAGATAACATTTTCTATGCTGTCAGAGACATATAATGCCTGAAGAATGAAGCTGATGTAGTTCCCTGGCAAGCATTGCTGAACCAGATGTCTTAGATTTTTTGTTAAAGAGCATTGCATGTTAAGGTGAAAATTAAAAATATACATTTTCGTTTCATATTAGATTATCCTTTATGACCTTCCTTGGAGGATGCCCCCTTTTCCTCATTTTGAATCTACATTGGTAAATTGTTTAAATCCGAAACTGTTCAAAAGGAGTGCTGATTTTAATACGGCTATAAGCTGGAATCCATAGGGGCACAGGATCCAAGACAGCATGGGTTTACAAAAGGAAGGTCCTGTCAAACTAATCTCATAGATTTCTTTGACTGGGTAACCAGAGTGGTGGACCAAGGGGGAGCAGTTGATGTCGCCTACCTTGACTTCAGCAAAGCTTTTGACACTGTTCCACATAGAAGATTGATAAATAAGCTAGGTAGGCTCGGGGTGTAGTTGGTCAACTGGGTGGCAAACTGGTTGACTGGCAGAAAACAGAGAGTGGTGGTAAATGGTATACAGTCAGAAGAGATGCAAGTCACAAGTGGGGTACCTCAGGGATCAGTCCTGGGGCCAGTCCTATTCAACATCTTCATTAGTGACCTTGCAGATGGACTAGAGGGTAAGGCTTGTCTGTTTGCAGATGACACCAAGATCTGCAACAGAGTAGATGATCCAGATGGGGTGGGCAGAATGAGAGAGATCTGGATAAACTAGCAGAATGGTCAGAAGAGTGGCAACTGGATTTAATGCAAAGAAGTGCAAAATCATGCACATAGGGAAGAGAAACCCTGAAGCCACTTATAGGCTGGGAGGGAGTTGCTAGCAGTCACAAAGGAAGAAAGAGACTTGGGCATCATCATCACTGATGACCTAAAATCATCCAAGCAGACCTCTAAAGCAGTAGGTAAGGCTAGGGGGTGTTAGGGTGTATTAGTAGGGTATCACAAGTCGTAAGAGGGAGGTAATAATCCCTCTGTACAAGACATTGGTTAGGCCCCATCTGGAGTACTGCGTGCAGTATTGGAGGCCACACCTTCACAAGGACATTAACCAAATTGAGGCAGTCCAGAGAGAGCAACCAAAATGGTGCAGGGACTGCATCAGAAGACATATGAGGACAGATTAATGGAGCTCAATATGTATACCCTTGAGCAAAGGAGGGAGAGAGTGATATGATCGAGACATTTAAACACCTTAAGGGCATAAACAAGGTGAAAGAGTCTAACATGTTTAAATATAAGAAAAATAGCAGGACAAGAGGACACAGCATGAGATTAGAGGGAGGCCGATTAAGGGGAAGTGAGAAATTCTTTTCACAGAAAGGGTGGTAGATGCATGGAATGGCTTACCACAAGAAGTGGTGGCTATGAATACAGTGCAGGGCTTCAAACAGGCATGGGATAGGCATAAGGGAGCAATACAAATGACTATGAATAGATAGGTCACTGACAGAGCAAAGGCCGATGGCACATTTATAAGGTAGAAAAAGAAATGGGCAGACTGGATGGGCCTTGCGGTCCTTATCTGCCGTCAACTTCTATGTTTCTATGTTTCTATGGTTTTCATCAGTATTCTCAGCTGTTTTTGACACCTGTTGCTTAATTAACATTGCTGTTCTTGTGGCTAAGGTGAACTAGCATGCAAAGACACTGCTCCTTCACCTTATGGACCCTGGTGTTTAAAAACAGCCAAGAATACTGATGGAAACCTGGGGGATCACTATAGTAAAAGGGGCGCACCATTTAATTTGTTAAAATCTAAAAGAAATGCTACAACAGTTTCAAAAAGATGAAAAGGGGCATCTTCTAAGACGAGAGAAAAAGGACAGGAGAAAATGGAATAAAAAGGTGTGGGTCAGTCATTTCACTGCAGCATGCACTGTTGCTTTAACTAGCCTTTCATTTTAGCCAAAGGGTGTTCCACTTCATTTCAGATTGCTACCAGGGCTCACCCCAGAGATTTAATTATGGATATGAGAATTTCCGTGCAAATGTCAGAGTTCACTACGCCTCCCCCTTCCCTCCAAGAAAAGATTTTTGCAGAACATGCTCAGCAGATGGTGCATTTTGATGTCAGATTTTGATTGTAGCATGTCGAAGTAAACATGAATATCCATGAGGCCACACAAAACATTTTTTTGTGACTGATATACAGGATTTATGGTCGAAGTGCTAGCAGCCGTGAGATAGTCATGACTTGCTGTATTCTTTTTAAATCTGATGTGACAATAAAGGATGTTCCTCGAGCCCATTTACTTTGTTCAGTTTATTTATTGGATTTTGATAACCAGGTAAGCTCACTGAGAATTGCGTCTCTTTATCAGGAGTGACCCCATTATGAGGTATTTTCACATGATACAGTGTCATATACGGAAGGACAGTAGAAACCGTGTGAACAATTGTAATAACACTTGGTACAACAGTCTTCATTTTACAGAGGGAAAAATAATTAATACATGCAGTTCACTAGAACAAAGTGCATTTGTGCAATATTACAGTATACAGTACATCACATTTAGGTTCTGGGATACTGTGGCAGCTTAGCTAGGTATAGATAAATACTGACTCGTGAGGTAGGCAAGGCTGTGCTTGGGGGGGGTGGGCATTGAGTTGTCCCTTGAAGCACTGATATGAACCAGTTTCCTGGGTAGAGCTGGGAAACTCATTCCAGAGTAATGGGACTTTGTGTGAAAAGGGTTGCTGTCCGAAAGTGGTTTGTGTGCTGGGAACCTCAAGCAGGGGTGAGTAAGGAGGAGCGGAGATTCCTTCTTGTGGGCTTCCAGATCAGTGCATCACTGAGACTGTGAAGGCAGTTCATTAACCTCTTGTAGGCCAGACAAAGGGTTGGGCAGTGGAGGTGCTTTTCAAATGAGGCCAGCTAAGAGAGGCAAGGACGTCACAACAATGTTCTCTGTTCCCTGCTCCAGTTACTGATCTGCTAATTGGGTGGTACAGGGTTTTAACTTTGTTAGGTCTGTGCTCTTCAGGAAGGATAGAATTGGGGGCACATACAGAAGTGTAGTGAGAAGGACACTGCTGGCTGCAGACTGTCAGGCTTTGTTAGTAAGGTAGGATTTGAGCCTATGGAGCCAGACCCAGCTTTTGAGACAGGAGCTTGGAGAAACGTTTGATGTGTGGCTTAAAGGACAGCTCCTGGTCGTGCCAAGCAAGATATTTTGTAGTGTCTACCACCTCTAGCCGTGGACCCGAGGAGGTGAAGATCTGTAAGAGTTCACTTTCCCAGCCATTGTTTGAAGCTGAGGCTCAAGATTATCATGGCCCGCATATTGATCTGTTTTGATTTTTAGGAGAAGGTCAGGGACCTCTTTTTTGGTGATTAGTTGAAAATGGAAACCAAGGCAGTTTGATAGGCTTGGAGAGTTAGGCAGAGGATCAACAAAGAGGTCCTTCTAAGCATCTAGAGCAATAAAGAAAGTATTGAATGCTTTGGCAGTTTGTTTAAGGTCTCTAATCATATTTGCATTGTGGAGAATTTCTCGGTGTGGTGCACTGGCCCATCCCTTGAGAAGACCGTTTACTTGTGCCCAGAATCACTAGGATTATTCAGGTTGTTGGCTTGATTGCCCTTTAAGTAGGTAATCTTGGCTTTGTTTAAGGTGGATTTACATGAATTTCTGAGTGGCCTTTATGCTAGCCAGTCTTGCTGTCAGCTTGTCCAAATACTTGATATGCTTGGCCCCTCAGCTTCACAAAGTTGGGAAAGGCGAAGAAGCTTAGCCATTTGGAGCAGATGCCTTTGACCCTTCTTTGAACAAAGAGGGTGTGTTTATTTATGATAATGGTTACTTATTAGGAAATTGAGGGCAAGGTTAACATCCTCCAAGTAGCCAATATTCTCCCAATTTACCATGACAAGGTCTTTGAGAAAGACTGCTATGCAAGCCTGTGAGTAATCTCTGATAGTAATGATGTGGGGGGGGGGGGATGCTGAGAGACTCAGAGGAGGCTCCTGTTGCTTGTATATGATCTCTTCTGTTGACCAGAACCCAGTCATTTAAGGAGCGGCTCCCAGTTAAGTAGCTGTACTAGTTAATAAAAATGTTCTTTTTAACAATTGTTATGCCCAAGTCTTACAACTAACAAAACTTAAATCCTTTGCATTCATTTTGTATGGGTTTTCTTTATATTCTTCATTTTTGTGACAGTTCAGCACAGACCCTTTCCAGGTACGTCATGCTGGATTCTGAGGAAAAAGGGTGGTGCCATTCTCTCACTGGTTATCTTCTCTGATGTGACTGGAATACACGCCCTTTCGTTTGCGTGCTGAATGTTCGTAGTAACAACCAATGTAACTGAGTTTGAAGAACTGGAAATGGTATGGGGGCTGCCATATTTCCTGTGGATCCACACATTATATATTAAAAATCAAGGGAAGCTGTTATCAGAAAGCAGTAAAAAATAGCAAAAATAAAATCAGACGCTGTCTGGCAGTGCAGACATCTGGGACGTGATGAACACTTCCTGATTAACTAATGTTGCTGCTTTATTGCTGTATATCATTGTAAAGGTGTGAATCATAGCATTACAGTGATGTAAAGCATTAGTATGTGGGTGGGGAAAATGCAGAATATCTTTTAAAGCTGTGGGGAATATGTTTTCCCCTTGTGAAGTTTTCATGGTTTGCATTTGAAAAAGTTTGCAAAATATTTTGTGAAAATCCACAAGCACAGAGTCCTCAAGTCACAGGGAAAATCCCAAGTCGCTGTGATTTGTTTTTCTTCCTTGCAGGAAAAAAGTAAATATGTGCCACCGAGCAAAAGGTTTTAAAATTGTAGAAAAGAAAAATCAAGTCATACAGAATAACTCTCAGATCTCGAGCAAAAAAACTTTGCTAGCTAGCAACTTGGAAAAATGTGGATTTTCATAAAATGGTAGCATATTTTGTGAAATTTTTCAAAGGGAACTTTGGCAGATTTCACAGACCTGTAGTAATCGTAAGAGGTAATTAGAAACAGAAGGCTGGTTGAGGCTGTGGTCCCCCGTAAAGAAATATAATCAACTCCGAGGTTGCACAAATATTGAAGAAAAATAACTTTTCGGAAGCAGGCATTTAGTTTACAGTGGTGACCAAGGAGATATTATTAGTTCACTGACCTTGCTAGCAATCACACAGCACACAATTGGAAACTGGGGGGAATCGAACCCTGCGCCCTAGGTCCCTACCTCACTCACACTGTGCTGCCCCAGCCACTACGCTAAATGAGCAGAGCTGCTGACAGGCGTCCGACTCTCAACCTTATAGTTTTGCACTGCAGTAGTAATCTGAGCAACACACGGGTATTCCCGCGTGGTATTGTTGAGCAGTATGAGACTCTCATCCACCATACCACTTCTGCTCCAAAGTGTCCACTATGACACCTGCAGCAGAAAGTGCAGGCGAGCCCATATTGGATTTGAGATTGTAAAGCATACATTCCCTTTAAAATCTTGGGAGTTCTCCATGATGAGAAGTTGAGGTTATCACAACAGTGTGCAGTGGCAATAGGTAAGGCAAAGCGAATGCTTGGCTGTATTTAAAGGGACCTAACTTGCTTTGAAAGTGGATGCTATGCTGCCCCTTTATTGAGTACTGGGTAAGGCTGCATATGAATTACTGTGTTCCACTGGTTGCTGCGGATAAGATATTGCTGCCTTGGTGAGGGAAGGTTGCTCCTTCCACTGCACAGCTGCGCCCTGGTGGTCTGGGGAGGGAGGTGGGTGGCAGTACAAAGGTGGCCTTATGTCTGCACATATCTGCTCATGTAGCATGTGATGCAGAGGTGTCTTGTGCTGAGCAGGGCTGGTAGGGAAGTTCTTGGGGGGGGGGTCTCCTCTACCTGCAACCCCAATTGGTGTTATGCCAGGGAATCCTACCAGGTTCAACCCCCTAGTGGGAGGGGGTAACACGAAGGCCATGGGGGGGGTCATCTACAGACCCCCCTAGCAAAATAAACCATGGGGGGGTCATCTACAGACCCCCCCTAGCAAAATAAACCATCTGCATACCAAGCCACCGTGGGTCCTTGCTGGGACAGTCAACTCTTTGCTGGCTTCTCTCAAACCTCCCTTGTTGAAACTGATTCACTCACCAACCTGGGCGAACAGGAGTCCTGCCTGTTATGGACATGTCTTGGATTATGGGTGGAAGATCCAGGAGGGATATTGAACATCAGTCAGTCAGGTGGTTTCTGTGGGGGATGGTTGCTTGGATTGGATCATGGAGGAGCAGCAAGGATTTTGCAGGTTTCAGTTTTGTACTCTTGCCACTGGATTGCACTGACTGTCAGAGTTGGAGAACAGTGTTTCTAAAGGTGTGACTAAAGATCACCATCCACACATAGCCAGTCTTCCCAGAGACAGCTGAATCATTGGAAGTTCTTCAAGCTAAGCTCCTCCCAACACCTGGGTGGTATATCCTCCGACTCAGCCCTGTAACATCTGATCTTTCTTTCTGCTGTAAGGGACAGGTGGTCTCCTTCGCAGCTCTGCATGCATAGAAAGATTTCAGAATTTCAGTCACTTTGTTTGGTAAATTTTTTACTTTTTAAGTCTGCTTTATAATTTAGAGTCGCTCTTGCATCTTCTAACGTCACTCTGCGATTGCAATCGATGATAATAAATAAGAAGCTGGAGTTCAAATTCTGCACCTGTTATACCTCAGCACTGGTCAGACAGGTGATCATTATATTTCTTGAACTGGTTAACCAGCTGTCAGAAGAGAGGAGTCAGTTTCTCAGAACCTGGTGTTCCCTGTTCTCTCCCAGAAGGACGTGGAGCAGTCCGTACCCATGACAGAGTTGCCTTGAGACGGGCCTCCACAGGCTGTCATGCCTCTGAGGCCTGTTGTGGTCTCTCTGCTGAAGCAGGTGGTCTGTTCTGACCCTCTGGAGAACTCCAGTTGACTTCATCAATCACACTATCAATCTCCCTCGACCAGGAGACAGTGCCGTCACCACTCCTCAACCTTCTCATCCTCGGGTGAGGAGAGGCAACAATGCTGTATGCATCAGTGCTGTGAGGAGCTCATCTGTCAGCAGCAGTCCATTTTGGGGAGCGGTAGAGCTCTACCCCCAGGACCGTCTATCTCTTGGCCTTCTGCAGCCATTCCTATGCTGTCTGTTTTGCCTCCACTCGAATGGATGCCCCTCCACTGTAACCACTGATCAGGGCTCTGACTAAGGTCTTCTGCCAGGCTGCCTGCTTTCCAGGCAGATTATCAGTGGAAATCGCCCAGGATGAAGATACCAGAGTGGTCCGTGGTGGTAAACTGTCAGGGTCCATCTTTAAAGAAACTTTGGACTCAGAAACTGAGTGGTCGATGGCCTTGACCAGGACTCAGCTGGTAAACCAGGAATCGACTTGAAGAGCTCACTGCTGCTCACAGGCCAATATCTTTCGGGGATTTGCTCCAGTTCATGTCTGAGTTCATGAACGGGCCCTTGGAACCAGTCCAGAAATGGGCAAAATACCCATTTACTGATGGCTTGCATAGGGACAAATCCCTGGGAGTTGCCTTTCACTTGACTGAAGCCATCTTTTAAGGCCCTGGAGCTTTGGCAGCATCCAGCATCTTGCTTAACACCCTCTACTCATATGGTCTAGAAGCATTCTCCAAGGGCATCCTCTCAGGGATATTCCAGGAATCAGTTTTCTCCATAAATTCCCACTAATGGTCCGAGCCAGAGGAATCTGGACCCTACGAGAGCCAGAACTATTTTGGTGGGGGCTGGTGGGGCGAGTAGACTCCATGTGTCACTGCATGTACTCACTGGTGGTATACAGCAGCACCAGCTCCCAACTGCCTTAGTTCCTTTTTACTCCACCGTCAAGTGCGCAACAGCGTTGCTGCTCTCCTCCTTGGGGCCAGAAGTTCACCATCTGTATGACTGCAGCGTTCAGTTCTTCAGTTTATTTTAAGATTCAATATGAGTTTCTTAGTTTTGTGTCAGTTTCACATATACACACACACGCTGAAAGTTAATTTCTCTCAGCCCTACCCTGTGGAAACAGTCAACTATCATATTGTGGTCAGACTTAAATTTTTTATTTTTTGCACTGGTCCAGCTAGGAAAGTGATACCATTTTGCACTGGACCCTAAGATTTACACTGGCCCCAAGCTATAGTGGGGATTACTGAGGAGGATGGAAGTACTCCCTCTCCCCACCTCTTTCCAGTTACTCCGTTTTCCAGTGGAATTCCCTCCCCCCCTTCCCCATAAGCCTTCATTGAAACATAGAAACATTAAAGCTGTCGGCAGAAAAGGACCTATTAGCCTGCCTAGTCTGCCATAAAGTGTCTATCTACAGTGCTACCGCAGACCCTAATTGATCTCCGACCTTAACCCCCCAGCATGTTACTAAGGTCCCTTGTGTCTATCCTTGCATGTTTCATGTTTTCAGGTTGCACCTGAAAATGAGCCTCGGCTCAGTGTGCCTTTCCTGGAAAACAAATATTAAATAAATAAAATAAACATGTTTGAAACCTGTTACTGTTTTGGTACCCACCATGTCAGCTGGGAGGCTGTTCCAGGCATCCGCCACCCTTTCTGTGAAGAAATGCCTCCTGTCATTCCCTCTGTCTCCCCCCTTCCACCTTCATATCATGATCCCTCATCCTTGAGCATCTCTTTCTGTGCAATATGTCACCCTCCTGTACCTTATTGATACCCTTGAGGTATTTGAATGTTTCTGTCATGTCTCCCCTTTCTCTCCTTTCCTCTGGTGAGTACATATTTAATTCCCTGAGTCTTTCCTCGTAGGGCTTCTAATACAGGCCATGCATCATTTTGGCTGCCCTTCTCTGTACCATCTCCACCCAGTGTATGTCCTTCCTGAGATGGGGTCTCCAGAATTGGACACAGTACTCAAGGTGTGGCCTCACCATTGATCTATATAGGGGTAACACTACCTCCCTTTTTCTGCTGGTGATATCCCTCCATATGCACCCCAGCATCTGCTAGCCTTTACTACTGCCTTATCACACTGCTTTGCTACCTTCAGGTCGTCAGCTATGATGACCCCCAGATCCCTTTCCTGTTTTGTTGTTGTTAAGAGCCCCCCCCCAAATGTTATGTTGCCCTTTGGTTTCTGTGCCCCTTGTACATAATTTAAAATGTTTCGGCATTGAAGCCCACCTGCCAAACCCTTGACCAGTCTTCCGTGTTTGTTTTTTTTAGATCTTCTTTCATTTCTCCAACCCCGGTATGTCCACTTTGTTGCAGGTTTTGTGTCATCTGCAAACAGGCATACCTTTCCTTCCAGCACCTCTGCAGTGTTGCTGATAAAGACGTTGAAGAGGACTGGTCCCAGTACTGACCCTGTGGCAACCTACTGGTTACCTTACCTTCCTCAGAGTGAACTCCATTTACCACCACCCTCTTGAGTTCTGTTATTTAGCCGACATTGTACTCATTTTACTATCTTTGAACCTACCATCATGCTGCCTAGCTTGTTTACTAATCTTTTGTGTAGAATGGTGTCAAAAGCCTTACTGGAATCCAGGTGGGCCACATCCACTGGTCCTCCATGATGCACCTCCCTGGTAACCCAGTCAAAAAGTCTGTCAGGTTTGCTTGGCAAGCTCTACTACCTATGAACCCATGCTGCCTTGGATCCTGCACTCCACTGGTGTTCAAGAAAGGATTGGGGAATTCCTTGAGTAGAGTTTCCATAATCTTGCCCACCACCGAAGTCAGGCTTACAGGTTAGTAGTTTCCTACCTTTTCCCACTTTTGTGTAGAGGGACCATATCTGGCCTCCTCCAGTTCCCCGGAACTACCCCCTTATCCAGTGATAGATTGGCTGTCAGAGGCACAGACAGTTCCTCCTTTAGTTCCTTCAGTATCCTAGGGTGAACCCTGTCTGGCCACATAGCCTTGTCTACTTTTAGTTTTGCTAGTTCCCTGAGGACTCTCTTCTGTAAAAGGGCTTGTGTCCACCACCCTTCCCTTAACGCCTTTCTCCATTATCTGTGGCCCATCACCTGCCCCTTCCTTTGTGAATACTGAACAAAAGTACTTATTCAGTATGTCAGCTTTCTTTTGGTCCTCTTCCACACTTCCTCCCTCCTCCCCTTTTGGTCTTAATATCCCTGCCTTGCTTTTCTTCTTTTTGCTTATGTACCTGAAGAATGTTGTATCCCCCGGTTTTGCTGCTTTGGTTATGCTTTTCTCCGTTTGTGCTTTAGCTCTCCTAACTGCCTTCCCTGCCTCCCTTTGTTTCTCCTGATAAACTCTCTCTGTCCTCTTCCATCTGTGTCAACTTGTACCTTTTGAATGCCTGCTTCTTTTTCTTTGCCTTCTCTGCTTCTGTACTTCCTTGGAGAACCATAGTGGTCTCTTTCTTCTCTTGCCCTTAGTAACCTGCTTGACACAGAGGTTTGTTGCCTTCTCATGGCCAGCTTTATTCTTGCCCCGCTTTTCCTCTACCCCACCCTTATTCCCTATTCCTGCTAAGGTTTCCCTGAGGCACTCTGCCATTTTCTTGAAATCGTCCTTCCTGAAGTCCAGGACCCAGATTTTAGTGTGGCTCGGTTCTGGCTCTGTCATTATGCTGAACCACACCGTATGATGATCACTGGTCCCCAGATGGTTCCCACTGTGACGTCAGCGACACTGTCCCTGTTTGACAGTACCAGGTCCAGTAACGCCCCATTCACGAGTGGGTTCTTTAACTAGTTGCCTCAGGAACATCCCCTGCAGGGAGATTAGGATTTCCCTACTTCTAAATGATGCTGCAGCAGGTAAGCTCCAGTCCTCATCTGGTAGATTGAAGTCCCCCTGTAGCAGTACCTCACTTCGTTAGCCATCCCTTGTATTTCATTTATCATATCCTTATCTCCTTCCTCTCCCTGTGCTGGAGGTCAATAGATGACCCCTTTTCTAATTGCAACCCCGCTGCCTGTCTCCAGGGTGACCCACAGTACCTCAGCTTTACTCTGTCCCTCTTGTATGTCCGTGGCCTTTATGTCTCTCACACATAAAGAGCCATCTGTCCTCCCTTTTTCCTACCCTGTCCCTCCTGAATAGCGCATGCCCTGATATGGCTGCCTCCCAGTCCAGGTTATCATTGCACTAGGTCTCTGTAATTGCTACTGTGTCCAGGTCTTCTGCTGCCATGATGGCCTCTAGGTTCAACCATCTTGTTGCCCAGACTTTGAGCATTTGCACACATGGCTGTCCATTTTATACTGCCATCTCCCCTCCTCTTTCCCTATAGCCTCTCCCCTTTTCCTCCATTATTATCTTTCCTTTTTCTCCATCCCTCTTCCTCCTGGTTTCCTATTTGTGTTTGTTCCCTGTTGGACTTCCCACTCTTGGGATTTCCATTGCTGACCCAGCTACATGCTGTTCCATAAACATCCTCTTCCCCCCCTCCTGTATCCTTCCCCTTCCCATCTCCTCCTACATTTCACATCCCCTCTCATTCCTTCCCTTCAGTTGCCACTGTTATATGTTATTGCAACCATATCCAACGGTCGTACCCTTAAGCTGAGAACGACTACCCCCCACCAACCCCAACATGGAGTCTGTACAAAATCCACTTCACTATGACAGCGGTTCCTGGTATCCCGCCAATTACCCTTGGGGCCCCCTGCTTCATCTCCTCTACTTCCTTCCCCTGCACCTCCTCCTTCTCCTCCCCAACCCCCCATCAAAATCTTCTTAATAACCTTATACAACATCCTTGACACCTTCCTCTGGTTTCTTCAGGCCATTGTGTTCATATTATTTAATCGCTGTGACTTCTTATATGTTCTTAATTACTATTGTATATGCCATGGTACTATTATCAGATTCATGGCGTCTGTTTCTGCGTAGTTACTTCTTATATTGTCGGTTGTGTAATCCTTGTGTATATTATGATTATGTGTTGTCCAGGTCCATCTCGAAAATGAGCATTGCTCAATGGTGTTTATCTGGTTAAATAAAGATTTTGATTGACTGACCCTGTAAACATGCGTGGGGGGGGACAGACTGTCTTCCTGTCTTATTTGGCCTCCCCACTCTGCTAGTTTAAATGCTTACTAATGTAGCATTTAAACTGTTCATTGAGGATCTCAGTTCCCCTTCTGGAGTGATGTAGGCTATCACCCCGTACAGGCCTCTATCTTATCTGTGTCCAATCTTCACCATTCATCACGAGATGGGTGCTGACGGAGATCAGAGAGCCCATGGGAGCTTTTTTTTTTTTTTTTTAAAAGGGGGGCAGGCACGACACACCATCAGCGCCCGCCCTGAAGGCAGACGTGCTGCGTGGCGCTCGAGGGTTAGCCGTTAAACGCTGTCGACTCCACCTACCTGATTCTTCATCTCCCGCGTCGAGATCGCGCTAGGGAAGCTTGTCTCAATTTTAGGCCTTCAGCCTGTTCGAAATCGACGTTTCAGTCCGTCGGTTGTCTGCCGGTTCTGGGTTCTGCCTCCACTCGACGTCGCCGGTAAGATCTTTCCTTTTATCTAAATTCTGCAACATCGAGTCTGTTTTGGTGTTTTTTTCTCCGTAGGTCATGTCTCGGTCGGAGGGCAAAAAGTCTTCGGAGACGGGTCGGCCCCCCATGCGTCGGTGCCCGTGCGGCCGAAAGTTTTCCGTCACCGACCAGCACGACCGGTGTCTTGCGTGTCTTGGCCCGCTTCACGACATGGACTCATGTGATGCCTGCTTCTCCATGGACCGCTGGGTCCTCGAACAGCAGCGTTGAAAGTGGGGCGAGCTCCTCCGACTTTCGGGGGTAGGGTTCGCACTCGTCGGGCCAAGCCGTGCTCTCTCGGCCCTTCCTCCGGGTCCCCTCCCGGTTCTATACGGACCGAGGAGGAGGGAGCCTCAGCTACTTGTAGCCTGGCCATTGCCGAGGCTCCTCCCAGCGCGCACAGGAGGCCCGTCCTGCTTCCTCCCTGAGGCGGGAGGGGCGCCGCCGCACAGAATGCCCCTCGGGGTGAAGGCTCCCCGGTGTCGCTCCCGCGGCTCGGAAGGCCCGGGTCGGCGCCGTCCTCGACGCCGTCGGAGCCTTTGGCGCCATTCGCAGCGCCATCGTCAGCGCCGACTCGTCACTCAGCACCGTGGGCCCTGTCGACGCCGTTTGCGGTGCCGTGGAACAGGATCCGGTGTCCTCCTTTACCATGTCTCGCCTTGGCGCTGTCCTCGGTGCCGAGGTTGAGCACGGCGCCGTGCCTTCGCTGCTCGGCGCCATAGGGCCTTCGACTCCGGTTGTCGGTGCCGTCCTCGGCGCCGTCCACGCTCTCGGTGCCGTTCGCGGCGCTGAGGTCGGTTCGGTGCCGTGTGTTGGCGGCGAGTCTGCCTTTGGGCTGTCGTCAGCACCGCTTCGGTCTCGGTGCGCTGCTGGTGCCGTGGGGCAGCAGTGTGTCGGCGCCGAGTATTGCTGTCAGCGCCATCACTGTCCCTGGTACCGCCCGGTGCTGGTGGACTTGACGGCGCTGCGTCTGGCCCTGGCTCTGGACCTTTGGCTTGAGCTGCCCCAGTGCCTCCTGCAGGTCCCGCTTGCGGGGTTGCGGAGGGCACGGGTGCCGTCTCGGCCACAGCTCTGGCTGCCGGGCCCGCTGGCAAGGTTGGTTCTGCCCGCCCTCCTACTGTTTGGCTCAGAGCTTGGACTCTACCTCTTCGGAGTTGGAGTCGAGCTCCAGAGTCAGACGAGCAGTCACACCCTTTGGGGTTGACTGCGGAGGAGGGCACTCCTGTGGTCTCGTCGACGAGTCGGAGCCAGCCCCCTACTGAGGAGAGTCAGGTGGCCCCCGAGACTAGGGTCAGTGGTGCTGACCAGCAGGCAGTGGTGCGAGCCACCATTGCTCTGCAACCTGGTCTTGGGGGTTTCATCGACCCCTCGGTGGTGGTACCCCCTCCAGTGGTGTGTCTTGATCGCCCAACTTTGGGGCCCATCGAGAAACCTACAGGAGGGGAGGGTACTGCTCCCTGGGTCTCCCCTTCGGGGGCTGCCCAGAGATGCCAGCTACCTAGGCTGGTCCTCTCGAGGAGGAGGACTCTCTTGGACTCTGAGGGGTCGAGGGGTGTGGGGTCAGCGCGTCGGCCCTTTTCTGGGGTCCACTCAGGCCCTGGACGGAGCCGAAGTGTGGATTTCCACCCTTCCCCCGCGGGTTCCTTGAGGGAGTCCCATTCTTTTGAGGCAGGGGACCGTCCTTCTGGACCTTTACGGCCCCGGTCGCCTCACTGGGGGGATTCTTCTGGGCGCAGCCAACGCAGTACCAACGTGGTTGTACAGCTGTCGGCTGTGGAGTCTTCGGGGCACCCTCCTCGGGTGCTCATGGTCGCTCCTAGCCCTGGCTGGAGGTCAGCCGACTTCTTTTCTCGGCTCTGCCCTATCCCTCTGCCACATTCTCCTGCGCTCCCAGGCATTCTTGGTCCTAGCGGCCCTCTCACCTGGGAGCAGTTCAGAGCAGTGGCTGCCCGGTTCCTTGCCTATGTTAGGGCTATGGACAGCCAGGTTTTTCAACCTCCCCCTGTGCAGCCACCCTCGGAACATATGGTGACCTCCAGCTCCTCATCCCCTTCTTCTGGGGGAGAGGAACCCTCTGTCCACATCTCTCCGGCTGCTGATCTCTTGGAGTATCAGTGCTTCCTCGTGAGGATGTTGGAGGATTTGCACCTTTCACCCTCTACTGTTAGCAACCCTGAGCATGCGGCGCACGCCTTTCTAGGCGATTCTGGCGAGGACACCCTTGTGGTGCCGCCCTGGGCTGCTCCTTTTCGGGAGGCGTCCTTGCGTTTCTGGCAGAGGCCCTTCTCCAGAGTTCCTGCCCCTAGGGACCTCAGCCAGAGGTATTGCGCTCCCCCGAAGTCTCCAGGTTCCATGCCTCATCCGCAGTCTGGCTTGATGCATCTGGACACTCCTGATGGGTTTCGCGCCCTCCACCGTGACCGGCCCCCGGATCAAGACTCCTTGGATTTTGATTTTTGGGGGAGGAGGACCTTCTACTCGGCACGGTTGCTCCTTTCCATTTCTGCTCACCAGGCCCACTATGCAGCCTACAACAGGTTCTTGTGGTCCAGGATACTGTAGGTCAGGTCCTAGCTTCTTTGCCTGACTCGGAGCAAACCAGACAAGCCATCGCGCTCTCTGCACGTGGCCTGGAGCTAGCAAGGCACCAAGCGAGGGCATCTTACGACGCCAGCGAGGTAGCTACCAGGGTCGTAGGGACAGCGATCTGCACTAGGAGATCAGCATGGCTACGTCTTTCCCGGTTGTCACCCTTGGCCCGGCGTAGGGTGATTTGCTCCGCCCACCAGGGAACCTACCTTTTCTCCCGTAGAGCGAGACGGCGCTTGTTGGGGCAGCTTCCTTCCCCCTCCGGGGGACTCTCTCTTCCCCACTCGGGCCTCTCCAGGCCTGGAGTTTCCCCTAGTGTGTCACCCACTGAGGCTAAGGGACTCTGTCCCTTAGGGTGTAATGAAACAACCCCTTCAGGGGCTTAGTACTCCCATCTGTGATGAATGGTGAAGATTGACACAGATAAGATATGAAAATTACGTACCTACCGTAATTCTGATCTTTCTGTGTATCTTCACCATTCATCACAATCCCACATCATCCCCCTGGGGCCTCAGTCTCTGGGTCCCCTGCCTCTCTGTGGTTCCCCCTCTCCTCTTTAGGAGCGGGGTGAAGTAGGGACACACAGGGGGGTATTCTCCTACAAAAGGTAGACAGCTCGAGTGGCACTCCTTTACTACATGTCTCCACCCCGATGGGGTGGGAGTTGGTGGTTGCCCTCCTCCTGTTCTCCTTCTGGTTTCCATCCAACTGTCTTAAAAAAAAAAAAAAAAAAAACCCTCTTTTCACCAAACATTTTTCCTGAGAGAGTACTAAAATCCCTGTACCCTGTCCTTCTTCCAGAATAGCCAACTCTGCTTCTGGGGTATTTGCCAGCTATTCTGTGCCTTGAATTCTGGCAGAGAGCTTTGCTACTCCTTGCAGTTCCTATACAATCTGGTGACGGACAAGGGTCTCGGATACCTTGATACCTCTCACTCTCTCCTAAATTCTCTCCCCTTCCTACCCTCCCTTCCTCCGCTTCCAGAGATTGGGGCCCCTACCCAATCCCCTTAGTCTCATCTCTTCTTTGCTGTCCTCTCAGTCGTTATTTTCCTTTTAGTTCAGTATCCTTTCCTTTTTCTGTCCCTTGGACTCTCTTGTCCCACCCTCCATCCCTTCCTCTTACCTCTCTGGCGACTCAGAACTGGTAGACAGGCGGAGTCGACACAGCCTAACGGCCAACCCTCGAGCGCCACGCGGTCGTCGGCCTCGAGGGCAGCGCCCGATATTGTGTCGGCTCTGCCTACCCTTTGGAAAAAAAAAAAGCTCCCACGGGGTCCTGATCTCTGGCCAGTACCCCATCTGTGATGAATGGTGAAGATACACAGAAAGATCAGAATTACGGTAGGTACGTAATTTTCATATCTATCCAGTTGGAGTCCCAGTCCCCAATGAATCTGAGTCCCTCTTCTCTGCACCACTTCCTAAACCATAAGTTGAAGTCCCTGGTGCGGAGCCTCTTGTCTTTTCCCTTGTCACGGACAGGTAGCACCTCTGAGAAAGTAACCAATTGTGCTACTTGCCTGAGACCCCACCCCAGTTTCCTGAACTCTTCCTGAACTGCAGCTGGTCTTTCCCCAGCTAGGTCGTTTGTCCCCAAGTGGATGATGACATCTAGCTCTTCCCTCCATCCTTACCACCTCCCCGGCAGTTCTTAGGATCCTGCTTCCATCCCTACGAGCAGTGGCACCAGGAAGGCACTTTATCACCCTCTCCTCTCCTACCTATCCCCAGCTGTATCCCCCCAACTATTGAGTCCCCCATCAGGATTCATTTCCTCTGCCCCTGGGGTCCTCTGTCACCCCCCTTGGGGTCTCCACCATGAAGGACCTACACATTCATCTCAGTCACTACCTCGGGTGCCTCTGTGGGGCAGTTCCACCCTGCCAGTGTGGTGAAGGCATTCCGTAGTGCTTTGGGATTTGGGATGTGCCTACATTCCACCACCCTAACCCTCCCCGAGTCTGTCATTATCCAACTGCTCCTCATACCCGGCACCCTTTGAGGAAGCAGAGGTGGACTTGGTGGTTCCTGAGTGGTGGAGTAGATCCTCCTAACTCGAGCCCTCTCGGCCTTGAGTCTGGCAGCCTCCTCCCTCAACCCATGGAGGTGCCTGCAGATGGGGCAGCACCGCAGTCTCCAGAAAGTCTCCCTGAAGACTGCTGCCCCACAGCTGCTGCACTGCACCACTCCCATCATAGTTACTCCCTAAATCTAGACCTTACCCACTGTCACCTAACAATTTACCCAATCCAGTAGTTTATCTACCCAAAAAAAATGTACCCAATCCAGTAGTTAACCTACAGGCTAACAACTCCCAGATGCACTATTTGCTCACGCCCCCTTTTAACGCTGACTACCCTTAAAAATTCACCTGATCCAATAGTTAACCAACAGGCTAACTCTCCCAGAAGCACTGTTTGCACAAACCCCCTTTAGAGCTACTTATTTTTTTTCTTCTTCTTCTTCTTCTCTCTCCCCACCTCCTTTCTCTGAGTCAAGCGTTTATGTGCCTTGGTTGTTTCCTTCTTCCTTGCTCAGAGTCAGACCTCCAGCAGCTAGGGGTGAGGGAGAGCTACTCTTTGCTTTCAGGAATGGTGAGTCTCATGTGTCTTGGTGATCCCTCCCTTCCTGCTCTACATTCAATACACTGGTGTCCAGAGGCACCCCCTCCCTCTCCCTCATAAGTTCTCCCTGGTGCCAGTGTCAACCGCCACCCCAAGAAACACCCTAGCTCACCTTGGTCCCTGACAGCAGCTGGCACAAACCCTCTATCAACTCCTCATCCAGCCACCATCTAAATCTTAACAGCTAATGTAAAAAAAAAAAAAAACCCACCCATCTCAGCCTCACCACCCTCCCTACTGATGGCCCCATTTTCAGCAACCCACCAAATGTTCTAAAATATGTGAATAACATTTTTAATGAAGAGCCCCTCACTAGTACCGTAACAGTCTCTCTGCAGGGTCTAAATGCCGGCAGTCTCTCCCGGTAGTGCTTTGCAAGATCACATGAGGGAGAAGTTGCTGACATTCAGGCCCAGTGGTGAGACTGTTAAAATATTATCAGTGGTGGAATTCCGGTGATGTCACGGAGCCGCCAGCAGAGACCTAAGAGAGCAGCTCCCTACCCTCGCCACTAAAACCCGCTTTTAGATAGATAAAACCCCACCAAAAGTGGTAAAATGGCTACATCAGGTTATCAGCAAGTTCTCTATGAAGAGATCCAGGCGCAACTTCAATGAACATGCCTACCTAAACGAGTACTCCCCTGAGTGGCAAGATTTCTACCTGGCCAAAACGATTACGTCAGCTTACAATATCTTCCACAACATTCTATCAAGGGCCGTTAATAAGTATGCTCCCCTGATTAAAGTTCGAACTAGGACCAAAACCTGTAAATGGTTCACCCCAAAGATCAAGTCCATGCTTCTAGAAAGAGATAAGCTCTGGAAAAAAGCGCGCAGACTGAACACTGCAGACAACTGGAACCAGTTCAGGAGACTATGAAATTTATGTACCAAAACAATCAGAATCAAAGGCCCCCTTCTTCAAATCCGAACTCGACTCTGCCACAAAGAGCCCAATCAAGCTCTGGAACACAATCAGTGATCTGCTAGGCCACTCCCCAGGAAATTCACTCCCGACCAAAATTACCTCTGGCAACTTGGCTATAACCGAAAGATGGATATACTTGGATTTATCAATAACCACTTTGCTACTGCAGGCATGGCATTTGATAACTCCCCTGCAAACATACTTCGCTCCCAGACTGCCAGCCAACTGCCTGAAACTCCGATAGCTTCGCCGCCTTTCTCGCTTTAGCCTGCCCCACTGAAAGAGGTAGAGGACCTCTTGCTTCAGTTGGATACTAGAGAAAGTGCTGGGGCCGACACTCTTGACCCTTACTTCCTAAAAATTGCCTACCACATACTAGCAATACCCGTCACCCACCTTTTTAACTTATCCCTGTCTCAGGGCACCTTACCATCTATATGGAAGACTGCACATGTCATACCACTGTTCAAATCAGGTGACCCTGGCAATCTCAATAACTACAGGCCAATTTCCCTCCTTCCAGTCCTGTCCAAGCTCCTAGAGAAAATTGTAAATGCACAGCTGAGGACTCACCTTGAGTCTAGGGAACTGCTAAATCCTATGTAGTCCGGATTCAGAGCTAAACATAGCACTATCTCAGCCCTCGCCAAAGTTACTCATGACTGGCAGCGTAATCTTGAGAGCAAAAACTTTATTTGTGCTGTTTTCCTTGATCTAAGCAAGGCTTTTGACACCATCGACCATAGTCTGCTCCTCTCCTCCCTTCAAACCATAGGTGTGGACCCCTCCTCTCTGCGTTGGTTTACTGACTATCTTACAGGCGCTTCAACAAGTTAAAAGCGAAGGAGGCCTGTCCCTAAAAACTCTGCAAAGAGGGGTACCTCAAGGTTCTATATTAGGGCCCTTACTTTTTGCAATCTACATTAATAACATCGACTACTGTATAAAAGAAGCCAACATCCATCTGTTTGCTGATGATACAGTTCTCTACGTGAGTCGCCCAACACCTGAAGCTGCCTGCAATGACCTACAGTCAGAATTCAACCTTTTGCAAAGCCAACTCCTCCAAAAAAAGCTACTCCTTAATGCCAAAAAAACTAAAGCGATGGTCCTCTCCCCTTTTATCCGTACAGCTAACCCTGTGTCCAGTGGGACAGTTCCCCAAATTACCAGAGTTCTAGGTGAAAAACTAGAATTTCTTACAAAATTCAAGTATCTGGGAGTTTGGATAGACCAAAGACTCTCCTTCATTGAACATATCGAGGACTTGCTTAAACGACTTTGGCAAAGGCTTGGACTGTTTTTTAGAATCAACCAGTTTCTCACCAGAGATGCCAAGAAACAACTGGTCCAATCCATTTTCCTATCATTGGTTGATTACGCTGACTTCCTCTACAGCCAATGCCCCAACTCTTACATGGCTAAACTGGACACACTCTACCATCGAGCACTGAGGTTTATAACGGGACTCCTTCGACATCGCATCACTGCACCCTATATGTGGCAGTGGTGGGATATCTAAAGTTCAGGCGCTACAGAAACGCCCGCTTCTGGACCTATAGAGCCATCTCTAATAAGCTGCCTTACTATATCTCCTGCTGTCTTCCCTGAGTATAATTGGGAAATATGCGTTAAAGTAACTCAGCTATTACACTTAAAGTACCCAAAGCAAAATCCCGCTCAGCAGGGCAGCCATAAGCTTCATGCTACCTACCTTATGGAACGATCTACAAAAAAACCCTCAAATTAAGCACTCTAATTGGTATAAATGCCTTCTAAGACGCTTTATTTCCATAAATCAGAGAAGTATGTAACTGCTTCACCCACTCAGACCCAGTATCGGTGTCTGCACTGGTATATAGCCACGCCTAGACCCAATTTTGGTACTGACCCCCAGCTCCTCACCAGCCTAATTGTTCTCTCTCTATCCCCTGTCTTATCAACACTAGGCCCATCCATCCCTTATTCTCCTTCCCAACCTCAGATAGGAGCTCACTACCCTGAGGTTGTGACATCCTACCATGCCCGTACTTCATAGCATTCAATCCCGGGGCTCACACATACTCCTTTTCTCCATCCACCTTCTCTACATCCTGTTTTACCAACTCCTTTCTGTGCACCGTGCCCTCCTAGCCTTTCTCCCCTACCTCCCTCCCTTCCTTCCCCCTACCTTCACCTCTACCTGGTGTATATTTTATTTTTATTTTTCTTTCTTACTTCCTCCTGCAACCTTAGATAACTTGCTTTATCTTCCTATAGACACTTCTATGTATGTAAATACTGTGTAATCTGTACAATATCTGTATAATTCTATGTACATATGAACTTCTTTTTCTTCCTCTCTGTAAAGAGTATTATCTGTATTGCCTTGTAAATACCTGTGTTGACCTGTATATACAATTGTTCATGCTCCACCCAGGTCCATCTTGCAAATGAGCTTCTGCTCAACGATGAACGCCTGGTTAAATAAAGACCTGATTGATTGATTGATTTTAAGAATAAACGCAGAAATTCCAGGGCACAAATCAACCCCAAAGCTAAGGATGGTGAGAGATCGTCTAAGCCAGCAGCAGTCATGAGTAGGAGCCCTTCTCCAGCGAGCATTGCCGAAACCAAGGAGGAACACGATCAACTTTCCAGATCTCGATTTGAATAGCTTTTCCACGAACTTAAAGAAATGCGAGCAGAAAACAAGCAAGAATTTTGTTCTTTACACCAAAAGCTAACAGGACTGGAAAGTAGACTGGAGAATGCCGAAAATAGGGTAGGAGTCTTGGAGGAGAACACAATGCAGATGGTCCTCACCATCCAAACACTGGCCAAGCAAATGGAACGCTTGCACAATAAATGTATTGACCTGGAGAGCAGGTCAAGGAGAGACAATTTAGGGATTTATGGCTTGCCAGAAAGCGCAGAGACTGGGCTAATGACTGACTTTCTAACAGATCTGCTTACGGATGTTCTGCAGTTACCAGGAGGCTACACGCTCGGTATTGAGAGGGCTCACCGAGCCTTACAGCCCAAACCAATAGATCCTAACATGAGACCAAGATCAATCATACTGAAATTCAATAAAATTAAGGAAGACATCTTAGCCAGAGCATGGAAAATGAAAGAAGTTAACTACCTGGCATCCAGACTATTTTTTGACCATGACTTCCCTCCGGAGAGTCAACGACTAAGGGCACAGTATGCAGATCTTATTAAAATGCTGGAAAAAAAAAAAAAAGGGGATATGCTTTCATACACCCTATCCTGCTCGGATGCGAGTGTTCTGGCACGAGGGGCAAAGGACCTATGACTCGGTTGAGGAGGCACACCAGGCCTTGCTTGAGAAGGGCTTACTGGAGCCAGGAGAAACTGTAAAGAAATACTACAACACCCAGCAATCTTCTGCAGGGTGCTCTGATTGGATGATAGCAAATAGAAAGAGGGGACGTGATGAGCATGCGTCATTGATGGCTTCCCTTCACGCAGTTCAACACCTGATGCAGAAGCTGCAGGAGGCTCGGAGAGAAAGAAACAAAGATACCCAGGACTGATCTGGTAAGAAAGATCTATTTCTTTTGGGACCTAACATTTAGAGAAGCTGTCTGAGCTTCGGAGAGCCTCCTGAAGGCTGGAAGGTCAGTCTTTTTGTCCTAAGTAAACAGGACGTAGTACGGGAACAGCATCTGAATGTTTAAAGAAGGTTGTGCATCATACACAAATCTTTTGCCTCTCCCTAATTTTGTTAAGAGGATGGGACGCTTTCTGGACAGACTGAGTACTGAAGTAGACAATTGAAGAGGGGGAGCGTGGCCTGTAAATACGAGGCATATTTTCTGAAAACATGCTCTTACCTTAGATCAGAGGTTGGTAAATGCAGGCAGTTCTGTTTATCTAGGAAGTTTAAAACAACTCATTACCAAATGACTTGGTCTGAATATTTCTGACTATACACTATAATTGGAGGAGTAGATTGCCCTGGACAAGTTTCATTATTGCATCATTTTGTATCATATGACTGTTGGTATCAACGCAAAGATTTAAGTGGCTGATAGGAACTTCCTGATTGTAGGATCCCCTGGGGTTAAATATTTAATTTACCAGAGGGGCCATGGTTATACCAAAGTGAACTGTCTTGGAGAAGTTCAACGGGGCGATAGGAAGCACTGATGGCTAACAACAATGTTTCCTAATGTGGGGAATAAATAAAATGTACAACAGCATCAAGATGGGGGGGGGGGGACACTGCTTTTTCTTTTCTTGTTTCAAAATTCCTCGGGGCTTAACTGCTGTTGGTCAGACACTAACATCCTGATTGTCTGGCGTGGACGACACATGCAGTAGCGTTATTGAAGCCCAAGACTTTGACCTATTGGGCTTTCGAGGGGTACTGCCTGAAGAGGTGGTAAACCGACAAAACCCCTCGTTCTGGCTCTTTTGTGGCCTTTAGTAAGCGTAGAGTGCTGGCGCTAGAACTCTCCAAAATAGGAGAAGTTCCACATAGTGGAAGTACACTAAGATAAAAATGTATTTCGAGTTTGTGTTGTTCAATAGTTTGGTTGAGTTGTTGTTCAAAACTGTTATGACTACTGTAGTTTTAGACGTGCTTTGTGATCTAGAAGGCAATAATGCGTGGAAAGAAAAGGGGGGGAAGAAAAACAGTGAAAAATATGGAAGAACTGTAAGAGAAAGACAAAAAGGAGGCAGGGAAAAAGATAAACATGAATAAGACAGATGTAACAGTGGTATCCTACAATGTGAATGGATTTACACACCCCATTAAGCGTTGTAGAATGATGACATACATTCGCAGAATGGATGCCTCTTTTATTCTGCTTCAAGAGACTCATGTAATAAGGAAGAGCACTCCAAATTGAAAAAAATTGGATATCAGCTAGTTGTAGACTCCTCCTCCTATAAAAAAGGTCGTAGAAGGGGTACTGCAATCCTGATTCCTAATAAAATTACTTTTGAGTGTAGGGATACATTAGCGGACAGGGAGGGCAGATATGTAGGTATTAAGAGAATTTTCAACGGAGCCAAGATCACATTGGTATCCATATACAGTATATACCTCCAGGGTTAGATATACAGTTCTATAGGGACTCGCTATTAAAAATAACAGAATGGGTGGAGGGCCACCTGATTATAGGGGGAGATCTCAATCTTAGATTGAATGCAGCTAAGGATTCTTCAACACAGGTACTCCGAAAGGCGAATGGGACAGCTAAGAAGGTGTCTGGACTGCTAGGAGAAACAGGCTTAATAGATGTTTGGTGGACAGTGCATAAAGACAGTAGACAATATTCCATTTTTTCTCAAGCCCATCTGTCTTATTCCAGACTAGATTATTTTTAGTCCGTAGAGATTTGCTAGGTATGTGCAGAGACTCCTGGATAGGAGACATTACTTTATCTGACCATGTTCCCATTTTTTTAAAAGTAGCTCTGGGACCGCTGAAGAGATCCACGTTTTGGAGGTTAAATGCATCCTTACTAAAGGATAAGGACATCTGGTCCACAATTAAAACTACAATAGAACAAACTATAAACGATAATGATACACCAGAGGTAAAGGCAGGTATACTGTGGGATGCGATAAAGACTATTATAAGGGGTAAATTTATAGCAGTTTCCACTCATCTGAAGAGACACAGGGAGGAGAGAACAACATTCTTAAAGCAACAGATAGTACTATTGGAAAAAGAATAACAACAGAAAATGGATGGAGAAAGGGGCAAGAGACTGGCTCAGTATAAAAAAGAATTTTTAGAGGTATTGGACTACCAAATAGAAAAGAAATTACTGTACTTGAGGCAAAGGTCCTATGAGGGGGGCCTAGAGCACTGAGACTTATAACTAGTAGAATAAGACAAAACAGAGCAAAGGCAAGTATACCTCTCATCTTAGACCTAGAAAACAATAAAAAACATGAAAATATTGAGTAGAAGAAATTGCAGATGTGTTTAAAAAGTTCCATCAGGAGCTGTACACACAGGGGGCTTCCCCCCACGGAGCAGGAAGTAAAAACCTTCCTGGGACCATTACATCTCCCACAGGTTACTCAGGAGACTCGGATGATATTATCTGCCCTGGTGACTTTAGAGGAGTTACAGTCGGCTATTACCAGATTGAAGGCAGGCAAGTGTCTGGGAACGGATAGTCTCCCTAACGAATTTTATAAACAATTCAGAAAGGACATACCTGAGGTACTCCTGGCAGCCTACAACTGGGTTTGGACTAAAGGAGGAGAGGCAGCCCCTTCATGGGCACAGGCCATCATATCAGTGATTCCTAAGCAAGCCAGGGACCCCGCATTATGTGCTTCTTATAGACCCATATTCATATTAAACACGGACTATAAGCTCCTGACCAGTATATTGACTAAACGACTTGAGCAAATACTACCTACCCTTATCCATTTAGACCAAATTGGTTTTGTTCCTGGTAGACAAACAATGGACAATATCAGACGCTCGGTGAACATTATAGAACACCTACAAAATAAAACCACCCCAGCCTACTTGATGTGTCTAGATGCTGAGAAGGCCTTTGAACAAGTTTCTTGGAACTTCTTGTGTGGTACCCTGGCCGGTTTTGGATTCCCACTCCCTTTCATTGAATATATCTTCAAACTGTATGCCAAACCAAGAGCATACATCAGGGCTAATGGACATCTGTCTGGGGCTTTGAATTGGAAAGGGGTACTAGACAAGGGTGCCCACTGTCCCCCTTGTTATTTGCTCTCTGTATAGAGCCTCTTGCTCAAAGTGTCCGTTTAAATCAGAATATTAGTGGGGTGGAGTTGGGGGAAGGTACACAAACTGGCTTTGTATGCCAATGATGTCCTGCTGTACCTCACAGACCCAGAGAGGTCCTTATCAGAAGTTTGTACACAGATAGAAACCTTCTCAAAATTAGCTGGATGCACTCTAAATTGGTCAAAAACTGAAGTCCTAACCCTGAATTCACAGGTGCCCTTGGGATTGCGCCATACATATCCCATGAAACGGGACTGCAAAGTGGTCAAATACTTGGGGATTTATCTCAATGGAGAAACATCTTGCCTATTTATAAATAACTACCCACCTCTGATTAAAAACATAAAAGCTGACCTACATAAGTGGGACATGTTACCATTTCCTTTTTACTCTAGACTACAAATTGTTAAAACCAATGTGGTACCCAGGCTTATGTACCTCTGTCAAAGTGTACCTTGTACTATCCCACGCCAAGAGATGGTGGTTTGGCAGAATCTTTTGTTGTCCTTTTTGTGGGCAGAGCGCAAGCCACGAGTTTCTTGCAAAACACTCTTATCTGGCCAAGAGAGATGGGGGTAGGGCTTGCTCAAATTTGCAGGATTACTGGACGGCCACTCATATGACGATAGCACTATTGTGGGCACATGGACATTACATAGCCCATTGGCAACAGATAGAATTACAGTATAGTACAGAACATATACCTACAATGCTCATGTTTTCTCAAAAAAGTAGAGGGTTTAAACATCAAGGGCTATTGACCACAGTAAAAGCCACCCTGCAGGGATGGTATGCAGGACATGGAAGGGGATACACGGCCAGACATAGTTGGAAGTAGACATGGTGGACAAGAGAGAAAAGTTTTCAACCAGCTATTGAACATTTTTGGTTCCAGAGGCAAGCAGAAAAAGGTATAAGGCTGGCATGGCAGTTAATGCAGGCAAACACCTTGCTACCCTTTGAGAGCTTGGCCAGAAAATTTGGATGGAAACAGGCAGATACTATTCATTATTACCAAATAAGGGATTGGATTAATAATAAACTCAGAAATGTAGAATTATTGGAAGATCCTAGGCCTTTCCCTGAGGTATATGAAACAATCTGGGCCTCATCTAGTGGTAAAGGGGCCATTACCAAACTGTACTGGAACCTGATAGTAGATAGAGCCCATACACTACAGGCTTGCCAACACAAATGGGTACAAGACGTTGGCGTTGGATATCATGACACTATGTGGCAAAAGATTTATTTAAGTAGCTGGAAGGTGACATCCTCACCGACTTGGCAGGATTTTGCCTGGAAAGTCAAACTCAGATATTTCCTAACCCCACTACGACAGGCTAAAATAGGGTTATTGACTCAAGGGAGGTGCTGGAGGGGTTGTGGAGATATCCAGGCTGATTTGACACACATATTGTGGTCCTGTCCACAGCTTGAGAAGTACTGGCATACAGTAGATAAGCATTTAGCTACTACAAATCCACACTGACCTCCTCTTGGGGGAATGCAAGGTTGTTTTGGGACAACCTAAAGGAACTAAACGGAAAGTCCAGGATGCCACCCCTGCCCAACTAACTGTCAACAATAATATTACCACGGACCCACTCACCATCGCCAGTGGCCTAAACGCCGCCTTTTCGAATCTAAGCACAGTCTTGCCAAACAACTTCTTCGACCCCTCCCCTGTGACCACACAACCAAACAGTAATTGCCCCCCCATTCTACCTTAGGGTTATTACTATGAACGAAGCAAGATCTTACCTTAAAAAAGTCCTAGGGGGCTCTAACTACTGTAAAGACTCCTTTGACATGAAAATCCTGAATTTGGTATTTGACTCTGTACTCTCCCTCCGACTGATCTCCTTAACCTCTCCCTATGCTTGGGGCATTTCCCAACCGACTGGAAGGTGGCCACCGTCACACCGATACTGAAGAGTGGAAACCCCACTGTACGCAACAATTACAGGCCCATCTCCTTTCTCCTTCCCCTCTCAAAAGCCTTAGAAAAAATAGTTGCAACCCAACTCACAGACTACCTGCTTGTGCACGACATCTTATGTCGGGAACAACATGGTTTTAGAGGTGGACACAGCACAACTACTGCCCTCATAGAGTTCTCCATCTCGCTGCACAATGCCCTAGATAAGAAACTGCTAACGGGAGCTGTATTCATAGACCTGTCGAAAGCGTTCAACACAGTCTCCCACACCCTGCTCCTAAATACTCTTCACTGCACCGGCCTGTCCCCTAGACCCATCGCTTGGTTCACAAGCTATCTCACAGACAGGTTCCAATGCGTGAAAATAAACAGCACCCTCTCACCCTCTCTACCAATGTGCTTGGGGGTTCCCCAGGGCTCCATCTTGGGTCCACTACTATTCAGCATCTTCCTGAATACCCTGCCTAAATCCTGTCCACGTAACCTTCTGTTCTATGCAGACGACGTGGTAATGTATGCCTCCCACTCGGATCCCACAATCCTTCAGTCCTCCCTGCAACTTGCCTTCACCCACGTTGAAAACTTGTTCACTGACCACAGACTCATGGTCAATGTAAAAAAGACTAAATCTATGCTCTTTGCCCACCATCAGAGCAAGGACTACAGTGCCCTGCTAACAATCTTTCCAAAAACCCTCCTCCCACTGAAACAGGGCTACACCTATAAATATCTGGGCCTTACTTTTGATCTGAACCTGTCATTCCACCCACACATTAATAACCTTTCAGCTGCTATAAATATATGCACAGGACTACTGTATCGGCACAAAGCCTGCTTACCTCCTGAGGCCCTAAACATTGCCATTACCTCCTCTGTCCTCTCCCTTGTAGACTATGGGCTAGCTGTCTACTCAGCCGCTGACCGCACTGTACTAAATAAAATCCACCTAGCCATCAACAAAGCCTGTAGGCTCCTTGCTGGAGTGGATATGCGTACCCACAGTTGCACCCTGTACACGCTAACAGAAATCCTCACCCTAGACGAAAGAGTACGTTATCAAATATGCCTCCTTACCAAGAAATTCCAATTAGGCCTTACCCCCACTGAAGTCTCTGTCTCACTCCACACTGCCCATACCTCAGCAAACACCCGCATGGCAGAAAAAATTAATGTGGGCTGTTCCTAGAGTCTCAACCACCCTGGCACAAAGGTCCTTTTCCTACAGAGCACCAGCCTGGTACAGTGAGCTCCCCCTGGCCATTATCTCTATCTCCAGGCTAGGCCCCTTCAAAATAGCACTCAAAAACCACATAATCTCCACCCGACTCTGCCAATGCTCCTACTAGGTATAGGAAGCTGCCTACGTATTGTGACATTTTTTGGGTTAGTTTCTCTTTATCCCACTGTTGTTACTGTGTGTTGATGACAATGGTGGTATCCTGACTGCTCGCACCACCTGCTAGAGCAGTGGTTCTCAAATGGTGAGGCCCCAGACTGTTCTAGGGGGGGCCCAGTCAAGTCTGAGAATCCACCGTATTAAATATTGTACATCCCAACATTTCTTCACTCAAACGTGTGACAAGATGTGTGACAGCAGGACAAAATGTGTGGCAAATCATCAAACATGGCATTGCAAGCTCAGAACACTGTGGAAATATGTGTACTAATGTTTATAATGCTTGCTGATGATGTAGCATCTTATACCGTTATAAAGGTCTGCTTAAAAGTCTCACTGATCAGTGGTTGATGTCACCTTTTCAGTGTCGGTTCAGGGATGGAGAACAATAAGTTGAATAAAAAGAGAATATACGCAGTGAACTTTTATAAGTCTCCATTTACTCTTGGTGTAGTGTGCAAAGTATATTTTTTCTATGGGGAGGTCCATGATTTTTTCCAAAATTGAGGGAGGCTCAAAATCTTTTCCATGAATTGCAGGAGGCTTACTGTCACAAAGTATGAGAACTAATGTGCTAGAGTATAGGCCTCACCTTAATATTGATTGTACTGCTCTCTGATGTTAACAAGCTCACCAATCAATCAATCAAGTCTTTATTTAACCAGGCGGTCATCGTTGAGTGAAAGCTCATTTGCAAGATGGACCTGGGTGGAACATGAACACTTGTTTATACAGGTCAACACAGGTATTTACAAGGCAATACAGATAATACATTTTACAGAAAAGAAAAAAAAGAAATTCATGTGTACATAGAATTATACAGACATTGTACAGATTGCAGGGTATCTACATACACATAAGTGTCTACAGACAGTTATAAGGCAGGTTATGTAAGGTTGTTGGAAACAAAAATACACAAGGTAGAGGCGGAGGTAGGGGGAGAAAGGCTAGGAGGGCACGGTGCACAGAGCGGAGCTGAAAAAATGGGATATAGAGATGGGGATGGAGGAAAGGAGTGTGTGGGCCCTGGGATTATATGATATAAAATGCGGGGCAGGGAGGTTGGCACAACCCAGGGGTAATGATTTCCTACCCAATGTAGGAAAAATTAGGAGAAGGTAGGGCATAGAATTAATAAGTCAAGGGGATGTGGGAGATAGGACATTTAGGCTTGGGAGGAGCGGGCTGGGGGGGTCAGTATTTAAAGTTGGGTCTAGGCGGGGCTGTATACCAGTGCAGGCACTGGTACTGGATCTGAGTGGAGGAAGCAGTTACATGCTTCTCTGATTGTACGGAAATATAGTGTCTTGAAGGCACTTAAACAGATTAGAGTGCTTAATTTGAGAGTTTTTTGCAGATCGTTCCATAAGGTAGGCAGCACGAAGCTTATAGCTCCCCTGCCTAATCGGGATTTTGCTTTGGGTACTTTAAGTGTTATAGCTGAGTAACTTCTTAGCGCGTATTTCCTGATTACACTCTGGGGAAGACAGCAGGAGATTTAGTGAGGCAGCTTATCAGAGATAGCTCTATAGGTCAGAGAAAGCGGCATTTCTATGGCACCCTGAGCTTTAGTGATGTCCACCCCACTGCCGCATATAGGGTACAGTGATGTGTGGCAAAGGGAAGTCCCGTTATAAACCTCAGTGCTCAATGGTAGAGCGTGTCCAGCTTTGCCATGTAAGAGTTGGGGCATTGGCTGTACAGGAAATCAGCGTAATCAACCAGTGATAGGAAGGTGGGTTGGACCAGTTGTTGCTTGGCATCTCTGGTGAGAAATTGGTTGATTCTGAAAAACAGGCCAAGCCTTTGCTGGAGTCATTTTAGCAAGTCCTCGATATGTTCAATGAAGGAGAGTCTGTGGTCTATCCAGACTCCCAGATACTTGAATTTTGCAACAGATTCTATTTTTTTACCTAGAACTGTGGTAATTAGGGGAACTGTCCCACTGGACACAGGGTTTGCTGCACAGATGAATGGAGAGAGAGGACCATCGCTTTAGTTTTTTTGGTGTTGAGGAGTAGCTTTTTTTGGAGAAGTTGGCTTTGCAAAAGGTTGAATTCGGACTGTAGATCATTGCAGGCAGCTTCGGGTGTTGGGCAACTCACATAGAGAACTGTATCATCTGCAAACAGATGGATGCTGGCTTCTTTTATACAGTGGACAATGTTATTAATGTAGATTGCAAATAGTAAGGGCCCTAGTATAGATCCTTGGAGTACCCCTCTTTGAAGAGTTTTTAAAGGAGACGGGCCTCCTTCAGCTTTAACTTTTTGAAGGCGCCCTGTAAGATGGTCAGTGAACCAATACAGAGAGGAGGGGTCCACACCTATGGTTTGTAGGGAGGAGAGGAGCAGACTGTGGTCGACGGTGTCGAAAGCCTTGCTTAGATCAAGGAAAACAGCACAAATAAAGTTTTTGTTCTCAAGATTATGCTGCCAGTCATTGGTTACTTTAGTGAGGGCTGTGATAGTGCTATGTTTAGCTCTGAATCTGGACTGCATAGGATTTAGCAGTTCCATGGATTCAAGGTAAGTCCTCAGCTGTGCATTTACAGTTTTCTCCAGGAGCTTGGACAGGACCAGAAGGAGAGAAATTGGCCTGTAGTTATTGGGATCACAGGGGTCACCTGATTTGAACAGTGGTATGACATGCGCTGTCATCCATACAGGTGGCATGGTGCCCCGGGACAGGGATAAGTTAAAAAGATGGGTGATGGGTATTGCTAGGACATGGTAGGCAATTTTCACGAAGTTTGTGTCTAGGGTGTTGGCCCCAGCACTTTTTCTAATGTCCAACTCTAGCAAGAGGTCCTCTACCTCTTTCAGTGAGGCAGATTGAAGCGTGAAAGGCGAAGAAGCCATCAGTGTTTCAGGAAGGTGGTTGGCAGTCTGGGAGTGAAGTATGTTTGCAGGGGCGTTATCAAATGCCATGCCTGCAGTAGCAAAGTGGTTATTACATGCGTCAAGTATATCCATCTTTTCGGTGATAGTTGAGTTGCCAGAGGTAATCTTGGTCAGGAGTGAATTTCATGGGGAGTGGCCTAGCAGATCGTTGATAGTGTTCCAGAGCTTGATTGGGCTTTTTGTGGCAGAGTCGAGTTCGGATTTGAAGAAGGTAGCCTTCAATTCTCTGATTGTTTAGTGCATACATTTCGTAGTCTCCTGAACTGATTCCAATCCTTAGCAGTGTTCAGTCTGCACGCTTTTTTCCAGAGCTTATCTCTTTCTAGGAGCAACGACTTGATTTGAGGGGTAAACTATTTACAGGTTTTGTTCCTAGTTCGAACTTTAATCAAGGGAACATACTTATTAAGGGCCCTCGATAGAATGCTGTGGAAGATAGTGTAAGCTGACATAACCGTTTTGGCCAGGTAGAAATCCTGTCACTGAGGGGAGTACTTAAGCTCGTTTAGATAGGCAGGTTCATTGAAGTTGCGCCTGGATCTCTTCATAGAAAACTTGGTAATAGGTGATGAGTTGTTGGTTGATCTTACTCCCGCAATAAAACAATGGTCACTGGCGTCTGAGAAGAAGACATCAGCGTGGGAGAAAAGATGAGGTTTGCTCACCATTAGCACATCCAAAAGGGTGCTTTTACTGGGGTTCTTTGCGTTTGGGCGCGTTGGTTCAGTAATAAGTTGTGTCAACCCATGTGCATCACAGAAGGATGCAATTGGGGCTGCTGTGTTAGAGAGCCAGTCACAGTTGAGGTGGTAGTAGTAGTAGTAAAGATTTTATTCATTTATAATGAGCAAGGTAAAACAATCCCATTGAGTACACAAGTACACTCATTTTCAAGGGACATAAAGTGCATAACCTGGTTACAGTATAAGGAGAACATTTTACAAAACATACAAAAATACAAAAAATATACAAATATACATATACTTAATAAATACTTTTACACTTCTTAAATCACATCCTACTAAACACCAATTACCCATCTATTAAACATTTATCCATTTTCCAATGCCATGCAGCATTCATGGGGTTCCTCACTTTGCTTATGATACCAATGCCTAATATTAGTCCAACTTATTTTAACACCGTAAGATCTCAGGTCAACAGGCAGTTTATTCCAAGTTTATGAACCCAAATAAAACAGTGTTGCACATCCACATTTTGTTTTATACCTTGGCACTTCAAACTCTATATACTGGGCTGATCTCAAACCCTTAATTGGGTGTTTAATTTTTAGATCTTTGGTAATGTATTCAGGTAATTTATTTTCAATAGACTTGCACATAATTTTAGTTATATGTTGATTTCGCCTATTATACAAATTATCCCATCCTACATTTCTATACAGCTCACAGTGATGTGTAAGTTTATGTGACCACGTAATATACCTGGTCATTTTATTGTGTATACTGTCTACTTTTTTTCAAATCAGTTTTATTTGCCCCCCTATACATTATATCCGCATAATCAATCACTGGCACTAGCATTGTGTTAATCACATGCAGCCTTGTATTCCTTGAAAAATTACTTCTTATTCTATACAACATCCCCAATTGTTGCCCTAACCTCCTGACTAAATTGTTTATATGAACGGACCACTTACAATTTATGTCCATCCATAACCCTAGATATTTGTACTTATTTACCATCTGTAATATAGGACCATCTCTCACTATTATTTCCAAGGTTCTTTTTATATATGGGTTTTTACTTTTTTGGCGAAATAATATTACCTTGGTTTTAGTAGTGTTCAATAGTAATTTATTCTTAATACAATATTTCTGTATATCATTAAAAGCTAATTGTAATGTGTGTTGTGTACTATAAAAAATCCATTCCTGAGATGTACATAATAACGTCATCAGCACACTGATGATATACTAATTTTTCTTGCTTGAATTCTAAATCATTTGTATATAGATTAAATAAAAGGGGCCCCAGGATTGATCCCTGGGGTACCTCTTGACATACTTGCCTAAAGTCTGAAGAATATGTGTTTAAAAACACTTTTTGTTTCCTACCCCTTAAATAATTAGAGAACCAAGCTACAACATTATTTGAAAACCCCATATTTTTCAATTTATCAGTCAGTATACCATGATTTAAAGAATCAAAGGCTTTTAACAAATCAATCATAATTGCACCTGTTAATAATCCGTTATCCATTGCAATCTGAATATCCTCTGTTACTTTTATTAATGCAGTTTGGGTACTATATCTTTCTCTGAAACCTGACTGATTACTGTGCAAAATACCCTGCTCTTTTATATATTGCTTAACCTGCTTAGCTACCATTTTTTCACAAATCTTTGCTACTACTGGTATCAAAGATATTGGACGATAATTACTAATCTCTTTTTTAGAGCCAGATTTGAAAATTGGAATTACTTTAGCAAGTTTCCATTCATCCGGTACTTCAGCTGAATATGATGATAAATCAGTAATTTGCGTCAGGGGGTTGGCAACAACTGGGGCTGCAAATTTCAACAGTTTGCTACTAATCTCATCTAATCCTGTTGCCTTTCTTTCATTAATATACAGCAATTCTACTCATTAACATTTATTTTCCCAAAATCAAACACCCGATTTAACTCCCTTTTGTTCCCCAATTAAAGTAACATCATCTGTAACATCGTTTACAGCACCCATATTCACAAATAGGTAATTAAAACAGTTAGCCACCTCAGAATACTGTTCCATACCTCTACCATTAATGCAGAAAGTTTTTGGATAATTTATGAATTAGACTCCAACATTTACCAGGATGTAAAAATTGTGTATCTTGTAATACATATTTATGATAATCTTTCTTAGCCTTCCCTACTTCCTTTAGATATTTATTCCTTAAGGCTCTATAACTATCCCAATCCGCCCGAGTCTTTGATTTCCTTGCCTTTTACCATTGGGTATTTCTCTTTTTACATAAGTTATGCAAGTTCCCATTATACCAGATAGCATTTTTCAGCCCATGATGCATCTTTCTTATGGGTGCATGCTGGTTACAAACATTTTCAAATTCCACCCGAAAATACTGCCATGCCTCATTTATGGTAGGAATTAAGGCTATCCTCTCCCAATTCACATTTTCCAAATCCTGCATAAAGGCAATGTAGTCAAAGTGCCTAAGCATTCTTTTAGGAACCCAATATCCAGATTTAATTCCTTTTTCTTTAGCTCCCACGCACACCACCCCCTGGTGATCACTAAAGGTATCTTAACAAAACACCACTCATTTTATATTTTTCCTTTCTTGTGGTAAAAATCAAGTCCAAGGTTGAGGAAGTCTCACTATCAATGCTATTAACTCTAGTTATCCCATTGATTAGCTGACTTAAGCCCAGTCTAATAGATAGGTCAACCAATTCATGGTCAATTGTAACATTTTCCCAATTTAAATTAAAATCGCCAATCAGCAATATTTCATGTGTAGTTTTAAATTTGCGTAAATAATCATGCATGATCCCAAATTTTGATGGATGAATCTTAGGAGGTTTATATACACCCAGTATCAGTATAGGTAGAGAATAAGGAAATCCTAGTTCCATTGTTAGTACTTCGATACCCTGAAAATCCATTTCATTTTGTAAAATTGTAATGTCTAACTGCTGCTTTGCATATAATGCCACTCCATCACCTTTTTTGTTACGGTCTTGTCTAAACAGCAGATAGCCATCAATCTCAAAAAAGGAAGATGGAGTCTTTGTACTTAACCAGGTCTCAGTTAACATAATTAAGTCTGCTTGGTGTTCTAAGACCCATTCTCTAAAAACATCCATTTTATTACCCAGACTACGCGTGTTGAAATGTACAATTGAAAAATCTTTCCCATTTAAGATGTCCATGGAAACTGCTTCTTTTTGTTGTGGACCTGGATTCAAGTGTACATTTCCACTAGGATAATAGTTTCTGACAGCCCCTGTCCCAACTTGTCACTTAGATATGACACAAGCTGTAGGCCAGCAGATGGTGGTCTGTAGCATCCTATTACACAGAGTGCGGTAGTCTGTGTAATTTCCACTTTGAGAATTAGACATTCAAATTCGTTGGTGACAGATGCCGAGGATAAGCAGAAGGCAGAAAATTTGTCTTTAACATAGATGGCTACGCCTCCTCCTCTAGTATGCCTATCAGCTCTGAACAAGGCATAGTTGGGGATGTTTACTTCTCTATCAGGGGTGTCGGGTCTAAGCCAAGTTTCAGAAATTACAAGTACATCAGGAGAGGTATGGTTTACCCAGGCTTGAATTAAGGTGATCTTTTTAAGGAGGCTGTATACATTAGTATGCAGGAGGCTTATTCCTTTTAGATTTGCTAGTTCTGCTGGCGATTCGATAGCTTCTGGAGGGCCAGGGTTAAGTTTTACGTTGCCTGAACATAGCAGGAGGATACGTGAGGATTTTTCTAAGTGCGTCAGTTGTAAGCTTACAATTCCTGCCTTTTTCCCATCTAGCAGATCTGTTGTTATTAGGGACAGGAGTGTTGCCACCATAGGTGAGGAGACCTGTTGTAGGGAGAACTAATACCCCAACTGCAAAAGGCGGGGAGGGGATAGTAGTCTGCGTGGTGGGAGGCGGGCCTTGTGGTGCGGGCGTGTTATAAGTACCACAGGAATGTGTAGGCCAAGAGCAGGGTTCAAAGTATTGATGCTTGAAATCACAGAGGCAATTAAAGGATAAGTTGCCATGTGCTATACAGCACAAGGTGCGGTTGTAGACCATGCATGACGGTAGTAAGGTGTCCAATGCTGGCCAGCTAGTACCACCAGAAGAAGGGGCAATGTGAGGAGCCATATAGAGCCCCACATGATGGAACCCCAAGAAAATGGAGCCACTAGATTAGCTGAGTGCCCAGAGAGGTTGCTGAATTAATGAAGCTTATCAGTAGCTTGCAGATCCAGGTCAACTCGAATCTTTGATCATTAAAGAATATTTAATGAGGGAGGCAGAGCCAAAGGGAACTTATTCATTTGGGTAAGGCGTGGCCCTATGAATTGGACCCCGGAGACTGGACAGAGAGGGGATCACGAGCTAAGTCTCTATTGGGGGGGTGCTGCGGCAGGGGACATGGAATAATATTTGGCGGGAGCTAGTGTATTTAATAATCAGTGGAGGTGGGGGGGGCGGGCGAAAAAGTTGCGGCACTTGCCATACCTTGGAGGGCCGAGAGTCTGTGTCTGCGGTCTCAAGCGTCAGCTAGGGAGGCGCCGACCGCCCGGTAGCCGGGAGTCCCACGGCTTTGAAGCTGGGAGCCTGGATAGCGGTTCCTCGGCTGAGGGAGAGAAGGAGAGTGAGGATTAATAACGGGAGTTAAAACAAAAGGGTAGACAGAGCAGCGGAGAGCCCAAGATTTGAAGTACAGTGGACGTGTATTACTTTGGGGCCCAAAAGTCTGGGGCCAGTGCACGTAGGCAGAAAAGGGCTGTAATCTCAGATTTTCCTCCCGAAAAGCACAGTTCAAAACCTCACAGTTACAGTCTGGTTAGGCACTTAAGCATTTTTAACATTTATCCCAACACAAACATTTAAAAGTCTAATTTCAATAAGCAGAAGCCGGCTTTCGCCAGGGACCAATCAGAGCGTAGTCTGAAAGGGCGCTCGCAATCCAGTTGGTTGTGGCAATTGTCGTACCTTGGAGGGCCGAGAGTCCGTGTCTGCGGTCTCGAGCGTCGGCTAGGGAGGTGCCGACCGCCCGGTAGCCGGGAGTCCCGTGGCTTTGAAGCTGGGAGCCCCAGTGCATGTATAGCTACCCAGCTGTATAGGACCGACAGTACTGTATTAACCCCTTTGTTGTCTTTTCCTGCTCTCACTAGAATATTGTATAATGTCTGCTATTTGATTTGTATTGTTCATATCTGTTATTCCCTCTACTTTTTACTGATATGTTTTGTACACTGACTTGGAACCTTTGGAAATGAGTCCCTGACTCAAAGGTTGTAATCCGATATTCTCAATAAATAAAATTAAAATTTAGCAACCTTGTTTGGGGTAGCGTTACAGCTGAGGACAGAACACTCCATGTTGGGGATTATACCACATAGAATTCAGGGTAAGGAGGGAGATTATTTGTGGGCCATTTGGATTATAGCTGCCCTTAAAGCTATGACAAAGTGCTGTATAAAAATGGACCCTCCGAGTCTGTCAGAATGGGTTGAAATCACAGAAAGAATGCAAATAATGGAGAGACTGACATATAAAATCAATCAAAAAACAGAGCAGTTTGTGAACAGGTGAACCTGGTGGGAACTTTATAAAGAACAAGTTCATTAAAATACTAAAAAACCCTTATTACATGCTGGGACCCCCCCCCCCCCATATAGACCCATATCTTACTACCTGTAGGACCCCTGAGTCCAGGCCCTGGTGGTTTTTGTTTAAAGTGCTCCCTGCCTAATGTTTCTTATACTTTTCTCACAAATCAAGTAATCAGATCCATAAAGAGGAAGGAGAATAACAACTAATTTTGCAATATTGGAGAGATGAAGCATGTCACAGTGGTTTTTAAGTAATGCTTTATTTGGTGTTTTTTAATTGTTATTAATGTACTGATAGCATTGGAATGTAAACCATAGGTGACTGTTTAAAGAAAAGGGGAAGGTCCGCTGTAACCAATACCTTCTACCTCAAAGTTACATATGAAAAAAGGAATACCTGTAACACTAGTATAGATGTTAGGATTACCAGTGTTATGGCTTTGGTTTTATGGATGGTTGTTTTATTTTAATGTAATGTAATCAACTCATCAATTCAATAAAGTATATAAAAAAGTGTTATCAGTGGTGTGCTTCTTTAAGGATTTTATTCAGGTACTTTTGAACTTCTGGTGAGTTGCTGACTAAAGGGACATGGGTGGGGAGAGTTCTAGGGCTGGGATGAGTGGGGAGAGGTTTTTTGGTTACTTTTTTTACACTAGCCCCAGTGGGCAAGTCAGGTGGAAACTGCATAGACCCGAGACAGTCTGCACTATGTCCCAGGCCAGTAAATTAATGTTAAGCATGATCCCTGTCATGGAAGATAGGGAGTCTGTAAAGGCTAGTTGCTCAGACAATGAGTCTGTGTCTGGCCACCACTCCCCTCTGGGTGAATGTGCTGGTAATGGACAGTCTTGTGACCAGGAGAAAGGGCAGTTCTTTCAGAGTCCCAAAAGGTAGTCCTCGTCCCACTTAATGCATCCATGGTGGGTTCTGCTGACCATCCGACCTCAACTTCTCTCTCTGAGGAGGGTAAGCACAAGTCGAGGTCACACTCCGGCCTTCTACACAGGGACTGTCAGAGCCCGCAGGTCTGGAATATCCATTGCCATCCCCTTCAATGGCACTGTATATTCTGAGGCCTATAGGATCAGTGTCTCCATCTCTGAACTTCCTCCTGTCCTCTGGGGAGCTCTCATGGTTAGTTGGCCGATGAGCAGTGGTTCAGCATTAAGGTGATGACACCATGTGCGGTGTCACCATTTGATCTTCCTGTATCAATCTTCACCATTTATCACTGGTGGGTTCAAGCCGAAGGCACAGGACCCCACAGGAAGCTTTTCTGCTTTAAGAAAAAGCTTTACTGCTCTTGAAGGAGGAACGACACGGAGACTGCGCTGCCTTCGAGTCCGACACATTGTGTGGTGCTCGCAGGTTGGCCAGTAATGAACGTCATCCCCTCCATTACCTTAGTTCTGCTCTTCCCACCGTCAAGGCTGCAGGTGCCCTGTGGGGCAGTGATACCGGAGAGGATCTTGCCATTTCTGTTTGCTCAAAAATTACTTAACACCATTTTGTTTTTTTTTTTTCTTTTCCCTGAAGTTTAGTTGGCGTCAAGTCTTTCATTTTGTTTTATTTTCTGTTGTGTGGTTGGTGCCGTGTCGGGTTCAGGACATAAATGTTCGAAGGTGGGGACTTTCCCCATGCGTCCCTGTGGAAGTTGGTTCACTGTAACGGACCCACATGACCGATGCTTCACTTGCCTAGGGCCAAACCACAGCGTGGACCGTTGCGACACTTGCTTCAGTATGGACTACCGCATCCTTGAACTCCATGCAGCGAGGTTGGGACACGTCCCCCCAGCCATCGGCGGCAAGTGTCAAACGAGGGCGGCTAAGGTAAGGACCTTGAGCCTGTCCCCCAGGCCTCTCCCCATTGCCACACACACCGAGGGAGAGCAGGCCACCGAGGACTCGTACCCCCCGAGTCCTGGCATCTGGGGGAGCAGTTAACCTCCACTGGGAGATCGGCTGCTGACTGCTCCAGGCCCATTTCCCCTTTGGGGATCCGGATGACCCCGGTGTTGAGGCCTCAGTTACACGTGGGGCATGCACCAGTGCTCCCTTTGAGGGTTTCAGCTCCTGACGCCGATTCCAGTGTCAGTGAGTGAGGCCGGCCCTTTGATGCCACAGAGTCCCTTCCAGATACAGACTGGGTGACTGGGGTTGCGTCTCTGTGGTCTCTTCCTCAGATTAAGGGGGTGACCTGGAGGACACAGACTGGCAACCCAGCTCTCAGAATGAGTAGCCTCCGTATTCTTCCGCTCAAGGACTGCTTGGTGGGATCAGCACTGCCACTTCACACCTGCACAGTGTGCTGCCTTTCCTCTGCCGGTGCCATGGAGGACTCTGGTGCTGTCCTTGGGTGCATCTTGGGCAACGATGCCACTTGCGACATTGTGCCCAATGACTATGCCGCAGTCAGTGCCGCACCTGGCGACGGCACCCTGGTCTGCGCCATTCCTGGTATGTGTGTGCTGTAGTTGGTGCTGTTTCAGGGTCTGGCGCCATGGTCAGCCCATCCCCAATGTCCGTGCCACTTCTGAGGTTGATGTCAGTGCTGCGTCTGTGGTTGGCCAGAGGTCAGTGCCGCTATGGGCCCCAGTGCCGTTTCTGGTGCCACCCTTAGTGACGGTGCCATGCTGGGGCATGTCTCTGAGGAAGAGGCAGATTTTGGCACCGGGTCTCTCCTGGGTGCTGCTGCAGAGTTGGTGGAGTCAGAGGTCGACCCTGGTGCTGGCTTTTCTCTCCTCTCATCCTTGAGATCGATTGCCATTACAAGACCTTGCTCAAGGGACAGGTCTCTGTCCTCTTTGGGGGGGGTGGGGGACGGTCCACGTCCCTCTGTGCACGGGTGGCCTCGGCCACTGGTGAGCAGAGTAGGAGTGCAGGTTTGAGCACCTCTTCCTCCATCAGGATGAACCCTACATTGGGTGGGGACAGGGGCCACCCTGTTGAGCTCGCAGGGCTCTGGTCACCCCACCAGGGGTCTTCTCCCCTTGGGCTTCCCCCTGCTGGCTTGGGGATGGTTGAGCAGCAGGTGGAGTCTGTGCAACACAGCCCCCTCATGATAGAGGGGTCCTCCGCTGGTGCCTACAGCTCTGACAGGAATGGAGTGGTCTTTCACAACCATCCTGCCCAGCCCTCGCCCTCCCTGCAGCCTCCCTCCATTCTCCCAGGTCTCTTAGGTCCCGGTGGGCCCCTTACCTGGGAGCAGTATAGGGCCATGGCAAGTGCTTTCCCAACATTCTACAAGGCCATGGATGAGCTGGTCTTCACAGCTGCTCGTACAGCACCAACATTCCCTATGCAGAGCCCCTCTGCTTCGTCGGCTTCCTTCTCCGAGGAAGAGGTTTCCCCATCATACTGGTCATCTGATGCTGACTTCATGGAGCATCAGAGGTTCCTGGCAGCTATGCTGGAGGAGCTCAATTTAACCCCAGTGCTATGACACAATAACACACGTGCAGCTACGGTGTTCCTTGGAGAGTACAGACAGACGTCCTTAGTGATCCCTCCGTGGCTTCGGCCCTTTACAGAGGAATCGCACAGTGCCTGACAGTCTCTCGTATCAGCTTCCCCAGCTCCTGTGGACTGCCAGCACTGGTGTTGAGCTCCCTCGGGGTCCCCAGGGTCATTGCCCCACCCTTCCTCGGGTCTGGAGTGGCTGGAAACCTGTTCTGGGCATCTGCGCCTAACAAGAGATCATTCTGTGGACGTGGACTCTGCGGAGTTCGACCGCTGGGGCAGGCGCATTTTTGCCTCTGTGCGTCTCTTGTTGTCTGTCACAGCACATCAGGCACACATGGTGGCCTAGGAGGGGTGCCTGCGGGCCGCAATGGGATCCTTCCTATCGGCCTTGCCTGTTGATGAGGCAACCAGCTATTGCCATCACCACAAGGGGTCTGGAGCTGGCGAGACACTAGGCACGGGTGTCGTATGACGCCAACACGGTAGCTTCCAGACTGACTGGATCGGTGGTCTGCATTAGGCAGATGGCATGACTTCACCTCTCCCGGTTGTCACCCATGGCCAGGCGTAGGGTGACTGCATCATCTTTCTGTTGGGCCTGGTATTTCACCCAGAGGGCTAGGCAGTACCTGTCGGGGGGGGCCTCCTTCTCCTGCTGGTAAGGAGACCCATCCTGACTCTCAGCAGTAGCCAGTCTGGCCAGACCCATGATGGGCACTCTCCCTGCATGACTCCCCCACGTGGGGCTGAAGGTGACCCAGCCTTCAGGGAGGTACCGGTCCACTTTGTGGGCTTGGTACTCTCCCACCAGTAATGAATGGTGAAGATTGATGCAGGCAAGATACGAAAATTACATTCCTACCTTAATTCTTGATCTTCATGTATATCTTCACCATTTATCACTGCTTCCCGCCCTCCATCCCCTCATGGGCCTCAGCTTCTGGGCAGTGCCTCCTCGCTATCCCCCAATTTGAGGCCAGTTGTGGGCTCAGTCCCACTGGTACCTCCGGGTCTTCTGCCACGTCTCTGAAGCAACAGGGGCCCACTTCAGGGGGGAGGAGGGCAAGTAGGGGCTCTGGCCTTTTTTCTTTTGACTTCCCGGGGTCCTATTTACAGTAGTTTGGGTCCTCGGGTCTCTCTGAGTCTTGTTGGTCCCATCTATCTTGGGGTCCGACTGTTCTGGCCCCTGGCTGGGACTAGAGCCCTGGGGCCCCTATGTCCTGTTCTGTAATTCCCTTATGGGGGACTCTTTCAGGATCCCTTATTATACTTACAGTCCTTCTGGACTTCAGGTTAAGAACCTGCAGGAGGTTTTTTTTGCCATGACAGTCACCTCCTTGGTGGTGCTGTGATTAAGGAGTTCTATCCCTTTTCACCCCAGGTCCCAAATGGGCACAGAGGTGATCCCTGGCTAGAAGACAGTCTCTCTCTCTTATGCCTCCAGCTTAAAGGGGTAGGGGAAGAAGGAACATTCAAAAACCTGGTGTTCTCCCTTGTGTACCAGCTAGGGTAGCTTGACCTGTAAGCCTTGTGGGTGAGGATTACACTTTCCCTCTCCTTTTGGGATGCCCCCGGTTCTGAGCTAATGCATCCAGGCTCTAAAAAAAACAGGAAAGGAGATGCCGTTGTTTCGCAAGGAGTGAAACCGGTATGCTTAAGGTTACCCTGGTCCATATGGATTCTAAGTGTGGGGGACATAGTCCATCTCCCTCCACTTCATCTCCTTCTCCCCATGCCTCTTATCTGTCTCTCTCTCTCTCTCTCTCTTGTTCTTTCCTTGTTTTCCTCTCTGTTTCTCCTCTCTGCCTGCCCAGAGGTTGGAGGCCCCCCCCAGATCCAGTAAGGGAGGAGAGGAGGCACTGTGGGTCACCTTAGAGACAGGAAATGGCACCACAATCCGCACAGGGGTTGTATACAGACCCCCATGTCAGGGGGAGGAAAAGGACAAGGATATGATAGAAGGCATACTTAGGATGGCAGAGAAAGGGGAGATACTGTTGATGGGGGACCTTAATGTGCCAGATGTTGACTGAAGCACCTTTGCTGCAGCCACATCCAAAAGCAGGGCCATTCTTGATGCCCTTCAGGTGGCATGCCTCAGACAGCTAGTTTTGGAACCTACTCGTGAGGGAGCAATCTTAGACCTCATACTCTCAAATGGGGACAGTGAGAGGATCTCAGATCTAGAAGTGGGTAGCCATTTAGGAACAAGTGACCACCAAACAGTGTGGCTCACGATAAACTCAGCTAGAGTCAAGCCATACAAAAGTGAGGGTTCTGGACTTCAGGAGGGCTGACTTTGGCAAGATTGGAGAGTGCCTTGGAAAAGCACTAGCAAACAGGCTAGAAGGAGAGGTGGAGCAACAATGGGGGAAATATCAAAACTGCCATCAGAGAGGCAACAAGCCTTTGTGTGAAGCAAATAAATCAAAACGAAAGAAAAAGCCACTATGGTTTTCAAAAGAAGTGGTGGTGAAGGTTAGGGAGAAAACAAATAGCATTTAGGAAGTATAAGGAAACACAGAAGGAGCAGGACAGAGAACTGTACTAGTTAAGGCAGAAGGAAGCAGGGAGGGTAGTCAGAACAGCGAAGGCACAAACTGAGGAAAAGATAGCCAACTCGGTTAAGAAGGAGGATAAAACCTTTTATAGGTATATCAGGGAGCCTAGAAAGACAAAGGGAGGGATAGTGAGGCAAAATAGAATGGATGGTGGGTGGGCAGAGAGTGACAGTGAAAAAGCAGGGATACTGAATGAATACTTCTGTTCAGTATTCACAAAAGAGGAAGTGGAGGAGGTGCCTGATCCAATTAACAGAAGCACTCTGGGGGGGGGGTCGATCCCAGTCCTTTCACAAAAGAAAGGGTTCTGAAAGAACTCCTAAAACTGAAGGTGGACAAAGCAATGGGGCCAGATGGAATTCACCCCAGAATTCTAAAAGAATTAAGCAGAGAACTAGTGACACCACTGACTACCCTTTTTAACAAATCATGGGAGGATAGTTTGGTACCTGAGGACTGGAAGAAGGTTTATGTGATTCCGCTTCACAAAAGTGGGAGCAAGACAGAGGCAGGAAACTATAGACCTTTCAGTTTGATCTCTGTGGTAGGGAAAGTGATGGAATCACTTCTGAAGGAAAGAATTGTTGAGTACCTAGAGGCCAGTGGGGCACAGGACCCAAGGCAGCATGGGTTCACAGCAGGAAGGTCATGTCAGACGAATCTAATTGATTTCTTTGACTGGGTGACCAAAGTAGTAGACCAGGGAGGGGCTGTGGACATGGCCTGCCTAGACTTTAGCAAGGCATTTGACACAGTCCCACATAAAAGATTAGTAGTCAAATTAACCAGCCTTGGAGTGGGTCCCAGGGTGGTAGCCTGGGTAAAACATTGGCTGAACAACAGGACATAGAAGGTAATTGTAAATGGAGTCCACTCTGAAGAAAGAGGGGTACCACAGGGCTCAGTACTGGGTCCAGTCCTTTTAATGTCCTTATAAGTGACATTGCGAGGACTGGAAGGAAGAGTATGCCTCTTTGCAGATGACACAAAGATCTGCAACAGGGTTGATACACAAGGAGGCATGGAAAGAATGAGAAGGGACTTGGCAAGGTTGGAGGAATGGTCAGAAGTATGGCAGCTTGGATTCAGTGCAAAGAAGTGCAAAGTAATGCACCTGGGAAACAAAAACCCAGGGGAAGATTACACAATGGAGGGGGAGGTAATAACAACAAAAATGGAAAGGGACCTGGGGGTAATCATATCAGATGACCTTAAGGTTGGCAAGCAATGTGAGAAGGTGGTAGGGAGGGCTGGGGGGATACTGGGATGTATAGGGAGAGGCATCACCAGCAGAAAACAGGAAGTTGTTATTCCCCTGTACAGACAGTTGGTGAGACCCCATCTGGAGTACTGCGTCCAGTTCTGGAGACCCCATCTCCGAAGGACATAGGATGGAGGCAGTTCAGTAGGGCAACTAAAATGGTGCAGGGTTTGCAAGAGAAGCCATATGAGGAGAGGCTAAGGAGCTTAATATGTATACCCTTGAGGAAAGGAGGGAGAGGGGGACATGATAGAAATGTTTAAGTACCTCAGTGGAATCAACAAAGTCCAAGAGGGTAGCATCTTTCAGAAAAAGAGATGTGCAAGACAAGGGGACACAATTTGAAGATAGAGGGGGCGGCTCAGGGGCAATGTGAGGAAGTATTTTTTCACAGAGAGGGTGGTGGACGCATGGAACAGCCTTCCTGAGAAGGTTGTGGGGTCTAAAGCTGTGGGAGAATTCAAGAATGCATGGGACAGACATAAGGCAATTTTTGTGGGGGGTAGGAAGAAATAGGCTGTTGGTTAAATAGGATCTGCAGCTTATCCTCTAGATAGGGAAATGGGCAGACTGGGTGGGCCAAGTAGTCCTTATTTGCCGTCAAAGTCTATGTTTCTATGTTTCTTCTGAAAAAAAAACTCTATCCTCTCTTGCCAGCTTATTCCTTTTTCAGTTCATATATCCTTTCCTTTTGCTGTCCCTTGCCCACCCTCATAGAAACATAGAAGTTGACAGCAGATAAGGACTGCAAGGCCCATCTAGTCTGCCCATTTCTTTTTCTACCTTATAAATGTGCAGTCAGCCTTTGTCCTGTCAATGGTCTATCTATTCATACTCATCTGTATTGCTCCCTTATGCCTATCCCATGACTGTTTGAAGCCCTGCACTGTATTCATATCCACCACTTCCTGAGGTAGGCCGTTCCATGCATCCACCACCCTTTCTGTGAAAAAGAACTTCCTCACATTACCCCTTAATTGGCCTCCCTCTAATCTCATGCTGTGTCCTCTTGTCCTGCTGTTTTTCTTATATTGAAACATGTTAGACTCTTTCACCTTGTTAATGCCCTTAAGGTGTTTGAATGTTTCGATCATATCACCTCTCTCCCTCCTTTGCTCTAGGGTATACATATTGAGCTCCGTTAGTCTGTCCGCATATGTCTTCTGATGCAGTCCATGCACCATTTTGATTGCCCTTTTCTGGACTGCCTCAGTTTGGTTAATGTCCTTGTGAAGGTGTGGCCTCCAGTACTGCACGCAGTAGTCCAGGTAGAGCCTAACCAGTGTCTTGTAAAGAGGGATCATTACCACCCTCTTCTGACTTGAGATACCCCTACTAATACACTCTAACATCCCCCTAGCCTTACCTTCTGCTTTAGTGGTCTGCTTGGATGATTTCAAGTCATCGGTGATGATAATGCCCAAGTCTCTTTCTTCCCTTGTGACTGCCAGCAACTCCCCTCCCAGCCTATAGGTGGCTTCAGGGTTTCTCTTCCCTATGTACATGATCTTGCACTTCTTTGCATTAAACCCCAGTTGCCACTCTTCTGACCGTTTTGCTAGTTTATCCAGATCTCTTCTCATTCTGCCCACCCCATCTGGGTAATCTACTCTGTTACAGATCTGGGTGTCATTTGCAAACAGACAAATCTTACCCTCCAGTCCATCTGCAATGTCACTGAAGAAGATATTGAAGAGGACTGGCCCCAGGACTGATCCCTGAGGTACCCCACTTGTGACCTGCATCTCTTCTGACTGTATACCATTTGCCACCACTCTGTTTTCTGCCCGACAACCAGTTTGCCACCCAGTTGGCCAACTTCTGACCCACCCCGAGCCTATCCAGCTTATTAATCAGTCTTCGATGTGGAACAGCATCGAAAGCTTTGCTGAAGTCAAGGTAGGCGACATCAACTGCTCCCCCTTGGTCCACCACTCTGATTACCCAGTCAAAGAAATCTATGAGATTAATTTAACAGGACCTTCTTTTTGTAAACCCATGCTGTCTTGGATCCTGTGCTCCTATGGATTCCAGGTGTTGCACTGTCCTTTCCTTAAGGAGTGCCTCCATAATCTTGCCCACTACTGAGGTAAGACTGACTGGTCTGTAGTTCCCTGCCTCCTCCCTGCTACCACTCTTGTGGAGCGGGATCACATGAGCCCTTCTCCAGTCTTCTGGCACCTCTCCTGTGCTCAGAGACTCACCAAACAGTTCTGATAATTGCTCTGCTAGTTCCAGCCTAAGCTCCTTTAGTACCCTGGGATGATGCCATCAGGTCCCATTGCCTTGTGCCCTGACCTTATCAAGCTCGTGTATGACCCTTTCTTTTGTGAAGGGACTAGTGCTCACCTCCCTCCCCCCTGTGTCCATGGTGCTGAGCTGTTGGCCCTGCCCTGACTTCTCTTCAGTAAATACTGAGCAGAAGTATCTATTTAGGATAGATGCTTGTACAGGGTCCTCCTCCTCACACGCCCCCTTATCTCCTTTGATCTTAGCAATACTGTACCCCCCCGGGGACTTTCTCCTTTCACTAATGTATCTATAGAAAGTCTTGTCACTTTCTTTTACTGTCTGTGCTAGTGTTTCCTCGGTTTGGGCCTTTGCCTGCCTTTTTGCCTTCTCTGTTTTCCTTAGGGAAGTTTGGTATGCCTCCCTATCTTCATCCCGCTATATTCCCCTTATGTTTCCTGAAGGCCAGCCTGTTGGCTCTGACCTTTTCTGCTACTGTTTATGAGAACCAAAGTGGTTTCCTTCTTCTTTTGCACTTCCTTTTCTCTCTAACACAATGGGATGTTGCTTCAAGTATTGCATCACCGCAATGCTTGCCCACTTTGTCTGTACCCCTCACCTGTATTTCTTTTTGCAGGGGCTAGCTTAACTCTGTTGGCCATCATATCAAAGTCAGCTCCTCTGAAGTCCCATATTTTTGCCTTGGAATGGGATGATTTTGTTATAGTGGCCAAATTGAACTATACCATGTGATGGTCACTGGCCCCCAGGTGGCCTTCTACCTGGAGATCTGTGATCCTTTCCCTGTTAGTACTAGATCTAGGATAGCCCTGTTTCTTGTGGGTTGTTGTAACAGTTGTTTGAGGCCTTCCCCCCTGCAGGGAATCCACCATGTGTCTAGTTCTGGCAGATGTTCCTGCTGGTACTGACCAATCTGTATCTGGCATGTTGAAGTCTCCCATTATCAGAACCTCCCCCTTAGCTGTTATGTTTTGTATATCTTCTAACAGTAATGTGTCTATGTCCTCCCCTTGGTCTGGGGGCCTGTAGACAACCTCAGTTCTTATGGCTGTCCCATTTCCTGTTTCCAAGGTTTCCCACAGTTCTTCTGGCTCCTTATGTGTATTCTGAATTTCTGTAGCTTTGATATTTTCATTGACATACAGGGCCACTCAGCCCCCCTTTTTTCACCTTGGTCTCTTCTGAACAGTACATAGCCAGGTACTGAAGTCTCCCAAGTGTGGTTACTGGTAAACCACGTCTCGCTAATTGCTACTGTGTCCAGTTTAGCCTCTGTCATTAGTGCCTGCAGGTCTGGGATCTTGTTTCCCAGACTGCGAGCATTTGTGTACATGATTTTCCATTGGCCAGATTTCAGTGTGTTAGTTGTTGGTGAGGTCTGGCGTTTCCCTTGTGTTCCGTATGGGGAGCCGGACCTTTTTCCTTACCTGGTGATGCAGATGAACTGCAAACATGCTGAACTTCTGTTTGACCACTAGCTGAGGGGGGGAGGGGTGTTCTTCCACCCTTGTTTTCTCTAATCTGTTTTCCTCTCCAGCAAGCGGAACTAAGGTAATTGGGGGGTGGAGATGTCTGTTACTAGCCAACCCTTGAGCAGCACACAATGCGTCAGCCTCGAGAACAGTGCCGTCTCTGACGTCGTCCCTCCTTCTAGAGCAGTTAAGCTTTTTCTTAAAGCAGAAAAACTTCACACTGGGTCCTGCACCTTTGGCTTGAACCCCCCCCCAAGTGATGAATGGTGAAGATATACAGGAAGATCAAGAATTACGGTAGGTACGTAATTTTCATTTCCTGCAACTCATGTGATGTTGGGATCGGGGTCAGTGCTGCTCTCACCACCATGGCTCTGGGGAACGCAGATGCTGACTGCAGTAGTAGGCCAGGTGCCGCTTTATATGGTGGCACCATCGATCTGGACTGTGGCTGGCCTTGGTGCTAGGGACTAGTTTGTCAGTGTTGCCTTCAGCACTGAATCCACCCTGGTGCACAGGTGGATCTTTGTATGGGATCAACTGTGACACCTTTGGCATGTGTGATGTCATATCTGTTGCTGAGTCTGAGCCCCTCTGGGCCAACCTGGCGCTGCTTTTGGTGTCTTTCTCTGCCTTGGTGTCATAGGCAGACCTTTGTACGGGGCTGTCTGTGGCATTGGTGTAATGCTTGATGCCATGCTCGGTGTCGTGGTCTGATCCTTCCGGAGCGACGTCAGTGCTAGTGATGGTGCCATCCTCTGTGTCATCTACTCCGTGGTGCCACAGATGGACCTCTGCATGAGGTCAACTCAGACATTGGTGTCTTGTCTGGTGCTGCATTTGGCACTGAGACTGGGTCCTTTGGGGCTGCCTCAGTGCAGGTGTCAATTGTGACATTATGACCATCACCATGCAGTGCTTTGCTGCCCACATCATTCTTGGCAGTTTCCAGTAATGATATTGAGTGTTGCTGGAGATGCCCGAATTGACCCTTGTCTGGGCACCTAAAGAGAATTTATTGCTTAGCACTGCTTAAAACCCTTCTGTGTCTGAGACAGTAGCTCTGACTAGCTTCCATTTGGAGAGTTCATGTGCCTCACATGCCTGTGTCCTGGGTCCACTGTCTGACCGTGGGCTGTGGGGACCAGGCTGTGCCAGGTAGAAGAGACTTGTGCAGCACTGAGGACTAGCCCTGTGCGGATTTTTATCAGTGTGTTCTGCAGTTCACGCTCTGTCAGTCTTGCTCGTAAACAGCTGTTCAAAGGCTCATCTGTACAGCAGATTGCCTCTGGGATCCCTTTTAGGGCAATCAGTCCACCTCTTAGGGAGGTGTGGAACTGTATGTGTTTACAAGTTCAAAGAGATTCTGATTAATCGCTAGGATCTCTGCTTAGGCATCGACCCCAGCACCAGCTGCCTCTCTGGACATGCAGAATGCTTTCCAGCACGTCCTGGTAAACCCCAAACACCACTGCTTCTTGAGGTTCGGGTTTTGGGGGGGAGGGGTGCACCTTTACTTGTCCTACCTGCACTTGTCGTACCTGGACGAGTTGCTCATGCTCTTGTATGGCTTACTCAGGTTTGACATGGAGCAAGCAGTGGATGCTGCTTTACTGTGAACATAAGTTTCAGTTTGTTCACTCCATAAGCTCCTGCTCACTGATGCTTTCTTGGTTTCCAGGCAACAAGGTGAACTCATTTCAAATTTCAGATGACAGGCCATGTCATGTTTTACTACCTGCTCAATGTAGCCTCCATAGGAGTGCTCCTCTTCATTGGAGTTGCTCTGGATGTGATCTGAGCTTGAGCCCTGCCGTTCAGACTGCAGAGCATGGGCATTCTTACTAATGACATGCTTATAATGGAGCACAGATCAGTGGCAACTCATTCTATGTAGTGCATGTTGGAACTCTTGGCACACTTCGTGTTCACAGTACCCCTAGCAAGGCTGCACATGAGAATAACTCCATGTATACTTAGTGCTTTACGCCCTCGATACTACCCCATTCAGGTGACCAGTCTGCTAGTGAGGTCCTGCTGTGGTGGTTTGTGGAGAAGAAACCTCCTCTATGGCTCTCTCACTTTCAGACAACATGAAGTCTTGCTGTATTCTGACAGTAGCAGTGAGTCCCAACCTTCGAACTGCCCTGGAGATGAAAGAGTTAACTTTCCATGCCAGGCATGGAACGCTGAGCTCGAGCTCGGTTGAGACTCTGTCTGTTGTTCTTCAAACTCAAACCGTCAGATTCTTTACTCCACCTCACTGAACAGTCGCTCCGGAGATTTCTCCTTCTGCTCGGTTCAATTTGTCGGTTAAAGTACCACTTTTCTCGGTTTTCGACAGAATTTAAACCGTAACCTGTCGGTTCAGTCTCTGTCTGTGGTATTTGTGAGTACTAGATAGGTTTTATTTTATTCTATTCTGTGTGGAACTTGTAAACGGTTTATCGGTTTGGTTTGAACCGATCAAGTTGCTTAAAAAATCTTAAATTGTGCTTTTAGAGTGTGGTTACCGGTTCTTATCGGTTCTAAAAAAAAACGTATTTTATTACGTTTTTTTCCACGACCCGCAACACGGTTGGGAACCGATAAGAGGGTCTTGCCTGGCGGATTGCCATAAAAGGGTAAGTTTGGTTAGGACTGGCACTATGTCTGAGAAACCCAAAAGAAAAACCGGACCCACTGGGTTTCAACACTGCAGTGTGTGTGGGGAAGTCTTTGCCAAGGCTGACCCCCACACCACCTGTATTTATTGTCTGGGGTTTGACCACCTCAATGCAGACTGCCAGATGTGCAAAAATTTCCCTGCAGCTACCCTAGAAAAGAGAGCTGGTAGGCTCAGGAACAGGGAGGCCAAAAAGTCCGCTGAACCGGATGGCCAGCCTGGTTCGGTTCAAACCAAACCAGAAGGAGTGCCCTCTGACCAGGGCGAGACTTCTTCGGGCAAAAGGAGAGCCGATTCTGAGGAGTCGGTTCCAACTGAAAGAACTAGAAAAGAAAAATCAGCTGGTATGGAGCCCAAACTTTCCTCTCCAACCGCTGAAGAAATAGCAAAAGCGATCAAAATTGTCCAGTTGCTTTCCCCGGTTCCGACCGAACGGCACCATCAAACAGGTGAGTGTCTGCCGTTCCAATGTTCAAGAGTATGATTTAGAGGAATTTTATTAACCGGAGTCGGAGGAAGAGGAGTATGAGGAAAGTGAATGTGGGTTTGAAAGTCTGGATGTGCCCATTGACCCGGACATCTCCCCAGACAGACCTTCAGGAGTGTCTCCTCCTAGGCTTTCTGAGTCCCCTTCCCATTTCATGTTTTATAAAAGTGGCTGAAACCCTCCAGCTTCCTATGGAAGAAGCTGTGGATGATCAGGAGGAGCCTGACTATGTAGAAATGATGGATATCCCAGAGTCTAGGAGGCTGTCTATTCCTTGCACAAATCTTTTGGGAAACAGACATTTAAGATTTTAAGACTCCTAACACTATACCTCCTGTGGATAAAAGAATGGACAAGAGGTATACATTGTCAGGCTCAGACACGGAGTTCCTTACACAACAATGCAGCCATGTTGGGTAGTGCAGGCTGCAGCCTGTGATAAGGCAAACATTCCCTGGCTTCACACCCCGGACAAGGACTCCAGGAGGATTGATGCCATGGCAAAGAAACAGTACATGGCAGCATCCTTGGGACTCAGACAGGCCAATTATATGGTCTATACTGCTAGGTATCAAAAATCCAGATGGGACACTGTTATGGCCCTAGCAAAACAGGTCCCTGGCCAGCTTGCCAAGGAGCTGGAGCAGGTGGCTGCTGATGGTATTGAGGCATCCAATGTGCAGTTCCATGCTGCAGTAGACTCCAATGATGTGTCATCTAGAGTCATGGCTACATCTGTGGCACTTTGAAGAATGGCTTGGCTCAGATGTACTAGCCTGTCACAGGATACCCAGACTAAGGCCATGGATTTTCCTGTTGTGGGTAATTCTCTGTTTGGGGCGCAGACAGAGAATTACATGAAGAAAATAGATGAGTATAGGACCACCTATAGGAGTGCACAGGCCAAGGAAAGGCAGGCCACTCCTCAAAGGCTGCTTCCCAGGGGCAGGGGCAGGCCTTTTCATAGGCCTTTTTACCAAGCCCAGGCCTCCTCTTCTGCTTATGCCCAGAGGGGCTTCTTTAGAGGGAGAGGCAGACGGGGTACTAGCAGGCCTGCTTCCACCCCTCAGCCCAAAGCCCCTGCCAAACAGGCACCCTGATGGGGTTGCCAGGGCCGATTCTCAGCTACCTGTAGGGGGCAGGCTGGCTTACTTTGTCCAGGACTGGGAGTCTCTGACATCAGACAAATGGGTCCTGGAAGTAGTAAGTCAGGGACTGATTCTCAGCTTCAAAAAGTTTCCAAAGATGAGAACCAGATCCTTTCCACCTGCAAATCCATCAGAGGCACTTGCCTTAGAGGCAGAGGTCTCTTCCCTCCTAGCTCTCAGAGCTGTGGAAAGGGTTCCACCCCTACACCAGGGCAAAGGGTTGTACTCCAGGTACTTCCTTACCCCCAAAAGACAGGAGAATGGCGGCCCATCCTGGATCTCAGATACTTAAACAAGCACCTTTTAAAACCAAAATTCAAAATGGTGACTCTGGGAATTATTCTACCCTCTCTAAGGCCAGGGGACTGGCTAGTGTCCCTGGACCTCAAGGTTGCCTACTTCCATATTCTCGTCAGAAGCTCCCATCGAAAGTACCTCAGGTTCGAGCTGCCCTCAGGCCATTACCAGTTCAGAGCAATGCCCTTTGGTCTCACCTCTGCTCCAAGGGTATTCACAAAATGCCTGGCAGTGGTAGTTGCCTTCTCTAAGAAGGCAGAAGATTGCCATCTTCCCTTACCTGGACGACTGGCTCATAGTAGGCCAGTCCCCAGACCAAGTCAAGTTTCATTTACAGATAACTCAGCAACTGCTCACTTCTTTGGGTTTCCTTCTAAATCTTCCAAAGTCAGTTCTAGAGCCTGTCCAGCTCCTCACCTTCATAGGTGCAGAGCTAGACACAGAGAAGGCCAGAGCCTTCCTTCCCCTGGACAGGGCAAGGACCCTGGTCTCTCTGGCCTCCTCATTCACCCTGCAGGTGTCTTGACCAGCAAGGCATTTTCTACAGCTCCTGGGGCACATGGCTGCTTCTACAGCAGTAGTGCAGGGAGCAAGATTTCAGATGAGGGACATTCAGTTCCATTTGAGAACCTTCTGGTCTCAAAGGAAGGACCCTCTGATCAAATTGATCCCAGTAACTCGAACCCTGATCCAGGCCCTACAGTGGTGGCAGGATCAGAACAATCTGAGACAAGGGGTGCCCTTTGTCACTCAGTCTCACTCTTTAATCCTTACTACAGATGCCTCCCTCTTGGGGTGGGGGGCTCACATGGGCGACCTCACCACCCAGGGGTTGTGGTCCCCTCAGGAATCTCTGCTCCACATCAATCTGTTGGAACTTAGAGCAGTATTTCTAGCACTTCAAGCTTTTTCCAGATCTGTTCAGAACAAAGTTGTACAGGTCAGAACAGGCAACACCACCACAATGTGGTACATCAACCAGCAAGGAGGCACTCGGTCTACGGCCTTGTGCACCAAAGCAATGAAGTTGTGGTCTCTGGCTTACTCCCTGAACACCTCCCTCACGGCAGTTCACCTCCCAGGCAAGGACAATGTCCTGGCAGATGCTCTCAGCAGGATTTCCCAGGGCCATCACGAATGGTCACTGGACCCCCTGGTCTTGGAGGTGATATTTTCCAGATGGGGCACTCTGCAGATAGATCTTTTTGCAGCCCCAGACAATCACCAACTTCCCCTTTTTTGCTGCAGGCCCCCAGTGTTGGGCTCAGTCCCCCTGGATGCCTTAGTTCTCAATTGGGAAGGAAGTTTCTCTATGCTTTTCCCCCTTCCCTCTCCTGTTCAAAGTGCTAGTCAAAATCAGATCTCAACCCTGCAAGATGATCCTGATTGCTCCAGACTGGGCCAGACAGCCCTGGTATCCACTCCTACTGTCCTTAGCAGTCCATCTTCCCCTGTGTCTTCCCAGGAATTACAACCTGTTAACCTGTGCTCAGGGGAGGGTTTGGTACCCGAACCTCAAATCTCTCAATCTCAAGGCCTGGCTCTTGAAGAGTTAGAGTTTGCTGAACTACACCTCTCCCAAGGTGTAATGGATATCCTTAAGGCTTCTAGAAAACCTTCCACCAGGGCTACATATAATTCCAAATGGAAAAGATTTTCCATATTGTGCTCTGGGAAGCATATTTCCCTAGAATCTGCTGACCTGCCCACAGTCCTTGATTATATGGTCCACTTAAATAGCTTGGGGGCTGAGACCAGCTACACTGAAAGTGCATCTGGCAGCTGTGTCTGCTTTTATTTCAGCAGGTAAGCCCTCTTCTTTTTCAGCTCACCCTGTATTCTCCAAGTTTTTCAAGGGATTGCTTAACACCAACCCTCCATTCAGGGACCCTGCCACTGCCTGGGACCTTAATGTTTGCATTGCTCAGGTTATGCAACCCCCTTTTGAGCCTTTGTTTTCAGCAGAGCTTAAGTACTTGACTTGGAAGACTGTGTTTCTCTGGTAGCCATCACTTCTGCCAGATGCATAAGTGAATTAAAGCTTTGTCAGTGGAGCCTGATTTTATCTCCTTTCATAGAGATAAGGTGGTCCTCAGGACTAACAGGAAGTTCTTGCCTAAGGTGGTTTCAGATTTCCACCTTAATCAATCTATGTCTCTTCCAGTGTACTTCACTGACCATACCTCCTCTGGCGAGAGGAGGCTGCACAGCTTAGATGTGAAAAGAGGCCTTAGTTACTACATAGAGCGTACCAAGGGTCACAGGTTTGACTCCCTCCAACTGTTCCTCACTTATGGTGAGGTAGGTAAAGGGAAACTTGCCACTAAAAGATCCATTGCCAGGTGGATTGTCTCTTGTATCCAATTTTGCTATGGAAAACTGGGTAAGGTTCCTCCCTCAGGCCTGAGGGCTCACTCTACCAGAGGTACAGCTGCTTCCCTGGCGGACATCCCTATTCTAGAGATATGTCAAGCAGCTACCTGGAAAACAGTTCACACTTTTACCAAGCATTACTCCCTGGACATTCAGGCTAGGAGTGATGCTCGGTTTGGCACAGCTGTGCTTCAGAGCCTATTTCCTAAGTAGGTTCTGTCCCTCCTCCATGGAGGTACTGCTTTGTAGTCTGCTACTGTCAGAATATAGCAAGACTTCATGTTGTTTGAAGAAAAAATTACTCACCTTAGTAATGTTGTTTCTTCTAATGGAGTCTTGCTATATTCTGACCTCCCCCCGCCTGCCCCTCTCAGAACCTCTGTTTTTGGGATGTGGATGGGCAGTGCAGTGTTGGCACTTAGTAGGTGCCTACCTTCTTGTTTTCACCCCTTCTTTTCTTGGGGTGAGTTGTTGTTGTGTTTTTCATTTTTTGGGTCTCCTGACTTGAGTCTTTGTTTTGGGACCAAAAAAATGTGTTTTATGTTTAGTAGCCAGTAGGTTTACAGCTTCCACACAGGACCTTAGTGAGTTTAGCTCATAAAGATCTGACGGTTTGAGTTTGAAGAACAACAGACAGAGTCTCAACCGAGTTCAAGCTCAGCGTTCCATGCCTGGCATGGAAAGTTAACTATTTCATCTCCGGGGCAGTTCGAAGGTTGGGACTCACTGCTACTGTCAGAATATAGCAATACTCCATTAGAAGAAACAACATTACTAAGGTGAGTAATTTTTTCCTCTCCACTTGAGCTAGAGGTGACCCTCACCACAGATGCCTACTTTTTCTGGTGGCTAGCCCACTGTCAATGTCTCCATACACATAGAGTCTGGGACTCATCAGAAATACATCTCCACATAAGTGTGTTGGAGATGCATGCAGTTCTTGAAAGCCCTAGTAGACTTGGTCAGCCAAAAGACAGTTCTCCAGATGGATGACAAATTTGTCATGTACCGTGTCAACAAACGAGGAGGAGTACACTCTTGACCTTGTTGCGTGGAGGCCGTGAGAATAGTGCCTGAACAGGGGAGCCTGCCTCAAGCCATCTATCTGCCAGGTGTCAAGAATACTCTGGCAGAAGAACTAAGTCAGAAAACAGCAGACCCTCATGAGTGGCCACTAGCTTCAGACATTGTGAGACCACTGTTTGAGTGGGAAACCCCAGATGTGGACTTTTTTGCATCTCCACTCAACGCCAAACTGCCTCAATTGTTCTCCAGAAATCCAGAACCTGCTGTTTTCTGTCAGGATGCATTCCAACTGCATTGACAGTGTGTCTTGATATGCACCCCTCCAGTTCCTCTCTTTCAGAATACTATTCTAGTTGGAGATGCATGAGGGCAAGATGATTCTGGTGCCCCCTGCTGGGCTCGAGAGATATGATTCCTCTGTTGAATCAACTGTCAGTAACCAAGGAGTCTGCCACTTCAGATGGATGTATTGTCCCAAGTTCAGAGCTAACTAGTCCATCTCAGCCTGCACTTCCTTTATTTCCAGGCTTGACCCTGAAGAAATGGAAATAAACAGGTTCAGAGTACTGTAAAACTAGTTATTTTCGTGCAGAGTAGTCTTGGCGCGAACACAAATGCAACCATAATTGCATAAATTAAATGTAGCCTAAATAATTAGTACCAAACTCACTATGATGGGAAAAGTGCTAGTCGGCGCAAATTTATTTTAGCGCAAATTAGTGCTTCAGTGAAAATATTTGACAGTGAGAATTTCAAGTTTTACAGTATCTCAGAAAGTCTCTGAACCGTTCTTGGCTGTATGTAAACCTTCCACCAGGAAGATACACACAGCCAAGTGGAAACACTTTTTCATCTGGTGTTCTAAAACCTCATGGATGCTCTTAAGTGCTCACTAGAGAAGGTTTGGAATACTTGTTTGATCATTCAGATGCAGGACTGTAGTATTTCACAATTAAGTCCACTTGTCCACTATATCAGTGTACCACAAACCTGTAGACACCCTTTCTTTTTTTTTTTTTAATCACATTTCTGTTTTTTTCTCCCTGCAGAGCGGATCTCTGCAATCCGCCGTCCGCCAACACCCACACCCCTCGGGCCCAGTCTAGCACCCCCTCAGAGCCGGCCATTAATTACTCACGTCGCTCTGAATGCAGGATCCTCTCGGGTACCGGGGGCACTGGGCATAGCCATCAGCCGCCAAGATCGCACCCGCCATTTTCCGCCTGTTTTTTTCCTTGTCCCAGAGAGCCGGCCATGCAGTGGTGTGCAAGCACATGCATGCTGACGCCCGACACGCTCTCCCCCCCCGGCGCTCTGCTGCCCGCTGCTGTAGTGCTACTGGCGTCTGCCAGTTGCCACTACAGTGCCCCAGCCCTCCTCAGAGGAAGGAGAGCAGTCATGGGACGCTCAATCCTTCCTCACCCCTGGTAGCCTGAATATGTTCCTGAACCCAGGTCACCGGTGAGGAGTAAGGTGTGGCATCTAACGCCTCAACGCTCAGTGCTACCGGGCCAGCCCTAGACACCCTCTCTCTGTCACAGCGGCCACTGTTCAGAGGTATCTCACACACAAGCCTAACCACAAGGAAGCTAGTGACTCCCTGGGACATCAGTCTTGTGCTGGACATGCTTACTTGCAAGCCCTTTGAGCCTGGCACAACCTGGACATGAGATATCTGACTTTAAGAAGCATAATTTCTGATGGCATCTCCTCTACTCGCAGAATATGTGAATTGCATACTTGATCACAGATCCTCTGTGTACTGTTTTCCATAATGGCACAGTAGTGCTCCAAATGCATACCAAGTTCCTATCTAAGGTGGTGTCAGAGTTCCACTTGAGTCAAGCACTGGAGCTACCTCCTACTTTAGCATCTTCCAGGAGGAGGGAGAGAGGATGCTTCACTTCCTGGATGTAAAACAGGCCCTTAGGTTCTACCTGGACAGGACTAAGGACTATACAGTATATAGGCAAAGCAGCTTTTTGGCTCTTTAGACCCAAATCAAAAGGGGCTGTCTATCATAGTCAAGGCATTTCAACCTGGGTTGTAAAATGCATTTGCCTCTGCTATGCCATGGCAGGGGTAAAGCTAAAGGGCAAGCTACATGCCCACTACACCTGAGCTTTAGCCACTTCCCTGACAGAAATACGCTGAGTGCTGATTGCATTTGCAGGGCTGCAACATGGAGCACAGTGAATCAGTGTGATTTTTATTTCCAATAACTAATCAATCAAATTCTGTATTTATCCAGGCGAACACCATTGAGCAAGCTCATTTACAAGGTGGACCTGCATTACACAAGTCAAGTAACAATGCATTTATATACAGACAAATAGACAGTAGATGCAAGAGTACAACAGTACAGGTAGGCCTGCAATAGACAGGATAAGTAAAAGTACATTTGGGTTCAGGTAAAAGACAGTCGGTAAGGGTATACGTAACAATAGGGTAGCAAGTCAGTAAAAAGGTATATCAGATACAACAACATACATAGTTTAGTATTCCTGTAAAGTAAAGTCATTATAGTCCAGCGAAGAGATTAGTTGAAGTGGATGCTACAAGCGAAGAGACATACATAGTCAGTTTAAAAAGACCCAGGCGTATCAAGGGGGAGACATGTGTCGGGAGAAGTGGGCAGCCAGTGGGGGGAGGGTCTGGATCTGGGATAATACTAGGAGCGAAGGAATGAGATGCTGTGGGTATACAAGGAATAGGTGGGTGAGGGAGGGTGAGATTTAGGGCGGTAGACAAGTAGGTGGCTCAGGGACAAGTTATGCACTGATACAAGAAAGAAGGAGGATGGGAAAAGCAGGATGTTAGTTTTAAGGGAACTATAAAGCATGTATTTTCTGCAAGCTACTTAATGTTTTGTTTGTAATGGGGACCAACTTTCTGACAGAGGGTCTAGTGTTTAATGTTTGGGCAAGCAGCCAACAATTCAGCCTACAGCAGCAACCAGTTGCTAGTGTTCAGTGTTTGAAGAAACATGAAGATCTGGCACTGATTTGTGCAGTCATTCACTAGCATATTAGTAGTCCATGAGATGATGCACCCTGTGAATAAGCAAACACAGCCCGTTAGTCTAGGTGTAAGGTGGGTGGTGGTATTCTCAAGTGAAACAGCTTTTAATCATCTTAAACCTTGGATTCCGCTTTGTGTGCTGAGGCTCTTTCTCCATACCATAGACACAACCATAGTTGTCGGGAACGTGACCCTAAGCAAGTAGAAGGGCCCTCTCTGTTTTAAGGGGGAAGTAAAGTATGAAAGCCCATGAAAAGCTCTTTCACATGAGGTCTTGTGCTTACGTTGCCTGTAGTTGTCAGGACTGCAGACCAGAGATACTCTTACCTAAATCATCCATACATTACAGCAAGGCAGAAACCATTTACATACAGCTACTTTGAGACCCAAGTTGGTATAATTTTAAAGGAAAACTGTTGATATCACTGGAGGCAAACACCGTATGCTCACTCTGTGCTGAATATGGCAGTTTACTTGCTGAAAATGTTTTTAAACTAACCTTTCAGTGTTCTTTTTTGGTGGTTCTCACAGTGCCTGTTACCTTGCGTTCAGTCCTGGGACATGCTGTCTCACATCCATGGCTGCACCAGAAGACAGTGGGAGTGCGTTCATGCGCATTCTTCCTGCCGCGCTGTGAATGTGTTGCCGCACATGTCGCATCCTTTGTGCCCGAGTGTAGTAGTTCAACATGTGCACTCCTGGTCCTTATGCTAATGTTCCCGTGCATCTTTCACTACTGCTTTGACCCTGCCTGCACTGACGTAGTACATCTGTGGTACAGTATCACAGAACGTGAGTTTTTATTCACGTTCTGTGCCCTAGGATTACAAGGAAAACTTTTGTTTACCGTCATCTTTCTGAGTTGCAAGTAGCATTTGCCACAGCATGTTCAGTGATGGCTTACAAGTCTGTTCAATCTAGGCTGCAGTACTGGCTTGGTAGAGCTAACTTTAGTGGGTCAATCAAACCTTGGGTACTAATTATTGAAATGGGAGCTAAATAATTTAAAAGCAGCTAGTTGTCATCAGTGCCCCCCAAATCAGTCAGCTTCCCTGAGCTTGGAATGTGCTGTCCTGACATTGTTCTACATGACCTGCTACTGGCATTTACCCTGTCATGGTAGGGTGAATGCCAGTAGCACAATGTCATTTCAGGAGGTGGACCTCCAGAGTCGTCCTGTTACTGCCACTTGGAAGAGCACCGTAGTTATGTAACTTTTGACAGCAAGCGCTCTACTTCATGCCCCTTGTTGACCTCTGGTGATCGTGTCAATGCTTGGTCACCGTTGTCATGCACGGAGGAAATCCCTGCCTGACAAGCCACTCATGGTGCTCATTTATTCTGAGCAGCCCCTGAAAACATCAGCAGGGATGGAAATTAAGTTTTACAGCCACTAGCCAGCAGGGCTAGAGACTGGCAAAATCCATTAGCCCTACTCAGTTTCCCACTGGCCAGCTAGTGTACTTATTGAAATGTTGCCTTCTCCAGTACAAGCCCACAGGGCTAAAGGAAAATATTACTAGCCTGATACAAAATCTACCAGCATTTGGCTAGTGAGCCGGTGCCAGTTTCGACCCGTGCGTCCACATATGTATTTTGAATTGCTATAGCTTGTAATTTCATTCATATGTTGCCTTTCTGTGCCATTGCTATGGTCCGGGTCATGCCAAGAAACGGTCCCTGGGATCAGTGTATCAAAGACATAAACAAATAACTATGCTGTCACTTTTTTATGATGCTTTTGGCTATGGGTTACTACGTTCCCCCTAGGTTTTCAAAATTATTAGCCACTGTGGCTAAACAGATCCAACATTTTTTAGCCACCACAAGAAGTCTTTAGCCACACACGGCGAGTAATGCTAAAATGTATACGAAGTTGTATTAACATTGTTTTTAAATACCATTAAGAACAGGATTTACTTCTGTAGTGGTAGGCATGATATATTCACAGCTGAGCCAAATTGTTTGAAATTATTTTGTATTAAGTAGATGTGCAAGTATGTGTACAGCAATAACATACATACCAAAGCTTAAGATGTGGTCAGCCCAATTTTGACCCCCCAAAAAATGCAGCAGTTATTATAAACTGTGCACACTGCTTTATTAGGCAAGCAGGAGACAAATAATGCTAAAGGTCAGGCAGGAAAAATTAAACAATAACACTACAGTGGGTGCTCTTAAACAGTTTGATGGCATATTAAATATGTGACACCAGTCAGATGTCAGTTATTTCGTGAAAATGACTGAGCTCCTGGCAGTCGTGCCTAGAAGAAGTTTTGAATCTCTGCCCCCCCCCCCTCCCCCCCCAGCCCATTACTGCAATAAAATGCCGGGGTCAGGCTCACTGAAGCCTGTACATAACAAGCAACCCAGTTTAAAATAACACTGTGTGAAAACTTGAGGAATCTGTGCCATGCCCCATAAAAAATGTGAATAAAGGCAAGCCAGACATCCATCTCAGACATTTAACAAGCAGAAAAAAAACAGTGAGTAACAGTTAACACACTGCTCCTCTCTCAGCCCAGATCAGTGTCGGGCCTGGTTCATAAGCGAGGCAGTAAAATTCTATTTTAATGCCGCTGGTAACTATTGTTATTTAAACTAGATGTGAAAAATGTTTTGTTTGAAAATATTAGAAGCTAGCAAACTGTCATGGCATTAAATGAGAATTGCTGCCAACAAGGCAACAGCAGTCATTTTTTTTTTCTGTGTGTCTGAGCTTCGTGAAGACTACACAAGAGTCAAGTGGAGAACATGGCAACAATTAACACATTTTGCTGTAGCAGTAGGTACAAATTACAGTACAACAAAATAAATATCATAAGAAGAAGCACAGCCAACGGTTTATTTTTCTTCTGCTAGGTCTATGCAGTAGTGTAGCTGCTGCAGGTTTTCTCGAGAGGAACTTGGAGGTGCATCTTCATTTGTCTTGACAGTTTGAAGGAACCCACGCCTGTCCTTTTCTGACGCCCAGATGTCAAATGCAGTTTCAAAATCGAACTTTCCATGTCACTGTGGAGCCTCAACCAGAAGAGTCATTAGATAGTTCACATTCCAGACTTTAAGCTTATTCCTTTGGCAGTCTTAATGTTGTTATATGCACTAAACCCACGCTCACCTCCACTGAAGTTGATGGGGTTGCCAGACATACTGAATATAGTTTGGACATGTTTGGCCAAGATTCCTTGTTTGGGACTACCACTTTGACATTGAATTCTTCAATAGTGGACTCTTTGTGTGCCGAGAATAATCTACGTAATAATGACCATTCCAGTTTGGTTTAATCTTGGTTAACTGGCAGGATGTTAGTACAGAGTCCTTTTTTAATGGCACCATAGTGAGCAATAAGATTCTCAATCTCCTGTTCTTCATAGCTCTCAATGTGATCAGGTGCACTGCGTGGGTCTAATACCGACCAGTTGTCCAACAATGTGCCTTCTGGAAAGTAACTTTCAAGCTGTTCAGCTGTTGACTGTATATAAGATGTTTGCAAATTCTTGAACTCTTGTCTTTGCTGCCATGTATCTAGCAGTGTATGTGTTCTAAATATAGATTTTCCCTCTTCTGATGGTTCTCTTGGCTCTCTGACAAAAAACTTTTAAGTGTGGGCCTGGATTTTCAGGCAGTACAAAAGTGCATCAGTGGTGCTAACAAGCTGCTGCCTTGCCTCTGAGAAGATGACAGACCATTTTTGGAAAAGTTTTGAGAGAATTGCAAGACCACCTACTGCATCAGCCAGAAAGGAAGTAGTGGCAACAAATTTGAAAGTCCCCATTTTTTTAAGGCACCCATAGCAAGGTTTCGCTGATAGTTATCCTCTGCCATTTGTGACAAAGCAGACATAAGTGAGGCTATGCATGCTTGTAATGCCTTTACAGAATCAGAAAATGAAAGCCATCTAGTGAAAAAAAACTGTTTTTAGTTTCCCAGCATGCTCCTCGTGTATGTCTTTGCTCTGATCGAGTATTCGACAAAATTTGGGAGAGTACTTTATCAGTTTCCCAAGCTGATTTACTGTAGACATATAACTGACCAGATAATGGTGTTGGTTGGCTGCTTTCAAACAACATGAAGTCTTGCTATATTCTGACAGTAGCAGTCAGTCCCAACCTTCGAACTGCCCCGGAGATGAAAGAGTTAAGTTTCCATGCCAGGCATGGAACGCTGAGCTCGAGCTTGGTTGAAACTCTGTCTGTTGCTGTTTAAACTCAAACCGTCAGATTCTTTACTCCGCCTCACTGAACAGTCGCTCCAGAGATTTCTCCTTCTGCTCGGTTCAGTTTGTCGGTTAAAGTACCGCTTTTCTCGGTTTTCGACGAATTTAAACCGTAACCTGTCGGTTCAGTCTCTGTCTGTGGTATTTGTGAGTACTAGATAGGTTATATTTACTCTATTCTGTGTGGAACTTGTAAGCGGTTCATCGGTTTGGTTTGAACCGATCAAGTTGTTAAAAATCTTAAATTGTACTTTTAGAGTGTGGTTACCGGTTCTTATTGGTTCTAAAAAAAACGGATTTTATTATGGTTTTTTCCATGACCCATGACATAGTTAGGAACCGATAAGAGGGTCTTGCCTGGTGGATTGCCATAAAAGGGTAAGTTTGGATAGGACTGGCACAATGTCTGAGAAACCCAAAAGAAAAAACGGACCCACTGGGTTTCAACACTGTAGTGTGTGTGGGGAAGTCTTTGCCAAGGCTGACCCCCACACCACCTGTGTTTATTGTCTGGGGTTTGACCACCTCAATGCAGACTGCCAGATTTGTAAAAGTTTCCCTGCAGCTACCCTAGAAAAGAGAGTTGGTAGGCTCAGGAAAGGGTAAAAAGTCCGCTGAACGATGGCCAGCCGGTTCGGTTCAAACCAAACCAGAAGGTGCCCTCTGACCAGGGAGAGACTTCTTCGGCAAAAGGAGAGCCAATTCTGAGGTCTGTTCTGGCTAAAGAACTAGAAAAGAAAAATCAGCTGGTGTGGAGCCAAAACTTTCCTCTCAACACGCTGAAGAAATAGCCAAAGTGATCAAAATTGTTCAGTCGCTTTCTCGGAAACCACTCAACCGGCACCATCAGGCAGGCGCCGATCGGGCTGGTTCCACCGTTTAAGAGCATGATTTAGAGGAATTTTATGAACCGGAGGAGGAGGAAGAGGAGTATGAGGAAAGTGAATGTGGATTTGAAAGTCTGGATGTGCCCATTGATCCAGACATCTCCCCAGACAGACCTTCAGGAGTGTCTCCTCCTAGGCTTTCTGAGTCCCCCCTCCCATTTCATGTTTTATAAAAAAGTGGCTGAAACCCTCCAGCTTCCTATGGAAGAAGCTGTGGATGACGAAGAGGAGCCTGACTATGTGGAAATGATGGATATCCCAGAGTCTAGGAGACTGTCTATTCCCTTGCACAAATCTTTTGGGAAACAAACATTTAAGATTTTAAGACTCCTAACACTATACCTCCTGTGGATAAAAGAATGGACAAGAGGTATACATTGTCAGGCTCAGACACAAAGTTCCTTACACAACAATGCAGCCATGTTGGGGTAGTGCAGGTTGCAGCCTGTGATAAGGCAAATATTCCCTTGGCTTCACACCCCCTGGACAAGAACTCCAGGAGGATTGATGCCATGGCAAAGAAACAGTACATGGCAGCATCCTTGGGACTCAGACAGGCCAATTATGTGGCCTATACTGCTAGGTATCAAAAATCCAGATAGGACACTGTTATGGCTTTAGCAAAACAGGTCCCTGGCCAGCTTGCCAAGGAGCTGAGCAGGTGGCTGCTGATGGTATTGAGGCATCCAATGTGCAATTCCATGCTGCAGTAGACTCCAATGATGTGTCATCTAGAGTCATGGCTACATCTGTGGCACTTCGAAGAATGGCTTGGCTCCGATGTACTAGCCTATCACAGGATAGCCAGACTAAGGCCATGGATTTTCCTGTTGTGGGTAATTCTCTGTTTGGGGAGCAGACAGAGAATTACATGAAGAAAATGGATGAGTATAGGACCACCTATAGGAGTGCACAAGCCAAGGAAAGGCAGGCCACTCCTCAAAAGCAGCTTCCCACGGGCAGGGGCAGGCCTTTTCATAGGCCTTTTTACCAAGCCCGGGCCTCCTCTTCTGCTTATGCCCAGAGGGGGTTCTTTAGAGGAAGAGGCAGACGGGATACAAGCAGGCCTGCTTCCACCCCTCAGCCCAAAGCCCCTGCCAAACAGGCACCCTGATGGGGTTGCCAGGGCCGATTCTCAGCTACCTGTAGGGGACAGGCTGGCTTACTATGTCCAGGACTGGGAGTCTCTGACATCAGACAAATGGGTCCTGGAAGTAGTAAGCCAGGGACTGGTTCTCAGCTTCAAAAAGTTTCCAAAGATGAGAACCAGATCCTTTCCACCTGCAAATCCATCAGAGACACTTGCCTTAGAGGCAGAGGTCTCGTCCCTCCTAGCTCTCAGAGCTGTGGAAAGGGTTCCACCCCAACACCAGGGCAAAGGGTTGTACTCCAGGTACTTTCTTACCCCAAAAAAGACATTAGAATGGCGGCCCATCCTGGATCTCAGATATGTAAACAAGCACCTTTTAAAACCAAAATTCAGAATGGTGACTCTGGGAATTATTCTACCCTCTCTAAGGCCAGGGGACTGACTAGTGTCCCTGGACCTCAAGGATGCCTACTTCCATATTCTCATCAGAAGCTCCCATTGAAAGTACCTCAGGTTCGAGCTGCCCTCAGGCCATTACCAGTTCAGAGCAGTGCCCTTTTGCCTCACCTGTGCTCCAAGGGTGTTCACAAAATGCCTGGCAGTGGTAGTTGCTTCTCTAAGAAGGCAAAAGATTGCCATCTTCCCTTACCTGGACGACTGGCTCATAGTGGGCCAGTCCGCAAACCAAGTAAAGTTACACTTACAGATAACTCAGCAACTGCTCACTTCTTTGGGTTTCCTTCTAAATCTTCCAAAGTCAGTTCTAGAGCCTGTCCAGCTCCTCACCTTCATAGGTGCAGAGCTAGAACAGAGAAGGCAGAGCCTTCCTTCCCTGGACAGGGCAAGGACCCTGGTCTCTCTGGCTCCTCCTCATTCACCCTGCAGGTGTCTTGACCAGCAAGGCATTTTCTACAGCTCCTGGGGCACATGGCTGCTTCTACTGCAGTAGTGCAGGGAGCAAGATTTCAGATGAGGGACATTCAGTTCCATTTGAGAACCTTCTGGTCTCAAAGGAAGGACCCTCTGACCAAATTGATCCCAGTAACTCGAACTCTGATCCAGGCCATAGAGTGGTGGCAGGATCAGAGCAACCTGAGACAAGGGGTTCCCTTTGTCACCCAGTCTCACTCTTTAATCCTTACTACAGATGCCTCCCTCTTGGGGTGGGGGGCTCACATGGGCGACCTGACCACCCAGGGGTTGTGGTCCCGTCAGGAAACTCTGCTTCAATCAATCTGTTGGAACTCAGAGCAGTATTTCTAGCACTTCAAGCTTTTTCCAAATCTGTTCAGAACAAAGTTATATAGGTCAGAACAGACAACACCACCACAATGTGGTACATCAACAAGCAAGGAGGCACTCGGTCTATGGCCTTGTGCACTGAAGCAATGAAGTTGTGGTCTCTGGCTTACACCCTGAACACCTCCCTCACGGCAGTTCACATCCCAGGCAAGGACAATGTCCTGGCAGATGCTCTCAGCAGAATTTCCCAGGGCCATCATGAATAGTCACTGGACCCCCTGGTCTTGGAGGTGATATTTTCCAGATGGGGCACCCCGCAGATAGATCTTTTTGCAGCCCCAGACAATCACTAACTTCCCCTTTTTTGTTGCAGGCCCCCAGTGTTGGGCTCAGTCCTCTGGATGCCTTAGTTCTCAATTGGGAAGGAAGTTTCTCATGCTTTCCCCCTTCCTCTCCTGTTCAAAATGCTAGTCAAAATCAGATCTCAACCCTGCAAGATAATCCTGATTGCTCCAGACTGGCCAGACAACCCTGGCATCCACTCCTACTGTCCTTAGCAGTCCATCTTCCCTGTGTCTTCCCAGGAATTACAACCTGTTAACCTGTGCTCAGGGAGGGTTTGGTACCAGACCTCAAATCTCTCAATCTCAAGGCCTGGCTCTTGAAGAGTTAGAGTTTGCTGATTTATACCTCTCCCAAGGTGTAATGGATATCCTGAAGGCTTCTAGAAAACCTTCCACCAGGGCTACTTATAATTCCAAATGGAAAAGATTTTCCATATGGTGCTCTGGGAAGTATATTTCCCCAGAATCTGCAGATCTGCCCACAGTCCTTGATTATTATGATCCATTTAAATAGCTTGGCGCTGAGACCAGCTACACTGAAAGTGCATCTGGCAGCTGTGTCTGCTTTTATTTCAGCAGGTAAGCCCTCTTCTCTTTCAGCTCATCCTGTATTCTCCAAGTTTTTCAAGGGATTGCTTCACACCAACCCTCCATTCAGGGGCCCTGCCCCTGCCTAGCACTTTAATGTTTGCATTGCTCAGCTTATGCAACCCCCTTTTGAGTCTTTGTCTTCAGCTGAGCTTAAGTACTTGACTGGGAAGACTGTGTTTCTGGTAGCCATCACTTCTGCCAGATGCATAAGTGAATTACAAGCTTTGTCAGTGGAGCCTGATTTTATCTCCTTTCATAGAGATAAGGTGGTCCTCAGGACTAACAGGAAGTTCTTGCCTAAGGTGGTTTCAGATTTCCACCTTAATCAATCTATGTCTCTCCCAGTGTAATTTCACTGACCATCCTCCTCTGCAGAGAGGCTGCACAGTTTAGATGTGGAAAAGAGCCCTAGCTACTACGTGAGAGCTGCACCAAGGGTCACAGGTTTGACTCCTCCAACTGTTCCTCACTTATGGTGAGGTCGGTAAGGGAAACCTGCCACTAAAAGATCCATTGCCAGGTGGATTGTCTCTTGTATCAATTTTGTATGAGAAACTGGGTAGAGTTCCACCCTCAGGCCTGAGGCCTCTACCAGAGGTACAGCTGCTTCCTGGCTGCCATGAGAGACATCCTATTCTAGAGATATGTCAAGCAGTTACCTGGAAAACAGTTCACACTTTACCAAGCATTACTCCCTGGACATCCAGGCTAGGAGTGATGCTCGGTTTAACACAAGCTGTGCTTCAGAGCCTATTTCTAGGTGGGTTCTGTCCCTCCTCCATGGAGGTACTGCTTTGTAGTCTGCTACTGTCAGAATATAGCAAAGACTTCATGTTGTTTGAAGAAAAAATTACTCACCTTAGTAATGTTGTTTCTTCTAATGGAGTCTTGCTATATTCTGACCTCTCCCAGCCTGCCCCTCTCAGAACCTCTGCTTTTGGGATGTGGGTGGGCAGTGCAATGTTGGCACTCAGTAGGTGCCCACCTTTTTTATTTCACCCCTTCTTTTGGGGTGAATTGAGTGTTGTTTTTCATTTTTGGGTCTCCTGACTTGAGTCTTTGTTTTGGGACCAAAAAATGTGTTTTATGTTTAGTAGCCAGTTGGCTAGTGTAGGTTTACAGCTTCCACAAAGGGCCTTAGTGAGTTTAGCTCATAAAGATCTGACGGTTTGAGTTTGAACAGCTACAGACAGAGTCTCAACCAAGCTCGAGCTCAGCGTTCCATGCCTGGCATGGAAACTTAACTCTTTCATCTCCGGGGCAGTTTGAATGTTGGGACTCACTGCTACTGTCAAAATATAGCAAGACTCCATTAGAAGAAACAACATTACTAAGGTGAGTAATTTTTTCTTCTCTGATGCTAAGTCGAGTCTATGTGCGAGACAGTGAGTGGCAACTAAATATGGGTGATCTATTTTGGCTAGAGTGGTCACACCTTTTTGCATCCTGTCATTACAGAGGCCCCTGCAGTTGCAAGTCCTATCAGCTCTTTATCTCCTAAATTTTTATCAGAGACCATGTACTTCACAACGTTGTATACTGCTTCTGAATTGCATTCTGCAAGCTCAGTCACACCTAAAAATTTAGACTGAACATAGCCCTTGCAGTCAATGAATCTGATGTATACCATCAGTGTACTCTTGTTGGTTACATCTGTTCCCTCGTCAATTTGTAAGGAAAACATTTTAGATGGAGAATCCTCCAATTCCTTTAAAAAGCATCCTGCACTGCCTTAGAAATTGCTTTGTAAAAGTCATTGATGGACTCAGAATGTGTAGATGCCTGTGCCTTGGAGGACTGATTGCTTACAGGTGCTAGCAGAGGATTCCTGTGCAGAAAAAGAGAAAAAGGAATAGTCTGTCAGTTATTTTGAGCCATGCCTGCCCCCGATGTGACTTGTAGCATCGCCTCGCTGCAGGACTGCTAATGTTTTTTTATTCAAATTCAGAAACGACAGTACAGTAAGTGCTATTATTTATGTTGGGCCTGCAGTTTCGTGACATATGATCTGCAGCTCTGAGGCAGTGCCCCCCATGTAATATACATGAAGCAAGACTTTAATTGATGTTCGAGATATTGGCGAGTTAAAATACTTACATTGTGAACCTGCAGTTCCAAAAGTTTCTGTATGTTATGATTTGCAGTCAGAGTTTTGCCCATGTAATAAACGCTTCGCATCTCTGCTATGATGGCACTTTTCACTGATGAATAAGCTGTGCTCACAGCCTTGTCATTCCCTTTTTCCCAGTTTCTGCCTCGACTGCAAGCCTTGTTAAATTAAGAGAAACACATAGTTACCATGACAATTAACAGATTCAGAAGACAAGAAGAATTGCAAACTGGTGGGGCATCTGTAATAAGACTCACGGACATCTGATGCTTATTTAAATTGTCAGACTCTGGCTTATTGGTTGGTTTCCCTTCTGAGAAAATATTTCTTCGGCCAGTTTCTTTGCAAATTCTGCAGTAGAATACTGCAGCTTCTTTGTCATGAATGAGCCATGGGTAGGTTTTAAACCAGGAATCCTTAATTTCCTATGACTGCCTCTGTCATATAAAACTCTGGTTTTCTTGCTTCCAGTTTTGAATAGCTGCTCTCCATTGCTACAGAGATGCTGCCACATGATTCTGGCTCAGTTTCAGCGACAGGACTCTGCTGATCTGGGCCTTTTGAAAATATCTGTTATCTTGCTTTTGTTTTACTGTGGCCACCCAGCTGCTCTGTTTAGCAGTTTCAGGATTTGAAGCTTGTTCTGACATTTTTATTTAGGTAGATGATACAAGAATATATGTGACACAGACTAGAATATGACAGTATGTGACACTGACTGGACATGTGAGAATATATGTGACACAGACTGGTTATTTGTACAAGAATTTATATGGGACACTGACTGGACAGTGCACAAGAATATATATGAAACAGACTGCATGTTTCCACAAATATATGTGACAAAGACTGGTTTGCACAAGAGTATGTGACACCGACTGGGTATTTGCACAAGAATATGGGACTGGATATTTGCACAAGAATATATGTGACACCAACTGGATATTATTTGAACAAGAATATGAGACTGGATATTTGCACAAGAATATATGTGACACCGACTGGATATTTGCACTAGAATATATGGCAGACTCGGATGTCTTTTTGAATTGTGTGACTAATAAAGTTCTTTAATGAAGCAGTCGGTCAGAGTTTTATTTCTTCACACACACACACACACACACACTATGTGGCCAACAGTAATTGGGGGTGGGGTTACAGGACCAGATATGCTTCAGCACTTACAGTTTCATTTCTCAAAAAGATTACACAGCATGCTGCCAGTGTGTTTGATTGTTTTCTGAACATACACACACTGCACTGCAGCAGTATGTCACACAAATTACAGTCAGAGAACAGTTTAAAATAATTATTTTGCCTTGGCAAGTTTATTTGTGTATCCCGCTCTCAGCTTGTCTGTTTCTTGATCACTTTTATTTCTTCTGATGTGCTTTTTCTTAATCTTTAAGTGAATCTGCATACACACTTATTGTCCCCCATCAATACTTCAGTAGTTCCATATAGTAGGTACTGTCTGTGCCTTAATACCCTATAAGCCTTTCTATTTTGTTTTAATATCTTTTTCAGTATTGCAGCATTGCACAAGCAATTCAACAGTGGTTCAATCCAAGAATGTATTTTTAATCTTCTGTCTGCCCTTGTCTACATTCTGTTTTCCTGCCTGCTTTTTTCCATCTCTGGACTGTAAAGCACTGTGCCTTTAGTTCCCCTGCTCCTTTAAACTCCTCACATTCGGTTTGTACTTCCAAATGCCTTTTTTTTGTTTTGTTTTTGTCTCCTGCTATTTCCCCCATCAAACTGCATTAACTTGTGAGCTTTTTATCTGTAGTACTGAGCAAACAAAGCTCAAAAAATGCAATTTTCCCTGTCTCCGTTTTTTTTTTTTATATGAGCCACACTGCAGCTTGCACTCAAACTTTCAAGTCTGCTCGCGTGTTTTTTCCTGTTCCCCCGTTTATTTCTTATCTCCTCACCTTCTCTGGCACCCTCCCTACCTACCCACAACCTAAATACGGTAGCAAAATAAATATTTTAGCAAGAATCAGCGATCGCAGGAGGCTACAGAAAAGCACCGGCTCCTTTCACCACATAGCCCAAGTGACTTGCTTCACAGCGAGCCCGTCCCAGCACACAGAAACTGCACTGATTGGCGGGGAGGCGTGTCTACCTAATCTCCCAATCAGACACAGTCTCCTCGGCGCCAACAATTAAATCATGTGGTTTCTTTTTCGCTCCTAATGCGGTCAGATGGTTGCCAGTGACCCCAAGCATGTGCATTACAGCATTACTGCCTCCCAAAGGTCACCGACAGGGTACTGCTGCACTTTGTAGTTTTGACCCACTCTCGGTAGTTCTATGTCCGGTGGCGAGAGAGAGAGTGGTGAAAGCAGGTTGCAGGCTGGCTCCTTTCGCCTTCGTGGCATGGCAGGGATATAAAATTTTAGCCACAGGGCTTGTGGCTTCACCATTGGCGACGTGGCGAGTGGCTAGCAGGAACATACGGTTATGTCGCATACAGGACCCTACTATATTGTCTGTCTACCCAACGGTCATCAGTGGGGATCCCTTGAAAGCAAAAGACACTGGCTGCAGTGGTGTTAGGCATGTGTTATTACATAGCATGACTGTGGATTCAAAATTGATGCCTGGATTTCCCATTCACATCTCTGGCCATGGGCAGTGTTGCAGTAGCAGTGATTGCAGGTCATGGGATCATTCGGGTCAAATGTCATCGGACAACTAACGGCATGTGAAAGTGTCTGATGCAGCAATTTCCTTTCATTCCATTCATTATTGCACAATATATTTTTTCCTTTACAGTGTAATATTTGCCCTTTCATTCTCATCTGAAAATGGTTAGTACTGAGGTGTGGTTTGTGCAGCGCTTCTACTTCTGCCGTAGGTTGGGACTAAGCAACTGCATCACTGATACTCCCCTTGTCCCGCCATAATTACTGCAGTGCTGACGGTTTGAATAATGTGTAGGAGTACAGTTTTGAGTGCAGCAACATTTTTTTTTAAATATCTTGTATTTTAACTTTATTTACTGTCTGTGTCCCGTGCATGGGCAGAGGAACAAGTAGTTATTGGCTGCGATACGTTCTTAACTGCACTGGATGCTGCACACTGTTTTGATCCAGACGGCAATAAAAGGTCCTCAAACACAATTGGGGTCAGCTTAGCGCTTGTGGGTACACTGGCATGCAGACGCGCTCAAGGTGCTCATTCTGTCACAGGAGCGCTCGATGTGAATGAGCACAGCATGTTCATTTGAATACTTGGTGTGGCTATACCCGCTACTTCCTTTGAGATGGCGACCACCATAATGAGACAGAACAGAGGAAGCTTTCCAGCAACAAGCTTCACAAAACTACAAGAAAAAATTACTACGCTAACAAGCCAGAGGTTAGTAACACCATATTTAAAAGCCCCAAGTTCAACAGTTTTCCTTTAAACAGAAATATTTGCATCAGCGCCATAAAAACGTTGATGTAATACCTGAACACTGCAGTAGCGGGATCCATGTCACTTATTCTGCAGTTTTTCCCCAGATTCCTTGATGCTTTACGGGGAGCTGTCTTCAATCTTCAATTCATTGTTTGCTGAAACTCTACAATAATAAAATATAAGAAGACAGCTAAAATCATGAATATACATTGGTCTTCCAACAATCAGTCTTCACTGTGGAGTCTCACTTATGGGTCTGAGCCGGAAGGCACTAGGACCCTCCGGGAGCCAGAACTTCTGGTGGCTGGCAGCGTGAATATGCCCCATGTGCATGCCTCCTGTGTGTGCCCACTGGAATACAGCAGCACCTGCCCCAACTCCCTCAGTTTCTTTTTGTGTCCGTTGATGTACAGTGATTTCCTTGCTCTTGTCGAGGCCAGAATGTATTCAGATTCTTGACACAGCATTCTGTCTAGTTCATCATATTAATAATTAACAAAGTACAACTAGAGTTTATTATTTTTGTGTCAGTTTGGTATAAAAAAATACTGATGCTTCCTTTCAGCCCTACCTTTCAAGAACCGTCAACAGCATGGCAGGTAAGGGGCTTGAACAGACCAGTTGTTTTGGCAGCTAGGTTGCGTCTGACCACCACTCCTCTCTGGGCAAATGTACTAGTTGTGGGCAGTCTTGCACCCAGGAGGAAGAGTAGTTCTCCCGGTGTTGCAAAAAGAAATGGAATTGACCCCGTTAATGCTTGGTGTCGTATTCCAGGAACCATCTGACCTCAGACCTTTTCTCAGAGAAACATAAAGAGAAGAAAAGGTGCTGCTCGAGGTTGAGTTTGTGCCACTTTGCACTGAGGCATTCATCTGTAGGCCAGGAGTCTCCACAGTTGTCTCTGTAAACAGCAGATTTTCTGAGACCAGCAGACCAATGTCTCTGTCCTCGAGCCTTCCCCTGTCCACTGGGAAACCCACAGGTGAGCACTTGGGTCATTGGGCAGCTCGTATGGAGCAGTGGTTTCACCATGTATGTATGATGACACTGTTGGCAGTACCATCCTTGGTGGCTTCCTTACCAGTGGAGCCAGTGTTGGTGCGGTCTCAGCAGTGGCACCTTTGATGGCATTGACTCTGGCTGGGATGCTAAGGCCCTCAGCAGTACCGCTGGCCTTGGTACCATTACCATTGTCTATGCTACCTACTGTGCCAATTCCACAGTTGGTGCTATGGTTGACACAGCACTCCATACTACCTTCGGCACTGTTGTTGGTGCCGCCTGTGGTTCCAGTGCAGTACAGAGTGCCAGCGCTGGGACCTGTGCCTTTGGCGCCAGCACCAGTGCTGTTGCATATGCTGCCAGCAGCACTGGGCCCTTTGGGACCACAGTCTGCACCCCTTGATAAGGATGAGCATGATGCAGATCTTGTTCTGGATCCCTGCTCTAGTGATGAGGATTCCCTTGTACCTGTAGAGCCTGAGCCGGCCCTATTATGGCTCCCCAGGAGGATCTCTCATTCCAAAAGCTGCTCAGAAAAAGCTGCTTGGAAATGTACATGCAGCTTTGAAATTTGGGTCAGTGGCTATCGATCAAACTAGGCAACTTCGGTTGGAGTTTCTGAATGTGCCAACATGCTAGTATCCCTGGCCACTAATCCAGCCTTCTCTGACGACCTTCATGGAGGCAGGCTGGAGCAGGCCTGTTTCCATTCTGGCCACCCCAGGCAGTCGGACAAAAAGTACTTATCTCCCAGGATAAAACCCATGTACTATACTCAGCCTATAACAGATGCTGTTGTAATTATGGCTGATAATGACAGGGCTGTAGTCTGTCACTGTACAACCCACTAACAAGGAGCTGCACAAGATTGACATCAAGGAGACAAGGGTAGTTGTTTCAGCCACCTTAGGCGTAAGTATAGTAGGCTATCAAACCCACATTTCAAAGTATGAGTACCAGTTATGGACCAAGCTCAGACCATTGTGGAAAGCCTGCTGGACTCTGCATCAAAGCAGGAGCTGTTGGCGACTGTTACCCAAGGGATTGAGTCAGATGATCACCAGTTAAATGCCTCTGTGGATTCCTTTAATGCAGCAGCTCGTTCTGCAGCCACAGGGTTTATGTTTGGAGACACTCCTGGTTGCGTACTGCTGGTTTTGTTTCTGATGTCTAACAGCAGATGATGATTGTGCCATTTGATAGTGCTTATCTCTTTGAACAGCAGGTGGAACAGGCCCTTAAGGATTCAACTACTAAACCATCTTAAGTCTCAGTTAGTACCCTCCCAGAAACCCCTATTCATGGGAGCTGTATTGGATAGAACTCGGACGTAAGCTTTTCTCCTCCTGGACAACAGAGCCAACTCTGTAGTTAAGATGGCATGCTTCATCATAGAATGTCCCTCGGTGCTGGCACACTCCATGCTGCACATGTTAGGCCCCATGGCATCTTGGTTGTTCACTGTGCTTGGTTGCAAGCATCACACACTTGCAGCTACCCCATACAGATAATCAAACCACTTTCGTGGTCCCTTCTGTGGTGGGTAGGCAAGGAGAGTATTATTTAGGGCTTCCCCTTTTCCCTACCAAAGCCACAGATGACTGTGACCACAGATGTATCTTTACAGTGGTGGGGAGCCCGCTGTCAAGGTCTCGACACAAGGAGTTTGGAACAACTGATGCCTCTCCTTGTCAATGTGGTTGAGAGATGAGTAGTCCTCTGTGGCTTACAGGCCCTATTGGACTTTGTCAGTCAAAGGTCAGTACTCCAGGCAGACAGCAAATGTGTCATGTACTATATGTCACCAAGCAAGGAGGAGCCCAGTGTTTTGAAATCCTGTCAAACAACTGGGCAGAACTTAGCAACCCTGAGTGGGCCTAACATTTCGCTATCCAGAGAGCATGTGGAGCAGTGTGGTCCAAATTAGCCCAGCATTTCAGAAGCCTGCTATGTCCATGAGGAAGCTAAAAACATTGTTTTTGTAAAATGTAAGGTCCCCGATTTTTCAAGCGGGGACCCAGCATGGTTGCTGCCTTTTATTTAAATTTTTATTTTATTTTGTTTTTTGTTAAGGGGACACTGTCAACTTTTTGGCAGTTTTTTTTACCCAATGAAAAACTTTATCTTCAGACGTGTAACAACCCTGTTCCTATATTCAGTTTCTGTGTGAGTTAAAATACCCTTTTAAGCAAGTTTTTTGCAACATCTTTTTATTGAGGTTTTAGCATAGAAACACAACGTACAACACACACAAAGCAAGTTCATCAAACTATGCACAATTGGGTCCATTCCATTACATATCAAATTATATGAAAATCACATTCTCTTACATACATATAGCAATCCATAAAAAAATATACCATATAATATTTCTTGGTCTAGTGCATGGGAGTCATAAAAAATGTTTCCATCCCCATAAGAGTCATAGTAATACCAGCTGGTACTTCTCTGTCTCCAGTGGGTTACCCGGGGGAAGCCTCAAATAACCAGACTTTCACTGCTTCTCCAGTCTCCCCCTCCATCAGGACGATCCCTCACACAAAATCTGGGGCTTCCCAAGTATTAATGAAGAGAGAAAGGGCTCCCATGTTCTGTAAAAGTGTTCACCTCTCCCTTTCAAGACATGGAAAAGTCTTTCCATTGCCAAAACCTGAATGGCCAGGCTCCGCCATTGCTGCACCATGGGGACCACCCCGACACCCAGGTGTTCAGCATATCATGTCATGCTAATATGAGGAGCACTCGGGACCAGCATGACAAGGGGCACCATATCTCCTCCCCAAAATCCTCTATTCCAAACAAGAGGAGTAGAGGGGTCAGTGGCAGACCTCTCCCCATTAGCTTCTCCATTTTGCCAGCCACCTCCTTTCAAAAGGTCTGCAGGACTGGACAGGACCAGAAACAGTGGTAGTAGGATCCCAGATCATTGTTGCACCTTGCACACAGTGGAGATATGGCTGGGTTAAATTTGTGGACAATGAGTAGTTGGCAATATAACAGGTGAATACATTTGTAGAAAAAGTCCTTGTGTAACCCTGTGTAATTAAGCCTTGGCAGGAAGAATGGGTTCCCCAAAACCGGGAGCAGGAGCATTTCCTCCTTTCCTACCTTCCAAGCTCTACCCAGTTGTTCCCAACTCTCCAGCACCGCAGACACTAAGTAACTGACTCTACCCAAATTATTATATGCCCTACAGCCCCTTTTTGCCAGATAAGCCTGCAGTCCCCCTCGGCATTCTCATTTTTCCAGGTCAGTCTATCCCGCCGCCAAGGGACGATTGACCCATTCTTGTATATAGCGATGCTGGGGAGCACGTCAATTCGCTCCAGATAATGCATTCCCCGACAACTCGCTCCCGACAGCTCGCTCCCCATTAACTCGCTCCCACCCCTTTTCGCTCCGCATCGTTTCACTCCCTACAAGGCACTACAATCTGGCAAAGCAGTAAGTGCAGTAAGAGACAGTTAAACGCTGGGCAACAAACACGCTGTCACTACGATCCACTGTTAAATGCTACACTACAAGGCACTACGATCAGGCAAAGCAGTAAGTGCATTTAACATTTTCAAAAGAGGCAAAGCAGGGATTCATGAAATAAAGCCACAGCACAAGGCTACGTAAGTGCATTTAACATTGAAATTAGTTTTACCTTATCTGTTGGCAGTAGTCATGCATTCACGCAGGCCGATCGCACGATGTGACGCTGCAGACGTCATTGCCATAGTAACCATTATATCCAACCATAGTAACCATTATATCCAAGATCCACCAAGATAAAGAAACTTTATTTAAAATTTTAAAAACACAGTCTAATGTTGATGTCGATTCAGTATTCAAAACAGTGTGCAATGCCTCTTAGGAATTCTTCGGTGGTGCGTTCCTCAAACTTAGCAAATATCGTTTCAAGCCGTGATGCACTATCCTTGTATGCTCTCTTTGCTGTGGTTGGTTGATTGGCAGCAATTAACTGTTCAATCTCTGCATCCCTTTTCTTTGAATGCACTTAATGCCATCAATAAACTTCCATAATGTTGGGTGTGACATGCAGAGCATTGCCTTCATCCCTCTATGTAATGCCTTCACAGCACTGTTTGTACGGGCTCGTTTTCAGTGACAGTCTCATGGTGATTCCACAATTGAATTGCATATTGTGGCTGCCTTCGCCCTGTCCCCCGTCTGTTCCTACGCCCCACCCATGTGTTTTCAAAATAGTCAATGATGGGCTCCAATTCACGTGGGAAAATGTTTAGTGTTTCGTCTGTTATTTCTTCGAATCTACTAATAACCTGATTTGGGGGATAGAATGCCAATGCAGGTAAATAACGGCACTTAATGCTGAATTCACTGTCTTGGGCATATCTCTGTACTAGTCCCTCTGCTTGTATTTTTCGGTACACGCATTGAGAAAAATGAAAAAAAAACACCCAACGTGTTTAGCATTGGGGAACACTAGTCTGAAAGCTTGAATGGTTGCCTTCTCAAAGTCTGTCATGATTACTGCTGGGTCCAGATGGGGGTTCAAAACTTTTAAAGCATTAAGTAGCCTTTCGTATGTTTTCCTGCATTTACCGGGTAGTAACGCAAATACTGCTGGCTGGATTCTTCCTAAACTTCCCCCAATATACAGTACAATTGATGAAAAAGTGGGGGAGTGACACTAAAGGTTCCATCAGCGTACCAATGTTTGCATTGCTCCAAAAAAAGGTTTGATTCGGTGCCAAATACCAGAATTCTGTCAGTGCTTGGGCCGCTGTCATACAAAAGAAAATTAACTTCAATGCCATCTGCACACTTAAAAGTCCTGTACTGCTGTAGTATCACTAGCTCGCTCAGGTCTTGAGGGTTTGGAGGAGCACCCTGACAGCGAATGCGCTGTATAGTGCGCTTAAGATTTTTGTCAACAATTTTCCCCTGTGCAGCTAAAGACACATTTTCTTTGCAGAAAAGAACAACCTGTGCAGTTGTGTCTTGTATGCATTCGGCTCTCTCCTTAGCAGTATTGACAGCCTGTGCCCTCTCAACTGCTGTTGGGTCCGGTGCATGAGTGTGTTTGCTAAAGGTAGCAATTATGCAGGGTAATTCATAATTCTCTGTATGTACCCTTGCATTACATGTTTTGACCTTCTTTACTGTCAGCTTGCACTGCCATATAGACTTTCCATTGTAGCCCCACTTGGTGATGAGTGTATACATAGTTGTCAGCATCCACCAATTTCTTTTTGTTGCGCTCAGACATCATGAAGTGAGCAGCCATGGTTGCACTATGAATAATGAACGCAGGTCACTACAATCACATCATATTTAATGACTTATTAAATTGCACAGCAAATAATTGTTTAATTGTTAAATCGGCAGCACAGGGAGCAAATTACTGCGGAGTGTAATTAGCGGGAGTGAATTTGGTCGGGAGCGAATTGATGCGGAGCCAATTTACGGGAGTGAATTGACATAGACCCGCGGTGCTGGATTGCCAGAAAATAATTCCACAGATCTGGGAAGTTAACCCTACAATCTTCCACATTCTCCTTCAGTTGCAGTAGACTGACTCTTGGGTGCTTTCCCTGCCAGATAAATGCTGAAAAAGCCCCCTCCACCCTCCTAATGTTTGCCTTAGGGAGCCCCAAGTGCACCATCTACATAAGATACAGGAGCCTGGGTAGAATATTCATTTTTATCAAATTAATTCTGCCCAGCCAGGAGATGGGCAGGGACCTCCATCGACACAACTCTGCTTCAGTTGTCTTTATCATGGTGGTATAGTTCAGGTAATATAGGGATCCAGGATCTTTGCCAACTCATATTCCCAGGTACACAAAGGAACCATGCGCCTCCCTAAGTCGCCAGCCTCCTGACTGATCCCCCCCCCCCCACCATCACCACCTATACATATAATTTCTGACTTTCCCAGGTTAATTTTATAGCTTGAGAACTGGGCAAACCTCTCGATAAGCTGTAGTTTACTTTTTTTTGTTTGTTTATTTTTTGTTGACCAGGTAAGTGCACTAGACAAAGCCTGCCTATTTTCAGGCATGACCCGGGGAGGGGGATATAGATGAATGCCAACTGACCTTGAATCAGATTAAGCTGTTGGTGGTATTTTTAGTGAATGAGGGAAATGTGGCCAGGACACCGGGGAAATTCCCCTACTCTTTGCCAGAGGGTGCTGTGTGTGCCTTGACTCCTGCAGTTTGCTGGCAAGGACAATAGACATGTGGGAGGCTGAGGTGCTGATCATCGCCTTGGCCCCACTTCTCTTTAGTAATCATCATGGACTACGACCGTATGGAGGAAGCTGTTATGGCGACTGAACGAGTTTTTGCATCTTCGGAAAGTGTTATGGTAGAACTACTGATTGTACCTGTGACGGCGATTTCCTTGCCTGGAGACTGTGCTGTTGAACATCTTCGTCGACAACTCGTGGAGGAAAAGCGACGATTCCTGTTTATCAGGAACCATTTATTGCGAGATCTGGAGCGGACATCGGATGTTTCTACGGCCATACAGGAACCGGATGTTGCCCGGTCTTCTACCACACAGAACGATACAGCTGCTGGTTTGCTTTCGACCGGTGCTGTACAGAAGATTACCCCCCCATCTCGACCGGACTCTCCTTTCTGTATGGTGATGATACCTGAAACTGTAAGTACTGTGGCTATGGGTACTGGGCTTGATTTGGGACTGACTTATTTTCCAGCCTCTGATTCTGTTTCTGGGCCTACCTCGGTCATTGATATCGGGGATAACGTTGCTTCAACAGGGGCCTCGGGTGTAAACCCTTCTGGGACTGGGTGTATTTAACTTGAACTTTCTCCTAATGGGGATGGACAGGGATGTGAGGGACTTGTTGGCTCTGACCAAGATGTAATACAGCCACATGACGCAGCATGTTCCCCTTCCCTTTCTGTTGCTTCTCAGAAGGTGGAGCTCTCAGCCGGAGTTGTTCAAGCTCCTGCTGCATGGGTGACCATGGCCTTGGAAGCTGCGGGCTGGGTTAAAAGCCGAGATGGCAAAGGCTGGGATGCTAACTTTCCTGGCACTCCATGCTCAATGGACTGTTCTGGGGCTGATGTAGGCCCTGATTCTAATTCGGAAGAGCATGTCTTAGCTTCTGCGGTTGCTCTGGATTCTATGCCTCCTCCTGGTCAGCCTACTCCTTTAATGGGAGTCCCTCTAGCTCCTGATCTGTCACAGGATTCAATTTTGAATTATATTAAACATTTGGAAGGGGACCTTCCTGTACTCATCAATCCTTCCCCCCCCCCAACCCTTCTCCCCTTCCTGGTGATAACCTACCGGCTGATGTCCCACGGTTGGCTTCTCCCCCTGTCCAAGCTCGTATTGGGCCTCCTTCTGTACAACAACCTCCCACTACTGTCTGGCATGATAAGGTGTCTGAACAACTATTTCCTGCTACTTTTGGATTACTTTCCGAACCTGCTATGAGACGCAGTGCTGTACGTCTAAAATTTAGTGGGCCTTTGTCTGAGGTTCCCAATAGGCATTTTGTGGGGCGTGAACTTCTTAAAGGCAGCATGAAGTTTTATGCTTGTGAAATGTATGCATTAATTCACATGCCGGGTGACACAGTATTTGATATCAGTTTCAGGCACCCTATTGGCCTGGAAAGGTTTCGGAAACAGTTTCAAGTTCTTAAACACACGTCTTTGTGGAATACCTTTATGGCTATTCCTTTAACTAAACCTGTGACAAAAAAGATAACTGTGTTGTTCCGAAATGAGGGGTGAATGTTGCTGACATAACCTACTGGTTACAGCAACATTGTACGGTGAAAGGTCAGCCTGAGCCTATTCTAGATGATGAACACCTTTGGACTGGGGGCTGGCGTTATCTTGTAGATTTGCAATTGGAACATGGTCTTACAAAGTACCTCCCTAATTGTTTTTTTTGGGGGGGGCGAGATAGGGGAGTGATTTTTTCACCCAGGACAACCCCGAGCTTGTTATAAGTCTGGATTGTCTGTGACCAACAGAGGTGTGGCCTTTGTGGGGATTTGGGACACATTGGTGCACACTGCAGAAGACCTCTGAGATGTAACCTATGCGATGAACAAAGCCATACCTTTCGCAGTTGCTCGTGGGCTTCTCATAATAATGCTGATCCCACTATTCGAGCAGAGCAGGCTGTCTTTGTTGCTAAGGCACAAAAAAAAAAACAGAGAATGCAAGATCTGCTTCACCAGTCGCATCCATCTGCTTCGACTTCTCGGAGAGTGGATGAGACACGGTCAGAGGAGCTTGTAGATGCTTTTGATAGTGCTCATTCAGATATGGAAATTTCACAGTTGGAAGCTATAGGCTCAGAGGAGGTGATAGTGGAGGCGCTTCTAATACCACCCCCTCTGCTTCCGGATCCCCTCACTACACTGCCCCCATCTGGGGATACTGCTTTGGTTGGCCGGGCGGTGACTTCTGATCAACTTCCTAGAACTGATGCTGATCAGGCTTACATGCCTCCTCCAGTTCTACTACAGGAAACTCCTTTCCAAAGGGTAACTCGATCGAAATCAGTTAAAGCTGTATTGGAAGTGCAGCGGCCTTCTGTGGACACTTCCTCAGTTCCTGTCCATAATCCTTATGCCATGTTATATGATCAAGATGGGGAAGGGGGTGGTATAGATTCAGATATTTCCTCAGTGGCCTCTTCACATACAGAAACTGTTCCAGACACAGGGGTCCGTGATAAACCGAAGCCAAAAAAACAGAAGAAAAGAAAATGAAGTTTTTTCTTGTTTCATTTTTTTCAGTAGAGATCTGCTTGTCCCTATAGTGACACTCTCTCTCCTTTTTTGCTTTCATGGTTGACAACTTTACCTTTTTTACTATTAACGTTAATGACATTAAGTCACAATTGAAGAGGAGGGTCACCTTTGCTAGCTTGAGGGAGGGTCGTGGGAATGTTATTTTGTTGCAAGATATGAGGTTACATTCTTTATTGGACCTAAAAGCTGCTGAAAAAGATTGGAGATGGGGTATTTTCCTATGGTCCTTAGGAGATGATCAGTGTACTGGCTCGGGGTTTTTTGTTTTCTGATGTTGCTATTACTATTTTACACGTTTTGGATATATCACCTGGTAGAGTTGTGCTTCTTGACATAGTTATTAATGGCTGTGTTTATCGTCTGATTAATATTTATGCCCCGCAAAAAAAAAAAAAAAAGCGGATAGATCTTACTTTTCAAACGTAGTATTCCTTATTTGCATACTTCGAAATTGGTGTTGTGGGGAGGTGACTTTAACTGTGGTTTAGCTCCTTGAGATTGGGGCAAAAAATTTTGTGATACTAGTATGTTACTTCAGATAGTTAAGCAGAATAATTTGAGGGATGTTTATGATATTTTATAACTGACTCCTGCACATACCTTCTATAAGGGTGCTTTATCATCCCGAATAGATTTTTGGTTTTTGTCTGATCAGGTAACAGTGTCAGGGGTTTCTGTTTTACCTCTAGAGACCTCTAACCATGTGATAGTACAGGTATTAATTGGGCGACACCAAAAGCTTCTAATGGGCCGTGCTTACTGGAAATTGAATATAACTTTTTTACAAGAAGAACTCACAAGGACTCAAATATGATTGTTCCTTGAACTTCGTTCTGATCTTTGTTTCTTATATGATAGCCCGATTGAATGGTACGAAACAGGATTTGAAGTTTTTTTATCCAGTTATCTAAAACAAAAGCCAGAGACAGATATTTATCCTGCCTTAGTTGCAGAGCTCGGTACTTAAAGTTACTAACTTAGGTGCCGTCTCCAGCTGGTCCAGTACATCAGAGGCTTTTGGACCTTAAAGATAAAATGTTTGATTTCCTTAAACTTCAGGAAGCTAGGACTTTTTTTCAGCAAAAATATCTGGTTATGGGTACATGTTCACAAGTTAATCCTTACGATTTACCCTCTCATGATTCTCAACAATCTGTTATGTCTGCTTTATTGGATGATATGGGTACTGTCGTGAAAGATGTTAGGAATATACGTCAAGTGGTCAGAAATGTGTGTTGGACACATGTTTGTGATATTGACTCTGGGCCTATTGATTGGTTTTTTCAGCATCTTGCTGTTCCTTCCTTATTGCCAGGAGACGTAGAGACATTAAAGGTTGCTTTTACAATTACTGAGATAAAAGAGGCTGTTAATAGGTTGTCTGTTCGAACCTCGCCTGGTATTGATGGGATACCAAATTAATTTTACAAGCTTTATATTGATTTATTGCTTCCCTGGTTACAACTTCTTTATGAAGCGATTTGGACTGAGCACCGTCTTGGACACACTATGCAAAATGGGATCATGATTTTCCTTTATAAAAAATGAGATCCTACAGTCTTGAAGAACTGGAGACCCCTGAGCTTGTTAACGTCAGATTATAAAATTTTGGCTAATATTTTATTGGTTCGATTATCTAAAGTTGCCCAAAAATTTATAATTCTCTCTCAGACTTGCGCTGTCCCTGGTAGAAATATTGTTAGTAATCTAATTTACTCTCAAGAACTTGTTGACCAGGGATTGCAATGGAATTTGACTGGGTATCTGTTATCTTTAGATCAGGAGATGGCATTTGATGCGATCTGACATGCACATATATGGGCTGTTTTATCTCATTGTGGTATACCACCTCTACTGCTTGATTTGTTGAAATCATTGTACTCTGATGCACTGATTACTCCTTTAGTAAATGGTCATTTGGGACTTCCTGTCCCTTTGAAACATGGTGTGCGACAAGGATGTCCCTTGAGTCCTTTGTTATATGTTTTTGGTCTGGATCCAGTGTTAAGATTGATTGCAGGGGATGATCATATTTTGCCCATCACAACTACATCTGGTTTTGTATTTACGAAAGTTTTGGCATATATGGATGATTGCAGATTTTCAGTAGCAGATTTGGATTCTAGTAGACAAGTGTTGCGGATTGTTGAGTCTTCAGCCAATCACTGGTATTAAGGTTAATGTTGTCAAGAGTAAGATGTTAGTGCTAGGGGATCTGAGCCCATAACTAGTTTTAATGTTCTGGTTACTAGTGACAAAGTGAAATTGTTGGGCCTTTATTTTGGTACGCAAGATGCTATGCAATATAATTGGGATATAGTCTATGATGTGACATCTCAGAAAGTACTTAAATGGCAATCTTGGAAAACGACGAGAAAGAAAAGGGCTTTTCTTCTTCGGGCATATATCGCTCCTGTTTTTTTATATTTGCAATGTATTCTCATTGCCCTTCAGTATGCATACTAAGATGATGAGTCTCTTCTTTCAGTTGCTCTGGGGTAGCCGATTGAATCCGGTTAAAAGAGCACATACCTATAGATCATGGACCTCAGGAGGCCTTAATATGATACAACCATTAGTGTACCTTTTTGGAAATTTTGTTTATAGTTCAATAAGACCTGTGTTATTGGAAACTGGAGAGGAGGGTAATTTTTGTATGCAGTTGTGGGATGCCCCATTTTTGACTGCTTGGGGTCGGGGTAAGTGGCATGCTTCTGAAAAACAGCTCCCGTCTTATGTCCGGGATACCTTGAAGTACATAAGACTGTGGAAAATTTAACTAGTCTGGTTTATTTCTCATAACAAAAAGTCCTTTTATAACTTTATTGTGGATGCTTGTAATATTGAAAACCCTTTGTTCCAGATCTCTGACCATATTAATGCTGACTTATTGTTGGCCAGTATAATTGGACCTAGGATACCTAAAAAAACGCAGGATATGAATTGGCTTTGTGGTCATCAGAAGCTGAATGTTAGGAATAACCAAAAACATAAACAAATGTCTGAGAGGTGTTGCCCGGAACAAACCTGTCATGGCCTCTTAGAAACCATTCAACACCTTTTTTTGATTGTGTTCACGTGCAGGGTTTTTGGCGATCTTTGGCAAATTGGTGGAATGAACCTCTATTTTCCAATATGACGTATGATCTCTTAGTTTTAGGTCAGATACCTAGGGAATGGCATAAATGGCAGATGAGTACTATTTTTGTTATTTTAGCCTGCATTAAGTGGTAAATCTGGCAAGCAAGTTGCCAGAGAATCCTGCAAAATAAAGTACTTCATATGCAGGACTTATTTTTTCAAATACGAAGTGACCTGGATAAGATCTATGCATATGAAACTCGGACTTTGGGGCTTCTTGTTTGTACTCGTTTATGGTGTAATATTGGATGGGTGAGATAGTTTGCTATTCTTGTGTTGTTGTTTCTTTGTGATCATTATTATTTCGTTCTCTTTTTCATTCTGTTTTGGCACCTACTCTTGCACTGTATTGTGATTTCTTGTTGTATTCTGTTTTTGCTTATTAATAAAAATTTCCCCTACTCTTTTTCTATAAGTGCCATGGGATCTTTAACATCCACCTAAACTACCACCAATCCAGGCAGATGGGACCTCTGTTTAATATCTCATCTGAAAGACAGCACCTCAGAAGTGCAGCACCCCTCTCATGCTGCACTACAGTGTCAGTACTGGGATATTAACCCAAGTGCCAGATGTGGGAACTGAACCCACAGCCCTCTGATCTCCCAGCTTCAGAGGTGAGTGTACTACCTACTGAGCCGCTGACACTGCAAGTAAGTGTGGCATCGATTGCTGCCGTTCTTCCAAATATAGCAACATGTCATCCACATATAGGGTGACTTTATGTTCCCGACCTGATCTCTCCTTCACCCCTGCAGTACTTGGGTTGTCCCTAATACTTACTGCCAGTGGTTCCAGTGAGAGTGCAAAAAGGAGAGACGAGTGGGGGCACCCCTGTCTAGATCCCCTGCAGATCGGAAACCTGTCCGACAAGGAGCCATTAACGAATATCTGTGCCATCGGTGCCTCATACATGGCCCGCACCACCCCCACGAAGCTTTCTCCCTGACCAATGAAGTCAGTTTGGTCTGGATGGATTAGCCCCGGGAAAATCTTGTCCAGCCTTCCTGGGAGAATGTTTGCCAGGATTTTAAAATCACAATTCTGAAGCGAGATCGGCTGGTATGAGGCATATTCCGGGGGCTGGGGGCCTTGCCAGGCTTCAGTATAACACAAGTAACTGCATCCCTCCAGGAGGCCGGTAAACCCATCTGGCCCACTGTCTTGCCCACTTTTCAGTCCATTAATAGTCCTCCTGATTTCCTCCTTAGTAATTTTAGAGTCCAGCCATTCCCATCTTGACTCTGAGAGGCGAGGCAGAGCGATGCCATGTAAAAAAAAACAAAAACTGCCAGATCTAATGTACCCCAACATTCTGCCTGATATAGATTTTGGTAAAAATGTTTAGATATTTCCCTTATTTGTTTTTTATCCCTTGCCGTGTTACCCTGATCATCCTTGATGCCTGTCACCAGGTTGGATCCCCGCTTCCCTCTTGTCAAGTTGGCCAACATTGGCCCTGGCTTGTTCCCCTACTCAAAAATTGTGTCTTAACAAAGAGCCAAGACTTCCAAGCCTCGCCCAACAGAAGGGCATTAAGTACCTCCCTTGCCACCAACAGAAGCCGTGGCGCCTTCCCCGCAGCTGCTATCCATACTAAATCTTTCAGGCGGGTCTCTAGGTTACCCTCTTTTCCCGTACTTTCCTTTTATGATGGGACACAACATTTATGATTGCTCCACACATGTAGGCTTTCCGTGCGTCCCACAGGGTTGTCTTATTAGGGGCCATTGCCTTATTCGCCTGTATATATTGTTCCGACTGGTCCTGTAAACATTTCTTAAATTCAGCATTATCCAAAAGATAGTTGGGAAACTTCCAGGGGGGTGGTCCCTCCCTTGGCTCCTTCAGGCCTAGTCATGATGACCGTGGCATGGTCTGAGATATGAATCGGACCATGTTTAACATTCACCAGGTTAAAAAAACAACTTCTGGGTAAATAAAGGTAGTCTGTGTGGGACCAGGACTTATGAGGGTGAGTGTAAAATGTGTATTCCCCTGAGGCTTGGGTTTTCTGCCCTCCAGCTATATCAGATCTGGATTTGGAGACAGTATAGTGCAGTGGTTTAAGGCTCTGAGCTGCAAATCTGGTGACATCTAGCAGACCAGACCTGGGTTTGAATCCCGCAGCTTCCACTTGCATACTGTGTGACCCTGAGCAAGTCACTTAACTTCCCTGTGCTCCCAGGTCGCACCTGTAAAAAAGATTTCAGCTTAGTGTGCTACTCCTGGTTAAACAACTAAAACAAAAACCAAAAAAGATCAAGGTCACACATACCTACCTTCCAGTTTCGGATAGCCCCTCGCACCCGTCCCTTTTTTCAGAATGATTCCATCACCAGATCCATATGACAGTTTAAACCCCCACACACACAAATATCAATCCCCGGAACTGTTCCCTGTATCATAACATCCATTAATGTGTGGAAAAATGTGGGTCATCTACTGGGAGCATAGATGCTCACAAAAGTGACCCTCTCCCCATACAATTCCTCTTCCACAAATATGCAGCACCCCTCCGTAGGGTCTGCCACCACTCGCTCTACTAGAATGGGTAATTTTTTATGTAACAGTACTGCCACCCCTCTCTTGTGTGAATTATATGACCCGCATGGCATGTCCCCACCCATCCCCTGGCCAGCTTGGCATGCTCACTATACGTCATGTGAGTTTCCTGTAGCATAGCCACCTGTTCCCCTGCCTTTTTAATGCTGTTAGCAAACCAGTACGCTTTATTGGGGAAGCTATCCCTCAAACATTCCATGTTATTATAGTTAGATCTTGAGACTTAGCCATGGCAGTTACCTCGTATGCTCACATGTAGGCCATGTTCCCATCTCAAGTTTCCCCAGTCCTCCCCACACCCAGACCAGTTTAAGTACACAGCAAACGTGCATCTTTGGACCCTAAAGAATAAAAAAAATGTAAACAAACAATTCCGAACACACAAATCAGTAAAATATTTTCAGGTATAACACTGAATACTACTGCTCTCCTTTCCCCATCCCAAATTCCCCCTTCCCTTAGCGAATGGTATCTCATTCATTCCCCTGAGATGTAATGACAATTGCAAAATCTGCAAAGAAATTACACAAAATCCCCAATAGCAGAACGTGTCTTCCCCAGCTCCATCCCCTTCCCTGCCAGCTGTAGAGGAAATCGTAAACATTTTATATTTAAATGTATTTCGAACCTTAGGTGCTGAACCAGTTACATACACTTAATGTCAGACTATGTACAAAGCAGTCATACACTGTGGATCCCCGTCTGCTCATTCGGAGGCTAGCCTCTCCAAACGGTACATACCCCTTCTATGCTCCAATACCACCTGCTGCTTATAATTATCCACCCCACATCCCCCCAACGGCAGATTACCCATTCATTCTATGCTTTCACCGCCCCTTCCAGGTTACAAGTCTGCTCTGGCCAGCCATCCCCCACCACCACCACCACCACATCCCATACAAAACCAGCTCTCGGTGGGGAAAATACCTGGCACTTTGATATTGTGCCTCAAAAAAGTCCTACAGCCCAGACTAAGGGCTGGTCCTTGAATTAGAAACAGCCATTGCCCGACTGAGGGTCAGGGCAGTGTAAACCAAAACCACGTGCCGTGCCCCCCTTCCTCCAGCCAGTTTACCTCATGTCTGGTAGTCTCTCCTTCCTGTGTCTCAGGGCTCCACTAGTCCACGTCTCACCATTCCAGTGATTGCAGGTCCTAAATGGTCACTCCGGATCCAGTCCCTGTGGCATGAAGTAGTCCTCACAATCAGAAGCCAGTAACTTGGAGCGAAGGGACCCTGTGGTGAGCTTGAGGAGGCTTGGTGTAAATCAAGCTCTTATGCAAGCGAAATGGGTCCATTAATATTTTCTTTGAGTCCCGGTCCAGATTAATCCAATACAGTTGTTACAATTCTACCGAGTTAGGGGGTAGAGCAACAGGCCTGAGGGACAGGGGCACCTTCTCAAGTTCTGCACATCGGGGGTAGTCAGCAAAAGTCCGCAGATTCAAAGAAACATAGATTGCAGATGTGGCGGCAGTAGCTCAGACACCCTGCTGCTCACCCCAGCTTTTGTTTGAGCTGCTTCACTAACATTTCTGCTTTCTGTGTCTCCCAAAATGAATAAGTTGCTCCCTCATGCTTGATCTTAAGTGTGGCAGGGAACACCAAGAAGCAGTCTACTTTTAAGTCCCGAAGCTGTGCCATCACTGGGTTGAATACTCGGCGCTTCTTAAGGAGGCATGTGAGTAATCCTGCAACAAGAACAGTTTTTTCCCTTCAAACTGCAGATTATTTGTAGTACAATATGCCCTTAAGACAGCCTCCCTATCTTGAAAGCTGTGAAACAGCATTATGATTTGCCTTGGTGGTTGATCGGGATTTAGTTTGGGCATAACCGCCCTGTGTGCTCTGTCTAATATATAACTACCATTTTTTGGTGACAACCCCAGCATCTCCGGGAGTTTTCTGGCACAGAAATCCAGGACATCCACTCCCTCTTTCTCTTCAGGCAGGCTGCGTAATCGAAAATTCAACCTCCGGTGGTAATTTTCCTGGTAGTCAGATTGTTCCTTGAACTTCTCGAGTTCTCTTTGGATGGCCGCAATTTGCTCAGGGACAGGGCCAGCACAGTCTTCCAGATCTGAGACCCGCTGCTCTACCTCAGTCAGTCGGGTTTCCTGAGTCGCATGGAGGTCCACCAGTTCCTGAATTTCTGATCAAACATAGCCTCCATATGGTCGAGCCACGGTGCCAGGGCTGCCAGGACTTGCTCTGTAACTTCTCTGCCAGTGCGCTCACTTCTGCCATGGAAAGGGAAATTGGGCCTGCACTTTCCACCTGGGCTGTCAGAGGTTGCTTCCTCTAGCTTTTCAACACAGCCCACAGGTTTTTCACTGGATTTGAAATTAATTATTCATCCATACTGCAGCCGGGGCGTATGTAAATCGTTTTTAGTCTAATTCTAGTGCGATTCTATATATTTTGTTGTTATAAAAGTTAGCAGGGAATGGAGCTAGGCAGAAACACGTCTTTACCCTATAGTGCTCAATAGCGCGCCCCCCACCCCACATTCTCTTAAGCAAGTTTTGATAACATTTTCAAAATTAACACATGCTGACTAAATCCCTGGCCAGCCACGCATCCTGCATATGCACATTCAACAGGGCTTCCAAGCCCATCTGAACTTGTGCTTATATAAGTTTAATTTTTTCTAACATTAATTATAGTGTGTGTGACATCTAGCACTTAACATGTATGTGATGTTTGAACAGAGAGTCGGGTGATTCTGCATGCTACAGCTGCCGCCACCACGCATGCCCAGATTCACGACTTCTGATTTCAAACATCACATACATGACGGTGTTAGAGTGCTCTGCTTTAATAATGCACCCACTTTCTGCACTCGGGGACTGCTCGTTTTGAGAAATTGTGTTTGGTGATATATGTTAAAAAAATCAAACTCAGACATGCATGAGTTCAGATATGCTTGGGAGCCCTGTTGAGTGTGCATATGCAGGAGAAACGAATGGCCAGGGATTTAGGTGGGATGAGTTAATTTTGAAAATGATATCAAAACTTGCCTAAAAACTCATTTTAACTCACACAGGCACTGTATATAGGAAGGGGGGCTGTTACAGATGCCTGCGGGTATAGTTTTTCATGGGGGTAAAAAAAATATGTCAAAAAGCTGAAAGTGTCCCTTTAAGGAAGCAGGGCAGCTCATTGGTCTGTTGTGCTGACAGCACAGTAGACTAATGAGAAAAGTTGGTGATGTCCCAATCATGTAATGATGTCTTCACTGTCACGCTAAACATTTATCTTGATGATGAGGGCATCACGCAACCTAGATAAATAATTTATGTTTACAGCTGTTAACCCCAGGTGTTGTATAAATGTATGTATTCCCTTTTAGTTTTTTCTTTATGGCTATAAAACAGTAATAGTAAGTGGGCTGGATATTCAAACTGCGCTATTTTGTGGTGTAAGCCCTTGCGCTGCACAAAATAGTTGCGGCTGGGTATCCATGAGCATTCAGCGAGTTGCGCCTTGAGCAACCTCCTTGAATATCACCCTGGCCACAGCCACTGTGCATGGCGCAGTGGAACTTTGCGTCACCGCAAGTGGTGCCGCCGCGGGGAGAGTGGGGAGGCTTCTGGATGGGTGGGTGGGTGGGGACACACTAGGCACCAGGATGTTTTGGGGAGGGCTGTTTGCACACCCATCCCGCTGATCGGGATGTTCGTCCACTGACCACCAGGGATATAATCGGAGGTGTGGGTTGTTAATACACAACTTGCATCGGGATTTACGGTCCACTGGACCACCAGGGATATGTTGGGGAGACACTTTGCTGCCCGCAATCGGGCTGGTGGGGGGAATTTATGCTATGCCCGGACCGCCAGTGGGTGGTGGTGATATTACTCCTCTTTGCCCGCGATCGGGCTGCAGGGGGGGGGCACGGGTGGTTGAGGCCAGCCACAGGTGGCAGCTGCTGTGTTGGCGCCTGCAATGCAGCAGCTCACCTGTGGGTGGCCTCGACTTAGGCCTTTTTTGGCCTGTGCCGTGCAGGCGCAGGTTGTGGGTTGCGCCTGCACAACTCTGCACAGCCCGGCTGAATATCTGGCTGTGCAGTTTATGCATGGTTCCTCCCCCTCCAGTTCAGCATGCATTCATTTGCATTGCGCTGTTGCTCAGCCTGTTTTCAGTGGCGCAACTGCCTCCTGCTGAATATCGCAGAATGGCGCAATTTCGGACTTGCACATGGCGCAACCCTTTTGAATATCCGGCCTTGTCAGTCTAATTTTATTACTGAAGTAATTTTTATTTAATTTAATAGTCTTTGGTAACCGGGTGAGGGCCACTAGGCACAAATGCCTGTTTTCATAAGTGACCAGACCAGGTAGGTGTTTTCTTTTTTTTTAACACTCCTTTCTTAGAAAGAGTTTTTGACACTGGGGAGCATTACTCCTTTATGTTTAGTTACTGTAGCATTATGCAACCTGCCTTCAATCAATTTCCAAAATATTTTACTTATTACTTCATAGTGTACACTGGAACCGTTAATACATTGCATTTAAAAGTAAAGTTTTCACACAGAGAGGTTCTTGTTCATCAGCTAGATTCTGGCCAAAAAGAAGGCTGACTCCAAGTGAATGGAGCCCTGGAAGCTATTTTCTCCAGCTAACGTAAGTGATCACACAGAATGGTTTTGTGAAAATTTGAGTCCGTCATTGTTAGTTTGCACATAGAGGGAGGTGTGTCTTTCTCTGGGTCTGTATTTTTAGGTGGTCATTAGTGTTTGCCTGTAATAATATGTAAGGGGCTGTAGAAGCCCATTGCTCACTGTGTTATGAACAGAAGAAAGCACTAAAGGCCTTAGCAGTATAAATCTGTGTAGCTGTTCAGAAGCCCTTAGATCGTGTAGGCTGCTGCGCTAAATGGAAGTATTTTGTTGGCTATATAGATGAATGGCTGATTCAGGCTGTTTCTGTCAAAATCTACGGCATTTCCTCTGTACTGAAATTCTGTTTGGATGAAATCAGTTGTGTCTGGTAGGGCTTCGTTTAGTAATGCAGGATACCCAGAGAATCATGCTTAAGGGCAGCGGACTTGGTTCAGACAGGCAACTCATGCCAGGGAGTTGCTATCCGATAAGCTAAATAAGCTAGGGTTTACATTTATTTAGGTAGTCAGCCCTACACATGCAGAACTGCCAGCAATGCTAATCGTAGTACATTTACACAGCCCCCCATCCCGATCCTATTAGTAACTACATATAGTGCATGCAGCCCTATTCACGATTGCATTTCATCAAAGTACTGTTTTTAGGGGCAGAGCAGCAACGCTGGATGGCTGCTCAGCTCATGCGTGGAAGATGCGAGCCGGGCAAAGTAATGTAAAATTAAATTGTGTTAGCCTGAAAAAAGTGTAAAAACGAGCTCATTTAGCTCATCTGGTAGGCAATTTCCTGGCATGAGTTGCCTGCCCAAATTGTAGGAGTGTGTCTGCAGATCTTTAAGTACATTTTCTGTGCGATTTAGACCAAGTTGTGACAACACCTCAGGGCCCCAAAGCATAGCAAAATGAGTTTGTGTGTCAGCTCCTATGGGCAGGCAGAAAGATATGGCATGTCTTCCTCTCTCAGCTAGGACACAGATATATGCTGCCTTTGGGAAATAACATTTCTTCCCATTTTACTTCCCATAAATTGGGAAGTAAAATGATGTCAAGTCCAAAATATTATGTTGATCTTGTTCCTTTTAACAAACAGACCCAAACATCGCACGTGTTCTGCATGCTGATGCAGTAAACTACAGTGCTCCTCAGTGACAGCACGGGGTGGGGGCGGAGTCCTCTTGGTGCATGTTCACGCCGTCCCTGTGATGTACCCCACTATAGCTAAATTCAGGTTATAACAAATATGAAGCGAAGCTCCTGGGGGAAAAGTTGCTTTCAGCTTTTATGAGCTGTTAAAGTAGTTGTAGTATTGCGTTTGTGATATAGCGGGTAGAGCAGATGAGCATGGGAACACTGTACCTGTATGTCAGAGGAGGCATGAACTGCTGGCATGCTGAACAGAGGTGCTGCTGAAAACTGCATGAATAATCCCTAATTGATACCAGCAAATTTGTGGTTTGCAGTATAATGGGTTAGTCAAATCAAATCAATCTTTATTTTTAAAAAGAGCCTTTCCGAAACCAAAGCGCTTGTACATAAAACCATATAAACAAACATCTTAAAACAATCAATTCCCAACCAGACCAAATATAAATCAGTGATAAAATAAAATCATACACCAGGAATAAAATCATGTACCAGAATCCAGGAATGCTAGGCTAAATAAATGTGTGTCAGCTAGCGAGCTCTTCCTGTATCGCTCCCCGTTGTCAGTGGAAGAGGGTAGTTGATGCATATGGGTAGTGGGTTCCTTCACTGGGCTAGTGGTACAGCTCAAAACTATGACCTCATCACAGACCCACAGGGACCTGGTACATTCTAGCCACATTCCACCCCAGTTTCAGCTGTACCGCTGGGATAGCAAGACAGATAGAACCCTCTTTAAGATTTCTTCAGTTGTTCCTACCTTTTATTCTTGAATAAAGCTGAGTTACAAAAAAAAAAAAAAGATGTCTTCAGTTTAAATATTATTTTTATTTTGTCTAAGATTGTGTAACTCCTGGGCAGGTTGGGACATTCTGGTGACAGGGAACACCCCTAAATTTAGAAACCGTGCCTGTTAAGCGGAGGCTTTCACATTGAATAACCTGCCGGCTAACTTCAGTTTCCAGTGCCTACAGTGCCTGTTGCAGACTACTTGCCTTGTAGAGTGTTTTATTGTCGTAGGTCTGCAAGCCAGTAAATATTTAGCCTGGTGCCTCAGGTAAGTATTTTTTTTTGTAACATGGCTTAAATAAACCGACAGAAAGGAAGACAAAGCATTGGATGAAACACACCACATGACTGGTTTTCAACCATGCATTAATTCCTTAGATATGCACTGTTGAGCAGTACCAAAAGCAACCACAAAATTTAGTGCAGTAATAGAGCAGTACCCACCCACCCACCCAGTGGACACTGCAGGCACGGCAAGGGTTGTACAGTTATGTACTGCAAAGCAGAGATTGAGAACAGTAAAAGACACAGGCAGACAAACGAGCAATACTAGAGAAGTGATCAGAGGAGAAGAGACCAACAGCATGTCTCACAACATACCTCCACATTCTCATGCCCAGAAAGCAACGAGTAGTGTCACCAGTACTGTGCTCAAGCAGCCGCGGTCTGTAACGAGACCGGCATCACCTGACCATTGTAAAGCGAGAGCAGCATAGCCCAACTCCAGCAGAGACAAAACAAGCACTGCCACACAGAATCACGCCCCAGGAAATCAGCAGGAAAGCACACACAAGAAAGAAACGCACACTAACCGCAGCCCCAGCAGTCCACCAAGCAGTAGAGGATGCAAGATCTAGTGCAATAACCCCTTTCAGATGTGTAGATCAATGATCAAAGGTCCTGTAAATTTTCAGTGTCACGCATGTCCAGGGAAATAATCGCCGGCGCACAACCTCAGTCTCGAACTGCTGATAGGAGAAACATGAACGACACGGATGTAGCAGTAGAACAGATCGCAAAAGTATGGATCACATCTGATACCAAAAATGCAAATGATAGTCATGTAGTAGTAATGTACAAGTTCACAATTATAAATGTTATCTTAGTCGTTTGTAGCCCATAATTGTTAGTCCAACACAGTTAATCATCCTTCACCATTATGCAAATTAGCACTGTATCCCACAATGCACTCTATAAGGGAATCGTTACAGAGGGTAAAACAAGTTGAATAAAAAATGTTGTACCGCATTAAAAAAGCAAAAAATCAACAGAAGGTTATTAAAAGGTACAGAAAGGAAACCGCGGTAGTAAAAAAAAAAATTAAAAGTTTATTAAGTATGTAAAACAGTATTCCTTAATAAAGAACATCTCTCATCCTGGAAAAAAATACATTTTCATATAAAGACACACTAAAACTTTTACAGTTGTCTCGTTTTATTTATCTAATACCTGTAACACTGTTACTAGCATTCTCACCTATTTAGAAAGCCATGTTACAAGTGTATTAAGGGACTCGAAAGGAGGCATTTCCAAGGAATTAACGCATGGTTGGGTGGTTGGAGCACTCAGCCTTCAGCCTCATGCACCAACCCCCCCAACCATGCATTAATTTCTTGTAAATGCCTCCTTTCTCATGCCTTAATGCTTACTTATCTATATTTGGGGGGGGGAGGAGGGGCTATTCAAGAGAGCATAATTTGCCATTGCAGCAGATTGCATGTTTATGAAGTGCTATGGAGTTTTTATTAAAGCGAGCAACTAGTGCAGTTACAGCAGTCTCATGTAGTATAGTTCCTGTTCCCTTCTGTCCCCTCACCACAGAGTGCAGCCTTTAGCATTTTGTCCCCGACTGTGTCTGCCCTGTAAGTATGCCCTCTAGTTTTGTTAGTAGGATTTATATCCTGTAGGTAAGCTCTGTAGATTTGTTAGTAGGATTTATATCCTGTAGGTAAGCCCTGTAGATTTGTTAGTAGGATTTATATCCTGTAGGTAAGCCCTGTAGATTTGTTAGTAGGATTTATATCCTGTAAGTATGCTCTGTAGATTTGTTAGTAAGATTTATGTGGTGTATGTCTGCCTCTGAGTGTTGCGGTCCTCTTGCCAGCTGGTACTTGTCTCAGTGCTTCGTGCGTTTTATTGTTTGTTTGCCTGGGGGTAGGGTTTTTCTTGCTCTGCGGATACTGTCCATCAGTTGGTTTCAAGCGGGGCATTCCCCAATGTGATGACATCACACACTCGTGTGATGACGGATGCTCGCTCCCGGTTAAGGTGCACCTCAACCACTTGGCCTGCCCGATGATAGCTGGTTTCAGTTTGTTTCTCTTTCTTTCTTTTTTTTTTTTGTAATTATTTCTTCCCCTGTTCTGACTGGCCCTTTCTCCTATCATTCTTCCAGCCCGGTCCCCTGAACGTCAGACCCCCCCTCCTGTCTTACCCTCATGGCTGGATCCAGCATTAGGCAGGTGTCTTCTCTGGGGTGGCACCTGCAGTGGATGGCTATCATGCCACTCGGCCGAGACCAGATTTCCCGCTTTTTCTGCAGAGGGGAGCATGCACTGCAGACAGTGGCTGAGTTGCATGCATGTCCGCATGCAGCACGCTGGTTGGTTGCTCTGCTTCTGTGCCCCAGTGTGCAGGATCCAGTGTGCCAACACCCAGCCACCACTAGGTGTCAGGCAGGCACCGGTCTCTTGTTACCCACCCTCCTCGGGAGAGGAGAGCTGTCCTCTGGATGTTCAATTCTCTTCCACTCTGGCCGACCCCCAGCGACCTGCTCGCACTCTAAACACTGGTCGCTGGCGTGGCAGAAGGTAAGGCATGATACCTCAGCCCTCCATAGCACTGGGCTGGTTTGTTTCTCTTTATGTCCGAAGTAAAGCATCATCACTGTAAGCCTGGGAGAGCAGTCTGACAGAGGAGTTGCGGCAACCTGACAGGGCAATGCTACTGAATTTAGCTCTGAAAAGAGAAGCCTGACAGTGGTGTGCCAGTTGGATGCAGCCACAGGTGCAGTAAGTAATTTTATTCTCTTATTCTGGCTCAGCGTTTCTAGAGTGGGGTGGATTTTTAGCAGCCTCTGACAACCTCATCCAAGACCCAGCCCCCAGGGTACAAGGAAAGCAGGCACTGTTGGATCCACTTTCCTGAGCTTGGGAGCTAAAGGGGTCTATGAGGGTCTTATCTATCGTTCCCCCCCCCCAAGTCAGTTGACATGATGTGTGTGCTACAGAGCTCTCTTCTGATCATGGTGGGGGGGCTGATCCCTGGCAACCCCCCTCCCCGGTAATTTCATACTGGGCACAACTATGACAGATTAGATGTCTGGTTGTATAGTTTCACAATTCTGGCATGCTGGGGTTTGCATTATTTGTTAGAGTTTATGCATGTGTTTGAATAGGGATTTGATGGAGTTTATCTTTGTGGTCTCATATTGATTTATTGATGTATTATTTGATGGAGCTTGGTAATTAATGTTCTAGCCTTTAATGGGTCAGTGTCCTTTATGCAAAACTTGAAGGTGTTCATAGTGGCTCCATGGCTTATGTAACGATAGATGCAAGACCTGCAGAAGGATGTGATAGAATTTAATAAGGCCTTCCCATTTGTTATGCAGAAAGAGTTAACGCAAGAATATGTTCTGTCCTCTCCTTTTCTGTCTCTTGTCTGTTTGGTTGCACAACCAATTGATCTTGTGAGACCTAGGAACTGATCACTCTGATGGTCTTGCAATTCCTCACTATCTCTCTGCCTTCTCATGCTGTTTCTGTCTTTTCTTCCTCTTGCATGTCTGCTGTTATAAAAATATATGTGCATCTTTCTATAAAACTGTAAGTGATACTGGGATCCCTTTGTTTGAAATGTATATAATTATACTGCTGAGATGATTGCAAAAAGCTATTTGGAATTTATGGGGTTAACCTGAGATGCAGTTTGAGCTCCTCTCAGGCTTGTTTGTAAACTCTCTTGCAGAGCTGTCAGCAGGGCCCAGCTTGGGACAGTGTTCTATTTGCAAGCCTGCTGTGCAAAGAAGCTGACAAGAAAATTTTCTGAGAAACAGGATGTCTCTTAACGAGTTCCCAGGCAAAGACTTATAAAAAGAGCAACACTACTTTTGCTTGCGTGAGATACAGAGACTGAAGCTTGGAATTAGATACACCCTCAGATGAAGAACTTTGTTTTCTCTGTTTGTACTGCCTCTGTAAGTAGTTATATTGAACAATTTGTATTTTTATTTTTCTGTTAATGATAGTAATGAAACGCTACTTCTGAATCTAACAACTGCTCCTGGTCTTCCTGTGCTTCCTGACCGCTTCAGTGACAGATGGTGTCAGCCTAAGTGGTATTTACACCGTTCATATTCTAAGCCAGGAGTTGTGTGTGGGTACTAGACCTGGTACCAGGGAAACATAGAAGAAATGTATGGATTCTGCAGCAGCAAGTCCAGGAGTGATTACTAGATGAATGGCAGCCAAACTAGCAGAAACGGAAGTCGAAGTTGAGACTGTACAGCCAGCACCAGTGATGGAAAAAGAAGAACAGGCAATGACAGAACCCGAAAGCTTGACTGCCTTTTTCAAATGGTGGACAATACAACAAAAAGAGATGGAGAAGCAGAGAAAAGAAGCGATGTAGCAGCTCGACAAGCAGAGAAAAGACGAGATGCAGTAACATGAGCAGCGATGGCTGGATGCCTTGCAAGCTGTTTGAGGATCTGGCACAAGTCCAGCAGAGCATCAAGACACAAACAACTTTAAAAGACATTAAACTTACAAAGTTGTGTCCCTCGGATGATATTGAAGCATACCTGACAGCTTTTGAAATGGTTAATACAGCCTGCCAATGGCCAAAAAAGCAATCTGGCCATCAGGCTGGTACCTTACCTGACAGGTAAAGTCCAACTTCCCTACAGCAATATGTGGACACCGCACAGTCAGAAAACCATGACCTGGTGAAAGAGAAATCCTGAAAAGGTATGACATCTCAGGCTACACCTATAGGCAAAGATTCTGGCCTCTGAAGTACAGCTCAGTTAAGAATCCTCGAGAAGCCTTCAATCAACTCGGAGAACTCCTCACTAAATCACTCCAACCAGAGGGCAGAACAGTCCCACAGATCTCTGACACACTTGCAATGGAGCAGTTCATCAACATCCTGTCTACAGATGTGCAGCTTTGGATAAAAGAACACCGACCAGAAAGTGGAGAAAAGGCCATTTTCTTTGGCTGAAGACTACCAGATGGCCAGACAGACGCCACAGCAGCAAGGTAGCAGCGAAGCACTGGTAAGACCCTCTTTTTCCCGATTTAAGTCCAAGTCTGACAAAACTCTGGTGGGGGTAACAAATCTGCACCCAAAGACTTTATTTGCTATAACTGTAATAAGCCAGGCCATATTGCGAGAAACTGCTGTAGTAAGGAGGGTAACACTGGAGCAGATTTGTCCTTAGCAAATTGGGACAAGTATTTGGCACATGTCAAGGTGAGAGATAAGACTGTGAAGGGACTTACTGATCCAGAAGCAGATAAACCCTAGTGCATGTTGAAGTGTTGGGAAAACACTGTGCGAAAGGAGCAGGTACTGGTGTAATCTGCATCCATGGGGACACTCAATACTATCCCACCACCCAAGTGACTCTGAATATTAATGGCGTGTTGCACCAAATGAAAGTGGGGGTAGTCCTTTATCGGAAATGACTTGACAGGATTCAGTGAGTTAATCACAGAGGGAGTAAATCCTGATGTTTTAGCAGCTGTGTTGACAAGAGCTCAGGCAAAGAAAATCTTAGATGGTGGTTACTCTTTTTCCTTTCGGTGCTTTTGATTCAGATTTCTTTAAGCATAGCTCCAAGATCCGGAAGTCCAAGAAAGAAAGAAGACTCCTGAAGAAACAGTGGCAACAAAAGTGATGGACATAAGGGGTTAATTTATGAAAATGCTGAAACTAAACTGATAACTGATTGTGATTTTGTTTCAGAACAAGCTAGCAGTGTTTCTTTCCAGGGTTATTTCAAGCAGCTGGGGTGAAACCAAAACAGGGTGAACCAATGTTTAAAAAATGTAATGGGTTACTGTACAGAGTTTAGGTTAAACCTCAGACATGGGAACATATAGAACAGTTGGTTATACCACAGAAGAATAGATCTGAATTGTTACATATAACACATGATAGTCCTGTGGCTGGTCACTCAGGGAGGGATTGCCCCCTTGCCAGATTGCTGTACAGATTTTACTGGCCTGGAATTCATGAAGATGTTGCTACCTATTGCAGTTCCTGTACTGAGTATCAGAAAGTAGCCCCAGTGACTAATGAAAAAGGCAAGTTGCCCCTAGTACCCCTACCCTTGATAGATGTGCCTATTGAGGGAATTGCAATGGATGTCGTTGGCCCCTTAGACAAAAGTAAAAAGGGTAATCGGTTCATTTTGGTAGTATGTGACTATGCTTCTCGATACCCAGAGGCAGTTCCTATGCTTACAGTCACAGTTCCAAAGGTCCTCTGTGTACTGTCACAGCTCCAAAAGTGGCAACAGAGCTTGCCAAAATTTTCAGCAGGGTGGGCATACCTAAAGAGATTATTACTGATCAGGGTAGTAATTTTGATGCTGCATTATTGAAGGAGCAGTACCGACTACTAGGTATCACTGCCATAAAGAACCTCCCCTTATCACCCTCAGACAGACGGTCTTGTTGAGCTCTTTAATCAAACCCTAAAATGCATTTTTGAACTCTGTTTTATTTTAGAGAAACAAACATACAGTCTGGTTTCCAAGCATAGACGTTCAAACAACATGAAGTCTTTCTATATTCTGACATATGCAGTGAGTCCCAACCTTCGAACTGCCCCAGAGATGAAAGAGTTAAACTTTCCATGCCAGGCATGGAACGCTGAGCTCGAGCTCGGATGAGACTCTGTCTGTTGTTCTTCAAACTCAAACCGTCAGATTCTTTACTCTGCCTCACTGAACAGTCGCTCCGGAGATTTCTTCTTCTGCTTGGTTCATTTTGTCGGTTAAAGTACTGTTTTCTCAGTTTTCGACCGAAATTAAACCATAACCTGTCGGTTCAATCTCTGTCTGTGGTATTTGTGAGTACTAGATAGGTTATATTTTACTCTATTCTGTGTGGAACTTGTAAACGGCTCATCGGTTCGGTTTGAACCGATCAAGTTGTTTTAAAAATCTTAAATTGTACTTTTAGAGTGTGGTTACTGGTTCTTATCGGTTCTAAAAAAAACGGACTTTATTACGGTTTTTTTCACGACCCGTGACACGGTTGGGAACCGATAAGAGGGTCTTGCCTGGCGGATTGCCATAAAGGTAAGTTTGGATAGGACTGGCACTATGTCTGAGAAACCCAAAAGAAAACCGCCCACTGGGTTTCAACACTGTAGTGTGTGTGGGAAGCTTTGCCAAGGCTGATCCCCACACCACCTGTGTTTATTGTCTGGGGTTTGACCACCTCAATGCAGACTGCCAGATTTGTAAAAATTTTCCTGCAGCTACCCTGCAAAAGAGAGTTGGTAGGCTCAGGGAAAGGGAGGCCAAAAAGTCCACTGAACCGGATGGCCAGCCCGGTTCGGTTCAAACCGAACCAGAAGGAGTGCCCTCTGACCAGGGCGAGACTTCTTCGGGAAGGAGATCCGACTCTGAGGAGTCGGTTCCAGCAAAAAGGTCTAGAAAATCAGCTGGTGTGGAGCCAAAACTTTCCTCTCCAACCGCTGAAGAAATAGCCAAAGCGATCAAAATTGTCCAGTCGCTTTCCCGCCGACCGAACCGCACCATCAGGTAGGCGCCGGTCAGCCGTTCCACGGGTTCAAGAGTATGATTTAGAGGAATATTAGGAACCGGAGGAAGGGAAGAGGAGTATGAGGAGAGTGAATGGGATTTGAAAGTCTGGATGTGCCCACTGACCCGACATCTCCCCAGACAGACCTTCAGGAGTGTCTCCTCCTAGGCTTTCTGAGTCCCTCTCATTTTATGTTTTATAAAAAGCGGTTGAAACCTCCAACTCCCTATGGAGGAAGCTGTGGATGATCAAGAGGAGCCTGACTTTGTAGAAATGATGGATATCCCAGAGTCTAGGAGGCTGTCTATTCCCTTGCATAAATCTTTTAGGAAACAGACATTTAAAATTCTAAAAACTCCTAACACTATACCTCCTATGGATAAGAGAATGGACAAGAGGTACACATTGTCAGGCTCTGATACGGAGTTCCTTACACAACAGTGCAGCCATGTTGGGGTAGTGCAGGCTGCAGCCTGTGGCAAGGCAAACATTCCCTTGGCTTCACACCCCCCAGACAAGGACTCCAGGAGGATTGATGCCATGGCAAAGAAACAGTACATGGCAGCATCCTTGGGACTCAGACAGGCGAATCATATGGCTTATGTGGCTAGATATCAGGAACCAGATGGGACACTGTCATGGCTTTAGCAAAACAGGTCCCTGGCCAGCTTGCCAAGGAGCTGGAGCAGGTGGCTGCTGATGGTATCGAGGCATCCAAGGTGCAATTCCATGCTGCAGTGGACTCAAATGATGTGTCATCAAGAGTCATGGCTACATCTGTGGCACTTCGAAGAATGGCTTGGCTCAGCTGTACTAGCCTATCACAGGATACCCAGACTAAGGCCATGGATTTTCCTGTTGTGGGTAATTCTCTGTTTGGGGAGCAGACAGAGAATTACATGAAGAAAATGGATGAGTATAGGACCACCTATAGGAGTGCACAGGGCAAGGAAAAGCAGGCCACTCCTCAAAGGCTGCTTCCCAGGGGCAGGGGCAGGCCTTTTCTTAGGCCTTTTTACCAAGCCCAGGCCTCCTCTTCTGCTTATGCCCAGAGGGTGTTCTTTAGAGGGAGAGGCAGATGGGGTACAAGCAGGCCTGCTTCCACCCCTCCCCCTCAGCCCAAGGCCCCTGCCAAGCAAGCACCCTGATGGGGTTGCCAGGGCCAATTCTCAGCTACATGTAGGGGGCAGGCTGGCTTACTTTGTCCAGGACTGGGAGTCTCTGACATCAGACAAATGGGTCCTGGAAGTAGTAAGCCAGGGACTGGTTCTCAGCTTCAAAAAGTTTCCAAACATGAGAACCAGATCCTTTCCACCTGCAAATCCATCAGAGGCACTTGCCTTAGAGGCAGAGGTCTCTTCCTCTAGCTCTCAGAGCTGTGGAAAGGGTTCCACCCTACACCAGGGCAAAGGTTGTACTCAGGTACTTCTTACCCCAAAAGACATTAGAATGGCGGCCCATCCTGGATCTCAGATACTTAAACAAGCACCTTTTAAAACCAAAATTCAAAATGGTGACTCTGGGAATTATTCTACCTCTCTAAGGCCAGGGACTGGCTAGTGTCCCTGGACCTCAAGGATGCCTACTTCCATATTCTCATCAGAAGCTCCCATCGAAGTACCTCAGGTTCGAGCTGCCCTCAGGCCATTACCAGTTCAGAGCAATGCCCTTTGGCCTTACCTCTGCTCCAAGGGTATTCACAAAATGCCTGGCAGTAGTAGTTGCTTCTCTAAGAAGGCAGAAAATTGCCATCTTCCCTTACCTGGACGATTGGCTCATAGTAGGCCAGTCCCCAGACCAAGTCAAGTTACACTTACAAATAACTCAGCAACTGCTCACTTCTTTGGGTTTCCTTCTAAATCTTCCAAAGTCATTTCTAGAGCCTGTCCAGCTCCTCACCTTCATAGGCGCAGAGCTAGACACAGAGAAGACCAGAGCCTTCCTTCCCCTGGACAGGGCAAGGACCCTGGTCTCTCTGGCCTCCTCATTCACCCTGCAGGTGTCTCACCACCAAGGCATTTTCTACAGCTCCTGGGGCACATGGCTGCTTCTACAGCAGTAGTGCAGGGAGCAAGATTTCAGATGAGGGACATCCAGTTCCATTTGAGAGCCTTTTGGTCCCAAAGGAAGGACCTCTGACCAAACTGATCCCAGTAACTCGAACCCTGATCCAGGCCCTACAGTGGTGGCAGGATCAGAACAATCTGAGACAAGGGGTTCCTTTGTCACTCAGTCTCACTCTTTAATCCTTACTACAGATGCCTCCTCTTGGGGTGGGGTCACATGGGCGATTTACCACCCAGGGTTGTGGTCCCCTCAGGAATCTCTGCTCCATATCAATCTGTTGGAACTCAGAGCAGTATTTCTAGCACTTCAAGCTTTTTCCAAATCTGTTCAGAACAAAGCTGTACAGGTCAGAACAGACACCACCACCACAATGTGGTACATCAACAAGCAAGGAGGCACTCGGTCTACGGCCTTGTGCACCAAAGCAATGAAGTTGTGGTCTCTGGCTTGCTCCCTGAACACCTCCCTCACGGCAGTTCACCTCGCAGGAAAGGACAATGTCCTGGCAGATGCTCTCAGCAGGATTTCCCGGGGCCATCACGAATGGTCACTGGATCCCCTGGTCTTGGGGGTGATATTTTCCAGATGGGGCACCCCGCAGATAGATCTTTTTGCAGCCCCAGACAATCACCAACTTCCCCTTTTTTGCTGCAGGCCCCCAGTGTTGGGCTCAGTCCCCCTGGATGCCTTAGTTCTCAATTGGGAAGGGAAGTTTCTCTATGCTTTTCCTCTCTCCCCTCTCCTGTTCAAAGTGCTAGTCAAAGTCAGATCTCAACCCTGCAAGATGATCCTGATTGCTCCAGACTGGGCCAGACAGCCCTGGTATCCACTCCTGCTGTCCTTAGCAGTCCATCTTCCCCTGTGTCTTCCCAGGAATTACAACCTGTTAACCTGTGCTCAGGGGAGGGTTTGGTACCCGAAGCTCAAATCTCTCAATCTCAAGGCCTGGCTCTTGAAGAGTTAGAGTTTGCTGATTTAAACCTCTCCCAAGGTGTATTGGATATACTGAAGGCTTCTAGAAAGCCTTCCACCAGGGCTACTTATAATTCTAAATGGAAAAGATTTTCCATATGGTGCTCTGGGAAGCATATTTCCCCAGAATCTGCTGATCTGCCCACAGTCCTTGATTATATGGTTCATTTAAATAGCTTGGGGCTGAGACCAGCTACACTGAAAGTGCATCTGGCAGCTGTGTCTGCTTTTATTTCAGCAGGGAAGCCCTCTTCTGTCTCAGCTCACCCTGTTTTCTCCAAGTTTTTCAAGGGATTGCTTCACACCAACCCTCCATTCAGGGACCCTGCCCCTGCCTGGGACCTCAATGTTTGCATTGCTCAGTTTATGTAACCCCCTTTTGAGCCTTTATCTTCAGCAGAGCTTAAGTACTTGACTTGGAAGACTGTGTTTCTGGTAGCCATCACCTCTGCCAGATGCATAAGTGAGTTACAAGCTTTGTCAGTGGAGCCTGATTTTATCTCCTTTCATAGAGATAAGGCGGTCCTCAGAACTAACAGGAAGTTCTTGCCTAAGGTGGTTTCAGATTTCCACCGTAATCAATCTATGTCTCTTCCAGTGTACTTCACTGACCACTCCTCCTCTTGCGAGAGGAGACTGCACAGTTTAGATGTGAAAAGAGCCCTTAGTTACTACATAGAGCGTACCAAGGGTCACAGGTTTGACTCCCTCCAACTGTTCCTCACTTATGGTGAGGTAGGTAAAGGGAAACCTGCCACTAAAAGATCCATTGCCAGGTGGATTGTCTCTTGTATCCAATTTTGCTATCAAAAACTGGGTAAGGTTCCTCCCTCAGGCCTGAGGGCTCACTCTACCAGAGGTACAGCTGCTTCCCTGGCTGCCGCCAGGGACATCCCTATTCTAGAGATATGTCAAGCAGCTACCTGGAAAACAGTTCACACTTTTACCAAGCATTACTCCCTGGAAATCCAGGCTAGGAGTGATGCTCGGTTTGGCACAGCTGTGCTTCAGAGCCTATTTCCTAAGTAGGTTCTGCCCCTCCTCCATGGAGGTACTGCTTTGTAGTCTGCACATGTCAGAATATAGCAAGACTTCATGTTGTTTGAAGAAAAAATTACTCACCTTAGTAATGTTGTTTCTTCTAATGGAGTCTTGCTATATTCTGACCTCCCCCCCGCCTGCCCCTCTCAGAACCTCTGTTTTTGGGATGTGGGTAGGCAGTGTAGTGTTGGCACTTAGTAGATGCCCACCTTGTTGTTTCACCCCTTCTCTTTTTGGGGTGAGTTGGTGTTGTGTTTTTCATTTTTTGGGTCTCCTGACTTGAGTCTTTGTTTTGGGACCAAAAAATGTGTTCTTATGTTTAGTAGCCAGTTGGCTAGTTTAGGTTTACAGCTTCCACACAGGACCTCAGTGAGTTTAGCTCATAAAGATCTGACTGTTTGAGTTTGAAGAACAACAGACAGAGTTTCAACCAAGCTCGAGCTCAGTGTTCCATGCCTGGCATGGAAAGTTAACTCTTTCACCTCCGGAGCAGTTCGAAGGTTGGGACTCACTGAATATGTCATAATATAGCAAGACTCCATTAGAAGAAACAACATTACTAAGGTGAGTAATTTTTTATTCTGTCAGCCTGGGATCCAACCTCAGAGGATTATCAAGCCAGGATCCCACTCTCACCACAACTGAGGCAGTCTCTGTGTTGGTGGGTGAGTTTGGAGAATCTGAGAACCCTAGAGTCGATTCTGTTTTCCCATGCCAGCCTTTCGGGTTTGGGGGCAGTCCTGGGCCACTTTCCCATTCAAGGGACTTGGTCAGTGCAGGAACAGCATTTACACTTAAACGTTTTGGAGATGAGGGCAGTGCGCCTCACTGTCCTTCCTTTTCAAAGTCAGGTGCAGTCAAAAACCATGAAAATAAGGTTAGACAATGCTGTCATGCTGGCATACATGGAACAATAAATGGGGCCAAAGAGCAGGGAGATGCTGAAAGAAGCCACCAGTCTCCTGCTGTGGGCAGAGGAGAATCTTCTGTCTCTGTCAGCAGGTCACTTGACGCAGGAGTTAAACATGCAGGCCAGTTGGCTAAGTCATGAAAATGTTCATCCAGGGGAGCGGATGTTAAACCCAGAGGTGTTCGACCTTTTGTGTCTAAGGTTTGGTCATTCTCAGATCGGTCTGTTCCTCTCCAACTTCACTCTCAAGGTTCCTGTGTGTCCAGAACTTCTCGATGGTATTACTCACCGATAATGCCCAGGGTCTTATTTATTATTCTCCATATATAATATAGTGTGTGTATTTGTATTATACTGGCGCAGTCATGCCAGTATAGTTAGGGTTGAGTAGGCAGTTTAATGTTAAACCCCAAATTTTGCACCTTAATAACTTTGCAACCTTTCAACGGATTTGCACGAAATTTGGAGTGCGAGGTCTACCTTATGGTAGATCTCCGATTTGTCAAGTTATGCTTCGATCGACTTGGCGGTTGCAGCCGTTACCAACAAACATTTTCGCATCCCTTTTTGGTTGCTGATTTTGCCCGTCGTGCTGTAGCCACACCGTTTGATAGTTTGGCTTGAAATTTTCAGGGTAGAAAGATGTTTGATCAAAGAACAATCCAGCATTGGTTTGGTGAAAAAAATTAATCCGTTCCAAAGTTATTTAATTTTGAATTTTCAGGTTCCAAGCATGCTCAGTTCAGTCTAAGATTTATATGTATGTTTTGTGAAGGGATTGTGCTTGCGATCAAGGATTTTGTCACCTTGCAAAAGGGGATTTATAAAATCCCAATTTGTGAGGAAAAGTTCTTCGTTCGCAAGCCGCCATCTTGTTTTCATTTTTCCCCCCAAAACAAAATGTTGTAGCTTGCCCCATGGCTGACTTCTTTTGCAAATGAAGCTTGGGTTTGGTTTGGGGTGACACCCCTGACAAACCCATTTTCTTTGGTTTCTTTCGTTTTGGGAAAAAAATGGCAGTTTTAAAGTTTGAAATTTCTTTGTTCGTGACTTGCTTCTGATCCTCTTTCGCAAGGTGACAAAATCCCCTTTTGCGAGACGATCCCCTTTCGCAAGGTATCAAAATACTTGATTGTGACTTACTTATTTATTTAGTTTTTGTTAGCCAGATGGCCCTATCTCGTGAACCGTGATTGGCTCGCAAATGGGGATTTTGTCAGCTCGCAGAAGGGGGATTGGGTTATTGAATCCTCTTCTGCGAGCAGACAAAACCCTTGATCGTCATTTCCTGACCAGATGGCCTTTCTCGCGAACAAGGATTGGCTCGCAAACAGGGATTTTGACACCTTGCGAAAGGGGATCGACTCGTGAAAGGGGATTGACAGCTCGTTAAAGGGGATTGGATTTTTAATTCCTTGTTTGCAAAGTGACAAAATCGCCTGTTCATGAGCTGTCAGAATTCCCTATAACAAGAAAGTCCTCTTTCGTGAGCTGACAAAATCCTTGATTGCGACTTCCAGACCAGATGGCCAAAATCTGACAATCAAGGATTTCTCGCGAATGACGATTTTGACAGTTCACGAACGGGGATTTTGCCACCTCACGACATAGGAATTTAAAATCTTTACCAGAGCGCTGTAAACAAATGGTTTGGTCTTTTGGCTTGCAATTTGCAGGGTATAAGGGGCATGTCCAAGCGATGTGAAATATGCTGTTTAGGTGTAAAAAAGTTAATCAGTTTCATAGATATACCATCACGAAGTTGAGATTTTTCCCCTAGAATAACATTGTGGCGCCCACAATGACTTTCGATGACTGTATCTCGGAAACGATGCAAGATACAGACTTTTGGCTACACGTAGCATGGAGGTTTCGAAGTCATAATTACAACTGCAGTGACATTTTTTAATAGCTTGTTTGGTGGCTGAGATATTGGCAAATTAGTGTTACAAGGGTTCCTTTTCAGCACTATAGGGCTACTATATGGCTCTGCTGTTATGTGTAAGTGGGAGCGCAGGGCCTGGAGGGAACCAAGCTCCCACAGACACATGTCATTATGCACAGATGGGCAGCTTGGTGGGAGCGCAGGGCCCCTCTTTGTAGCCAGCCTGTTTATACACGGCATGGGGTGAGAGTTGGGCTTAATGACCTCATAGCACACCCCAATGCCAATCAGTGTGTGGAGGATGGGGGTGGGGTGGTAGGGTGGTGGGGTTAGGAGCTTAACACTAATGTCTCATTTCCCTACTTTTGTTGCTTCATCCCTAACTGATGAGTTAACAAAGTTTTTTGCAACAAATACAGATATATATATATGTGTGTGTGTGTGTGTGTGTATATATGTGTGTATATATATCTATATATATATATATGTATATATATATATAGATATATATATATATATCTATATATATGCCTTCCAAAGCCTCAGTTCCACAAATTTTGGATTTCCTGCAAGGAGTAGCAGAAGGTTTGGCCTTGAATACCCTAAGAGGCCAGGTGTCAGTCCTTAGAGCCTCCTTGGAGCTGTCCTTAGGGATTAACCAGGAGGTTATTCGTTTTCTTTGGGCTGACAGGAGTCAACCTCTGTTTCTAGTCCCCAGTTCCTCCATGGGAACAGAATCTGGTTCTGAATGCTCGTGCAAGGAGCCTTTCGAACTGCTTTCCTCGGCACTGTTGGACATGCTGTCATACAAGATGTGCTTGTTTAGTTTCTATATGCCCAGCCAGGAGGTTTGGTGACCTCCAGGCTTTGTCCCACACAGAACCATGCCTTGTCATCCATAAGAACAAGGTGGTGCTCAGAACAGTCTCCTACTTCATTTTGAAGTTCCCATGGCCTTCCATTTGAACCAGGAAATCTGTTTTCCATCTTTCTGTCGGCATTCTACTCACCCAAATAAGAAGAAGTAGCACAAGCTAAATTTGTGATGGGCTGTTAGGACATACCTAAGTTGGATTGCTGAGTTCCTAAAATCAGATGGGTTGTTGATCCTTTTCAGAGTGACTAAGCAGGGACAAAAGCCTCCAAGGCCACCATAGCTAGGTGGGTGAGGGCCTGCATTGCCAAGGTTTATGTCGCAGTGAAAATGAGGCCTCTAGTCTCTCACCAAGGCTCACTTCACTGGGGCTGTGGCCACTTTCTGAGCTGAGCGAGGTAAGGCATCTCCTTTAGAGTTGTGTAAGGCAGTTATGTGGTTCTCCATCCACACATTCACGAAGCACTACAGATTAGATGTTCAAAGCTCTGCTGATGTGACCTTTGGTCGCAGAGTTTTGCAGGTGGCAGTTAGGTAAATTATTTTCAAACCCTAGGAATCCCTCACTGTGCTTAACTATGCAGTTAGCCTGGAAGGTTCAGCTGCCCCAGAAAGAGTGGAATTTATGCTAATGATGGAACTCAGAATGCATTTTCAAACTTCAGGGCTTAAAATTTGGTTTTGGCTCCAGGAGGGGAATCTCCGGTCACCAAATGGGGGACTCACATTTTTGTTGAGGAGGCATTTTTTAGGGGGTACCTAAAAAAAAAAAATTCATATTTCTTACTTTCCTCTAACTGTTGCAGAAAACTAAAATACTTTAACTAAAATTCATTTCAATAGCATTTTTTTCTCCTGGTCATAACTTTACCTTTTGATATTTTTTTGTTTCTACTTTTTGCTGTCAAGGTCTTATTTAGGTCCTATCTCACAAACACACATGTTGTCATTAAAAAATATGAAAAGATACGAACGTTCTGACCATGAGGGAAGTAGGCCATTGAAATGAATGGGCTCATTTCATTTCAGTTCAATGGCATTTTTTCTCGGTCTTTGGCAGCATGTGTGAGCTGGATTGTCATGCATGGGGGTCCAGAATTTGCAGGGGGAGGGCTAAAAAGAATGCAGTTCGCACAATCACCCACTGAATTTTAATCCCTGAACTCTGCCTCATGGTGGCGCAGCGTTCTGCAGTCCAACGTCAGATTTATTTCTCCGCCTGAGAAAGCAAGTCGCCCTGAAGAGCCCTCTCTTCAAATGGATCTAATTTTCCTGCTTTTATTTCTGCAATTCAAATATCATTTTTATCTTTCTTTTATAACTGCATTTCACAAATTAGTATAGCGCACAGACTGCCCTGAGTTGTGCTTAAGGTGCCCAGGTCCTGAAGCCCTGTTTATTGATTGTAAGTTTTGCAGCAAATTTTGCCCTAAAACTGTAAAAAAAGAGGACTAAAAAAATTGCAGTTAATTATGGCTTCTCATAGAAACGGAAGCTGTTGGCAGAAAAAGACCTCTTGGCCCACCTAGTCTGCCCTAAAGTCCCTACCTACCTACTGTGCTACCATAGATCCTAACTGGTCTCTGGCCTTAACCCCCCTCAGCCCTGTCACTAAGGTCCTCCTGTGTCTATCCCATTCATGTTTGAAACCCGTTACCATTTTGGTACCCACCAACTCTGCTGGGAGGCTGTTCCAGGCATCCACCTCCCTTTCCATGAAGAAATATTTCCTCACATCTCCTCTATGTCTCCCCCCTTCCAGCTTCATATCTTGCCGCCCCATCCTTGAGCATCTCTTTCTGTGCAATGTGCCACCCTCCTGTACCTTACTGATACCCCTGAGGTATTTGAATGTTTCTACTGTGCCACGCCTTTCTCTCCTTTCCTCCAATAAGTACATATTTAAGTCCCTTAGTCTTTCCTCGTAGAGCTTCTTATCTAGGCCATGCCCCATTTTGGTTGCCCTTCTCTATACTGCCTCCACCCAGTCTGTGTCCTTCATGAGATGGGGACCTCCAGAACTGGACGTAGTACTCCAGGTGTGGCCTCATCATTGCTCTATATAGGGGAAACCTACCTCGCTTTTTTTGCTGGTAATACCCCTCCCTATGCACCTCTAGCATCATACTAGCCTTTCCTACTGCCTTATCACACTGCTTTGCTACCTTCAGGTCATCAGATTTGATGACACCCAGAACTTGTTCCTGTTTTGTTGCTGTTAACACCTCCTCCCCCCCCCCCAAATGATATGTTGCCCTAGGGTTTCAGTGCCCCGTGTGCATAACTTTACATTTTTTGGCGTTGAAGTCCAGTTGCCAAACCCTTGATTAGTCTTCCAGTTTTTAGATCTTCCTTCATTTTCTCAACCCCTGGTATGTCCATTCTGTTGCAGATGATTGTGTCATCTGCGAACAGGCATACCTTTCCTTCCAGCCCCCCTGTGATGTCGCTAATAAAGACATTGAAGAGGACCGGTCCCAGTACTAACCCTGTGGCACCACATTGGTTACCATACCCTTCATCCGACTGAACTCCATTTACCACCACCCTCTGAGCTCTGTTACTTAGCCAACTTTGTACTCATTTTACTATCTTTGGACCCACGCCCATGCTGCGTAGCTTGTTTGCCAGTCTTCTGTGTAGAACTGTGTTGAAGGCCTTACTGAAATCCAGGTAGGCCACATCCACCACTCCTCTCTGATCTACCTCCCTGGTAACCCAGTCAAAAACTATAAAGTTTGTTTGGCAAGATCTACCCCTATGAACCTATGCTGCATCAGATCCTGCAATTCACTGGTATTCCCCAGTCCTTTCTTTAAGTAGTTTCCATAACCTTGCCCACCATCAAAGTCAGGCTTACAGGTCAGTAGTTTCCTTCCTCCTTCCTGTCACAAACCCACTCCTGGGGAGTCAGGCCAACTGAGCTTACAGTGCCCACCTTTAAGTGCAGTCTGTGACGGGGGGAGGACAGGGATACCCTCCTCGTCCTTTTTGAATGCTCGCCAAGGTCATGACTGCACTTCTGCCACGAGGATTCAGGGTGTCCTTCTAACTCTGGATAAGGGCACAATACCAGTCTTGAGTCTTGTGGCCAAGTAGGAACCCTTCCTTGGCTATTACACAAAGGAGGAAGGCCCAGGTGTCGCACTCTCTTTGGGGGTAGCAGCGAAACCTCTGATCTGCCCTTCTCCCTACTGGACATGCAATAAACTGACTGAAAATCCCTACAGACTCTGGTATTCTCCCTATCCTTTCAGATCCCTTACAGACCCTTTTCTCAATTTGGTTGCTTATGGTGGCCCCTCTAAGCAATTAACAGTTGTCACACATTATTAATAAACCTTCTACAGTTACACACAAATATAGAAATATCACGCAGGCAGAATTCTTTAGGAAAACAAATGTTTTATTGTAAATACAGTTACAACTAAAAGAGAATATACTAAATTGAGTTACAGTATGCAGAAACAAAATGGGAAACACATGTACAGAGAAACACACTAAAACTGTTAGCTGAAAGTCTGCCTTATGTTTGCAGTGGATTGAAGTCCATAAATAGTGGATGAAGGTTTTCAATTCCCTTTAGTATAGGCAGCCACACTGGGTTTCAGCAGTATTGTTCCTGATGTGTCAGGCAGTGTGTTCAGATGAAAATGTGTGTAAATGCCCTGATCTGGGGCTATTTCTATCTTTTTGTAAATTTGAAATAGTGAGTGAAAATCTCACAACTTTTAGGCCAGTAGATGGCACTGTTTTGCTTCCTGAACACAATGTTCTGGCTCAATAATTAACCAGTAACATGACTGTCAAAGTTAAAACTTTGATGTCTCAGTATACACCCTATAAGCTAATTCAGTGTCCTGCTAGAATTTCACACCTGTTTGCTAGAAAGATGCTTTCTTTCCTGTTGCCTTATAAAATGTGATACACTATAATAGTTTCCTGGGACCAGGCATTCGGCCTTTGAAGTGTTTGGTCCATGACAGGAAAATGGATTTTGGCATATCTCTGTTAAAGGAACCTAGGAATGCAATTTCAGTTCCTGGCAAGCAGCTGCCTTATAGGTCAAAAGAAGGTCAAAACCTTTTTTTTTAATCCAGTCTTTTCTCTGTGTCCCCTTTGAATTAACACTGGCATTTTGTTGCATGTACGTATACATAGAATTACATACAAAAATATATATAATAGGATTATATCTACAAATAAGGACTAGCAGTGGGGTAGCTCGCCACACCCCACATTCCCACTTTTGTGTAGTGGGACCACATCTGCCCTCCTCCAGTCACACAGCACTCCCCCCCCCATCCAGTGGTAGATTGAACAGGGCCATCAGAGGCGCAGACAGGTCTTCCTTTCGTTCCTTCAGTATCCAAGGGTGACCCCTGTCTGACCTCATAGCCTTGTCTAATTTTAGTTTTGCTAGTTACCTGAGGACTCTCTCCTCTGTAAAAGGGGTAGTGTCCCACTTCCCACCTCCCTTCCCATAATGCCCTTCTCCACTGTCTGTGGCCCATCACCTACCCCTTCCTTTGTAAATACTGAACAAAAGTATTTATTCAATATGTCAGCTTTCTTCTGGTCCTCTTCCACAGTCCCCCCCACCTTCCCCTTTTAGTCTTACTATCCCTGCCTTGCTTTTCTTCTTTTCGCTTATGTACCTGAAGAAAGTTTTATCCCCCTTTTTTTGCTGATTTGGCAGTGTTTTCCTCCATTTGTGCTTTAGCCCTCCTAACTGCCTTCCCTGCCTCCCTTTGTTTCTCCTGATAACTCTCCCCATCCTCTTCCTTCTGTATTGTGTTGTACCATTTCAATGCCTACTTCTTTTCCTTTACCTTCTCTGCTACTTCCATGGAGAACCATAGCGGTCTCTTCCTTCTCTTGCTCTTCATAACCTGCTTGACACAGAGGTTGTTGCCTTTTCAGTGGCCTGCTCTATTCTTGCCCACTTTTCCTCTACCCCACCCTTATTCCCTATTCATGCTAGGGCTACCCTGAGGCACTCTCCCATTTTTTTGAAATCTGCCCTGCTGAAGTCCAGGACCCTCATTTTAGTGTGGCTCGGTTCTGGCCCTGTTCTTATGCAGAACCACACTGTACAGTGATCACTTGTCCCCAGGTGACTTCCCACTGTGACGTCAGCGACACTGTCCCTGTTTGACAGTACCAGGTCCAATAACACCCCCTCACGAGTGGGTTCTTGGTCTGCTTCTACATCACCAAAGCACTCAGATGAGGGCTCTTCCTTTCCTAACAAATATAAGGAAAGGTCCTCAAAACATATTTCTGGTTTTAGGGTTCCTGAAAAAAGGGAATCCTGAGCTACCCAAGAATAAAAGATCATCCGAGCAGGTTCTGGACTCAGTCCCTGCTAAAAAGAAAAATGTCACTGCCCTTCATCATGAAGAAGGAAGGAGACTGTCAGTGGACAAAGCAAAGATGCCCTCTATGGAGGACATAACTAAAACTTGGCAGTTCTTCCAGACTTTTCAGGCCATGGGTTCCGTAATGGGCATGCCAGTTCCCCCTACAATGTCTGCCCCTCCCGGTTCTTGAGGACCAGGGGCTGAATTTGACTATGATGAGGAAGGGGAATCCATTGAACTGGACAGTTCCCCTGAATTAGAATTCGGTTCCCCTCCCTGGGGGAACATATGGAAACATAGAATTTGATGGCAGATAAGGACTGCTTGGCCCACTCAGTCTGCCCATTTCTCTGGATAAGCTGCAGATCCTAGTCAACCAGCAGCCTACTTCTTCCTACCCCCACCCCCTAGAATTACCTTATGACTGTCCCATGCATGCTTGAATTCCACCACTGTTTTTGACTCCACAACCTCCTCCGGAAGGCCATTCCATGCATCCACAACCCTCTCTGTGAAAAAATACTTCCTTAAATTACCTCTGAGCCGCCCTTCCCATCTTCAGATTGTACTCCCTTGTTCTTGCACACCTCTTTTTTTGAAATATGCTACCCTCTTGGACTTTGTTGAGTCCCTTGAGGTGCCGAAGTTTCTATCATTTCCCCTCCCTCCTTTCCTCGAGGCTATACATTAGCTCCTTAAGTCTCTCTTCATATGTCTTCGGTGCAGACCCTGCACATTTTAGTTACCCTACTCTGGACAGCTTCCATCCTGTCTGTCTTTGCGGAGATTGGGTCTCCAGAACTGCACGCAGTACTCCAGATGGGGTCTCACCAGCTGTCTGTACAGAGGAATAATAACTTCCTGTTTTCTACTGGTGATGCCTCTCCCTATGCATCCCAGTATCCCCCCAGCCCTCCTTGCTGCCCTCTCACATTGCTTGCCCACCTTTAGGTCATCTGTTATGACTACCCCCAGGTCCCTTTCCATTTTTGTTGTTGTTAGTATCTCACCCCCATTGTGCCTCTTCCCCTGGGTTTTGTTTCCCAGGTGCATTACCTTGTACTTCTTAGCATTGAATCTAAGCTGCCATACATTTGACCATTCCTCTAACCTTGCGAAGTCCCTTCTCATCCTTTCCACCCCACCTTGTGCATCAACTCTGTTGCAGATCTTTGTGTCATCTGCAAAGAGACATACTTTTCCTTCCAGTCCCTTTGCAGTGCTGCTTATAAAGACAGGGGGCCGGAGGATTTTTCTTCCCACTCTGCCTTTGTGAGGCAAATGGTACTTACCCTCTACCTCTCCACCCAGGAGACTGTGGAGGATGAGGAGGAGGAGGAGGATGAATTTCTGGACATGATGGGGTAAACCCCAACCAAGATGTTGCATTTACCCATCCACAAATCCCTTAAAAAAAAGGCAATCTACAAGTTGTTAGACCTACCCTTGGGAGAGACAAGAAAATTGAAAAGAAGTACCAGTTGGACATGCATGATGCTGAGTACCTCTGCTTACACCCAGATCATGAGGGAGTGGTTCAGGCAGCTGCCTGTGACAAATCTAAGGTTCCTCTCTCCACCCAGCCCCTGGACAAGGATTCCAGGAAGCTGAACAGTATGTGGAAGAAAGTGTACACCTCTTCTTCCTTGCTGTTGAGACAAGCTGCATACATAGCCTACACTGCCCAGTACCAGAAAGTCATCTGAAACTCTGTACCAGCCATCAGCAAGGAGGCCTCTGTGGACCTGGCACAAGATTTAGCAGACACTGCCAAAACTGCTCTCAGCGCTACCAAATACCAGTTCCATATGGCAATGGATGCCACTGACACTGCTTCTAGGGTTATGGCCCATGCCATCTCCATAAGAGGATCTGCTTGGCTAAGGACCACTAATTTGTCCCAGAATACCCAGGCAAAGGCCATGGATTTCCCATGCGAGATCAGTTCTCTATTTCGTGACAGAAACAGAGGCATATATGAAAAAGATGGAGGAGTAAAAATCCATATGCAAAAGCAGCACAGAAAAGGAAAAGGCCTCCACTTCCTACAGGCCTCATGGAAGGGGATGCATGGGTAGGGTTACTTCCCTTGTGCCTTCTTATCTATGCCCTGTGATTAATCTCAGATGAGTGGTTTCTTTAGGGGTAGAGGCAGAAGAGGTGCCGAATGAGCTGATCCAGCACCTAAGGCTTAGCCCAAACAAAACCCCTGATGAATTGGTCCAGGTTGCCATCCATTGCCAGTGGGAGGGAGGCTGGCTCACTTCTTTCAGGAATGGAAAAGTATCACAGACGAATGGGTCCAGAGGTGGTGAGCCAGGGGCTCACAGTGCAGTTCAAAAGATTTTCTAGCCTGCAGGTTCGCAGAAACTTCAAACTTCCCACTCAAAAAGAAAGGATTCTGCTGGAGTTGGAGGTCAAAAAGTTGCTGCAGGCTAATGCAGCAGAAAGAATTCTTCCCTCCCAGTGGGGAAAGAGCCTTTACTTAAAGTGCTTACTCACACACAAGAAAAATAGGGTGTGGCAACCCATTTTGGACTTCTGGTTTCTGAACAAACATCTGAAACAGGACAAGTTCAAAATGATCATTGTGTCCACAGTGATACCATCCCTGCAACAGGGAGACTGGACGGGGATCTCTGGACCCAAAAGATATTTCCACATTCCAGTCAGACCCAGTCACAGGAAATACTTAAGGTTCAAGCTGCCTTCCAGTCATTGTCAGTTCACAGCCCTCCCCAACGGTCTCTCATCTGCACCCAGGGTGTTCACAAAGTGCTTAGCTGTGGTGGTGGCAGGAGGCAAGGAGTGATGGATTTTCCTTAACTTGGATGACTGGCTAGTCACAGGGAAGTCACACCTACAAGTCAAGGACTCTCTCTAGCTAACCCAGAGCACCTTGGAGACACTGGGATCACTCATAAATATGCAATAGTCCCAAACAGAGCCAGTGCAGGTGCTATAGTTAATAGGAGCAGAGCTAGATGTCCTTCAGAACAAGGCATTCCTACCTCAAGAGAGAGTGGAAATCCTCCTAAACCTGGCAAACACCTTCGTCCTGGGCTAGCCCAGGCCAGCAAGGCATTTTCTTCAGCTCCTGGGTCTTATGGCCTCCCCCACAGCCATGGTGCCAGGAGCTAGATTTCAAATGAGACATCTAGTACCATTTGTGGGCCCATTGGTCCGAAAAGCGGCACCCTCTTTCAAGACTAATACCAGTGACAAAGACTCTGCTACAAGCCTCGAACTGGTGGTAAGAAAGTGACAACCTTGGGGAGGGAATGCCCTTTCAACAGCAGTTCCCCACAGTGGTCCTGAGATCAGATGCCTCCCTCCTAGGCTGGGCTACCTAACAGTGATTGGAGTGTGGTCCCCCCGAGAACCCAGAAAGCACATGAACTTCCTTGAACTATGGGCACTTTTCCTGACCCTTCAGTCGTTTGCTTCCCAGGTAAAGGGCCCATCAGTCTACGTCAGGACAGACAGCATCACTACCATGTTTTACATCCACAAGCAGGGAGGCACAAGATCGTCAAAGCTATGCACAGAAGCCATGAAGATCTGGAATCTCTCTTATTCCATGGAACTGAAGCTATCAGCAGTCCATCTTCCAGGAAAAGACAATGTCTTGGCAGATTCCCCCAGCAGGATCAGCCAGAGGCATCATGTATGGTCTGTAAACAAGCAGGTGCTGGCCACAATCTTCAGGAGATGAGGCACACCAGAAATAGACTTATTTGCTTCCAGTGTGAATTATCCGCTGCCTCTCTTTTGTTGCAGGCCTCCAGTAATAGGCTCAGTCCCTGTGGACGCTGTGACCCTGAACTGGTCTGGGAAGTTCCTGTGTGCCTTCCCTCCATCTGTTCTATTACTTTGAGTTCTCCTGAAGTTAAGGAGCTAGCCTACAACCATGATATTAGTGGTCTCATACTGGGCCAGACAGCCGTGGTACTCCCTGCTCCTGGCCCTCTCTACCAAATGGCCAGTTCGTCTCCCACAGAGACACAGTTTACTGACTATGTCTCAGGGCAGTGTAACTTTCCCGAACATCAAGTCACTGTGCCTAAAGGTTTGGTTCATAAGCTAGAGTATTCTGATTTCCAATTTTCAGAGGAAGTCCTCAGGGTTCCAAGAAGCATGCTACCAGAAAGTCTCAGGCTTCCAAATGGAAAGTGTTTTCTCTGTGGTGTGCCCATTCTTTTGGAGTGTTTGGTTCACTTGCAAGCTTTGGGCCTCATGCCTTCAACCCTTGAAGTTTACCTAGCAGCTATTTCTACCTGTATTTCTGCATGTAATGAGAAAACAGTGGCTTCACACCTCATTTTCAAGGAATTCTTTAAGGGCCTGTTGCATCTCTGTCCTTCTGTTAGGGAACCAGTCGCTCCCTGGGATTTGAACCTGTGTATAGCCAAGCTCATGTGCCCCCCCCCCCCGAGCCCATGGCCACTGCTGAGCTGGAGGATGTCACCTGGAAGTCAATCTTCTTGGTGGCTGTAACTTCCGCCAGAAGTGTGTGCGAGCTGCAGCTGCAGTGACCCCAACTACATTATCTTCCGCAGAGATGAGGCAGTCCTTCAGACTAACAGGAAATTCCTTCCTAAGGTGGTGTCAGAGTTTCATTTGAACCAGTCTGTCACTGTACCAGTGTTCTTTTCAGCAGAGTCCAGTTCTGGTGAGCAGAGTCTTCACAGCCTGGATGTTAAGAGGGTTCTCAGTTACTATCTGGACCACACTAAGGATCTCAGATCTTACAACTCACAACTGCTCCTTACATATGGTGAAGTGGGGCAACGGCAGGCCAGCTTCTAAGAGGACCACTGCCGCTGGATAGTCTCCTGCATCCAGTTCTGCTACAATAAAGCTGGCAAGCAGCCACCAGAAGGCCTGAGGGCACACTCCAAGCGTGGCACTGCTGCCTCAGTGGCAGATGCAAGGGATATTCCCTTGTTAGAAATTTGTAAAACAGCTACCTGGAAAACTGTACACACCTTTACAAAGCACTACTGCCTGGATGTGCAGTCCAGAAGAGATGTCAGGTTCGGCACTGCTGTCTTGTGGAACCTTTTCCCTACATAGGTTCTGTGCCCAGTCTCCCAAGGTTTTACTTTGTAGTCTGCATAGTTAAGGGATTTCTCACTATGCTTCAATGTCCCCTTCCAGAACCTGGAAAAGGTTGTACAAGAATTGGCATTTGTCTAGTTTCCACTTGCTTGAGCATTATTTATTGTTCATTCACAATCAGTTTCTCTGTGGTTTTTGCTTTAGTCTGTAACAGCTTGGCCTGGGAGGCCGATCTGCTATTGTTTCTTTGGTAGTTTTTCATTTTAGGTATAGTTTAGGGTAGGTTATTAAGAGTCATGGCTTTTGGACTATTGGCTTTGAAATAAATTTGATGGACTGCAGAATGCAGCGCCACCACAAAGCAGAGTTTGAAAATACATTCTGAGTTCCATCATTATCATAAATTCCACTCTCTCTGGGGCAACTGAACCTTCCAGGCTAACTGCATAGTTAAGCATAGTGAGGGATCCCTTGAAACAATATTACTATGGTAAGTAAACTTTTTCTTCATGTATGTGGTTGACGTATGGGACAAATATTCTCCCCCATCTGTTTCTTCATTGGTACTGCTTCTTAGAACCCATGTGTAATTACTAACCATTGAGAAAGTTGAGCGCTACAGAAGGAAGAAATTTCTTCATATGTACCGTAATTTCTTTTTCTGTTAGCTCCTACATTGTCAGTGGGGCCTGCTATGAGGCTCACTCCTGTGGGAGAGTGTTGTCTGGTATGCCAGTGCAGGGGGGTCTGTTGTCCTGTTATAAATTTTAATTATAAACTTGTCTGGACATCCCTCAGTAGTTTATCTGCAATGCCTACGTTTATATAGATATGCCAAAAAAGAAAAGAAAAAAGAGAGCAGTTCCACATTAGAGCATTGGTCGCTATCAAGCAGTTTTCACAGGTACAAATTTAAAGCTGACCAAGGGTGCTTCCCTTGTTACGGGTGAGTGCTTACACTGCATGCAGTCCTTTGCCTTGTAACAAGTCTGTTTTTCTTTTAAGCTTATTCAGCTTTGCCAGACCTTCCAAGACAGACTTTTGGAAGATGAATCTTGATCACTCACCTTCCTTTATCTGACAGGATATGCCTCCGTTTACTGTATTTTGTTCTGGTTCGAGTCATATCTGTGTAGACAGTTACTGTGTGTGTGCTTTGTGTGTCAAATCGACTGGTATACTCATGTACCCAACATTCTAAGCCTTTGCTCTGTGCCTTTATAAAATGGGCATGAAAAAATAAGCTTGGTGATTGGCTAGAAAACCAGTGTAATATCTGTATTACACATAGAATAAAAAAAAGTACAGGCAAAGAAATCAGTGCCCCTAAGTGGAATGTTTAAGGCTAGGCATGGAATGTTCATTTTTTAAAAGCCGACATTGTTTTAGCTGCATAGCGGTTCACCGAAGCTTTGGAGCCACTCGCACAAAAAAAAAAAAAATAGGCCGTAGCAAAACCTGCAAATACTAAAAGAACAGGGGGCACTTCAATCAGTGCTTCCGACACCACGCCAGCTGTCTTACTTTCACGAATACTCCCACCCGCACGGAGCAGGCCACAGCCTGAGCTCCGTACGGGCTGGGAGTTTCAAGTGCCCACAGGAACAGTCACCGGACGAGGATTCAAACAGTAGGGCACGGCACCAGTTTGGTTTTCCCACTCTCAGCATCCCTTAGATTCAGTTCCCCAGTCTGAGTTCGTTCCAAAAAAAAAACTGTAAGATGTACACAAGAGCACTGGGGTAGTGCAACAAAATTAAATCAGTAGTACTACTCGCAACTACATAATGACGTCGCTTTTAAATAGGCGGAAGGACTATTTTGTCATATAGTAACAATTAAATCATCTTTTTTCTACATATAAACATACTTTTTTTTTAAAACTTTGATAAGATTAAAAAAAGGTGACCATTTTATAAGCACAATAAGACGCTCCAGGGTGTGTGTTGAACGGATATTACCACACTTCCGGGGCTGAAGACACTCAGCCACTGGCCTGTGTGCCTTACTACTGTGCGTGTGGTAATATCTGTTCAACACACACCCTGTCATGTCTTATTGCTTACGTAATTACTACCCATTGACAATGTAGGCGCTAACAGGAAATTACAGTAAGTATGAAGAAATTTCTTCTGTATAATAGATTTGAAATGGGCTAGGGTGGTCAGGTCGCAGTTTCGTTGGACTAAGCTGTGCTGCTGTATTACCTAGAAGATTCTTTTTGATTTGTGATGTGGTAAGTGTACTGTGGTACCAGATGAGGTATATGCAGAGCTGTGGGGGCTCCGTCTTACCATATAGTACCATGCCATCTGTCAGATGCTTGGCACAAGGCAGTAGAGCATGCAGCCAGACCTGCACCTCAGTCGCAGTATCTGTGAATGAGGTACCCACCCTGCATTTGTCCTTGGGGCCTTGTGGGCATGTCGTTCATCCATAGACTGTTGCTTCTGAATATGTTGGCTTGATCAGCCTACTCCATTGTGACACACAGGCGAGGGGTGGCTGCACCATAGGTATAGGTGTTGTTTTATCTTTGTCCAGAACAGTCCGGAGTGAAGCATAACCGTTTCAAATCCCCGACCAGTAGTGGAAGGTAATCCTAGTCTGGTAGACTTCACTTATCGGCACGCTGCAGGTGCAGGTTGAAGTAGTGGATATCCACAATGTACGAAGTGCATGTTTCTCTTTTCTTGGCAGCAACTCCCAACACATGCAACCATTCCTTGCTAGTCATTTGGAGGATGTGAGATTTTTAAGGTGTTAGAATGGACTGCCTAAACCATAGTGGCCAAGAGATGATCCTTGCAGCCCCGCAAGACTTCCTGATATTTGTGACCCAGATGTGCCATGTTAGCTAATTACTCCCTATGGGATTAGCAGTTACACCAAGTGTTTTTCTAAAAAAAAGTCCTGTTACTGTTTAAGACATCAATGAAACAAGAGGGTTATCTTGTATCAGGATGATTACTCAGCAGGAGGTAAGGGTGCCGCTGGAAGAGTGATTGGTGACAGGACGCTAGTAGCCAGGGAGATACTGAATTGGACAAGTAGCAGTGGAAAGTGCCACTGCCTCGATCACAGAGTTTGAAATGCCAGTGTTTTTTTCCCATTGGACAGGCAGAAAATGTTTTTCCTATCCTCAGCCTGGAAGAACTAGTCTGGGGATCTCAGTGGCTGAGGTACCTATCAGTTGGTACCCTTTCAGACATATCAACAGCAGCTTGTCAGTTGGTACACATTTAAACATGTCAGCAGTCAGGGAATTGGTGCCATGGACCAGTGTCCACACAGGTCCCACAAGGACAGACTGCTGTCAGTGTGGTCCTGGCCTGAAGACTGTCTATTTTGAATCGGTTGTCTAGTCCAGTCTTACTCTGGATGGCATGCTTGGAAACTTTCACGCTAGTGTTCAGGGGGCTCACCTCAAAGCCTCATCTGCATTGATGTAAACTGCATGGACAGCTGGTCTGCTGGGGGGGTAATTTTCTAGACCAAATTCAGGTACTGGACATCTGGGTCCATCCATTTCTGTGTATCCAGATCAAGGTTCTGGTGAGCAGAAAGGGCAGTCACTGTCTAGCGGTACTTGCCCAAGTGGGAGAACAGAATGCAACACAACCGGTCTAGGCCATTACTATATACACCAGTAGGAAGGCGTCCTGTGATCCTAGGAATGTTTTGTCCTGCAGAGCGGAAGGTCAGTCTGGCACAGGCCGAGCCATTCTGCCATAGGAGAGCTTTCAGGTGTTGAGGTACGTCTGTCGATTCCAGTGGCCAGTGGAGGAGGCAGTGGATGACTGCACTGGCAGTGAAACTTCATCAACTTTACCTACTTAGTACTTTTATGTTTCTCTAGTGTCCAGCATCTGTCAAGGATTTAGGGGTCAGAAGGAAGCTCCCTGTGATAGCTTCAGAGTGGCCAAGAAGAACTTGATTTTTAATCCTGGTTAACATAACTGTGTACAGGGTTAGCAGCCTGGTACCCCAGAAGCAGGGGTACCTGCCCAAGGAGGTATCTGCCTGATGATATCTAGGTGAGACTCATCTCAGTGGCCTCCGCTTAGAGTCTTAAATTGTTTTTCTCATGTTGGTCAGAAGACCAGGGTGCTAGGACACTAAAGACTATGATTCTACACGTCTTTGATGTTTCTTTTTTTTTTTTGTAGGTGGTTGTCCCTAATAGTTCCGCCGTAGTCTCTCGAGTCAATAGAGTCTTGGCCAGGAGAGTGGAAGACTATAGGTTCTTGTTTTCTCCCAGTGAGGTACTGACACAGGATAAGATCCAGAAGCAAATAGTTTAATACCTTTTATTGGACCAACATAAATGTTACCAAAAGAAAACTTTTTGTAACATCTATATTGGTCCAATAAAAGATATCAAATGATTTGCTTCTGGATCTGTTCTTACAAGGACCAATACGGCAACTAATCTATTTCTGTATGAGACAGGATAATACATTCCTCTAAGGTCAGGGTAAGGTGAAGTAAAGTGGGACGAAAATTCCTCTTGGTTGTCCTATCAGTCCTTTACCATTGTCTCTGATCTGAGCAGCAAGAGGGATGAAGACTTTGCAGTTATGTTAGCAGAAGGATAAATTCCCTTGAAAAGGACAGGTCTACTCAGGACAGAGTTCCTTCATGTCATCCTAGACTGAGAAGGCTAAGTTTGAAGCAGAATTTGGCAGTCAGTAATGGAGCCTTTTAGCCTTACTTTCCCCAATACCCTATGCCATGAGCTCTGGAGACATGGCTGTCCAGTACATGGTTTGACAAGCAGCAGTTACCAGATGAATCTAGTAGCTGCCTATTAGGGAATTATATGGGACAATATTCTGCCCTGCCCTACTTAGATGAGTACTGCTCTTTAGAACCCATATGTGTTAACTACCTTCCCCATTGACAACATAGAGCGTTACAGAAAGAAATTTCATGTGAGCTCCAACGTTGTCAGTGGGGCCTCTCCTTGGAGCTGTCTGGTCTTCAGGAGAATTTTGTCCAACATACATATATATATATATTGCTACATCTAGGTAGATACACAGTGTTTTTTCATGGTTTAGGATTCATCAGATGTATCTGGACTTCTGCATACAATACATTGTGATTTGTGTTATGAACCATCGATTTCAAGGTGAGATGTATGAGGTTATTTTTGCCTCTGAAGAGTACGAGGTTATTTTTGCATGAGTATCCACCAGTCATGCACATTCAGTTATGTCCTTTTTAACCAAACGTTTCTCTGTTTAAGACACATTACCATCTATTCCTGAAAATGAGACCCGATACTGAACTTGGTGTACAGTGTTGGAGTCCATGAATGGCAGTCGTCCGTCTCAAGTGGGGGCCCTGGTCTTCAAGTGAAGTACGCCTGCATTTTCCATTCCTCTCTGTTTTTTCTGGTACATGTTTATGCGAGGGTTCAACCAGGGATGTGGTATTAATAGTAGTTAATAATTAATAGCAGGAGTTTGTATTTTGTGCACTGCGTTGACAGAAGTGAACTGAGGTGGAATGCAGCTGGAATGTACCATGTCCTTGGGGGGCTGTGCTGAGGTCACAGCTTTGGAGCTGTACCACTGCCCCAGTTAGGGAGCACATTACCCATATGCATTAGCTACCTTCCCCATTGACAATTTTGTAGCTAACAGAAGAGGAAATTATAATAAGCATGATGGAATTTCTTGTATATATATCTATCTATCTATCTATAGATATATATATATATATATATATATATATCCTACTATACATGTCATAATTCTAGACGTTCAAGTAGTGTTCCCATCAAGATGCCAGCAGTGAGAGTGCATTGTGCCCTCATCTAAACTTTGAGGGCACATGCCTCTACATTTTCTACTCCCATCTGCCAGGCTCTTCCTTGCCCAGGTACTCATCTTAATCTGCACCTTTATTTTACAAATTTTCAAGCTTTTTTTTTCTTTTTTTATTGGCCAGTTATACCGCATGCAACTACAGTATTTTGTAGCACCTCTGAATACAGAAAGTGCTTCCTCTTGCGTATGTTTTTTTTACTGAAGATGCTGCAGGAAGCAGAAGAGCTTTCTGTTTTGGAAAGAACTTTTAACACAGTTGCTGACAGCATTACTGGGAAGTCATTTTTCACAAAAGCTCCATGCACTCGAGGAAACCCTATGCTGTGAAACAAAATGCTTGGACTAACAAAGTTGTAGTTTACCACACACCTTTTTTTAATTTTTTCTTGTACGACAGGCATCTCTTGTCAGCTAATCAGAACTTGGGAAAGCTGTCATTTACTATCCCGTAAACTACTACAACCACATTTTGGACACTTCTGCAAGTAGGTCATCCACATTTCGGACATGTCCACAAGTAGGTTATCCACATTTTGGACACGCCCACAAGTAGGTTATCCACATTTCAGACATGTCCACAGTAGGTCATCTGTTTAGTCCAGAGGAAAAAAGGCATGCTCCACTTTACGTACCACAGAACTTTTATAATCCTGGGTTCAAAATTCCTACTTCAATAATAGTAATAACATTCAGTTAGCCGGAGTATACTAGAAATAAATGACTTCTGTGGTTGATTAAATGCCTCGGCTTTCAGCCTCAACATTTTATCACCCATATCAGCCGATTATTCCTTCGTATACTTTGGGTAAATGAGTTATCCCTTAAATAGCAGTAAACACCACAGTGTGACAAAAGGAGTGGTATGGACCAGCACCCCGGTGCTTCGGTCTAAGCCAGGTTTTCATCAGGGGGTGTTGTAGGACCGATTAATTCTTGTTTTTATACAAACTATACAGTTATATGCAATCAGTGCAGTTTACAGGCATTAAACAATCTTGTATTTAAAAATTAACTTGTATTGAAGGGAGAGTGGTAGCAATCTGTCCAGCAATAGCAAAAAGACAAAATATTGTCACCAAACCTGCGTTAACCTGATCATATATATGCAGTTTAAACTAAATGAGATACTGTGATCTATTACAATCAATATTTACAGAAAAGAAATCAGCTAAGAAAACTAATGTTTTGTATATAAAGACAAACTGACTCTTTTTCATCATTTGAAATCATTCATGATGAATTCTTTGGGGCTTTTGGCAGTGCCATTTGGAATTCCTTCCACAAAGATTTCTTGCTTGAGTTTATATTCACAGTGCTGGTCCCATGTAAGTTAATACAAAAATAGAACAGTATTGATACAAATGTGTTGAAATCAGTCTTCCATTTTACAATTTCCTTTGCATTTTTTTATTACTGTTTTTTGTTTAAACTGTTTTAAAATCTCTACTATATTTTAAATACTTACAAATAATTGTAAGCTTAAAGATTCCTTATAAAAAAGAGAAACAAAAATTGAAAAATAATGAAAAATTACTTTTGAAATTAAAAGTTTCAGGACGGAGACGTATGGAATAATGAAACAAACTATAAAACAGTAACTGTAAGAAGAGAATTTAACGCCATACAGTAGCATCGTAAGGCATATGCATGTATCCATAGCAGCATAAATAAAGTGCACTGTTAGGCATAAGATTTTATTTTTATGTACTTCATTAAATTTTTATTTGGAAGTTCCCACCTTAACTGGGCAGTGTGAGAAAGCCCAGTGAGTCTTAATGAATCAGGGATATGCCCAGCCATATCATCAGTGTGCCTTTTCCCCCTAAGTGCCATTTGACCTTATGACATCACGAGTAGTGAATCCACAAATTATGTCAAAGGTCAGACGGCACACGTGGGAAAATGGCAGGTTCTCATGCAGCCGTAACATTTTTCATATATGCAACACTGTTGTTTTTCTATTAAGTTTCAGGTCTTTTTATTGTTGGTTTACTGTAATTTTTTACAGCTGCAGTAGATGGAGCCTTGCAGTCGTTTTCTTATTACAGTAGAAAAAGGGAGCTTTCAAGATTGCCAACGGACTAGATAAAATGGTGGATTTTGTTATCACTCCGCTCTTCTGTGTTCATTGATCTGAGCAGTGTGCAATGCACTGTTTTGTGTGCTAAGCTTCAGTGTGGGTAGAACTCTACTTCAAGAAAGAGTCATAGCTCATAAACATGTCAACTTAGTCACCCTTTTCCCAGCAACGAATCTCGTAAAATGATGTACGCTGTTTTATTAACCTCCTAAGGCACTATCTGATTAGCACAGTCTCAGACATAGTTTAGTATAGTAAAAGACATCTGTTTCTTTAACCCCTTTAGCCCTGTAAATAGCAACTTTTCTGGTTTCAAATATAAGTACGTATTACACTGTCCAGCACTATGCCCAGCATGGTTTACTATATCGGGAAGACAGCTGTTTATTTAACCCCTTTCACTCAAACACACACATGCACACCATCCTCATGGCCATAACATTAGAAGTAAATACTACAGCCTAATGTGTTATAAAACAATAAACTGTTTGCTTATGTCAGTCTTGGTTATATAGAACACAGTGAAGTTCAATTTACAATGTGGATTTTGCTACCATGGTAAATATAATGATATATTTACATTCAGCTGTTTAATGATTAAAATAACATATTCAACAACTTAGCCTCTCCCCCACTTCCACCACATCTTGATTACATGATTTACATAATGAGAGCATAGAAAGAATTATATATTTCCTTTAAATATTTCCTAGCCTATATTTTGTATGAATTACCAAAATAGAGAGCGCAAAAAACCTCTTAGCACTCAACAAATATTCAAGCGAAGTGAAGACCCAAAGACCAAAAAATGGGGGCATTTTATAATGAAAAACACTCAAACTTTAATAAGGTCATCACTAATATAACACAGTAAGCAGATAGTGCTGGTGATTGCTACAAATAGAAAAAACACCCCCTATTTTGTATACTGGCTAGCACGGGGACATGCTTCATCTCTTTCTTATAGAGATCTTTATTTTACACATTTTTGCACTGTATTTATCAAGATATCCCAGATTAGATGCGATATCTTGTTTTTGGTGGGGTCATGATGTTACTCATTTTTACAGTGTATTTATCCAGGGTAGCCTAGTCCAGATGTAAAATATTGTTTTCAGCATGTTCTGGTTTTACGCAATGCAGCATAGTAATGTGTAGATGCAGAACTCCACTGAAAATAAGATGTCACGTCTTCTGTGGACTGTCCAGGCTAAATATATAGCAATCAGCAGGCACGTTCTTGGAAAAGCCAGAAGGTGAAGGAAGGAAACATATTCAATTCAGTGCTTCAGAGTAACTGGTAACTGGTATTTTCCTTTTAAACTTAGATTGTAGGCTTGTAGTGACACTATACTTTCTTTCTGTGTTGTCTTTACTTATAATTGTTTTTGGGCTGTTGAAAATTTAAAAAATAGTGGTGGTGTAATTCTGTGCTGTCTTTAATTGCTTGCAAATTTTATCTTGGCTTGTCTGACTGTCCTGTAGCTGGGTGAAGGGTGTTAATTGTCTGGCCTCTGACCTCAGCTACGTGATAACTGGAGGTGGGGCTTAGTCACAGTTAAAGCAGCAAACAGAAGTTCATCTTCTCAGAAGAAGCCAGAAGGTGAAGGAAGAACATATTCAATTCAGTGCTTCAGAGTAACTGGTAACTGGTATTTTTCTTTAAACTTAGATTGTAGGCTTGTAGTGACACTATACTTTCTTTCTGTGTTGTCTTTACTTATAATTGTTTTGGGCTGTTGAAAATTTAAAAATAGTGGTGGTGTAATTCTGTGCTGTCTTTAATTGCTGCAAATTTTGCTTCCTCCACCCTTCCCCAACTCTTAATTATATGCCCTGATAAATCTGATTGACAGGAGCTAAACACAGGGTATAGTAAGAGGTGTGAAGTAGGAGGGGCATAAGGGGAAAGACCACCCTCAGCACAACAAGTTTTTGACTCATTTATTTATTTATTGGTTTCTTTTCCTAAAAAATATATATCTGAGGATCAGTTACAGGATTTTTAGTACTGTAAATAAATAAAAAGAGAACTAAGAGAGCTTCAGTAGCAGATAAGTAGTGGAATTGCAGTATAATGTGGGGAGTGGTGCAATGCAGTGGCTGTGGGCAGCCATATTCGAGCAAGACCTTCTGGACACTGAGGTGCTGCCCTATCTGCATGCATCTCTCGGGACTGCGGGATGAGTAGCCAGACTCGGGAGCGAGTAAACTGGGTCAGAGTACCATCACCCTGTCCAGGAACCACCCAGTCAATGCAGCTGCCTCAAAGGATGCTGAGAGAGGAGCACTTGGATGACAGTGGGCTCAGGGAGGGTTAGAGCAGTCAGGCAGAGGCACATCCCAGATCCTATTTCTCAAGAACTCATATGCCACACTGGCAAATGAGACAACCAAATAGAGGTAGCCCAGGGAAGTGGAAGGAAAGGATGTGAGGTTAGGAAGGAGGTGACCTCAGTGGGGAAAGCAGTGGACCCCAGAGGAGGAGAGCGAATCCTGGTGGGGACTCCATCATAAGAGGATCCAGCTAGGAACACAGGAGGGGAGGACAGTGAGGGGTGCTACCAGGTGCCAGCATGGAGGGATGGAAGGAAGATACTGGGGATCACTGGGAAGGCAAGACAGGAGGGTGAGCTGGATGTCATTATCCACCTAGGTACTTAATGACTTGGCAAATGGGGAGCCAAAGGAAGTTCAGGAAGAGTTTAGGAAACTGGGGAGGGTCTCAAGCAAGTAGCTACTTCTGTCACTTTCTCAGAAGTACTACCTGTGAGAGAGAGTAAGAGAGCATAGGAGTGCATGCACCAGGAACTTTAACTCATGGTTGAAGAACTGGTGCTGTGAGAAGGGTTTGGATTCATTGGTGACTGGGGACCCATCTGGAGGATGGAGGTTTGTTCAAGCCTGACGGCCTGCATCCATCCTGGAGGAATCAAGCACTTATGATAAGTTTAGAATGCTACATTGATTAAAGCATTTAAACTAGCAGGGGTGGCAGGCCAGCAAGGATGATACCCCACTTGCTCACCCCCACAGCTAGTAATGGAACCAGTGAACCAGAGGTGGCTATCTCTGCAAAGCAGTGTGCAAAAGATGGAGATTAGTGTCCAAAGGTGGATAAGCAGAAAAGGGGCAAAATTCAGCAGAAGGGCAGACAGCAAGGAGAACCAGGGATAAATGACAACCAAGGAAGGGCTGGAGTAGAACAGTGAAGCAGTCTAGGGAGGTCAAATCATGGAAAGCCATGTGTGCAAATGCCAGGAGCCTTAGCAACAAGATGGAAGATCTGGAGGCTGTCATGGTACAGTCAGACCTGGACATTGTGGCCATCACTGAAACCTGGTGTAATGATAACCATGACTGGGAGATGGCCATACCTGGCTACAACATATTCAGAAGAGACAGAGCAGGCAGGAAGGGAGGAGGAGGGCACTGTATGTGAAAAAATGACATAAGGGCCACACAGATCCAGGAGGAACAAAATGGGGAGATACTGTGGGTTGCTGGAAAGGAAAATGGGGCCAGCCATCTGCACAGGTGTGGTCTATAGACCACCAGCCCAGGAGGAAGAAACAGATAGGGAGTTGATGCTAGCCATCCAAAGGATGGCAAACAAGGGTGAGGTAGTACTGGTTGAGACTTCAATATACCAGACGTGGACTGAGCATCCCAGCAGCAGCATCAACTAGGGAGCAGATCATCCTGGACTCCTTTCAGGGTGCCTTCCTCAAGCAACTGGTCATGGAACCAACTCGGCAGAAGGCAATACTGGACCTTGTGCTCACAAACAGGGACAGTGTGATGGGGTAACAGTGGGGGAGCACCTGGGTAACAGTGACCACCAGTCATTGTGGTTTGAAATCACAGAAAGAGCAGAACCAAACCACACAAAACATGATCCTGGATTTTAGGGGGCAGACTTTGGGAAAAATGGGGAGATGCTTGAAAGAGGCATTAAGGGGAATGGGACAGGAATCAGGGATTGAGGAACAGTGGGCAGTATTTAAAATGGGATTATAAGAACAACAGAATTATGCATTAAGCAGGTTAGCAAGAGGAAAGAAAGAGGAAACTATTATGGTTTTCCAAAGAGGTAAAAGAAAGTGAAAGCCAAAAAGATTGCATTCAGGCAATACAAAAAGACACAGGCAGAAGGATAGGGAGAAGTACCAGGAGAAACAAAGGAGGCAGGGAAGTCAGTAAGGAAGCCAAAGCTCAGACAGAAGAACACATTGCAAAATCAGTGGTTAAAGGACAAAACCTTTACAGGTACATAAGTGAAAAAAGAAGGACAAAGGGAGGATAGTGAGACTGAAGGGGAGGATGGAGCAGCGTGGAGGATGACAACAGTAAAGCTGACATATTGAACAGGTATTTCTGCTGGCTCTTACTAAGGAAGAGGGGGTAATGGGTCTGAAGGGAGTACAAGGGGTGAGAATGGTGCAGAAATGGACACAATTCCCTTTACGAGAAAGGGTCCTGAAGGAACTGGAAGTAATAAGAGCTGATAAAGCAATGGGGCCAGATGGTGCACCTCAGGGTCCTTAAGAACTAAGAGAGGTGGTGGCTGAACCTCTGGCTATCCTGTTCAGCCAATCACTGGAAACAGGGAGGTACCCAAAGACTGGAGGACAGCAGATGTAGTCCCCTTATACAAAAGTGGGAACAAAGAGGAAGCAGGAACTACAGACCAGTCAGCCTCACCTCGGTAGTGGGAAAGATCATGGAAGCACTACTGAAGGAGAGATTGGTGGACCATCTGGTTGTCAATGGACTACAGGACCCAAGGCAGCATGGTTTCACCAGGGGGAGGTCATGTCAGACCAACCTCATTGAATTTTTTGACTGGGTGACTAGGGAGGTGGATCAGGGGAGGGCAGTGGACATGGCCTATCTGGACTTCAGCAAGGCCTTTGACACTGTGCCACATAGAGACTATTACACAAACTGGGAATATGGGTGTGGGCAGGACAGTAGTGTGGTGGGTGGGTAACTGGCTGGGTGGCAGGACACAGAGGGTGGTGGTAAATGGCTGTCACTCCACAGAGGGAAGAGTGACCAGTGGGGTACCACAGGGATCAGTGCTGGGACCGGTCCTATTCAACATCTTCATCAGTGACATTGCACAGGATATAGAAGGCAGAATTTCACTGTTTGCTGATGACACAAAGCTCTGTAACAGAGTAGTCACACCAGTGGGTGTAGACAGAATGAGAAGGGACCTGCAGAAACTTGAAGAATGGTCAAGGGTTTGGCAGTTGAAATTCAATGCAAAGAAGTGCAAGATAATGCATATGGGGCACAAAACAGTGGCACAATATATCAGTTGGGGGTGAGGATAGCATGCACCAAGCAGGAAAGGGATCTTGGGGTTGTCATCTCTGATGACCTCAAGGTAGGAAACAGTGTGACAAGGCATCAGGTAAAGCAAATAGGATGCTGGGATGTATAGGCAGGGGCATCACCAGCAGGAAAAGGGAGGTCATAATTCCGCTATACAAGACACTAGTGAGGCCCCACCTGGAGTACAGTGTACAGTTCTGGAGACCATACCTACGTAAGGACATAGACAGGGTAGAGAAGGTTCAGAGGAGGGCAACAAAGATGGTGCATGGGTTGCATCACAAGTCCTATGAAGACAGGTTGAAGGAACTGAACATGTACTCCCTGGAGGAGAGGAGGAGAGAGGGATATGATAGAGATATACAAGTATCTTACAGGGAGGAACAGGGTGCAGGAAAACACTATTTTAAGCGAAAAGATGTTTCAGGACTAGAGGCATGGGATGAAGTTGGAGGAGAGACGATTCAGAGGAAACATGAGAAAGAATTTCTTCACAGAACGGGTGGTGGACAAGTGGAAACACTGCCAGAGGAAGTGGTGGGGCTGAAACAATCACGGGATTTAAGAATGCATGGGATAGACATAAAGGAATTCTAGAGGTCAGGGGTAAGGGGAAATAGACTTCTAGGAAAACAAACTGAATTTACAAGCTCAAATGGGCAGACTAGGTGGGCCATAGGCCCTTATCTGCTGACACTGTCTATGTATCTATGTATAAAAAAGTGTAAAAGGAAGACCACTTTGAAACTACTTCTCAGCAGATTTATGTTGTGCAAATATATTAGAAAAAATGGGTAAAAGCATGACGACACTGTAAATGACATATCGGATCTCAACAGACATATCCTGTTAAAATTCAGTATTTAAAATGGGTTAAATGCTTTACCCAAATTAAATAAGTATTTTAAATATTGGCTTGTCAAGTCTTTCATCATAGGTCTTATCTTGCAGGCCCTGCTTCATTTTAGTTGCCCTCCACTATGCTGCCTCAACCCAGTCTGTGTTTTTTCCTAGATGGGGCCTCCAGAACTGGATGCAGTAGTCCAGGTGCAGTCTCATCATGACTGTCTTATACAAGGGCAAGATGACCTCCCTCTTTCTAGTCCTGATACCGCTCCCTATGCATCCAAGCATCTGGCTAGCCTTTCCAGCTGCCTTATTGCAATGCCTAGTTTCTCTTAGGTCCTCCAAGATGATAACTTCTAGGTTCCTTTCCTGCTTTGTGACAGTCAGCACCTCCCCACCTAGTTTGTACTTTGTCCCTGGGTTCTTGTGCCCTGTGTGCATGATCCTGCACTTCTTTGCATTGAATCACAGCTGCCATTCGTCAGACCATTTCTCTGGTTTTTAAGGTCTTCCCTCATTTATTCAACACCCCGTGGCATGTCCACCTTATTGCATACCTTTGTATTGTCTGCAATGAGGCATACCTTCCACTTCAGTCTTATGTGTATATGTGTTGGTCAGTGTGTGTGTATCACAACAATTAGAAAATGCAGTTAGGTGGCTCAGTGCAAAAATTGCTAGTTTAGACGTTTCTCACTGTCCACAGTACTATTATTTTTCAGCTGCATTGGCTCCTGCTAGAGCTTCTTTTACAAACTGCAGTTTCAGTTGACAGAGCGGAGTTTCAGGATTCCTAATCATTTTTTTTTTTTTTTTTATTTCTTATGCACGTGATGTTTTTGCATCTTTATCTCAGTGTGTATGTTGACATGTTAGTTTCGTTAGTGCTGGCTGCCGGAGTGAAGCAAGCAGTGTGATAAGACTGAAAACCAGGGAAAAGGCTGGTCTTAGCCAGTGTGCTGTGGGCTGAAGTGCCAATCCCAGTGAATCATACTGATTCTCGGGACAGGGAGGGAAGTAAAGTGCAGAAATGGCAGCATTTTTGAGAGGGGGCAGATAGGGGATATGGAATATGATCCCTTAATGTTGGATTATGGCTTTATTTTGCTATTTGGAAAGAGTAATTTTATATCCGAATACGAGAAAGAAAGTGAAAATAACTTGAGAGCCCCGGTGAGGTTATAAAACTGAATGCAGTGTAGCCGGCTCGCAGGTTGTAGCTGCGTTCTTATTGTGGTGACCATGCTGCTGGCTCCAACCAGTGGCAACTTACTAAAAGGATATTTTTGGTCATGGGGAGCTATGGTGAGAATATTGCAATATTCTCACTCTATGTCTGAAGGGAGCAAAAATGTCTGTGATAAGAGCTTGAACTTAATATTGACCCCATCACTACTACTTCCTTACAACTGCCCAAATTATTGAGAGTTGCCCATTTAAACATTCATAGCCATCTCCCAAAAATTGACCAACTACAGCCTATTATGGTTAACCTTCAGCTGGATGTACTAGTTATGTCTGAATCCTGGCTGTCCTCCAAGGTACAGAATTCTGCTGTAAGCATCTCTGGCTACACTGTAGCCAGGCAAGATCGCACAAAGAGGGGTGGTGGTGTTGCTGCTCTTCATATGTCCACCAGTATCCAGTTTGTGACTGTTCTTGCTGTCTGTTCCTCCTCCTTCCTGTGAGCTGCTTCTAATTAAACTCTCCCTTCCTTTTTCTGTCCCCATCTCTTTTGCTGGTGTTTACTGTTGCCCTGATAGTCCCCTTGCTTTATTGACTGAGCTCCTTTCTGCGATCTGTTTTAACTCTTCCAGAGGTAAGCTTTATATTCTCAGTGACTGTAATATAAATGGGCTCTCCCTAATACAAATAAAACTGCTGTAAATGTAAAGTCACTATAGTTGACTCAGCTGATTTCTGACCCCACTCACCTAAATTTTAAATCTTTAAATCACTCTCTGTTAAACTGGGTCCTCTCATCTTATCCCCACTGCATTGTGGATTCAGGAATCCTTCCTGACGCCCTCAGTGACCATCATATGGTTTCTTATGTGGGCAAGATGCATCATCCTAAAGCACCCCCTAAATTCATCCATCTCAGGTCCTTTAGGTCACTAGACTTGTCCTCTCTCCTAGCTGACCTAACGGCTACTGATTGGTCCCTGATCACAGCAGCTAATAATATACAGTTTGCCCTGCAACACTTTCAGTCCCAGTTTATGACTGTCTGGGATAGTCATGCTCCTCTGAGAAAGGCCAGAGTATGGGACTGTCATCTTCCCTGGATAACAGCTGAGGTTATGGCTTCCTTCAATACTAGAGATCTTGCATGGTGTTCTTTTAAGATCACTGGCTCTCCAGCTGCTCTTGCAAACTATCTTTACCTTAATACTTGTACCAAAGCCGTAAGACTTGCAAAGTTTGAGTATTTTTCATCCACACTCCAGAATAACATTAATTACTCTTCCAAGTCCTGGAAGGTCATCCATTCCCTTTTCTCCCCTCTGACCCAGTTTCCTTCCCCTGTTCTCAGGGCTGATGACCCCTTCTCTCTGATCCTTCTAAGTTTGGCTCTTCTTTTAAGTACTGCTTTACTACCTGTGCCCTCTTTCTCATCCCTTCCTTCCCTCTCTCTACCTTTTCCTCCTTTAAATCTCTCTTTTTTTTCTTTTCTTCTACCACTACCTCTGCTTCCCTTAAATCCTTGCTTGCCCTTAATCCTCACAAAGGTGGGGCAGCCCTATTGTCCTTGATCCCAAACTTCACTTCTCTCATCCCCTGCCTTCACACTGCCTATTACCCTACTCTTCAATCTTTCCTTTTCCTCTGCTACTGTCCCTGATGCCTGGAAGCAGGCTACTGTCATTCATCTGCCTAAAGGTTGTAATGCCTCTTCTCCTGGTGACTTCTGTCCTATCTCTCTCTTTCCTACCCTTTCAGTTATAGGAACACCTTGTACTATCTCAACTCTTTTCCTTCCTTGACGCTTCCTCTTTCTTCACCTCCTTCTAGTCTAGTTTTAGGAAATTCCACTCCACTTCTACTTCCCTCATTCGGTTCACTGACTCCGTGTCACAGGTATGGCTCAAGGTCTGATCACATCCACCATTTTTGTTGATCTTGATAAAGTTTTTGACTCAGTGGCACATCCTCTCCTTCTGGACAAGCTTAAAGTAGCGGGTCTGACTTTGCAGTCGGCTGGATTTGTTCCCACCTTGAGGGAAGGTCTCAGGCTGTCTGGATAGGAAACTCCATTTCATCTCCACTCTCTGTCTTCTCAGGTGTCCCTCAAGGGTCTGTCCTGGGTCCTATTCTTTTTTCCATATTTGTGAATGACCTCCCTTCTGTCAGTTCCTCTGCATCCATTCATATGCACGCTGATGATACAGTTCTTTTTGCATCTGGCTCCTCTTCCTATGATCTTACCTCCTAGCTTCAGCTAGATTTCGACAGTATTCAGCGCTGGTTCCAGGCTAGCCAGTTACCCTCAATGCCCCAAAGAAACCTGTTTCCATGACTTTTCATACCTGTCAGAGGCTTTCTAGACTCACCCAGCTCCTTTTTATGTCACACCCTTGATGGTGCTACAATTAAGGATGTATCCTCTTTTAAGTACCCTGTGATCTGGCTTGACCGTCATCTTGATTTCTTTGTTCATATTGATGCCATACGCCAAAAGCTACAACCCCAAGCTTGGTGCATTGTACAGGAACAAAGCCGAGTTTATTGCTTCCTGAGTTCCTGTCCACTAAGATTATTTTAAAAATGATTCCCCCTATTTTTGATTATGGTGACATAGTCTGTAGTGGAGCTGCCAAATCCACCCTTGCCAGACTTGACCCCTCTTTCACTCTTTTGGTCAATTTGCTTTAGATTGTTCCTCTCGTACCTACCACTGCTCACTCTGCTCTGCCCTTTCACTTACCTCTGTTGATGCTAGGGGCCTTTCCCATTGTGCCTCCTTTATATCTAAATTCTGGTTTGGTTCCCTTCCGTCCTACCTTACATCCCTCTTATCCTCTGTCTCAGCTTCCTACTACCCTCTCCACAATAATACTTCCCACTTCCTCTCTAGTCCTTCTAGAAAATCTACTGTTGGCCAATCTGCTTTCTCTTACCACTTTCCTAAACTCTGTTAATCCCTTCTCCTGTCAATTCGCTCTGCCTCTTCTGCTTTCTCCTTAATGTCTCTTCTTCATGACTTTTCTTCTCCCTCTTGCAACTGTCCATGACCCCCACCCCCCCAACTGCCACCTTACTAGTTCTGCCCTGGCAGTCTGTTTCCCTCTACCAGTGCACGTTTCTGTACTTGTAAGAGTAGTTACCTCCCCTAAAGTATCTCAGTTTTATCTACTACACATATTTGTAATAGTGATTTACCCTCATTTGTTTTTATTATGCTCCTTGATATATTGTGTTTGCTGTGTATGACTTACTGCATCCCTTCATCCCCAGGACACATCTGGAAATGGGGTGTTAGCAGCTCAATATGTCTTTCCTGGTGAAACTTTGAAATAAATGAAGTGCCATAAAGTGTCCTCACAGCTACTGCATAAAGGCACACATTAAGACAGGTGTGTGGGCAGCAGGGGTCACGCTTAACTTTTTTTTGCACTGGTCCATCCAGGAAAGTGATGCCCAAGCTACACTGGCCTCCCCAGACATTGCACTAGCCCCAATATAACATTCACAAATTTATGAAAAGGAGGACACAGTGACAAAGTTTAGATGTTTTGAGTATTTCTTTACTGTTCGATAATGTTTCTGAGTTATTTATGGTGAGAACCAAAAGTTCAGTACTTTGAACAGATAATTGTCTGAAATTGAACATCTGAATCACGATTAGATCACAGTGACAGACTTTAATTTTGAAGTAAAGTTATTTACAATTCAGTTCTCATGCAATTAAATTCTATAGGCTATTGTCTGAAATGACAGTGAAAAATCTTTGATGCACTGTTTTACTGTTTGAGTTGTTTCCATCACAACCCTGAGTTCTGTAAGTTCTCGATTAGATGATCTGTACAATTTTTAACTAATTTTTCTTAAAGGAAAACGTTCATTTTCAGGGGCTCCTTACCTCCGGTTTAGCTTTTTGGTAAAAAGCACCTGTTTTCTTGCACCAAAAAGTATTTTTATTTCATTGTGAAAAGTTCACTACCCGGAAGTATGGCGGACGCTGGGGCAGCTCCATTATGTGTAATTTAGGTGCGGTGCTACATCATGCGCTTCAGTACAAATGCACTGAAGCACACAGTGGAGCGCCATCCCAGTCCGCCGTTCCGGACAGAGGACTTTTCGTAATCAAATTAAAATAATTTTCGGCACAAGAAAAAGGTGCTTTTACTGAAAAGCTAAACTGAGTGGTTTGCAGGAAAGGAGCCCCTGCAGATGAACGTTTTCCTTAATCACCACATTTGAATCTGTCATTTATTGTATCGGGGTACAGGATTTCAGTTTTTAGAACTGAGAAGTGATTTAGGATTTTTGATCCCAAGACTTTTTTTTTTTTATTACTATTTTCTGAGTTATTTGTTTCCGTACTAATTAGAACCAACCTTCAGTTCTCAGTACTACAATTACAATACAGGCTTTGTCTGAAATTACACTGAAAAATCTGAACAAGTGCTCCAGATAAGGTTTTTTCGAGAGAGCTGAGTAAATTGCTCTTAATTTTGAGCGACATGTGAGTAAAATTAAACTTGTAACTAATATGTATGCATAAGTCCTGCCTGTAACATCTCTGGACCTGTTGCCTCACCCATTTTGTGCCTGTTGTACCTGGTATATGTATTTCTATGCATCTGTTCCTTGTCAACATTGCCTGTATACCAAATGTAGTTTGTGCACTTTATGCTTTGTCACCCCAGGTCGCATCTGGAAACAAGTGGATGTACGCTCAGTATGCTTATCTGGTTAATCTCGTTAATAAATAAATAAAACCAAATTCAGATAAAATGTACATAGTCATGGAATGAGAGTTACTGGTACCACAATTTAAACTGTTATTTTCTTTTTAAGAAAGAATGTAATCAAGTGCCCATCTGCCAGCAATGGCAGGTCAGATGACTCGTATTTACTCACCTGTTAAAAAAGTCAGTGAGTAAATTTAAAAAAACACAAATGGAATTGGGATGCATGACTTTCAAGTGCCCGTCTGCCAGCAATGGCAGGTCAGATGACTTGTATTTACTCACTGAGTGTTAAAAAAATCAGTGAGTAAATTTAAATAACATACATTGGGATATCATGCATGACTTTCAAGTGCCCATCTGCCAGCAGTGGGGTCAGATGACTTGTATTTACTCACTGGAGTGTTAAAAAAGTCAAGAAGTGAGTAAATTTAAAAAAATTAAACTGGGATATGCATATGAGCCTCCAACTGCTCAAGTTTTGAACCACCAGTTTTATGTGATGAAGCAAGCAGTGCATTATTCTTTGGAGGGTGCCAAGAGTTATTTAAATAAAATGTACTACTTGGGTCTGGTAGCCTGACTCAGTACGCGTTGTACTCCAAAAATAAGTCAGTCTCTCTGCCGTGCATAATACTTAGTTCCGAGTAATAACACAGGTGCTACTCCCCCTTATCTGGAGCACTGGTTCACTGTGCCATGCCATTGCAAAAAAACGTCTTTTCAGGAAAGTGGTTTGCACTTGCAGCGTCAGTAAATTTGGTTTGTTTCGGAGGGAAATCATAACTCATGCTGAACTGACGATCCCCTGCAGTTCCCAACCTGCCTAGCCAGGCTGGTCCCATTCACATTCATTTTTGTGATGTCCAAGTAGAGAGTCGTGGGGATGCATCCTAGATCACGTGGGTACAGTTGATTAGATTCATATCAAACAACTTGGAGAAAAATTAAACGCCACCCACTGTAGTAATACAGGCCTCCCACAGTATTACTTTGTGTTGTGGGTTGCAATTTTGTGCAAGCTTTCCTATAATGATGCACTCAAGGAAACTTACCCATGCGTTTGGGAGGGCCTACAAACTCTGTCTGCTTAGACATCGCAAAGAGTGAGCGGGGGCTGCCTGGGGAGGGGGACCAGGAGTGGAAGGAATCGGCTGTAGTGACTTTGGCTCCAGTTATGCTGCTTCCTGTCTGAAAACAAATGGAGAAGAAATGTAAGTTTTTACATTGGTAGTTTTGCCGTGTGCCAGCAAGTTCTAGGCAATGGGCAAAACAATGCACTGATTGAACACAGGGCTGCATATTCTTGAACAGTGTGGTAACGCCATTATTCTTACCTACCATAACTGATGCGCCATCACTACTAAACCCTACCATTTTTTTCATGAAATCTGCCATTGTTAATCACAAATTATTTTCAACAGCTTCACAGATTGCATGTTTAATGCCTATGGCATCAGCTTTCCTAACATTCTGAACACCAACCAATTGACAATTGACTATTCCAGAATGTGCATAGTAAATATATACAGTTTCAGCTTCTGTAATGGATGCATCAGTGCTTCTGTCACTTAACAACAGAAAACAAAGCTGTTCCATCTTTGTCTGTAGAGCCCCATGTTCAACCTCTGCAGTGTAGCCAATGAACCGTCTAGCTGCATTGTCATTCCTGTATGTTGTTCCTATGTCTAAGCCTTTCATTTCGTCAAGACAGCACATCCAAGTGATGTCTGTGAAAGGACGACCGTTTATTGCAATGGAATGGCACATTCTAAAAATCTTTTTAACCTTTCCAGGGTTGCCTCATTCATATGTTTTAGCATAACGTCAGCTTTGGAAGTACCAGGGGGCAGACTTTGCTGCTTCCTCAACTGAACTTGACCTAGTATGGGCCTCACTTGACTGGTGCGCAGTGATGGACCCCAGACGAAAATTGTCGGTACCATATCGCAAATTATTTTTATTACCGGCTTTACCAGAATGTATGTCATCATGTTTCTGACCCAGATGGTAAAACATTTGGTCTGTTTCTTCATCATACCGCAACCATGCAAAGGTTTGTAACTAAGATGTTTGAAATTTATGGGACCTTTTCTTTTCTTTATAAAAGTCTTTCTTTTTCCTTCCTCTCCATCTCCAATGCGTTTTCTTTTGTTAGGTTGTGTCACACTCTTAATGTATTTCCACATTGTTAGGAGTGTGAATGACTTGTCAGTGACAAAAGAAAAGCTAAAGCACACCCTGACTTGGTCTGAAGAAGACCAGCAACTAAAGACTGTGCTGCATGCATGCACCCCCCCAAAAATCCAGACTTTTAGATTTGTCAGGGACTGGACATGTCTGACGAGTCACCAAAACATCAGATTTTGAGCAAGTCACAACATAATTACAGATTGTGAGACTCCAACCACCCAAATCACAGAATTTTAAATCAGTTTTGGACAAGAGAAAAAGTTGTGTCTCAGTAAAGATGTAATTTAAAAAGACAAGTGCTATGATGCCAGCCACAGAGATCGTGAGAGCAGCTACCCCACAACCTGAACTAGACAGAGCATGACAGAACCCATTCTAAAAACCTGTCATGAAAAGCCTTGCAAAGTATGTAAAAAAAAAAAAAAAGAAGAATGTCAAGAACAGGTGAGTTAGGCCATTCCTTCACTGATGGAGCCAGCAACAAGGGATATCGAGCAGCTTTAGAGCACAGAACATGCCAGAATAGAGCAGCAACGCTTAGTTACTGTAGTCTCCGCAATGATCAAGAAAACTAATGCAATGAATGTCATAAATGCAGTAAGTAATGCCTGACAGTCAGTGACTACAGTACTTATTTGCTGTGACTCCTAGGCCAATGAATGCCAGCCATGATGGTCAGTGTTTACCAACCCAGAGAGCAACATTCAAATAACTGTTTCATTTAGTTTGCACTCATGACTATCAAAAAAAATACAATAGAAAATATGAATAAATTGGAATTTCTGTGACTATTAGGCCAATGCCAGCCAGGGATCATCAGGACAGCTACTTTTTACCTATAATGTATGCCAACAGTAAAGTTTCTCAAATAGTTTTTTTTTTTAAGTTTTAGTTTGTTAAAAAAATACTCTGCTTATGAAAAGTGTTAGCTGGCCCGGTGGCGCAGAGGGCTGAGGCGCTGGCGCCTTACTGCGGCCCACACCAGCGACCCCGGTTCAGGAATGGATTCAGGCGCCGTGGGCTGGTAGGGGAAAGGAGAGGATTGAGCGTCCGGAGGACTGCTCTCCTCTCCTGGGGAGGGGTGGGGGGATAGCTCCGCTCTGTAGTGGCTCCCGGTGGAGACCGGGGGTAACACAAGTAGTGGAAGCAGGAGGGACTAAATAGAGAAAGCCGGAAATCGGCTTCAGCACTGCCGGATGATGGCCCCTGCTGCTCTCCTTGTTCCCTGGAGCCTCTGGGAGCATCCTCTGTCACAGCGGCATCCCAGACTGTAAGTAAAAATAGTGTGCTGGGGTTCCCTGCCACCCGGTGCCTTCCCGAGGGGGACCCACCCAGTGATGGCATACGCCGGGACAACTTGGCATTGGCTGCTATCTGTGGGGAGGTGCTCCAGAATGGGACTGCCGGGGGGAATGGAGCACTAGGAGGCCTGAGGGAGTGGTGGGCATCAGGGTGTAGGAGGAGATAAAAAGAATAAACAAAAAAAGAAGAAAGTGTTAATTTTGGTGCTGTGACTTAAAGATGCTTTGCACAATAAATATATTTTTCCACAACTTTCTTTCTACCTGTTTCTTTTCCCTCACACAATATCCACACCAGACTTGGGCACTTCACACAGTTGTGAGGCAAATGAATGTCCTGTCATAGTGCAGACTTGTGGTTGGACCTAGCAGTCGAGAAGACCCAGCAGAAGGGCTTGTCTCTTTGGGTCAAGCAAATTTGGTTGTGCACCACAGAATGAGACTCAGATTTCCTCTCCTACCAAATCGGGCAGGCAGTCCAGCAAAGACTTGACAGGTCAAGTCTGGAGTCACTAAGTGCCTGAAACTTGTTTTCATACAGTCTCTCCTCCTACTACTACTCTGCAAGCACTGCAAGTTCTAACTGTCACGACAGTGACTGCGTTCAGTTCAGATCCAATTATTATCCTGCTTCCTTCCAGCTGCTACAACATAGCACGTGCAAAGGAAAAGCGGAAAATAAACATACTGCATCTAAACTAGCTAAAAGCTAAATCACGGACTCCCTGACCTCCCTATCCATTTTTCATTATTTCATACCTGTTTCCAGATGCCTGCATTATTTGAGTTGCACTTAACTCGCTGACAGTTTCAATGATCATCCTATTCTGGATGTCACCATCTGAAATGAAAAGGCAGAAGTCACAACATGATCTCTGATCTGTTGAAGTTGATGATCAAGCAAAACTTCTGCTTTTCAACATTTAGTGAGATTCATGGATAAGGAAGATGACACAAAAATTTAAGTATGTGTGAGGCAGGGTGGATACCAGTCTGTGACGAGTGAATTGGGAAATCTAGAGACAGACCTGAAAAGCTAGAAAACAAGGGTGGTCAAACCAGTCGGGCAACCATTATTAATGCTTGAAAGTGCAAGGTAATAATGCCTAAGGTAAGGAACCCCAGGACAGATTGAGTAAATCTGAGATGAGAATTAAAACCGCAGCTGAGGAACGAGATCTGGGAGTTAGCAAGTCAGTGCAACAAGGCCTAATTGCACCAAGGCTGGTCGGGGGTATTGATAGAAGAAATAAAATAGGTTGTGGTGGTCTGCTGCAAGGCTTGAAGCCTGATTTTCAATCTATCGTGCCAGCCTCCAAATGGCAATAACACCACCTTACAAATACAACCAACTGTACACCAAAGCTTGATCACAGATCACCACCTTGTCTTGAGCCGGGAAGGTCTGGTGGTTAATGGCAATTGGATTCATGGCCCCAAAATAAAAAGCTGACTTCCTGCTAAAATCCCCAAGCAACTCTGATCTGAGATGGAAGCTTGGGCTGGTCATGTGATGGTCACTAGCAGTGAGCATCTCCTGCTCAGTACCCCACTCCCAGCATAGGAGCATCGACCCAGGCCAGAATTCCAGACAGTGTACATTGACACAGTCAGCTTTTATCAAACAGCATGATCTGCAGCAGGATGTGTTGTTTAACCAGCCCAGTACTAATAGGTAAGCGGTGGGCCTCCACAATGACACAGCTCCAGACTCCCCAATTAAGTGGAGATCATAAAGGTCACAGTGCAGCCACATGTGATGTAGCCGCAGGCAGCTCTGCATGGTGGACCGTGGAGGGCAAGGCTGCAGTAACTGGCCAAACATTTTGCAAAACCCCATGCCTTCCTGAACACTGATAGTCACCATCCTCAAAGCAGAGACTCCATGGATATCAAGTGGGCAGTGAACGTGCTTGGGCTGGTAGTACGGACATGAGCAGTAAGCATCCCGCCCATGCCCAGAGCATCAGCCCCACATTTCCTGCACCATCAGCAGGCAAGAAAAACCCAGCAGCGTCACCCAGCAAACACACACCTGCTGGCATGATTTGGCAGCCACAGACAGCTACTGCAAGGTGGAGACTGCAGCAGAAAGATAGTCTTGTTGATAAGAAGTTAGTACCAGGCCTTGTAACAATCTAGGACAAACACCACCAGCCAGACAACCAGTCCAGTAAGTGTGTGAGCTGGGAGGTCCGGCCGCAGAAATAAATCATTAGTAGTCTGAGTGTTTGTAACCTCAAGGGAATGCTAAAATCCCTAAGTCAGTCCTCATGCTGGTGGTGGTGGTGGTGGGGGGGCAAGGCAGCAGGGCAGGCTGCACTCAGTGAGTGACTGAGTCCTGCCCATACCCCCACAGTATAGGATATATAAGCATTGGGTCATGACCTGAGAAGCCCAGCACGTCACATCCCTGAAACACAGTCACCGACAACAGAACACACTCTCCAATCTGTTGCCAGTGGCACCCTCCCAGAGTCCCACCTCTCAACCCAGTATGCCTCAGCCAGCAGCAAGGCAGCACGCAGCATGTGCAGTTCTAATTCTGGGTCCAGAATCAACCTCAATCTCAACCTGCCCTAAATTTAGTCAGGAATCCCACCCAGTGCAGAATCCTCGAAGCAGAACTTGGGGCAAATTCTGCTGCAAAATTATTTACCTTCTCTAGTCAGATGAACGACAGTGCCTGCTGGTTCCTCGATTTGATTTTAAAAAGGTTTTTTTTTTGGGGGGGGGTTGATCCCTCGTGGTTCTGACACTCATATTCACAATATGCCCCAGCCAGCCAGCAACAAGGCACCATGCATCATGCAGTTCTAATTTCTGGGTCCGGAATCAACCTCAACCTGCCCTAAATTTAGACAGGAACCCCGGACCTGGTGCAGCACATAGAAGGGCAGTTCCTTGCGCAAAACGATTACCTTCTTTAGTCAGATGAATGACCATGCCTGCTGGTTCCTTAATTTGATTTTAAAAGCTTTTTTTTTTTTTTTTTTTTGGAGGGGGTGATCTTTCATGGTTCTGACATAGATTTTGTAAAAGTAATCCCTTTTTATCATCCGTTTTAATCGGGACATCGCATGTCAGAATCGCATTGGCCCCCCCCAACACCTCGAAGCTGTCAAAATTCACTCTCTTGGTCCACAAATCCAAGTAGCCCAATCTAGTTTTGAAACAGGCAAAGTTTGTGCTGGCTTACCATCTTTTCAGGAGCAATCGGGCATCACTTCTAGGTCCGGGATGTCCTTAAGTCAGCAGCTGCAGATCGCACCTTCTCTCGGAGGGCTCAGGGTTTCTCTTCACATGTGTGGCAAAAGGCACATGTGGAGATCAACGTCAAAGGCTCTGAAGGTGGAGATGGGCTTCAGACAGGCGCCAAATGATCCTCCAATCACAGGACTTCCCGTGGCTGTTGCTGAAGTATTTTCCCGTGGTTGCTGCTGGACTAGTTAGACAAAAAAAAGGAATCGCTTTACTTCCATATACTGCGTTTAAAGAGCCAGGTTCACAAATGGGCTGGATTGCACTAGCTAAGTCGGGGGGGGGGGGGGCATTGCACTGGCCCGAAGCAATCTGCACTATGCCTCGGGCCAGTGATATAATGTAAACATCGATCTCTGGGGCAAGGAAGTACTCGGCAGATGGCAGAGTGATAGGGATGCCTGATATGAGTGCTCGTTGCACCTTTCCCACAGTACAGATGTACTGTATATGAATCAAGGTGTTGTAACATGAGTCACACGCATTGAGTTAATTTACCTTGTGAGGGTCACTGACCTACTTCACTACCCCTTAACTGAGGTGGGAGTTTGTTGTCTTAGGTTTTTTATGTTCAGGAACAAGTATGTCATTCCTTTAGTTTTCTTACCAGATAACTCCTCACAACTGATGCCTCCGACATGGGATAGGGAGTACAACACACCCACCACTAGCAAACTCAAGGATTATAGTCTAATCAGGAGAGAAAGCTGCTCATTCTAAATATGAAAGCGAGGCCGTCTGTGGCCTCATAACCTTCCTCGTTCACATGTTAGTGAAGCACATCAGATTGCAAACTAGAGCAGTGAGAGGGGGACTCATACCTACTGTGCAGGGAAACATTGCGAGTCTGGGAATGGATCTCACAGAATGGGTCCAACCTCAGGACAGTGGGTCTTGCGACCCAAGAAAATGTACTAGCACTGTTAGCGGACTCTGAAGCATTTAGTAGGTGATCCTCATGAGTGGTCACTGCACCACAGATAGGAATGTTGCAATATTGTTCCATAATGATTTATATGAAAATACATTTGCCAAGATAAACATGTTATTTTGGATAACATGAGCAAGATAAATGAAGTTGGTCATACGGCATCTTCAGAAAATTATATCACTCATTTTTGTTACATGAGCATGCTCAGAAATTTATTCTGACGTGAAGATAAATTTCGAAGCATGATCAGTGACCAACTTCATTTATTTTTCCCCAGGACGCCTAGAAACTGAGTTGTTATGGCACGGTAGGTCTTTCCTGGTAAAACGTCAGTGAATAAATAAAATGTGAGATGCCGTTTATGTTTTCATTGAACATTTAATAGTAAGTGTAGTTTAAATTTTTTACTTCTTTATTTTTGTAGCTTTCTACCATTTCTGTCACAAACACCCTAAACACCTCTTGTATAAATCAGATATTTAGTTTTACTTACCAGGAAAGCAGGACTAGGCAATTCTGCATATTTTTAGCCTTGTCCCGGTTGGGGGAGTACAGATGGAATCCAAGTGAAATTGAACCAGATTAAGCTGTTGGTGGTATTTTTTAGTGAATGGGGGAATTTGGCCAGCACTCTGGCGGCATTCCCCAACTCTTTTCAAGAAGTGGAACATCGGCATAGACAGATGGAAATGGGCCAGAATTTGAACAAGCAAGTTCCACAACAGGCAGATGTGATCTCAGTTTAACATCTCATCCAAAAGACGAAACATCAGGAGTGCAGAACCCCCTCATGCTGCACTACAATGCCAGTATTGGGATTTTACCCCCAAGTTCCTGGTGTGGGACTAGAACTCACAACCTTCCAATCTTCCGGCCTCAGAGGCAAATGCATAACCTGCTGAGCCACTGACACTGATGAGTGACTTTGCCACTCGTGAGATATCAACTGACCAAAACCCTGTTATGAAGATAAAAATTATATCCTAAGTCAGCCCATGTCCTATCCCCCTATATACTGTATTTATTGGTTAATAGAGAATGGCCACACAAAAGATCCGTGTTTGCTGATATGTACTCCACCACTTCATGAGAGGAGTGGTCCATCCATCAGGATATAGTTTCTGATACAAAAATAATACCTCTTTACACTATGCGGTCTGGTGTGTCACACACTCATTATGTTGGCTCCCACTTGCGGCGCCAGCCAACAGATTGCAGTTTAAAACAGATTTGGAATCTCTGCGGTCACTGTGGTGAATGCAGAACGCGCGCATCAGTAAGTGCTTCCCTCATTTCCCCATTAAGGCAGCATACAGGCGCCACACAACAACACGTAATGTGGCGAGCACATCTAAGAAAAGGTCCGCTGCAATGAGAGTTAAGCTCATCACGCAGCGGCACCTCCCGACTTGCCTTTCCTGGTGAAGCATTCTAGTAAACATGGTGGCACTGACTGCCGCCACCGCCTGCCACAATGCCGACTTCGGGGGTGTCCTGACCAAGTTCATGTGCTGACAGGGGAGCCTACTCCCTGTCGGCATAATGCCCCCCCCATTTGTTGTGTGCCGAGGAGGGGTGCTCAGTCCCCTCGGCTCGCCCCCTTCGTATCAACAGGTGCCCAATCCCATCGGCCAGCCCCCAACAAAAAACACTCAGGTGGCACACTGGGAGCCCACCCCAGCATGCCAAATGCCCCTGTAAAAAAAAAAAAATAAGTAAAATAAAGTCCTGCTATGTTTGTTTGTTTTAACCTGTAAAAGAAGAAAATGGTCCCTCGCAGTCTGTCCTGCTCCCTCCCCCAAGCCGCGCCCACCCTCTGCACACCCTGCCTCCCCACACCCTCCCCCCACCCCATACTTACCTCCGGAGTCCGGCACGACGATCTTCAATGGACCGGGAACACGTCTGCACTCTTCAAAGCTGACCGTGAACTGAAGAAATGCCGCTAAGGTGTATAATGGCATAAATGGGGTTTTTTCAACTTTGGTGCATATCTCTGCCATGTTTTGGAATTTTTGCACCACATTTTCAACATCTGGTTATTGGGGTCCCTTCTCATGAATGTAGTCACTGCCATGGCGTTATTCAGTCCCAAAAGGTGATTTTGCATTCACTGCGCGGAATCACCTTGTGGGACCAATTAACGAAATGACAGTGCCACTGTTCATGAGGTGGGCTCTCAAAAAGCCTATGTTGCAAATTTGGTGATACAAATCCAAAAAAATGACTGTTTCACAAGTGTGAGTTGCGCAGCTTCCACGCATGCTCGTAACTGTGTGAATTTGTAATATTTTCACTCCAGAATTTCCACATTGGCATTTTTCCATATGAACAGTACAGCTGTCATTTTACATATCCTGGTCATAGAAACATAGAATTTGGACGGCAGATAAGGACTGCTTGGCCCACCCAGTCTGCCCATTTCCCTACCTAATGGATAAGCTGCAGATCCTAGTTAACCAGCAGCCTATTTCTTCCTACCCCAACCCCCTAGAATTGCCTTATGACTGTCCCTTGCATTCTTGAATTCCACCACTGTTTTGACTCACAGCCTCCTCCGGAAGGCCGTTCCATGCATCCACAACCCTCTGCAGAAAAATACTTCTAAAATTACCTCTGAGCACTCTCCCTCTATCTTCAAATTGTGCCCTCTTGTTCTTGCACACCTTGTTTGAAAGATGCTACCCTCTTGGACTTTGTAGATTCCCTTGAGGTACTTGAAAGTTTCTATCATGTCCCCCTCTCCCTCCATTCCTCGAGGCTATACATATTAAACTCCTTAGATTACTCTTCATATGTCTTCGGTGCAGACCCTGCACCATTTTGGTGCCCTCCTCTGGACAGCTTCCTTCCTGTCCTCATCTTGCGGAGATTGGGTCTCTGAACTGCACAGTACTCAGATGGGGTCTCACCAGCTGTCTGTAAAGAGGATAATAACTTCATGTTTTCTATTGGTGATGCCTCTCCTGTGCATCCCAGTATCCCCCGCCCTCCTTGCTGCCCTCTTACATTGCTTGCCCACCTTTAGGTCATCTGATATGACTACCCCAGGTCCCTTTCCATTTTGTTGTTGTTAGTATCTCACCCCCATTGTGTACTCTTCCCTGGGTTTTTTTTCCAGGTGCATTACCTTGCACTTCTTAGCATTGAGTCTAAGCTGCCACATTTGACCATTCCTCTAACCTTGCCAAGTCCCTTCTCATCCTTTCCACCCCACCTTGTGCATCAACTCTGTTGCAGATCTTTGTGTCATCTGCAAAGAGACATACTTTTCCTCCAGTCCCTCTGCAATGTAGCTTATAAAGACATTGAAGAGGACCGGTCTAATACTGAACCCTGCGGTGACCCCACTAGTAACCCCCTTTCTTCAGTGGACTCCATTTACTATTACTCTCTGTCCTATTCTCCAGCCAATTCTTTACCCAGGTGTCATCTTGGGACCCACTCCCAGGCTGGCTAACTTGTATATTAATCTTTTGTGTGGGACTGTGTCAAATGCCTTGCTAAAGTCTAGGTGAGGCCATGTCCACAGCCCTCCCTGATCTACTACTTTGGTCACCCAGTCAAAGAAATCTATCAGATTTGTCTGGCATGAGCTTCCCGCTGAGAATCCATGCTGCCTTGGGTCCTGTGCCCCTCTGGCCTCTAGATACTCGACAGTTCTTTCCTTCAGAAGTGATTCCATCATTTTCCCTACCACTGAGGATAAACTAACAAGTCTGTAGTTTCCTGCTTCTGCCTTGCTCCCACTTTTGTGAAGGGGAATCACATCTGCCCTCCTCCAGTCCTCGGGTACCACATCTATCCTCCCATGATTTGTTAAAGAGGGTAGTCAGTGGTGTCACTAGTTCTACCCTTAGTTCTTTTAGAATTCTGGGATGAATCCCATCAGGCCCCATTGCTTTGTCCACCTTCAGTTTTAAGAGTTCTTAAAGGACCCTTTCTTCTGTAAATGGGCTGGTATCAACTTCTGTATCCAGAGTGTTTCTACTGTTTGTTTTAGGTACCTCCCCCTCTTCCTTCGTAAATACTGAGCAAAAATATTTGTTTAGTATCTCTGCCTTTTCACAGTCACCCTCTGCCCACCCTCCCTCCCTTTGTTAAGCCTCACTATCTCTCCTTGGTCTTCCTTCGCTCCCTGATGTACCTATAAAGGTTTTTCCCCTTCTTAACTGAGTTGGCTATCTTTTCCTCAGTTTGGGCCTTTGCTGTTCTGACTGCCTTCCCAGCTTCCTTTTGCTTTAACTGATACAGTTCTCTGTCCTGCTCCTTCTGTGATTCCTTGTACTTCCTGAATGCTTTCTTTTCTCTTGAACCTTCACTGCCACTTCCTTTGAGAACCATAGTGGTTTCTTACATCATTTCGTTTTGTTTATTTGCTTCACACAAAGGCTTGTTACCTCTGTGTTGGCAGTTTTTATTATTCCCCATTGTTTTTCCACCCCTCCTTTCTGCCCATTTGCTAGTGCACTCCTTAGGCACTCACCCATTTTGGCAAAGTCAGCCCTCCTAAAGTCCAGTACTTTTGCCTTTGTATGGCTTGACTCTATTGCTTTGTTTATTGTGAACCATACTGTTCGATGGTCGCTAGTTCCCAGATGGCTACCCACTTCTACATCTGTGATCCTCTCTTCATCTCCATTTGAGAGAACCAGGTCTAAGATTGCTCCCTCTCAAGTGGGCTCCAATACTAGTTGTCTAAGGCATGCCCCTGTAGGGCATCTAGAATAACCCCACTCTTCGAAGTGGCTGCTGCAACTGCACTCAGTTAACATCTGGCATATTCAGATCACCCATCAGCAATATCTCCCCTTTTTCTGCCATTCTAAGTATACTTTCTATCATTTCCTTGTCCATTTCCTCCCCCTGAGAAGGGGGTCTGTATACAACCCCTGTGCGGATTGTGGTGCCATTGCCAGTCTCCAAATTTACCCACAGTGCTTCTTCTCCTTCCTGTTTTCCCTTTTGTTCTGTTGCTTTGATTCCTTCCCTTATGTAAAGAGCTACTCCTCCTCCTATTTTACCCTCCTTGTCCCTCCTGTAGATAGTGTATCCTGGTATGTTTATGTCCCAGTCATGGTTTTGTGTGTACCATGTTTCTGTGACTGGCACGATATCCAGATGTTCCTCCTCCATCAAGGCCACTAATTCAGGAAGCTTGTTACTCAGACTATGGGCATTGGTACTCATTGCTCTCCATTTTTTGATGGCTTTACCTTCTTTTGCAGCATCCCCCACTGACCTTTCTATCTCGGTCTTTTTCTCATTTAGTACGCTGTTTTGTAGGGAGAGGCTGGGATTTTCCTGCTGCTTATCAGTGCCTCCCACCTTGACTAGTTTAAAAGCTTGCCAATGAAGCGTTTAAACCGATTGCTCAAAATACTTGTTCCCTTCCTGGATAGATGCAGACCGTCCTGCCAGTATAGGCTGGTGTCCCTCCAGGTGGAACCCCAGTCCCCAATGAAGCCAAACCCCTGTGCTCCACACCATTTTTTCAACCATTCATTAAACTGCATGGTGCAAAGTACCCTTGCCTCACCCATGCCATTGACAGACAGCACCTCAGAGAAGGATACTGTGTGTGCTACTTGTCTTAGGCACCTCCCCAATTCTACAAAGTCCTTCTGCACTGCTCTAATCTCATGATGAGCCAAGTCATTTGTCTCTAGGTGGACAATGACGTCCAGCTCAGACTCCCGTGCAGCTGTTCTCATGATCCTGAAGATGCGCTTCCTGTCCCTCCAAGCCATGGCACCAGGCAGGCACCTTACTTCAGTTTCCCTGCTCCCCCCAGTTCTATCCCCTAATAATTGAGTCCCCACCAGGAGCTGCTTCCTTTGATTGTGGTGTCCTCTGCCTCCTTCCTTTGGGCCTCCCTTGTGACAGTTGTCCTCAGTCTCGTTAGTCTCCTCTGCGGGTGCATCCATCGGGGAGCTGTGCTCCCCCAGAATGGTGTATGGATTGTGGAATGGAACAACTGACTGGGTGTGCCTCTGTTCCACCATCCTCACCCTCCCTGAGCCCACTGTGGTCCAACTGCTGTGCTTTCTTCGCAACCTCTGAGGTAGTGGTGGTGGCTCTGGTGCTCCCTGGAAGGGGGACGTTCCCTTCCTACTGTCCAGTGTGGCCTGGGGGAAGGTTCCTTTACTACTGTTCAGTGTGGCCTGAAGATGGGCAACTTCCTCCCTCAGGGCAGAGAGTTGTCTGCAAATAGGGCAACATCTCAGCCTCCAGAAAGACTCCCGGAAGACTGCTGCCCCACAGCCATTACATTGCACTACGCCCCATGTTTATCTACTTTTTTTTGTGTGTGTGTGTTTGTGTGTGTGATTGGTTTGTTATATAGAAATATATATATATATATATTATACAATGTGTATGCTTATATTGTCAGTGCAGTGTGCTAGAGAGTGTGGTTGAAATGTGTTTTTCACTGCGGCACAGAGAATAAGCGGTCGCTGTGCGAAATCAGTTTTCGGGACAGTTTGAGAAAATGACAGTGACACTGTTCATGAGCAGAGGTCCTAATATGTGTATGTTGAAAATTTGGTGATGAAAGTCCATAAAATGACTGTTACAAGCATGCGTTGCACAGTTTCTACACACCCTTATACTGTAACTTCGCAAATTTGCAGTATTTTCATGCCAGATTTTCAGCACTGGCGTTTTTTCACACCTCCTTATAAACAGTACAGTTGTTATTTTTCACATCCTGCCCAAAATGTGGTTTTGCACTTGTAGCGCAGAATGTCGTGCTGCCTGTGGGAAATCAACTTTCGGGACAGATTAACAAAATCACAGTGCCACTGTTCATGAGGGGAGGTCCCAAAATGCCTGTGTTGAAAATGTGTCTCTTCAGGGTGGGGGCGAGGTTGGCGTCAGTTCAGTACTTTGCTGCCATGCCTATTATGCATTTCTAATTCCTGTACTACCAATGCCAGTGCCAGCGATACAACATTTGGCATTGACAAATGCTTGTTTCATATCTGTCACTGGTCTTCAACAGGAATACTTGACTTTTGCAAAGAGGTGAAATCGCAGTATTCTGCTTCCAGGCTTTGCAAATTTTTTTCGTTTTTAACTTTTTTTTTTTTTTTTGTGCCCATTATTACATATCAACAATTAAATGAACTGCCTTTACCATTTGGCACGTGAACTGCCTTTTTTTTTTTTTTTTTCCAGCTGTAGTCAGAAACGTGGACTTTTCCCCCCGTATTTTCAGTTTAATTTGGGAAGCGGCATTGATTTCTTGTAGGGAAGGAAGGGGGTAAGGCCCTTATTAGTTACTGATTGATAGTAAGCCATGCTTTCTCTTTACGGTATCTTTTTCACGCAGTCTACCCTTGTTTGAGCATTGCCACATATCCAAAGATTTTATGTTGTGTAAAAAAAAACAGCTTGCAACACTTTGTTTAACTTGGGGATCCTGATTACACAATTCAGTGTGTTTGTAGTGATGAATATCTCAGTACTAATGTTGGTCACAAAAAAATGGTTTTGGCTTAGGGTGCCTTAGTAGTATATGATATATGAAACAAAACATGGCTTTCCAAGTTTCTGTGATTCACTTTATTTCCTTGATTTTTTTTGTTTTGTTAGTGTTTGCACTTTTATTCCCCATCCCACGATTAATAAGCCAGTGTCTTTATTAGGTGAAGACAGTTTTAGAAGGCAAGCTACGTGAGTTTGTTGCATACATTCTGTCCTGATTTTAATTATTTTTTTTTTTGTTACAAATCTTTTACAGGAATCTATTCAACCATACGAAAAGATTAAGGCAAAAGGATTGCCTGGTAATGTGGCTTCACTGTTGCGCAAGTTGGTGGTGGTGAAACTCAATGGCGGCCTGGGTACGAGTATGGGTTGCAAAGGACCCAAGAGCCTTATTAGTGTCCGCAACGAAAACACCTTCCTGGACTTGACTGTTCAGCAAATTGAGGTAAGTAGACAACTTAATCTTCTACTGTAGAGTTTTTGTAGCGATCTCTTCTTAAATTCTACTTTTATATGCAAACCCAAGTATCTCTTTCACCTGTAAGAGTGTCTCCACACACATTCTTAGGATCAGAGCACCATGAACTGAAGTTGAGTAATTCTGGCACCCTTAGGACATGGGAGGACACTCTTACAGGCATAAGAAACATAGCAAGTAAGGACAGAAGAAGACTAAGTCAATCAGTCTGCGGCATTGGTTGACAGACTGTGACGGATGCTCTTCAGCAGAAGTTGGAGCTCTGATTTGAATGTGGGGGCGGAGATATTATAAATACAAGATTTATCAGTGTCAGTGGCTCAGTAGGTAGCACACTCGCCTCTGAGGCCGGGAGATCAGAGGGCTGTGGGTTCAGTTCCCACATCTGGCACTTGGGTTAATATCCCAGTACTGAAACTGTAGTGCAGCACGAGAGGGGTGCTGCACTTCTGAGGTGCCGTCTTTCGGATGAGACGTTAAACCGAGGTCCCATCTGCCTGGATTGGTGGTAGTTCGGGTGGATGTTAAAGATCCCGTGGCACTTATCGAAAAGAGTAGGGGAATTTCCCCGGTGTCCTGGCCAAATTTCCCTCATTCGCTAAAAATACCACCAACAGCTTAATCTGATTCAAGGTCAGTTGGCATTCATCTGTATCCCCTTCCCCCGGATCATGCCTGAAAATAGGCAGAATTTGTCTAGTGCACTTGCCCGGTCAACAAAAACTAAATAAAATAAGAGACATGAGAGAACCTGCAGACTTGTGATGCAGTTATCTGAAGCACTCCTTGAGATCAAACAGGTGTGAGGGAGGGTGATCTGTCCTCTATCGAAATTGTAAAATGCTAATTATTGTTCTCTGTTTACACTGTTGTGATTATTTCCAGCATTTAAATAATACGTACAATACTGATGTTCCCTTGGTCCTAATGAACTCTTTTAACACTGACGAAGACACCAAGAAGATCTTGCAGAAATACAGTCACTGTCGTGTGAAAATCTATACCTTTAACCAAAGCAGGTAAAATAAGTTTCAAAATGGCCTATAAATAAACTTGAATGACAGTTTGCAAGAAATGATTAGATTTTCTTTTTAGTTGTAAGTTTTGCCTAGGAAAGGCACACTGAGCTGTGACCGCTCATTACCAGGTGTGTCCAAGGGGTGGGTTACAGGGACCTGTTTTGTTAATGGGGGGATGCTTGTTATGGCTCTGGGGGATCTCTGTTACTGTTCTTTGGTAAGTGCCATAGGATCTTTAACTTCCACCTGGACAGTGACCAGAGATGGCAGGAGGGACCACTGTTTATTGCTGGTTTAATGTCTCTTCTGAAGAACAGCACGTTAACAGTGCAGCACCCGCCTTGTACTGCATGACATCTCCATCAGTGACATATTGGGTGGGATCAGAGGCAAAATCTGCCTGCTCACGGATGACACAAAGCTCTCTGGGAGGGTGGTCAGGAACTCCAGGAGGACCTGGCTAGGTTAAAGAAGCTGAGAAAAAATCCGCACACAAACTCCTTTTTCAAAGTGCTCTAGTGCAAACTTATTTTGGCACGTTTGAAAAGCCACAACAGTGCTTTAACTCTCAAGCAGGTCTTCCTTAGTGTCACGTTCAGACCAGTACACCATTTTCGCCTTATAAACTTAATTTTTAAAGTGACCACACCATCACCATAGTGAATACCATTATAATTTAAAAGGAAATATTGGAGAAATGGGGGGGGGGATTATAATTTAGTCCATAGGTAAAGCTGCAAAAACATTTTTTACTCTTTAAATTTTGTTTCTGTTAAAGAGACTCACCAGGCTAAATATATGTAGCTGAGCACCAAACAGTTTGGTGCATTGCCTCCCAGAAATGCCTTCTGTGTATAGCTGACCCGAAAATATGCAATCATATTTTAGTTATAACACTCGTAAAATCATAATTACAAGGGCACAGGCACTTCCCTGTTCTAAGATCCACCCCACGCTCAGGAAATTTCTGACGTGATGACAGGGAGAGCGCGGGGATGAGCAACATTGTAATCTATGGGGGACAATTTTACGATCAGTTTTTAATATTATAATGGCGGTTGGTAATGAAGCGTGGGCACTGGTCGACTTAACAGCTCTTTCCGGCTGCCTGTCATCACGCCAGAAATTTCCTGGAGTGGGGCGGCGAGGGGGTGGGATCTTAGAACAGGGAAGTGCCTGTGCCCCAGTAATTATGATTTTACGAGTGTTATAACTAAAAAATGATTGCATATTTTTGGGTCAGCTGTACACAGAAGTCATTTCTGGGAGGCAATGCACTGAACTGCGTGGTGCAGGAGGCTAACTTGGTAAGTCTGTTTAAGCATTTTATATCTCTTATATTTAGTAGAGATATACCCATGGGCAAGTCATTTTTTGCTTAATTTCCTCCAAAAAATTCAATATTAAGTATAACAGGGAAAAAAAAGGGGGGAGGGTTCTTAATAATAGTAAAATATGTTGGTTTTAGTTACATACAAGTCATGTTTATAAAAACAATGTTATCTATTATAACCCTGGAGGTCAACATACTTGCAAAAGGTCAACTAGTGCAAACTTTACTCAAAGTGAATATCTTTTGAAAAAAAAAAACACAGAAATATAATAGCTAAAGCTACACACCAAACACTACCACTAAGAACAATAATGCCCATTGTGACCAGGAAAATCATCTTGATTGCTTATAAAATTTACTTTATAATAAAACCTTCTTAAAAAAAGTGGCACATAGGATAAAATATATTTACTATGTTCTCTATAACTATACACCAAACTTTTGCTATATGACCAGAAACATTTTTTACTTATTTACTTTTTTTTTTACTTTAAAGCCAAGGAGGTCATCATGGTTGCAAAAGGTCAAACAGGACAAAATACACATTTAATGAGATCAGTTAACCTAATCAATCCCGTCATGTTCGAAATATCCAAACTTCATAAGTTTATTCCATTCAAAATTTTGATTTCACAAGTATGAGCAGAATCTAAAACAATCAGGTTTACCTCCACATGTTTGCAAAAAGTGAGCACACTTTTTGCAGACACATGGAGGTAAACCTGATTGTTTTAGATTTACTGTTTGGAGCATGTTCCCAGACCCTTAAGAGGAGGGAACAGACCTAATATCGTCTCCCAGAGAGAAACTAAGTGGATTTTGACTCTTGATTCAATAACCCTTTGGCTTAAATGAAGAAGCAGATTTTTCCCCATATTTATAAATTCTTTTGAACTTGTGAAATCAAAATTTCGAATGGAATAAACCTGTGAAATTCAGATATTTCGAACATGACTGGATTGATTAGGTTAACTGCTCTCAATATATGTGTATTTTGTCCTATTTGACCTTTTGCAACTGTGATGACCTCCTTGGCTTTAAAGTAAAAAAGTTAACAATTTTTCTACTCATATAGCAAAAGTTTGGTGTATGGTTATAGAGAACATAGTAAATATGTTTTATCTATGTGCCGCTTTTTTGTAAGAATCTTTTACTATAAAGTAAATTTTGTAAGCAATCATGATGATTTCCCTGGTCACAATGGACATTATTGTTCTTAGTGGTAGTGTTTGGTGTGTAGCTTTAGCTATTGCATTATATTTCTGTGCTTTTTTCAAAAAAATATTCACGTTGAGTAAATTTTGCACTATTTGACCTTTTGCAAGTATGTTGACCTCCAGGGTTATAATAGATAACATTGTTCTTATAAATATGTCTTGTATGTAACAAAAATCAACATATTTCACTACTGTTAAGAACCCCTCCCCCTTTTTTTCCCTGTTATACTTAATATTATATTTTTTGGAAGACATTACGCAAAAAATGACTTGCCCATGGGTATATCTCTACTAAATATAAGAGATATAAAATACTTAACTTTAACAGAAACAAAATTTAAGAGTAAAAAATGTTTTTCGTGGCTTTACCTATGGACTAAATTATAATAAAACATCCCTCCCGCTTCCCCTTATTTCTCCAATCTTTCCTTTGAAATTATAATGGTATTTACTATGGTGAAGGTGTGGACACTTTAACAATTAAGTTTATACGGAGACAATTGTGTACTGGTCTGAACCTGCCCCTAAGGAAGACCTGCTTGACGGTTGAAGCGCAGGGCTGTTGCTGTGGCTTCTCAAACTTGCCAAAATAAACTTGCACTAGAGCACTTTGAAAAAGGAGTTTGTGTGAGGATTTTTTCTCAAGTATTTATTAAGCTGGCTGCTTTATTTCCTGCACTGCCACACATCTAGTGCACACCTTTTTCTTTGTCTTTGCTAGGTTAATGAAGTTGTCTGGCATTTGGCAACTGAGGCTCAGTGCTAAAACAGTGTACAGTTTTGTACTTTTTTTGGGGGTGTGGCTAAGAATCCGGAGACTAAATAGTGGTTGGATGATGTGCAGGTAGCAGTCAGAGGAAGAAAAAGACCTGGGGTAACCATCATGCGTGACCTCAAGTACTCAGCACACTGCAGGAGAGCAGTAGCAAAAGCAAAGCAGATGCTGGGCTGCAGAACCAGGGGTATTACAGGCAGGAAGGTGAAGGTAATACTACCGCTATACAGGTTACTGGTGAGACTGTACCTGGAGTACAGTGTGCAGTTTTGGTACCCTTATCTTAGGGAGGGTGTTGGCTTGCTAGAGACAGTCCAGAGAGGGGCAGCGAAGATGATCCAGGATCAGCAGGGCAACACCTATGGAGTGAGGCTCAAGGGGCTCAATATTTACTCTCTTGAGGACAGAAAGGGGGAAGGGGAATGATTCAAGACCTTCAGGCACCTGAAAGGTATTAACAGGGTGAATACTGAGGGCCTCTTCTGCCTTAGTGGGGACAAGTCCACTAGGGGGCATAACCTGAAGGAGGAAGATTCAGGAGAGAGATGAGAAGAGGAGGCACTTTTTCACTAAGAGGGTGGTGGCAGGTGGAACGAGTTGCCAGAGGAGGTGGTCGCTCTGAAAATGGTGGATAGAGTAAAGGGAAAAGTTGCTGGTGGTGGAGGGGGGCTCAAGGAGGGTCATTGGAGATTGTGGGAGGGGGGCAGGTCCCTCTGTAGACATGAGGGGTACCTGCACTCATGAGCAGACTAGATAGACCGCAGTGCTGTTATCTGCTGACATGTTCATATGTATTACCCCAATTACCTGGTGTGGGGCTAGAACCCATAATGACCTTCTGATCTTCCACCCCCAGAGACAAGCATGCTACCCTCTAAGCTACTGACATGGATTCTGTTTGGAGGCTGTCCCTACCCAGAATATGCTTGCCCTTCTGCCACCTATGGCAATAACTTCAAATTATTTAACATGGTTCAAAATTGGCGCTAGCCTGGTAGTCAAATGCTGGCAGATTTTGTATCCGGTTAGTAATTTTTTGCTCTTACCCAGCCATGCTGGCTCTCTATTAGAGGAAGTAACATTTCAGTAAATACATCAGATGAGGCAGTGCAGTTTCTCAGTCACTAATTCTGTTGCCTAGAAGCTACAAAACTTGATTCTAGGGACGGTGCACTATCCACATTTTGGCAGCTCTTCTTTCCCCTTAAATCTCGCCGGAAGGTCTTCAAGCTAAGCTCCTCCCACCCATTCGGGTGGTATCCTTCTTAGCACCACTCCGTGACATCAGATCTTCCTTTTCCTCTGGAAGCATCGGGTCTCCCCTTTCGCAGCTCCTGCGTGTGGTGTAGGCCCAGCTTGGTCTTAGACTTCTGCAAAGATTACCAAAAAAAAAAAACAATTCAAACTGTTTTTCTTCTCCAGATGGAGCACAATGACCAGAAAATGGGTCAGAGATTCAAGTGGTGTGCTGCTTATTCCCAGAAGATGTTGCACACAGATCCTCATGCCTCATGTGTTTTTTGCCTTGGGACTCTGCATGATCCACAAGCTTGCAATCTGTGCTGGTGCATTTGGCCCTTCATGATGGAGGACCATTATGCCCGCCTCCTCTTTGGCCACCCAGATGAACAGGATCCTCCTGTTCGATCCAAGGATGCCCATAAGGCGGTCCCCGTAATGACGCATTTGGTGGTGCAGCTTTCCACCTTCAAAGAAACTGCACCCAGGCTGCAGCGGGCATGGCTCTGGCCTCAATGCTACTTCCAGTGGGCTGGGGCACTTCATTCACCAGAGTGTCCCAGGACTTATGTCAGTCCCTTCCTACCCTCAGGGAGGACCCTTCCCTAGGATCCAAGTTTTCACAGGCCTCCAAGCCTAAGAGGTCCTGTCACAGATTGTGGGATCGGGAGCAAGCTTGCTCTTCCTGTTCTCATGACTCTGCCTCTGGTTCGATGGCTGTTGAGCCATCGACTTCATCTGATACTTCTGTGGTCCCGGTCCAGGCCACTGGCCCCACGGTATCCCTGTCGGGCTGACCGGTCGAGATGCAGGTCGACCAGTCCGTCTTGATATTTCTTGATCCGGTCGACCTGTTGTTGGAGGATAGTGGGGATGACTCACTATCAAGGACTCCAGTCCTCGCAGCCCTCTCTCAGGAGGGGCTGGATAGATCAGCCGAGTCGGCATCTCCCCTCGACAGATAAACTCTTAGGGGGTTCCTCGGGCCTTGCTCTGGTCAGTCACATGGAGCCTTCCCCCATGTCTCCTCCCTGACGACCTGACCATTGTTGGTTGAGGCCTCAATTGGGCACTCAGTCAAGATCCAGAGAATCTTGGCATTCCTGCTCTCAGCTGTCACCAAGAGGCACCGTCTGCTCTCCTCTCTCTTCTAGGACAAGGACAGGCTCCACCATAAACTGCTTGCCATTATGAAGAGCTCCTCTGGCAGCAGTGGATGCATGGCCATGGCCACGCCCCACCTCAGCCTCCAGCGCTTCCCTGATCGCTCTTGCCACATCCCGCTCCAGTCACCACCGGCTTCACTGCATATTTGGGTGGAGCCCCTGCAGCCCTTGTACGGAGCCCCATCCAAGGCTACCCACCCTGCTTCAGAACTCTGTGGTGGACTGTTGGTGAAGATCACCCACTCGAATAAGCCACGGGTTGTCTATGGGGAGCCTGGATCGAGGGTGTTGTTTGAGGGGTCTTGGGATTCGGAGGACTCCTCCATGCACTCCTTACGGACTCCGGCCTTTAACTGCAAGGCCTTTGAAGAGCTTACCACGGAACATGGAATGGCCTCCTTTGGGGCTCTGCTCCGCTTGATCTCAGAGTTGATGGGGATCCCATTGGAGCCGGTCCAGAAGCGGGCCCAGTATCCCCCGACCGACATCTTGGACAGGGATGACTCCCCAGGGGTCGCCTTCCTGATGGCAGAAGCTATTCTTGGCCCTGCTCTTAAGCTGTGGCAGTGTCCAGCCTCCTGTGTGGCGCCTTCGGCCTGTATGGTCTGCAAGTATACGGTACCTACTGGGTCTCTGCCTGGGTTTGCCGATCATCCTTCTGCTGAAGGTCTGGTGGTAGACTCGGTATTTCGGTGGATGAGCAACATCGGGGATGTTGATTAGCCCCCTGACAAGGAGCCCAAGAAACTGGACCATGCGGCAAAGAAAGTCTACACCGCCTACTCCCTGGGCCTTCAACAGGCTAATTCGGTCATCAAGATGGCCAGCATCTCCCATGTGCTAATAGGAGTTTTGGACCAGGTTATTCCTTGCCTTCCCACTGACTTGCAGTTGGCGATCAAGATGGTCAGGGATGAGGAACAGTCGGTGGCCAAGCAATAGTCCCAGACGGCCTTGGACATTGGCGACTCCTGTACCAGGTCTGTGGCTGCTGCAGTCACTGTGCAGTCCCAGGCATGGTTAAGGATCTGGACCTTTATGGCAGATACCCAACACAAGATGGCGGATGTCCTTTCTTGGGTACTGACCTGTTTGGCCCAGGTGTGGACAGTCACCTCGCTCTGATCGAGAAGTCCAACGCCACTCTGGACTCAGTTATGTCCTCGCAGAAGGACCCTAAAGGCCAGAAGCAAAGAAAAAAGCCTTTTCAGTTTGAGCTGTACCAGGCACCTCCAACCAGACCACCGCAGCCCCAAGCTGGGCAGCTTCAGGCCTGGTGGCCCAAACCTAAGCTTGCCACATTTGGCTCCGAGAATTCTGGAGGCCGGGGAGCTGGGGCTTCTCCAGCAGCTGGAGCCTCTGCCAAGCTTGCCCAGTGACGGGTTGGGGTTGTCACTTCCCTGCCGTCCTGTCCCAACCTTGGCCTCCCGTGGGGGGGTTGGCTCCGCCATTTTGTGTGCGCCTGGTCCGTCATTTCATCGGACAAATGGGTGCTCGAAGTGGTAGGTCATGGTCTGCCTTTAGACTTCAAGGCTCTTCCACCCTGTTGAGCCCATGCCCCAAGGGAAGACATGGTGTCCCCAGACATGTCCGCTCTTTGGGAGGACATCGCTCAGCTTCAGATATGCACTGTGACCCATGTCCAGGACTCCAAGGCTAGTCCAGGGTTTGTCTCCAGATGTTTTCTGGTTCCAAAATGGATGTGGGGTTGGCACCCCTTACTTGGTCTTCACGATCTCAACCAGTACTTGAGGAAGCGCAGATTCTGGATGGACACCCTGAACCAAATAATATCATCCCTAGAGCGGGATATGTGGTTCTGCTCTTTGGACCTTCAGGATACCTTCTTCCATATCCCGAACCATCCATCCTGCCAGGGGTTCCTTCAGTTCTGTTCAGAAGGGGTGCTGTACAAGTTCCGTGTCACGATGTCCTCTCCTCGGCCCCCAGGGTCTTCACTAAAAGTGCATACTAGTGGTGGCAGTGTTCTTGTGGCATTGAGGGGTCCGGGTGTACCCTTGCCTGGATGACTGAATAATCGCCGGTTCTTCCTGGAAGGAGGTGAAGTGGTCCAGAGTCTGTCCCTCCAGATTTGCTCGGCCTTGGGCCTTCTTGTCAACCCAGCCAAGTTGGAGCTCTGCCCTTCACAGGAGATTCAGTTTATTGCAACAGAGCTCAACTCCCTTTGGGCCAAGGCTGAAGTCCCAGCAGACAAGGCAGTGGATCTTCCCTCCCTTTCCTGATCATTTCAGGTTGGGCACTCATGCCCTGCCCGGAACTTCCTTTAGCTGTTGGGGTACATGGCATCCTGCACCAGCATAGTCTGATTGGCCGGTTGATGGATGCGCCCCCTTCAGGTGGGAACTGGCCCTCCAGTTGTCCAGGCACAGCAGTCACTGCGGCCAGCTGGTTATGGTGATGCAGCCAGTGTGGGATGCCATCCAATGGTGACTCATCCTGGAACATCTGCTGGAAGGAGTCTTGTTCGTCTGCCCAGAGGCAATGATCACTTTCAAGACTGACGCATCTCTGATGGGATGGGGAGCCCACATGGGGGACGACAGGGCTCACAGGCTCTGGACCACTGGATGAGTCACAATGTTGCATCAGCGTGCTGGAGCTCCATGCCATGCATCTTACTCTGATGGCCTTTGCTCCAGGTGTGTGGGGTCAGGTCGTAAGTTCAGATAGACAACACCACAACTATGTACTACATCAACAAGCAGGGCAGGACACATTCTCTCCAGGTGTGCTGGGAAGCTCTCCGCACCTGGTCCCTTGTATGCCGTCTGGACGCCGATCTCCAGGTGGTCCATGCGGCCAGTGCCTCCAACCCGCTGGCAGACACCCTCAGCCGAGTGGGCGAGGTGTCTCGCGAGTGATCTCTTCACCAGGAGGTAGTCGATTGCTTCTTCTCCCAGGGCACTCCCCAGGTCAACCTGCTTTCCTCCATGGAGAATGTGAATGTGAACCTGAGGCTGTTTTGTGCGGGACACTGATTGGGCCTGGGGGGATGCCTTCATAAAGCCCTGGACCCCAGACCTCATGTACATCTTCCCTTCCTTTCCCCTCATCCACAGGGTGTTGATGAAGGTGCGAGGGGACAAGGTGTGGATAATCCTTGTGGCTCCAGACTGGCTGCACCAGTTTGGGTACCCTGATCTCCTCAGCTTCAGCAGCAGGCCGAAGTGGCGATTGTCTCTCCACCCGGGACCTGCTCTCTTGCTCTCACAGGAGAGTCCTCCACCCAGACCTTTATTCCCTGCACCTGACAGCCTGGTTCCTAAGTGGCTAGAGTTTCAGACTTTCTGTCCCTCTGACAAGGTCCTCCATGTCTTTGAGGCCTCTCGGAAGGAGTCGGTTCGCCATGGCTATGCCTTCAAGTGACAGATTTTGCATTTGGTGCCATGGCAGGGGAGTTAGACCCTCTGTTATGCCCTGTGGCTAGTATTCTGGACTATTTGTAGTCCCTTTCTCTGTTGAGCCTGAGGCTAACAATCCTCAAGGTGCACCTGGCAGCCATCTTGGCTTACCGGGTGTGGGCTGGTGTGCAGACGGTGGCAGAAGAAAAGGTGGTTAGGTGCTTCTTTAAGGGTCTTGACCACTTTTCCCCACCGGTGTGTGAACCACCACCACTTTGGGACTTGTTACTGGTACTGGACTTGTTACTGGTACTGGTCATGGGAAAGCCATTCGAACTGATGCACAGGTGTGACATCTCCCATCTGTTGTGGAAGACCGCCTTCCTGGTGGCCATCACTTCTGCCAGGAGGATAAGTGAGCTCCAGGCACTCTCAATGGAGTTTCCATATTTGATTTTCTACAGGGACAAAGTTGTCGTCCACCCCAACCCTCAATTCCTCCCAAAAGTTGTTTCGGAGTTTCACCTTAACCAGGTGTTTACTACCTCTCTGTTTACTTCACCAGCCCAACCTCGGAGACCGAGCACAGACTCCATATTTTGGACCTGTGGCAAGCGCTGGCGTATTACACTGAGTGCACAGCTGGAGTTCAGGGAGAGGTTCGCCAGCTCTTTGTCACCTACGCTGAAACCACACCTGGCAGACCAGCAGTTAAGCGGATGATTGGCAGGTGGATTGTCCCCCTGCTTCAACCTTTGCTGGTAGGGAGCCTTCTGTAGGGCTTAGGGCTCATTCCACCAGACATACCACTGCCTCATTGTCTACTTCCATGGAGATCCTTATCCAAGAGATCTGCAGGGCTGGTACCAGGAAGTCCGCACATGCCTTCATTTCCCATTACCACATTGACCTCGAGTCATACTGGGATGCTGACTTTGGGGCCTCAGTTCTTCAATCTCTTTTTCCCCAAGTAGGGGTGTGCACCTTGATCCATTCTCCCAGAGAACTGCCAAGAGTCTGCCAAAGTGTGGATAGTGCACCACATCTATGTCCCTAGAAATGCGGGTTACTCAGCAGGCCCGGTGGCGCTGGATGCCACACCTAACGCCACGCCAGTGACCCAGGAACAGGAACGAGCCTGGGCCATGGGGAGATGGCAGGGGAAGGAGAAGATCAAGCATCTGGAGGACTGCTCTCTTCTCCTGAGGTGGGTTCTGGGGATTTCCCCGCTTGATGGCAGCTTCTGGTGGAGGCTGGGAGCACTGCACTTGGAGCTGGGACAAACAGATGTGGTCTGGTGTTTGCAGGAGTGGGTGGACTCTCTCACTCAGCACACCAACACCATTGCACGGCCACACCAAGGGGTGGAACAAAGGAAATACCCTGCCTCCCAGTAGGCAAGGGGTCTCTCCATTACACCTCCAGCTGTCCTCCCTGCCTGGTTGCTCTACTAGATTATAGATAGAGTGCCAGGAGGAGGAGTAGGTGGCCCCACCTCGGGGGACTCAGAGCTGGGGGTTGGGTGGATGGGTAGCGGATGGAGAGGTGGTCGACGGAGGAGAAACGGAAGACTTCAGGCATGCAGGATCATGGCCGAGCCAAGCGACCCCCTGGAGAGAGTCCGGGTAAGGCAGTGAAGGAGTATAAACAGAACTGACAAAAAGAAGAAATGAGGGTTACTCACCTGTAACAGTAGTTCAAGGAGTGGTATATGGTGCACATCCACACAACCCACCTGACCTCCCCTGGCAAGGGCGCACAGATCCTTGCTTCCAGTGTGCAAGATCTGATGTCATAGGGCATTGCCAAGGTGGAAACCACCCAGGTGGGTGGGAGGAACGTACAGTAGCTTGAAGATCTTCCGGCGAGACTTAAGGGGAAAAGAAGAGCTGCCAAAGTGTGGATGTACACCATATACCACTCCTAGAACTATGGTTACAGGTGAGTAACCCTCACTTTCAACCCCTTTGGGATGTCTACACCATGATATAGCTATCTTTTTAGTAAGTATAAGTTTTAATGAAAAACTAGCAATAAAAATTCACATGAAGGGATACAGGGATTAATTCCAAATACAGTCCACTTACAAAGATGCGGTATGACACCTTCCCATAAAATATAGCATTGGGGGAAGTAACCATAAAATAGTATTTTACTACTAATGATAATCCCACAGCCTATAGCAGCACAGAGCTATTGTAGAGACAACGATAAACCAAAATCAGTAAAAGAGATCCCATTTTACCATACAGACATAATGCCTTCTAGTGTCCCACATAAGTATATCACCACTTTAAACAGAAATAGAGCTTTACCCCGCGGTCTTGCCATAGATAAAATATAAGCCGAAACAGTTAAAAGATATTTCACAATATTAAAATATACTAGCAAATGACAGACATCCCCCTTCTCTTAACCCGTAAAGCCATCCCGTAGGAGTCACTAAAGTTTAACCCAGAAAAACACACAAAATTAGGTGCACTAGTCCCAAACACCCACTAAAGCGGTTACTCATACCAACAAACTGGATCAAACAGTCCGAAGTCCAAGGTAGTAGAACGTATATTTCTCACCAGAAAACAGTTCCACGTATATAAGAAAACAAACTCGGTCATCTCTGTTGAAATCAAAAGCACCTCGCTCCCACGGTAGACATGGAAAGACCCAGAAGTCGAGCGAGAAATAGTTCATTCTCCACCTCCATCTTCATCACCTGAAGAGGCACTCCCGGAGCCTGCCATCTCAGCTTCTACACGTTGCTGTAGCTTCAGGGCATCTTTTCGGTCATTAAACAGGTTTGTGACACGGCAAACAGAAACCCAAAATAAGGCAACATCATTGGACAAAACGCACCACATGATCAAAGTTGGAGCAATGATTAATTCCCCAGTAATGCTCACTCCAACTAATAATCACAGGGTCACCGGGTCAGGCTCTAGCACCACTACCTGTCACAGCAGCAAACAGAACACATATCGTGGTGAAAACGCAGGACCTCACCGCGCTGACACAAAGCCGAACAGTCAAATCGGAAACAACGACGCAAGTATTCCCATGTTACAAACGCATTAATGCCCTCCGGAGTCGGCTTACTGGGAATTAATGCATGTTTGGTGGTTGTATGCACTCGCCAAGGCCTTGTGCCACAACCCCCCAACCATGAATTAATTCCCCAGTAGAAGCCTCCTTCATCGGGCATTAATGCTTACATGTTTACCCATTCCAGCTCACCTTTAGTTTAGTAGTGAGTAAGAGTAGGAGATGAATTTTTAAAGAGCATAGATCAGACTGCACCTTATCAAACGCTTTCCTCCACTGTCTTGTGGAATATGAGAGATCGGGGAACAATGAGAGATTGGCATCCGGACGTATTTTAGTTGCTGCTTCCTCCTAACCAGTGCCAAAATTCTGTCACAGACCCTGATCCTGTTTCATACCACCAGGAGGGTTCTAGGTACCCGCTCCTCCCGCTACAGCTCTTCGTGGTGTAATCTGATAGGCTTTTTTCAAAGCCAGGGTCAGGTCCTCTTCAGACAGTCCCAACACTTTTTTTTTTTTTCAGTTCTCTTTATGCTCCTTTCTTACTGGGCCCCTTAGGTCTCTCTCAGGTGTGGTCACACGGACTGGCCGGTTCCCGCCCTGCTTGAGGTTCTCTCCAGGCCAAGTCTGCGTCCCTGGACCGCCCTCCACAGCTACTCCCCGCCCGAGCTCCCTGAGGTGGGACCGCCTACTCCTCTGACGCTCTATCTAGAATCCAGGGGTGGTCGGAGTGTGGAGGAGAGCCAGAGACTGGCTGGGAGTAACCCAGCATTGAGCATGGGGACCATCCACTTGACCCACTGTCGCCTACCCCGGTGCCAGGGCCTTGTTCCATGTTCTGGTGTTCCCAGGGGCGTAGACGTGCAATGACGTCCAGCACACGACGGGCGTGCTCCCGCACCCATGCACAGGACATCTGCTGACATCCCCTTTTCCCTTGTACATGCTCCCACTAGTTGTAACGCTAGAACTGTGGCACGCACTGCCCATCCTCCCCAGGAGAGGAGAGCTGTCCTCCGGACGCTCAGTACTGTTCCTCCACTGCCAACCCCCAGCAGCCCAAGTCCGTTCCCGAACACAGATCACCGGCGTGGCGCGAGGTGTGGCATCCGGTGCCTCAACCCTCAATGCCACCTGGCCAGCTAGTCCCAACACTTGAGGTAGCATAGTTTGCACAAAGAGCAAAGGATCCTCTCCTTCCACTTGCTCCGGCAGCCCAGTAATCCTAATATTGCTCTCACTCACTTGGTTTTCAACAGTTTCTAATCTTTGACACAGCAGAGAATTTTCCCTTATCAACATAGTAGTGGCATCCACCGATTTAAGTGTGGAGAGTTCAGCCCACTGCACCATTTGTTCCACGGCATCTACCCAGGTTTCTAAGGCACTGACCTGGGAGAAATAGCATCCAACTTTTTATCCATATCCTGGATCATTTGTACCAACTTGGCCAAAGTAGAGTTGACCGTTAGAAGGGATACTTCCTCCTGCTCCTCATCACCACCACTGGAGGCTCTAGTTTGCAAGGGCGGCCTACCATCCCGTGGCTGTGACTGCTTAGGTTTAAAAAAGTCTGAAGAAGCAGTCAGATTCTTATTTTTACCCATCAAGGAGTTCACACAAAACCTCTTAGTTATATAAAGCGAATCAAAGTTCAATATTGTAGTAAAAAAGTAATATTTATCCAATTCAAACAACATAAAGTCTTGCTGTATTCTGACATTATGCAGTTAACCCCAGCACTTGAACTGCTCCGGAGGGGAAAGGGTTAACTCTATGCCAGAGCATAGAACGTTGAGCTCGAGCTCAGTTCAGACGTCTGTCTGCTGCACTTTGAAGTGTAACCGTCAGATTCTTTACTCTGCTACTGAACAGTCGCTCCGGAGATCTCTCCATCACTTTCGGTTTGGTACAGTAAAAGACGTTAGATCTCATCTGTGTCAGTCTTCACCATTCATCACCTTTGGGTTATTGGCCGGAGGGCATGACCCCGCAGGAGCTTCTTTTTTTTGGATGGGCGGAGTCGACGCACCCTCGAGGCCGACTCACTGCGTGGTGCTCGCGGGTTGGCCGTTATGTGCTGTCGACTCCGGCCTCCTGCCAGTTCTTCGTCTCCCGCCAACGAGGTCACCTCGTGGGACACTTCGAGAGAAGAAAGTGAGGCCTAACCTGCTTCACAGCAAATTTATCCCTGCGACTCCGTGTCATTATCGGTGCTGAAGTCTGTCGGCTCCTTTCCTGCCAGTTCTGTTCGCCACACTCGACGTCGCCCGGTAAGATCTTTCCATTATTTTTGTTATTCTGCGACGTCGAGTCTTATTTGGTGTTTTTTTCTCCGTAGGTCATGTCTTGGTTGGAGGGCAAGAAAACTTCAAGGACGGGATGCCCCCCCCATGCGACAGTGCCCATGCAGCCGAAAATACTCCGTCACCAACCAGCACGACTGTTGCCTTGCGTGTCTTGGCCTGCTTCACGACATGGATTTGTGCGATGTCTGTTTCTCCATGGACCACCGGGTCATCGAGCAATGCGCATGGAAAGTGGGGCGAGCTCTGCCGACTTTCAGGGGTTGGGCATACACTCATCGGGCCAAGCTGCGTTCTCTCGGCCTTTCCTCCAGGTCCCCTCCCAGTTCTGTACGGGCCGAGGAGGAGGGAGCCTCGGCCTCTTGTAGCCTAGCCATGGCCGAGGCTTCTCCCGCGGTGCAGGAGGCCTAGTCCGTTTCCTCCGGGAGACAGATGGGAGGCACCGCATTGGCAGTCACCCCTTCGGGGGCGAAGGCTCCCCTGGTGTCGGACCCATGGCTTGGAAGGCCCGGGTCAGCGCTGTCCTCGATGCCGTCAGTCGGCACCGTTTTGGGGCGCCGTGGGCCCTGACGGAGTCGTCGTCGGCACCAGTCCGTCACTCAGCGTCGTGGCAGCTGTTGGTGCCATTCACGGAGCCGATAGTGCTAGCGGCACCATGGGAGGTTCTGTGGCACCGTCTCTGACTTTTTCTTGCCTCGGTGCCATCTGCAGCACCGAGGTTGAGCACAGCGCCGTGTCCAGTTCCGGGGCCGTTCGTGGTTCCGGACATGGGCATGGCACCATGGGGGTTTTCGGATCTTGGCACTGAGAGCACGATCGGAGCTGTCATCGGCACTGTCTCTCTTCTTGGCGCCGTAGGGGTCTCTGGCCTCGGCGCCGCAATCAGAGCCATCATTGGTGCTGTCTCTGTCCTTGGCACCGCCCGTGGTGCCATGGGGAGAGAAGGCGCTCTGTCAGGTTCTGGCTCGGAGACTGCTGCCCTAGTTGGAGCTGTGTTCTTTTCTGCCACCATTCGTGGTGCTGCGGAGAACACTGGTATCGACTCGGGTACAGTCTCTGTTTCTGGTACCCTGTTTAGTCGAGATGGCAGTAGGCGCCCGCCAACTGTTTGGCACAGGGCTTCAGTCTCCACCCCTTCGGAGGAGGAGGAGTCGGATTCTGAGTCAGATGGGCAGTCTGGCTCCTTGGAGTCAGCCGCTGGCGTGGGCACCCTCGTAGTGTCTTCGACAGGCCGGAGTCATACCCCCTCTGAGGAGCGGACAGTGACTGCCGGGGCTGGGGTCAGGGTTTCTGACCAGCAGGCAGTGGTGCAGGCTACCATTGCGCTGCAGCCCAGCCTCAGAGGGTTTTCTGATCCCTCAGCGGTGGTACCCCCTCAGGTGGTGTGCCTAGATCGCCCAACTTTGGGGCCGATCAGAGCACCCACGGGAGGGGAGGGTGCAGCGCCCTGGATAGCTCCTTCAGGGGCTGACCAGGGCTGCCAGTTGCCTAGGCTGGCTGTCTCTCTCTCGGAGGAGGAGGGTGCTCTCAGATTCCTTCGGGGTCGAGGGGCATGGGGTCTGTACGGTGACCTTTTTCTAGAGCCCACTCGGGCTCTGGGAGAAGCCGTAGTGTGGATCTCTGCTCTTCCCCCTCTGTTTCTTTGAGAGGGCCCCGTTCTTTGGAGGTAGAGGACCGTCCTTCTGGACCTACATGGCCCCAGTCACCTCACGGGGGGGGGGGGATTCTTCCAGGCGCAGCCAAGGCAGTTCCAAGATAGTTGTTCAGCTGTCTGCTGTGGAATCTTCCAGAGCACCTTCTTCTCCTGGTGCGCCCCCTAACCCAGGCGAAGGTCAGTCGATTTCTCTTTTCGACTGTGCCCCTATCCCTCTGCCACATTCTCCAGCACTCCCAGGCATCATTGGTCCTAGCGGGCCTCTCTCCTGGGAGCAGTTCAGGGCCGTGGCTGCTCGATTCCCCGCTTACATCAGGGCAATGGACAGACAGGTTTTTCAACCTCCCCCCGAACAGCCACCCTCTGAGCAGCTAAGGTCCTCTGACTCCTCATCCCCCTCTTCCGGGGGAGAGGAGCCTTCTGTCCACATCTCCCCAGCCGCTGATCTTGTGGAGTATCAGCAATTCCTCATGAGGATGTTGGAGGACCTGCACATCACCCCTCCCACTCAAAGCAATCCAGAGCACTCTGCGCACACCTTTCTAGGTGACTTCAGCGAGGACACCCTTGTGGTGCCCCCCCAGCGTGCTCCCTTGTGGGAGGCGTCATTGCGTTCCTGGCAGAGGCCCTTCTCCGGAGGTCCTGCCCCTAGGGATCTCTGCCAGCGGTATTGGGCCCCCCGGAGTCTCCAGGTTCCACGCCTCATCCTCAGTTAGGATTGACGCAGCTGGACACTCCTGATGGGCTTTGTGCCCTCCACCATGACCAACCCCCAGATCAAGATTCCTTGGATTTTGACTTCTGGGGGAGGAGGATGTTCTACTCGGCATGGTTGCTGCTCTCTATCACAGCACATCAGGCCCACTGCGCATCCTATGACAGGTTCTTGTGGTCCAGGCTGGGTCAGCTCCTAGCCTTTTTGCCTGACACGGAGCAAACCAGACAAGCCATCGCACTCTCTGCACGTGGCCTGGAGCTAGCAAGGCACCAAGCGAGGTCATCGTACGATGCCAACGAAATAGCTACCAAGGTCATAGGGACAGCGATCTGCACTAGGTGGGCGGCATGGCTGCGTCTTTCCCGGTTGTCACCCTTGGCCCGGCGTAGGGTGATTAACTTCGCTCACCAGAGAACCGATCTTTTCTCCCATAGAGCGAGATGGCGTTTGTCGGGGCAACTTCCTTCCCTCTCCGGGGGGGGGTCCCCATCTCACTCTCCCCACTCTCAGGCCTCCCCAGGCCCTGAAGGTTCTCCCTCTTAGTGTGTCGCCCACTGAGAGCTAAGGGAATCTGTTCTTTAGGGTTAAATCCCCCTTCATGGGGATCGGCACTCATCCAAAGGTGATGAATAGTGAAGATTGACACAGATAAGATATGAAAATTCAAACAACATGAAGTCTTGCTCTATTCTGACAATCTGCAGTTAGCTCCAGCCTTTGAACTGCCCCGGAGTGTAGAGGGTTAATTTTCTATGCAGTGCATAGAACGTTGAGCTCGAGCTCGGTTGAGGTCTCTGTCTGCAGCACTTTGAAACCCAACCGCCAGATTATTTACTCTGCCTCACTGAACAGTCGCTCCGGAGATTTCTACTTCTGCTCGGTTCAAAGTCGGTTAAAGTGTCGTTTTTTCCGCTTAACTCCTGTAGAATTACGGTTCAGGGCTCTGTCTGCGGTACAGTAAGTATTTTAGGTAGTAGTTCTGGGTTATTGTGGAAATTGTAAAAACTTTTCTCGATCGGTTCGGCTGAACCGATCCAACATATTTGAATTCTGTGTGTTTTCCTTTAGTGTGTGGTTACTGGTCCTTATCGGTTTTAAAACAAAAAAAATGTGTTTTAACGTTTTTTTGCAGTACTCATAACACGGTTAGAAACCGATAAGGGAGTCTTGCCTGGCAGTTGCCAAAAAAAGGGTACGTTTGGTTAGGTTGGCCATGTCTGAGAAACCCAAGAAAAAAACTGGGCCCACTGGGTTTCAACACTTCAGTAATTGTGGGGAGGTCTTTGCTAAGGCCGATCCCCACACCACCTGTGTTTATTGTCTGGGGTTTGACCACCTCGATACAGACTGCCAAATATGTAAAATCTTTCCTAAGTCTTCCCTGGAAAAAAAGATTAGGTAGACTTAAGGAAAAGAAGGCCGAGAAGTCCGCTGACCCAGATGGCCAGCCCGGTTCGGTTCCGACCGAACCAGAAGGAGTGCCCTCTGACCAGGGCAATACTTCTTCGGGCAAGAGGAGAGCCGATCCTAAGGGATTGGTTCATACAAAGAGGAAACGTAAAGAAAAATCAGCCAGTTCAGATCCTGAGTTTCATGTTCCAACCACTGATGAGCTTGCCCGAGCGATTCGGATTGTTGCATCGCTTCGCCCGGTTCTGTCTGATCCGGCTCCGTTAGCTAGGGGTTCGGTTTGGTCGGTTCCTCCAGTTCAGGATTATGTCCCCGAAGATTTTTATGAACCGGAATTTGAGGAGGAGGGGGATTATGAGCAAGATGATGAGTATGATGGAGCAGAATGTCTGGATGTGCCCATTGAACCGGACATCTCCCCAGGCAGACCTTCTGGTGTTTCCGGTCCTAGGCTCTCTGAGTCCCCCTCCCCACTATCTGTTCTACAGAAAAGCGGCTGAAACCCTCCAGCTCCCTATGGAGAAAGCTACAGAGGATCAAGAGGAGCCTGATTTTGTTGAAATGATGGACATCCCAGAGTCGAGGAGACTGTCTATTCCCCTACACAAATCTTTTGGGAAACAGACACAAAAAATTTTAGTCTCCAAATTCTGTACCTCCTGTTGATAAAAGAATGGACAAGAGGTATACCTTATCAGGCTCAGACATGGAGTTTTTCTATCAACAATGCAGCCATGTTGGGGTCGTGCAAGCTAATGTTCCTTTGGCTTCACACCCCCCCCAGATAAAGACTCCAGGAGGATGGATGCCTTGGCAAATAAACAGTACATGGCATCCTCTTTGGGACTCAGGCAGGCTAATTATATGGCCTATACAGCCAGTTACCAGAAGTCCAGGTGGGACACTGTACTGGCACTGGCTAAACAGGCCCCCCAAGCTGGCCAAGGAACTGGAGAATGTGGCTGCTGATGGGATTGAGGCATCTGAGGTACAGTTTCATGCTGCTGTGGACTCCAGTGATGTGCCATCAAGAGTCATGGCTACATCTGTGGCTCTTCGGGAATTGGCTTGGCTCAGATGTACTAACCTCTCACAAGACACCCAGGCTAAGGCCATGGATTTCCCTGTGGAAGGTAATTCTCTGTTTGGGGAACAGACGGAGAATTATATGAAGAAAATGGATGAATACAGGACCACTTACAGGAGTGCACAGGCCAAGAAAAGGCAGACAACTCCTCAAAAGCAGCAATCTAGAAGCAGGCCTTTTCACAGGCCTTTCTACCAGGCACAGGCCTCCTCTCCTTTTCCTCAGAAGGGGTTCTTCAGAGGGAGAGGCAGAAGGGGGATGAGCAGGGCTACGTCCTCCTCTCAGTCCAAGGCTCCTGCCAGGCAGACACCCTGATGTGTCAGCCCGGGTCGACTCCCCTTTTCCAGTAGGAGGCAGGCTGGCTTACTACTTCCAGGCCTGGAAGTCTGTTACCTCAGACAAGTGGGTCCTGGAGGTAGTAAATCAGGGACTGGCCCTCAGCTTCAAAACATTTCCAAAGCTGAAGGTCAGGTCTTTTCCACCTGCAAACATCTCCAAAACCATTGCCCTAGAGGCAGAGGTTTCCTCTCTGCTGGCTCTCAGAGCCGTAGAGAGAGTTCCTACTACACACAGGGGCAAAGGTTTATACTCCCGGTACTTTCTTACCCCGAAGAAAACAGGGGAGTGTCAGCCCATCCTAGATCTAAGATACTTAAACAAGCACCTAGTAAAGCCAAAATTCAAAATGGTGACTCTGGGAATAATTCTTCCCTCTCTAAGGCGAAGGGATTGGCTAGCTTCCCTGGACCTCGAGGTTGCCTATTTACGCATTCCCATCAGGTGCTCCCACAAAAAGTACCTGAGGTTCAAACTGCCTTCAGGCCATTATCAGTTCAGAGCAATGCCCTTTGGCCTAACATCAGCACCAAGGGTGTTCACAAAATGCCTAGCAGTAGTAGTGGCCTTTCTAAGGAGACAAAACATTTCCATATTTCCATACCTGGACAACTGGCTCATTGTGGGGCAGTCTCCAGACCAAGGCAAGTCAAACCTGCAAGTGACCCAGCAATTGCTCGCTTCTCTAGGATTCCTCCTCAGTCTTCCAAAGTCCGTTCTTGAACCAGTGCAACTCTTCACCTTCATAGGGGTAGTGTTGGATACTGTCAAAGCAAGAGCATTTCTCCCCCTGGCAAGAGCAAAGGCCCTTATAGACCTGGCTTCTTCCTTTCGCCTCCTGGTGTCTCGACCAGCAAAGCATTTTCTTCAACTCCTGGGCTACATGGCAGCTTCCACTGCAGTGGTACAAGGGGCCAGATTTCAGATGAGGGGCATCCAGTTCCACTTGAGGGCTTTTTGGTCTCAGAAAATAGATCCTCTAACCAAACTAATTCCAGACTCAGACTCTGATCCAGGCTCTCCAATGGTGGTTGGATCAGGACAACCTCAGACAAGGAGTCCCATTCATCACTCAGTCCCATTCTGTGGTTCTAACCACAGATGCTTCTCTCCTGGGGTGGGGAGCTCATGTGGGAATCCTCACAGCACAGGGAGTGTGGTCCCCTCAGGAGTCTCTACTTCACATCAATCTTCTGGAGCTCAGGGCAGTGTACCTGGTTCTGCAAGCTTTCTTGGACTCAGTACAGAACAAGGTGGTTCAGGTCAGGACAGACAACACCACCACCATGTGGTACATCAACAAGCAGGGAGGCACTCGGTCTACGACCTTGTGCATGGAAGCCATGAAATTATGGTCCCTGGCTTATTCCCTACAGACATCTCTGGTAGAAGTTCACCTTCCAGGGAAGGACAATGTGCTAGCAGATGCATTGAGCAGGATTTCTTAGGGCCATCACGAATGGTGCCTGGATCCCTTAGTGTTAAAGGTGATTATTTCAAGGTGGGGCACTCCAGAGATAGATCTCTTTGCAGCCCCAGACAATCACTAACTTCCTTTCTTCTGTTGCAGACCCTCAGTCTTAGGCTCAGTTCCCCTGGATGCTCTACTTCTGGATTGGGAGGGGAAATTTCTGTATAACTTTCCTCTATTATTCAAGGTTCTGGTCAAGATAAGGTCACAATCTTGCAAAGTGATTCTGATTGCTCCAGACTGGGCCAGGCAGCCTTGGTATCCTCTGTTGCTGTCCCTAGCGGTCCATCTTCCCCTATCTCTTCCCAAGAATTACAATCTGTTAACCTCCTCTCAGGGGAGCATTTGGTACCCCAACCTTCGGTCTCTCAATCTCAAGGCATGGCTCTTGAAGAGCTAGAATATGCAAGTCTGCATTTGTCTCAGGGGGTTCTGGTCATTCTCAGAGCCTCTCGAAAACCTGCCACCAGAAAAACTTATAACTACAAATGGAAAAGATTCAGCATTTGGTGTTCCAATAAGCACATATCCCCAGATTCTGCTGACTTGGCTACAGTTCTGGATTATATGGTTCATCTTAATGGCTTAGGCCTCAGACCAGCTACCCTTAAAGTACACTTGTCAGCTGTTTCTGCATTTCTGTCAGTGGGGAAGGCTTCCTCACTGGCATCTCATCCTGTTTTCTGTACATTCTTTAAAGGATTGCTCCTTACCAGTCCTCCTTTTAAGGATCCTACTCCTGTTTGGGATCTTAATGTTTGCATTGCTCTGCTAATGCAACCACCCTTTGAGCCCTTGGCCTCAGCAGAACTTAAGTACTGTACTGACTTGGAAAACTGTGTTCCTGGTAGCTGTTACCTCTGCCAGATGTATCAGTGAATTACAAGCTCTGTCAGTGGAGCCTAATTTTATCTCATTCCATAGAGAGAAGGTGGTCCTTAGAACCAACAGGAGGTTCTTACCCCCAAGTGGTTTCAGATTTTCATCTGAACCAGTCCATGTCTCTTCCTGTGTTCTTCACGGATCATTCTTCTTCAGGAGAGAGAAGATTACACAGTTTGGATGTTAAGAGGGCACTTAGCTACTACATTGAGCGTACTAAGGCACTTAGGTTTGACTGCCCGCAGTTGTTTCTCAGTTATGGTGAAGTGGGAAAGGGTAAACCTGCTACTAAGAGAAATATTGCCAGGTGGATTGTCTCTTGTATGCAATTCTACTATGAAAAGCTAGGCAAGTACCCCCCTCAGGCCTGAGGGCTCATTCGACTAGAGGTACAGCTGCTTCTCTGGCTGCTGCCAGAGATATACCCTTACTAGAGGTATGCAAAGCAGCCTCTTGGAAAACAGTCCATACATTCACCAAGCATTACTCTCTGGATATCCAGGCTAGGAGTGATGCTAGGTTTGGTACAGCAGTACTGCAGAGCCTATTCCCAAAATAGGTTCGGTACCCTCCTCCATGGAGGTGCTGCTTGGTAGTCTGCATAGTGTCAGAATATAGCAAGACTTCATGTTGTTTGAAGAAAAAATTATTCATCTTAGTAATTGTGTTTCTTCTAATGGAGTCTTGCTGTATGCTGACCTCCCTCCCTGCCTCCCCTCTCAGAACCTGTTTTTTGGGAAGTGGGCTAGCAGGTACAGTGTTGCACCTCGGGTGCACTTGGCACTCTCCCCTGTATAGAGAGGGGAAGTGGGTTAGGTTATATATTTTCTTTGGTTTGTTTTGTTGACTACCTAGTTTTTGTTTTGGAGTTCTCGACTTGATTCTTTTGGGGACCCAAAATATTTGACTGCCTTTTGGCTAGTAGATTTTACAATTTCCACTTAGCAGGTGTAGTTAGTTAGTATTGGCTCGTAAGAATCTCACGGTTACACTTCAAAGTGCAGCAGACAGAGGTTTGAACAGAGCTCGAGCTCAACGGTCTGTGCTCTGGCATAGAGTTAACTCTTTCCTCTCCGGAGCTGTTCAAGTGCTGGGGCTAACTGCATAATGTCAGAATACAGCAAGACTCCATTAGAAGAAACACAATTGCTTCATTTGGCTGTTATCCACAGGAGCTCCTGCTCTGTTCTGCCGCCAAGCATGCCCCCTCCCCATGATATAACTGTGTGAGTGATCCTGGACTTTTGGTTGGCAGTATCCTGTGCAGTGTGCTAGTGCCACATGTTCCAGTTGGCCAATACTTGCACCTTATTGGCACAGTAGCTACATCTCTACACAGAATCTGCTGTTGTTACATTTTAGTGCTATGCGCTTTGGCTTCGCATGATAAATGTTGCTGGTTATTTCCTGTCATGTTTAAATTGTTACAGACCTGCATCGTACCTTTCATTTGAAAATACTACAATTTTTATTGCAAAATAGTACAGTGCTCCCTCAGTCATCTGCCACCCTCTGTTATCTGCCCACTTTTGTCTCGTACCAATTTCTCATTTTGCCATTGCCCCCCATTATTTACCAACCTTGATTATCTACCAACTTTTGTCTTGTGCCAAAGTGAGCGGATAATAGAGGGTTTACTGTACTTTATTTTGAAAGGCATTCAATTCCCCCGGTTCTTTAAGACTCTACGTAAAGCCACCCCCCCATCTCAAGCTTTCTGACTTCAGGATCTGGTGAGGTGGGGCTTACTTCCAGAGGTGATGGAGCAGACATGAAGGATGTGGCAGTTTCTTCCACTTGAGCCCACTTACTCCCTCCTGGATGAGTGCTAGGGTCAAAAAGGTGTTCACCACTGTGGCTGAAACACACTCCAAAAATGTTAGCCACATTGGAACTGGGTTAACAGCTGTGAAAAGGTAAAATAGGTACTCTAGTTGATTTGAAGAATTTTCAGATGCCCCAGAGAAATGGGTAGAGACCTAGAGGTCCTGGTTAAGTATATTGCCCAGGAAGTGCAATGCCAATGGGAGCAGCATGAGCATTTTTAGATATGTAGGTGGAGAGTTTGGTCTCCAGTTAGGGAGGGATGATTGTGTGCCAAAGATCACTAACAGCGACCCCAAATTGAAATAGGCTAAACATTTTGCTTCCACATTCAACACAGCAGCTACAAGCAAATCATGCTATGAATGATTTTATTATAAGTTTACTTTAGAATGTCTTATGTTTTTTGATCTGGTAGATTCTTCTGACTACTGCCCATCAAAGCTGATGTCAATAAGTTGCATAGCTCCCAAAGTTCCTAAGTTGAGTATCAAAGGCACATAGACATCCCTGCTGCTGAGCCCGTGCTTGGCATCATCAGTGTCACAGCCGTTTAGGCCTATGGGACTTTGGCATCAGCCATGACAGGCTGTAGTTAGCAGGATCAACCAGATCAAAAAAAATATTCTAAAATAAGCTTATAATAAATTATTCAAAGTGCAGTTTACTTGTGACCACTATGGTGAATGTGATGGCAAAATATTTAGCCTATTTCAGTTTGTGGTCACTGTTAATGATCCTTGGCGTACAACAAGCTCTTCCTCATCGGATGGATAATGCACGTCCATAGTTGTCTAGTCACTGAAACATGTATTCAGAGCCCAGGAATCCCTCACGTAAGTTTAATCAGGGCAGTTAATCCCCTGTAATGAGCAGCCCCGGTGCTTCAGAATTTTATGCAAATTGTGGAATTTAGAATGAAATTCAGACTTTGCTGTGTGGTCATGCTCACCCCTGCACTCTAACGTCAGATTTATTTCTTCACCTGAAGAGAGCAGTCGCCCTGAAGTCTTCTGTACACTTCTGGCTGGTTTACAGTTTATTATTTTATGTTTTACGTAAGTATTTCTAGTTAACTTATTGATACTTTGCAATAGTTGGGGTTTTATTTTTATTTAATTGTGTAAGTTTAATTTTTTTTTTCTCCAGTTCCTGATCAGTTCCTAGGAATCGGAGAAGGCAATTCTCTGTGCGTTTCCCACTTAAGGGAGCAGTTATTCAAAGCTTTTAAAAATAAATTTAAAAAAAAACAGCTTGTCTTAAACAACTGTACAGTTTTACTTACAGTTCTTCTCGGTTTCTTGTTTTTAGGAACTGTGATGATATTTTTGCTATTTTAAGAAACATTTTTTGAGTTATATATTTGTGGTCTTAATTTTTGAGGAACCGACCTGCATTTTTCATGTTTAAGACCTTTTTAATATTTCTTGGGCTTATTATATATTTTGATTTGTTCTGTTGGGAACGGAAAACAACTTCTTGGGGGTCATCAGTGTTTCGCATGATGGACAGACCCAAAAGAAAACAGGACCCATGGGCTTTAAAAATTGTACTGTTTGCTGAGATCTGTGTTTACACTGCCTGGATTCAGACTACGATTTTGCCATTTGTGATCTCTGTTTAAAGTGTTGCCCTAAAACACAAAAGATAAGGGCAGCTGGTGGGGGGGGGGAACCTGGGCTGACAGTAGTCTCTACTCATAGGATACACTGCACTTAAGCGAGGGAGGACAAGAGGGTGTTGAAAGCAGGGATAAGTGATTACATAGAAGGCTGGATATTTAAACTAGGAGTGGGGGGGCAGGAGGCAAGCAGAGGCCACAGGAAAGGAAGACATACGAGCTTACCCCATGACTGAGGCAAGGATTTGGGGCAGGTATTAGGGAGGATGTTAAAATGAGATGGAAGGAGGGGAGAGTGGGGAAGGTAGGGGGTGGAAGGTGGTCACCTTGAGTGCTAGAAACCTGGGGAATAAAACTGCAGAGCTTCAGACCCTCATGGCAAAAGGGGAAGTGGACATGGCACCAATGACCGAAACATGGGCCACCCAGTACCATGACTGGGACCTGGTGGTACCAGGCTACAGGATTTTCCAGAGGGATAGAGTAAAGGGGAAAGGGGAGGTGGCGCTGTATATGAGGGAAGGACTGAAGTGTGTATGGGAGGAGAGGAAGGAGGGCAGTACGGACTCACTATGGGTGCAAATCCGGGACTCAAGGAATAGGACTGTCAGGATGGGAGTGGTGTACAGGCCGCCCTCCCAGACTGAAGAATTAGACTAGGAACTAGCGGGACAGATTGGGAGGGCCTGCGCAAAGGGGAGTGTGGTGATCGTGGGGGACTTCAACCTGCCGGGAGTGGATTGGAGTACCCCAGCCACACAAAAAATAGAAGGGAGCAGGTAGTGCTAGATGCCTTCCAGGACAACTTCCTGATGCAGATGGTCAGTGAACCAACCAGATTAGGGAACACCCCTGACCTAGTGCTGGCAAATGGAGAGTTTGTGAGGGAACGAAGGATGGAAGAGCCACTGGCGGGGAGCGACCACCACTCGGTATGGTTCACATTGAATATGGGTAAGGAAGGAGTAGCATCTGACACAAGGGTGTTACGCTTCAGGAGAGCAGACTTTTGAGAGGATGGCCGAAACAGTAAAGGAGTACGTGGCCAACTTTTACCCTAGTGTGGATGCTGACCAGAGGTGGGAGCTTATAAAGATGGGGGTACGGAGGCAACGAAAACCTGCATCAAGGCCAAGAGTAAGAAGGCTAGGGCAAAGAAACCTAGCTGGGTGACCAGTGGAGTCATGGAAAAGATAAGGAAGGAAGCCGGCCCGGTGGCACTGAGGGTTGAGATGCTGGATGCTGCACCTTGCACCACATCAGTGACCCGGGTTCGGGAGCGGACTGTGGTTGCCGGTGGGTCGGCTGGGGGAAGATGGGCTTGAGCGTCCCACAACAGCTCGCCTTCTCCGGGGAGGCTGACGCCCGCACACTTGCCTGACTCCGAGCGGAGGCTCAGAGTACTGCAAGCCCCAATGGTAGGGGATGGGCAGCTGCTACACTTTCATGGACGTCGATGCCTTGTGCTTTGACGTCAGGGGTCACACACTGTAGGGGAAGAACAGAGGGAAAAAAACCCTGCCAGCTCCGAGAAGATGGACTTCCTGGTGCCTGCCTTCAATATGCCCCGCTCACCAGACTACCTCCCTCGACCCTTGGGGAGAAACCTGGCTCCGTGGGGGACTGAGAGGTAAGTCTTGTTGAGTGAGCGGTATGAGGATGCCTCCTTGGATGCTCTGAAGGGCCAGAGTCGGCAGGCAGTAGGGGGAAAAAGAGTAATTTAAAAAAAAAAAGATGAAGAAAAGAGCCGCCTTTAGGATGTACAAGAAAACCGGGAGGGAGGGAGGAGGACAGGGAGAAGTACCTGAAGGAAGTGACAAGGGCAGCCAAGGCGTCAGAGGAGCTCAGGTTGGCGCAAGGCATTAAGGAGGGAGAGAAGGAATTCTTCAGGTACATCAGGGAGAAAAGGAGCTGTAAGAACAATATAGTAAGGATTAAGAGGGAAGGGGGATGGGTGGAAGCGGGGAGGTGAAAAGGCAGAAGTGCTAAATGACTACTTCTGATCAGTATTTACTAAAGAAAAGGGGGAGAGATACCCAAGGGGGGCTTGAAAGTGGGAGTGGAGGGAGAGGGTGTGACAGACAGGGTAATCACAGAGGACAGGGTGCTGGAGGGATTGAGGGCACTGAGGGTGGACAAGGCACCAGGGCCAGATGGCGTTCATCCCAAGGTACTGAAAGAACTGGCAGAGGTACTAGCGGGACCTTTGATACACCTATTCAGTGCCTCACTAGATTCAGGGTGTGTACCTCAGGATTGTAGGATGCCTCACGTGATACCTCTCCATAAGAGTGGCCCCAGGGATGAACCGGGGAACTATAGACTGGTGAGCCTCACATCCATCGTGGGTAAGCTGATGGAGACAATCCTGAAGGACAGACTGGTGTCCCTTCTGGAGGCCAGTGGTCTACAGGACAGTAGGCAGCATGGCTTTGTCACTGACAGATCATGCCAGATCAACTTGGTGGAGTACTATGATTGGGTAACTAGACAACTGGTCAAGGGCCATGCAGTGGATGTCCTGTACCTGGACTTCAGTAATGCATTCGACTTGGTGCCACATGGGAGACTAAGAAGTATGCTACAAGCTACAGGGGCAGGAGCGAAGATGGTGGGCTGGGTAGCGAACTGGCTGCAAGGGAGGTAGCAAAGAATGGTGTTGGGTGGAGAGCTATCATCCCCAAGGGCGGTGAGGAGTGGAGTTCCACAGAGCTCAGTGTTAGGACCAGTGCTGTTATGGATATTCATTGCAGACATTTGGTGGGCATCAGGATCAAAATCAGTCTGTTTGCTGATGACACAATGATGGGAGCGGTGGTGGATGACCTAGAGGGTTGACAGTGGCTGCAGGAGGATCTGGTAAAGCTGGAGTCCTGGTGGACACCTGGCAGCTGGGGTTCAATGCCAAAAATGCAAGGTGCTGCAATTTGGGGCTAAAACCAAGAGGAGCAAAAACTGGGGGTGAGCAGTTGGCTATGACCGAGGAGGAGAAGGATCTGGGGGTGCTCATTACAGGGGCAATGAACAACTCAGCACAATGTGGAAAGCCAACAGGATGCTGGGTTGTATTGCTAGGGGTATATCCTCAAGGAGGAAGGGAGGTGATTCTGCCGTTTGTATAGATCGCTAGTTAGGCCACTCCTGGAGTACTGCGTGCAGTTCTGGTGCCTGTACCTGAAGAGGGACATTGTTACTGGAGGGGGTGCAACGCAGGGCAACAAAGAAGATCTATGGTCCGGGGGACTTACCATATGAGAATAGGCTGGGGGAATTGAACATGTACTCACTGGAAGAGAGGAGGGAGAAGGGAGATCAGATTGAAACCTTCAGGAACATGAAAGGGATAAACAAGTCTTGTATGGAGGGACTTTTCAAACTAAGGAAGGGGAGGGATACCCGAGGACATGATATGAGACTAGAGGGGGGAAGGTTCAGGAGGGAGATGAGAAGACACTTTTTTACAGAGAGGGTGGTGGCCGGGTGGAAAATGCTGCTGGCAGAGGTGGTATCCAGTAGAACAGTGGGAGGCTTCAAGAGGAGATGGGACAGTGCAAGATGGAGGGACAAGGGAGAGAGGGGCAGCTGCAAAATAAGGGCTACTAGCTGCACAACCGAGCAGACTTTTTTTTAAGCTTTGTCTTTCTCGCTCTCCTGACCGGCCCCCTTCCACTGGACCCCCAGCCCTGTCACCCTGGCATCCACTGGACTCACCTCTGGCTCTTTCTTAATGTGCCAGCTGGCGGTGCAGTGCCTCGAGAGGCATCATCTCGCCCGGTCAGGATATTTCCCTTCTTTTCTTTCTCATTCCCAGAGTGCAGTGGCATGCAATGACGCCCAGTGCCGCTGCCGTACCTACGCGCCGCACCGGGCATCTTCCCCTTCATCTGTGGGTCCATTACCCTATCCCATAGCTACCGCTAGGGGACAGGCAAGCAGCGGACTCCATCCCCACCCCTCCCCAGGAGAGGAGAGCTGTCCTCCGGATGCTTGATCCTCTCCTTCCCTGGCTGGCCCCTGGCGGCCCGCTTGCACCACAAACATGGGTCACCGGCGTGGCAGGAGGTAAGGCATGGATGCCCCAACCCTCCACGCCACTGGGCCTGCTACAACTGAACACACTTGGTAGACAGTAAGGCCTTTTTCTGCTGGCGATTTTCATATGTTCATATCCTATGGTGAAGTACAGAAAGACACATCAGCATCCAAGAGAACCATTTCTCGCTGGATAGTCTCCTGCATGCAATTCTGTTATAACAGAGCTGGTAAACTGCCACTCAGAGGACTCGTGGCACACTCTACAAGAGGCAACTCTACCTCTGTGGCAGCATCAAGGGGTGTCCCCCTGAAAGTAATTTGTAAAGCAGCTACCTGGAAAACAGTACACATTTTCGTAAAATACTGCTGTTCAAACCCCAGGAAATCTTACTGTATTCTGAAATATGCAGTATGGTCTCACCATAAGACTGCCCCGAAGCTGAAATGGTTGATAGAACCTATGCTAATGATGGAATGCTAGGCTCGAGCCTGGTTTTCAAACCGCTGTCCCTGGAATACATCCTGCAACTGTCAGATTCTTTACTCCGCTTGCCTAAGTCAAACGCCTCAGAGAGCTCTCCCTCATCTTTCCTGAAGATTTTATTTTCTCATTTTTTTCAAGTACATTTTATTTCTGTTTGTTTTTAAAGCACTGTCCTTTGTTTTACAGGTAGATTAGTCTAGATTTAGTGTTATTCTGGCAAGTTTTTCATATCCCTGTCGGTTCGTTCAACCGGGAGGAAACCAAACATTTCTTGATATTTTTAAGTGGTAAATTTCTGTGTAAAACTTTTCCCTGGGCTGGTTGTTTGAATTTATTGAATTTTAGAAAGCAACCATAGTAATTCTTGTTTCTTTCTTCGGTCGCTGAACCGACTGCAAAAAAAAACAAAAAAAACATTTATCTATCAGTGTGGGTTTCTGACTGACAGAAAACACACTTTTAAGGTTTTTCTCTTCGTTATGTCACTACCCAAGAAAAGAACCGGCCCAACGTGTTTTTAGCATTGTACAGAGTGTGGTGAACCATTTGCTAAAGCAGATCCTCACTTGATTAGTGTTTTTTTTTTTCTTATGCTTTTTCTGCCGCCTGCCGCCCGATACCTCGGCCCGGTCATGAACCCTCTGCTTCCACTCTAATATTGCCCACGCTGCCTGATACCCTCTGGCTTACCCCCCAGGGTGGGGTTGTGGCACAGGCATATAGTGCCACAGTCAGCAGGCAGGTTAAGGGAGCCGGCCCGAGGCATGTGAGCCGGGGCAGGCTTCATCAGGGGCATCCCGCGGTGATTTTTCTCCATGGTGTGCGGGAGTGGGGACATGCAATGACAACCAGCGTCCGCCCGGCCCCCGAGCAAATTGGCGTTGGCGTACTCGGTAAATTCAGCCTCCGCTAGGTGTCCGTGTAACACTAAATACTCTACCCCCCCCGGACAAGGAGAGCAGTCGTTGGATGCTCGATCCCCACCGCCAGCCCTCTGACGTCCTGGGTCCGTTTCTGAACCCAGGTTAACGGGCGTTGCAGGTAGGCAACCTTCCCCCATACCAGTGGGCCAGCGATTTGTGTTTTTTTTCCTTTTTGACCACCTGAAGGCAAATTGTAAAATTTGTAAAACATTTTCCGCAGTCAATGCTTGATAGGCATTTGAACCAACTGAGAGAAAAAATGTCCGATAAGGCTGCTGACCCAGCTTCAGATAAACCTTCTCAGAAAGAAAAACCCAAGGAACCGGTTGAACAACCCTCTGACCAGGGTGATGGTTCCTGAGGTATAAAGAGAACCGCAGACACTGCCTCTGAACTGGCAAGTTCTGCTAAGAAGAAAAGGAAGGAAAAACACTCTGGTAAGGAATAACCACAGACAAGTCCACCGGCTCCTACTGCAGAGGAAATTGCTAATGCTATTAGAATCATTCAGGCGCTGCAAACTGGTATCATGGTTCCGGTTCAGCGGCCTGGGTCTCAGACCTTGGTTCAGGATCTGGGTTCCTCCTCGGTTCCCGGTTCCATTGAGCAGTTTACTGAGGGTGGTGGTGGTGGTGGTGGTGGTGATGGTGGTGATGACGACGATGACTTTGGGGAGCCACCTGAACTGATGTATCCCCTAACCCCCAGTGTCCTGGCTCCACTGATAAGGGAGTTGAAGATTGTTCTACCCACTTTGCTTTTATGAAGTAAGTGGCACAAACTCTGGACCTCTCCACCCAGGAATCTACAGCAGAGGAGGAGGAGGAGGAGCCAGACTACATGGAGATGATGGATTTGCCAGCAACAAAAAGGCTGTTGCTGCCCATCCACAAATCCCTAAAGAGACAGGCCTCTAGAATCTTGCAGACTCCCACTTCCATTCCCCCAGTGAACAAGAGGATGGACAGGAAGTACTGAGTTGCCAAGTCCAGAGCAGAGTTCCTCTTTGGACACCCCAGTCATGAAGGGGTGGTGCAGGCTGCTGCATGTGACAAAGCAGGTATCCCCCTGGCATCACACCCACCTGATAAGGATTCCAGAAAGATGGATTCTATGGCAAAGAAATCCTGCCTGGGTGCTTCTTTGGCCATTAGACAGACAGCTTATATGGCTTATGTGTCCAGATATCAAAACAGTCTCTGGAACACAGTTTTAGAGATTGCCAAGGTGTGCCCTGGACCCATGGCATCAGACCTGTCTGAAGCTGCAAAAAGGGGCATAAAGGCTTCAGAATGTCAAGTTTCGGATGGCAGTAGATGCCAGTGACATTGCAGTCAGGCAAATGGCAACCTCAGTGTCCCTGAGGAGATTTGCTTGGCTAAGGGCCACTAATTTATCCCAGGACACCCAGACAAAGGCACTGGATTTCCCTTGTAAGCCCACATCTCTCTTTGGTGCGCAGACAGAGGCTTACATAAAAAAGATGGATGAATACAAGGTGGACTGTAAGAGTGCTGCTGCTAAGGAGAAAGCAGCAACATTCCAGAAGTACCAAAGCAAAGGGGGTAGGGATAGAACTCATAACAGACCTTTCTTTCAGGCCCAGGCACTGCCAGCCTACCAACCTCAGAGAGGGTACTTCAGAGGCAGAAGGGGCAGCAGCCATGCTGGCCCCAGCACTCCGCCAAGTGCACAAACAAAACACCCCCTGAGGGGTCTGCCAGAGTCGCCTCCCCACTTCCAGTAGGAGGCAGGCTGGCTCACTATCTCCAGGCTTGGGAATCCATCGCCACAGACAAGTGGGTCCTGGAGGTAGTGAGCCAGGGGCTTGCCCTCAGTTTCAAGGTCCTACCCAAGCTGAGAGCAAGAGTTCTAGGAGCGTGGATATGTAGTTCATCCACACTCTTTGGCATGTCCCTTTCCCCTTTAAATCTTGCCGGAAGTCTTCAAGCTCGCTCCTCCCACCCACCCGGGTGGTATATACTTCAGCTCTGCCTCATGACGCCAGATCTTCCTTTCTGCTGGAAGATACAGGTTGCCTCCCTCGTGCTCATGCATTTCATTGGCCCTGGCTTTCAAAACCTTGGTTTTACCAAAATTAAAACTCATCCAAGTTAGCAATCGCGCTTTTGTGTCTTCGATCATGGAAGAGAAATCTTCTCCAGGATTTCGCCGGTGTCCTTGCGGCCAGAAGATGTCGCGCACCGATCCCCATCTCACGTGCGTCTACTGCCTAGGTGTCGGCGATGACACCTCGTTCTGCAGTTTTTGCTTGGCCTTCCATCCCAGTGTCCTGGACGACCGCCTGGCATGTTTGAAGTTGGGGAGACCGGAGAAAAGGAATCCTCCAGTGAAGTCTAATGTGGCTGGGTGGGTGGTTTCTGCGGCCACGGGTTCCGCCAAGCAACTGGAACACATGAAGCTGTTCGAAGAAGAAGCCGCCCATGCTTTGGAGAATCAAAGCTTTTACGTTCCACTCAACCTGGGCTCCACCTTCACAGGTTCTTTTAAGGAGTTGTGCCAGTCTCTCCCCACCCGGGGTGAGGCACCCACGGGCTCTCACTCCTCCCACTCTCAGAAGAGAGACAAAGAAAACAGTTTGTCTTCGTCTCGGCAAAGGCGCTCTTGGGACTGAGAGAGGTCTCAGTCCCAGGTGCATGCGGTCTCGACCTCGGTCGAGATCGCTTCCTTAGCCGCAGGCTTCACGGACCTTCCGTCTGGCCAGACGACCAAGGAAGTGGCCGATGAGGTTGAGATTATTCTCGACCCAATCAACCCTTTGCTGCTATCCATGACCGACGACTCCTTGTAGAGGACTCCGGTCCTTGTCTTCCCTGATGAGGCAACCCAGCCCACTGGTGTCCCCATCGAGAACCCGGTTCCGGACCCCCAGGTTTCACCGATCCCTCTGGTGTCTCGCGAGCGACCGAGTCGGCCTGTCCAATCTCAGTCGAGGTCCAGAACCCCCTGGCTGAGCGGCCCGAGGAAGAGCCAAGCACTCAAAGATACGCCATACAGGTCGTTCTCATACTCCCTCGGATGAGGAGAGGCTTCGACGGAAACTCTGTCCGGCACTATGAGGACCTTATGTGGCAACAGCTGATTTTGACTGGGCATAAGCCGGCTCTCCGCCACCTACCCCGGTCATTACTTGGCTTTCGCCTCCCAGGCCGAAACTGACCCCCTCGTAACCAAAGTCTTCGGTTCCCCTGCCCGCGGGGCCGGCCCGTCCTCCAGTTCTGCCTATACCGGTCTCTCCACCAATAGTGGTGGAGCTGCCGCCTAGCCTAAGCAGCCTATGGGAGGGGTTCCTTCCAAAGAGGACTGACTAGATACCGGGCTTCCCTGGCGTCTGTTGGTCACGGTCACCCCGGACCACCCTTGGCGGATTGAGGGTGATTTGGGCGGCAGGCCACTGTACCCCGACTCCTTGGACTCTGATGTCACCGGGCTCCACTCTCATCCCGGGGATGATGAGTCGTCCGTTGGCACTGGGATGGAGGAAGGTCCTTCCTCCTTCCAAGGGATTCTCTGTCTCATCTCTGATTCTACAGGGATGTCCCTGGAACCCATCCAAAAAAAGGCAGAGTACCCTCTCACGGACATCCTCAAGAGAGGGGATACCCAGATGGAGGACTTTCCAGTGGCTGAGGCCATTGTTGGTCCGGCACTTGACCTATGGCAGTGACCTGCCACATGTCCAGCACCATCTGCGCGCATGGCCCACAAGTACGCGGTGCCCATGGGGTCCCTAGCGGGGTTCAACAGAGCACCCTTTGGCCAAGAGCCTGCTGACTACCTCTGTGTTCAGGCGTACTGGCAGTTCTGCCGACACTGACCATCCCGCCAATAAGGAATCCAAGCTTTTGGACCATTTGGCGCGGAACGTCTGTGCGGCTTCCTCCTTGGGCCTTCGTCAGGCCAGTTCATCCGTCATCATGACACACCTCTTTCATGCCCTTCCTGGGTCCTTTAGATGAAGTCCTGCCACACCTCCCCGTGGACATGCAAACCACGGTTAAGCAGGTCCGGGACCAGGGCTGAGCTGTTGCCAAACAGCTGCTCCAGACAGCAGTGGACATTGAGGATTCTTGTGCCCGCTCGATGGCCGCCGCAGTGGCCTCTCGCTACAGGGCTTGGCTGAGGCTCTCCTCTTTCCCAGTGGATACTCAGCACAAGTTAGCTAATGTGCCTTTCCTTGGGACCGACTTGTTCAGCCCAGGAGTGGCCGGTCACCTGCAGCGCATTGAATAGTCCAGTGCCACCTTGGATGCCACTTCTGCCAAGGTTTCTTTGGACAAGAACCAGCAGAAGAAAAAGAAGAAGCCCTTTCGGCAATCTTCCTCTGTGGTTCAGCAGTCTTCCTACCTAGGAGGACAGCAGCAGCAACATCAGTAGCAGGCTCAAGCTTGGTGCCCTTGGTCCAAGCCTGGACCCCAACAGGCCCGCAAAGGAGGCTCAGGTCCTGGAGCCTTCTCCTCCTCTAAGCCTGCCCAGTGACGGGGTGGAGGTTGCCACCCCTATCTCCGTCACGTCAGCTCTGGGTCTTCCCATGGGGGGGCCGGCTCCGCCACTTTCTTTCCACCTGGTCTGTTAACACTATGGACGGGTGGGTTCACGAAGTGGTCGGTTAGGGACTGCCTCTAGAATTCAAGCAGTACCCTCCCAGCCGAGCCAGCGCCCCTCGGGAAGAACGGATTTCCGCATGCACCCAGTCGGCTCTTCGAGACGATATTGCTCATCTCTTCCTCAAGGAGGCAGTAGTTATCATGTTGGATCCATCTGCAGACCCAGGCTTTGTCTCCAGGTACTTCCTGGTGCCCAAGCGAACGGGGGGCTGGCGCCCCATTCTAGATCTCCATGACCTGAATCAGTTTCTTAGGTCACGCCCCTTTCGGATGGTCACTCTGTCCCAGAGCATACCATCCTTGGAGCGAATCATGTGGTTTTGTTCACTGGATCTGCAGGACACGTTCTTTCACATCCCAAATCTGTCCATCCCATCAGCGGTTCCTCCGCTTCAGGATCGAAGGGACCCTGTTCGAGTTCCGAGCCATGCCGTTCGGCCTGTCTTCGGCCCCACGGGTCTTCAATGCATTGCAGTGGTGGCAGCCCATCTCCGGCGTCGGGGAGTCAGAATTTACTCCTACCTTGACGATTGGCTCCTGGCAGGTTCCACCCAACAGGAGGTGGAAAGGTCCAGGGATCTGGCCCTCCAGACCTGCTCTTAACTAGGCCTTCTGATCAACGAGGCCAAGTCGGAACTCGTGCCTTCTCAGGTGATGGGCTTCATCAGGGCAGAGCTCGACTCTTTTCAAGCCAGAGTCCGGCTCCCGGCGGACAGGGCGGAGGTTCTCTCCTCCTTAGCCCAATCATTTCTGGTTGGGCTCTTGCGCCCTGCGCGGGACTTTCTGCGCCATCTGCGTTACATGGTGGCGTGCACCTCAGTGGTCCATTGGGCCCGGTTGCACATGCCCCCCCCCCTCCAATGGGAGTTGGCCGCCCAGTGGACTCAGCGCCACGGTCATTTCGACCAGCTGATCACTGTAACCCAGAAGATGTGGAATGTGCTCCAGTGGTGGACCGCCCCAGACCAGTTGCAGGAAGGGATCAGGTTTGTTCGCCCCGAGCCAACGGTCGTCCTTATGACCGATGCGCCTCTCATGGACTGGGGAGCCCACATGGGGGACAACAGGGCCCACGGGTTCTGGACCCCCAAGGAGTCCCGATGCCACATCAACCTGTTGGAGCTCAGACCAGTCAGACTGGCACTGTCAGCTTTCGCTCCTCAGCTCCGGGATCAAGTGGTTCAAGTCCAGACGGACAATACCACGACCGTGTACCACCTCAAGAAACAGGGTGTCACGCAGTCCTTCTGCTATGCAAGGGCGTCCGCATCTGGACGTGTAAGCGGTTGGAGGCAGATCTCCTAGCCATCCATGTGGCAGGAGCCTCGAACCAGCTGGCGGATGCTCTCAGCTGTATAGGCCAGACATCCCACAGTGAGCTGCATCATGCCCGCCCCCTCAGCAGGGCTCGCTTCAGGGGGTTGCCTTCTCGAGGTCATGGACCCCAGGCCTCCTGTACACCTTCCTTCCATTTCCCTTGATCCACAAGGTGTTACTCAAGGTGAGGAGGGACAAGACGAAGGTGATTCTGGTAGCCCCAGACTGGCCGCGTCATTTCTGGTATCCAGATCTCCTCAGCCTCAACTGCAGGCCCCTGGAGCAGCTTTGTACACGCCCGGACCTGATATCTCTGAACCAGGGGAAGGTCTTCCATCTGGACCTTCAGACCCTGCACCTGACAGCCTGCTACCTGAGCAGCTAGAGTTCCAGGCTTTGGGTCTTTGCAAAGATGTCTACACCATGGTGAGGCATCTTGAAAGGAATCGACCAGGAAATGTTATGCCTTCAAATGGAAAAGGTTTTCCATTTGGTGTCAGGGTAAGTGTCTGGACCCCTTATCCTGTTCTGTGGCTAACATTCTCCACTACCTTTGGTCTCTCTCCAAAGGGGGTCTACGGTCATCGACCATTAGGGTGCACTTTTCTGCTTACCGGACGCGGGCCGGTCAGACGACATTGGTGCAGGAGACAGTGGTCGGGCACTTGTTCAAAGGCCTGGATCACATATCCCCTCCGGTGCATGAACCTCCACCTCCGTGGGATCTACTGCTGGTATTGGCAAAGCTCATGGGCAAGCCATTCGAACCAATGCACAAGTGTGAGCTGTCACACTTGTCGTGGAAGATGGCCTTCCTGGTTGCTATCACGTCTGCCAGGACGACAGGGGAGCTCCAGGCGCTTTCGGAGGACTCCCCTTATCTGGTCTTCCACAGGGACAAAGTTGTCCTGCGCCCCAACCCGAAATTCCTTCCGACGGTGGTGTCAGAGTTTCACCTTAACCGGGTGTTGACTCTGCCGGTATACTACCCTGGGCTGGCAGTATAGCCTAGAGGTTAGAGGAACGAGGTGTGAACAAGCTTGATACATCCAGCAGACCAGACCCGAGTTTGGTTCTCACAACCTCCACTTGCATACTGTGTGACTCTGAGCAAGTCACTTAACCTCCCAGTGCTCCCAGGTCACCCCTGAAAACAGGCACTTGTGCCTAGTGGGCGTTACCCGGTTACCAAAGACTAAAATTAAAAAATAAATTACACCTCGGAGGCCAAGTACAGGCTCCATACTTTGGACCTGAGATGTGCCCTCTCCTATTACAAGGAGAGGATGGCGGAAATTCATGGAGAGGTTCGCCAGCTGTTTGTCACCTATGCTGAAGCCGCTTCTGGCAGACCTGCAGCGAAGTGGACTATTGCAAGATGGATTACATCATGCATAGGTCTGTGCTATGAGTTGGCTGGCAAGGAGCCTCCCAGAGGGATAAGAGCTCATTCTACCCGCCATACTACTGCTTCGGTGGCTGCTTCCAGGAACATCCCTATTTAGGAAATCTGTCGGGCTGCTACCTGGAAGTCAGCAAACACCTTCATCACCCACTACCACGTCGACCTTGAGTCACACCGGGATGCTGGTTTTGAGACCTTAGTTCTCCAATCTCTGTTCCCTAAGTAGGGTGTGTGTGCCTTGCCTCCCTCCTCCCAGAGAACTGCTAGGAGTCTGCCAAGAAGTGTGGATGAACAACATATCCACGCTCCTAGAAGAACAGGTTACTCACCTGTAACAGTAGTTCTAGGAGTGGTATATATTGTTCATCCATGGACCCACCCACCTCCTCGCGGACGCACACAACCTGGCTTCCAGCGGGCTAAGATGGCGTCATGGGGCGGAGTCGAGGTATATACCACCCAGGTGGGTGGGAGGAGCCAGCTTGAAGACTTCCGGCAAGATTTAAAGGGGAAAGGGACATGCCAAAGAGTGTGGATGAACAACATATACTACTCCTAGAACTACTGTTACAGGTGAGTAACCGGTTCTTTCCAGACCTGCCACCCTATCAGAACAGCTCTGTTGGAGGAGGAGGAAGTAGCAAAACTCCTTCAGGACAAGGCAGTAGAGCCTGTTCCCTTAGCCCAAACAGGAAAGTGTCTCTACTCAAGATACTTCCTCACCCTAAAGAAACAGGTGAGTGGCGACCCATGCTGGATCTCAGACATTTAAACAGGCATTTGACAGAGCCAAAGTTCAAAATGGTCACTCTGGCTACCATTCTCCCTGCACTCAGGAAGGGAGATTGGCTGGCACCTCTGGACTTAAAAGATGCTTACTTCCACATTCCCATCAGGCAATCTCACAGAAAGTACCTCTGGTTCAGATTGCCATTAGGCCATTACCAGTTTAGAGCCATGCCTTTCAGCCTGACTTCTGCTCCAAGGGTGTTTACCAAGTGCCTAGCAGTAGTGGTAGCACACCCTAAGGAGGCAAGGGGTTGCAGTCTTCCCATACTTGGATGACTGGCTAGTGGTTGGCCAGTCCTCTCAGCAAGTCAAAGAAGCACTGACCACCTCTCAGGATTCCCTGTGTACACTGAGCTTCCTGGTAAACCAGAAAAAATCAATGCTAACACCAGTTCAGCTCCTGAAGTTCATAGGGGCGGAGCTAGACACTCGAGGAAGAGCCTTCCTCCCTCAAGGAAGTGCAGACAGCCTGGTGCAGCTGGCAAACTCTTTCCAACTACACACCCCCAGACCAGCAAGGCATTTTCTTCAGCTGTTAGGACACATGGCTGTATCAACAGCAACAGTGTCTGGTTCCAGATGCCGGATGAGGGACATCCAGTTCCACCTCAGATCTCAGTGGTCTCAGAAAAGGGATTCCCTGTCAAAAGTGGTACCAGTCACAGGAACCCTTTTCCAAGCACTGCAGTGGTGGCAGGAAAAGGACAACCTCAGGGAAGGGGTGCCTTTCCTCCAGCTGCCACCATCAGCAGTTTTGACAACGGATGCCTCCCTCCTAGGATGGGGTGCCCACCTAGGGGAGCCCACTGCACATGGTACCTGGCTCCAGCAGGAGTCTCTGCTTCACATAAACCTGCTGGAACTCGGGGCAGTTTACCTAGGCATTCAGTCCTTTGCTTCGGTACTGCAGGACAAGGTGGTTTAAGTCAGAACAGGTAATACAACCACAATGTACTACATAAACAAGCAAGGGGGTACAAGGTCGCCGCCCCCTGTGCACAGAAGCCATGAAAGTGTGGAATCTGGCTTACTCCTTGGGGATCTCCCTCTCAGCAGTTCACCTCCCAGGGAAGAAGAACATCCTCACAGATGCCCTCAGCAGGATCAGCCAGAACCACCACGAGTGGTCACTGAATAGACAGATCCTGCAAGTGGTGTTCAGAAGATGGGGCACCCCAGAGGTGGACCTCTTTGCAGCCCCAGACAATCAGCAGCTGCCACAATTCTGTTGCAGGTCCCCTACAGTGGGCACAGTCCCTCTAGATGCACTGCTGTTTGACTGGACAGGGAGGTTCCTGTATGCCTTTCCTCCATTCCCCCTGTTGCTCAGACTACTGAACAAGCTCAGGGCTCAACCAGAGACAATGATCCTCATTGCTCCAGATTGGGCCAGACAGCCCTGGTATTCCCTGCTATTGACCTCAATATCCAAGCCAGTCTCCCTGCCCAGGAGGCACAACCTATTGATCTCCTCTCAGCGCAGGGTCCTTTACCCCAATCTCCAGACCTTTCTGAAGGGGTGCTAGAGGTCCTTAGGGTTTCTAGAAAACCCTCTACCAGAAAGACTTGCACCTCTAAATGGAAGAGGTTTTCCATTTGGGGCCAACAGAAACAGATGGACCATCGCCAGGCAGGTTTATCAGTTGATCTTACTTTGAAAGGGTTCCTGCAGTAGATCTTAATGTATAGGACTGTGCCCCCTGGTGTCAGGACCGCACGGCAAATTTCTAGCTAGCAGTCACCTGATCGAGCGTCAGCATGACAGTATATAGGGGCGGTCCCCACGCCCGCCCTCCAGTTCTTTCCCACCATCGACCTGAACTCATCGGACCTCGCGGTAAAATAGCTCAGTCGTCTGCCACATTTCAATAAAGTGCATGTTTTTTGCCCATTTTTTCCAGTAGTCTTAGTGTATGTCTTTGCGTAAATCGAAGAAAAAGTGCTCGCTGTGTGGCACCCAAATCCCGCAAGGGGATGACCACTCCTGCTGCGTTCTTTACCTGGGCCCCAAACACTGGGTCTGCCAGGTCTTTAACCAGGCCACATGCACCCGTCACCAAAATGTCGTCAATGCTCACCTTTTGAAGCGTCGCCTGGCATCGATGGAAAAAGAGCGCCAGGAGCTGAGGGAATGGGCTTCTTCACCCACTCCCAAGAAAAAGCGAAAGAAGAAGGAGAAGTGCTGGGAACAGGATCGTCCTCCATCTCATCATCGTCAGACAGCTGACTACACAGTGGGTGAGGCCTCCACATCGGTGAGTACCCCATCTCCAGGGTCTCCATCTATTCCGGCGGATCGGACACCTTGTCCCCTTCCTGCTTTGGTCAGTGAGCAGTCGGGGGGGGGGGGCCTCTCCAGAGGACACTTTGGGTCCTGTCGTAGGCTCTGCCACTAAGTCTCCCCCCACCCCCCGTTCTGTCGTCGGGAGCTCAGTTTTGAGTGATCCACCTGACTCCAGCCGCCCTGGCTGTTGTAGGCCAGACCACCTCCTGTAAACCAGGTCTCTGCCGATAAGTCAGTCTTCAACTTGCCCGACGTCCGCCCGGCGGGTGCCCTCCTGTCAGACACCCTGGTGGTCTCTGATATCACGCAGGGCAAGCCTCCAGGCCCTTCTTCATCCTGCGAGGGTTCTCCTTCATGGGATTTACTGACCCTGCCCAACGCCTCGTTTTCCCCGACCAGGGAATCGAGTGTGGCTGTCCAGGAGACCTCTCCTGCGAGGGGCCCTCCTTCCGAGAGTCCAGCCTTTGGGTTGGATCAGGTGATGGGGCTATCTATTCCTTTGCCTCCCTCCTTTCCCTCAGACCAGACATCAGGTGCCTTACACCCCCTGGCCCCGGGCCACTCCCCAGTCCATATAACAATTCCTGACATGGACCAGGGTTTTCCTGCTCCGACACCGGAGCCACCTTCTGGCCCATCTGGGGTCCCACTAGAGACCCCAGGCCTGCCGACGGACCCTATCCAACCCAATGGTCCCTTGGCACTGCCTATCCCTGGACCCTCTGCCACTCCTCCATTGGGTCCTTCTGGTCACTATCCCGGCTATCAGCCACCCCAGTTTCCATATTACCTGATGCCAGGAGGGCCATCGCCAGGATACCCGCAGTCCGCTCCGATGCCGGGGTAGCCAAAGCCAGGTCACTACTATCAGGGACACCAACCATACCAGTATTGGTACCAAACTCCTCGCTACTCTCCTTGCTCTACAGGGTACCCAGAGTATCAGCCTCTACCTCCCCCTCCCCAGCCAGAACCACCCACTACTATTCCGGCCTGGTGGCAGGATGCAAAATCCCAACTCTTGCAAGAACTGGGACAACCCCATATGGTCGCAATTCCCACCCCGACCCATAGAGTCATTACCAGAAGCCCCTCCCCGCTTGGCTTGGCATCTGATAGGGGTCCGGGCAGGCATTTCTTGGAACCCTCAGGAGCTAGGGTGACGGAGACAGTCCCAGACGGTACATCTTTACCCAGCAGACCGGAGTCCTCTGACTCTGATTCGGACCCCGAGTCTGTTGGTCACTCGGAACCTCACTCCCCCATTGAACTCCTGCCGAAGGAGTCCCCAAAGTTTCTGCCGGAAGATCCATCCTTTGCTGAACTCCTAAGGTCCATTAAACAGGCCTGTGGCTGAGTTTCTCAGGAGTTGGACCCCAAGAGGAAATGTCTGGCAGAGCACCTAGACCTCTTTAGCATGGACCTCCTCCCTATTCCTCCATGGATGGAGCCGCACGAGGATCTTACTTCTACAGTTTGGCAACAGTCGTCCTCTATTCTAGCTGTCTCCAAAAGCCAATAGAACATATCCCCGGAAGGGTGGTCATCTGACCCGTCAACCAAAGGCCGACTCCGTGGTTATCACTGCGGCCCATGACAGGTCGGCACAGCCAAAACACCTGAGTGCTTCTCCTCCGGATAAAGAATCCAAACAAATGGATCAATATGGACGCAGAATCTATGCTTCATTGACCTGCGCCATCTGGGCATTAAACTATGTAGTCCATTTGGTGTCCTTCCAGAAGTTGGCATTGTCCGACTTGGAGAAGGACTTGCAGGAGATTCCGGATGAGGACCTCAGAAATCGGCTGTTGGAGAAGGTAAGACTGAATAAGTCTTCTTGCCACCATGCTGTAAGGGCCACTTACGACACAAGTCGATTTAGTGGCCTGTTGCACTGCCACGGGCATTTGCTTGAGGCGCCTGGCTTGGCTTCTTCTTGCGGGACTTGTGCAAGACATCCAGAGCACCCTACTGAACGTTCCCTTTAGGGGCCCCATCCTGTTTGGGGGAGACGCAAAGGACATTATCACGGAGCTGCAGGAGAGCGGAAGGTCATTTAAGGATGTCCGCTCTATGTACCGCTCAGGACAAAAGCCCAAGCAGTCCTTTCGTCGCCCTCAGAAGCGGTAGAACAGGCAGAACCAAGGTAGGTGACAGGGTAAGCATCGCACCACCAGTTCTGGCTCCCAGACCCCTCAGGCAAAATCCCAAAAGAACGCCAGAGGCAGAAAAGTGGCACTTCCCTCAGCATCCTGACATGAGGGTGTCTCCTTCCCCCGCATCTCCTGAAGGACCAGTGAGGGGACGGTTCGCCCTCCACCTGCAAGGGTGGAAGACGGTAACCGAAGATGCTTGGGTCCTACAGCTTGTAGCAAGAGGACATTCGATTGAGTTCCTGGACAGACTTCCGGACAACCCACCAGGCAGGTCTCACTACCTGTCAGGACATCTAGGCCTTATCTATCAGGAGATCCAGGCTGTACTCAATCTCTTCATAGAATACAAGAGATTCTGTATGCTGACGCTCCAGGAACTCTTGCCCCTGCTCCAACAGAACCGATGGCTGTGCTCCCGGGAGATGCAGGATGCCTACGTTCATATCCCTATCCTCCAGGCCCACCACAGATTCTCCTTTCAGGAGAACCATTATCAGTTCAAGGACCTCCCATTTGGCCTCTCTTCAACACCACAGGTTTTTACTAAGTGCCTATCGGTGGTGACTGCGACCTTACGCCATAAGGGAATTTATGTGTTTCCTTACCTGGATGACTGGCTGCTCTCAGCACCATCTCAGGGCAGTCTGAGGGATTCTCTTTTCTCCACCCTGGACCTATTTTCCAGACTTGGCATCACTGTGAATGGTCCCAAGTCTCAACTTTTACCCTCCCAGCAGCTCCAGTTTATCGGAGCAGTGCTAGATACGGTTTGGGGCAGGGCCTTCTTGCCTGTGGACAGGGCGGAAACTCTGATGCAACAAGCGAGGTTGGTATCCTCCTCTCGGCGGACCAAGGCTTGCTCTGTCCTCCACCTGTTGGGTCTAATGGCAGCTGCCATACCCACTGTCACTTTGGCCAGACTGCACATGAGGGTGACCCACTGGACCATGACGTGGGCCACATGGTCTTAGTCTGCAGCAGCCTGAAGAGGGATCTTCTCTGCTGGCAGGATCTTTCCAACCTTTCATTGGGGATCCCCTTCTACTCCTGCCCCCCTCCATGACCCTGACGACAGATGCCTTAGGTCAGGAAAGGGGTGTACACCTGAGAGACCGTCAAACTCTGGGAACATGGTCTCCACTAGAGGAACATCTACATATCAATATTCTGGAGATGAGAGCAGTGCTCTGTGCTCTCCAAGCATTCCAGTCCCTTTTGATACTGAGAACACTATTGGTCCAAACCAACAACACAGCTACAGTCTGGTGCATTAACAAGCAGGGTGACACCGGATCGCGCCCCCTTTGCAGGGAGGCGATGTAGGTGTGGTACTGGACAGTCCAGCATGGCCTGTCTTTGGTAGTGGTCCACCTTCCAAGAGTGAGCATTGTCCTGGCAGACAGTCTCAGCCACACTGTCGCTCGGGTTCACAAGTGGGAGCTAAAGCAGAAAGTGGTGGAAGACCTCTTCCTCCAACGGGGTCGACCAGAGATGGACCTCCTCGTGTCCCCATTCAACGCAAAACTAGCTAACATTTGCTCGCTCGTTTCCGGGCGTGGTGTTTTCTGGCGAGATGCGCTGTCTCTATCCTGGACAGGGAGATTTCTGAACACTTTCCCTCCCTTTCCAACTCTGCAGAAGGTTCTGCTGAAGCTACAGGCAGAGGGGGCTCATATGAGCCTCATAGCCCCCTTTTGGCCCTGGCAGATCTGGTTCCCTCTGCTGCAGCAGCTGACTGTGGAACCCCCAGTACCTCTTCCTCTCTCCCATGACCTTCCATCTGAGGAGCAGGGCAGCCTGGTGCACCCGAGCCTCAAGTCTCTCCACCTGCATGCTTGGCACCTTTGGACATAGCTGCCTCTCGTTATGGTGTCTCTTCTTGAGTTGCCCAGGTTCTAGTAGATGCTAGGAAACCCTCTATCAGATCCACATATGCTATGAAGTGGAAGAGATTCTCTATCTGGGCCACGACCAAGGACCTGGATCCATTCACTTGCTGGGCTCCCCAGTTCCTTGAGTACCTCTTGCACCTGTCTGATTCGGGCCTCAGTTATTCTTCTTTGAAGGTCCACTTATCTGCAGTTTCCGCCTACCACCTTCCGGTGGGGGGGCAAAACCATTGCTCGGTTGGAGGTCTCCAGAACCTTCCTTAAGGGGATCCCCCACCTTAAGCCTCCGGTCTGGAATTTGGCGCCCCCCACCCCGGGATTTAACTGTTGAACTGCCAGTATTTTACACACAGTATTCCAACAGGGGGAATACCTCTTGCACACTTTAGATATGCACAGGATTCTGAGATGTTACATCTCTAGGACCAAAGAGGCTCGGAAGTCTGACCAGTTGTTTGTGACCTTTGCTTCCAAATGTCAGGGCAAGGCCATCTCTAAACAAGATTTGTCAAAAATGGTTGGCTAACTGCATTTCTTACATTTACCACAAGTACGAGAAGCCCCTTCCGGGGGAGGTGAAAGGCTGTTCTACTTGGGGCATGGCTGTTTCGACAGCCTTTTTCAGGAATGTGTCCACTGCAGATATTTGCACAGTGGCCACTTGGTCCTCTGTCCATACATTCACCAAGCATTACAGTCTGGACATTGCCTCTAGGCGTAGAGCCGGCTTCAGCCACTCCGTTCTGCAAGGCCTTCTCTCCTAAGTAGGCTTCTAGTTGGCAGGCACTCCTTCCTCCTGGAACTTAGTCTCTGACTCCTTCATTATTTTCGACTGCTTGGTATTCAATCCTATATATGAAGATCTACAGCAGGAACCCTCTTGAAGTAAGATATGATAGTTACATAAGAACTTACCGTAACAGTAGATTTTCGAGAGAGGTTTCTACAGTAGGTCTAGATTTCCAACCCACCTTCCCCCGGCTCTTGTTTTATTCTATTTTCTATTACCAAGGCTTTGTTTCCAGAGCCCAGGGCCTAAGGAGTTATTTTTACTCCTTTCTCCCGTTTCCTCTTTGGAGGTCTATGGCGGGAGAACTGGAGGGCGGGCGTGGGGACCTCCCCCTGTATACTGTCACACTGACGCTCGATCAGGTGATGCCAGGGGCAGTGCCCCGCTAATGATTGCTAACTAGAAATTTGCTGTCTGATCCTGACGCCAGGGGATGCAGTCCTATATGTGAAGACCTACTGCAGGAACCTCTCTCGAAGATCTACTGTTACGGTAAGTTCCTGCGTAACTGTCATTTTTGGACTATCTGGCACACTTACATTCCCTTGGCCTTAGGCCTTCCACCCTTAAGGTACACCTAGCAGCTGCCTCTACATACCTCTCAGCTGGAAAAGGGGCATCCCTGGCTGCTAACCAGGTATTCAGAAAGTTCTTCAAAGGCGTACTGTACTTGCATCCCCCTCACAGGGAAACCACTCCTGCATGGGACCTCAATATATGCATTGGCCTGCTAATGCAACTACCGTTCAAACCCATGTTCTCAGCAGAGCTTAAGTATGTAACATGGAAAACTGTGTTCCTGGTAGCCATGACCTGAGCCAGGAGAATCCGTGAGCTCCAGGCCTTGTCCACAGAACCAGATTACATAGTAGTTCATAGGGACAAGGTGGTCCTTAGGACTAACAGGAAGTTCCTCCCTAAGGTGGTCTTGGACTTTCACCTTAATCAGTCCATCACTTTACCAGTCTGTTTCACTGACCATTCCAGTTCAGGGGAACGTAGACTGCATAGCCATGATGTCAAGAGAGCTATAAGCTACTACTTGGATCTCACAAAGGGCCACAAGCAAGATAGAACCCAGCTCTTCCTAACCTATGGAGAAGTGGGGAAGGGCAAACCTGCTTCAGAGAGGTCCATTGCCCGCTGGATTGTTGCCTGTATTCAATTCTGCTACAGCAAAGTTCAAAGAGCCTCCTGTAGGCCTCAGGGCCCACTCTGCAAGGGGTACAGATGCTTCGGTAGCAGCTGCGAGAGATATCCCTTTGTTGGAAATCTGTAAAGTAGCTACCTGGAAAACAGGTCACAACTTTCTCAAACACTACAGTCTGAATACTCAAGCCAGGAGTGATGCCAAGTTTGGCACAGCAGTACTGCAGAGCTTGTTTCCTAAATAGGTTCTCTACCCTCCTCCAAAGGTACTGCTTGGTAGTCTGCCTATGTCAGAATACAATAAGATTTTCTGGGGTTTGAAGAAAAAATGACTTATGGTAATCTTTGTTTCTTCCAAGGGAATCTTACTGTATTCTGAGCTCCCACCCTACCTCTCCTACTAGAACCTATGGGAACTGCAACACAGCTGTCCATGCTGTTTGAAACCTGTGAGTGTTTCTGTATTGGGCTTAGAGACTTGAGACTTAGTGTTGCCCACATTTTTGAATAAAGGGGATTGTTTGTTGTGTGCGGGGGTGTTAATTATTTATTTATTAGTATAGTTTAGATAGCTTGTTATTATGCATGCTCCATAAGAATCTGACGGTTACAGGATGTATTCCAGGGACAGTGGTTTGAAAACCGGGCTCGAGCCTAGCATTCCATCATTAGCATAGCTTCTATTAACTATTTCGGCTCTGGGGCTGTCTTATGGTGAGACCATATTGCATATGTCAGAATACAGTAAGATTCCCTTGGAAGAAACAAGATTACTATGGTAAGTAATTGTTTCTTTGGACATGCAGTCCAGAAGGGATCACTGCTGGCTTGCAGAACCTTTTACTTAAGTAGGTTCAGTATCCAGCCTCCCAAGGTACTACTATGAAGTTTTCACTTGTTAAACTTAAGTGAGGAATTGCTCATCATAGTAATGTTGTTTCTTCCAAAGGGATCCCTCACTAAGTTTAACAGTCTCTTAATACTTGTCCTCCCTTTCAGAACCTGGAACAAAAGTTTCAGATTAAAATAAGTTTTTTTCCTACTTGCTTGAGCATTACTTTTTACAGTGCCTTTACAATTCTTGCAAAGTAGTCTGAGTGACTTTATTTTTTCATAACAAATTCATTTGTTCTGCCTTGTTTAATCCAATTTTAAGATTTTTTGGGGTACAAAGTGTTAGAATTCTTGGTAGCCATTTATCTGGCTTTAGTAATCACTGCTCACTCTAGCTTTAAAAATAAATCTGATGTTAGAGTAGAGGGGTGAGCTTGACCACACAGCAGAGTTTGCATTTCATTCCAATTCCATGACTTGCTAACATTCTGAAGCTCCAGGGCTGCTCTTTCCAGGGGAATGATTGCACTTGTTAAACTTAGTGAGTGATCCCTTTGGAAGAAACAGCATTACTACAGTGAGTGCTTTTTTTTCTTTTGTGACCAGTATATAGTTTAGCGGTGGTCACTAACCCCTACCCCCTTCACTGTTTGTTTAATATTGCCATACACTATATGGTGTATTTCATAAATATGTGTTACTTCTTCAGGTATCCAAGAATCAATAAGGAATCTTTGCTTCCAGTAGCAAAGGATGTATCTTATACAGGGGAGAATGCAGATGCGTGGTACCCTCCAGGTCATGGTGACATCTATGGCAGTTTCTACAATGCTGGCTTACTGGATACCCTCATAGCCGAAGGAAAGGAGTACATGTTTGTGTCAAACATTGATAATCTTGGTGCAACAGTGGATCTGTATATTCTTAATCATCTTCTGAATCCACCCAATGGACAGTGCTGTGAATTTGTCATGGAAGTTACTGACAAAACAAGGGCAGATGTAAAGGTAAAAAAGACTTTTTAACAATTTATTGAAAAATGTTAGGCTGTAGCCTGTAGGTCATACAGCAACATGTTTGAGGGTAGTGAGTGTGTTCTGTCTCTGTAAGAGGCGAAGACATTCCTTATAGAAACATAAACATAGATTTTGACGGCAGAAAAGGACCGCTTGGCCCACCCAGTCTGCCCATTTCCCTATCTAATGGATAAGCTGCAGATCCTAGTTAACCAGCAGCGTACTTCTTCCTACCCCCACCCTCTAGAATTGCCTTATGAGTGTCCCATGCATGCTTGAATTCCACCACTGTTTTTGACTCCACAACCTCCTCCGGAAGGCCGTTCCATGCATCCACAACCCTCTCTGTGAAAAAATACTTCCTTAAATTACCTCTGAGCCGCCCCCCCTTCTATCTTCAAATTGTGCCCCCTTGTTCTTGCACACCTCTTTTTTTGAAAGATGCTACCCTCTTGGACTTTGTTGATTCCCTTGAGGTACTTGAAAGTTTCTATCATGTCCCTCCTTTCCTCGAGGCTATACATATTTAGCATATTTAGGCTATACATATTATACTGCTGCTTTTCACTGTGAGGAGCAAATCATATTTGTTAAGGGAGCCCGGAGAAGCTGGGAAATCTGCAGCTAGACTGGGGAAAGAACATAATGTTTTTAGGGTTCAGTACTGCACACACAACAGGGGAAACTGCTTGCTTTTTCTAAGTACAAAGGATTGGCATCAGAAGATCAGTTACGTTCCCTTGGAAGTCATTGTGAAATGAACTGAAGAGGGTGATCCTTCTCCTCGCACTCCAGAAGCCCAACAATGCAGGTGTTGCAGGTTCTTGCCTTATTTCCTAGGTTCTCCAGTCTTCGGTGGAATAGGCTGTTTTCTGTCACCAGTATGGATGAAATGTCCACGGTCTATGACACCATCTCCACTTTACTGGAAATCTGTATGGCATCCACATGCGTTGCCATAGTCCCGACTTTCTGGTTCGTTGAGTCCAGCTGCCAGCCTGTGTCCTGGATTGTAGCGAAGTTGAATGAGGGTGTTGTTCAGTTACAGAAATCTCTCTGATTGCTTCATTGCCTGAGCGAAGGACAGGAAAAGACCCCACCCCCCACCCTGTGGAATCTCAATACCATACAGAGCTTAAAGAAGTCATTTTTTTGGGATATGTAGATATGCAGATCTTCCCTATGTCAGTCTTCACCATTCATCACTGTTGGGTGTCCAGCCAGAGAGCAGCATCCTGTGGGAGGTTGTTTTTTTTTTTTTGTTTAGGGGAAGAGCCGGTACCACCCACAAAGCCAATGTACTGCATGGCGCTCGCGAGTTGACCAGTAATGGACGTCAGCTCCTCCTCCACCTCAGTTCTGCTTCTCCCGCCATCAAGACAGCACTTTGCCTGCAGCAGCAGAAGAATTGAACTGCGTCATCTGCAGCCTAGTTTCGGTGCAGCACCGCACCTCACCTCGAAGCAGCATCCTTACCCCAGGAGTCCTTTAGCATCTGTAAGCTTTTGCACTTAGTTGGCTAGGTGCAATTGCCCTGGAGGTGTGCCTTTAAGAGATTTTTTAATGAGCGTAGGGCCAGCCAATCAAAAGACAGGAGGGGATGTGAACTGACTGAGAGCCGTTGACTGTTTCATAATTTTTTCTCCGCAGGACTGAGCATATTGCCTCTGAGGTGTCTCCCAACTTTTCTTGTTGACAGCCTCCTAGTGCTTATCTGGATAAAGTTTTCCTCATAAATCATTTCCTTTAGTGTGCTGAGTGACGACTTTTACTTTTCATTAGCGCTTCGCAAATTTTTTATTTGTAGCATGACGGCGCTATTTAGACTTTATTTTTTCCGTGACTATTTACTTTAAAGCCTAATTTTATCATGGGTGTTTATTTTCTACGGTTCCTTTCATTTTTGACTAATTTCTTGTGGGAACCATCGAATTGGGGACAGTTGCCTTGTTTTTTTACCTCAGACCTCGCAGGGTTTACCGCGAGGCACCTACAGTAGATTTCAAACTTAAACAGTGCCTGGGGGTTTTCTCTCTAGATTGGCAATTACGAGGAAACCTTTTTTGTTATATTACTGGACCTTGGTATCATCTGTGTCTAGACTGTCCGTAAGGGTCCAGCAGCCACCTGTGCACAGTTGAGTATTACTGGTTTTCTGTTAAGATTGGAACTTGTATAGATCCCAGTTTTACAACCAAAAAAAAAAACAGGCACTTGTAATAGACAGAGTTTATTAACTGGCTCTGGTCTCTAGCATTCTCCCTGGGAGTCAGCCTGTCAGCTATTCACCTCCCAGGCAAACTTAGTACTCTGGCAGATGCTCTAAGCCGCATCAGTCAAGGTCAGAGTGAATGGACACTGAACAAGCAAGTACTAGCCACAGTGTTCAGGCAGTGGGACACACCAGACATGGATTTGTTTGCCTTCTCTCTCAATTTTCAGCTTCCTCAGTACTGTTGCAGGCCCCCAGTTCCAGGAACACTTCCTCTGGATGCCCTGATCCTGGACTGGTCAGGGAGGTTCCTATACGCATTTTATCCCTTTCCCCCTGATATTCAGGGTTTTGCTGAAACTCAGGCAGCAGCCTGCATCCATGATGCTAGTGGCTCCGGACTGGCCCAGGCAAGCCTGGTACCCTCTCCTTCTCTTAATGTCCTGCAACAGGCCCATTTGCCTGCCACCAACGCGCTCCCTGCTGACCCTTCCTCAGACGGGAGTGCAGTACCCAGATGTACAGTCTCTTCACCTCAAAACCTGGTTCTTGAGGAGTTAGTTTCCATCCTCACAGTACTCTGAACAGGTTCTTAAGATACTGAGGATGGCTAAAAAAACGAACACTAAGAAGACTTATGCAGCCAAATGGAAAAGGTTTTCCCTCTGGTGCAGAAGCGAAAAGGTCGAATCCCTATCAGCTTCAGACCCTCAGCTGCTAGACTACCTTGTACACCTACAGATGTCAGGCTTGAAAACATCTTCATTCAAGCTTCACCTGGCGTTAATTTCAGCCTACTTTTCAGTGGGAAAGAAGAAATCATTTTTTTCCCATGACATTTTTAAACAGTTTTTCAAAGGCCTCTTGCAGGCAGGACTGGCCTGTGTCATTTTCACAGAGACCTGCACTCATTTCATAGGTCCAGAACTGGTTTGCTTTGCTTAAATTGGTGAACATAGCAGACAAACCTTTGATAATTATGGCTGAGGATAAATCAAAGGTTTCTGACAAGGGGCCATTCAAAATTACTAATACCAAAAGCAGAGGTGCTGAGGAACCCTCCAGATCACAGTCAAAAAATAAAGCTTCCAAAGATGAAGTTCCTCACCAAGTGAAAAATAATAAGAGTGACGAAAAAAGGAAGCTTGATCAAGCCTCTGATGAAGTGGCTAAAAAGAAACTCTGTCAAGACAGATGTGCTCCCATTGCTCCTGGGAAAGCCAATAGTGAGACAACAGGCAGCTTAAAGCATTCAGAAAAAAACAAAGCACCTACAAACTGCGTAGGTTCTTCCGTCAGTGCAAGATATGGAAAAAGCATGGCAACTGTTTCAGACCCTTCAAAAGATGGGTCCTCTATTTACTGGGGCTAGCAAGCACTCTTCCACAGTTCTGTGTTCTGTAGACTGTGAGGGTGACGCAGATGATGGTCAATTCTGTGATGCCCCTGACATGGATTTTGAGGGACTTGAGCCCCAAGAGTCCCTGGACCCTCATCTTGGGAATCCCTGGGTGACCATGAGGATCCTTCCTCTGTGTTTTCATTTATATAAAATATGCTGGATAGCCTGGACCTCCCTACACAGGAGCCCAACCAGGATGTCGATGAAGACGAAGATTATAGGGAGATGAAGGGTCTTTCATCCTCAGACACCCTGGTCGTCCCTATCTATAATGCATTTAGAAAAAATACCATGAAGGTGCTTCAACACCCCACTTCAGTACTAGGGGTTGAAAAGCGGCTTGAGAGAAAATATAAATTGTCTAAAAATGGTACAGCGTTCCTGTCAGCATACCCTAGCCATGAGAGTATAGTGCAGCAGGCAGCTTGTGAGAAAGCTGGAGTCTCCTTGTCACCCTCTCCCCCCTGACAAGGATTCCAAGAAAATTGACTGTATAGCAAAGAAAATGTATGCCACAGCTTCCCTGCTTCTCAGGCTTTCTTCTTGCATGGCATGCACAGCCATATATCAGAAAGCCCTTTGGAAATCTGTCCAGGCTATTGCCCGCAACGGATCAGATTCTGTGGTACAGGAACTGGTGGATACGTCAAAACCTTCTGGGTTTATGAGCAGTGGAGAGGGTCCCCACCCACAAGAAGGGCAAGGGCTTCTACTCCAGGTATTTTCTGACACAAAAGAAAACTGGGGAGTGGCGACCTATCTTAGATTTCAGATATTTAAACAAACATCTGAAAAAAAAAAAAACAAATTCAAAATGGTCACTCTGTCGCTGGTCATACAGTCCTTACAGCAGGGAGACTGGCTAGCCTTCCTTGACTTAAAGGACGCCTACTTCCACATACCCATAAGGAGATCTCACAGGAAGTTTCTCAGGTTCAAACTTTCTTCGGGTCACTATCAGTTCATCGCAGTGCCCTTCAGTCAGTCCTCGGCCCCAAGAGTCTTTACCAAAGTGTCACGCAGTGGTAGCAGCACATCTCAGGAGACTGAATGTCGCTCTTTACCCCTATCTGGATGACTGGCTCATAATTGCAAAGTCTCCTTGCCAGGTCAAGGAATCTCTTTCCCTTACAGAATGCACTCTGGAGTTTCTAGGTTTCCTGGTAAATCTCAAGAAGTCTCACCCGGAACCCACCCAGCTGCTCACCTTTATAGGGGCCCAGCTGGACACTTACATAGATACATAGATACATAGACAGTGTCGGCAGATAAGGGCCTATGGCCCACCCAGTCTGCCCATTTGAGCTTGTAAGTTCACCCAGTCTGCCCATCTGAGCTTGTAAGTTCAGTTTGTTTTCCTAGAAGTCTGTTGCCCCTTACCCCTGACCTCCAGAATTCCTTTATGTCTATCTGATGCATTCTTAAATCCCATGATTGTTTCAGCCCCCACCACTTCCTCTGGCAGGGTGTTCCACTTGTCTACCACCCCGTTCTGTGAAGAAATTAGGAATTCAGAGTTTCCTTTCAGTGGCAGATTCTTTCGCCCAGGGACAGCCAAGACCAGTCAGACATTTCCTCAAACTTCTGGGACATATGGCCTCTATGACTACAGTAGTCCCAGGGGTCAGGTACAGGATGAGACTCCTGCAAGCCTACCTCAGAGCTCGCTGGTCTCAGAGAAGCAACAAATTTTCGAAGTTAATACCGGTGTCGGAGCAGTTCCTCCAGAATTTGCTGTGGTGGAAGGACCCTGCAAATTTGCAGGCAGGGGTTCCATTTCAAGCTCCTCTTCCCACAAAGGTGATCACCACAGATGCCTCCCTGTTGGTCTGGGGAGCTCATCTAGACTGTGTCTCAGTAAGCGGCAACTGGACTCCCGAAGAGTCACAGTTGCACATAAACCATTTGGAACAGAGAACAGTCTTACTAGCTCTCAAAGCTTTCGCTCTCAGCATAGAAGGGCAGGCGGTTCAAATTTGAACGGATAGCACCACAGCAATGTTCTACATTAACAAGCAGGGTGGTACCAGATCAGGAATACTCTGTTTGGAAGCTTTGAAGCTTCCAGCCTCCAACCAGGGAGCATGTACCTTTGCATAGATGGGCTCATGAATCCACCTTTCAAGCCTTTGTCCACGTCCCAGATTGAGTTTATAACTTGGAAGACCATCTTCCTGGTAGCCATTACGTCTGCCAGGAGGATTTCAGAGCTACAGGCCCTGTGCACTGAACTGAATTACATAGAAACATAGAAACATAGAAGTTGACGGCAGATAAGGACCGCAAGGCCCATCCAGTCTGCCCATTTCTTTTTCTACCTTATAAATGTGCCATCGGCCTTTGCTCTGTCAGTGACCTATCTATTCATAGTCATTTGTATTGCTCCCTTATGCCTATCCCATGCCTGTTTGAGCTCCTGCACTGTATTCATAGTCGCCACTTCTTGTGGTAAGCCATTCCATGCATCTACCACCTCTTTCTGTGAAAAAGAATTCCTCACATTCCCCTTAATCGCCTCCTCTAATCTCATGCTGTGTCCTCTTGTCCTGCTATTTTCTTATATTTAAACATGTTAGACTCTTTCACCTTGTTTATGCCCTTAAGGTGTTTAAATGTCTCGATCATATCACCTCTCTCCCTCCTTTGCTCAAGGGTATACATATTGAGCTCCGTTAATCTGTCCTCATATGTCTTCTGATGCAGTCCCTGCACCATTTTGGTTGCCCTTCTCTGGACTGCCTCAATTTGGTTAATGTCCTTGTGAAAGTGTGGCCTCCAATACTGCACGCAGTACTCCAGATGGGGCCTAACCAATGTCTTGTACAGAGGGATTATTACCTCCCTCTTACGACTTGTGATGCCCCTACTAATACACCCTAACACCCCCTAGCCTTACCTACTGCTTTAGAGGTCTGCTTGGATGATTTTAGGTCATCAGTGATGATGATGCCCAAGTCTCTTTCTTCCTTTGTGACTGCTAGCAACTCCCCTCCCAGCCTATAAGTGGCTTCAGGGTTTCTCTTCCCTATGTGCATGATTTTGCACTTCTTTGCATTAAATCCCAGTTGCCACTCTTCTGACCATTCTGCTAGTTTATCCAGATCTCTTCTCATTCTGCCCACCCCATCTGGATCATCTACTCTGTTGCAGATCTTGGTGTCATCTGCAAACAGACAAGCCTTACCCTCTAGTCCATCTCGAGGTCACTAATGAAGATGTTGAATAGGACTGGCCTCAGGACTGATCCTCGAGGTACCCCACTTGTGACTTGCATCTCTTCTGACTGTATACCATTTACCACCACTTCTGTTTTTGCCAGTCAACCAGTTTGCCACCAGTTGACCAACTTCTGACCACCCGAGCCTACCTAGCTTATTTATCAATCTTCTATGTGGAACAGTGTCAAAAGCTTTGCTGAAGTCAAGGTAGGCGACATCAACTGCTCCCTTGGTCCACCACTCTGGTTACCCAGTCAAAGAAATCTATGAGATTAGTTTGACAGGACCTTCCTTTGTAAACCCATGCTGTCTTGGATCCTGTGCCCCTATGGATTCCAGGTGTTGCACTATCCTTTCCTTAAGGGTGCCTCCATAATCTTGCCCACTACTGAGGTAAGACTGACCGGTCTGTAGTTCCCCGCCTCCTCCTGCTACCACTCTTGTGGAGGGGATCACATGAGCCCTTCTCCAGTCTTCTGGGACCTCTCCTGTGCTCAGAGACTCACTAAACAATTCTGCTAATGGCTCTGCTAGTTCCTCCTTTAGCTCCTTAAGTCCCTGGGATGTATGCCATCAGGTCCCATTGCCTTATCCACCCTGGAGCTTAGCAAGCTCTTGTGTAGGACTTTTTTTGTGAAGGGAGTAGTGCTCACCTCCCTCCCCTGTGTCCATGATGCTTGAGCTGTGGGCCCTGCCTCACCTTCTCTTCAGTAAATACTGAGCAAAAGTATCTATTTAGGATAGATGCCTTTACAGGGTCCTCCTCCTCACCACGCTCCCTTTTCTCCATTAAGCTTAGCAACCCCACTCTGGACTTTCTCCTTTCACTAATGTATCTATAGAAAGTCTTGTCACCTTCTTTTACTGTTCGTGCTAGTGTTTCCTCAGTTTGGGACTTTGCCTGCCTTACTGTCTTACCTGCTTCCCTTAGGGCAGTTTGGTATGCCTCCTATCTTCATCCGCTGTGTTCCCTTATATTTTCTGAAGGCCAGCCTTTTGGCTCTGACCTTTTCTGCTACTGTATTTGAGAACCAAAGTGGTTTCTTCTTCTTTGCACTTCCTTTTCTGTCTAACACAATGGGATGTTGCTTCAAGTATTGTATCCTTAATGCTTGCCCACTTTGCCTGTACCTCCTCACCTGTGTTTCTTTTTGCCAGGGCTAGCTTAACTCTGTTGGCCATCTTATCAAAGTCAGCTCCTCTGAAGTCCCATATTTTTGCCTTGGAATGGGATGATTTAGATGTAGTAGCCAAATTGAACCATACCATGTGATGGTCACTGGCCCCAGGGTGACCTTCTACCTGGAGATCTGTGATCCCTTCTTTGTTAGTCAGTACTAGATCTAGGATAGCCCTGTCTCTTGTGGGTTGCTGTACCAGTTGTTTGAGGCCCTCCCCCTGCAGGGAATCCACTATGTGTCTAGTTCTGGCCGATGTTCCTGCTGGTATTGACCAATCTGTATCTGGCATGTTGAAGTCTCCCATTATCAGAACCTCCCCTTTAGCTGTCATGTTTTGTATATCTTCTAACAGTAATGTGTCTATGTCCTCCCTCTGGTCTGGGGCCTGTAGACAACCCCAGTTCTTATGGTTGTCCCATTTCCTGTTTCCAGGGTGACCCACAGTTCTTCTGGCTCCTTATGTGTATTCTGAATTTCTGTAGCTTTGATATTTTCATTAACATACAGGGCCACTCCTCCCCCCCTTTTTGCACCTCGGTCTCTTCTGAACAATACATAGCCAGGTACTGAAGTCTCCCAAGTGTGGTTACTGGTAAACCATGTCTCACTAATTGCTACTATGTCCAGTTTAGCCTCTGACATTATTGCCTGCAGGTCTGGGATCTTATTTCCCAGGCTGTGAGCATTTGTGTACATGATTTTCCATTGGCCAGATTTTGGTGTGTTAGTTGTTGGGTGAAGTTTGGCATTACCCCTGTGCGTCGTATGGGGAGACAAACCTTTTTTCTTACCTGGTGATGCAAATGAACGGCAAACATGCTGAATTCCTGTTTGACCACTAGCTGAGGGGGGGGGTGTTCTTCCCATTCGACGTATGGGTGCTGCACCCTCTCCCCATTTGCTAGTTTAAATATTCTGCAAAGACGCCAAACTTCTGTCCCAATGCACTGACTCCCTCTTTAGTCAGATGCAGTCCATCAAATTTAAAGAACTTTCGCTCCCAGAACTGTTGCCAGTTCCCTACAAATCTGTGTCCTTTTTTCTGGCACCAGTCCTTGAGCCACGTGTTTAGCTCCCCTATCTCCCTCTCTGACCTTCCGTCCATCTGCTCCTTCTCCCAGACTGGCAGGATCTCAGAGAAGGAGATGCCGAGCGAAATAGATGATAGTTTGTCACCCAGCCTAGTCAGGTGTTCCTTGGTCTCCACAACTGACCGGCTGGTGAGATCATTAGTCCCTATGTGTACTAGGACATCAATGTTTTCTCCTGCTTTGTGAACAATTTTAGCAATGCGGTCAGTGTCTCTCCATGCTGATGTACCTGGGAGACATCTGACCATCACCCTTGGCTGGAGATGGGTATCAACTCCCCGAATCATGGAGTCTCCTATGATCAGAAGTTTTTTGGATTTCCTTTGTGCTTGTTTAGTTTTGGTTCCTGATTTGGGTGAGTATTGTTGTGCCAGCTCCTGTGCCGCAGTGTCCTGCTCTGCAGTGTCTTCTGGCTCTTTATTTGATTTCAGAGATAGAGGCAGATACCTGTTTGTAGTGTTTATATGGTTTTTGGAGGTAATGTGTTGGAGAGCAGAGAGTGATGGGGCACCTGATTTGCTCCTCCTAACCACCTGCCAACCTCCTGGACCAACTACCCTCTGCGGTCCGAGGTTTTTCTGTTGGATGCTGGGGAAATGGCGGTGGTTCTTATAATGTATTTCCTCTTCAATATGAAATTTGAGGCGGCAATCTCTGCCCATGCTGCCCGGAGCTGAGACCCAAGATCTCCAAAGGCCAGCATGTAGGACAGTTTCCTAAATCCTGTAAGACTGTCCTTCTGAAAATTGTTCCGCAGTACCTGCAGTTAATGAAATCCATTACAAATAAGTTGCTGGGTTTGTAACCTAGTCAGAGTAATTAGAAGGAAAAAAAAAAAAAAAATGCAAGTAATGGTTTAATTGTGCTTTGTTTAACTTGTTATAACAAGTTAAATTACTAGTGCCCTGTAAATGAGATCACCTTGTGGAGGCCCCACTGATCCGCCCCTTCCTGTTCTGCCACAGGAAATGTCACAACTGTGGTACCCTATAAAAGGGAGTGTAGCGGGGTGGTTGGGGATGGGTGGGTGGCTGGGCCCTTCCCCGCCTAAAAGAAGAACCCACGGACGAAAGAACAAGGAGGTAAGAGCAGAAACAATCAGTCAACAACAAATGCAGAACCCTGAAAGCTTATCCTAATGTTAGATAAAACTGTAAACCTGTAAAGCACCACCTGTAATAATTTCAGAGAAGATATACCCTGCAAGAAACACTTTGCTCCAGAGAAAAATAAAGCAGTAACAGAAGATATACCTTGCAAAAGACAATTTGAATCAGAAGATTACAGCAGTAATCTGTTAGCACACACCTGTAGGCACACCTTGTAATAATGCAGAAGAAGGTATACCAGCAACAACAATTTGAATCAGAGAAAAAATAAAGCAATGAAATGTTAGCAACAAACAGTAGCAATCCCTGTGAGTAAAAAATAAAAACACCACCACACAGTAAATCTGCTTAGCCAAACTAAGTCTTAATCCTTCTCCTTGCTCTGGTAAGTTTCTCTACTCTGCCTTTCAAGCAGTCTTAGAAGGAAAGAGCTCAGGTGAAGCTAGGTGCCTTGGCCTCATCCCTCACAACGATAAAGTTGAGCTCAGGACAAATAGGACATTTCTGCTAAAGGTGGTTTCAGAGTTTCACTTGAATCAGTCCATTACTCTGCCTGTCTTCTTTACTGAGCCATCCACTTCTGGTGAGCAAAAGCTCCACAACTTGAATGTCAAAAGAGCCATCTTTCACTACCTAGAGCATACTAGACAGTTCAGAGGCTCTTCCACTCAGTTGTTCCTCACCTATGGAGATGTAGGCAGAGAAAGACCAGCTACCAAGAGAACTGTTTCTCGTTGGTTGGTCTCTTGTATTAGATTCTGCTATGAGAAAGCTGGTCAGCAACCTCCAGTGGGGCTCAGGGCCCATTCCACCAGGGGCACTGCAGCCTCGCTTGCAGCAGCAAGGGACATTCCCCTACTGAATGTTTGCAAAGCAGCTACCTGGAAATCTGTGCAAACCTTTGTGAAACACTACAGTTTGGATGTGCAGACCAGATCTGATGCCAAATTTGGCAGGGCAGTTCTGCAGAGCCTCTTTCCTAAATAGGTTCTCTGCCCGCCTCCCACTTGGTACTGCTTGGTAGTCTACAAAAGGTTACTGATGCTAAAGGACTCCTGCGGTAAGAAGAAAAAAATTACTCGCCGCAGTAATCTTCTTTCTTCCATGGGGTCCTTCAGCATCAGTAAGCTCCCAACCTTCCTCCCCGATTCACCTGTCGGAGAAGGGCTCTTACGTCACCTTGTACCAAATTTGGCATTTGTTATTGATGAGTTTTTACCTCGTGTTGCTGTTTCTATTTCCGCTTTTGGACATTTGAATGTTTTTTTGAATCCTGTTGATTCTTTTTCGGGGCATTTGCCCTCGTTTTTCCTTGAACAAATTCTTAAGCAGTCAATAGCTTTCACCCAGTTCACACCCCCTCCTGTCTTTTGATTGGCTGGCCCTATGCTCATTAAAAAATTCTCTTAAAGGCACACCTCTGGGGCAGTTGCATCTAGCCAGCTAAGTGCAAACGCTTTACTGATGCTAAAGGACCCCATGGAAGAAAGATTACTACGCCATCTGAGTGTCAGCTTCACCTCTGTTCTGCCATTCGGTACTTGCCACCATTTATTTGAAGATCCAGTAAGATCATTCCTGTTTATTACTTAAACAGCATCAAGTCTTTTCTGTTTAATGTTTGTTACTGCATTCGCATCATGCCAGAATCTGTACAAGAAGCATTCTTCGAAAGCGGGCCGGCCTCCTATGCGTAGGTGTCCTGCAGCTGCCAAATTTCTGTGATGGACTGGCATGATGTCTGCTTAACCTACCTTGGACCTCTGCACAGTATGGACAACTGTGATGCCTGCTTCTCGATGGATGGCTGTGTTCTTGAGTACTGCGTGTTTAAAGTTGGCAGGGCTCTGCCGATTTTCGGGGTGCAGCGTCACTTGCGAGGATCCAAGCACAGGTTGCTTCACCATTCCTCCGGGTCTCCTCACGGGCCTATACGGACCAGTGAGGAGGGGGCCTCCTCCTACTCTAGTCTTGCCAGGGAGGAGGCCTCTTCCGCAATGCCGGAGGACCGGTCTGGTTTCCCCCAGTGCCAGGCCGGGAGCACCGCCCTGGCAGTCACCTCCTTGGAGGTGCAGGCTACCCCAGTTTTGCGGCCCATAGTTGCTGGGTCCTGCACAGGAGGTTCCTCAGCACTACCCGCTGGCGCTGTCTCAGATCCCGGAGCTGTTCGCAGCACTAGTGATCAAGACAGTGCCACGAGGGGCACTGGGCCCACCCACGCACCGTTCGTGGCACCGAGATTGGGAGAACCCACGGGTAGCCAGCTTGGAGGTCTTTTGGATCTCCTCCTCTCCGGAGCCAGACAATCAGGAGGCTGACCCAAGCTGGCAACCCGACTCCTCGGAATCATTGGGCTCGTCCGGGGTCCATGACTGTTGCACCTTCCCAGGTGCCTCTCCCCGCAGCTCTGGCAACTGCGTTCGGCACCGGCTCCCGCACCATGGGCGATGTGCAGGATAGCTATCCCCGGTCTGATGGGGAGATGGTTAGGGTGTTGGGGGTGGGGTTGACTGCCGTCCCCAGTATTGTCCCCTCCTCAGAAACTAGGACTGGGACCCCCTCTTCTGTGGCTCTCCTTGGGAAGCCTGTGGAACTGGGCCATTCCAAGGCATTGGGAATAAGGAAGAGGTCTTCCTTGGAGTCGGCGGGGTTGAGGGGCCAGGGCGAGGGGCTACAGCACTCCTCTGGAGCCCTTCAGGGCTCGAGGAGGAGCCACAGCACTGAGCCCAAGTTCTCTTCTTCCTCGTCCCCTTCGAGGGAGTCCTTGTTGGGTGGGGTTGGGGTCCACCCTTCTGGACACATGCGGCCCCGGTCCCCTCATAGGGTGCTTCCCCTCCAGGGCTCAGTCCTGACTGCTTTGGGCTGGTTAAGCGGCCTTTGACTGAACTGTCCTACGGATCTCCTCGTAGTCTGGGGTCGCCTGCTAGGTCTAACCCTTGCAGAGGCGCTTCACTAGCCATGAAAAACCTCTCACCCTTGCCTCTGCGTCCAGCCCCTCTTCTCCCCGGTCATGTGGGTTTTTCGGGGCCCTTGACCTGGAAACAGTTCAGATCTCAGGCTGCAGAGTTCCCAAAGTACGTTAGGGCCATGGATGAGCAGATCCTTCTCCTGTCTCCCCCACTGTAACCAGAATCTGAATCTTCGGGTTCTTCGGCCTCCTCATCTTCCTCCATCGTGGGAGAGGAGATGTCTGTCCACATGTCCTCTGACATGATCAAACAGAGTATCAGCGCTTCCTCGCAAGGCTGGTCGAGGACCTGCATATAGCAAGATGCAACACCGAGCATATGACGCGCTCCATCCCAGGCAAATACAGTGTGGACCACTTGGTGGTCCAGTCCTGTCCTGTACCCTTCCAGGAGATGTACAGCGACTGTAGCTTCCGTCTGCCCCAGCTCCAGCCCCTTTGAGCTGCCAGCATTGACATTGCGCGCCCCAGGAGTCTCCAGGTACATTGTCTCATTCCTCTGCGGGAGTGACACGGTTGGACACCACTACCAGACGTAGGTGCCTGGTCCGCGACCAACCCCCAGATCCAGAATCTGCTGAGTTCGACCACCTGGGGCGGAGAGTTTTCTCCTCAGTGCGAGTGATGCCATGTATCATGTCTCATCAGGTGCACCACGCTACCTATAACAGGCATCTGTGGGCAGTACTGGGTAGGTGCTGGCATCATTGCCTGATTCTGAAGTGGCCAGGCAGGGTACAGCTTTCTCCGCGATAGGCCTGGAGATAGCAAGGCACCAAGCAAGGGCATCTTACGACGACAGTGAGGTCACTTCATGGCTATCGGGGACAGTGATGTGCACTTGGCGTACGGCGTGGCTTTGCCTATCAAGGTTATCACCCTTGGCCCATCATAGGGTGATTGCCTCAGCATTCCAGGGGACCCGTCTTTTCTCCCACAGGGCGAGGCAGGATCTGCAGGGGTGTCTTCCTTCACCCAGGGAACGGGGGACCCCATCTCACCCTGAGCAGTCATAGGCCTAACTATCCTGGAGTGGGTCTCTTCTTCCCGTGTTTTCCCCATGGGAGGCTAAGGAATATCTGTCCCTCAGGGAAGTGCTGAACCCCCTGCGGGGGGGCTCGGTACTCACCCAACAGTGATGAATGCTGAAGAGTGACACAGGGAAGATATGAAAATTACGTACCTACCGTAATTCTTGGTCTTCCTAAAACCCCCCCACCTTCCCGTCAGAAGGCCTCAGTCCCTGGGCGATGCCTCCTCCTGCTTTCCCTCCTCCTCTGGGAACAAGTCAGGATTCTCCCTCTGTAACCCTAGGGTCCCTTCTTGTTCCTAGGAGGCGACAGAGGGGACCCATGTGAGAGGAGGGCCAGTAGGACCTCTCGGTCAGGAAATTGAGATGGGGGACTCCTGGTGGTCCCCTTTTCCTTTGTCCATGGAGGAACCTCCAGGGTCAGTCCACTCCCTTAGGGATGTGCCGACTCCTTCTCGGGTCCCTGAGATGAGGGAGGAATAAATGATAGGGACCTCTGCCCTTACCCTCCCTGTCTTCATACTTCTCTATCTTCACTCTCTCCCCTTCGGGAGGGATGTATTATTGAATAGGTGGGATCCTCATTCCTTCCCCCTTGAACCCTGTGGGTTCTCCTTTTTGGAAGTAGTAGCCGAAGTGAGGAGTGAGGAATCCTGATCAGGGTATTTTTTCCATCCAGTAGGAGGAGGGAGGGAGGGACCTTCTCCACGGATGCTCAGTCTGACCCTAGAAAGGGGCAATAATAAGACCAGGATGTGGATCCTGCAGCAGCTGCCTACGGCCTAGCTGACTGCCTGTCTCTGGAGGCACATCCCCAGTCACTCAGTGCTCTGAGTTGGTCAAGGTGCATGGGTTGATGGGTCCCTCCTTCCCTTCTCTCCTTCCTCCCATTATTTCTCCCTCTCTCTCTCTTCTTCTTCTTTCCTGTCTCCCCACCACCTCTGTCCTTCACTGTGAAGTGCTAGCAGGAATAAACAAAGTGATCGCTTGCTAATTGATTAATTGCCTTTAACTACCTAGTGTATCCAGTTTAAATGATTGATGTAACTAGACCAGAAGGACAGCCCCAAAGCATGGCAACAAACCAGCAAACCCACAACAAAGCAGCATTAAATAGAATGCTGATAAAGGACCTATTTGCGCTTATCAACAGGTAAAAGTTGAACAAACGTAAGATACCAAGCAGGGACACTCTAACTAGTTTTACGCGTTGGCGGTTCCTCAGCGGTCCACACCTACTTGCAGTAACGTGCCTACATACTCACTAGTTAAAGTTACACTGCCGAAATATTAATACCGGTGAGTGCAAAAAGTAAACGATTACATACAACGTGTTATCTGCTACAGTCCATTTCCACACAACAAAGAGATAAATGATATTCCAACAAATAGCTTTAAATGTAAGGTTCAACTTGTTCAAGTCCCACCACTGCCCCTCATAAGTTTATTAGCAAGAGAGCCGGTCAGCCACACCAGCTGAACTAGATTCTCCTTCCAGTACTCTAGAATACAAAGGGAAAGAGGGATGGCAACACTTCAGCCCTCAGCTGAGGAATAATATCCATGGATGCTGGTGTGCTTCTTACACAGTTACTTTATTCCAGGAAAAGTGTTCAGTGCTGAAAATACATAGCTGGTAGCAGACTTAGCGTTTTACCTTTCAACAAAGGATTTGTCAAGAATGCAGTGCCCTCTCAAGGTGACTATAAGTTATACAAAATGTATACAATGGGGTGAGCAAATAATTCATTAAATAAAAACATGTATTCGCACTGCAGTGAATAATTTTCACTTCAGTGAAATAAATAACTGTAATATGAAATAAATCACTGTAGGGACATCAACACAATGGATTATAGGGTTGTCAGAACCCTCTGAAGTTCTGGGTTCTAGTTCTAGTCTAGAACTTTTGAAAAAGTTCTAGGGTTCTAATCTTTTTTAGAACTTTTTAGAACTCGAACCCTATTTTTTTATTGTGCTGCCAGTAACGAAGATAGTAATAAAATACATGTAAAGGAAAAGCTGTTCAATATAAGGGGGAGAGAAATTATCTTGTGTGACATTGATAGGAATACAACTGGGTTTATCTATGGTTTCTTCTGTTTGCTAAAGCCAGCAACTTAATACGTAACAGGCCCACCCACTCACCCATATGTTAAAAGTTTTCCTGCTGCAGCTGCATCATAGTTCCTTAGTGAAAGAAAGAGGCACATTAGCCATTTATGTACTCAGCTATATATACTCATCGTCATGAATTATGAGAAAAATAACTGATATTACCTAATTTCAGCTATTTGCTGCTTTCTGTTTTAAATGAGTAAATCAAAGTTGCTGTTTAAAAGATAGCTTTTATAACAAAGTTAAGCCAAGTACTACAGCAGCAGCATGTGGAACTGTTGCAAAACATATTATGTCATAACGTAGTCAGTCAAGACATTTGAATAAAAAAAATATGCCAGTCATTGTTGCTGGCAAAAATGCATGCAATTTTCTAAGGTAATGCATACATATACCAACATTTTTGTTGGCAAATTGAAGTAATACAACTTTCTAAGATGATGCATTTTTGCAGCTGATACTTCAATAAAATTTGTATTTCAGTCACATAAATAAAAAAAGTGGTTTCCTCACCACATATTAAGGAACATTTAATGTAGCTGCAGCAGTTGGCATGTGATGTTTAAGGGACAGCGTCTGTCAACCCCATTATGTATCAAATTATCACTACTTGTAAAGCAAAAACACTTTATGGTACGTCACATTCTGTGAAAACTGCTGATGCAGATTTTCTTTTATTTCTGATTCCTTTATTCTTTTTTTAAAGGGGACAGGACAATTGTGCTAGGTGGCAACAGTTTGCAATGTATTTAATAAGAATATATATTATGTGTACAGTAGGTTCGGTCTGTCATCATTTTTTTCCTCACCATTCCCAGCTGATCACGAATCTGTAAATGAAAGAACTAAAACAACACCCACCTTTCACCCCATCACCCATTCCACTTTTATTCCACCACCCTCATCTGTGCAGTAGCACCCATGCCACCCTTACACCCATGTTAAAACCAACCTACAACCCTCACCCATGTACTAGCATCCATTTTTCGCTCTATTACACATTTCTGTAATTGAAAAATAATAAACAGCTACCAGTTAGAACTCATTGTTTTGTCCTCTTTAAAATTGAAAAATAGACCGCCTCCTGTCCCAGCCCATACTGATGCACCACAAAGTCACAGAAGGTAAATCCAAAAATATATGTTTTCACTTTAACTATAAATAATATGATACAGAAAAGGATTGATGTGACAGTGTCCCTTTATGCCAAATTTGGGCCTGTTCCACTGATGTTAAAATTGCCCTGTATATAAAACTTGTTGACTTTAGTTTAGACCCTAGCTACAAAGCAGTTTGCCATGAAATGGTGAAAGTTTTGGGGTATATAGTCCAAGGTAGTAGATCGAGAAAGGAGAGAGACGACAACCAAAGTCATCACAGTCTGTAAAGTTTCCTTTTGTGCAGAGAGACTCGTCCACACAGTATTACCAGCCACCACCATCTGAGTTGTCATCACCATCAACATCCACAACATCAATCACTTCAGGATCAGTTTGTATACTCTTGTAGGGATACAAAATCTTGACTTATTAACTTTAATAAAAGTTAACGTGTACATTTTCTGGCAGCAACCTATTTCTGGTGTCTGTCACAATATTGCCGGCTATACTAAACATGCTGCTTGAAGAGACACTTGTTGCAGGACAACCAAGATATTTACAGGCTTCATCATACAGCTCTGTCCAAATTGACCTTTTGATCTCCAGTATTCAAAAGGGCATGCATCAATAGGAATAGGCAGTTCTTGCAGGTAACTGTCTACCATGATGGACAGAGACCGCTCAGAAGAGGAATCAGCAGAAGCAGCTGGTATGGCAGCAATTTGGGAAAGGTTTTGCCACAGATTTAGCTTGCTACTAAGGGTTGAAGAAGTGGCAGTTGTGGAACAACTACTGTTAATGTTTATGACTTTTCCAGTTCTGTATCCCTTTGTGAAGATGAATCTGCATGTTGTGGTGATGACAACCTGAGGTACTGTGCGTGTCTGTGTTTGACTCCTGTGAGTGCTGCAGCTCACCTAGCAACATACATTTGTACTGCTCTATATCATCTGTTTTTGGAAGATGTATAGCCTGAACCTGGGATCTAAGAGAGTTGCAAGGATGTAGTGTCTTGATTTCGTCATTGCAACTAATTTGTCATTGGTTTTGAAGCGCCGTCACCTTCTTTACGAGATTCCCATGATACAGGCGACATGTTGTCTGTGCTTCAGATCTGTCTTTTCTATTTGTAGATTTAGAACACTAAGATGATGTGAAATGAGCATTATGAGTGGGATAACCTGACTCACAGATGCACCTTCAGAAGACATGTCCCTTGTAGCTGTCTCAAAAGGAGCTAGGATACAGCACACTGTCTCCATTAATTTCCACTGCAGCACAGACAGCATAATGCCATCTCCAATAATGTAACTGGAGCAGTACTCATGTACAGCTTGCTTTTGCTCCAAGAGGCGCTGCAGCATATAAAGCGTTGAGTTCCAACGAGTGGAAACATTTTGAATCAGCTTTTGCTGGGGCAGCTTGTGTTTTTTTTGCAGTTCGGACAATGTCCGTATAGCCTTGGTTGAATGTGAAAAGTGAGTCACAATTTTTTTGCAAACAGCAATCATACCATCCACTTGTGTTTCGTTGCTGAGAAATCCCGTGACAATTAAGTGTAAGCAATGTGCAAAGCAAGAAGCATGCAGAAATCCTCCATCCTGTACTGCTTTTAAGATGTTGGCTCCATTGTCACTTACTATGAAGCCACATTTTAGACCGTGAGAATAAACCCATCTGTCAAGGAGGTCATTTAGTTCCTGCAAGATGTTTGCAGCAGTATGACTTGCCCAAACTACTTTATATGCAGCGCCCATCTTTGGGGTGTCTTTGTTTTGAAGAAGCACAAGAAAACGAACCCAATGAGCAGTAAGGACATGTAATCTATGTTTTGAGTGCTGGTCCACATATCTGTTGTGACATGAATAACCCCACCCTCTGCAGTTTTAAGTGCAAGCATCACTGTCCGCTTTTAAAAGCCTGATAAATGTTTGGTATTTCAACATAGGAAAAGTACCTTCGATGAGGAACATTGTAACAAGGCTCTGCTAATGTCATGAGTCCCTAAAATCTCTCATGATCTACCAAAGAGTATGGAAGAAGGGCTCCGCTAACAGTTCACCAATTCGGTGATTAAGATGAAGGGTCTTTGGATGATTTCTAGTAAAGGTATTCTTCCTTTCAAATGCCTGAGACAGTGTTAGCTGTTTGCAACATGTCCCTGCTGGTTTATTATACACCGTGCTTCGATGGGCAGATGGACGCAGAGATGGTGGACTAGGACTTATACATTCAGTGCCATCACTGGATGTGCAACTGGTACTAATGGTGCTGGCATTGGTGGTAACAGTGATCCTAGGGCTGGCAGTGGTTCTGCCCGCATCAAGTTCAGACAATTCAGTATCCATTTCAGATTCCTGACCCTTCTCACGTGCGGTCTGGAAGATGGAGGACATGGGTTTTGGATGATCAGCAAAACCGAATGCTTTTCAGATGGCGTTTAAGAGCTGTGAGTGCCAAGGCATGACACAACTTTACCACGGCTTACACTCTGTTTACACAGGAGCAAATTGCTCTGCATGGATCAGTTTTACTGACAGAGAAATAATTCCACACCTCAGATGTGACAGATTTTGTTCGAGTGCTAGGAAGATAGCTAAAGACTGTTTGTGTCTTTTCACCTGTCCTAACAGAACCTGGGACATGCTCCTTGGTGCTAGAAGAGTGGGCAGAAGACTCTGATGGATTTTCATTGCTGGCCAACACAGAAGTGGTGGATTCAATGGATATGTCCTTTCATTGCCAACAGTGCTGGATGTATTTGCAAGTGCACTACCTGATTCATTGTCAGCAGACTTGCTCATTTCACTTTGTTGAGGAAGTAATGATTTGTCGCGAGACACAACAGTGTCGGACTGAGACAAAGAGCTACTGTCTGAGTCAGAGAGGGACTCACTGTCACTTGCACTATTGCTGCTAGTCACAGGGATCTTAACAGCATGAATGGCATACCTTATGGTGCCTCTCCATGTGACCCCAGCAGCTGTACAGGTTTTCTTAAAGGTCCCCTTACTACACTTCACTGTTGCTCTTTGCTGTTTGTTGAATTTTATCACGTGAAACATTTTGGTTATTTCTGTTAGCACCAGGATTACCACTACCACCAACATCTGCTCCAACACCAGCATAGATGCTTCATCATGGTTGCTGTCAGCCATAACAGACAGTAAGTACCAGTACTACCAGTATACTGGGTGAACACACCCACACCCAAACAATTCCTGTGTAACAAAGCAATGTGATCTGTGAGATCGCTGGCTACAACTCCAAAATTTTATTTTGGTTGTGTGACACTGTGATACCGTGGACTGAAAGTAATTGAAGAATATGACAGTTTGCAACTAAAGGATCCCAGGTTCAAGGCTTACAGAATGATTGGGCTGCTGGGCATAGCACACATAGCAATCAAGGGGGCACAGCAGCAGGGTGATGGGCTGACCACAGGAGACGGAGTCACATACATGCAACCCAGGAATGAGAATTATATTTCTACGTTCCGTCATGTAAGGTTAATGCCACCACACAACTGGCCACTGGGCTTCTCTGTAACACACACTGGGTAGGGTACAGTGCAGTCAAGGCACGCAGCAGCAGGGTAATGGGCTGACCACAGGAGACTGAGTCACACGCAACCCAAGGAATGAGAATTATATTTCTACGCTTTCTGTCATGTAAGGTTAATGCCACCACACAACTGGCCACTGGGCTTCTCTCTGTAACACACACTGGTAGGTACAGTGGTCAAGGGCACAGCAGCAGGGTGATGGGCTGACCACAGGAGACGGAGTCACATACGCAACCCAGGGAATGAGAATTATATTTCTACGCTTCTGTCATGTAAGGTTAATGCCACCACACAACTGGCCACTGGGCTTCTCTCTGTAACACACACTGGGTAGGGTACAGTGCAGTCAAGGGGCGCACAGCAGCAGGGTGATGGGCTGACCACAGGAGACGGAGTCACATATGCAACCCAGGGAATGAGAATTATATTTCTACGTTTCTGTCATGTAAGGTTAATGCCACCACACAACTGGCCACTGGGCTTCTCTCTAACACACACTGGGTAGGGTACAGTGCAGTCAAGGGGCACACAGCAGCAGGGTGATGGGCTGACCACAGGAGACGGAGTCACATACGCAACCCAGGGAATGAGAATTATATTTCTACGTTTCTGTCATGTAAGGTTAATGCCACCACACAACTGGCCACTGGGCTTCTCTCTGTAACACACATTGGGTAGGGTACAGTGCAGTCAAGGGGCACACAGCAGCAGGGTGATGGGCTGACCACAGGAGACGGAGTCACACACACGCAACCCAGGAATGAGAATTATATTTCACGTTTCTGTCATGTAAGGTTAATGCCACCACACAACTGGCCACTGGGCTTCTCTCTGTAACACACACTGGGTAGGGTACAGTGCGGTCACAGGGGCACACAGCAGCAGGGTGATGGGCTGACCACAGGAGACGGAGTCACACACAACCCAGGGAATGAGAATTATATTTCTACATTTCTGTTATGTAAGGTTAATGCCACCACACAACTGGCCATGGCTTCTCTCTGTAACACACACTGAGTAGGGTACAGTGCAGTCAAAGGGCACACAGCAGCAGGGTGATGGGCTGACCACAGGAGACGGAGTCACATACATAACCAACAACTCAGGGAATGAGAATTATATTTCTACGTTTCTGTCATGTAAGGTTAATGCCACCACACAACTAGCCACTGGGCTTCTCTGTAACACACACACTGGGTAGGGTACAGTGCAGTCAAGGGCACATCAGGCTTTCTCTGTGACACACACACTACACTGGGAAGGGTTCAGATTTATTGCCTTTTTGCCCCTTGTATGCTTGTTGCTGGCAGCTGCTGAGTGTGCAGTGCACCACTGACTGAGCAGTGCTGCAGTTTCAAATAATCACATTTCACAAGGTTCTTCCTTCTTCTTATTTTTTTATTCTCTCTCGAGTCCTCCTGAGTCCTCCTCCAGTCCTGATATTGATTGATCTCGGTCTCGATCCTCCCTATTCCCCAGTCCCTTCCCAATTCTTGATTAATCCCTCCACCTGTCCTGAACCTCCCCTAGTCCCACTCCCACCCGATTTTGAGCTTTTTCAGCCTTTCTCTTGTTCTCGGTCTCACAGGAAAATGGATGATGGAAGTAGCCACTGGACAAAAGTAGCGATGCAGCTAACCGCTAACCTTCTAGTTTAGCTAGGCTGCTGCTACCTCCGCTCGATCCTCTGCAAATGGTGCTCCTCCTCGCGGCACATCTCCTAATACCCCCACAGATCCCGCGGCTCGCGCAGCTTTACCGACCCGCCTGACCCCACGTAGGTACGCAAGTGCAAACAGACAATGCTCGCTGTCATGGTGATTCTAATCTTTATGGTCCTGCTTAGTGTTCGAGTTCTGTTAGAACCTCAACACCAGGGTTCGAGGAGGGTTCGAATCTTAACCGAACTAGTTCTGACAACCCTAGTGGATTATTTGGGGCCCTGTTGTATAAATAGAATATATGATGGGCGAGTGTGGAACACAGGAAATATTTGCACTCATGCATAGTGACCTCTGGTAATATCACACGTGGCACTGCTGCGGTCCCCCACTCGCGATATTACTGGCGGTCACTATGCAATCATGCAAATATTTCCTGTATTCCACACTCGCCCATCATGTATCTCCTATATAATATGGAGGTCTGCGATTATGTGCCATACCAGATAAAGAAAAAAGGTGCTACAGTACTCTTAATAAATGTAAAAAGGCAAAACACAGCAATTACAGATTACACAAAACATTTTCATGGCTTTTTTCCCCCCAGGATTTGGATCGTCTGGAAAACATAAAAATATTAAGATTAGTGTTTATAGAATCAAGGTTGTAGCACATACAGTGGCGTCCCCTAGGATGAAACAGAATGCTGCAGCAGACCTACTGAATAAAGAATGTAATTTCAATAGCAATTAGTCCCTTTTGTCATTCAGGAAAATGTGATACTGCCAGGATGAAGCAAATGCCCCAGTTTCCTGCATGACAAAAAGGACTAATTGCCATTGAAATTACATTGCTTTATTCCATAGGTCTGCTGCAGCATACTGCAGAGTACTTTAAAAGTGGGTTTCATCCTGGGGGACGCCACTGTATATAATCTTATCACTAGCAATCAATGTAAAAAGACTAAAAACATTCCTGAGTAAGTAAATACTACAGTTGATAATAGCAATAAGTCAGTTACTTATGATGAGCATACCTCATAAGAATAATTATAGGAAAAGAGCTGTTTCAAAAATAGCCACTCAGACCTGGCCCCCATCTCAGATATTCAAAAACTCTCCCTCCTTCTGACCATTCAGTCATAACCTTGCCCTCTGTCCGATTCCTTCACCTATTCTATAGCCAGAAACTTGAAGATGATTTCCCTGTCCCATCTGGTCTATAATATGTTTTGCAAGGGCTTTATTCATGTCCCGCTTCCCTATGGCCCTGATGTGCTCTCCTGTATGTGTTTTGAAGCTACGTACAGGCTTCCATATATAAAAAGATCTGCAGGAGCCAGAGGCCATTTAAAGTAAACCTGAAGTGTCACAGTTCACAAAAGAATTGTCTTTCACCACTTTTCCATTATTTGATTAACAGATTCTGTTTCGAGAGACAGTTGTGGGCAGTATTTATACCTGCCACACCTGAAGTTGCCCTTTGGCGGGGGAGGCAGTTGTTACTATTTCTAACAGGGTCTGTTCAATGCGGACTCTGGACCACTTGGGCCCCTAACCATAGAGGCCTTTCTGTATACTATTAGTGGTCTACTCGAGAGTTTTTTCCAGTCTTTAGGCAATTCTAAGAGCTGGCCAATTCTTATGTATCACTTGTGTCACCCTAGAGGCTTGTGAACAGAACTGTATCGCAAAGAGGGCTCTTATCTTCTGCCTGTCTTCCTGATAAGTAATTCTTGGGGCTTCTGCATTGTTGCACTATCCCTTGCTTCTTCAAGTAACTGGGCAGAGTACCCTCTCTTTATAAACTGTCAGATAGTTCAGAAGCCTGTAAATCAAATGACCCCATCAAAGGTACGGTTTCTCCACAACCAGAGATATTGGGACTTCAGAATGTTCCTCGTGGTGTGGTGCGGATGGCAGCTTCTGGATAACAACAGTGTGTTCAGTCAGTTGCTTTCCTGATCAGATCTGTGGCTAGTATACCATCTCTTTGTTTTCCTGTTTAAAGATCCAAAAAACTGATTACACTCTAGCTTTTTTGTAACAGTAAATTTCAGTATCTGACAAATATATCACAAAGTCATTCAGCTCCTTCTCACTCCCCCACCACACTAGGAGGACACCAGTATCTCTTCTGCATGTCCATCTGGCACCCCCCCAAAAAAAAAAAAGATTCACACCTGCATTGTACACAAAACCCATCCTCCCATTTGCCTAAAAACAAATTGGCAAAATTGGGGGCCATAGAGGTGCCCATGGCAGTCCCTTTCATTTGCATATAAAAGCATTTCTGGAAGGAATAGGCATTGTTTATTTAGTTATTTATTGAAATGTTTCACCAGGAAAGGCACACTGAGCAACTAGATGCTCGTCTCACGATGCGTCCTGGGGGGGTACAGAGGACAGCAGGTGGGTACATGATACATAGCATTGAGTTACACATTGGAGTCATGAACTGAGAGTATCATTACTTACATTGCTTACATACATACATTACTTGCATTGAACTGAATTAGGGTTACACATTGCTTACAGGGCTGTGCAACTGCCATGTATGTAAAGGGGGGGTACATCCAGTAGGAAACAGTATAGGGAAGGTTTAGCAGACAAGGGAGAACAAGGAGTAAGGTTTAGACCTGGATTATGTTACCCTATACATGGGTGACAGTCACTGACTAAGGGAATACGTGTGACAGGGAGACAAAGCAGAAGTGCAGTATGGGGTAAGTGCGGAGGTCGGAAATATATGCCAGCATTTGCAGTCGTTGGCTAAAGCCACTGGTCAGGCCACAAAGGATGTAAGGGGAGTGATGGGGGGTAGTAGTAGGAAGGGGGAGGGGATTGGCTGGGGGGGGGGAGAGGAGGTCAGGTGCATGAACGGTTTACCGCGTATTAGTTTATGAGGGCAGAGGATAGAAAATGCCTAGAGGAGGAATGGTGGATTTGGACCGGCAGGTCATTCGAAAGCTTCGGGAGATGGTAGGAGAAGGCCGATGGGCCTGCAGAGGTCCGACGGTGAGGGATTACCAATAGTTGGGAGTCAGCAGACCTGCGGGCATGAGAGGGGGTTGGAGGAGAAGATGGGGAGGAGGCGAGGTAGGGTGGAAGGGAACCTAGCCAAAAGTTAGAAGCAAATTTAGCACTGTGAAGTGGTCGTCCGGTTGCTCAGGGATGGAAGGGCCAGCGAATGGAAAAGCTTGCAGTGGTGGGTATGAGGGGGGCATCAAGGGCAAAACGGCAGAAAGCATTGAAGAGAGGGTCCAGTCTGGATAGGGTGGACTTGGGGGCAGCACTGTAGACTATATCGCAGTAGTCGAAGGTGGGTAGTATCATTTTCTGCACAGTTTCACGTCTCACGGGTAGCGGGAGACTACTGCGATTCCTATAGAGAGCACCAAGCTTAGGGCGCAGTTTTTTCAGGATAGCATCCACATGGGCTGAGAAGGATAGGTGTCAGTCAAGCCAGACCCCTAGGTACCTAAAGGAGGACACGTCTTCAAGGACTGTCCCATCAAGGGTGTGGAAGATCGGGGGTGAGGTAAGTCTGGATAGTCTCTGCCTAGTGCCGAAGGTTAAGGAGACCCTCTTCTTGGCATTGAGGGAAAGTTGGTGGGAGTTAAACCAGAGCTGTACCTTGTTGAAATCAGCCTGTAGACTGGAAGCGACCTTCTCGTGGGTCCGGCCAGAGGAAAAGAGTACTGTGTCGTCTGCATACATATGTATTGAGGTAGTAGAGCAGGTTTGTGGCAGGTCATTTAGCAGGATGGAAAAGAGAATGGGGCCGAGAACTGAGCCCTGGGGAACACCAGTGACAATAGGGAGTGGCGGTGAGGTGGAATCAACAATTTTTACAGACTGGGTTCTGCCTTGCAGGTAGGCTCTGACCCAGTTGGTGGCAGTGGCGGATAACCCAGCTTCAGATAGGCAGGATAACAACAGGGGGTGGGATACAGTGTCGAAAGCTTTGGCTAAGTCGACAAAGATGGCTGATGTAATTAGACTTTTGTTCATCCCCGAGAGGATGGAATCCGTGAGTCTTAGTAGGGAGGTGGTAGTAGAGTGTTTTTTCCTAAATCCAGACTGGAAAGGTGTGAAGAAGTTGGATTCAGAGAGGTAATGGGAGAGTTGTGAAAGCAAGAGGTGCTCCTGAAGTTTTGTGAGGGCGGAGAGGAGGGAGATGGGGCGGTAATTTGCCACGGTGGTGGGGTCCCCTCCTTTTGGTAGTGGTAGGACTGTGGCATGCTTCCACTCCATAGGAATTGATTCAGTGGTGAACTAAAGATTTAGAAGGGCAGCGAAGGGAGATGCAATGGCCGGGGCAGATAGGTAGAGGAGTTTGGTGTCCAACCCATCAGGGGACTTTCCCTTGGAGGGGTTCAGGGTGAGTAGGGCATCTAGGGCTTCCATAGGAGAGATGTTCCTGAAGGAGAGGGTGTTCAGGCTGGAAGGTGTAAGAGTTTCAGCATGGTGAGTGGGCTGGGTTATAGCTGGAAGGGAGGCAAGGAGGGTAGAAGCACATGTGGTGAAATAGGAGTTGAACTTGGAGGCAACCGAGAGAGGGTCTGAGAGGAGAGTCCCTTTTGTGAACAGAAAAGGGGACAGATTTGTTGATTGGGGGGGGGTTGATAACTTTCCAAAATTTAGATGGCCTGCCAAGATTGGCGTTAAGGGTATTGTTAAAATATTCAGCTTTGGCTAGTTGGGTGGCCTTGGTGCACTTGTTTCGGAGCATGCGGTAGGTGATGTCACCTGGGAGGAGCGTAGTTTTGTAAGTTCTCCACGCCTTGTCCCAGGCATACTCAAGTACAAATTTGTCCAGCTGGAGTAATAATTCCTTTGGTGGACTGGTCACTCCTCTGGAGTCTAAAAAACCCTAAAACATCCAGACCCCCTTGATGGGGTATATTGGAGTATAAAGATTGTGTCACGGGTGACCAGTCAGGTTCCAACTGTGTATCACTACTCAGCTGAGAGCTCTAGCGTTCCCATCCCTCTCGCCACTGGTACCCTCATAGGTTCACTGGCATGGGATACACAAACAAGTAAAGCAGTTCCTGGCCAAGAACCTTGGGAAATACGCTTGTATAAAATCTATAAGAGAAAGACAGGCATTAATAAGAAATGTTCACAATGTGCTCTATGCACGAAGGTGCGGAGTGGCTATGTGCCACGTATCTTGGGTGCGTAGCCACCCTGCACCCCTTGCACCTGTTGTAGGCATGCACTACCTAGGACCTGCACCTCGCTACGCGAGGGATCCAGTTTGGGTCTTGGGAGGGGCTTCCCATTGGATGCCCTCCCGAGACCTCAGTTCCTCCCCTGGCTGCCCTGAGGAGTCCTGTGTGCCGGGTGGGAGGAGCCGTGTACAGGTGGCCAACGTTTGTGAATGCCGGTGTGGGTGCACCTGTCCGCGGGTGTGCAGCTACATGGGCGCTGTACGCGCTGTTTTCGCCTACCTGCACCCATGTTGTGCATAGGGCCCAATATGCTCAGTAGCATGTGGTTTAGTGGTGTTGTGTGTATGGAAATCCATCCGGTTCCAGATGCTGTTTTACCACAGTAGTGATGGCAGAATGGTGTTTTAACACAGTAGCTATGTCACTACTGTGGCACAGCAGCATTGAATACTGTGTCAATTAAGATTTGTCATGCTTACTTTTACTGTAGATTCCTCATAACCAAGATATTAGACAGACCGAAAACTCTACGAGTGGACTTTTTGTTAAAAGATGAACTACTATAAAGTTGACAGCTCATGTAAATCAAGATCTTCGGGGATATCTCCTCCATTAAACCACACCTTTAGAACTGTAGTCACCAGCGCTAGGACCACACGGAATCATTTGCTAACCTGCAGCCCACAATGACATCCAGTGTCTGCATCTGTATAAATGTGGTCGGCCCCATCACTCCTCAGTTCTTTTCCTACTGTTATCAGACCTGCTGAGGGAAATGCCATCAACCTAGCTGTTGCCGTTTATTCTTTTATAAGAAGACCACCCAAGATCTGTGTGTGTTGTTTGGGCCTGTCTCACAACATGAGGACTTGTGAGATTTGCTAGAGCTTCAACCAGGCTACAAGGTTATGCCATAAGAAAGGTCTAGAAAATGTCCTCCTTCTCAAAACTCTGAAAGCCATGGAGAAATAAGATCCCAAAGTGTCTCTCCTTCATTGTAGGCCAAGAAGCTGCCGCCAAAGTCGAAAGGGAAAGGTCATTGTCATGGCCCTCCTTGCCGCCTGGTTATTAGCACAAACATAGAAAGATCTGCTTTGCTGGTGAGGTTCCAGTCACCATTGAGACAATGTTGTTCTACTGTGTCATCGCACTCCAGTGGCATTGACAGCAGCCCCCAACTGCTGATGAGACACCAAGGCTGGGGCTTGACTTAGGCACTGCCATACCTACTAGGGATAGTAGGACACCATCATCGTTGGGCTGCGTCTCATCAACACAAGTAGTCCTGGATCCTTTACAGGGCACTTCCAACTCTCAGGCTGTGCTGGCATCATTCCCTGAGATGATCAGATGCATTCTGTCTGGTCTTCCTTTACAGGCAGTTTGTTCTGCCGACAGGGCCACCTGGTACTCGGCCCTCGTCGATGGCTTCTGCTAGCATGCCTCAGATTGCTCTTTCTCAGCCTCCCCCAGTGTCACCGGTGTGTTCTGCAGCTCTCGACATCAGTAGAGACATCGATGAAGTGGAATGTAACCCTGGCCTCATGGTCTTAGAGGAGGAGAATGAGGGAGAACAGTAAGCTGCACCTCGCTCTAGTTCTGCCATCTCATCCTGCAGTGAGGACTTGGTGGTCTATCTATACCCCTTGGTCTCCTCCTGAGGATCACACTTTTCACGCTATAATGCAGCAAATGCAACCTGCCGTGGGCTTTGCTGTGGAAGAGGAAGATTCCACAAAAAGAAATCTAATGGAATTTTTGGAGCTGCCTTGTACACCCTCCATTATAATTTCACCTATATATCCTGCATTAGAGGATGCTGCCTTTGCTACATGGTACATCCCTAACTCACTGCCTGCAGTTCCCAGGAAGACAGATAAGCAGTATCCTACTCTATCTGCCAAGCCTTACAATAGAAACATAGAAGTTGACACCAGATGAGGATCGCATGGCCCACCCAGCCTCCCCATTTTGACTACCTATTTTGAACCACAGATCCTAGTTTATCTGCAGCTCACCCTTTTTTCCCCTGTCTTAAGGGTACCCTTATATCTATCCATGTACTCTTAAATTCCCCAACCATTTTTGCTCCCACCTCCTCCTTTGGGGGGCTATTCCAAGCATCCACCACCCTCTCAGTGAAAAAGTACTTTCTTATGTTACCCTGACCCCCAAAACTTCATTCGTGACTCCTAGATCTTCCTGGACTCAAGTCTCCACCACTCATTCACACTAATGGGATAGCGCCAGAGGTGCTAGGACCCAGCGGGAGCCAAAAATTCTCAGAAGGGCCGGTGCCGGGATAGGACCACACATGCACGGCACCGTGAGACTAGCTCACGCCTGTATAGGCTATATCAGCCTCAACCCTCCAACCTTCTCCATTCCTTTTCTCCCGCTGTCGACATCGCTCGTTTGCCGGAGTCAAAGTTTTCATCTGTACGACAGCAGCATTGAACCGTTCAGTATTTGTTTAAACTAACATTTTAGTATTATTTTCTTATTTTAAGCAAAAGAAAAAGAAGATTATGAAGAAAAAGAAAAATAAATTCTCACTTGCTATCAACGGAGTCGTCCTTAGATGGTAGCGGTGACGGTAGGAAGACTTTGTTTGAAAGTTGTTACGGCAGAGGGGCTGTGTCCAGTCCGCCACCCTTCGGGGGGGTCCCACCATGGGCAGTCCTGTGCTCGGGGGACAGTCCACCAAAGAACAAAACTGGCAGTTCGGGATCCGCCCACTTGACCTCGAGCTCTTCTTCCTCCTTGGGGGAAGAAGAATCTGTACCGCTCAAGGTTGCCCTCTGGTACGTCTGCGTGGGGATTGTCGGTGGTGAGGGGTGGTAGTCCTGAATCGACTTTGGTGGGTTCCCCTTGGCCCCACTCTTAACGGCCACATTCTTCGACACCAGATTCCATCTCTGTCCTCGATGGAGCAGTTTCACCTTTGGGCCACTCCTTTGGAGCAGGGAGTTCAATTTCTGTCCAGTTTCCTGGCCAGTGTTCCCTGTTCTGGGGCCTCCGGGCCTCAGAGCCGCTGGACCGGGTGGGGTATATTGGGTCAGGATATGCATGGTTCCATCTATGATGCCTTCACCATCGTCTCGGCCCCTCGTACCTACCCCCTCCCCTTTTTTCATGCAGGGGCTGGCACGGGTACTGCTTTTCCTTCTCCCCTCTTTCCTCAGGATCTTCGGTGCTGTTGGCACTGCTGGCATTGCCCGTCGGTGCCATTGGTGTCACGCGGAATCGTTGATGGCGTCAGTGGTGCCGCAGGGCGCCATAGATGGCGCTGTTGGTGCTGGATGGTGCCGTTGGTGCCACATGGAGCCATGGATGGTGCCGTTGGTGTTGTGCCCGCTGGTGCTGTTGGGACTGGGTGGCTCCACTTGCGGTACTGTGGGTGTCCGGCACCGCTGGTACTACAGATGATGCCGCAGGCGCCCACGGGTGGTGCCGGTTGGTGCTGTCCGGCAGAATAGGTGGCTGAGTTTTCCTTTCCGTGGACCTCCTCTTCCGCGGAAGTTGTTACGAAGTGTTTTCCGCAGAATGAAGTCCTGTTCCACGGAATATTTTCGATGGATCCTAGTGGGTGACAGTCCATGTGGGATCATGTGTCGTTCCGGTGGTTTACCGTGGTGGGACTCTTGTTCTGTGCTGTTCTGCTGGTGGAATTCTGCATTCCACTCAGCACATTATCGGCTCCTTAAGTGACGTCGAGCTCCTCGACACCTTTCCTGGTGATGGAGTCTCTAGTGATTCTGACCTAGACCTCCTTTTGGAGGTTCTTCTGGGATAGAAGTGCATCTGGGTGAGTCTCTCCCTGTCCTGCTTGTCGGTGATACAAAGTGGCTGACTCATTTTAGAGACTGGAGGGTAAGTCTTCTCTATCAGCAGTCTGTGATGGAAGATCTTCTTTTCAGTTTTTCCTCAGGGATATAGGGTCCACCATAACATTTCAGACTTCTTCCATGAATCAAACACTTCTGCATCTGGACTTTTTTCAGTCATCAGTACAATTATACCCTGTGGAACACACTAATTCAATGGTCGTGAGCCTTCCAGACTGTTCTGCACCTTTTTTTTTTTTTTTTAACTTTATTTATGTTCCTGCTCACTTGGGCATCCTTCCGGGGTATGCACTCAACACCAGCCTCTACTCCCTTGCCTGAACCCTTGTTAGTGAAGGGATTCCCCCGACCACCCCAGCAGACCTAACCCCCCCCCCAGATCACCCCCAAGGGGGCGGGCCTGTCCTCCCGCGACAGCTTATCTGAAATTAGGGAGGTCCTACCTGGGCGGCTGGTGGGCCGTGGAGTCCTCCAGACACAGGCCCAGCAGTCGGGATGTGGGCTGTGTCCCTGGCATCCCCTTCATCTCCACAAGCGAGACAGGGTTTTTTTCTGCTTGTTGTAGTTTTGTCCCCTGTGGAGCACAGCTGGCAAGGCAACATAGTGCCGTGACTCCGCCCCCAAGGCATACGCTGCATCGCTGCGTTCGCAGCCCCCAGCTACCACCAGATGTCGCTAGTGAGCGGTCGCTTCCCTGAAACCTTCCCCGGGACAAGAGAGCAGTCCATCGGATGCTCTATCCTGTCTCTCCCCTGCTGACCCACGATGCCCGAGCTCGCTTCCGAAACCGGGTCGCCAGCATGGCACGGTGTGACATCCAGTGCCTTAACCCTCAGCGCCACCGTGCCGGCCTGCTCTTCCGCACCTTTGATAGGGGTGTATGGCCTCCCCATGGTACTGCCCCTTCGGTGGCTTCGTCGGCAGTGGGTGATTAACATCTCCTCTGCTGTGATTATTGGTCCGGTCCCGGTTTCAGTTATGGACGCTCAGCCTCCCCCTGCCCCTCAGATGGACGACACCTTCATCATTCCTGCATCAAGCAGTCCTTTCAAGGTAGAAGCCTGAGAGCCTTGTCAGGCTTTAATTGTTTAAAAAAAAAAAAGTGTGTGTATGTGTATGTATATGTATGTGTGTGTTTGTATGTATATGTGTGTGTTTGTATATATGTATATATATATATATATATATTGTGTGTGTGTGTGTGTGTGTGTGTGTATATATATATATATATACACACATATATCAAAATAACCTCACAGCAAAGGGCCTAGCCTGAAACAACCCAATACCATCCTTCTGGATCCGGCCCAGGTTCTGCCTCAGATGCCTGAGGCAGTCGTCTCTACACTATGGTGGAGAGCACCTGACTTTTTCTGCTTCTAGGGGAAGTCCAATCCAGCGGAGGTATGGGTCATCACTTTTCTCTGAGGGAGATTTTCTCTTAATTCAGAGATGTTCCCTAGATCTAGGCAGCAGCCCAGTCTGTTGTTTATTTTTTTTTTCCTTCAGACTCTCTTCTCTTGATCAGAGACTCAGAGCAACAGAAGTGGCTAATGGCGAGTCGGAACACAGGTTACTACTTCCTTGCTTGCTCCAAGTTAACAGACGGCATGCTCCCTTTCTTGACCGTAAAGGTCAAGTAGGTCCTTGTTCAGATATGGGTTCTCAGTATTCATACCTTCGCTTTCTGCACATTGGTTCCGTGCCAGTCGCTCCGGACTAGACTCTTCAGAAGCATCCTCAGCTCTCCTTTCCCTTTCCCAGGAAGAGTTTTTCTATTTAGGGGAAGGTGTTAATTTCTCCTTCCCAGCAGCTACTTCTCTTAGGAGCTCCCCTAGTTACCCCCAGGGCAAAGTAGACCCTCCGACATGAAGTTACCCACTTCGAGCAGGTTACAAAACTGTATTGTTTGTTTTTCAGTGGCAAGCAATCTAGAGCCTTTTTCCTACTCCCCCTCAGGAAGGTCAGAGCTAGTGGTGCCTCACCACGTTGAGTCACTTCAGTTGTTATGCAGTCACTTTCAACAAACAGGACCCAAGGCAGCATGGTTTCACCAGGGGGAGGTCATGTCAGACCAACCATGTTGAATTTTTTGACTGGGTGACTAGGGAGGTGGATCAGGGGAGGGCAGTGGACATGGCCTATCTGGACTTCAGCAAGGCCTTTGACACTGTGCCACATAGAAGACTATTACACAAACTGGGGAATATGGGTGTGGGCAGGACAGTAGTGTGGTGGGTAGGTAACTGGCTGGGTGGCAGGACACCCAGGGTGGTGGTAAATGGCTGTCACTCCACAGAGGGAAGAGTGACCAGTGGGGTACCACAGGGATCAGTGCTGGGACCGGTCCTATACAACATCTTCATCAGTGACATTGCGCAGGATCTAGAAGGCAGAATTTCACTGTTTGCTGATGACACAAAGCTCTGTAGCAGAGTAGACACACCAGAGGGTATAGACAGAATGAGAAGGGACCTGCAGAAACTTGAAAAATGGTCAGGGGTTTGGCAGTTGAAATTCAATGCAAAGAAGTGCAAGATAATGCATATGGGGCACAAAAACCCTAGCACAATATATCAGTTGGGGGGTGAGGATATAGCATGCACCAGGCATGAAAGGGATCTTGGGGTTATCATCTCTGATGACCTCAAGGTAGGGAAACAGTGTGACAGAGCAGCAGGTAAAGCAAATAGGATGCTGGGATGCATAGGCAGGGGCATCACCAGCAGGAAAAGGGAGGTCATAATTCCACTATACAAGACACTAGTGAGGCCCCACCTGGAGTACAGTGTACAGTTCTGGAGACCTTACCTACGTGGGACATAGACAGGGTAGAGAAGGTCTGAGGAGGGCAACAAAGATGGTACATGGATTGCATCACAAGTCCTATGAGGACAGGTTGAAGGAACTGAACATGTACTCCTGGAGGAGAGGGAGGAGAGGGATATGATAGAGACATACAAGTATCTTACAGGGAGGAACAGGGTGCAGGAATACACTATTTTAAGCGAAAAAGATGTTCCAGGACTAGAGGGCATGGGATGAAGTTGGAGGAGGATGATTCAGAGGAAACGTGAGGAAGAATTTCTTCACAGAACAGGTGGTGGACAAGTGGAACACCCTGCCAGAGGAAGTGGTGGGGGCTGAAACAATCATGGGATTTAAGAATGCATGGGATAGACATAAAGGAATTCTGGAGGTCAGGGGTAAGGGGCAACAGACTTCTAGGAAAACATAAACTGAATTTACAAGCTCAAATGGGCAGACTGGGTGGGCCATAGGCTCTTATCTGTCGACACTGTCTATGTATCTATGTATCTAAATGGGTCGGCCTGAACTTGGTCCTTTCTGTGTCCCCTCTTGACACAGATCTGCCCCTATCTTGCCTCAGAAATTCAGACCCTGTTTTTTTCCTGTCGGAATGCTTCTCTGCAGTGGACCCGTTCCTCTTGTACACTTTCCTTCTCTTCCCTTAGTTCAGAGACTGCTACTAGAGTTGTAGGCAAACAGGGGCAGAATGATTCCTCTTGGAATAAGAAGTGAGTAGGCTCTGGTTCTCCCAGACCACCACAAGAGGCTTCTAAATCATGCTTTGGCCTTCCATCAGGAAGGCTTAAGTGATTAAGTGGAAACCTTTCTCCATTGATGGGCTAACCCCACCTGGACCTCCGCTTGCTCACCAAGTAAGGGATTCAAGTGCCTCTTGGACCTGTTGTTCACAGGTCAGCCATACTTGGTAGTGGGGGTATCCATCTGTGCTTTCTCAGTCTACCTTGAACCAGTAGACTTTGCCTCCAGCTCTTTCAGTTAGTAAAAGTTTTTTGCCTTACTTCCAGAAGGGCGCACTCCCTATACTCTGATTGTTTCAACAGTTCTGTGACTTTCTTCACAGAGCAAAGAGCTACACTCCAACATTGTTTGTGTAGCTTCAGCTTGCCTCAGTTGGATCACCTTCTTGCCCTGAGGTGTTTTAGGCAAGTTTAGTAGCATGTCTTTGACACTATTCATTTTTGTCTTGGACCAAATTGAAAGGCCAGGTTCTCAATGCTCTTCAAGAGTGGTTGCAGCTTCCTGGCAGAGTTTTATTTTGTGTCTATTGCAATCTTCTGCAAAGTGGTAAGTTGGAGCTCAAGTGCATACCTTTGTAAGCACTATGTTCTGGATCTTCTTTCCAGACAGCTCTTTTCTCAGTAGGACAGTCCTTGGATGTTCTTTTTGAGTGAGCCCTATCTCCTACCGCCCTACTGAGGGTGGGTTGGTTTTAGCTTGGTACTCTCCCATTAGTGTGAATGAGTGATGGAGACTTGAGTCCAGGAAGATATGGAAATTACGTACTTACCGTAATTCTGTATCTTCTTGGATGCAGTCTCCACCACTTATTCACACGCCCACCCACCATTCCCTCGGCTCACTCGTTTTGTTTCTTTGGTCTTCACGGCCTTGTGGTTCCCACTGTGAAGACATTGCTCAGTTGACCCTTCTTGCAAGGTTCATCCGGACCTTTCAGGCCCGGAAGGTTAGGATAAGTTATTTTTACTAGTTACGCTGCACCTCCTTTATCGAAAAGGTAATGAGACGGTTGGAGGGTCGACGCCGAGATAGCCTGCACAGGTGCAAGCTAGCCTCACAGTGCCATGCATGTGTGGTCCTATCCCTGCGCCAGCCCTTCTGAGAATTTTTGGCTCCCGCAGGGTCCTAGCGCCTCCAGTGCTATCCCATTAATGTGTTTGAGTGGTGGAGACTGCGTCCAAGAAGATCAAGAATTTTGGTAAGTACATAATTTCCATTTCTTGCACATCTTCTTTTTTGAAAGATGCTGCCCTCCTACACCTTATTTATTCCCCTGAGGCACTTGAATATTTCTATCATGCCCCCCTCTCTCTCCTCTCTTCCAGGGAATACATATTAAGTTCCCCCAGCCTTTCTTCGTAAGATTTTTCCTGCATGCCCTGCACCATCTCTGTAGCCCTCCTCAGGACTGCCACCAGTCTGCCTGTGTCCTTTCGGAGATGTGATCTCCGAAACTGTGAACTGGACACAGTACTCCAGCTGAGGTCTCACCAGTGATCTGTACAGTGGCATAGCCACCTCCTTTTTTCTGCTAGTGATCCCTCTCCCAATGCACCCCAGCATCCTACTGGCTTCCCCACAGCCTTCTCACACTGTTTTATTGTTGCCTTTAGGTCATCCGATATGAGTATCTCCAGGTCCTGTTCCTGCCTGGTGCCCGCCAGTCCCCATTTTGTATACCTCTCCAGAATTTCTGCTCCCCAAGTGCATGACTTTGCACTTCTTTGGCATCGAATCTAAGCTGCCACACTTCTGACCACTCCTCCAATCTGCCCAGGTCCTTCCTCAGTTTTTCTACCCCCTCTCGAGTGTCAACCCTGTTGCAGATCTTGGTGTCGTCTTCAAAAAGGCATACTTTCCCCTCCAGCCCGTCTGCAGTGTCACTTATAAAAACATTGAAGAGGACCGGTCCCAGGACAGATAGATTCCTGTTGCACCCTGTTGATCACTTCCCTGTACTCAGAATGAACACCATTTACCAGCACTCTCTGTGTCCTGTCCTTCAACCAATTTCTGACCCAGCTTACCACCTTGGAGCCCACCCCTATTCTGTCTAACTTGTTTGTCTACCTATGTGGGACAGTATCAAAGGCCTTGCTGAAGTCTAAGTAGGCCACATCCACCGTCCTTCCCTGATCTACCTCTCTGGTCACCCAGTCAAAGAAATCTATTAGATTTGTTTGGCATGACCTTCCGGCTGTGAATTCATGCTGCCTTGGATCCTGTGCCCCACTTGCTTCTAGAAATTACACAATCCTATCCTTTAACAGACTCTCCATTAATAATAATAATAATAGTTTTATTTATAAAGGGCCTTTCAAAATATCAAGGCACTGAACATATTAAAACCACAACATCAAATACAAATTAGTAAAACATATAAATAAAATCATGCCATGACACATCAACTATTAGAATCACAGAGTAGAATGTTCCATAAAATCATAACACAATACAGTTAGCTTAGTTTTCCAAAAAGGCCGATTGCCATAAATAAGCTTTTAAATTCTTCTTAAATACCTCTACAGAGGTGCACTCCCTTAACCGGCGTGGTAGAGAATTCCAAAGAGTGGGTGCAGCATAAGAAAATGCTCTGCTGCCGGAAGATTTTAAACTCACTCTTGGAATCTCTAACAACCCCTCGTCGGCCGAGCGGAGCGATCGGCCAGGGCAGTAAGGCACCAGAAGTTCTTTCAAATACGTCAGACCCTGATCGTGAAGGGCTTTGAAAGTCAGTAAAATGACTTTAAAGGTGATCCACCACCTTATAGGGAGCTAGTGCAGTTTGCGCAGCACCAGGGTAATATGACAGGACCTCCTTGTCCCAGTTAAAAATCGGGCTGCAGGGTTCTGCACCAGCTGTATGCGGCGGATTTCAACCCCAGAAAGCCCAAAGTAAAGGGCGTTGCAGTAGTCCAAACGCAAGGACACAAAGGCATGGACCAACGTTGGCAAAGAGTCAGATGGAACAAGGTGCCTAACCCTGGCAATATTCCTCAGATGGTAGAAGAAAGTCCTAGCAACGGCCGACACTTGAGATTGTAGGGTCATCCTGTCATCTAGGACAATCCCAAGGCTACGCACCCATTCAGAGGTTGGGAGTGACATGCCCCTAAGAAAAATTCCAGAGGGCATGCCATCATGCGACCTCTCTATTTGACCACCCTGGTCCACCACCAAAATCTCTGTCTTCTTTGAGTTCAACTTTAACCAACTAGAATCCATTCAACCTTGGATTTCTTCCAGGCAGTTATTGAACACCGCGAGAGCTCCATCCTGGTCGGGTGCGAAAGACAGGTATAGCTGAGTATCATCTGCATAGCAGTGAAACCTCAGCCCATACCATCTTATAATGTCTCCAAGGGGCAGCATGTACACTGCAAATAACATGGGTGATAGCACAGAACCCTGAGGCATGCCACAAATCAAAGAAGTTGGGCTGGAGGAATAAACCCCCGACACAACTCTTTGCGATCTCCCAGTGAGGAATGAAGTGAACCATTGTAAAACAGTTCCTGACATTCCACAAATTAGCCTCAGGCATGCTAACACCACCAAGTGATCCACAGTGTCAAAAGCTGAAGAGAGATCAAGGAGAACCAGAATGGAACGTCTCTTCTGATCCCTCGCCCTCAGAAGATCATTAAGCACCCAAACCAGCGCAGTCTCGGTGCTGTGTCTTTTACAAAAACCAGATTGGAAGCATTCGTAGATGTTATGGATGGTTAAATGGTCCTCCAATTGGGCTGCCACTACCTTCTCAATAACCTTCCCAATAAAGGGAAGGTTAGAGACAGGTCTGTAGTTTGAGAAACAGTCTGGGTCCAAGGAAGCTTTCTTCAAGAGAGGTGTCACGACCGCCTCTTTCAGGGAGCAAGGAAACTCACCTGACTCCAAGGAGCACCAGACTGTTTACACCAAGACTGGACCAATGATATCAGAACAACCCAAAATTAGGGAAGTCGGTCCAGGGTCCAAACTACAGCATGTGGGACGCACACTATGGATGATCCTCATAATATCCATGAGCTCAGGTTGACAAAAGGAACTCCAAGAGAATTGAGGTGCTGTGAACTCACACTGTTCTTCGACGTCACTCTTAGAGATTGCCAGACACAAGTCCGCCCTGATGTCAGCCACTTTAGTTGCAAAGTATCGAGCGAGCTCCTCGCCCTCTATTTGCGAAAAAGCTTTTCGAACTTTCAGACAGGCTGGGTTGCACAGTCTGTCTACAGTCTGAAACAGCTGAGCTGGTCGATTCCGAGCAACTGCAATCTCCCTGGACAGGAATTCTGCCTTCTTATGGGTGATTGCAGATTGATAAATACAATAATGTTCCATCAATCTAAGGCGGTCGACATCAAGGGCGGACTTGCGTCAACAACGCTCTAACCTTCGCCCCTGTCTCTACATCTCCCTCAGTGTCCCATCAAACTAAGGGGACCTGGGGTGAAGGGATAGGGGGCGCTCACGAACAGCAGCAATAAGATCCAGGGACTGCTTGCCAACACGGGGGATGATAGGTCAAGGACCGCCACAAGGCCTTGTGAAGTAGTATTCCATAAATGAGCGGTACCTGACCATCTCCACAGGGGAAGGCCTTCTCAGGGGGGTGCAAAAATTGAACCTCACGGTGCAGTGGTCAGACCAGGCGACTGGTTCCACCCCCACGTCAGATGCATCAATCCCTAAGAGGAAGACTAAGTCCAGAGAGTGCCCAGATTTATGTGTAGCAGTGGAAACTACCTGTGTAAGGCCCAAAGAAGACATTAATTGGAGGAAGTGATTACCAAATTGTGAGAGTTCATCGTCGACCCAGGCGTTAAAGTCACCCAGAACCATCAGTCTGGGCAACTCAAATGACATGTCGACGAGGAAGTCTGCTACTTCCTGTAAGAAGCATTTCCCGTCTCTGGGTGGACGGTAGATGAGAACAATTCGAACACCTACACCTGCTACAACTGTGCACTCAAAGGACTCAGCCTCACCTACTACTACATTCGTGAGGCCCAATTCAGTCTTAAAACAGAATGCAAACCCCTCCCTGCGGTCCAGTCTCGGGTGGTGTATCACCGAGTACTCGGCCGGAGTCATGGCCTCCAGTATGGGGCCTGAATTTTCATCCAGCCAGGTCTCGGTGATGCAAGCCAGGTCAGCCGAGCCAACAAGATCGGCAATAATAGCAGTCTTATTCCTAACGGACCTGGCATTGCATAACACCGTCGGCCCGAGTTGGACAAACCTCTGAGGCCGTCAGGCCTATCTGCCTACTAAATTCAGTAGTGCCCTTGGGTATGGGCACCAGACAAGGTAAACCCCGGTCTGGGTTCCATTTCGCCCCAGGGCACCTTCTGGACTTAACTCCGATACAGTGGTCCCACTCTTTCATCCTCTCCTGTTTGCACACTCCCGCCCTCCTCACTCTCCCACGGATAATCCCTAGTGCTCTACAGCACTGGTAGGTATCGAATTGTAGGGGAGGAGTATAAAAAGGGCAGAGGGCGCGAAGAGAGGAGGATGAATAGCACACCACCGTGGAGACTGGAGGCCAGCACATAATACTGCTTAAACCAAACAATAAACTACAAACACAAAATAATTAATCTTAACAATATAAAATTAAACAAAAAAAAATCCCTCAACGTAACCAATTAAATAAATAAATCAAATAAACAAAAGACCCAACCAAAAAGAAAACCAAATCTGGACTAGGCTAAACGCCCACAAAATAAAACTAAAATAAATAAAATCAAAATAAATATAATAATAAACAAAAATAAAAATAAATCAATGTAAATAAATATAAATAAATGTAAGGGTACTCTCACCACCCCTACAACCAAAAAGAAATAAAAAATGATTTACCCCCCCCCCTTAGCTCTCTCACAGCCAAGTAGAGAGAAGTATCTTAGCACTCTCACTGCAAGATAAACATAGTAATAAATCAAACAGAAAACAAAAACAAATAAACAAAAACATCAAAATATATTATAACTAAGATAAATTTGGACACCCTGGTCCTCTCACCACCAGGGGACCATTTAAATGAATTAAAAAAGAATCTCAGAGAAAAGTCGTCCAGCAATAGGAGAGGTCATAAAATAAATCACCACCATATAAATCCAAACGACATTCAATTCCAGAAAGTCATAAAAGAACAAGCAGCAAGGATCCAAAGCTGCCAAACTTTATAGGTCCCCCAAAAAAGGCACAGGAAACAGTAATAATAATCTGGCCCCTCACAGCTCAACATAGCTTCCCCACCACCAAGGTTAGGCTTACTGGTCTGTAGTTGCTAGCCTCTTCTCGGCTCCTGCTTTTGTGGAGAGAGACCACATTTGCCCTCCTCTAGTCTTTTGGGACTTGCCCTATCTCCAGTGATCTGTTGAATAGGGTGGTCAGCGGGGCTGCCAGCACCTCTTTGACCTCTTTCAATATTCTGGGTTGAATCCCACCTGGCCCCATTGCCTTATCTGTTTTCAGTTTCCTGAGTTCCTCCAGGACCCTCTGTACCGTGAATGGAGTGGTGTCAACCTCCCCTCCCTGTCTGCTTTTTTGGCTGAGTTTTGGGCCTTTGCCTTCCCCTTCCTTTGTGAAGACCGAACAAAAGTATTTGTTCAGTACTGCCACCTTCTCTCTGTCATCCTCTGTATACCCTCCTCTTTTACCTTGACAGTCCCACCCTTGCTTTCTTCTCTCACTGATATACCCAAAGGTCTTCTCCCAGTCTGTGCTATATTTTCTTCTGTTTGCACCTTTGCACTTCTGACTGACTTTCCCCAACTCCCTCTGTTTCCCTAGGTACTGCTCCCTGTCCTCTTCCCTCTGTGACTCTGTGCCCAACCCCTTTTAGAAAAGCTTGCTTTGCCTCCCTTTGAGCCTGCCGCAAGCTGTGAGCTCCACTTTCTGTCGTGGAAAGTGTTATTTTTAGTTGCTATTACTTCTGCTTGAAGGATTTCCGAGTTTCAAGCTCTGATGTTTAAAGAGCCTTATTTAGTTTTTCACAAGGACAGGATGTCCTTGAGAACCAGTCCTAAGTTTCTCCCTAAGGTGGTGTCTTAAGTTTACTCTAAATCAAGACATCCACCTTCCTGTGTATTACCCAGAGTATTCAAATCCAGGGGAGGCTTTACTGCATACTCTGACTGTCCATTGGGTGCTGCGCTATTACTTGGACTGCACCCGTGCCATCAGAAAAACTGATCAGTTGTTTCTTTCTTTCACCCCAAGAAAAGAAGGGTCTTCAGTTTCTAAACAATGTTTATCCAAATGGTTAGTTAATTGCATTGTTTATTGCTACCGTGAATACAACAATCCTTTACTGGGCCCGGTTAAAGGCCATTCCACCAGGGGTGTAGCTGCTTCGTTTGCACCCTTCAGAAATGTGTCCATTGCTGACATCTGTGCAGTGGCCACTTGGAGTTCTGTCCACACTTTCATCTGGGATTACAGTCTGGACATTGCTTCTTGGCACAGAGCAGGTTTTGGACTGGCAGTCCTGCAGGGCCTGCATTCTTGAGAGCCTTACTCTGACCTCTGCCTCCTCCCAGCTGACTTGGGTCGGTCCTTTCACTGCTTGGGACTTGGTCCTTATGGTGTAAGCTGCTGCAAGAGTCCCCTCGAAGTGAGATAATACAGTTACATAAGAACTTACCGTAACAGTAGATCTTCAAGAGGAGCTCTTGCAGCAGGTGCTGCCTTTCCTCCCTCCATCCCCCCGGTGACAGAGGAATGCCTCTGTTCTCCATTCACTCTGCTTGCTGGGGTCTCCGGCAGGAGAACTGATGTGGTGCTGGGGGACCACCCCTTTTATACCATACCATAGGCGGGCGTTGGAGGCAGGCTGACATCAGGGAGCAGTCCCCACTATATATCATAGGTTAAACAGAGTTTATGTAGACAGAAGTCCTTTTGCTCGCCATTACATTAATACCCCATAATCCCATGTTTAAAAAGATAATTGTCCAGCTCATTCTTGAAGATGTTCATATTTGCACGGGTTACATTCTCCAAGGGTAACCTATTCCAGATTTCAGTCACCCTTAAGGTGAGCCACAATTTCCTTTTGTTAGTTCTAGGAGATTCTATTGCCAATTGGAGAGGATGGGCCCTAGTAGAATAAGGCGAATCTCTTAATTCCAGACCCAGAAGTTCCCACAGTCCTGGGTCAAAGAATGATTTATAAATCATGCACACATCTCCTCTCAATCGCCTGAGCTCCATCAGATACAGGTCCAAAATGTTTAACCTTGTTTGGTAATCGTACCCCTTTGCTTCCAAAATGCTACAGTTTGCGCTCTGTTGGACTGTGTCCAATGCTGCTATTTCTGTCCTACCTCCTGGTGCCCAAAACTGTGCACAGTAATCCAAATGCGGTCTAACCAAAGATGTATATAGTGGCAGCATCACCTCTCTATTTTTACGTGTTATATGTTTGTTTATACAGTGCAGAATATAACTAGACTTCTAATAACCATATTACAATGTGTTTTGAATGTTAGGTCATTTGTGATCATGATACCCAAATCACTTTGCTGCTCCACTGTACTCAGAATTTGCCCACCTAGTGTATAGGTCCAGTATTTATTCCATCACCCAAAATGCATGACACAGCATTTATCAATATTACAAGTTCATTTTTTTTCCAGTGCCCAAATTTCTAATTCATTCAAGGCTTCCGGAAGTCCGATAGCATCAGCTTGGTTATTCACTACGTACCCTACCCTGGTATCGTCAGCAAATTTAGATAACCAAACATCATTTTTAACACACATTGATGCAATGTATATGTTAAAAAGACATGGCCCCAATACTGCTAGCTAGAAGTTTTCCGTGGGGTCTTGGTGCCTACCAGCTTCAGTCCTTATGGTATAGCCTGCTGCAAGAGCTCCTCTCGAAGCTCTACTGTTACGGTAAGTTCTTACATAACTGTACTGTCTGCCCCTCTCCCCCCCCCCTGAGTAGAAGAGGTATGCCCTAGGCAGCTGAGGCAGGACCGGGCCGGACCTTCAGATGGTGGCAGTAGGGGCTGTCAATGTCTGTGCCTTTGGCTGCACTTTCTTTTGAGGCTGAGGAAGCTAATTTTTGTTATTTTGAGCTCCCTTGCCTCTGCCACGAAGGACTGTTTGTTACTAAAGGACACACATCCCTTTCCTTTCCGGGAGTTGAATGGAACTGGTCTGGAGGTCTTAAGAGTCATTCTAATCTGATTGCTGCACCTGCTGTCTGAACAGATAAGTGCCATCAAAGGGGACATTCATTACCTGTTGCTGGACATCCTGGGTGAAGCCAGGAGTCTGCAGCCAGGAATTCCATCTGATGCAAATGCCTGCAGCTGCAGAGTGAGATGCTGCATCAGAGACATCCATAGAGGCAGTGAGCTGCTGACTGTTGGATTCAGTACCTTGCTTAACTGTTTAGCCTCTGAATGTGGCAGTCTGCCAGAGCCTTTAGCTTGCTCCAGAAGATATAGTTGGAAAAATGCCCTTGGTAGCTAGTTATCCTCGTGTCTAGGGTTGCCAAAGCGTAAGCTCATTTGCCTATGGTGTCAGTCTTGCATGACTCCCTATTGGTAGGGTGCAGAGTGACCTCTTTGGGCACAATGGCCTTGTCATTCTAAGAAAGAATAACAATCTCATCAGCTATGGACTGAATGAAATACATCTGCTTATTTTTAGGAGCGGCATGTTTCATTTTAATTTTTTTATACTGGAAAGGCATGTGAGCAAAACTGCCAGTTTTTCAAAAGCATCTAGTGACAAGACATTGGTATGTACATCAGTTATATACAAGAATACAGGAATTATTAATTGGGATAAGCAGCTTGTACAAAAACGTATGCAGGGGGTGATACAACAAGATACTGAATATTTAGGCCATGGATTTAACAAGTAGACGGTCGAGGTAAAAACAGCATTTTAAGTGCAATTGTAAGCTGAATTGTCTAGAAGGTATTGCTTTAGCTGAAGTTTGAATAAACCAAGGGAGATGCACTGGACAAGAGGGTGGGGGGGGGATACTGTTGAAAAGTTTTGCACCCCTGAAGGAGAGGGAGTGCTGGCCTTGTGAGGTGTGACAGAAAGAGACAGTAAAGGTGTGTTCGGAGGTGAGTCTAGTGGATCGAGTGTTGGTATTTCATGTCTGCCTGCTTGGGAACATCTGTCACCATAGCAGGTCTCTGTCAGATCGTGTCAGACATGGTTTCTAGTGCGGGTTGGATAGAAGGTATTAAATTGACTGGCATACTTGGCACATTCAGGAACTCCATCTGGAGATGCCTAGCTTGGTAAGTGACTGCTGTCTCAAAATCCAATGCCAAGTGCATATTTCTGAGCAGAGTCTGGAAAGATAGGTCTACCTGAGGTATGGACACAAGAACTGGGTCTGCGACCTCCTGGCCATAAAGAGAGTCATCATCGTCACCTTTGGAGATAATGAAGTTGGGATTTGCCTTGTCTCCCTCTACACCTTCCTTACAAGGAGGATAGTGTGGTAGCCGGGCCAAAAGCACTGTGCACGGCTGCAGCAGCACTGGTGGCCCTGGCCCCATGGGGTGAAGGACCTGTGCCAGGGGCAGCGCCAGAACCAACACTGCTGATTGCACTGGGAGGTTTCCTGGCACTGTGGGCCCCTTTATTGCTGGGAACAGCACTGTGTCTGACACCAGGCCAGGCCCCAAAAGGCCCAAACTGAGCACTGGACACAACACTGGAACTGGTGTTGATGATGGAGGGGACACCACAAGCAGGGTGGACGTTGTCAGCACTGGTCCCGAGCAAGGACCCATAAGCTTTTGTTGCAAGCGAGCACTCTTCCGGGCCCAGTGACACAGCTGACAGTGCCAGCCCAGCTGACTCTGAAGGATCAGGAATCTCCGTCACTTGTGGTGCCACCTGAGTCAGACACACACACTGTTCTGTATGAGCTGCTCTGTGGTGTAAGTGCCCACCAGAGCCCTCACTGAAAAACAGAGGGGGGGCTCCAGGCCCAAGACCTAGACCTCAGAGGCCTGTAAGTCCCCAGTGTTGTCAGTGACAACAGTGGGGATCTCTGACTCTTGAAACTTGAATGTCTTATGGCAGACCTTACAGAGTGTGGCCTTAACCAATGCCATTTTCTTCCCCTTCTTATGAAAAGAGAAGAGGCCGAGCGGTACCTTGAACAAAACACTGACCATGTGTGGGATCGTTACCGCTTCTTGTGCTTATGCAGAGACTGCCTTTCCTCACAAGTACTGATTGTCCAGCATCAGAACCCCTCTTTGGAGGAGAGAGTGGGCCAGAAAAGGCCCTGCTGCCAGAGCAGCCTGCTTCTTCAGTCTCCATATTATCCTCCATGGTCATCGGCCGTTGACACTCGGTAGGGCTGAGAGAGAAACTGAAGTTATTTTTATGAAATTAAACTAAACTGACATAAAAATAACAATCTCTAATGTTAAACACTGAAACTGAAGAACTGAATGCTGTTGTCATATAAACGGTGAAGTTCTGACTCCATACGAGCCAGCGACATCACTGATACACACTCAATGGCAGCAAAAAAAGAACAGAGGCATTTGGGGGCTGACACAGTGGTAAACCAGTGGCTACATGCCTGACACCCTGTCACGCATGTGCACTTCCTACCACGGTGCCAGCCCTCTGAGCTGAAGGCGCAAGAATCCAACACGAGCCAGAAATTTTCAGACACGCTAGTGGGAATCGATGGTGAACACTGATTCTTGGTAGCTGCACAACCTTCTGGCCCAGAAGCAAATGTGCTACCAGCTGAGCCACGCTGACATGGAGAATGAACTTTATCCATTGGCTGAGCTATAACTTGAACTTTCCTCAAGGTGGAACGGACCCAAGCTTCTGCATATGGGTAACTAATTGTGTAGCAAAGAAACATAGAAATATAGAATTTGATGGCAGATAAGGACTGCTTGGCCCACTTAGTCTGCACTTTTCCGTACCTAATAGACAAGCTGCTGATCCTAGTTAACCAACAGCTTACTTCCTCCTACCCCCCCTACTAGAATTGCCTTTTGTCTGTCCCATGCATTCTTAAATCCCCCCACTGTTTTTGACTCCATGACCTCCTCAGGAAGGCTGTTCCATGTATCCACAACCCTCTCCATGAAAAAATACTTCCTCACATTACCTCTAAACCGTCCCCTCTCTATCTTCAAATTGTGCCCCCTTGTTCTTGTACATCTCTTTTTCTGAAAGATGCTACCCTCTTGGACTTCATTGATTCCCTTGAGGTAATCGTAGGTTTCTATCATGTCCCCCTTCTCCCTCCTTTCCTTGAGGGTATACATATTAAGCTCCTTTAGTCTGTCTTCATATGTCTTCTGGTGCAGACCCTGCACCATTTTGATTGCCCTCCTCTGGATAGCCTTCACCCTGTCTGTCTTTGGGGAGATGGGGTCTCCAGAACTGCACGCAGTACTCCAGATGGGGCCTCACCAGCTGTCTGTACAGAGGAATAACAACTTCCTGTTTTCTACTGGTGATGCCTTTCCCTGTGCATCCCAGTATCCCGCCAGCCCTCCTTACTGCCTTCTCACATTGCTTGCCCACCTTTAGGTCATCTGATATGACTACCCCCCAGGTCATTTTCATTTTTGTTGTTGTCAGTATCTCACCCCCCCACCCCATTGTGTACTCTTCCCCTGGGTTTTTTTTTTTCTTTGTATGCCCCCTTCTCACCACTGAACTTCCATTCCTTCAGGAGTCTCCAATGGCCTTGTTCGTCCCCGCTCCTACTAACTGGCGACCAGTGCAGTCCATCCCCCCACGGAGCCTTAGCTATACCCCCCAGGCGAGTACGGGGTGGGGCCCTTACACCCTGACGTGGCTGTATTTCATCGGGAGATGCTGGTACTGGCGCCGATAGGGGCATTGGGGATCATGGCCAGGAGCTCCGTCTACTGGGAGTCCTGCGGGGTATTTCCTGGTTTTCTGGTGTCCTCCTCCCCCGAGGACATAGACTCAAGGAGAGCCAATGGGTGAGGCACGTATTAACATGGAATCTCCTCCTGACTCTCGGTCTGCGTCCTCCCTTCCCCTCCCCACTGACTGTCCCAGCTGCATCGACACCCGTGGTCACCCAGGTGGCGATAGAGTAGCGGGACAGGCAATCCTCCCCTCCCCGGAGAAGGAGAGCGGCCGATGGGCGCTGTATCCTTCTTCCCCTGGCCGGCCCTCCAGTTACCCGATTCCATTCCCGAACCCGGGTCGCTGGCGCCGTGAGCGGTAAGCCTACTGCTGCGCTGATGGGATGGCTTTTCCCTTGGGTTTTTGCGTTGAATCTAAGCTGACATACATCCGACCATTCCTCCAGCCTTACCAAGTCCCTTCTCATCCTTCCCACCCCACTTTGTGTATCAACCCTATTGCAGATCTTTGTCATCTGCAAAGAGACGTACTTTTTCTTCCATTCCCTCTGCAATGTCACTTATAAAGACATTAAAGGATACCTAAACAACATTTTGACAATAAATTATTCAAAAATTTGACCTCAAATGGGACTAAAGGAAATGTCGCTGAATTTAACGCTAAAACTACTTTTATATAAGTTACCTAAAAGTGGTTCCAGAGTATCTGAAAAATGTAAAATCAGCCTTCCAATTTCAAAAAAACTGCCTTACCTGCTTCTTAAAATGGCTGCCAAATATGTTAAGTGTTGACATCATCTGAGCCAAAGTCAGAGAGCTATATGGCTCTCTATAATGCTAACTAGTTCTTTTTTCCCTTTGTATAGAATTGTTTCACCAAAATGGCCAAAACCATGTGCATTATTTAGATCAATGCACATGTTAGACTATGGTTCTGTTCATTTTGTTTACTTTAACATGCTGAAAGTTGCTTTTAATCCAACCAACTTTCTCTTGGCAAACCACAGTGCAGTACAAATCTTGAATAACCTAGTGGTCTAGTGGTTATGGCAGATCCAGGATGCAACAAGGAATACAATACAGTTTAAATAATTTCAAGAACTGAAAACAATATATAGTCTGAATAACAACATTTTCTAGGAACATGAATATGATGTTCTAGCCACACTCACTGGCAGTGTCCTTTCCCTTTAAGATGTGCTGGAAAAGTCTTCAAGCTGGCTTCTCCCACCCACCTGGGTGGTAACTCCCTCGGCTTTGCCCCATGACGCCTGATCTTCCTTTCCGCTGGAAGAAGCAGATTTTCCTGGACATAAAGTCTCCACCACTCATTCACACTGATGGGATCTCGCGGGCTGGGACCCAGCGAGAGCAAGCTTTTGCAGGAGGGCTGGCGCTGGAGATGGAGCCGAGGAAGCGCCACAAGCCTTGGCTGGAAATGCGTGACTATCTCGTGTCGACCCTCCAGCCGCCTCAGTTCCTTTTTCCCCAACATCAGTGCACTTCAGTGACGATGTCGTTAGCCTGACGGAGTCAAACTTCAAACTAGCAGCATAGTTTTCAGTTTTTATTATTTTGTAGTATATCTCAAATAAGTACCGCTTACGATAATTTATTCTTATTAAAGAAAGAAGTTTCAGCCTGCATTAACAGAGTCGACCATGAGCGGGTCAGGTGATGGTAAAGAGACTTAGTATGAAAGCTGTTCAGTCAGCCGGGCTGGGTCCGGTCCGCCACCCTCTCTCCGGAGGGGGGGGTGCTGACAGTGGATGGTCAAGTGCCCAGGGGGAGGGGCAGTCTCCCCGGAAGCATAAAAGAAAATGGTCGCATTCTCAGCACTGTTCAGCCTCATCTCTTCTTCGGCCTGCAGGTCAAGAAAGAGAAGACATCACTCGAGGTCGCCCTCTGGTATGTCTGCGCGTCGACAGTCGGGCATTGGGGTCAGTTGGCGGGCTCCTCCTTCGGAGTCGCCGGCTTCTGGTCCTGGTCACCACCCTCTTCGACATCGGAGCCCTTCCCCGCCTTCTGGTAGGGCTACAGATAAGCAGTTTCATCAGTGGGCCTTTCTGATGGAGCAGTGGGCTCGGAGGTTAGTCCAGCTGCCTGGCCCGGTCACTCCAGGGCCCTCGGAATCTTTGAGGGGTCGGGTAGGGCGGTTGGACCTCCCTTGTCGTGCGGCGCCTTCCTCAGAGCTGTCGACTCCATGCTCAGGTGTTTTCCCCTCACATGGCTGCAGCGCAGGGGGCCACACTGATGCCTCTATCTCCTGGTATTCTTCCTTCTTTCCCCTCAAACCCTAGTTTTCGGAGCTCTGTGTTGGTTTTGGCGCCACCGGCATTGATGGGTCATTTGGCACCATCCTTGGTGCTGATACGCCTGTCTGCGCCATCTCGGCACCATCCACTGCGTCATTGAGTTTGTCGGTGCCACCCTCCACACTGGGTAAGGCGGCGCCATGCTCCTGTTCGGTGCCAAGGTTTGGTTTTTCGTCTTTGGGGCTTCTCCTCTCCGAATCCTTTTCCTTCCTCATTTCCTCCCAATTCTCTCTCCTTTTCTGTCCATACAGTCCCACCTGGGCTGTCAGGAGATGATATTGAGCTTTACCCAGATCTTCGACTGGTTGATGATGTGGAAGGACCAAGACCTAATCCTGTTGCAGAGCCTGTGGTTGAGGACCTGTCACTTAAGTCTCTGCTGAAAAATTTGAATTCCACTCTTTCTATCCAGACTACTGATATCGATCCTGGGAAGCTTTTAAGGCTCCAGTACCTTCATGTCCTGGAAATCCCTCAGAATTTAACTCCACTGGTGCAGCCTTTCTTTGAGACGCTTTCTCAAATGGTATGGAATAATCCTGCTCTCATTCCTTCTGTGGCTAAGTCCATAGATAGAAAGTACGCTGCTCCCAAGGATCGACCAATTTTGGCCTCCCAAGACTTTGTGGACCCTGTTGTAGTCCTGGCGGAGAGTGATAAGGTCGTCCTCCCTCAGGCTACTACAGCCCAACCTATAAACAAAGAATCTCATAAGATAGATGCCTTAGGTAAGAGAGTCTTTGCTGCATCCACCCCGGGTATGCGTATTGCCAGCTACCAAGGTTATTTCTCTCAATATGAGTATGTTCTTTGGCATTCACTCAAACAATTGGTAGAAGCTCTGCTGGAGTCGGATACTACTTCAGAGCTTCTACTTACCATAACCAGGGGTATCGAGTCCAACAGCCAGCAGGTTAAAGCAGCTATGGATGCTTTCTATACTGCCTCCCGAGCGGCAGCAGCAGATGTTTGTACCCACCGTCACTCCTGGCTGTGTACTTCAGGCTTCACAAATGATGCTCAGCAACAGGTCATGGCATTACTCTTCGGTGTGTGTCTCTTTGGTCCTTAAGTGGAGCAAGCTCTAGAGGCCACTCAGAAGACTAGGTCTGCCATTAAATTGGCTCGGCCTCCTCCCGCCCCTTCTCGGGGGGGCGTTAATAAGCACCAATTTCACAACCGTCAGTCCTTTCAAGGCAAGGGCAGGGGAGGTTTTAATAAAAATCAACCCCCCACCAGCCTCAAAAGAAAACGCAACAGGAAGCACAAGGGCCCAAAGCACCCAGTGCCACCTTCCGAGTTTCTGGCCAAAGTCCCACCTCAGCTGCCCGAGGGGGACTCTTTCTCGGTGGTAGGAGGTAATCTGACTCAGTTCTACAACTGGTGGACGTCCATAACCTCGGACAAATGGGTCCTATGGATAATCCGCGAGGGGTATTCACTCAGTTTTTCAGAGACCCCTCTGGATCGTCCCCCAAACGTCAGCCCAGTCTGTCAGTACTTCAGTCAGAGCTTCTCGCTTCCGAGATACAAGGCCTTCTGAACAACAGGGCAGTAGAAAGAGTTCCACTGGATCAACGGAACACAAGGTCCTACTCCCATTATTTACTGGTCCCAAAGAAGACTGGAGGCATGTGTCCCATTTTGGACCTCGGACAATTGAACAAATTTCTTCCCAAGGAAAAATGCAAAATGATTTCGCTAGGAACTCTGTTACCTTTGCTTCATCAACGCAACTGGCTAGCCTCCCTGGACATGCAGGATGCTTACCAGCATATTCCTATTCACCCAAAGCTTCACAAATACTTCAGGTTTGTGGCTATAGGCCAGCATTATCAGTTCAGAGTCCTGCCCTTTGGGCTATCGTCAGCGCCGCAAGTTTTTACAAAGTGGTTTGAAGTTCTCACAGTGCATCTCAGAAAGATCGGGATTAAAGTGTTCCCATATCTGGACGACTGGCTTCTAACAAGCCCTTCCAGGCGAGGCACTCTCGACGCCGTAGCCACGGCCTCGGACTTTCTCACATCCATGGGAGTCCTGCTAAATCTCAACAAATCACAGTTGCAGCCCTCCCAGAAGCTCCTTTTCATAGGAACTCTTATGGACACCTCCTGTGCGAAAGCTTTTCTACCAGAGGACAGAAGCAGCGATATCCTACAGATGGCCCGATCCATCAAGAGAGAACAGCTCAGTTTGAGCTATCTCGATGCAACTTATGCTCAGTCTCATGGCATCCTTGTTATTCACTGTACCCCTAGCTCGCCTCCACATGAGAACCTCTTAGTGGATGCTCAGTACTTAGTTGTCCCCAACCACTCACCCTCAGTCCTTTTTCGTCAAGGTGACAGAACCTCTGAAGAGGTCTCTCACCTGGTGAACGCAGGAGGACAGTCTTCTACAGGGATATCCCTTTGCTTCCCTGGATTATCAGATTTCCATTTCCACGGATGCGTCACTGATGGGGTGGGGAGCTCACTGTCAGAATCTCCACACTCAAGGTCCGTGGACTCAGGACGAGTCCCAGATGCACATAAATGTCCTAGAATTGAGAGTTGTCCTTTATGCAGTCCGGGCTTTGAAGGACATACTCTGTCACAAGAACATTCTCCTTCAAACGGACAACAAAGCAGTGATGTATTACATCAACTAGCAAGGCGGTGCACACTCTTACCCTTTATGCAGGGAAGCAATGAGAGTGTGGGAATGGTGCCTGGAGCACAACGCTCTAATTCAGGTGGTCTACCTACCGGGAGTGCAGAACGAACTGGCAGACCACCTCAGCAGAACAGAGACAGATCCTCACGAGTGGTGTCTGGACTTAACCATAGTTCAATCACTATTCGCGGAGTGGGGAGCTCCAGACCTGGAAGTTTTTGCATCCCCACTCAACACAAAACTGCCTCTCTTCTGCTCCAGAAATCCAGGGCCTGGCGTTTTCTGTCAGGATGCGTTCGGGCTGCAGTGGACAAGACGCTTTCTATATGCCTTTCCTCCTCTTCCTCTTATTCAGAGGGTACTTCTCAGATTCGAGTCCCAGGGGCACAAAATGATCCTCATTGCGCCCTTCTGGCCTCGACAGATATGGTTTCCGTTACTTAACAGTATGTCGGTAACCTCTCCGAAAGCGCTTCCCCTTCAGACGAACCTTCTGACCCAAGGCCCAGTGGTCCATCCCAATCTAACGTCGCTTCACCTTCACGCCTGGCTTCTGAAGAGATAGAAATGAACAGGTTCAATGCCTCTCGGGGAGTTTCGGATATTCTTTTGGCTGTGCGCAAGCCGGCCACTAGAAAAACTTACACAGCCAAATGGAAGCGTTTTTCTCTCTGGTGTGCAAAGTCCTCTTTGAATCCTTTTTCCTGTCCACCAAATAAAGTTCCAGAGCACCTTTTAGAACTCTCAAATTCAGGTCTGCAATACTCTACAGTCGAAGTTCACCTTTGCGCCGTTTCAGCTTACCATGAGCCAGTACCTTCCTTATCGCTGGCTTAGTTACCAGTAGTTAAGAGGTTTCTTAAGGGTATTCTGCATACCAGACCCCCTATCAGACATCCAGTCACAGCCTGGGACATTAACCTTGTGCTGGACATGCTCACTGAAAAGCCTTTCGAGCCTCTAGCAACCTGTGAACAAACATTTCTCACTTGGAAAACTGCCTTCCTGTTGGCCATTACCTCGGCTCACAGGGTCTCTGAAATACATGCCTTGGTCACAGACCCTCTGTATACTGTGTTTCATAAGGACAAAGTAGTTCTTAGGAACCATCCCAAGTTTCTCCCTAAGGTTGTTTCAGAATTCCATCTAAACCAACCTTTAGTCCTACCTACTAACTTTGCAAACTTCCAGAATGAGAGAGGATGTCAAAAGAGCTCTGCGCTTCTATTTAGCTAGAACAAAAGAAATTTGCAAAGCTCAACAACTCTTTGTTTACTTCAGCGAGGCCCAGCTGGGTCAACCTGTCACTATCAGATGCATTTCAGCATGGCTGGTGGCATGCCACCGCCACTGTTATTACATGGCGCAGGTTAAGATGGAGGGCAGAGTGTATGCTCACTCTGCTAGAGCAGTCGTGGCATCCCTGGCAGAAGTCCGCTACATGCCCATTGCAGATATTTGCAATGCGGCTACCTGGAGCTCATTGCATACTTTCGTCAGGCAATATGCCCTGGATGTCCACACCAGGCGGCATCTCTCATTTGGCAGAACCATCCTGAATGGACTTCTGTCCTAAAATTGTGAGCTTTTGGTCTCTCCTGCTGCCCTCTAGGGGGATTCTTAGCTCAGTACTCTCCCATCAGTCTGAATGAGTGGTGGAGACTTTATGTCCAGGAAGATATGAAAATTACGTACCTACTGTAATTCTTGATCTTCTTGGACGAAGTCTCTACCACTCATTCTCACGCCCACCCACCATCCCCCGAGCTCACCTGTTGTTGGTCTTCACTCTCTCAATCTTTAGGCTGTGAAGACTTCTTTGTTGACCCTTCTTATATGGGTCGTCCAGACTATTTTAAGTCTGGTTTTTGTTAGGCTATCCTTCTAGCTTAGTTACGCTGCACCTCCTCGGAAAAAAAGGTACTGAGGCGGTTGGAGGGTTGACACTGAGATGGTCATTGCCACTCAAGCCAAGGCTCGCAGCACCGCTCCTCGCGGTTCCAGCCCTTCTGCAAAAAAGTTTGCTCCCTCTGGGTCTTAGTGCCTCTGGCATAAATCCCATCAGTGTGAATGAGTGGTGGAGACTTCATCCAAGAAGAACAAGAATTATGGTAGGTACGTAATTTTCATATTCCCTCCTTACTGCTCTTGCATTGAGTAGGCCCTAGCATTTAAATTCTTCGGAATTACTTCCAAACCAGCTCTTGCGAGTTTAATTTTCAACTCAGTCTTCGATCGTGACCGTGATAGGCAATAAGTCCACTCCCAGGTTCCACCGGTGCCCTTGCAGGCAGAAGTTGTCCAGGACCGACCTGCATGCCGTGTGTGTCTACTACCTAGGGCATGACCATGATCCCCAGGCCTGCGACTTTTGCCGTTTGTTTCATTTGACCGTCATGGAGGACCATCTCGCCCTCCTAAAACTGGGCTGCCCAGCACAACAGAACCTGCCAATCATATCCAAAGATGCTTGTTGGGTGGTCTCTGCAGCTGCGGGGTCCGTCGAGCAGCTTACAGCCTTCGAAGAGGAGGTGGCCTAGGCCGTGGCCCATTCCTTCTCAGCTTCTGCCTTTGTGCCGCTTCAGCTAGACTCAACTTTTACTGGCTCCTTCAAGGAGTTGTGCCAGACCAGTCTCTGCTAACCTTCGGTCAGGGACCCACCGGCAAATCTAAATCTAAAAACGAGTCTAAAAAGAAAAGACTCGCCATCGATTGTGGGATCGGGAATGCTCTCGGTCGAGGGCCTCTGATTCCCGCGCTTCTCTGGATTTGACTTCAGTCGAATCCTCGGCCTTGGATGCTGGATCCACGGTAACCCCGTCGGTCCTGATTTTTACCGAGGTGACCCACCAGTTGTTGTCTGAAGAGGTCGATACTTCCTTGTCTAGGACTCCAGTTCTGACGCAGACTGTTCGAGGGACGGATCAGTTTGCTGACTTGCTGCCTCTGGTCCCTGACCAGAAGGAGCCTCAGCAATCGCCGACTCCTTCCGAGCCCCGCCACCAGTTCCTCCAGAAGCCGAGGTCTCGGTCTTCTTCCTGTGGGTCAAGCTGGTCTCACCATCATCTGCATTCCTGCTCTCGGCACCACAGGAGACAGTGCCGCTGCTATTCTTCATCCTCGTCCACCTCGGGTGAGGAGAAATTTCAGCACAAGTTGTGTCGACACTACGGGGGCTTGGTGTGGCAGCAGTGTTTACAGGTGCCAGATCAACCCCAATACTGACTCCGCTGATGGAACCGATTAAGATAATTCCGACTCGGCTTTTCCACCAATCGTGATGGAACCGCTGCCTAGACAGCCGAAGGTCAGCACTCCAACTAAGGAGTCTCAGCTGGCCAAGGGGCTTCCCCATCGGCTGTCAGTCACCATCAGCCCTGACCATCCACGGAGGGTCAGTGGGAACTCTGGTGGTCGACCGCTCTTTGACGACTCTTAGAAGTCCGAGGGTTCCTCCCTGCACTCCTGTCTGGTCAATGTAGAGTCCATGGGGATCTCTCAACGGCCGAAGGTCCATCATCTTTCATGGGCCTCCTCTGTTGGATCTCTGAGTTGACGAGTATGAAGATGGAGCCCGTCCAGAAATGGACTTGTAACCAGTTTACCAAGATCCTCAGCCCGGGAGACTCTCCGACGGAGGCTTTCCCGGTGGCAGAAGCCATTCGTGGCCCTACCCTGGATGTGGCAGTGCCCCGCTTCCTGCCCTGCGTCTTCTGCCCAGGTGGTCTGCAGGTATGCGGTGCCCACCAAATCCCTTCCGGGATTCACAGAGCACCCCCTTGGCCGAGCGGTTGGTGGCCAGCTCTGTGTTCTGGTGCTCCCACAACACTGGGGATGTTGACAAGCTACCTGATGAGTCCAAGAAGTTGAACCATGCGGCTAAAAAGGTCTGTGCTGCCTCCTCGCTTGGCCTCTGCTGGGGTGAGCTCGGCTCTCCTCATGGCCCACTTCTCTCATGCCCTGCTGGGCACCTTAGATTGGGTGCTTCCTCATCTGTCTGCGCACCTTCAGACCATGGTCAAACAGGTCTGAGACTAGGGCCGGGCTGTGGCCAAGCAACAGCTCCAGACTGCCATGGACATCGGGGACCCCTGCACCTGCTCTGTAGTGGCCTCAGTGGCCATGCTTCGCGGGGCTTGGCTGAGGATCTCAACCTTCACAGCAAACACTCAGCACAAACTGGCAGATGTCCGTTTTCTGGGCACTAACCTGTTCAGGCTCAGGGTAGAGGGTCACCTCACATGCATAGAGAAGTCCATTGCCACCTTGGACTCTGTGACATCTGCCCAGAAGGACCCCAAGGGCTCCAAGCAGCATCAGAAATGGAAGCCCTTTCAGTCCACCTCCACTCCAGTGGCCAAACCAGCCCAGCAACCTGCTGGCCAGCAGGCTCAGGCCTGGCGACATTCGGCCCAAGTCAGTGGCCTCAGTTGTCCGCAAGCCAGGAGGGAGAGGCTCCAGCGGCCCCTCAGCCAGGCCTTCCTTTTCCTCCTCCAAGCCTGCTCACTGATGGGATGAAGGGTGCCTCCCCCATGCCTGTCACACCTCCTGTGTGGGGCCGGCTCTGCCACTTCCTTTCTGCTTGGTCCGATGTCACAACAGACAGGTGAGTTCTAGAAGTGGTGGGTCAGGGTCTGCCTCTAGAGTTCGAGCAGTACCTTCCTTGCTGAGCCTGCACCCCACGGGAGGGCTTGGTTTCCACAGACATGCTGTCAGCTCTCAGAGACAACATAGCTCAGCTCCTCTGCAAGGAGGCCATGGTTCCTGTTGCAGATCCTCTGGAACACCCAGGGTTTGTCTCCAGGTATTTCCTGGTGCCAAAGTGGATAGGGGACTGGCGCCCCATACTAGATCTTCACAGCCTGAACAAGTTCCTCAGATCACGCACCTTCAGGATGGTAACTAGGTGCCGGTGGGTCCGGGTTTATCCCTGCCTGGATGACTGGCTGCTAGCATGTCCCTCTAGACAGAAGGTGGAGCAGTCCAAGGACCTGGCCCTCCAGACCTGCATCAAACGTGGCCTCCTGGTCAACGAGGCCAAGTCAGAGCTCGTACCCTTGCAGGTGATCAGCTTCATAGGGGCAGAGCTCGACTTTTGCAAAGCCAGAGCCCAGTTCCCAACGAACAGAGTGGAGGCTCTCTCTTCCTATGCCCGATCATTTCGGGTCGAACAGTTGCGCCCTGACCAGGACTTCCTGCACCTGCTGGGCTACATAGCTGCCTGTACCAGCGTGGTCCATTGGGCCTCCCTGCAGTGGGAGCTGGCCAGGCAGTGGTCTCGGCGCAAGGGGCACTTCGACTTGCCGGTCATGGTGACCCAGCGGATGGTGATGACAACCAGTGGTGCCTGGTCCAGGCACATCTGCAGGAAGGAGTCCCATTTGTCTGCCCAGAGCCAACGGTCATCCTGATGACCAATGCCTCTCTCCTCAGCTGGGGTGCCCACCTGGGGGAACACAAGAGTCCACGGGCTCTGGACCCCTGAGGAGTTCCGATGCCACATCAGCTTGCTGGAGCTCTGAGTAGTTAGGCTGGCGCTGACTGCATTCGCTCCACACATTCGGGGTCAAGTGGTCCAAGTCCAAACAGAATCACTACGACCATGTGCTACCTCAACAAACAGGGCAAGATGCATGCCCTGCCTTTGTGCAAGGAAGCTCTGTGTGTCTGGACCCTCGTGCGCAGCCTGGAGGTGGATCTCCTGGCCATCCACCTGGCAGGAGCCTCGAGTCAGTTGGCAGATGCACTCAGCCAGGTGGGCAAGGCATCTCACGAGTGGTCTCTCCACCCAGAGGAAGTTCACAGTCTGTTCTCCCAGTGGGGCACTCCTCAGGTGGACCTATTTGACTCCAGGGAGAATGCAAAGCTGCGGCTGTTTTGTGCCCTCCCCCCTCAGCAGGGAATACTGCAGGGGGATGCCTTCTCGAGGCCCTGGACCCCAGACCTCTTTTTATGCCTTCCCTCCACTTCCCTTGATCCACAGGGTGCTCCTCAAGGCCAGGAGGGGCAAGGCACAGGTGATCCTAGTGGCTCCAGACTGGCCACACCAGTTCTGGTACCCCAGTCTAGTCAACCTCAGCAGCAGGCTCCCGAGGTGTCTTCCCCTATGCCCAGACCTGCTTTTCATCAGTCAGGGGAAGATGCTCAACCTGAACCTTCAGTCCCTGCACCTGATGACCTGGTTCCTGAGCGGCTAGAGTTCCAGGCTTTGGGTCTCTCTGAAGATGTCTTCACTATTGTACAGGCACCTCGGAAGGAGTCGACCAGGAAGTGCTACGCCTTCAAATGGAAGAGATTCTCCATTTGGTGTCAAGGCAAGGGGTTGGTCCATTTGTCCTATCCAGTGGCTAGCATCCTTGATTATGTTTGTTCCCTCTTTTATTTGGGCCTTCGGTCGATGACTCTTAAGGTGCACCTAGCAGCCATCTCTGTTTTCTGGGTACGGGCCGGACAATAGTCAGTGGCACAGGAGAAGATGGTTTGGCGATTCTTCAAGGGCCTTGACTACATTTCCCCTCCAGTGCATGAACCACCACCACTGTGGGACTTTTTGATGGTTTTGGCAAAGCTCATGGGTAAGCCATTCGAACCGATGCACAGTTGTGATCTCTCTCACCTGTCGTGGAAGACCACCTTCTTAGTGGCTATTACATCAGCCAGAAGGATCAGTGAGCTCCAGGCTCTTTCAGTGAAGTCTTCCTACGTGGTCTTCCACAGGGACAAAGTTGTCCTGCGCCCCAACGTGAAGTTCCTCCCGAAGGTTGTGTCGGAGTTTCACCTTAACCAGGTGATTAATCTCCCAGTGTACTTCACCAGTCACGCCTCGGAGGCTGAGCACAGGCTTCATACTCTGAACCTGAGGTGAGTGCTCGCTTATTACAAAGAGCGCACGGCTGGAGTTCGGGGAGAGGTTCACCAGCTGTGTCACCAGTGCTGAAGTCGCACCTGGCAGACATGCAGCCAAGCAGATAATTGGCAGATGAATCACATCCTGCATTTATCTCTGTTATTGGTTGGTAGGGAGGGAGCCTCCCACAGGGCTAAGGGTTCATTCCACCCGCCATACCACTGCATCAGTGTCTGCTTCCAGGGACTGACTGAATTACTTACTTACTTACTACTTGCCAGCAGAAAGAGACCATACGGTCTATCAAGTCCTCTCGAGTGTGCAAATAGCACCCCACTTTCTGCAGCTGTCCCTCCCCTTCCCAATTACCCCCCACCCCTCCCCAGTCACCCCCCACACAGATGAATGCTGACTGACCTTGAACCAGATTAAGCTGTTGGTGGTATTTTTAGTGAATGGAGGAAATTTGTCCAGGACACCAGGGAAATTCCCCTACTCGTCAGTAGGGGGCTTTATGGCTGGTGTGATATGGCCAGTCCTGATTTTGGAACTGAGGTGGGCTTTGTTTTAGTCCAGGAAGAGTTTTCAGACCCAAATGAGTACTCCCCACTAGTAGAACTGATGACGACAGATGCCAATTTGGAGAACAGAGGGGCAGCTAGGGCTCTCACGATGCAGGAATTACAAGATACCATCGGGGGGAGAAGGAGCGTCACTTCACTCACAGGAAGACTATTGCAGCAGGAGCTGTTTCAGAGGGGAAAGGAAAACTGCACGGACAGTGTCCATTCTGTTGCGGAGTCCAATGGGGTTGGATTAAATTGTGTGGAGATAGAGGAGAATGTGTGAGAAAATGTGAAGATATCCGCGGTCGGAGCGCAAGAAGCCGAGAACATATTACGACAAGGTACAGATGTGTGTAAAGGCTAGCACCGCTGTTATTTCACAGCAGGAGGGGATTGAAATTGGAAAGCATGAAGGGAATGCTGTGCCAAGCGAGGGGGGTATGTAAACAGAACGCAGATGTCTGCTGCAGTTCCACAGGCCACTACTTTGGGACCTACAGTCGTGGCCAAAAATATTGGCGCCCTTGCAGTTTTTTCTAATAATGCACCCATTCCTTCCAGAAAATCGTTAAAATTAAAAAAATATTTTGGTATCTACATATGTATTTCTTTGGTTTGCAGTGGAATAAAACAAAAAAAGCAGAAAAATTTACTAAGTCTTAGCTTATTCCACACAGAAATCCTTAAATGGCCCGGACAAAATTACTGGCACCTTTTAGAAGTAGTTAGAAATAATTAGATGTCAAGCAGGTGATTCTCCTTCACTTTGGAATTGAACTCACCTGTGCTGAGTTGCAGGTGCCTGCAATGTAAAAATCACTCATTCAACCAGTTTAAATAGAGAAAAGGACTCATTCTCCTGTTTTGTGTCACTGTGTATACCGCAATGAGCATGGAGAAAAGAAAGACAGCCAGAGAATTGTCTGAGGAGGTCAGACAGAAGATTGTAGCCAAGCATGGAGAATCTCAGGGCTACAGATCAATCTCCAGAGACCTTGATGTTCCTATTTCCACCATACGTAATGTTATCAGGATGTTTAAGGCCCATGGCACTGTAGCCAACCTCCCTGGACGTGGCCGCAAGAGAAAACTTGATCGAAGATTGCAGCACAGGATTGTTCGAATGGTGGAGAAAGCACTTCGATCAACTGCCAAACAGATTCAAGCTGACCTTCAGACACAAGGTACAACAGTTTCAACTCACACCATCTGTCGCCAACTCAATGAAAAGGGGTTATATGGTAGGAGGCCCAGGAGGACCCCAGTGATGAGAGAGAGACATAAGAAAGCCCAACTGGGGTTTGCCAAAACACACCTGAACAAGCCAAAATCCTTCTGGGAGAATATCCTGTGGACAGATGAGACCAAATTAGAGCTTTTTGGTAAAGCACATGATCTCTATGTTTGCAGAAAACAAAATGAAGCCTTCAAAGAAAAGAACACCTTCCCTACAGTCAAACATGGAGGAGGTTCAGTGATAGTTTAGGGTTGCTGTGCTGCCTCTGGCACTGGGTGCCTTGAACGTGTGCATGGCATCATGAAATCTGGAGATTACCAGGCCATTTTTGGAGCGCAATGTTGAACCCAGTGTCAGAAAGCTGGGTCTCCGTCGAAGGTCATGGGTCTTCCAGCAGGACAGTGACCCCAAACACACTTCAAAAAGCACCCAGGAATGGTTTAAGACAAGACGCTGGACTGTTCTGAAGTGGCCAGCAATGAGTCCAGATCTAAATCCCATTGAAAACCTGTGGAGAGATCTGAAAACAGCAGTTGGGAGAAGGCACCCTTCAAATCTGGGAGAACTGGAGCAGTTTGCACAAGAAAGTGGGCCAAACTGCCAGTAGAAGGTGCAGGAAGCTCATCCATGGCTATAGGAAGTGGTTGATTGCAGTTATTTTGACCAAAGGCTGTACTACCAAATATTAAGTCTAGGGTGTCAGTAATTTTGTCAATGCCATTTCTTTTTTATTTTCTGATTTAAAAGGATATATTAAATTCTGAATCAAAAACAAAGGTTCTGTAATATTAACAGAGAAATAAAGAATTGTGGAGACTAAATACTGTACTGTTGTTAATTTCAACTTATGTTTAGAGGAAGTTGTGAGTTATTTGAAAAAGTGCAAGAGCGCCAGTATTTTTGGCCACGACTGTAATTTACCTCAAATTACTTTTACGATTGGGGTTGCCAGTGGGAGTCCAGGGAAAGCAACTTTTGTAAAGAACACTGTGGTCAAAGCTTGTAAAAAGGGAAAACGCACACAGAAAGAGACATTGGGAGCAGTTAAAGTTGGTACTATGGCTCCAAAGCTGGGTCCGACTGCAGCACTCACGGGGGGGAAACACCTGTATCGGTGAAAACTGCTTTAGAGAAAGCAGGATGGAAGGCAACAGTAGATGGTACCGGTTGGGATGCAAATCTCCCAGGCACTTCAGGTATGGGGGCTGGCAGACCCTTGGCTGACCTGGTGAACAGTGGACAAACCTTTACTTTTGGTAAGGAATATGTTTCTCACATTCCTCCTGGCCAACACTCGTTGCCAGAGAAAGCAGATGTGCAGCAAGATCCTGCTACGCCTTCTCAGGATATGCTGACAGATATTAGACAGTTGGAGGGGGAAGGGGTTGCCCCATGTGTAGTCATGACAACCAGACAACTATTGAGGATGATATGGTAGTTGCACCTGTTGTGGATTCCCCTAACAGAAGCCAGCACGAACAGACTGATGCGCCTGTTGTGCCACCAGCAAATAATGTCTGGAATACCAGTGTAAGAGACCGGCTGTTCCCTGAAACAGTCAGATTGGCATCTGAGCCAGCTACACGGTGGAACACTTGCCCCTCAAATATAGAGGGGGGGGATCATCTGGCATTTTTGATAGGTTGTTTTTAGGCAGATCTCTGCTAAAAGACAGCATGACGTATTATGCCTGCGAGAGCTATGCATTGATGCACATGCTTGGTGACACACTGTGTGATGTAAGCTTCAAACACCCAGCAGGGCTGGAGCGTTTCTGGAAGCAGTATCAGCTTTTAAAGAATTCTCCTTTGTGGCAGCCTTTCGTGGCTATACCTCTGACTAGACCTTCCTTGAAGTGCATTACTGTTCTTTTCCGGAAAGAGGGGGTGAATGTGGCAGATATCACCCATTGGCTCAAACAACGATGTAATGTTAATGGTTTCCCAGAGCCCATTCTTGATGATGAGCACCTATGGACTGGGGGGTGGCACTATAAGGGAACTCTTAAGCAAGACAGTGGGGTGGTGCAACATCTCCCCAACTGTTTTCTTTTGGGTTTTTTTTTGTTTTTTTAGGTAGAGATTGAGGAGTGATCTTCTACGCTGAATAACCCCGAGCTTGTTATCAGTGCGGAAATGCAGGTCACCTCAGTAATGTGTGTGAAAAACCTAAGTGTAGCCTCTGTGGGGCTCTGGGGCATAACAGTGCTCAATGCAAAAGCCCTATGCACTGCAATCTATGTGAAAAGCAAGGACATACATTTCAAACTTGCTCGTGGGCATCTCATAACAGTCTAGATCAGGCGGTAAGGGCAGAGCAAGATGTTGTATGTTGCTCTAGCCCAGAAAGAACGTCTAGGACTGGAAACAGGAGTTGTGACCATGGGCCCACATGTCACGACCCTGACCAGGGTTCGTGAAGTGCAGCCTGAGGGGCCTTCCTCAGCTGTAAATCTACCCTCAGTAGCTTTGCCTCCCCCCTCCCATAGTACTACCTGTGTGGATCAGGAGACTAACTGAACCAATGACAAAGTTGGCTCCTGTTGGACAGGAGCCTTTGCCCATCTTAGAGTCCCAGTCAGAGCTGGCAGGTCTGGCTAAGCAGAACCCCTCTGTTTCCTTGCCTGTGGTTATGATGCCTCCTCCTTGAGATTCCATGGGGCCCCCCTTTCACAGGATAACGAGATCTAAAGCTTTGTTGAACCCTCCCATGTGTAAAGCATACAGTCTCAATACCAGTCCAAAATCAATACTCCATTCTTATGGATACAGAAGACGACATATCGGAGGAAGATTCGGATGTCTCCTCAGTTGCATCTTCGCATACTGAGGTGACAGAAGATGTACAGGTACCAGGAAAGTCAAAACCAAAGAAAAGAAAGTGACTGCTTTGATTTCAATATGTGGCTCTTCCTGGTTTTTGACTCTTTCCTTTAACACATAATGGTATCTGCACTGTCTTATCATTACTCTAAATGTCAATAGCATAAAATCTGCAGCAAAAAGATCTGTAACATTTGCTAGTTTACATGAGGCCAATGTGCATGTCTTTTTCATACAAGACACTCGTTTGCACACTATTTCAGAGATGGCACAGGCACAGAAAAACTGGAGATGGGAATCATCTTTGTGGTCAGTAGGAGAGGAGGCCTGTACAGGTTTGGGGATTATGTTTTCTGAAGATGCAGTGCAGGTATTGAAAGTGGTGGATTTATACCCAGGGAGGGCATTAATTGTGGATATGGTTATACGGGGTGTCACTTTTAGATTAGTTAACATTTATGCACCACAGTCCAAGACTGATGGAACACGTTTGCTGTGTAACATAGAACCGTATTTACATACGGCTAAACTGGTGTTATGGGGCAGGATTTTAATTGTGGGCTAGCTAAACTGGACTGGGACAGAAAAACTGATAAGATATATTGTGATACGAACCAGTTACTTAATATTTTACATAGGTCAGGTCTTAAAAGATTTTTATGACATCCTGGGTTCCAGGCCTTTGCACACTTTTTACAAGGGTGTCTTTATCATTAACAGTTGATTTCTGGTTCCTGGCAGACCAACATAATGTGCAGCACATACAGGTGGTCCCTCTGGAGACCTCCGGTTATGTGGCTGTCAAAGATGTACTAGGGGTAGAGCAGCATTTATCTATGGGAAGGGGCTTTTGGAGGATGAATGCCTCCTTATTGCAGGAAGCTCATATCCATGAGGAAATATTGACCATGTCAGAGGTATGGCAGGATGTTAGATGTTTATATGATGATCTGGCAGAATGGTGGGAGGACACTAAAAGAGATATAAAACTGCTGATGAAGAAAGCATCAGGGATTGCAGTAAGACTCCAATACTTGACATACTTGGGTTATAGGGCTCAATATTTGAAATTATTGACACAAATGAATGAGTCTAGAAGTGATCCGTCTCAATAAATAGCTGGGATAAAGGAGAAAATGTTTGCCTGCCAGTATAATAAAGAACATTCAAACAACATGAAGTCTTGCTGTATTCTGACAATCTGTAGTTAGTCTCAGCACTTGAACTGCCCCAAAGAGGAAAGGGTTAACGCTATGCCAGAGCATAGAACATTGAGCTCGAGCTTGATTTTTAAACCTCTGTCCCTGGTACACTTCAGTGTAACCATCAGATTCTTTAGTCCACCCTACTGTGAAGACGCTCCGGAAAGTTTCTCCTTGCTGCTTCAGTTCGGTACAGTAAATCATTCAGTAAATCTCATCCGATTTACTTCTTTTCGGTCATCAGATCTCTGTCCATGATACAGTATAATGTTTAGTGGTAGATCGTGGTATTTTTTTTGTAGAAAAGAAATTGTTTTGTTTCCTTGGTTTCATTCCGGTCAGTCCGGTTTGGAACCAGCTTAATCCTTGATTGTGGTTTGTTTTTTTCTCTTTGCTGTAAGTGTCCGGTGTTTTCAGCCAAAAAAAAACAAGTTTTCTATCTATTTTTTTTTTTTTTTTTTTCCGACCATTGAACGGTTGGTGGCTGAAAGCGGTTCTTGCCTGGCTTGAACACTTTTTTTTTTTTTTTTTTAACTTTATATTTATTGTATATTATGATAAACTTACAGTTGATTCATAGGAGTAAAAAAAATACAGTCATTTTTCACATCTGAGGTCGCCACTCCTCTTAATACTACGATTCGATCATCTTTACTATCAAGATACGTCTTTGGAGGGTTTATACTATTAATACTTTGCATTGATTAATTCGATTGTGCTGTTACATTAGAGTCCATGAGCAGCATGTGTAATTTTTTAAACAAGTCCACTGAAACATCAAAAAACCCCCAATATCGGAGTAGGGGTACTTAAACATGCTTAACATTAGTTAAGTTACATCTTTGCAACTATCGCCAATTAGGCATTAGAGTAAGAACACTACCAGAACTTGTTGGCTCTAAACTTGTACATACAGCATTATATAAAAACAGTAAAATAATGAAACTCCACCAAGGAGCAACATTCAGCACACTTTATCTCTTAAATTTTACCATTTTAATAAAAGAATTCAGGACAGGTTTAAGTGAAGAACAATATTATTTGTGAGAGTCTGATGAGTAGTCGCCCCAGAGACCAAGGTGAATTAAATTCCCCAATCAGAAGGTAATGTACACTTACCTGGGGTCAGACTAAATACTCACTGCTCCCCTACTATACTGACCACCTTGTGATACCATGTTTAGTTCTAACTAACACAATGTCTCTCTCTCTTCATGGTTCTTCATCCTCCGACTCGGAGACTTTGTCTTCTTCCCTAGATCTTCGTGTTGGGACGTTCTTTTGCTACCACTTTAGTGCATCCACTGGGTCATTAAAGATGTAAATCTTCCCCCTATGGACGATTCGGAGTCTCGCAGGAAACAGTACACCATGAGGGATTCCAGCCTCCCTTAAAATAGCTTTCACCCCATCGAAGCTCCTCTTCTTTTGCCGTGTGGCATAGCTTAGGTCCGGATAGAGACCTACCATCTGCCCATCTTGAAGCAGCATTCCTTTTTTCTTTGCGAGAGCCAAAAAATAATCCCTTGTTCCAACCCCATCTAGAACCACAGTAATGGTACATGGGGCATCGCTGTCATCTCTTCTGCCACAAGGCGTCACCCGATAGGCCTTCTGGATAGAAATCGGATTAAGAGTCCCCATCTCTCTCAACTGGTGCTGGAGCCATTCTGTGAGAAATAAAGGCAGGTGGTTGCCCTCAGAGTCCTCCAGCATCCCTACTATTCACAGATTCATTGCTCGTGCTTGATTTTCAAGCATTTCAATTCAGGATCTGAGGTGAACATTTTCTTTTACCAAGGTTACTGCTGTTCCCATTGCTGCTTTCGGATCGCTTGGTGGAATCGGCTGTAGCGGTCTCAACCAAGTCCATAGCTGTTTCCAGGCATACTACCAGGTTAGTAAGATTGTCGAACTTCTCTGACAGTTCTGCCACAGGTTGGATAAGGCAGGAGATCTTCACTCCTAAAGACTGCAATGTCTCTTCAGCTGGCTACTCGGGCCCTTGATTACATGTGGCTGACCTTGTGATGTGCCCTCACGCAGCTCCCTTACTATTTGCACCATCGATCGGAGGGCAGTCTTTTCGAGGATTTCCCATAATGTTTTCACTGTATTCCCACACACTGGCTGTGATTCTGGTAGTGTTTCTGTAGTAAAAGAACATATTTTCCCAGCTATTTTTATCCGAGTTAGTTCCCGTTCTCTATGCCTGAGCTTCCATCTTGCTCAGGCTCCACAGCGCCTTCCAGGCTTGAACGCTTTTAAGGGTAACTTAATAGCTGTGGCTATGTCTGAGAAACCTAAAAAGAAAACCGGTCCCACTGGGTTTCAACACTGCACCGAGTGTGGGGAGGCTTTTGCTAAAGCCAATTCCCACCTCGTCTGTATTGATTGTCTAGGGTTTGGCCACCTCGATACAGACTGCCAAATATGTAAGAATTTCCCTAAGTCCATGCTAGAAAAGAGACTAGCTAGACTTAAGGAAGGGGAGGCTGTAAAATCCGCTGACCCGGATTGCCAGCCTGGTTCGGTTCCTCGGGCAAAAGAAAGTCCGATTCGGAGAAACCGGGTTCTGCAAAGTGTAGGAAGAAGTCAGCCAGTTCGGATCCAAACCCGCAGATCCCAGCCGCTGAGGATACTGCGAGAGCGATTAGTATAGTTCAGTCGCTTTGCCCAACTCTGACCGAACTGACCAGTTCTGAAAGACGGTCGGTTCCAGCCCTGTCAGAATATGATCCGGAGGCTTTTTATGAGGTTTATTGGGAAGGAGATCCAGAGTATGAAGGTGATGATGATGATGATGATGACGACTTCAGTGGCCTAGATGAGCCAGTAAAGCCTGACATCTCCCCAGATAGGCCTGTCAGTATTTCTCCTCCCAGACTGTCTGAGTCCCCCTGACACTTTTTATTTTATAAAAAGGTGGCAGAAACTCTCCAGCTCCCAACAGTGGTAGCCTCGGATGAGAATGAAGAGCCTGACTCTGTGGAGATGATTGATATCCCAGAGTCAAACAGATTGTCCATTCCCCTTCATAAGTCTTCTGGGAAACAGACTCAAAAAATTTTACAGGCCCCCACTTCCATACCTCCTGTAGATAAAAAGATGGACAGGAGGTATTTGCTGTCAGGCTCAGGGACAGAATTCTTCTGTAACCATTGCAGCCATGTTGGGGTAGTGCAGGCTGCAGCCTGTGACAAGGCTAACATACCCTTGGCTTCACACACCCAGATAAGGATTCTAGGAAAGTGGATGCCATGGCTAAAAAAATAGTACTTGGCATCCTCTTTGGGACTCAGGCAGGCCTCTTATATGGCCTGTGTGGCTAGATACCAGAAATCAAGGTAGGATACAATTCTGGAGTTAGCCAAGAATGCCCCTCCCCAGCTAGCCAAGGAGCTGGAGCAGGTGGCTGCAGATGGAATCGGAGCATCTAAAGTTCAGTTCCATGCTGCTGTAGACTTGAATGATGTGTCTTCAAGAGTAATGGCCACATCTGTCTCCCTAAGGAGGTTCACCTAGCTCAGATGTACTAGCCTTTCACAGGATACCCAGGCTAAGGCTATGGATTTTCCTGTCACTTGGAACTCTCTGTTTGGGGAGAAAACAGAAGAGTACATGAAGAAAATGGATGCGTATAGGACCACATACAGGAGTGCAGTGGCCAAGAAAAGGCAGGCCACTCTTCAAAAGCAGCAGTCTAGGGCTGGCAGGGACAGGCCTTTCTACCAGGCTCAGGCTTCCTCTTTTTTTCAGCAGAGGGTGTTCTTTAGAGGGAGAGGGAGAAGGGGATGAGCAGGGCTGCACCCACCTCTCAAGCCTGGACCCCCGCCAAACAGACACCCTGATGTGTCAGACCAGGTTGCCTCTTTAGTTCCAGTGGGGGGCAGGCTGACTTACTTTTTCCAGGAGTGAAAGTCTGTAACGGCACAAATGGGTCCTGGAGATGGTAAGCCAAGGACTTGCTCTCAGTTTCAAGAAATTTCCCAAAGTAAGGGCAAGGTCCTTCAAGCCTTCCTCACCACTGGAAACAGCTGCTCTAGAGGCAGAGGTTTTGGCCTTGCTGTTCCTAGGAGCAGTGACACATGTACCTCTAGTACACGGGCAAAGGATTGTACTCAGGGTACTTCCTTACCCCAAAAAGGACTGGGGAGTGGCGACCCATCCTCGATCTAAGATATCTGAACAAACATCTTTTAAAACCAAAGTTCAAGATGGTGACAATGGGAATCATTCTTCCCTCTCTGAGACCAGAAGACTGACTAGCTTCTATGGATCTCAAAGATACCTATTTTCACATCCTATCTACAGTACAGTAAGTAGTGTAGATAGGTAGTGAACCATAATTTCTGTTTTTTCTCTGTGGAAATAGTAAACTTTGGTTCTTTTGCGGTCGGTCCTTTTGGAAACCGACACTTTGTGTTTAAATTTATTTTCTGGGTTATAGTAGTGGTGTTCCGGTTCCTATCGGTTTCAAAAAACCCGAACCTTTTTCGGTTTCTTTCCACAACCCGTGACACGGTTGGTAACCGATAGGGGTGTAGTACCTGGCAAAACAAAGCTGTAAAGGGTCATTTTTTCTAGCCTGGCCATGTTTGAGAAACCCAAGAAAAAAAATGGACCCACTGGGTTTCAGCACTGTACAGAGTGTGGGGAGGCCTTTGCTAAGGCTGACCCCGACCTCGTCTGTGTTTATTAACTGGTGTTTGACCACCTCAAAACAGACTGCCAAATCTGCAAAAAAAATTTTCCTAAGGCCATCGTGGAAAAAACATTAGGTAGGCTAAAGGAAAAGGAGGCCGAGATGTCCGCTGACCCAGATGGTCAGCCCGGTTCGATTCTGACCGAACCTGAGGAGGTGCCCACTGACCTGGGCGAGATGTCCTCGGCCAAAAGGAGAGCCGACCCTGAGAGGTCGTTTCTGTCAAAAAGACGAAAAAAGTCAGCCGGTTCGGATCCAGCACCTCTTACTCTTACCGCTGAAGAAATGGCCAAAGCGATCAGCATTGTGCAGTCGGTTCAGTCGGATCCAGCTTCATCAGATTATGATCTAGGTGCTTACTAGGAATTGGAGTGGGAAAGGAACGAAGATTTACCGGATGATGATGACGATGACAGTGATTATGGAGGTGTGGATGAGCCCACTGAATCGGACATCTCCCCAGACAGACCCTCCAATGTCTCCCCTCCAAGGCTTTTTGAGTCCCCATCTCACTTTTTGTTTTACAAAAAGGTGGCCAAAACCCTCCAGCTCCCTATGGTTGAAGCTGTTGAGGAGGAAGAGGAAGAGTCTGATTTTGTGGAGATGATGGACATCCCAGAGTCCAAGAGGTTGTCTGTTCCCCTCCATAAATCTCTGGGGAAACAGACCCAAAAGATTCTACAGACTCCAAATTCTTTACCTCCTGTGGATAAGAGAATGAACAGAAGGTATATGCTGTCAAGCTCTGGTACAGAGTTTTGGTCCAGTCATTGCAGCCATGTTGGGGTAGTGCAGGCTGCACCATGTGACAGGGCAAATATACCTTTGACTTCACACCCCCCAGATAAAGACTCCAGGAAGGTGGATACCATGGCCAAGAAACAATACTTGACATCCTCCTTGGGACTCAGGCAGGCTAATTATATGGCCTACACAGCTAGATACCAGAAGTCCTGGTGGGATACGGTTCTGGAACTGGCTAAACAGGCTTCCCCTCAGCTAGCCAGAGAGCTGGAGGAGGTGGCTGCTGATGGGATTGAGGCATCCAAAGTGCAATTCCATGCTGCTGTAGACTAACAATGTGGCATTGAGAGTCATGGTTACATCTGTGTCTCTCAGGAGATTTGCTTGGCTCAGATGTACTAGCCTTTCTCAGGACACCCAGGCTAAGGCTATGGATTTCCCTGTAGTGGGTAACTCTCTGTTTGGGGAGCAGACAGAGGCTTACATGAAAAAGATGGATGAGTACAGGACTGCCTACAGGAGTGCACAGGCCAAGGAACGGCAAGCCACTCCTCAAAAGCAGCAGTTTAGGGGCAGGGGCAGACCCATTCACAGGCCCTTCTACCAAGCCCAGGCCTCCTCTCCCTTCCCACAGAGTGGGTTCTTTCGAGGGAGAGGCAGGAGATGGATGAGCAGGGCTGCATCCTCTTCCCAGTCCAAGGATCCTGCCAAGCAGACACCATGATGTGTCAGCCCGGGTCGACTTCCCAACTGCAGTAGGAGTCAGGCTGGCTTACTACTTCCAGGCCTGGAAGTCTGTTGCCTCAGACAGGTGGATCCTGGAGGTAGTAAGCCAAGGACTGGCCCTCAGTTTCAAGAAGTTTCCAAAAATGAGGGTCAGATCTTTTGCTCCTGCAAACATCTCCAAAACCACTGCTCTAGAAGCAGAGGTTTCCTCTCTGCTGGCTCTCAGAGCCGTGGAGAGAGTTCCTACTCTACACAGGGGCAAGGGTCTGTACTCCAGATATTTCCTTACCCCAAAAAGACAGGGAAGTGGCGACCCATCCTAGACTTAAGGTATCTGAACAAACACATCTTAAAACCAGAGTTCAAAAAGGTGACTCTGGGAGTAATTCTTCCCTCTCTGAGGCCAGGAGATTGGTTAGCATCCCTGGACGTCAAGTTTGCCTATTTCCACATTCCTATCAGATGCGCCCACAGAAAGTACCTCAGGTTCAAGTTGCCTTCAGGCCATTATCAGTTCAGTGCCATGCCCTTTGGCTTAACATTGGCTCCAGGAGTGTTTACCAAGTGCCTTGCTATAGTAGTAGCCTTCCTTAGAAGTCAGGGAATCTCTCTATTCTCATACCTGGACGACTAGCTCATTGTAGGACAGTCTCCTGACCAGGTCAGGTCAGCTCTTCAAGTCACCCAAAATTTGCTCAGTTCTCTGGGTTTTCTTCTCAATCTGCCAAAGTCTGTTCTCAAACCAGTACAACTCCTCACTTGCATAGGGACAGAGCTGGATACTGTTCAAGCAAAAGCCTTCCTCCCGTTAGCAAGGGTAAAGGCCCTACAGATCTTGCTTCCTCTTTTCATCCTCTGGTCTTTCTTAGACTCAGTAAGGGACGAGGTGGTTCAGGTCAGGACAGACACCACCACCACCATGTGGTACATCAACAAGCAAGGGAGCACTCAGTCTACGGCCTTGTGCATGGAGGCCATGAAAATATGGTCTCTGACCTACTCCTTGCAAACCTCTCTAATAGTAGTCTACCTCCCAGGGAAGGACAGTGTGTTAGCAGATGCTCTGAGCAGAATCTCCTAGGGCCATCACAAATGGACCTTGGATCCCTTCATACTGAAAGTAATCTTCACCAGGTGGGGCACTCCAGAGATCGATCTCTTCGCATCCCCAGACAATCACCAGCGTCCCCTCTTCTGCTGTAGACCCCCAGTCCTATGGACTGTTCTCCTGGATGCCCTGATATTGGATTGGGAAGGCAAGTTCCTTTATGCCTTTCCTTCCTTTCCCCTTTTGTTCAGGGTTCTAGTCAAGATCAGCTTACAACCCTGCACAGTGATTTTACTGGCTCCAGACTGGGCCAGACAGCCTTGGTATCCTCTATTGTTGTCCCTAGCAGTCTCACTCCCTCTGTCTCTTCCCAAAAGACACAATCTCCTAACTTCCTCCAGTCTCTCAATCTCAAGGCCTGGCTCTTGAAGAGTTAGAATATGTAAGCCTGCATCTTTCTCTGAGTTTTGGACATCCTTAAGGTTTCTCTGAAACCCTCTACCAGAAAAACTTATAATTCCAAATGGAAAAGATTCAGCATTTGGTGTTCCCATAAGGATATTTTACCAGATGCTGCTAGCATTGCTACACTTTTGGATTACCTAGTTCACCTCAATGGCTTAGGCTTTAGGCCAGCCACTTTAAAAGTTCATCTAGCAGCTGTCGCTGCAGTCCTGTCAGCAGGGAAGGGCTCTTCTCTGGCTTCTCACCCTGTCTTTGCTAAGTTCTTTAAAGGTCCGGTTCATATCAACTCTGCTTTTAGACAGCCTACTCCGGCTTGGGATCTCAATATTTGCATTGCTCAGCTTATGCAGCCACCCTTTGAACCTCTGGCTTCAGCCGATCTTAAGTACCTGACCTGGAAAACTGTGTTTTTGGTAGCTGTCACTTCTGCCAGGTGAATTAGAGAATTACAGGCCCTGTCAGTTGAACCTGATTTTATCTCATTCCATAGCGATAAGAACCAATAGGAAGTTCTTACCAAAAGTGGTCTCAGATTTCCATCTGAACCAGTCCATGTCTCTTCCTGTGTTTCTCACTGATCATTCTTCTTCAGGAGAAAGATTATTACATAGTTTGGATGTTAAGAGGGCACTTAGCTACTACATTGAGCATACTAAGGCACGTAGGAATGACTGTCTTCAATTGTTTCTCACTTATGGTGTAGTGGGGAAAGGTATGCATGCTACAGAGAGAACTATTGTCAGGTGGATTGTCTCTTGTATACAGTTCTGCTATGACAAGCTAGGCAAAACACCTCCCTCAGGCCTGAGGGCTCATTCAACTAGGGGTACAGCTGCTTCCCTGGCTGCTGCCAGAGATATACCCTTGTTAGAGATCTGTAAAGCAGCCACCTGGAAAACAGTCCATACTTTCACCAAGCATTACTCTCTGGATATCCAGGCTAGGAGTGATGCAAGGTTTGGTACAGCAGTACTGCAGAGCCTATTACCAAAATAGGTACAGCACCCTCCTCCATGGTGGTACTGCTTTGTAGTCTGCATATGTCAGAATACAGCAAGGCTTTATGTTGTTTGAAGAAAATTACCACCTTAGTAATTGTGTTTCTTCTAATGGAGTCTTGCTGTATTCTGACCCCCCCACCTCCTCTCAGAACATAGTTTTGGAATGTGGGCTGGCAGGTACAGTGTTGCACCTCAGGGTGTATTTTGCACCCTCCCTTCAGGGTGGGGTTGTTGTTGCTACAGCAAGTTTTACTTAGATTATCTTGTTCGCTACCCGTTTTTTCTCTTGGGTTCTCGACTTGAGTTTCCTGGACCCAAGTTGTTGCCTGTTGGCTTATATGTTTTGCAATTTTCACACTGGAAATGTAATTAGTTTGCTCATAAGAATCTGACAGATACACTCTGAGGCACCACAGACAGAGGTTTGAAATCCGAGCTCAAGCTCAACGTTCTGTGCCTTGCATAGAAATTAACTCTTTTCTCTCGGGAGCAGTTCAAGTGCTGGGGCTAACTGCATATGTCAGAATACAGCAAGACTCCATTAGAAGAAACACAATTACTAAGGCGAGTAATTTTTTCTTCGGTGTGGTGTCTTCCCCTCTCTTCTATCTCTCTTCCTTTCTATCTTCTCTTCCCTCCCTCTTCTGTCCCTCCTCTACTCGCCCAGAGGTTGGGGCCTCCCTCTCTTTCTGTCCTCTCCTCGGCTTTATTCCTCCGTTTGGTTTCTATATCCTTTCCTTTTCGTGTCCCTCAGGCTCCCTTGCCCCTACTCTTCTCTCTCTCTCTCTCTTCCTGTCTATCACTCTCCGGTGTGGGACTTGGGAGGGTCAGTGTTAGTTACTGGCCAACCCACGATGAGCACGCATGCACGTCAGGCCTCGAGGCTGCGCCACCTCAATTTCTGACTCCTCCGCTTTTCAAAAACAAAAGCTCCCGCAGGGTCCTGATCTCCGGCCAGAACCCACCAGTGATGAATGTTGAAGATGCACAGAAAGATCAAAGAATTATGGTAGTTACGTAATTTTCATGTCTTTGAGGGCTATCTCTTGCAGCAGGTTCGGTATCTCCCTCTGTTCCCCTCCTTCTCTAGAAGAACAGTTTCTGATCATTTATGGACTGGGATACCTGTGGTAACTCTGATCTCCCTCGGTCTTCGCTTAGCGAGCTGAAGCCAGCGGAGGAACTGAGGATACCAGGGACCGCCTACTCTTATATAGGAAACAGGAAGATGATGTCGTGTGGCCGGCCCCTGGGAAAAGACTGCTAGAAGAGCTGCTGTGCACCACAGCGTGTGTCTGGCGATGACCGAAGTGTATTACCTGCTGCAAGAGATACCCCTCAAAGATCTACTGTTACGGTAAGTTTTTACGTACAGTAACTGTAATTTCTAGGAGTGGTATGTGATGTTCATCCACATGGACCCACCTGATCTCCCCAGCTTCGGCCCACTCACTCTGCTTCCAGCAGACAAGATCTGGAGTCATGGGGCGGAGCCAAGGGAGTTACCACCTCAGTGGGTGGGAGGAGCCAGCTTGAAGACCTTCTGGCACATCTAAAAGGGAAAGGACACTGCCAGTAAGTGTGGAAGAACATCATATACCACTCCTAGAACTACTGTTACAGGTAAGTAACCTGTGTTTGTAGGGATAGAAACATAGAATTTGATGGCAGATAAGGACCGCTTGGCCCACCCAGTCTGCCCATTTCCCTACCTAATGGAAAAGCTGCAGATCCTAGTTAACCAGCAGCCTACTTCTTTCTACCCCCACCCCCTAGAATTGCCTTATGACTGTCCCATGCATGCTTGAATTCAACCACTGTTTTTGACTCCACAACCTCCTCTGGAAGGCCGTTCCATGCATCCACAACCCTCTCTGTGAAAAATACTCTACATTACCTCTGAGCTGCCCTCTATCTTCAAATTGTGCCCCCTTGTTCTTGCACACCTCTTTTTTTGAAAGATGCTACCCTCTTGGACTTTGTTGATTCCCTTGAGGTACTTGAAAGTTTCTATCATGTCCCCCCCCTCTCCCTCCTTTCCTCGAGGCTATACATATTAAGCTCCTTTAGTCTCTCTCCATATGTCTTCTGGTGCAGACCCTGCACAATTTTAGTTGCCCTCCTCTTGACAGCTTCCATCTTGTCTATGTCTTTGCGGAGATTGGGTCTCCAGAACTGCACACACTACTCCAGATGGGGTCTCATCAGCTGTCTGTACAGAGGGATAACAACTTCCTGTTTTCTACTGGTGGTGCCTCTCCCTATGCATCTCAGTATCCCCCCAGCCCTCCTTACTGCGCTCTCACATTGAAGATCTGGCGCCATGGGGCTGTGAATATGTTGTTCTATCCACACTTCTGGCAGTGTCCTTTCCCTTTAAGGTTTGCCAGAAAGTCTTCAAGCTGGTTCCTCCCACCCACCCGGGTGGTATATCCCTCAGCTCTGCCCCATGGCGCCAGATCTTCATTTCCGTTGGAAGAAGCCGGTTCCCTCCTTACCGCTCCCGCGCTGAGTAGGCCCTGGTGTTCAAATCTTCAGATTTTCTTCCTAACCTCAAACTTAAACTCGTCAGAGTTTCTTCTTCACGATCTTTGATCGCAACCGCGATGGAGGATGAGTCCTCTCACAGGTTCTGCTGGTGCCCATGTGGACAGGTGATGTCACACACCGACCCGCATGCCCCGTGTGTTTATTGCCTGGGGCACAACCATGATACAGAGGCCTGTGAAATGTGTTGCTCGTTTCATCTGAATGTGCTCAACGACTGTTTCCCTCACTTGCAGCTGGGCCGACTAGAAAAAAATAAACCCACTGGTCAAATCTAAAGAAGCCCGGTGTGTGGTCTCTGTGGCCGCTGGGTCCGCCAGACAGCTAGAACAGGTGAAGGCCTTCGAGGAGGAGGTGGTTTGGGCCACCAAGCAGTCCTCTTTGTCTTCTGCCTTCGTCCTTCTTAAACTGGACTTAACCTTTTCAGGCTCCTTCCAGGAGTTGTGCCAGTCTCTCCCAACCAAGGGAGAAGGTCCTTTGGGCTCACACTGCTCATGCTCCAAGAAAAAGGAGTCGAAAGATAAAGAGAGAACTCACCATCGACATTCTTGAGACAGAGAGGTTTCCAACCCAGGAAACGTCAGTTTCAACCACGGTCGAAACGGTGGCCTTAGCCACTGACTTGATGGTGCCCCCATCAGGCCAGCCTGCTGAGATGCAGCCTGACGATCCAACTGAGATTTTCTCGACCCAGTCGACCTGCTTTCTCTCGATGAGGCTGGCAGTTCTCTATTTAGGACTCCGGGCCTTCTGACCGAAGAGCCGATCTGCCCGCTGGGCCGAATCCAAAGGCTCCAGTTGACCAGGAGGAGCTGCGGCACTCCATTGTTCCCTTTGAGCGACCCTGTCGGTTCCCCTGATGGTCTCGGTCATCTTCTTCAAGTGGGTCACGTAGGTCCCACAGGTGCCATTCTCGACGTCACAAAAAGTGTCACCGCCACCACTCTTTTTCCTCATCCTCTTCAGCTGAGGGGAGGCGTCGACTCAAGTTACATCGATGCTACGAGGACCTCGTGGCAACAGTTGGTTGTGGCCAGTCAGAAGCCGACAGCGGCTGACACCCTGGCTATTACCTGGTTGTCTCCTTCTCTGCCGTTGCCTGCGTCTCCTAAGCTTTGGAGCCGGTCGACACCTCCCCTCTGCCTGAGGACCCGGTGAAGACCATTTTGACTTGGACTAAATCAGCCTCTCCACAGATTGTGGTGGAGCTGCCACCACATCAGCCACCATCCGGAGCTCCGTCCAAGGAGTCTAAGTCAGCTAAGGGGCTTCCTCATCGGTTGTCAGTCACTCTCGCACCTGACCATCCGCAGCGGGTCGAAGGTGACCCAGTTAATCAGCAGCTGTACGGGGACTCTTCAGAGTCTGACGATGATTCCTCTCTCCATTCCTGTCCGGTCGATGTAGAGTTGATAGAGGATCTCTCTCTATGGAGAAGGGCCATTTGTCCTTCTTGGGCATCCTCCGACTCATCTTTGAATCTACAGAGACACAGTTAGAGCACATTCAGAAGTGGGCCTATTCTTACCCCAGGAGTCCTTTAGCATCAACTAACTATAGCAGTTAGCTGGCTAGGTGCAGCTGCCCCAGAGGTATGCCTTTCAGAGAATTTTATTTAAGTGAGCTTTGGGCATTAGCCAATCAAAAAACAGGAGGGAAGTGAGCTGAGTGAGAGCAACCTGAAGGGCTTCTTAACTTTTTCTCCGCTGACTAAGCAACATTGCCCCTGAGGTGCTTCTCAACTTGCCTTGTTGACAGCCTCCTAAGCACTTATCTTGGTAAAGTTTTTCTCGTAAATTTATTTCTTTAGTGTGCAGAATGAAAGTTTTACATTTTTGTTAGTGACGCACTATCATGCTAATTTTAGTGCAGCTGCGCTATTTTTACTTGATTTTTACTGCATCTGCCTAAATTATATATTGTTTTTACCGCAGATGCTTAATTTAGATGGTTCTTCACTTTAACTTAATTCTTGAAGGAACCATCAAATTTTTGTCTGTTGTCTTGTTTTTTTACCTCAGACCTCGCGAGCTTTACCGCGAGACAACCAATTGGATTTCAGACTTTGACAGTTGCCGCTGGATTCTCTGAGGATTGGCATTATCAGAGAAACCCATATTTAAATAAAACTGGACCTTAAGGTGTCATCTGTCATGGGACTGGCTTCACAGCATCAACAGAAACCGATGCGCAGTTGACTGGTATTACTGGGTTTTCGATTAGATTGGCACTGGTATAGATCCCAGTACTACCAAAAAAAGTATTACAAAATAGACAGAGTTTATTAAACTGGGCTAGGACTGGCCTTGCGGCATTTTACAGAAACCTGTACTCATTTGTTTGTGGTCCAGATCTTGGGTTCTCTTTGTTAAACTGGCACTTAGCAAAGAAATGCTCTTAACTATTATGGCTGAGGATAACTCAAAGGCTACCGATGAGGGGCCATCTAAAAGCAATAATAATAAAAATGTAAGCAAGGTACTGATGAAGCCTCCAGATCCCAGCCAAAAAAACAAAGCTTCCAAAGGCGCTGATGAAGTTCCTCACAAATTAAGAAATAATAAAAGTGATGAAAAAAGGAAGCTTGATCAAGCTGTTGATGAAGTGGCTAAAAAGAAACTCTGTCAAGAAAAAAGTGCTCCTGTTCCTCCTGGGAAAACCAATAGTGAGGCAACAGGCAGCTTAAAGCATAAAGAAAAACCAAAACCTATACAGCCACGGTCTGCGCAGGATCTCCCATCTGTGCAAGACAAGACAAAAGCATGGCAACTTTTTCAGACCCTACAAAAGATGGGGCCTATATTTACTGGGGCTGGCAAGCAGTCTTCCACAGTTCTCTGCTCTGGAGACTGTGAGGGTGATGCAGATGACGAAGAACATTTTTTTTTTTTATTATGACATTATTTGTCCACCACCGCGGTCCCGGCAGGGGCTACGACCCTTCCCCCCCCCCTCCTCAGAGGGTACGTTCTCCAGCCCATCGGAGCCATCATGGGTCCTACCAGGTCCTGGTATTTTCCTCCGTTTTTCTTCCCTTGTGCCCAAGCACTGTGCAGTGGATGCAGCAGCAGCTGTCTCCACATCTGCGGATGCAGCCAAGCACCCTAGGCATAGGCCAAACCCCGCTAGTTGTGCTGATGCACACAGCACAAACCCCCCACCCTGAGGAAGGAGTGTAGTCCAGATGCTCAATCCTACCTCTCTGGCCGACCCTCGAATGATCCGAATCCATTCCCGAACCTGGTTCACTGGCATGGCACGAGGTGTGGCGTCTCCACTGGGCCGGCCGATGACTAAGAACATTTTTGTAATGCCCCTGACATGGATTTCGAGGGCCTTGAGCTCCATGAGTCCCTGGACCCTCCAATCAGAGCCTCCACTCCCCAGGTGACCAGGAGGATTCCTCTTCTATGTTTACATTTTTACAAAGTTTACTAGACACCCTGGACCTCCCTAAGCAGGAGCCCATCTAGGACATCGATGAGGATGAGGATTATAGGGAGATGAAGTCTCTCAACCCCTAAGACCCTGGTCGTCCCTATCTGTAGTGCATTCAGAAAAAATACCATGAAAGTGCTTCAAACCCCCACTTCTGTTGCAGGGGTGGACAAGTGGGTTGAGAAAAAATAGATTGTCTAGAACTGGTACTGAGTTCCTGTCTGCACACCCTAGCCGCAAGAGTATAGTGCAGCAGGCAGCTTGTGAGAAAACTGGGGTCTCCTTGTCCCCCTTACCGCCGGACAAGGACTCCAAGAAAATTGACTTTATAGCAAAGAAAATGTATGCCACAGCTTCCCTGCTTAACAGACTTTCCTTGTATATGGCTTTCACAGCCAAATATCAAAAATCCCTATGGAAGTGTGTCCTGGCCATTGCCCACATTGGGTCAGATTCTATGGTGCAGGAGCTGGTGGATATGACAAAAACTTCCCTGGAAGCTACCAGATACCAGTTCCACATGGCATACTACAACAATGATGCCACCTCTAGGGCAGTGGCCCATTCCATCTCTCTGAGACACTTCGCCTGGCTTAGAACCACCAGTCTGACCCCAGACTAAGACCATGTATTTTCCCTGTGATCTAAACATGTTGTTTGATTCCAGAACAACTGACTTCATGAAAAGGGTTGATGAGTACAAGGCCTCCTGGCAGAGTCACTCCTCTAAACCTAAGCCTACTGCCCCGCAGACATCCCGACCAAGGGGCAGAAGTTTTTTTCCCAGGCCTTACAATTCTTATCCCAGTCTGACTTTCTTCAGTACAGGGGGACTTTCAGAGGAAGGGGCAGAAGGGGCCAGAGAAGGGCCACCTCTACCCAGCCGCAGCCTCGCAGTCTAAGACCTGAAGTGAGTGTCCAGGTAGCCTCCCGGCAGACTCTCCCACTATCTTTAGAACAGGTCCCTCATTACATCGGACAAGTAGGTTCTGGAGATAGTGGAGAAGGGCCTGCCACTACAGTTGAAGCAGATGCCAGACCTCAAGCATACCTAGGTGTCAAGACCTCTGTCCCCCTACACAGGTTCTGCTGTTGGATTTGGAGGTACAAAACCTTCTAGCTCTATGAGCATTGGAGAGGGTCCCAGCCCACCAGAAGTGCAAGTGCCTCTACTCCAGGTACTTTCTGACACAAAAGAAATGGGGGAGTGGTGACCTATGTTAGAGCTCAGATGTCCTCAGGCAATCTAGCCATGTGAGCTTGTAGCTTAATGGTTAGAGCGCTGGAACGGCATACCAGAGGTCTGAGGTTCAGTTCCCAGTGGGCAACACTTTTCCTTCCTCATTTCCATCCTTGATTTAAAAATATACCTTGCAGGGGTTAAACTGCACTGAGTGAAGTTTGTATTTCTGACATGCTCTTGGTTGCAGGATTATGCAACACATTTGGGAAAAGGAATCTGTGGATTTAAGGAAGTCCTCAGGCACTCTAGCCGTGTGAGCCTGTAGCTTAATGGTTAGAGTGCTGGAATGGCATACCAAAGGTCTGAGGTTCAGTTCCCAGTGGGCCACACTTTTACTTTCTCATTTCCATCTTTGTTTTAAATTCAGAATAGTCACTCTGTCACTAGTCATACAATCCTTACAGCAGGGAGACTGGCTAGCTAGCCTCCCTGAACTTAAAGGACGCTTAGTTCCACATACCCATAAGGAGGTCTGACAGGAAGTTTCTCAGATTCAGACTACCTTCAGGCCACTGTTAGTTTGCCGCAATGCCCTTCGGCCTGTCCTCGGCTCCAAGAGTCTTTACCAAGTGCCTCACAGTGGTAGGAACACACCTCAGGAAACTGGGGGTCGCTCTCTATCCCTATCTGGACGACTGGCTCGTGGTGGCAAAGTCTCCTTGCAAGGTCAAGGAGTCCCTTTCCCTTATAGAACGCACTTTGGAGTCTCTGGGAACCCTGGTAAATCTAAAGAAGTCTCACCTGGAACCCACTCAGCTGCTCACCTTCATAGGAGCCCAGCTGGACACTCAGAAAGGATATGCCTTCCTCCCGCAGGAAAGAATTCAAAGTTTCCTTTCATTGGCAGATTCTTTCGTCCGGGGACAGCCATGACCAGCCAGACATTTTCTCAGACTCTTGGGACACATGGCTTCAATGACTGCAGTGGTCCTAGGAGTCGGGTACAGGATGCGTCTCCTGCAAGCCTACCTCAGCGCTCGCTGGTGTCAGAGAAGTAACAATTTTTCAAAACTGATACCTGTCAGAGAACAGTTCCTCCAGAACTTGCTTTGGTGGAAGAACCCTGCAAATTTGCAAGCAGGGGTACCCTTCCAAGCTCCGCTACCCACAAAGGTGATCACCACAGACTCCTGCCTCCTGGGGTGGGGAGCACATTTGGACAGTGCCTCAGTAAGCATGACCTGGACTCACGAAGAGTCACAGTTAGTATAAATCTTTTGGAACTCAGCAGTTTTTCTAGCTCTCAAAGCATTCGCTCCAAGTATAGAGGACAGGCAGTTCAAATTCAGACAACACTACTGCAGTACTTTACATAAACAAGCAGGGTGGTACCACATCAGGAATACTCTGTTCGGAAGCTCTGGTCTCTAGCCTTCTCCCTGGGAGTCAGCCTTTCAGCTATTCACCTCCGAAGTAAACACAGTACCCTGGCAGATGCTGTAAGTTGCATCAGTCAAGGCTAGAGCGAATGGACTGTGAACAAGCAAGTACTAGCCACAGTGTTCAGGTGGTGGGGCACACCAGAATTGGATCCGTTTGCCTCTCCCCTCAACTTTCAGCTTCCTCAGTACTCTTGCAGGCCCCCAGTCCCAGGAACACTTCCACTGGATGCCCTGATCCTGGACTGGTCAGGGAGGTTCCTATATGCATTCCCTCCTTTTCCCCGATACTCAGGGTATTGCTGAAACTCGGACAACAGCCTGCATTGATGATCCTGGTGGCTCCAGATTGGCCCAGGCAAGCCTGGTACCCTCTCCTTCTGTCACTGTCCTGCAGCAGGCCATTTTGCATGCCGACTCGCTCCCTTCTGACCCTTCCCCAGACAGGAGTGCATTATCCAGACATACGCTGTCTTCACCTCAAGGCCTGGTTCTTGAGGGGTTAGAGTTTCCATCCCCGCAGTACTCTGAACAGGTCCTTAAGATCCTGAGGAGGGCAAAAAAAAACATGAACACTAAGAAGACTTATGCAGTCAAATGGAAAAGGTTTTCCCTCTGGAGCAAGCGCAAAAAAGGTTGATCCCCTTTTAACTTCAGACCCTCAGCTGCTGGATCACCTGGTACACTTGCAGGCATCAGGCTTGAAACCATTCCCCCTCAAACTACACATGGCTGCAATTTCGGCCTACCTTCCGGTGGGAAAGAAAAAGTCATTTTTTTCCCACTCCACATTCAAGCAGTTTTTCAAAGGCCTCTTGCACATTCAGCCTCCAGTCAGGGAGCCAGTTCCCCCTTGAAGCCTGATCTTCTGCATAGACAAGCTAACGAAACCATAATTTAAGCCTGTGTCCACTGCTCATATCAAGTTTGTGACTTGGAAGACAGTCTTCCTGGTGGCCATTACCTCTGCCAGGAGGATTTCAGCACTACAGGTCCTGTGCACTGAGCCAAATTACATTATTCCTCACGACGATAAAACAGCTCAGGACAAACAGGAAATTTCTACCAAAGGTGGTTTTGGAGTTCCTCCTAAACCAGTCCATTTCTCTGCCTGTTTTCTCTACTGAGAAATCCACTCCCTGGCAAAAAAAGCTCCACAGCCTGGATGTCAAAAGAGCCCTATTTTACTTCATAGAGCATACTAGGCAGTCCAGAGGCTCTTCCACTCAGTTGATCCTCACCTACAGGGATGTGGGTAGAGGAAGACCAGCTGCCATTAGAACTATCTCCCGCTGGTTGGTCTCTTGTATTAGATTCTGCTACAGAAAGGCTGGTCATCAACCTCCCGTGGGGCTCAGAGCCCACTCTACTAGGGGCACTGCAGCCTTGGTGGCAGCAGCAAGGGACATACCCCATCTGGATGTCTGCAAAGCAGCTACCTGGAAATCTGTGCACGCCTTTGAAACACTACAGCTTGGATGTGCAGACCAGATCTGATGCCAGATTTGGCAGGGTGGTTCCGTAGAGCCTCTTCCCAAAGTAGGTTGTCTGCCCACCTCCCACTTGGTACTGCTCAGTAGTCTGCTGTAGTTACTGATGTTAAAGGACTCCTGGGGGTAAGAAGAAAAAATTACTCACCCCAGTAATTTTCTTTCTTCCATGGGGTCCTTCAGCATCAATAAGCTCCCACCCTTCCTCCCCAGTTCACCTGTCAGGAGAAGGGCTGTATTATCAGATCTCTTACCAAATATGTTTTTTCTTCACTGGTAAGTTTCTAACTCGTTCTTCTGTTTCCACTTTTTGGGACATTTGCATGTTTTTTTAATCCTGTTGATTCATTTCCGGGGCATGTGCCCCCTTTTTCGTTCGAAAAAGTTCTGAATCCCTTCAGGCTGCTCTCACTTAGGTCACTCCTCTCCTGTTTTTTGATTGGCTAATACCCAAAGCTAATTTAAATAAAATTCTCCTAAAGGTATACCTGTGGGCAGTTGCACCTAGCCAGCTAACTGCTAAGGTTACTGATGCTCAAGGACCCCTTGGAAGAAAGAAGATTACTGTGGTAAGTAATTGTTTCTTACCCCTTACCTATATCCTGGATAAGAGGGATTCACTGATGGAGGCCTTCCCGGTGGCCAAGGCCATTGTTGGTCCAGCCCTGAAGCTTTGGCAGCACCCTGCTTTCTGCCCCGCACCATCTGCCTCGCAAATATACAGTGCCCATCGGTTCCCTATTGGGGTTCATGGAACATTCCTCGGCCGAGGGGCTAGTGACCGATTCCGTGTTCCAGCATTCGGGTCATAAGGACGTGAACAAACCTCCGCACAAGGAGTCCAAGATGTTGGAATACTCTTAAAAAAGGTTTACGCCACCTCTCCGCTTGGTCTCTGCTAGGTGAGCTTAGCCGTCATTATGGCACACTTCTCCCATGCCCTTTTGGGGGTTCCTGGATGTGGTGCTTCCTCATCTTCCCACAGACCTCCAGACCATAGTCAAGCAGATCCAGGATCAGGGTCATGCTGTTACCAAACAGCAGCTCCAGACAGCCCTGGACATAGGAGACTCTTGTGCCCGCTCAGTGGCGGCCGCCATCGCCATGTGTCGTAGGGCCTGGCTGAGGATCTCGACCTTAATGGCAGATGCCCATCATAAATTAACGGATGTCTCCTTTCTTGGGGGCCGACTTGTTTGGACATGGAGTTAATGGTCACCTCCAGCACATAGAGAAGTCCAGTGCCACCTTGGACTCTGTCCAGTCCATCCAGGACTCTAAGGGCTCCAGGCAGCAGAAGCACAAGCCATTTCAGCCTTCCACCCCTCCGGCCAAACCAGCCCAGTACCAGTCTTGGCAACTCCGGCCCAAGTTAGTGACTTCAGTGCCCCAAAAGCCTGGAGGTAAAGGTCCCGGCAGCTCCTTGGCCTGGTCCTCCTCTGCCAAGCCTGCACAGTGACAGGGTGGGGATTGCCAACCCCATGCCCGTCACACCTCCCGTGGGGGGCCAGCTCCACCACTTCCTTTCCACCTGGTCCACTGTTACCATGGACAGGTGGCTTCTGAAGGTGGAAAGTCAGGGTCTGCCTCTGCAATTCCAGCAGTACCCTCCAAGCCTAGCCGAGGGCTTGGTATCTGCAGAAAGTCGAATGACTCTTTGAGATGACATAGCCCAACTCCTCCTCAAGGAGTTATTGGTCAGAGTAGCTGATCCTCCTGCACACCCAGGGTTTGTCTCCAGGTATTTCGTGGTTCCAAAGTGGACCTGGGGGCTGGCGTCCCATTTTAAATCTGCATGACCTGAACAAGTTTCTCAGGTCTCGCACCTTCAGGATGGTGACTCTGTCCCAGATCATTCCATCCCTTGAGCAGAACATGTGGTTCTGCTCTTTGGATCTTCAGTACGCATTCTTCCACGTCCTGATCCGTCCGTCCCACCGAAGGTTCCTCCGCTTCTGGGCAGAAGGATACCCAACTGTATGAGTTCTAGGCCATGCCATTCACCTTCTCCTCAGCCCCCAGGGTCTTCACCAAATGCATAGCAATGGTGGCAGCATACCTGAGGTGTCAAGGGGTCCATGTGTACCCCTACCTGGATGACTGATTGATAGCAGGTCCCTCCAGACAGAAGGTAGAATGGTCCAGGGATCTGGCCCTTCAGACCTGTGACGACTTGGGCCTCCTTGTCAACAAGGTCAAGTCAGAATGCATATCCAAGCAGGTGATTAATTTCATCAGGGCAGAGCTCGATTCCTGGAGAGCCAGAGCCAGGCTCCTGACGGACAGGGTGGAGGTTCACTCCTACTATGCCTAATCATTTCTGGTTGGGCACTGGCACCCTGCCTGGGATATCCTGCACCTCTTGGGTTACATGGCAGCCTACACCATTGTAGTCCATTGGGCCCAGTGACATATGTGCTCCCTGCAGTGAGAGCAGGCCAGCGAGTGGTCCCAGCACAGAGGTCACTTTAACCAGCTGGTCACAGTGACCCAGTGGATGTGGGACACACTCCAGTGGTGGACTGCCCTGGAACATCTGCAGGAAGGGATCCTGTTCGTCCATCCTGATCCAAAAGGTCATCATGATGACCGACGCCTCTCTCACGGGCTGGGTTGCCCATCTAGGAGAACACAGAGTTCACGAGCTCTGAACCCCTGAGGAGTCCCGATGCCACATCTACGTGCTGGAGCTCCAAGCAGTTCAGCTGGCGCTGGCTGTGTTTGCCCTGTTTGTTTAGGGTCAAATGGTTCAAGTCCAGACGGACAACACCACGACCAGGTACTACCTCAACAAGGAGAGAAGGATGCATTCCCTGCCTTTGTGCAAGGAAGCTCTCCGCACTTGGACCCTGGTGTGCAGCCTGGAGGTGGATCTCCTAGTCATCCATGTGGCAGGAGCCTCCAGTCAATTGGCGGACACCCTCAGCCGAGTGGGCGAGGCGTCTCACGAGTGGTCTCTCCATCCAGAGATATGCTACAGTCTATTCACCCAGTGGGGCACCCCTCGGGTGAACCTGTTTGTCTCCAGGGAAAATGCAAAACTGAGGCTGTATTGTGCCCATCCCCCTCAGCAAGACTCTCTGCAGCGGGATGCCTTCTCGAGGCCATGGACCCCAAGCCTCTTCTATGCCTTCCCTCCACTTCTTCTGTGCCTTCCCTCCACAAAGTGCTGCTCAAGGTCAGGAGGGACAAGGCACAGGTTTTCCTAGTGGCTCCGGACTGGTCCTGCCAGTTTTCGTACCCAGATTTCCTCAGCCTCAGCAACAAGTTCCTGAGGCATCTTCCAGCATGCCCGGACCTGCTTTCCTTCAACCAGGGGAAGGTATTCCATCCGGACCTTCAGTCCCTGCACCTGTCAGTCTGGTTCCTGAGCAGCTGGAGTTCCAGGCTTTAGGTCTCTCCGAAGATGTCGTCACAGTTGTGGAGACCTCTCAGAAGGAGTCGACCAGAAAGTGCTATGCCTTCAGATGGAAGAGATTCTACATTTGGTGTCAGGGCAAAGGGCTTGGACCCTTTGACCTGTCCGGTGGCCAGCATTATAGACTACCTGTGGTCTCTCTCTCTCTCTCCAGCAGGGCACTTCTATCGACAACCCTTAAGGTGCACCTGGCAAGCCATCTCCACTTACCAGGTGCAGGCCGGTCAGCAGTCAGTGGCACAGGAGACAGTGGTCTGGTGCTTTTTCAAGGGCTTAGACCACATATCCCCTCTGGTGTGTGAACCTCCACCTCCATGGGATTTGTTGCTGGTACTGGCAAAGCTCATGGGCAAGCCATTTGAACCGATGCACAAGTGTGAGATGTCACATTTGTCATGGAAGACCGCCTTTTTGGTGGCCATTATGTCTGCCAGAAGGATTGGGGAGCTCCAGGCGCTTTCCGTGGAGTCTCCTTACCTAGTCTTCCACAGGGACAAGGTTGTCCTGTGCCCCAACCCGAAGTTCTTCCCGAAGGTCGTGTCAGAGTTTCACCTAAATTAGGTGATGACTCTGCTGGTGTTCTACCCAAATCACACCTCAGATGCCAAATATAGGCTCCATACTTTGGACCTGAGGCATGCACTCACCTATTACAAACAGCACACGGATGTAGTTCGGGGAGAGGTTCACCAGCTGTTTGTCACCTACGCTGAAACCACACCTGCAGCCAAGTGGATGATTGGCAGATGGATTACAGCATGCATTGATCTCTGCTATAGGTTGGTGGGTAGGGAGCCTCCCATAGGGCTACGGTCTCATTCCACCCACCATATCGCTGCGTCGGTGGCTGCTTCTAGGGATGTCCCTATCCAGGAAATCTGCAGGGCTGCTACCTGGAAGTCAGCACACACCTTCGTTTCCCATTACCACGTCAACCTTGAGTCACGCCAGGATGCTGGTTTTGGGGCCTCAGTTCTCCAGCCCTTATTCCCGAAGTAGGGGGTGTGCGCCTTGCCTTCCTCCTTCCAGAGAACTGCTAGAAGTCTGCCAGAAGTATGGATAGAACAACATATCCATGTTCCTAGAAAAACAGGTTACTCACCTGTAACAGTAGGTCTTCCACGGAGTGGTCTTTTGCAGTAGGTAGTGCGCTTGGGTCATCGCCAGAGGTCGCTGTGGCACACAGCAGCTCTTCTAGCAGTCTTTTCCAGGGGCTGTCTACACATGACATCAGCTTCCTGTTTTCTGTATAAGTGTGGGCAGTCCCTGGTATCCTCAGTTCATTTTCCCGCCATCTTCAGCTCGCACATAGCACCTAGAGCAACTTCAGAACAGCAGTCATCAATGAGAATTTGAGTAACCAAAACCAATGTCCAAAGAATCTTCAAGCAAGATAGCGCTATTTCATTCCTTTCGTTATGGTAGAAAAATCTGCCACTTAAACAACCACACTACTTGTGTTAAGGTATCTGGGACCCACACACGACACCAGTTCCTGCATTCATCGTCAGGACTTCAGCCAAGCAACCCATTGTCGATGGTTGCTTGAAATCAAACAACATTTAATGGATGAGAAATTGTCTCATGGAGAATCAGGGGGCTTGTCCCAAGAGTCCCGCTCCCACTGATTCTCATTGACAGCACAGAAAGGTGAAGGAGAAGCCCTCCTCACACTCTGTGCCTAAGCGCTCATCGACGGCCACCATTACAGGTGTCCCACCATCAACGGCGCGTTCTCAGCCTGCCTCTTCGTCAACGGGAGGATATACCCTCTTGTTGATTGCGCTTTCTAGCCCATTGACGGCAGTTTATAATGAGCCCTTTATGGGTTCCATCGACAAGGGTTCCTCTCTCGTCGACGGGACCGTCATTTATACAGCATAGCTCTCCTTCCCCAGTGGCTCCATCAGTGACGAGCCGCATTCCACAGGGAACACCTACTGCTTTTGCTATGCTCACTGCCCCTCCACCCTCACAGGTGGGTACCTATAGAGGCCAGGTGGATAGGGATCGGGACCCTGGTCTTTTATCACCCAGGGGCAAGACCTGGTCAGGCTACGCTTTCAATCCCCTCCATCCTCTCTTTGGTTTCCCAGAAACTCCCCCTCCCTACCCCTCCTCCTACTCAAATAGAACTGGATGCCGGCCCAGTGGTGCTGAGGGTTGAGGCGCTGGATGCCACACCTTGCGCTGCACCGTGACCTGGGTTTGGGAACGGACTCAGGTCAGCAGGGGTCGGCTGGAGGAGGGAGGATCGAGCGTCCCAACAGATGCTCTCCTCCCTCTGGAGAGGGTTACCAGGGGTGCCTTGTGCACCCGCATCATGAGAGAGCCGGTGGAAGCACGGGCTCTCCAGGGTTCTGACGGCTCTGTTCACTGGAGTTGGGGAGGGGGGACACTGTCAGGTGCTTGGGAAAAGGCGTGCATCAGCACGTCACCTCTCTGGACGTACATCCTTGCGCCGGTGTCCCGGGGGACTGGGAACCACAGAAAAGCGGAAAAAGCCTCAGTGAGCCTAGATGACGTCCGCTCCAAAAACAGCCATCCAAGTCCAGAACCCATGGGCAGATATCCACTGTGCAGGAGCTCTAGGAGGAGGAGGTAAGGAGAAACCGGGCACTCTAGGGGACAGACGCCGTGGTAGCGGACCTAGTAGGGATATGAGCAATGCCTGAAGGAGTGGAGCACTGAGGGAGTACAGGAGGAGGTATAAATGGGGCAAGATGTCCCAAAGTAAAAAAAAAAAAACTGGATGTTTCTACTGTAGTACAGCACATCTTGCATGCCATGTGGCATGCTCATCCCTCTGATCCGGGAGAGCCGAACCATCCATCCCATTCACCCACACCTCCGCCTAAACGGTTTCATGGTGACAGGGATCCTCTCCCACCCTGGTCACCTCCTCCTTATATGGAGGATTATTTGTCAGAGGAGCGTGACTTCCCGGCAAATTTTACTGGAGATCTAGAGGACGAGGAATTCCAGGAGTTGGATTTCCAGCCCACACTTCTTTATCAGACCTCTCCTCATTAGAAGAGGACTTGCCCAGACGTATGGCTGCCTCTCCTCCTGATGACCCTTCTTTCCATGAAATGATGGTCCAAATTCAAAAAGTCATGGGATTCTCCACTACCGAACATGACAAACAACAAAAGGATATGGCAGACTACTTGGAGTTACCCGAGGAGCCGATCTAAGTGGTACCCCCACTAATCCAGACCTACCAAAATGCTATGCTTGCAGCCTGACACCAACCTTCTTCTGTCACAGCTTTTTCCCTGTAAGGCGGATTGCATAGACCAAGCTCCTGTGGATCACCCTTTCCTGTCCACTGTTCCTGAAGCAGACTCAGTGGTGATTCCTGCCACTCATGATCGCGCTAAATGACCAAAGCACATGAGTTCCTTACCTCTTGATAAAGAATCCTGCAGGATAGATTATCTGGGGGGAAAAAAGATATTTCAGTCCAGTACTATGAATCTCAGAATCCTGAATTATATGGGATACATGATCAAACACCAGCATACATTCTGGTCATCTACCATTGAATTAGTCAACAAACTCCCTCCTTCACAGGAAAGGGAGCAGTTACTGGCTACAGTAGCCACTGGCAATTCCATTTCCCATCACCTACTCCGGTCAGTCTATGATGCAGTTGACACTTCTGCCATATGTCAGCAACAGGCATTACCTTGCATTGCCATGCTTGGCTTCGCATCTCTGGGTTCTCACCTGATGTACAGCAGAGAGTAGTTAACGCCTCCTTTAATGGGTCCAGACTATTTGGGCCACGTACTCAAACATTGATTGATGATCTCCAAGCCTTAGGCAGAACTCTACGCACAGTCCAGTGCATGTACCATACTTCACAGCCATCACACCATTCACAATCCTCTTTTTATGCCAAAAGAGGTGGTAAATACAGAGGCTCTAATAGAGGCGGTTTCAGAGGTCATTCCCAACCCACCAGAGCCAAAGTCTCTGCCACTAAGGGCTCCCGCTCACATCCTCTTGTTGGGGTGGGTCAGCCCACCACCCAGTGACCTACTGGGGCCCTGTCCACGCTTCCCCGACCAGGCCTCTGAAGCTGTGGGCGGTCATTTTGCCCTTCATCTGGAGGTCTGGAAAGTGATCACATCGGATGAGTGGGTACATCAGATAATTCAGACAGGTCACACACTGGAATTTCCGTCCAGACCTCCCTTTCACGAGCCCCGCTCTGTCCATTACCCTTCCGACCATATTACTATTTTCCAGGAGGAATTACAGGCTCTTCTAACCAAGAGGACTATTTACCCAGTAACTGCTGCAGAACACCAGAAGGGGTTCTACTCACACTTCTTCCTGGTACCCAAGTGAACTGGAGATCTCAGACCAATACTCTACCTCGGACAACTGAGTCTGTACACTCAGTACAAAAAGGTTCCGCATTTCACCCTAAACTCTGTCATGCCAATCCTAAAACAAGGGGCTTGGCTATGTGCCCTGGATCTGAAGGATGCCATCCGTCATATCCCTATCCATCCTGCCCACCACAGGTTCCTTTGTTTTCACTTATTGGGTCAACACTATCAATTTCGGGCACTCCCGTTGCGCCACTCCTCAGCCGCATGAGTGTTCACCAAATGTCTAGCGGTAGTACCAGCAGCCCTACGAAGAGACAGGTACTTTGTCTTCCCATACCTGGACAATTGGCTCATAAAAGCAGAGTCCAAAACGGTCCTGCTTTCTTCCCTAGAGGCAATCTTAACTCTGTTTCAAACTCTAGGGATTACAGTTAATTGGCCAAAGTCCAATGTGACCACTACACAGATGCTCCAATATGTAGGAGTGGTCCTCGACACTGTCTCCACCAGGGCTTACCTCTCGGCCAACAGACAAGACAAGCTTCTATCTCTGGCGCTGCAGATACAAGCCGAGCAAGTTGTCAGTGCCAGATGCATGCTGTCTCCTAGATCATATCGCCGCTACCATCCCTACAGTAACGTTCGCCCATCTTCAGATGAGACCAGTCCAGTGGGTTCCCTAGAACCAGTGGTCTCAAAGAACAGGAAATTTCAAAGACAAAATCAGAGTCAGTCCCTTGTTGTGGTCTGCCCTAGTATGGTGGATGCTCCAAGCCAACCTTTGTCAAGGCATGCCTTTCCAATCCCCACCACCCCTGCAGACATTGACCACGAATGCATCCCTGGAAGGGTGGGGTGTGCACCTGGGTCCTTACAGGACACAAGGCAAGTGGGCCAGTTCTATCCCTCATCCCCACATCAGTCTCCTGGAACTGAGGGTGGTTTGCTTAGCCCTCCAGGCTTTTCAGCCTCACCTGTCTCTGGGACAGTTGCTGATTCAGTCAAACAACACCGCAGTAGTATCCTACCTCAACAAACAAGGAGGCATGAAATCCCGTACTCTGTGCAGGGAGACGCTTGCAGTCTGGCAGGAAGCCGTTCGGCAACACCTCACACTAACAGCCGTCCATCTACCAGGACGTTATAACCTCCTGGCCGACTTTCTGAGTTGCCAGTCATCCGCATACGAATGGACACTTCATTATGAAGTGCTCCACAAAATTTTTCATCCATGGGGGACCCTGCATCTGGACCTGTTTGCCTCCCTGGTCAACCACTGTCTCCCCAGATACTATTCCATTATCCCGAGCAAAAAGGGACAGTTTGTAGATGCCCTGTCCCAAGCGCGGACAGGACTCTTCTTATATGCTTTCCCCCGTCCCACTCCTGCAACAGACTCTACTGAAACTACAACTTGAACCTGCCACCATGATTCTCATAGCCCCTCTGTGGCCTCAGCAGGTGTGGTTTCCCCTACTTCAGCAGTTCTTGGTAGAGGACCCCGTTCCATTGCCAATCAGATCAGCTGTCTTGACTCAGAATCAAGGGACCCTTCTACATCCCAATCTGAAGGCACTACACCTTCATGCTTGGCTCCTGAGGAAGCTTTCATAGCACGTTTACAAGTGTCCTCTCCTGTTGCCAATATATTGCTGGCATCATGTAAACCAGCAACCAGAGAAACATATGATGCTAAATGGAAACGTTTTTCCATATGGGTTGCTTCCCGATCACTGGATCCCTACTCTTGTCCATTGACGAAAGTCTTGGAATACCTAGCCTCAGTTGCTGAGACAGGCTTAAGCTATTCCTCCGTCAAAGTCCATTTGGCCTCTATTTCAGTCTTCCATGAACCTCTGGATTGTAGATTACTGTATCAACATCATGTAGCCAAAATGTTCTTAAGAGGAATGTTACATATTAAGCCACCTATTAGAAAATCCACTCCTCCGTATGATCTCAATTTCCTAATAGAGAAATTAACTCTTGAGCCCTTTGAACCGGCGGCCACTTGTGACCTCCGTTTTCTTTCATGGAAAACACTGTTCTTAGTGGCTGTCACTTCAGCTTGACATATTTACGAGCTCCATGCCATCATGTGTAGAGAAACTTGCTTGATTTTTCACAAAGATGGGGTGGCACTTCGTGCCAACCCTTCCTTCCTACCTAAGGTAGTGTCCAAACACACCTTAAACCAGTCCTTGGAGTTACCAGTATATTACCCCGAACACTCCAGTCGAGGTGAGCACCTCTTACATACCTTAGATGTCTATCTATATTACAATACTACACTAATCGAACTAAAACAATTAGAAAAACTTCTCAACTCTTTTGTCACTTTCGCCTCAGGCAGAGAAGGTCTCCCAGTCACTAAAAGGACTCTCTGCATTTGGCTAGCACATTGCATAACATTTTGTTATTCAAAATACAACAAACCATTACCTGGACCTGTCCAAGCCCATTCTACCAGAGATATGGCCACTACTGTGGCCTACTTTAAAGTGGTCTAGCTCACAGATATCTGCAGTGCAGCTACCTGGTCCACCATTCATGCTTTCGCGAAGCATTTTAACTTCGAAATTGCTTCACGCCGTAGAACGGCCTTTGGCTGAGCTGTCCTATAAAGCCTTCTGTCATAATGACCACCCTTTTTGGGTTTACTGCTTGGGATTCATCTCACGTGTATTACCTACTGCAAGAGACCACTCCGTGGAAGATAGTACAGTTACGTAAAGTCTTACCGTAACAGTAGATCTTTGAGGAGTGTCTCTTGCAGTAGGGGCGTTCCCACCCTCCATCCCCATCCTTCTCTAAGAGAACAAATTCTGCTCCAATGACTTATGGATTGGGATACCTATGGTACCTCAGCTTCCCCTCGGTCCTCGCCTAGCAAGCTGAATCTGGTGGGGGAAACTGAGGATACCAGTGACCGCCCACACTTATGTAGGAAACAGGAAACTGATGTCCTGTGTGGGTGGCCCCTGGAAAAGACTGCTAGAAGAGCTGCTATATGCCACAGTGACCTTTGGTGACGACCCAAGTGTATTACCTACTGCAAGAGATGCTTCTCAAAGATCTACTCTTACGGTAAGATTTTACGTAACTGTACTTTCTAGGAGTGGTATATGTGGTTCATCGACACAGACCCACCCAATCTCCCTGGCTTCAGTGCTCACACTCTGCCTTTCCAGCGGGCAAGATCTGGCATCATGGGGCAGAGCCGAGGGATATACCACCTGGGTGGAAGGAGCCAGCTTGAAGTCTTTCCGGCAACTCTTAAAGGGAAAGAACAGTGTCAGAAGTGTGGATGAACGACTTCTGGTTCCGCTACAGAGCTAAATGGCCGAGTGAATGACTCGCTCCGCTAAACTCCCCCATTTACATTTACATACCCTCTCCATCAAGCAATCTTTTTGAAATACGAGGAATTCAACCATGAACAGGAGGGGGAACAAAGGACTTGAACCCTCGGGGGGCCAAAAGCTGGAAGATGAACCCGCGAATGAAGAAAGGTCTGACTCAGAAAATACAGAGGCAGAAAGCGTGGTCTCTCACAAGGCCTCGACATATTTAAAATCAGCCACAACTACTCCAGAACCACCTAAAGCACGGAAGAGAGTCAAACTTGACACAGTCTATAATGAACTGTGTGCATTTAGAGCTGATATCAAGCAACTGTATACAGAAATATGTAGGGACATAACACATTTGGAGCAAAGAGCTGATGATAGTGAGAGACATATAACAGCAACGGAGAACCACGTGGACGATCTGGAGGGGATAGTCCAGCAGTTACGGGAACATCAAGCCATATTAGAGTCTAGACAGGAAGACGCAGAGAATAGGGCATGGAGAAAAAGTATTAGATTATACTGTATAGCAAAAGGTTCGGAGGGAGCAGCATAAAAGAATTTGTCACTATCTTATTTAAAACCTCACTGGACTTACCACAGGATGTGCTTGAGTTTGAACTTGTTCACTGAGCCTTGGCGCTTAAGCCCACGTCTCCAGCAGCTAGCCCTCATTCCATTATAGCCTGCTTCAGTAGTTATGCCGTCAAGGAACAAATACTACTTTTGGCATGGCGTACGAAGCAAATTTACTATGAGCAAAAACACTTCTACGTAAATCACGATTATGCACCCAAGACGATGCGTCTACTCAGGGCATACCTCCCGTTATTGCCCCAACTAAAAGCACAAGGAATAAAATTCACTACCCCTTATCCAGCGAGATTGATAGTACATCTACCTAAGGGAAAGCAAGAGTTTGATTCAGCGGAAGAAACTCGAGAAGCTCTCGTTAACTGTGGCCTGACCTTTCCGGATTGCCTACAGTGGCCTACAACTCAGAATCCCCAACCACCACACTGGCAGACCCAAGGGGGAAGACAGCGCAATCGCGATGGTAGTAAAGCCACGACTACAGATTTGAAGCAGCATCTGGCAGAATTTCGAAAGAGAGACAATAGCCAGCAAGACACATGAAAGGGAGGAGGCCCTGCATTGAAATGTTTTATTGAGGTACTCTTTCGTCTTTTGGTGAGTGGAGGGGGGGGTTGCGGTAGGGAGGACGGAGGTGATTAGACTGGCCTAGCTAGCCTGGGACATGGAGGTGGGCCCAACTCTACGTTGCAGTACACAAATTCACAATACCCCCTATTATTTGGTTATTACGTGCCCACTTGTTGTGGTGATCCCCTGTGGCCATTTCCCCTCCAGACCTCTCTCCATGTCCCGCACGCCCTAACCTTAAATGGAGCTTACGACTCCCTTGAAATCACACCTTACTATGATGGCAGTTAAGGTGGTGACTGAAAGACATGACCTCTTTGTTTAAAAATGGACGCTGTGCTAAAAACTTGAATTTTGCTCCCTGTCTGACTGATCTTAACTGGAACTATTGGAGAGACTATATAGCATTCTTGTTTGCTTTGATACGCTACAGTGTGAAGTGGTCTTTTATATTTTATGGAGGGTTGATGCATTTGGGCCAGGGGGTTCGAATCTATGCAGATCATTTTCCCTTTTTTTTTTCTTCCAGAGGGGCGAACATTTGAGGTTGAGCTCTGTGGCGCATTTCCAGAGTTATTTCTCTGGAATACTTTAGCCATACATATTCCTTTTTTGCTTTCTAGCCCAAAGTTCTATAACATTTTTTTTGATCCTGTGTAGTCCACATGGGGCCCAAAACTGTAGAAGGTCTGGATTTACCACCTTTTCTGGTTTAAAACATAAATACAACTTAATGCTTCCAGAAATATTAGGGAAATGTGTTGTAATTTCCCCCGCCTTGGATGTCTATGTTACTGATATCTATAATTTAGATATTAATAACTGGTTCGTTATTAGAATGTTTACTGTTAACGGTTTTAATTTAGCCCGGTTGGCAAGTTATTTTATATATTCTGATTCATATCTGATAAGACACACTGCAGGTATACAGAAGGTAGTAGCTGTGAGTGATAGAACAAGACACCTGAGATGATTTAATGATGAAAGTTATGCTGCCTAATAACCAGAAATCTTTATATGAGGAAAGAGAATGTGGCTTCACTTATCTGTAAGAGGGGGAAGGGTGAGACTGAAAGGCTACACAGGATGCTTAGGTGACAACCACTTCTCATTATGCCTAAACAAGCTGTGATACTGTATTTTAATGTAAATGGCATACATAACCCAGTTAAAAGGCGAATGCTGTCTAATTAAAAAAAAAAACAGATGTAATCCAGTTACAAGAAACACACCTTTCACAAACAGAATTCTCTAAATTTAAATCTTGGAGTTTTCAGGAAGTGGTTGCATCTTCGCATATATCTGGTAGACGACTAGGCACTGCAGTCCTGATACCTCAAGGCACCCGATTCCAACTCGAACAGGAAATTATTGATGGGGAGGGGAGGTGCGTTATAGTAGTGGGTACACTATACGGTACCCAGGTTACCCTATCTTTTGTATATTTCCCACCAGGTTCAAAAGTCCAAGTGACAGATAAATTCTTGAACGACCTTTTACCCCAGATAAAAGGTATGTGTATTATTGGTGGTGACCTAAATGTTACACTCAATCCGAGGGTAGATACCACTTGCCCACTACAACATAGATCTGCGCCATTGCAAAAACATCTGAAGGCTTCCCTCCCCAGGCTAGGTATGATAGACATTTGGCGTCATTTCTTCCCAGCAGTACAGACTTATACATATTATTCCCAATAACGTGCACATCATCTAGGTTAGACTATTTTTTCCTACGGTGGAACACCTAGAGTTAATTAGGGACATGACAGTTGGCTCCTTGGTGCTTTCAAACCATTCCCCCTTGTGTTTAAAAATCAAGGTGGCCTCCCCGAAGAAAAACTCCTTTTGGTGCCTAAACTTAATGCATTTACAGGATCCGGAATTTATTAAATTAATTAAGACACTTATTCCAAGAATTATGTTTCATGGGGTATAAGATGGGATGCCCTTAAGACTGTATTAAGAGGGGAGATTATCCGATGCTCGGCTTATATGAAAAAAGCTAGGGAGAAACTACAAAGGGAACTACATAGAGAGCTACAGGGCTTACAACAGAGACAATATCAAGGGGATTGCACAGTTAAAGAACGGATAAGTAAGGTTAAGCAACAAATACAAAAACTATTAGACCAACAAATAGAGCAACAGTTGCTCTACTTGAAAATTCACTACCAAGAGGGAGGGCCATGGGGAGCCAGAAATCTGACTAGGTGCTTGAGAGGAATGAGAGCCCAAGCAACGGTTACTAAATTGAAGGAACCTGAATCTGGACGTATATTACAACCGCAAGAAATAAGGCAGGCGATGACCAACTATTATCAGAAATTATATACAGAGGAAATTTATCCCACTCCCCAACAATTACATGAGTATTTACAACACTCTCCTTTACCCCAAATCTCACAAGTATAAGCAGCAGAGTTACTTCGTCCTATTACACCTATGGAAATTTGGGAAACTCTCAAAATAACTATATATCAAACAGCACCCGGCCCAGATGGGTACCCCATGGAATTTTATCGAACATTTCGTAAATTACTGTTGCCTCCCCTCTTACAGGCTTTTTTTGGACATCCAAGATAGACAATCCATGCCTCCCTCATGGAAATACGCTGAAATGGTGGCCATCCCTAAACCCAGGATAGATCCCCTGCTGATGGCTTCATATAGGCCTATTTCGAAACTTAATTGCGATTACAAATTGTTTATGTCCATACTTGCACATAGGATGGCTACTTTGCTACCTACTGTAATTGATGGGGATCAGGTTGGTTTTATTATGAAGAGACAGGCACACGACGCTGTAAGAAGGGTTTTATTACTTCCGGACTATGCCTCACAGAGGCAGATTCCCCTTGTCCTTCTCGGCCTCGACACCAAGAAGGCATTTAACAGGGTTTCCTGGCCCTATTTGTGGGCTACTTTAGAAAGATTTGCTTTCCCAGACAGGTTTATAACACAACTTAAAGCTATGTGTCAGAATCCCACGGCGTATCTAAAGTTGGATGGTACGCTTTCCCCTCCTTTTCCTTTAAGTAGAGGTACGAGGCAGGGATGCCCACTTCCCCCTCTATTGTTTGCCCTCTATTTGGAGCCGTTAGCCACTCATATTAGGGCACAGACTAATATTGAAAGAATTCCAGTGGGAGGAAGGTCGCATAAGCTAATAATGTTTGTGGATGATGTTCTGCTGACCCTCACCTCTCCGGAGACCTCGATCCCAGAGGTGTGGGAACAGTTGGGTATATTTAGTAAATTAGCAGGATACAAAATCAATGACACTAAAACAGAAGTATTGACATATGTATTTCAGCCCACTGGGACTCTTAAAATAGATTTTCCAATTAAATAGAACAGAGTAGAGATGCGATATCTGGGAATTAAAATACCATACAAGTTGATTCATCTGGAATTGATGAATTTTTAGCCTATTACCTAGCAGATTACTACAGATATGTCCCATTGGACTTCATTTCATATGGGAATTGTATTGTATCTAGAGTAGAAACTATACAACAAAATATACCACCTCGCCTGCTATTTTTTATACAAACCCTCCACATAATGCGATCAAATGCATATTTTCAAACATGGGATAAATTATTTTCTAGATTTATCTGGGGAGGCAAGCCTCCTAGGATAAAATATTCTACTCTACAGCTTTCTAGGGCTGAGGGTGGCCTTAACTTGCCAGACATGAAAAGATATGCCCAGGCAGCTCAGATCCGCATATCACTACTTCATTATGCTGCCCAATATAGGACATACTGGAAAGAAATTGAGGTTACGCTTAATGTGTTAGAAAAATTTCCTTCCCTTATTTTAAAGGATCCCTCAAGGGACATCCCTTACATACGGTTTATGAAATACACTTCAGAATTCCTTAAGACCTGGCAACAAATGTGGAGATATATTTTAACCCCCTCTCAGAACGTAGATGTCTTTCTAGGATTCCAGACCAGCACTGGGAGAATTACGGCCTTCAATACACCTTTCAATTAGTGGGCCCCATGGGTTTGTATTCTTTTAACACCTTACAATCTACATATAGATTACCTCAAAACCAATATGGACCCTATCTAAGAATCAAACAAACCTTGCTACCTTTTGAAGAAGCCCTTTCAGAAATAGCAGAATCACCTTCCCCTTTCATCCAAATAGTGATTTATCACCTAAAGGGACAGGTACAGGAAGATATTATTGGGACCCTATACTCAACTATTCGATTATATAGTAATGATTCTTCTGAATATCTTAGAGTCAGGTGGTCTAGAGACTTGGGCCTAGACTTAGAAGAAAGTCAATGGCAAACTTCCACGAAATTATATGCAAAGATAACTTCCAATCTATATTGGAGGGAATATGCATGGAAGGTTACAACAAGATTCTTTCGAACACCTGATATAACTGCACATTTCCGGGGAGAGGCATATGATTCATGTTAGAGGAACTGTGGGCAGGAGAATGCAGGGTTGAGCCATATTATTTGGTCGTGCCCTCATATAAAAGAATATTTGCAAGAAATCATACAAGAATTAAATGCAATTTATGAGCAACCAGAGATATTAAATCAGACTTTTATATTAACTGCAGTTCCCTTAGATGGAACATACCCACAGGAAATGCTTTATAGAATATTAGTGCTACTAATTTTGGCAGCCCAAAAAATAATTACAAGGCTGTGGCTCTCCACACGGTTGCCGACTAAGGAGTCCTGGAGAAGGTTATCATATGAAATGTACAGCTTGGAAAGAATGTCTGCTAGAATAAATAATAGGACTCGTAGTGTTGACAACCGTTGGAGGAAATGGACAGTGTATCAACTGGCACATTACCCAGACTTTGTCCCATGAACCTACAACAGAGAAACTGGAAATTTGTGAGATGGTATGGAAAGGGGGGGGGAGGAAGGGTAAGATGGGGCAAGATAAAGTACAGTATTTATCAGCAAATTGGGTCAGACTTACTACATATAGAATGTATAATGACAAAGTTAACTCATATAGAGACATATTCATTTCCTTTTATATAAAGGATCTCTCCGATAAAACCTGTCATATTATTGTATTGCATAACTTCGTACATGATGTGGAATATGTATTAAGCAATTGTTACTACTCCAGCTTACCTGTTTTATCGACATGTATACCGGGGTATGATCTAATGTCTTTAAAATCAATAAAAAATAATAATAAAAAAAAAAGTGTGGATGAACAACATATACCACTCCTAGAACTGCTGTTACAGGTGAGCAATCTTTTTTTTTTTTTTTTCAAGTTATCTTAAAACTTATATACTATTTAACCCAATCTAATATTAAGAAACGTCTTAAGGCCCCTAGCCCCTTACGAAACTCCTGTTGTTTTTATGTCAGAAATCAGTTTCCTTTTAAAACCAGTTACGGCTCAGTACAAGCTTTTGGACTTTCCCCAAGGTGGAACGGACCCAAGATTTTGCATATGGGTAACTAATTGCGTAACTTCAGTTCAGTGCATTCACAAGCCATTCAGAACCCATGCCAGTAGAAAATGAACACTGAAATGTTGGACCCTCTTTGGAGATGTGGCAGTCCCTAGCTCCCAGAGCTGGCAAGAGTTTAAGTGGAAGGTGGAGATTTTTTTTTATCCTGGTGCATACAAAACATTATACAGCTGATCATTTTTACGGATGTTGGGGGAAATGTGACTTTAAAGGTATACTGTATCACATTTCTGGGACAGACCCATCCTTCAACTGTATTGGAATGATGCAGAGTCCGTTATAAATCCGGTCCTTCCAGCACCAGCACTGCCCTAGACTTTCCAAGCCTTGGTCTTGGAATCTTTTTGCCATAAAGAAAATAAGAATACAGTACTATATTTACTGGCAACTATTTGCTATAGCCCTTAAAGTAATCACAGCTAAATGGCTGAACCCCCAGCCCCGACTCTAAATGGCTTTGTTAAGATACAGGTAGTATGGAGAACCTCACTGTTTTATTAAATTTCAAATGGATAATTAAAAATTACTTGGTCGAAGGTAAATACTTTAAATCCATTATTGGTAGCACTAGGCCAGAAGTATGTACATGCAAATAGGGTGTATCATACGAGGTCGTTATATGATTGCTGGGCTCTATGGTATAATGGTGCATAGTACTATCTAGGTGGGCTGTAGCAGGTCTCATTAGCATAACTAACTTAGACTTGTGATATACTTACCTAAGTCTTACCACATGTATTAATTCTTTGTATGTTATCCCTACTCCACATACTATGTTGTCTTGTATTTCGATTCCCAATCAATGTACTACAGTATGTATTGCATTGCATTGTATTGTATTATGCTGTAGTTTTTGACTGTCCTACCCAGGACCTCCTTGCAAATGAGCTTGCTCAGTGGAGCCTTTTCCTGGTAAAATAAATGAATTGAATTAAATGATGTAATGGAGGAAATACTAACCCCAATGATGATTACATTTTGTAAAATCTTATACAGGATTGTTTACCATGATGTATTTAGGACCTATGTGTCCTGCTGGTTGAATCAAATGTATTGTCTTATCATTCTGCAGCACAGTGTTTGTATAGTTTGTTCTGAAAACTAATAAGCTGAGAGTTAAGACAAACACATACCGTTAATAGCAAAACCTTACATTTGTTCTTCTGTCCTTTCAGGGTGGTACCCTCACACAATATGAAGGTAAACTGCGACTACTAGAAATCGCTCAAGTTCCAAAAGCACATGTGGATGAATTCAAATCTGTATCAAAATTCAAGATCTTCAATACCAACAATTTATGGGTTTCCCTGCCTGCAATCAAACGACAGCAGGAAAAAAATGCAATTGACATGGAAATCATTGTTAACCCAAAGGTATGGACTTTTTATGACAGTCAGTGAGGTCATAAGGCATGATTGACGAGAGATTGGGTCAGTGCCGTTAAATCTAACTCTAATAGAGTCATGAGGTGGCATGTGCCTTATGTCCTTAGAGTTAGGATAAGTAAAACTATTTATGTAAGCAATAACCCGTGATTGAGTATACATTAAAGGATTTTAATGCATACCTCAGGATAGTGAGGCATAAGGCCGAAGGCGGAGTATCCTTACTCCCCAGGAAAGCGCATTCATATATTTTATAAAATGGCAGGAATAAATCTATTAATTTAATTGGCCAAGAACTATTATCTGACTGTACATTAAATCTCTGTAAATTCATGGTCAGCTGCCGAATCTCAATTTCCTCTCTCCAAAATCCTGCTTACCGAACAATATCACTAAGCCTCCAAAACAGAGAATAAAAAAAACATTTTAAATCCAGCGTCCGACATATTGAAAATACTAGCCTTTACTACCACAGTATTTCTAGGTAATTTCTTGTAAACTGAAAACAATCTTTTATTAGTTACTCAAAGTATTTCAACTCTCCAGATCTAAACAGAGCTCTGTAGCCTCTGACGAAAAAATACTTTTCACTTGTTTGCCCGTTGAGCACAGCCACACTCCTTGTATTTTTCATCCCATTCAAATAACAAACTCTGGTCAGAGCTGATATGGCTGCTCAGAGTGAGAGTGAGTAAAAGAATACTCGGAGCTCTCACTGCACCAGAGTGTGCCATTCGCAATATGGCATCACTGACAGATCTGTGCATAAGCGATACTCATACATGCGCTGTTTGTCGGTGCTGCCACCTTGGGCACAGTGGCCATCACCTCTGCAGTTGTGGAAGAAAAAATTGAGCCCTGAAAAGGGGATGTGCTTATGCAGCCTGCAGAGGGGAAGGGCTGCATAAACAGCACCAGTGGACCTTTGCCGAAGCACACTGGACAGTGGTCCAGTCACATGCTTCCACAGTGCTCTTCTAAACCTGCTATGCTGGCATAACGTCTTCGGAGCTCCACCAACAGAGCCATAAAAATTAGTCAACCATTACAACTTTACCTGAGCTGCCTTCTGAACCACAGAACGATGAACTGTATTAAACAAAAAAAAAAAACAACTGCCATCACACGTTTGGTCCTGCTGTTCAGAATGTGGGGTGAGCAAGAAATTATGTGGCTCGGGCTATAAGGAAATCCTGCTGCTGTTGCTCCTAATCTAATCCCTGGCCTTAAGAGTTTGTGGGGGCCCAAAGAGAAACACATTTACTGGGGAAGATCGGTAGTAGAGGGACTCAGTGTGCGGTTGCAAAAAAAATAATAAACTAAGCCTGGAGAGCCATTTGTGGTGCAGCTCATTCATGTGTCAGACCCCGGAAACAGTCATGTCTTGGAATACAAGCATGGTAGGAAGGAGAGTCTGGCCCACTCAGACTAAGGGACGAGCGGAAAAGTAATGGCTTTTTTCGCCTGCTGAAACAGTGTACTGCGCTTTTGTATCATTTGAATGCCTCAGGTCAGGCAAGGGGGGGAGAAGCAGTGTCTATCCCATTTTGTTATCTTGTACCTCAGAGCAGACTGAGATGGGGGAGGGTTGGAAATTAAATTTGAATCTGGCCTACATAGATTCGGGTGGGAGACAGGAGAAGGAATGGGAATTTGTCAGGCATATACCTCGAGGCACATGGGGGGAGACAAAGAAGGAACAGAAATTTGCTGTATTTGTTATTAAAAATGAAATCACAAAGCTAACAAAGGGAAAAAAAGTAAACCAGTACCAGCACCACCTACTGGACAAACCAGTTAGTGGACTATTTTTTCACTTTAACAAAATAAATTTAATTTACAGGTTAAATTTAAACAACGTTTATTTTTACTATTTTTTAAACTGTTGGAAACAAAAAGTAATTTTGTAAGTGTGATAAGCCACTCCAGGGTGTGCATTAAAGGATTTTAATGCACTTCCCAGGGGCGTAAAGACACTCTGCCTCATGCCTCAGCATGCCCCTGGGGTATGCATTAAAATCCTTTAATGCATATGTTGTCGTGGCTTATTACTTACGTAGTGCATACCCTGGTTGGATTACCGTGATTATAAAATGGACCGCTTCCCTTATTTATTTGAAAATTGGATACCGGGGATGGCACACTGAGCCTGAAATTATTTCCAGGTGCAGCCTGGGGAAGGGGAAACAAGGGTGGAAAGAGTTATAAGCTGTTGAGAATACACATCCATGATGATATGTACAGTCACAACATGTTAAAATAGTGATATGTGTGTGTGTGTGTGTATATATATATATATATATATATATATTTTTTTTTTTTACATGAAATAGTTTGTTTAAATACATTTTAAATGGCAAAATTATATACATGAAATAATCTCAGATTTTTGCCTTGCAGCGACACCTGGCCCATGACCCTGCATCACTAGCTTTTTAATGCACAGTCAGGTGATGTCTCTCGGCTAATGAGTTTTCATGATTTTTTTCCTTGCCATTTTATAAGTTATCTGCCTTACCAGCAAGTGGACTGGTTTGCAGCAAACCATTTTCAGCCAGCCATTGGAGTGTCGTAAAGGGCCGCTGATGCCACTGGGGGAAACTTTGGAAAAAAATATTATTTTTAGACACATTTCCGCTTATATTATTTAGCTTCCCTCATTTCTTTATGACTGTGCACACTGACATGAAAACAAAATCACTGTCCCTCTAGACATCATCTGCCATGGCTGCTTGTCTACACTTGATGTCACAATTCCCTGCTTGTGAATTACAGTCTGTTGCTGTGGAAACAGTGATGTCATAATGAGAGAATGGTGCAGTCTTTTGAGAGCAGAGGCATATTTCCTGATTTCACATTAGTGTATATAATTTTCAGAAAAGGGAAAGTTAAACCAAACCATATGATGTCCAAGCAGAAATGCTACTACTGGCAGCACTGACCACCTGATTTCGAGCGCAGGAGTTGGCGGGTCCGCTGGGTTGGGGGGGGGATTGAGCATCCGCTGAACAGCTTGCTGGGTTGGGGTAGCGAGAGCCTGCACTTACCTGGCCTCTAGCTGGGGTCAGCATGTCGAGACTGCAAGAGCTGGGCCGAAGAGGGGTAAAACCTGGTGTGCAGCGATGGGAACATGCATTGTTCTGCCACTGGTGTCATTATGCCGCTACTGGGGAGGGAGAACACAGAAAAAAGGTGCACCAGCGGCAGGATGACTCAAGCAACTCACGTACCCTGCACCCTTCGAGCCATGCCATGCTGCCTCTGCATGGCTGTAATTCCTGGGTATAGTTGGGGTGACTGAGCGGGGTTGGCCAGCAGGAAGGAAGCTGCTGCATGGGGGGGGGTAACTACTCAAAAATCAGAATGCTCTACTTTCAGCCACTGCTTTATAATAAAAGTTAATACGGTGTAAAAAGAAGTGTGGCAGGGTGTAACTGCATTATACTATACTCTGTGGGCTGTATGCATGACTGGGTGGGAATTACGTCCTGGAGGCATGTATCCCGACTGTGTAGGTCTGTACCTGCGGACAGGTGCGCATGGTTGGTATTCACAAACAGCCATCTCCTGTCTGCAGCTCTGCCCCCCACCCCCAGCGCACAGGACCACACAGGGTGGCTGGGGCGTAGTAGCAGACCCCTGCAGGCATCCAGTCGGATGCTCGAATCGGATCCAGGAGTGGATCCCTTGTGCAGGGCGGCGCAGGTCCAGGTGTGTGAATAGCACCTTCAGGCACCCAGACCCACGTGGCCATGCCCCCATATGCTGCAGACCCATAGTAGCCCACCACACAGCACAGCCCCAGCACAGTAGCCCCTGCCCACTACACATCATTGCACCATCCCCAGATATCGAACACATACCCCCCCCGCCCCACATGTGGCTGCCCAACCCCGTTGTGGTGGAACATACCCCACCCCCACAGCAGAACCCGTCCCGTTGTTTCCCATGACCCCACACACAGGTACCCAGCATGATCACCCATGCCCTCAAACCCGGTGCCTTGCTGTAGTATTATAGGACAGTGGCAGGTGCCCCGCACTCCACCGCAGGCATCTACCTGGAAGTATCTATATCGATGCCAACGCGCCGGTTTCTGTATGCTGCCAGCATTGTTCATAGGGCCCATTATGTATTAACATGTACTGTTTGACTTAGCTGATAAATCATGCATACATTAAGCCACCCACATTTTTCTCTCTTGCAAGTCTGCAGGAGAGCTACTTTAGTAGCTTAGAAGTTGAAGACCCTGGTAGTCATGCTTTACATTCATAAGGAATAATCTGTCTGCCCTGCCCTGAAAACCTCCCCCTGCCATTATCTCCTTGTTTGCTTGGGGCCAAGGTTTCTAGTGCCCATTGTCCCTGTTGGCCTTAAATTAACAGACCCTTCTCCATTCCATAGGCATCCTGTCTAGTACGGGTGACTGCCTCCTCTTGCAAGCCGCAGGAGCTGCTCTGAACCCAATGACTGTTCTGCGCTGACCCGCCCGCCTCTCGGCCTACAACCAGGTGCACATTTGGAAGAGCAGCCCACAGTTACCAACGGGACTGAACTTGGCGCTTTTTACCTTTCAGGCCATTTGGCTGCACTAACTACCGCTCCTGAGCTCTGATTAGGCATAACGCTATTCCCCCTTCTATTATTGGTTCTTGACTCTAGCATTCCTGAGCTGTCTCTTTTTTAATACAACAACTGCTTGTCTACTTTTCCATTTGCAAATTATACTGCAAAGCCACTAGAGGGCAACAACTCTTGGAGGTTGCATTCCTCTTCCCACTGCTCTCCCCCTAAGCACTTCTCGTCCTGGGTCCTTCTTCCCTAAAGCAAATTACTACACCCTAACAAACCATAGTTGAGGCACCCTATCGCTGTGCCATAGAGACCACCACAATTATGGGTATCGGAGTGCCCCTCTTATACTGACACTGGGCCACTGCCCCCTTATCACCACTTGCTGGGCACCCATTGTCACACGGACCACCCAGGCTCCTACTGATCGCTCTTACTATCCTACTTTTCGGACCACTTAGCCCTCCCCTCAAGGGTCTTCTTCTCACACCTCCCACCCCTACTAACCACCACCGACTGCCACAACCTCTCTTGCATCCCCTACCCCCCCACACATATCTCCCTGCAGTCATGTGCCTTCATCAACCTCCATGCCAGATCACATTCCTATCTTTTCCAACCCTTATCACCCTGGCCATCCCTTGTACTACCCACACTATAACTAGGCGGCAGCTATCCTTGACAATAAGGCAACGATCTTTTGCTCTCCTCAGAGTCTTTGCCATACTCTTACAAATTTCAGGAAATGTTCATCCTAACCCGGGCCCCATCTCACCCAGCCCTAGGCTATCCCAATTAGTAGTTTAGAATAGCTGCAATGAACATTTGCAGCTTAACTAAAAAGACAGCAGGTCTCCATTGCTGGATACTGCAACATCAGCCAGATGTGCTAGCACTGACAGAAACCTGGCTCTCCAAAAACACCTGACTCTTTGGTTGCCGTCCCTGGCTTCACCCTTCACAGAGCCGACAGAATGGGCAAACGTGGTGGGGGGTGTGCTGTGTACGTCCGTGACTCCATGATATGCCAAGCCCTTCCAATACCTCCATTAGACCATGGAGTCCAAGCCTCATCATTAAAATTTACTCCAGATCCCCTGTAATTCTTACTGTCGCATATGTCCCCCCAAGAAACCAAGCTTCTGCTATACAATCCCTTGCTAAATACATCTCAGGCTTCCCCCCAAAAACAGAACACTTCATAGTTGGAGATTTTAACCTGCCAGTTTGGCTTCCCATGTCAAGGACACCTTCGCTGCACTGGACCTGACCCAGCTGATCAGCCAACCTACCAAGGTGAACCCCACTAACGGCTCTAGCATCCTGATTGACCTTTTCCTCACCAACTGTCCCCACAGAATCTCTGACCTGGTGGTCCTTCCAGACTCCCTAAACGATCACTCACCCATCCTCTTTTCCTGGTCATGTCTTCAGCAGAAACCCAAACCAAACTATATTGCCTGGCGTCGTCTCCAACCCGGAGGCCTCACAAAACTAAGAAAATACTTAACTCGGTGGGACTGGTCCACCATCTCCTGGTCCCCTACTATAAATGAAGCCCTTCATTATTTCACCTGTTCTTTTAATAAAGCATGTGACATCTGTGCCCCACTAGCAAAAGTGCAGTCCAAGAAACATAATGCCCCTTGGGTCACGCCTGCACTGCTCCAACAGCCAAAGCGCACTGCTCCAACAGCCAAAGCAAAAAGATGATCTCTGGCATAAAGCAGTCTCATCCGGCACACAGGCGGACAGGCAAGCCTATAAAGTGGCTCGTAACAGATGCACTTGGGCCATTAAACAGGCCAAATCGGGCTACTACAAAATGACCCTTGCCTCCTCCCGGGGGAAGGCTCGGTTGTTCTGGGACAATATCAAGGAACTCAATGGCAAATCCCGGCTCTCCCCACACTAACTGTCAACAATGTCCCTACCACCCACCACACATCGCCAACTGCCTCAACTCATCATTCTCTGACCTTAATGCAGTACTCCCAAATAACTTCTTGGACCCCACTCCTGCAACCCCGCCCTCAAACACCCAGCATCCCCCCTTCCATCTCAGGGTGATCTCTACGAATCAGGCAAGGCCTTTTCTAATGAAAGCACTCAGTGGCTCTTGCTATTGCAAAGATTCTTTCGATATGAGAATCCTACATCTATTACTAGTTACAATCCTCTCCCCACTGACTGACCTCATTAACCGCGCCCTAAGTCTGGGGCAGTTCCCCGCAGCCTGGAAGACTGCCACAGTCACCCCAATACTGAAGAGCGGTGACAGCACCTTCCCCAATAACTGCCATCCCATATCCATTCTCCCACCACTCTCAAAAGCCCTCAAAAAATTATAGCCACCCAACTCACTGAGTACCTACTTGCTCATAACCTACTTTGCAGGGAGCAGCATGGCTTCAGATTTGGGCATAGTACAACTATGGCTCTCACTGAGTTGTCTAATTTTATTCACTCTGCCCTGGATAGAAAACACCTAGCTGGAGCTGTCTTCATTGACCTGTCAAAGGCCTTTGATACAGTCTCCAACCCCTTACTCTTAAGCACACTCCGCCACATAGGTCTGTCCCAAGGACCCATCTCCTGGTGTACCAGTTACCTCACAGGTAGATCACAATGTGTCAAAATAAACAACACCCTCTCAACCACCCTGCCAGCCCGCTCTGGGGTTCCCCAGGGCTCCATCCTCAGCCCTCTATTATTCAGCATCTACCTAAACACCTTGCCCAATTCCTGCTCCAACAACCTACTACTCTATGCGGACGACGGGGTTCTTTTTGCCTCGCACCCAGATCCCACAGTATTGCAGTCTTCCCTCCAACACGCTTTTAACCAGATTGAAAACTGGTTCATAGACCAAAGGCTTGTGGTCAGTGTAAAAAAGACAAAGACTATGCTCTTTGCCCATCGACAGAATAAGGCCAAGAATGCGCAGCTAACAATCCTGTCCCACTCTCTCCTTCCTCTAGAACAGGTCCATACATATAAATACTTGGGCCTTACATTTGATTCCAGCCCCTCCTTCCATTCACACATTGACACTCTATCATCAGCCATAAATGTCCGTATAGGCCTATTGTATCGGCACAAGGATTGCCTACCTCCAGAAGCCCTTAATCTGGCTGTCATTTCCTCAGTCCTCTCCGTAGTCGATTATGGGCTCACTATCTACTCGTCTGCCGACCACACAGCCCTTAACAAAATCCACCTTGCCATAAACGAAGCATGCAGACTCCTCACCGGGACAGACAAGCGTACCCATACCTGTACCCTTTATGCCTTGACAAATCTCTTTACCCTGGATGAAAGGCAATTTTATCAAACATGTCTCCTCACTACGAAAATACACCTGGGGCTCACCCCCTTGGGGGTTTCGGCCTCTCTCCTGTCCTCCCTCGCCTCGGTGAACACCTGCACTGCAAACCGACAGGTGTGGTCCATCCCGAGGGTTAGAACCTCCTTAGCCCAAAGGTCATTCCCACACAGGACCCCAGCCTGGTACAATGATGTCTCCTCCATCTCCAAATTAGGACCTTTCAAATCAGCCCTCAAACAGCACATTCTCACTTCACGGCACTGCCAATGTACCAGCTAGTGCTGGGTCATCTATCTATCATCTTACAGGACCACCCCGCCACTGAGCTCCTACTGATAGGGCTACCAAACATTACCTATTAACAATGCCTCCTTTGGCTGCACTCACAAGGTATCTGTCTAATTCTCTACTTTGCTGTAAATATCAAACCTGTTACTCCCTCCCTCTATCAGCAAACTTATTGTTCTCTTGAAAACTGTAAAATACAGCTCTCGGTAACATGTTCAATGCAATGTATAGTTGATCTTGATTCTGTAATATTGTATAACTAAAAAAACTGTAGCCTTTAGCTGCCATTCTATGTCTATATGTATTAAGTGTTTATGTTTGTTTTTCTGATGCGGAGTCTTTGTAAATGAGTCCCTGACTCAAAGGTTGTAATCCTAAAGTCTGTTAAATAAAATAAAATAAATAAGGAGGGGAAGGGGAAATTTATATTCATAATTTACTTTTCTGATGTGTTCTCGGTCTCAGCTTTTTTCTACAGCAATATGTTGTAGAGATATTAACATTTGGGAACTGTAGGCTTTAAGTAGAAACCCCTCTCAGACTTCTTAATCATTAAACTCAAAAATAACTTGTTTATGTTTCCAGACCCTTGATGGAGGATTAAATGTCATTCAGCTTGAAACAGCAGTAGGAGCTGCCATCAAATGCTTTGACAATTCCATGGGAATTAACGTACCTCGTAGTCGTTTCCTGCCTGTAAAGACCACATCGGATCTGTTGCTTGTGATGTCTAATCTGTACAGCCTCAATGCTGGGTCCTTAACAATGAGCGAGAAGAGAGAATTTCCCACTGTCCCTCTGGTAAAACTGGGCAGCTCTTTTACAAAGGTATGAGATTTGAGTTTGCTAAAGTCACTTCAGTGACCAGGTACATAAGAGAACAGGCCAGAACAACAAAAAGCAGCACCGTCCGCGGGAATTACATTTATTTTATATTCAGAATGCAACTCCTGTGGATGATGCTGGTTTTTGTGCTTGGCTGTGATTTATGTGAACCGGGCTCATCCAGGTCTTGAGCTACCTTGTTTTTTTGACAGAAGAGAACACAATTTTGTACTACTAGACATTAACTAACTTGGTTTACCATTCTTCGAATGAGATGCAGTTTTAATTGTGAAAAAAATGCAGTGTCTGCATCAAGGACTATGTTTCATGGTTATGGACTAAAACTATAATAAAAAAAAAATCTGTGTCAGTGAACAGTCTTAGGCTAAGTACAGTTTCTAGTCAAGGTATCTCCAGAGACTGAATCTTCGCTTCCAGCCCTGAGCAAAAAAACAGACTGCAGCAGGAATCTTCAGAACGTAAAGCCACATGTGTTCAGTTTTTTTTTACTTTTCTTACCCCCAAAATAGAAATGCTGGAGAATCAGCAATCTTTTTGATGCCATCAGTATTTTTATTTTCTGTATGTAACCCCTTGGTGGTGTTATCCCAAGGGCTACTAACCCTGCCTGCGGGACCAGATGCAGGTTGAGGGGCCTGGGTACTGAAAACGGGTGCCTCCACCCAGAGGACAGGGTTGGTGGTAGCGTAGCTGACCTGGGTACAGCCCTCCAGGACACCATTACCTCCCTCTTTACCCTCTAGTGGCCTAGACAATGTACTGAACACACAGTTACCACAACCCCCAAACAGCAGGTGTACCACCACACTTGTTGCGCTTACCATCAGGGCTGGTTCCACCAGCTTGGCCCTGGAGACCCTCTGTAAAATAAGGTTAGACGCAGCAAGCAATAGAAATCCAGTGCTATTAGTACAGAGATGCACCACAAACAGTTTAAGTCCAAAAAGATTCAGATCTGATTTATTCAGGGGGAATGAACAAGGAAAGGGCGTAATTAGGTTGATTGGTTTAAGTACTGATTCAATCAGGCTACAAAGCATGCACTTTAGAGTCCCTCAACACAGTCACAAACACTCTGGGTACCCAGTTGGTGAGGTAGGCTAGCCTGATGTGATGTCCGAGGTAGGCCAGCATTGCAGCTGGTCGGGGGCCCTACAGGTGGAAAGAAATAGCCATACACAGTAACCCACAATTTGTAATCCGGAGCCAGTTGGCTCAGTTCGTGATAATCAAGCAAAACAAATCAGATGGCACACTTTGCTTGAGCTGTTGTTGCAGGGAGCTACCCTGGTGTTTACTCACACTACCCAGTACAGGACACAGGATGGATGAAATGGAGACTGCAGGATGATGTGCTGGTTTGCCAGGAGAAGCAGGACCCACACGATTCACTGTGGTGTCGTTCCTGTTCATGATGTTGAGCAGGGGGCTGATCCCCAGGCAGGTCTCTCGTTGATGTTCTCTGTGGCATGAGCAGCTGGTTGGCCAAAGTGGCAAGGCCCAGGCCAGGTGAACAATTCAGATGGCAGTTCAGTAGTGCAGGATGCAGCTTCCAGCAAGCGTGACACAATCAGGCAGTGGGGAACCAAATCGTGACCCACTAACCACATTCAGCACACTTATAGTAAAGAAAAAAAACAGTACCACAGTTCGGATGGCAGTCCGGTTGCAATGTACAGTGTCTCTACGCAAACCGACACGCCGCAGAAGTCTCAGGTCCTGACAGGCCGATTGCACCGAGGCAAATCTTTAGTCCCCTTCAGGAAGATTCAGTTTGTCACAATTCAGGATTCTATTTACAGCACAGCAGCTTAGGGGAAAGTCCGATTTCTCTTGGGCTCAGAAAGATGCCCTCACAATGGGAAGATGAGGCAGGCAAGCCAAACACTGCCTTCCCACCAGTTTCCTGCGCTACTACGCAGGGGCAGCTGCTCGAATCACTCGAGCTGTTCACTCTCCAAACTCTTAACTCCAGACTGACTTCTGCTGCAGGCAGCACTGGGACTTCCTTAGAAATCTAAACGGTTCGGTTGGCTGATCCATCTGTCTGTCACAACTAGAGCTCCCCCTTCAGGTTCATTTAGGCGCCAATGTGCAAAAACTACAATTACTACAGAAATTCACTCCCACAAGACCCCTGGGGACAGACACCAATCTTATCTGTGTCAGTCTTCACCATTCATCACCTTCAGATTATCGGCTGGAGGTCATGGCCCCTGGAGCTTTTTTTTTTTTTTTGATATGCGGAGTCGGGTACCATTGGCGCCACCTCGAGGCCGACGCACTACGTGGCGCCCGGGTTGGTCGTTAGGTGCTGTCGACTCCGCCCTCTTGCCAGTTCTTCGTCTCCCGCCATCAAGGTCACCTCGTGGGACACTTCAAGACAGAGAAGTTTTTCAGGCCTACCTGCTATGCAGTAAATTTAATCTCTTCAACTCTATATCGAGTATTGTCGGTGCCGAAGCCCGTCGGCTTCCCTTCCTGCCAGTTCTAATAGCCACTCGACGTCGCCCGGTAAGATCTTTCCATTATTTGTTTTATTTGCTACATTGAGTCTTGTTTGGTGTTTTTTTCCATAAGTCATGTCTAGGTTGGAGGGCAAGAAGACTTCCAAGACGGGACAGCCCCCCATGCGACGGTGCCCATGCGGACGAAAGTACTCCGTCACCAACCAGCACGACCGTTGCCTTACGTGTCTTGGCCCGCTTCACGACATGGACTCATGCGACACCTGTTTCTCCATGGACCGCCAGGTCATCGAGCAGCGCGCGTGGAAAGTGGGGTGAGCTCCACCGACTTTCGGGGGTTGGGCACGCACTCGTCTGGCCAAGCCGTGTTCTCTCGGCCTTTCCTCCGGGTCCCCTCCTGGTTCTGTACGGACCAAGGAGGAGGGAGCCTCCACCTCTCATAGCCTAGCCATGGCTGAGGCTCCTCCCGTGGTGCAGGAGGCCCAGTCTGTTCCCTCCAAGGGACGGGCGGGAGGCACTGCACTGGCAGTCGCCCCTTCGGGGTCGAAGGCTCCCCCGGTGTCAGACCCGCGGCTTGGAAGGCCCGGGTCTGCGCCGTCCTCGACGCCGTTTTGGGCCTTGTTGCTGTTCGTGGTGCCATGGGCCCTGACAGACTCGGCGCCGGTCCGTCACTTGGCACTGTGGCTGCCGTCTGCACCATTTGCAGAGCCAATAGTGCTAGCGGCACCGTGGGAGGTTCTACGGCGCTGTCCCTGACTTTTTCTTGCATCGGCACCATCCGCAGCACCGAGGTTGAGCACGGCACCGTGTCCAGCTCCTGGGCCGTTCATGGTTCCGGGCATGAGCATGACGCCGTGGGGGGGTTTTGGATTGCAGCACCGAGAGCATGGTCAGAGCCATTGTTACCGCTGTCTTTGTCCTCGGTGCTGCTGGCAGTGCCGTGGGACAGGAAGGTGCCATGGGGGTCTCTGGCCTCGGCGCCAAGAGTGCTGTTGGATCCGTCGTCTGCGCCATCTCTGTCCTCTGTGCCCCTTGCGGTGCCATAGGGCGGGGACGGTGCCATGTCAGGTTCTGACTCAGAGACTGCTGCCCTGGTTGGAGCCGTGTCCTCTTCTACCACCATTTGCGGTGCTGTGGAGGACGCTGGTACCAACTCAGGTACGGATCTCTGTTTCTGGTACCCTATTTGGTCAGGATGGCAGCAGGTGCCCGCCAGCTGTTTGGCACAGGGCTTCGGTCTCCACCTCTTCGGAGGAGGAGTCGGACTCTGAGTCAGACAGGCAGTCTGGCTCCTTGGAGTTAGATGCTGGTGTTGGCACCCACGTAGTGTACTCGACAGGCCAGAGTCAGCCACTCTCTGAGGAGCGGACAGTGACTGCCAGGGCTGGGGTCAGGGGTTCTGACCAGCAGGCAGCGGTGCAGGCCACCATTGCACTGCAGCCCGGCCTCGGAGGGTTCTTTCACCCCTCAGCGGTGGTACCCCCTCAGGTGGTGTGCCTAGATCGCCCAACTTTGGGGCCGATCAGAGCACCAACGGAAGGGGAACGGTGCTGTGCCCTGGATAGCTCCTTCAGGGGCCGACCAGGGCTGTCAGTTGCCTAGGCTGGCTCTCTCGACGAGGAGGGCGTGCTCAGATTCAGCTTTGGAGGTAGGGGACCGTCCTTCTGGACCTACACAGCCCCGGTCACCTCACGGGGGGATTCTTCCGGGCGCAGCCAAGGCAGTTCTGATGTGGTTGTTCAGCTATGGGTTCTTCTGGAGCACCTTCATCTTCTGGTGCTCCTGGTGCGCTCCCTAGCCGAGGCAGAGGTCAGTCGATTTCTCCTGTCGGCTCTGTCCCTATCCCTCTGCCACATTCTCCGGTGCTCCCAGGCATCCTTGGTCCTTGCCGGCCTCTCTCCTGGGAGCAGTTCAGGGCCGTGGCTGCTCGATTCCCCGCCTACGTCAGGGCAGTGGACAGACAGGTTTTTCAACCTCCCCCCGAGCAGCCACCCTCTGAGCATTTGAGGTCCTCTGACTCCTCATCCCCCTCTTCTGGGGGAGAGGAGCCATCTGTCCACATCTCCCCAGCTGCTGATCTTGCGGAGTAGCAGCGATTCCTCATGAAGATGATGGAGGACCTGCACATCACCCCTCCCACTCAAAGCAATCCAGAGCACTCGGCACACGCCTTTCTAGGTGACTTCAGCGAGGACACCCTTGTGGTGCCCCTCTGGCCTGCTCCCTTTCGGGAGGCGTCGTTGCATTCCTGGCTGAGGCCCTTCTCCGGAGTTTCTGCCCCTAGGGATCTCTTCCAGCGGTATTGCACCCCCCCCCCGGGTGTCTCTAGGTTCCATGCCTCATCCTCAGTCAGGATTGACGCAACTGGACACTCCTGATGGGCGTTGCGCCCTCCACCGTGACCGGCCCCCAGATCAAGATTCCTTGGATTTTGACTTCTGGTGGGGGGAGGACGTTCTACTCTGCACGGTTGCTACTCTTTATCGCAAAACATCAGGCCCACTACGCATCCTGTGATAGGTTCCTGTGGTCCAGTCTGGGTCGGCTCCTAGCCTCTTTGCCTGACACGGAGCAAACCAGACAAGCCATCGCACTCTCTGCACGTGGCCTGGAGCTAGCAAGGCACCAGGCGAGGGCATCATCCGATGCCAACGAGGTTGCTACCAGGATCATAGGGACAGCGATCTGCAGTAGGCGGGTGGCATGGCTGCGTCTTTCCCGGTTGTCACCCTTGGCCGGGCGTAGGGTGATTAACTCCACCCACCAGAGAACCTATCTCTTCTCCCGTAGAGCGAGACAGCGTTTGTCGGGGCAATTTCCTTTCCCCTCCAGGGGTCCCTGTCTCACTCTCCCCACTCTCCGGCCTCCCCAGGCCCCCGAAGGTTCTCCCTCTTAGTGTGTCACTCACTGAGAGCTAAGGAACTCTGTCCCTTAGGGTTAAAACCCCCTTCGGCGGGGCTCGGCACTCACCCAAAGGTGATGAATGGTGAAGATTGACACAGATAAGATATGAAAATTATGTACCTACCGTAATTATTATCTTTCTGTGTATCTTCAATCCCACTCGCCACCCGGCCTCAGTCTCTTGGTCCCCCTCCTCTCTGTGCCCTCCCCTCCTTCCTTCTTTGTCAGGAGTAAACAGGGGCACATAGGGGATGATATTTCTAAGGGAGAGTGGTCAGGATGGGGGCACCTTCTCCAGTGTTTCTAGCTCCACCCCTGTGGGTGGGAGTTGCAGTTGGCCTCCATTCTCTCCTCCTCCTCCTTTGTTCCCATCAATCCTTAATTTCTTTGTCCGTTGGACATATCTTTTATTATTTTAAAGAAAGTAAACTTTCTTACACCAAAATGTTTTCCCTGGGATTCTCTGTGTACTGTCTTTCTCCAGAATAGCCGTTTTCTGCTTTTTGGAGTTATTGTCAGTGATTCTGTGCCTCGAATTCTGATGGTGAGCCTTTTGGCTACTCCTTGCACTTCCTATGCAATCTGGAGACAAGTCAAGGTTCTGGGGTATGGTTGTTACCTCTCCCCCCCCCCCCAGCTTATCCTAATTCCTTCCTCTCTCCTTTTTCTTATTTCCAGAGATTGGGGCCCCTACCCTATCCCCTTAGTCTTCCTTCTTATTCTGTCCTCTCAGTCGCTTATTTTTCCTTTTGGTTTATATATCTTTCCTTTGTCTGCCCCTTGGACTTCCTTGCCCCACCCTCCCAACCCTTTTCCTCATCTCTCCGCCACTCAGAACTGGCGGGAGAGCGGAGTTGACAGCACCAAACGGCCAACCCGCGAGCACCACGCAGTGCATCAGCCTCGAGGGCGGCGCTGATGGTGCGTCGGTTCCGCTCATCCAAAAAAAAAAAAGAAGCTTCCACAGGGTCATGACCTCTGGCCGATAACCCAAAGGTGGTGAATGGTGAAGATACACAGAAAGATCAGAATTACGGTAGGTACGTAATTTTAATTTTTATGTCCCCAAAGGTACTGATTGGTCCCAATAGGCTGTCCAGAACCAAGGTGGTGGTACAGTACTGACATGTCCGGGCTGCAAAGGAAGGCAGGTAAGACAAACTACAATATTATTATTATTAAAACAGATAAACAGCAAACAGTCACAGTTCCTAACAGGGCTCCCTCTGCACAAATAGTGATGGCAGAATGGAGCGATGACACTGCAAACCGAATGGAACTCGAGCCTGAAACTACTCGGCCCCTACCCAGATTAATTTTACACCACAAAATAGGCAGCTCTTAAAGAGACAGGCACGGAGGCTAACAGAGCACTCACATGTAAACACTTTTAAATCGCTAGGACACAGAACACCAGCCTGGCAGTGGGCATTTAGGCAACCCCAAGGAAGAGTTTTGGGAACCCCCATTTGTAGGGGAGTTACATGTAAATATGCTACAATGGTGACATAGTAACTAAAGGGCCTGGTACCTTCACGCATTCTGTTCGTTTACTGTTTTTAAATTCTTCAAGGCAATTTTTCTGTCAAAAAAAAAAACACATTTAGGCTCTAACATACTAAAAACAAGGAGTAGGGCCAGTGTCTCAGCAGCAGCAGCATGCAGTGCTGACACGATCCCCAATTTTTCGTTGGTGCCCTTGTGGGGAAAAAAGATTTCCTCCAGCGATAGGCATCTGCTCTGCTTTTCCTGCTTTGGGCCTACCCATGAAATGAATTCCTGCAATGCCTGCTTCTCCATAGATTTTAGCACCATTGAGATCCAGGAATTGAAGTGAGGTTGGGAGACTCCTACTTTCGGGCATCCAAGGTCAGGAACCGGGGCCCTTCCCCTGGGTTCCTTCTGGGACCTTGACAGTCTTCGGAAGTACAGGGCTCTCCTTGACCTCACTGTGCTGCTGAAGGTGTCGGAGACCCTGGAGGCTAGCTCTTGTAGACATTCGACTCCTCATGGGTGGCTGACTGAAAACCTGCCACGGTCTATTCACCCTGAGCTACAAAACTTCACTCTGAGCTACAGACGTCTCTGGTATTGGTGCCGAGGCCACACACCCATTCCGCCTCAGTAGACACCTCAGTGCCGTCCTGTGGCACCACACACGCTCTTGACACCATTTGCGATGTTCATCCATAGCCACACACCGCCCGCCCTTCATTCTCTGTCTGAGATATTGGGGTATGATGTTATTTTAATGTACTGTTTTAAACAACTTGCAGATGCTTCTCCCTTCAAGCAGAAATTATCTGACAGTTGAAGGGAACTTTGTGCATGAAAAGGAAATGTACACATGGTTGTGGTTTGAATGGTTTCTGGGTGCTGCGCTTTCAAGGCATAATGATAGTTTGCATGTCCTTGAAAAAGACCTCTGGCATTGTATGTACTGCTATTATGCTACCTGCACCTTAGCAGTATTCCTGTTTATTACACGCCGTCCAGTCTTCTAGGCTACTAGCCTCATGCTTTCAGGTAAACCAGCAGGGAGTCTGGCCATGGTGCAGACCCTGGTCTCCCCCATGGGGGAACAGCATGCTGCACTGAGCCAAACCGCTGATTCAGTTTCCGCAAAGTACAGTTTGGTAAAGTGGACCCTTAGGCAACCCCATGCAATCTGTTGATGTTCTTCGGGGGTATCTCAGTCATCAGGTAACACCGTAGGAACCTTTCAAACAACATGAAGTCTTGCTGTATTCTGACAATTTGCAGTTAGCTCCAGCTCTTGAACTGCCCCGGAGAGTGAAGGGTTAACTTCTATGCCAGGCGTAGAACATTGGGCTCGAGCTCGGTTGAAAAACTGTCCTACGTCCTTTTGAAAGATTCTTTATCCGCCTACTGAACAGTCGCCTCCAGATTTCTCTCTGCTTGGTCTTGTCGTGGTTGAAGTTTCGGTTTTAGTCCGATTTTCGCCTTTTTTCGGTTCGAGACTCTGTCTGTGGTACCGTAAGTACTTCGATTAGTAGCTATTGTGTGGAAATTGTGAAATTTTTCAGATCGGTTCAGCTGAAGTAAGATCTTGAAAAAGTTAGTGTGTGGTTACCGGTCCGTATCGGTTTAAAAAAAAACGTAATTTCAGCATTTTTTTTCATCACCCGTGACACGGTGTGAAACCAATAGGGGAGTCTTGCTTGGCGGTTGCCATATAAAGGGTAAGTTGGTTAGGATGGCCATGTCTGAGAAACCCAAGAAATAAAACAAGCCCACTGGGTTTCAACACTGCAGTGTGTGTGGGGAGGTCTTTGCTAAGGCCGATCCCCACACCACCTGTGTTTACTGTCTGGGGTTTGACCACCTCGATTCAGACTGCCAAATTTGTAAGAATTTTCCCTAAGTCTACCCTGGAGAAAAGGTTAGGTAGACTTAGGGATACGGAGGCCAAGAAATCCGCTGACCTGGAAGGCCAGCCCGGTTCGGTTCCTACTGAACCAGAAGGAGTGCCCTCTGACCAGGGCGATACTTCTTTGGGCAAGAGGAGAGCCGATCCTGAGGGATCAGTTCCTACAGAAAGAAAACGAAAGGAAAATCGGCCAGTTCGGATCCAGAGCTGCATGTTCCGACCGCCAAAGAAATAGCCAAAGCGATTCGGATTGTGGAATTGCTTCGTCTGGTTCCGACCGATCCGGTGCCTTCTGGCAGAGGTTCAGTTCGGTCGGTTCCCCCGGTTCAGGATTATTCCCCTGAAGATTTTTATGAACCGGAGTTTGATGAGGAGGGGGATTTTGAAGAGGATGATTACGATGGTGAAATTCTGGATTTGCTTGTGGAACCGGACATCTCCCCAGACAGACCTTCTGGTGTTTCCCCTCCTAGGCTTTCTGAGTCCCCTCCCCACTTTCTGTTCTACAGAAAAGGGGCTCAAACCCTCCAGCTTCCTATTGAGGAGGCTGTAGAGGATCAAGAGGAGCCTGACTTCATAGAGATGATGGACATCCCAGAGTCTAAGAGACTGTCTGTTCCCCTTCATAGGTCATTTGGGAAACAGACACAAAAAATTCTTAGGTCTCCCAACTCTGTACCTCCTGTTGACAAGAGAATGGATAAGAGGTACACCTTGTCAGGCTCAGATACTGAATTTCTTTACCAACAATGCAGCCATGTTGGGGTTGTGCAGACTGCTGCCTGTGACAAGGCAAACATCCCCTTGGCTTCACACACCCCCAGACAAAGATTCCAGGAAGATAGATGCCATGGCAAGGAAACAGCACTTGGCATCATCTTTGGGACTCAGGCAGGCTAATTATATGGCCTATACAGCCAGGTACCAGAAGTCCAGGTGGGACACTGTACTGGCACTGGCTAAACAGGCCTTCCCCCAGCTAGCCAAGGAGCTGGAGGGGGTGGCTGCTGATGGGATTGAGGCATCAAAGGTGCAATGTCATGCTGCTGTGGACTCCAGTGATGTGTCATCAAGAGTCATGGCTACATCTGTGGCTCTTCGGAGAATGGCCTGGCTCAGATGTACTAGCCTTTCGCAGGACACCCAGGCTAAGGCCATGGATTTCCCTGTAGTGGGTAATTCTCTGTTTGGGGAGCAGACAGAGAATTGCATGAAGAAAATGGATGAGTACAGGTCCACTTATAGGAGTGCCCAGGCCAAGGAGAGCTAGGCAGCTCCTCAAAGGCAGCAAGCTAGGGGCAGGGGCAGGACTTTTCACAGGCCTTTCTACCAGGTGCAGGCCATCTCTTCCTTTTCTCAGAGGGGATTCTTCAGAGGGAGAGGCAGAAGGGGGATGAGCAGGGCTGCATCTACCCCTCAGCGTAAGGCTCCTGCCAAGCAGACACCCTGATGTGTCAGCCCGGGTCGACTTCCCCATTCCAGTAGGAGGCAGGCTGGCTTACTTTGTCCAGGACTGGATGTCTGTTGCCTCAGACAAGTGGGTCCTGGAGGTTGTAAGCCAGGGGCTGGTTCTCGGTTTCAAAAGTTTTCCTAAACTGAGACCCAGGTCCTTTCCACCTGCAAATACTTCAGAAACCCTTGCTCTAGAGGCAGAGGTTTTGTCTCTACTGGCTTTAAAGGCCATAGAGAGAGTTCCTACTCCATACAGGGGCAAGGTCTGTACTTCAGGTACTTCCTTACCCCGAAAAAGACAGGGGAGTGGTGACCCATCCTAGATCTAAGATACTTAAACAAGCACCTAGTAAAGCCAAAATTCAAAATGGTGACTTGGGAATAATTCTTCCTCTCCAAGGCCAGGGACTGGCTAGCCTTCCTGGACCTCAAGGATGCCTATTTTCACATTCCCATCAGGTGCTCCCACAGAAAGTACCTCAGGTTCGAATTGCCCTCAGGCCTTTGTCAGTTCAGAGCAATGCCCGTCGGTCTAACCTCAGCTCCAAGGGTGTTTACAAAGTGCCTAGCAGTAGTGGTGGCCTTTTTAAGAAGGAAAAGGGTCTCTATTTTTCCATATCTGGATGATTGGCTTCTGGTGGGCCAGTCTTCAGACCGAGTCAAGTCAGATCTGCAGGTTACCCAGAAAGTTCTCACTTCTCTGGGGTTCCTTCTCAGTCTTCCTAAGTCAGTTCTCGAACCAGTACAGCTCCTCACTTTTATAGGAACAGAGCTGGACCCCCTCAAGGCAAGAGCCTTCCTTCCTTTAGACAGGGCAAAAGCCATCTCTCAGCTGGCCTTTTCCTTTCTCCTTCTGGTTTCCTCGACCAGCAAGGCATTTTCTGCAGCTTCTGGGCCACATGGCAGTTTCCACAGCAGTGGTCCAAGGGGCCAGGTTTCAGATGAGGGACATTCAGTTCCATTTGAGAACCTTTTGGTCCCAAAGGAAAGATCCTCTTACCAAGCTAGTTCCTGTTACTCAGACCTTAATTCAGGCCCTTCAGTGGTGGCAGGACCTGGACAATCTGAGGCAAGGTGTTCCATTTGTCCCTCAGACTCACTCTGTGGTTCTTACCACAGATGCTTCTCTTTTGGGGTGGGGAGCCCGTCTGGGTGCTCTCACGGCCCAGGGACTGTGGTCCCCTCAGGAATCCCTTCTTCACATCAACCTTCTGGAGCTCAGAGCAGTACTTCTTGCCCTACAAGCTTTCTCTCAGTCAGTACAGAACAAGGTGGTTCAGGTCAGGACAGACAACACTGCCACCATGTGGTATATCAACACGCAGGGAGTCGCTCAGTCCACGGCCTTGTGCATGGAAGCCATGAAAGTATGGTCCCTGGCTTATTCCCTGCAGACCTCTCTAGTAGCGGCCCACCTCCCGGGAAAGGACAATGTGATAGCGGATGCATTGAGCAGGATTTCCCAGGGCCATCACGAATGGTCTCTGGATCCTTTGGTGTGGAACGTTATCTTCTCAAGGTGGGTCACTCCAGAGATAGATCTCTTTACAGCCCCAGACAATGACCAACTTCCTCTGTTTTGTTGCAGACCCCCAGTCTTGGGTTCAGTCCCTCTGGATACTCTGATTTTGAACTGGGAAGGGAAGTTTCTTTATGCCTTCCCTCCTTTTTCTCCATTGTTCAAGGTTCTAGTCAAGGTAAGAGCACAACCATGCAAAGTGATTCTGATTGCTCCAGACTGGGCCAGGCAGCCTTGGTACACACTGTTGCTGTCCTTAGCAGTCCATCTTCCCCTGTCTCTTCCCAGGAATTACAATCTGCTGACCTCCTCTCAGGGGAGGATTTGTTACCCCAATCTCCAGTCACTCAATCTCAAGGCATGGCTCTTGAAGACTTAGTATGCAGATTTACATCTGTCCCAAGGGGTTCTGGAGATTCTCAAGGCTTCTCGAAAGCCTGCCACAAGAAAAACCTACAACTCCAAATGGAAAAGGTTCAGTATTTGGTGTTCCAAGAAGCACGTTTCCCCAAACACTGCTGACTTGTCTACAGTTCTGGATTACCTTAGTGGTTTACCTTAATGGCCTAGGCCTCAAACCAGCTACTCTCAAAGTTCATTTATCAGCTATTTCTGCTTTCCTGTCAGTGGAGAAATCTTCCTCTCGGTCATCTCACCCTGTATTCTGTAAATTTTCAAAGGATTGCTTCATACTAATCCCCCTTTTAGGGATCCTGCTCTTGCCTGGGATTTGAATATTTGTATTGCACAGCTGATACAACCCCCCTTCGAGCCTATGTCCTCAGCAGAGCTCAAGTACTTGACTTGGAAAACTGTGTTTTTGGTTGCTGTTACTTCTGCCAGACGTATCAGTGAATTGCAAGCCCTGTCAGTGTCCATAGAGATAAGGTGGTCCTTAGAACCAATAGAAGGTCCTACCTAAAGTGGTTTCTGATTTCCACTTAAACCAATCTATGTCTCTTCCTGTGTTCTTCACTGATCACACCTCCTCAGGGGAACAGAGGCTACAGTTTAAGTAAAGATGTGTGCAATTTAGTTACCACATAGACCCAGAAAAGGGTCACAGGTTTGACTCCTCCAGTTGTTCCTCACTTATGGGGACGAGGTAAGGAGAACCTGCAACCAAGAGAACCATTGCCAGGTGGATTGTGTCCTGTATTCAGTTCTGCTATACAAACTGGGGAAAACTGCACCCTCAGGCCTGAGGGCTCATTCCACTAGAGGTATAGCTGCATCTCTGGCTGTAGCTATGGATATTCCCTTGTTAGAAATCTGTTAAGCAGCCACCTGGAAAATGGTTCATACCTTCACCAAGCATTATTCTCTGGATATCCAGGCTAAGAGTGATGCTAGGTTCGGCACAGGAGTACTTCAGAGCCCATTTCCAAAGTAAGTTCTGTCCCTCCTCCTTGGAGGTACTGCATGGTAGTCTGCAAATTGTCAGAATACAGCAAGATTTCATGTTGTTTGAAGAAAAAATTACTCACTTTAGTAATTGTGTTTCTTCTAATGGAGTCTTGCTGTATTCTGACCTCCCTCCCCTCTCAGAACCTGTTTTTGGGAAGTGGGGTGGGCAGGTGCAGTGTTGCACCCCAGGGGTGTCTTTACCCCACTCCTGTTGTGTTGGGTGCTTTGTATTTGTTTAATTAAGAGTTTCTAGGGACATGGATATGTTGTTCATCCACACTTATTGGCAGGTATCCTTGCTGCTTTAAATCTTGCCGGAAGGTCTTCAAGCTTGCTCCTCCCACCCACCCGGGTGGTATAACTCTCGGCTCCGCCCCATGACGCCAGATCTTCCTTACCGCTTGGAAGCTCAGGTTCCTCTCTTAACGCCTGTGTTTGAGACTGGTTCCTATTTCTCCGCTTATGGATTTAAAATAAATTTTATGAAAAAGACTTCAGTCTTCATCCGTGGCTGCTGGCGGACAAATCGACTCCCGGATTTCGGAGATGCCCATGCGGCAGAAGATGTCTCGACGGATCCACACTCCACGGTGTCTACTGTTAGGCCTTGAGCACGCACCCGCAGGCTTGTACCTGTAAGCTCATCTTTCTGCCTACGCCCCGAGGACCGTGTTGCCCGATTGCAACTGGGCCGCCCCGAGAAGCGCTTCCTCGGTGAAGTCCAGGAGGCCCAGTTGGCGGTGTCCTGCTAGGCGTTCGGGCGTGATTTCACTCGAGCGGATGGTCGCCTAAGAGGAGGCAGGCAATGGCCAGATCTTTCCTCGGGTCGCTGCATTTATCCCGCTTCTCTCTGGGTTCTTCCCACACGGCTTTTTTAAGGAGCTTTTGTCTGTCCCTTCCACTAAGGGAGAAGGGCTCTGCCTGCTGGACCTTATTCTCGGTCCAAAAGAGGGACAGGGTGAGTCCTTCCGTCGACGCTCTTGGGAGCGGGAAAGGTCCCTCTCCCCGGGCCGTCGACTTCGGTCGACCGCTCGGCTTCGGCCACTGGCCTCACGGTGTCCCCGTCAGGTCAGTTGACCGAGACTTCCACCGATGAAGTCGAGATTTTTCTTGACCCATTGGACGGGCTGTCGCCTTTAGCAGCCGAGATTCCCCTCTCCCCGGTTCCCCCGGAGGAGTTGAGGATCCTGGGCTCGCCTGTGCCTCCGGTCTGGAGCCTCGGATGGACCATCCGAGCAAGGCAGTGCCGTTCCGCCGACACCTCCTCGCACCGACCTCGGAAATTCCGGGACTCTCGGTCTCGGTCTCGATCTTCGCAGTCCAGCCGATCCCACCGCCATAGGCGGTCTCGGTCTCGCATCATGCTGTAAGCTGCGTGCCGCCGTCTCCGCCCCTCCCTCCTCGGATGAGGGAGGCTTCGTGTAAATTCACGATTACACGAGGACCTTATGTTGCAACAGTTCCTCCTGACCGGGAGTAAGCCGACCCGCCGCCTTCCCGGCCATTAAGTGGCTGTCACCGAGCGTTCGACACAACCCCTCGACTTATCCGAGGAGCTCTATACCCAGGCGCGTTGTTCGGCCAAACCAGCTGCTCCACCGGATCCCGTGGAACCTCCGCCCACAGCCACCTGTTGGGGCTCCACCAAGGATTCTCAGTCGGCAAGGGTCTACCCCATCGGCTGTCAGTTACCCTCACTCCCGACCCGACCTCGGCAGGTGAAGGGTGGCTCAGGCCAGAGGCAGCTCTTCGAGGACTCTTCCGAGTCCAAGATGATTCCTCCTTTTTCTCCAAGCGACTGGACTTGGAGTCTCAGGAGGTCAGTCAATGACTGATAGCCCGTCGTCCTTCCTAGGACTGCTTCGCTCATCTCGAGTCCACCAGGATGGAGCTCGAACCGCTTCCAAACGGGCCAGGTATCCCCTCACGGAGATTCTGGACCGAGGGATTCTCCGACGGAGGCCTTTCCGGTGGCCGAGGCCATAGTGGGTCCGGCACTGGAGCTTTGCAGCGCCTGCTTCCTGCCCTGCGCCTCGGCCAGGATGGCCAGGAAGTATGCGGTCCCTACCGTTCTTTGTCCGTTTTTTGAACACCCTCTGCTGAGGGGTTGGTTACCGACAGCGTTTTGCGCGGCCCGGCAACGCCAGGGATGTGGACAAACCTCCTGACAAGGAATCCAAGAAATTGGACTATGTCGTGAAAAGTCTCCAGGCCCTTCCTCGGCCTTCGTCAGGCCAGTTCGGCCGTCCTCATGGCACATTTTTCTCATGCCCTGTTGGGCCCCTGGATGAGGTCATCCTCATCTTCCGCACGATCTGCAGACTACGGTTGCAGGTGCGGACCAGGGCAGGGCAGTGGCCAAACAGCAGCTCCAGACTGCTTTGACATAGGGGACTCATGTGCCAGATCGGTGGCGGCGAGAGTGGCTATGTAGGTCAGGTTGGCTGAGGATATCCACCTTTACTTCGGATACCCAGCACAAGTTGGCGGATGTTCTCTTTTGGGACTGACCTCTTACCCTGGGGTGGAAGGTCACCTGCAGAGGATCGAGAAGTCCAATGCTACCTTGACTCGGTCTCTTCCACTCAGAAGGACAAAGGCCGCAAACCACAGCCTAAGCCCTTTCGTCTCTATCTGTGCCCCCGTGCGCCCGGCCCAGCAACGTCAGGGCCAGCAGGCTCGGCCTTGGCATCCCAAACCCAAGCCGCCGGCTTCCTCTAACAGGAGGCAGGGAGGAAAAGGCCCAGGAGGTCCCTCGGCTGGTCCCTCCTCCAAGCCTGCCCAGTGACGGGCTGAGGGGTGTCGCCCCCATTCCCGTCACCTTACCCCTGGGTCCCCCCGTGGGGGGACGGCTCCGGCACTTCCGTTCCGTCTGGTCCGCTGTTTCCACGGACAGGTGGGTCTTGGAGGTGGTGGGAAGAGGCCTGCCTCTGGGAATTCGAGCAGGCACCACCTTCAGAGCCGCTCCTGGGGCTTCGGATCCCCAGCTCACTGGCGCTCGCCGAGCCTATATCGCTCTCCTCCTCCAGAAGGAGGTGATAAGAGAGGTGTGGACCCTCCTTCAGACCCAGGGTTTGTGTCCAGGTACTTCCTGGTTCAAGCGGACGGGGCTGGCGCCCATTCTCACCCAACGACCTAAACAAGTTCCTAAGGTCTCGAACCTTCAGGATGGTCACTCTGGCTCAGATAATACCATCCTTGGAGCGCGGCGTGTGGTTCTGCTCTCTGGACTTGCAGGACGCGTTTTCACGTCCCTATCCGTCCGTCTCACCAGAGATTCCTCGCTTCGGCGGAAGGATCCTCTTCTAGTTCCAAGCCATGCCCTTCAGCTTGTCTCCAGCTCCCAGGTCTTCACCAAATGCATGGCAGTGGTGACAGCATTCCTGCGCGCCGAGGGTCGTGTACCCTTACCTGGACGACTGGCTGATAGCAGCTCCCTCCAGGAAGGAGGCGGAGTGGTCCAGAGATCTGGCCCTCCAGGTCTGCTCTCAACCGGCCTCCTTATCAACGAGGCCAAGTCGGAACTCGAGCCAAGCAGGTGATTCTATTCATCGGGCGAGCTCGACTCTCTTCGAGCCAGAGCGGCTCCCAGCGGACAGGGCGAGGTTCTTTCCTCCTTGCCCGATCATTTCTGGTTGGGCAATTGCGCCCTGCCCGGGACTTCCTGCGCCTCCTGGGTCTCATGGTGGCCTGCACCAGCGTGGTCCGTTGGGCCCGCTGGAACATGCGTCCCCTTCAGTGGGGACTGGCCAGCCAGTGGTCACAACGCTGCGATCCTTTGGACCAGCTTGTATCAGTGACACAGGGGATGTGGAACGCTCTCCAGTGGTGGACCGTTCCAGATCATTTGCAGGAGGGCATCCCGTTCGTCCGCCCCGAGCCGACGGTCTCTCTATCGACCGATGTCTCTCTGATGGGTTGGGGTGCCCATCTGGGGGAACACCGGGCTCATGGCCTCTGGTCCCCGCTGAGTCCCGATGCCACATCAACCTGCTGGAGCTCCGGCGGTCCGCCTAGCTCTCACCGCCTTGCTCCATTCCTCCGGGTCAAGTGGTCCGAGTCCAGACGGACAATACCACGACCATGTACTATCTAAACCGCCAGGGCGGGACGCACTCCATGCTTCTATGCAAGGAAGCTCTCCGCATTTGGTCACTCGTGCGCAGCCTGGAGGCGGATCTCCTAGCCATTCACGTGGCAGGAGCCTCCAACACCCTGGCCGATGCCCTGAGCCGGATAGGGCTGCATCCCACGTGGTCTCTCCTGCCGGAGGTAGTACAGCATCTGTTCTCCCATTGGGGCACACCTCAGGTGGACCTGTTTGCCTCCAGGGAGAATGCAAAGCTGAGTCTGTTCCATGCCCGCCCCCCTCAGCAGGGCTCGCTGCAGGGGGATGCCTTCTCGAGGCCGTGGACCCCGGGCCTCTTCTACGCCTTTCCCCATTTCCTTGATCCACAGAAGGTGCTTCTCAAGGCGAGGAGGGACAAGGCGCAGGTGATTCTGATAGCCCCAGACTGGCCTCGCCAGTTCTGGTACCAGATCTCCTCAGTCTCAGCTCCAGGACTCCGTGGCAGCTTCCAGCTCGCCCGGACCTGCTCTCAGTCAATCAGGGGAAGGTGTTCCATCCGGACCTTCAATCCCTGCACCTGACGGCCTGGTTCCTGAGCGGCTAGAGTTCCAGGCCTTGGGTCTTTCCGACGAGGTCCTCAATGTAGTTGAAGTCCGTGAAGTCGACCAGAGAAAATGCTATGCCTTCAAATGGAAAAGGTTTTCCATTTGGTGTCAGAAAGCTTGGACCCTTCCTCCTGTTCCTTGGCAAGCATCTTGGACTATTTATGGTCCTTTCTAGTCAAGGGCTTAGGTCGGCGACCCTAAGGGTGCACCTGGCAGCCATCTCTGCTTACGGGCGGGCGGCCGGGAAGCAGTCGGTGCTGAGGAGGAAAGATGGTCTGGCGCTTTTTCAAGGCCTTGATCACATTCCTCTCAGTCTTGAACCCCCACCTCCGTGGGATCTACTGCTGGTACTGGCAAAGCTCATGGGCAAGCCATTCGAACCTATGCACAGGTGTGCTTTCTCTCACCTGTCGTGGAAGACCGGCTTCTTGGTGGCTATCACGTCAGCCAGAAGGATGGGAGAGCTCCAGGTGCTTTCCATCGAGTCTCCTTACCTGGTCTTCCACAGGGACAAGGTTGTCCTGCGCCCCAACCCGAAATTCCTTCCGAAGGTGGTGTCGGAGTTTCACCTTAACCAGGTGTTGACTCTGCCGGTGTTCTACCCCAATCACACCTCGGAGGCCGAATATAGGCTCCATACTCTGGACCCTAGAAGGGCGCTCGCTTATTATAAGGAGCGCACGGCTGAAATTCGGGGAGAGGTTCGCCAGCTGTTTGTCACCTACGCTGAAGCCGCATCTGGCAGACCTGCAGCCAAGCGGACGATAAGCAGGTGGGTAACCTCCTGCATAGATCTCTGCTATAAGTTGGCGGGCATGGAGCCTCCCAGAGGGATAAGAGCTCATTCTACCCGCCATACTGCTGCAACGGTGGCTGCTTCCAGGGACGTCCCTATCCAGGAAATCTGCAGGGCTGCTACCTGGAAGTCAGCAAACACCTTCATTACCCATTACCACATCGACCTTGAGTCACGCCGGGATGCTGGTTTTGGGGCCTCGGTTCTCCAGTCTCTCTTTCCCAAGTAAGTATTGGGGGTGTGCGTCTTGCCTCCCTCCTCCCGGAGAACTGCTAGGAGTCTGCCAATAAGTGTGGATGAACAACATATCCATGTCCCTAGAAATACAGGTTACTCACCTGTAACAGGAGTTCTAGGAATGGTATATGTTGTTCATCTGCGACTCCCTGACTCTCCCGGCAAGCAGCACAACCCTAGGCTTCCAGCGGGCAGATCTGGCGTCATGGGGCGGAGCCAAGAGTTATACCACCCGGGTGGGTGGGAGGAGCAAGCTTGAAGACCTTCCGGCAAGATTTAAAGCGGCAAGGATACCTGCCAATAAGTGTGGATGAACAACATATACCATTCCTAGAACTCCTGTTACAGGTGAGTAACCTGTATTTTTAGTTCTTATTACCTGGTTTTGGTTCTTTGGGCTTCCTGACTTGAGTCTTTTTGGGGAATCCAAAGTCTTTGTTGGCAGTTGGCTACTAGGAGTTTTTACAATTTCCACATTTAGTCAGTGAGTTTTAGCTCATAAGAATCTGACGGTTTGGTTTCAGAAGGATACAGACAGAGTTTTCAACCAAGCTCGAGCCCAACGTTCTGTGCCTGGCATAGAATGTAACCATTCACTCTCCAGGGCAGTTCAAGAGCTGGAGCTAACTGCAAATTGTCAGAATACAGCAAGACTCCATTAGAAGAAACATAATTACTAAGGTGAGTAATTTTTTCCTGCCTTCATTGAAGGGGAATCCACACAGATTTTCAGTAGTGCAACTGGGGCCGCCCTCGCCGTCTGTGTCCACTGAAGTCACCAACCCTGTATAGGCATGGGCGGCCCCACTCCCTCCTCAGTTCTTTCCTGCCGTTGACTTGCAAGTACAGTCTCCACAGAAGAGCTGTCGCAGTGTTTCGTGCCTTTTTTGGCGTACAGCCATTTTTTTCTATAATTCTTTACAAAATCTGTTTCAGAGATTTTTCTCTCTTTTGGTTTTTTTGGAGAGTTAATCCGCCCTCTTCTTCTCTTTTCTGGCATTGCAACTGTGGGAAGAAGATTGCTTCTACAGATGAACATTCCGTATGTGTCTGCTGTCTTGGGCCAGACCACAAAGTCTCAGACTGTGAGCTCTACAAGAAGTTCAACCTAACCACCCTCGGCCAACACAAGAAGGCTCTCAAACAATTCATAATGAAGCAGCAGGTAGCCAGCTCCAGGCAAGGGTCCTCCGGGGCCCCGGCCACTTCATTGCCCTACGGGTCCATGAGCTCCTAGGCCTCAAAGGCCCAAGACAAGTCCTTGGGGAAAAGTCACAAGAAAGACCGGGGTCGTGACCACTCCCCCGGTGGCCATCCTGTTCCCCACTGGCCTCTTCATCTTCCGAGTGCTCCTTGTCGACGGCGGCTGCCCCGATGAAGAGACCCGCTCTCCAGGTCTCTTACCCCTTGCAGACCCATACCGACAGCTTCTCCACCTGATACTCGGGGTACTCAGCCTTTGACCTCTGGGTCTCCGGCCCTTCCTCCATCGACGACGGGCTCTTCGATGACGGTCTCCCCATCAGTGCCTGCCCCTTCATCTCTAAGGGCTACAGTCTCATCGGGCATTCAGGTCGGCGGCTCACCGGCTTCTGTGCTGTCAAACCCCCACCCTCCGTCAATGACAACCATGGACCTGAATGAGATAATGATTAAGTTCACCAATGTCCTGGTTCAGCAGTTCATTGCGTTCAACAGGCCATACCGCCGCCGGCAGCTTCATCATTGATGCCCATTCTTCGTCGCTGGGAACCTCCCCACGGGTCTCTGAAGACTGCTCAGACGCCAGACCCAGATGAGGAGGTAAATGTCGAGGAAGAGTACCATTCTGACCTCATCCTCCCTGATGACATAGAGGTTGAAGAGGAGGAGGAAATCCTCCTTTCTGACAAGTCCACTGCCTCGTCAGTCAGTGAGGACTCGGTTAAACATACTCCCAGGTCTCTCCCTGAGGATGCTACCTTCTACAATGTCATGAAATAGCTGTCTGCCTCTATGGGCTTCCAGACAGAGGAGAAGGATGTCAAAAGGAAGGACCTGGCTGCTACTTAGAGATCCCGAATTCTCATCTTAAATTATCCCTCCTATGCTGCGAGCCCTGAAAATGCCACTACAGCAGCATGGCACAGGCCAGACATGGTGCCATTTATGCCACGCAGGGAAGACAGGCTGCATAATGCCCCACAGGACCTTCCTTACTTTGCGGCCCAGGCTGAAACTGACTTGGTTGTCATCCAGGCAGCCCATGACGGGTCTAAGGCACCAGCCACCCTCCCACCCAAGCTCTACCTTTATTGCTGCTTACAGGTCACATGACACGTCACATGATCTTGGATCTCCCCCTCCTTTTACCAAGTGTCCACTTTCCCATTTGCAGCTTATAATTTCTGACCACCGGGGATCACTGCAGTACCCTCCTAGTCCCTGTTGTCTGCCTTCCTCTCACCACTCTAGTCTCTCTCCTAATCTCTACTCCTCCCCACCTTCCTACCACTATACCCCCTTCTTCCCATAGATTGCTACTGTCCCTTGCAGGTCTCAAACCCTGTACCCTTTGGTTCCAAAGTCAGCAGCCCTACCACTGAGCCAACGAGTCAGGCTACTTTTTCTCTCTGTTTTAAAGCTTTTAAGCCTTTTGTCTCCATACTGGGGATACATATCTCCTATCCCATTGCAGGTCTCAAACCCTGTACCCTTGACACCAGGGTCAGCAGCTCTGCCACTAAACTGTCAAATCAGGCAAATTTATTCTCAGTTTTTTAAACTTTTAAAGCCTCTGACTCCATAGTCTACTAAAATACCAACTTGCTGCCTACATAGCCAAGGAACGTTCCCTGTGTTAGACTTGAACCCTGTACCTTTAGCACCAAAGTCCGTGACCTTCCACTGTGCCACTGGGTCAGTACAGAATTACCCTTTGCTTTATCTCCTTTATCCTCATCCCCAAGACCCTGCACTACTAAGTCTTACCATGACCACTCTCTCCATCACCAACATTATCTATCACTCCCTACCTTTTCTCTTACTACACACCATTATTATGGTAGATACCCCTCCAAGCTGCTCCTTACCAGGACTCTGCCTTTGCACCCCATAGTCTGTTTCGGGGGACCTGACACTCCTGTCCTGGACACACACCCTTCTCTACCTTGACCCACAGGACTCCTGGGATCCCCCTACCCATCTCCGGCCACTGTGTTCTAGGCCTTACCTCCCACTGGTCACTGCCTTGTTTGCCCACTTTCCCTTCCCTAGGGATATTCCTCTGTCTTGTGTGCTGCTTCCCGCTTGTACTACACGAACGCGCTCCAGGGCGTTAACAAATCTGAGGCTCACCTCCCTACAGCTATTAACACTACTCCTTCTTATCTCTGGAAACATCCACCCTAATCCTGGTCCTACCCCCTTGCCACCAACTAATCAGACTGCACCAGGAGAACTCTGTATAGCCTCCATCAACATCTGCAGTTTGCTAAAGAAATGTGATAATCTACAAGGGTGGGTTGCTCAACAGCATCCAGACATTAGCTCGGTGGTAGAAACCTGGCTAAATGGCTGCACTCCCGACTCCGCAGTAGCTCTGCCAGGGTACACAATATTTTGGGCTGACAGACTAGCCCAAAAAGGGGGAGGATGTGCAGTTTACCTCCATGACACCCTCCAAGGTCTCACTCTGCCTTCCCCAGCTCTTGACCATGGTGCCCGGGTCCTCTCCCTCCAAGTTAATGTCACTCCTTCCCGGGCACCTGTCTTCATCTCCTTTATCTACATCCTACCCCGGAATCAAAAAAGTGCATTCCAGTCAGTTCTCACCCACCTCCAGCAGCACCCAGATAAGGCAGAAATTATTGCCCTGGGTGATTTTTACATCAGTTGGTTAGCAGACAGTGCCGCACCATATAGGGATGCTGCAGCCGCCTTCAGTCTATCTCAAGTTGTGCCCACTACCATGCAACAGAACCCGAGAACAGGTACCTCGACTCTCATCGACCTAATTCTTCCTAATCACCCTCACAAACTCACCCAGGTCTCTGCTACCTGACGTACTGAGTGACCACTCGCCAATACTCTGCCACTGGTCTTACTTGGCTACAAAGGCCCCTCCTAAAGTTAGCTTTCAGCGAAAACTCAGGCCAGGCAAGCTACAGTCCTTGAAATACCACCTCATCTGCTGGGACTGGTCTCCCATTGCTGCCTCGCCTGATATTGATTCAGCCCTGGAGTACTTTGTCAATTCCTTCAATTCTGCTTGTGACCTTTTGGCACCCTTCTGCAAACGAGTCGTTAAAGATGCTGACACCCCTTGGATGTCCCAGACTCTTCTGGACCTCATGGGCCACCAAGACAATCTCTGGCACATAGCATTGGAGACTGGGAGGCCCACTGATAGGCAATGCTACCGTGAGGCCAGGAACCGCTGCACCTGGCAGGTCCGGCAGAATACTACAGAGCAGCCCTCACCGCCTCCTGGGGGAAGGGGCGCAATTTCTGGGACTCCCTCAAAGACCGTAGTGGCAAAATCTCTGATGCCCCCCCCCCCCAAATACTGGTAAATGGTGGTATTTCCACTAACCCTGACACAATAGCAAATGCTCTGAACTCCTCATTCTCGGACCTCAGCGGCGTGCTCACTGCCAACTTTTTTGCACCCACCCCCACTATAACATCGAACACCCACCCAAGTACTCCCTTTCTGCTTCAAGGTCATTTCCCAGCGTGATGCTGCCCCCCTTCTGTTAAAGGCACTCAGGAAATCCCGGTTCAGCAGTGACAATCTCGATCTTAAAATACTAAGGCTCACTGTCCCTGAAGTACTCTACCCCCTCACTGCCCTGCTAAACCGCTCCCTTGCCCTGGGTCAATTCCCCTCCATGTGGAAAACTGCCCTCATCACTCCTCTCGTGAAGAGTGGTGACCAAACCCTGCCTAGTAATTATCGGCCCATCTCAATTCTGCCCCCCTCTCTCCAAGGTTCTTGAAAAGATAGTCGCCACCCAAGTCACAGACTACCTTGCTCAACACAGTCTTCTCTGCCCCGAACAGCATGGTTTCCCAAAAAACCATAGCACCACAACCGCGCTTTTGGAATATACCAACACTATCCATGTGACCCTGGACACAGGCCAGATTGCTGGTGCTGTCTATATAGATCTTTCCAAAGCATTTGACTCGGTCCACCACTCACTTCTCCTAACCTCGCTAAGCCAAATAGATTTCTCACAGGATACTACCACTTGGTTCTTAAACTACCTGTCTGACAAAACCCAGAGAGTCAGACTAAGGCACACCTTATCATCTCCTCTCAGAGTTACATCTAGGGTCCCCCAAGGGTCAGTCCTTGGCCCCCTACTTTTCACTCTATTACTTAACTCCCTGCCCAAGGCCTGTTCTTAGAGTCTCCTTCTATATGCAGATGATGCGGTTTATTCAGCACCCACACCAACCGTACCGCCCTCCAAGGGTCGTTTAATGAGGCCGAATCCTGGTTTACTGACCGTAGGCTTGTTCTAAACTATAAAAAAAAACAAAGTCCATGCTGTTTGCCTAAAACAAGTTCAGTAACCACCCCCTGCTCATCCATAACTCCCATACTGAGACCCTGGAACACGTTTCTACCTTTAAATATTTAGGGATTACCCTAGACTCCGGGCTGTCCTACCATTAACATATCCACCGACTTAATACGGCTGTAAATGTACGCATTGGTCTGCTCCAGTGCTACAAGCACTGTCTCCCCCCTGAAGCCCTACAGCTAGCCATCTCCTCCTCCATCCTGTCACTCATTGATTACGGGATTATCTTCTATGGTGCTGCTGTCAACACCTCCCTCAACAAAATTAGGGTTTCCCTGAATAAAGCCTGTAGACTAGCCACAGGATGTGACTGGCTTACGCACACCTGTACGCTGTATACTAGTACAAACTGGCTTAATTTCGATGATCTTCTGAAGTACCAGACCTGTCTCCTTGCCAAGAAAATCACAACTGGCCTCACTCCCCCTGCTGTTGTGACGCTGCTCCACTCCTCTAACAGCACCAGACGCACACGTCACGCTGAGAAATCGCCCTACCAGGTTCCCCGCTGCAAAACCTCCATGGGGCAAAGAACTTTTAGATACCATGCCCCCATTGGCTGAACCCACTGCCCATACCAGTCCTCCTGGCTCCTACCCAGGGACTGTTCAGATCCCTTCTCCGCAGCAATATCTTGCATGACTCCACCTGTGACTATACCTGACCTACCCACGACCAAAAAATGCCATGACAATGGACCCACTTGGTCCTGCTGTAGAGTGCCTGTCCCTGGTTTCGGTCTTACCCGAGCCTCAGACAAGCTGACACTTTACTGGGCTGTGCTGCAGTCATAAACACTTCTCTACAACAACTACTGTACTATACGATTGCCCTTGCAGTTCCTTTATTTATTGTATTTTGCCACTGTACTGCATTGTCTATGACTGTTGTAATTATCCTGTACCACATCCACCTGTTGTACTTTACCATGCATCATTCGTAAGGTGTGATATTTCCCACACCGCTATTTATACTGTGATGTCTGTACACTGTATGCTCCATATTGTTTTCTATAACGTGGAGCCTTTGTAAAGGAGTCTCTGACTCAAAAGTATTAATTCCGATTGTATTCAATAAATAAAAATAAGCACCTTAGCTCCCTCCTCCTGGGCAAGGAATCCCTCAGGATTGACCTCTGGGGTAGGAGGGTTAACGCCTCCTCTGCTTTAGATCTGAGGATTGTAAACTGTCTGTCACATATGGTCAAGTTCCAGAATGCCAACTAGAGGAAGGGCAAGGCGGCTATCCAAGCCCTCCCCAATGGCACCCAGAAGCAGGATCTGCTTCGGTGCCTGCAAACTGCAGAGGATGTCAGCAAACACTTCCTTAGGGCACTCTGTGATTTGGCCGACACAGTGCCCAGGGCGGGCAGCCACAGGCATTTGCCTTTGTAGGCATTCATAGCTGACGGTCTCTGGCTTTGCAGCTGATGTGCAAAACAAGGTGCTGAATGCCCCATTCAGTGGCATCAAGCTCTTCGGCCCTAATGTCCAGGACCGCATCAGTGATTTACAGGCCTCTGGCATAGCCCTCAAATCAGCCCACTGTCTCTACCACACTCAACCCTGAGGTAGAGGGCACTCTACTTTTCATAGACAGGTCACTCGACCAGGCTCGGGCCTCCGCACCCAGGGTAAGCGCAGAGCCTAGTCTTCCTTGCCCACCCCCTCTCATGCTGGAGTGGCAGCCAAGCATTCCAAAAATGACAGTTCAGCTTCCACAGCTGGTTCCACCTCCACTTGACTCCTTGTGGACCGCCCTCCTCTGCTCCAGCCCCAGGAGGCAGTGGTCGGAGTCTGGTTCTCCCTCCATCTGAATCATTGGAGAACCATCACTGCAGATGTTTGGATTCTGCAAGTCAGAGTGCGGTCACACCTTGGAGCTCATTCAACAGCCTCCAGATATCCCATCACCACCCTCAACCTACCCCGCTGGCCTACCGGTCTGTTCTCCGGGAGGAGGTGCAGACTATCGTGCATGAGCAGGCAATTGAGCCAGTGCCAAAGCAACAGAGAAATCATGGGTTTTATTTCAGGTCCTTCCTGGTACCCAAGAAGACCGGAGATCTGAGACCCATCTTAGACCTCAGTCTTTGTCCAGTACACAGAGTTCTAGATGATGGCTTTACCAGGCCTCTTGCTCCTCCTCAAGACTGGGGACTGACTCTGCTCACTGGACATGCAGGACGCCTACCTGCATATTTTGTTTTTTCCTCCTCATTGGAGGTTTCTTCGCTTTGCCTATCAGGGAGACCACTGGCAGTTCAAAGTTTTGCCCTTTGTCTTATCCTCTACGCCACATGTCTTTACTAAATGCTTGGCAGCGGTCGCAGCAGCCCTCAGAAGGGTGGGTCTGTATGTCTTCCCTTACCAGGATGATTGACTTCTCAAGGCCCCATCCAGGAAACAGCCATTGCTGGCTCTGGAGCGTACTCTTCAGCTATTCCAGTCTCTGTTCATAACGGTCAACCTGCCCAAATCTGTTCTAGTACCGTCCCAAAAAGTGCAATACATTGGAGCGGTCCTGGACTCTGAACAGGGAAAGGCCTTCTTACCCCCAAAATAGAGCAGAATGCCGTATAGCTCAGACTCAGGAAGTCGCTCAGAGTCTGTACATCCCTGCCAGGTTGTACCTCCAGCTACTGGGGTTAATGGCGGATGCAATTCCCACCATTCCACTGGCTAAGCTTCACATGCGCACCCTTCAGTGGACCCTTAGAGTGCAGTGAGACCAGTGCATGGATGAGTTTGACCAACTAGTCCTGGTCTCCTCCCCAGTCCGCAAAGCTTTGCAGTAGTGGATGGAGCCCTCAAATTTTCTGCAAGGGTTCCCCTTCCAGATTTCTTCCCCACATCAGATCCTAACCACGGATGCTTTGGGTCTAGGCTGGGGAGCTCACCTGGGTCCCATTCAAATCCTGGGCTCCTGGTCCCAGCGGGAAGCCGCTGTGCATATCAGTGTCCTGGAAACGAGAGCAGCGCTCTATGCCTTGCAGGCATTTCAGAAGCACCTTGCTGCAGGCCAGCTGCTGGTGCAGTCCAACAATCTGAGTGTAGTCTACTACATCAACAAGCAGGGACTCATTCATACCCCTCTTGCAAGGAGGCCATGCGAGTGTGGTACTGGGCACTGAAGCACAGCCTGACTCACTCTGCAGTCCACGTGCCAGGTGTTCTGAACACCCTGGCGGACAGTGACTTAATCCAGTATGCACGAATGGGAGCATCTCTCATCCGTAGCAGATTATCTGTTCGACAGATGGGGTCGTCCAGAGTTGGACCTTTTTGCATCCTCACTCAACGCAAAACTGCCCAATTTTTGCTCGCTAGATCCACGGCCTGGAGTTTTCTGGAGAGACGCGTTGTCCCTCTCTTGGAGCAGGAGATTTCTGTACGCATTTCATCTGTTTCCACTAATAGAGGGTGCTGATCAAGCTACAGATGGAAGGAACCAGCATGATCCTGGTAGTCCCATTCTGGCCTCGTCAGATATGGTTCCCTCTGCTTCAGCAGCTTGCGGAGGAACTTCCAGTCCCACTGCCCCTTTGCAGGAATCTGCTGACCCTGGTCCATCCCAACCTCTGGTCCCTCCCATCTGCATGCGTGGCTCCTGAGGACTTGGCCATTGCCAGGTTCAGGGTCTCTAACAGGGTAGCAGACGTTCTGGTGGCCGCTCACAAACCCTCACCCATGTTACTTACTTATTTATTCATTCTCTGATTAAAATACCTTTGAGCACGTAACAGCTCTTTTACAAAGGTTCCATATCAGTGGGAAGGGTGATAGACATACAACGGATGGTATTACATAAAATATTGACAAGAAAGTATTTAAAATGACAATGTGACATTAATATTGCAACTGAAATTAAAACTATGAATTGGTAGGAAATCAAAAATATCCTAATAAAAGGAGGCAGCCCAAGGTGCTTTGTCAAGTAGGTATAGTTAGATTTGGGTGAACAAAAGTTCAGGTAAGTGAAGATAAACAGTGGAAAGAAGGTGGAGGGTGAGAGGGGGTGAGGTGAAAGAAGGATCGGGGAAGGAGTCAGGAAATAAGGCAGAGCTGTTAGGGTGAAAGTGGTCATTCACAGAGAAAAGGGGAGAAGTAGGTACACAAGGATGTGTCAGTACTGCTGAGGTAGTGTCATGTCAGTTGAAACAGTCACAGGAACTGTTAGCTGTAAGATGATGACGAAGAGTGCCTTTAAATGGTCCCAGTTTTGGTAAAGGAAGAGATATCTCTGGGCAGCACATTAAACCATAGTGGTGTTCTGTATGCAAATGATCATTGCCCTTGTGTAGTCCGGCATCTTGGGACAGAGAAGAGTTGGTTAACTGAACTACGTGTGTGCTGGGAGTTGCAAGATAGGATGAGTAAGTTTGTAACACCAGAAGGCAGGAGCCCGAGAAGTTCCTTTTTAGTTAGCAAGCAGGTTTGATAGTGAATCCTCCCATTTAGCTGAAGCCAACCTGTTTGCGCATACAGTTCACATGTGTGGATAAGGTGTTCTGTTCCAGTAAGAAGTCAGCATGCTGAGCCGGCCCATCGGCGCAGTGGTTGGATTTCCGCTTGTGACGCTGGCGACCTGGTTTGAGGAGCGGACTTGGAGTGCGTGGAGAATCTCAGCCGGGGAAAGGATTGCACGTCCACGACTGCTCTCCTCCTCCAGGGGAGGGTGGTGGAGTGATTGGTCCTGTGGGGACACCCAGCGGAGGCTGGATTGCACCTGGCCTTGACACTAAGCAGGCTCGGGGAGGCAGACGCAGGTCGTCATTGCACGTCCCCACCCCCGCCTAAAGGGGGAAAAATCACGCTGCTGGCCACCTGGATGATGCCTGCCCCTCCGCTCTAATGAGCTCCCAGACCTATCCTGTTGTTTGCGGCAAAGAGAATTAAAAAAAAAAAAAAAGTCAGCATGCTTTGAGTGCCACTGATATTCTGTGGAGGGTAGTAGTGGAAGCTGAGCCGTAGATAACCAGACGGTGGTTAACAGTGGATACTATGGAGCTTTAGATCGCTAGTATAAGTGCTTCAGGCATTCAATTGTGTTTATGTCTGTAGAGTAACCCTATCCTGATACTGGCAGACCTGGCAACATTCTCAACATGCTGGGCATATGATAGTGAGCTATCCATGGTTACCCCTAGATACTTGAAACGTTGTTTGTTCAAGAGGGATGCCAGAGGAGTTCCTGATGGTTAGGGCACTGGATCTGTGTTTGCTGCAAGCACCACTGAACAATGTGACTTTCGTTTTTTTGTAGTTCAGAATCCACTTATGTTTCCTGAACCAGTCCTCCACTTCCTCAAAGCTGAATTGGAGATGGTGTTCCAGTGGTTCAGGGTCAGTGTTGCTAGTGTATACAACCGCATCATCTGCATAGAGGAGGATCTGTCGGTGACAGGAGCAAGGGAGATTAAGAAAGATGCTAAAGAGAAGTGGACTCAGTATGGAGCCCTATGGTACTCCAGAGTGGACATGTTGATGATCAGAAGTGACATTAGCTAGCTTCACCCTTTGGGAGTAGCCTACAAGATAGCTTTTGAACCAGGACACAGTATCTGCCGAGAGGCCAATTAAGGACAGTTGCTTGAGAAGTAGAGCATGGTTCACTGTGTCAAAGGCCTTTGTGAGACTGACATGAGTTTGAGCTCTTCCTTCTTTTTGTGTGCATCACATTAAGGCTAAGTGGTAATGGCAGTGGTGAGCAGGGCCCAGACTCCCTGATGGATTGCAGCTGCACCAGGAGCCAAGGACACGAGCCCACAAGACTTTGGAAGTGTATAACAGATTACTGGTTACAATGCCAGGGTCATAGTGGATGTTGTGTAGGAAGGTCATTCCTTGCTGTTGTTGTTGCGTAGGTTCTTGTGGTATACCTTGGCTGAACACAGCAATTAAGAGAAGTATTTGTAGTGTGGTGTGAAGAAAATCCATTGCATTTGGTAGCATGATAGGTTTGTGAGGCATCACAATCCCACAGCACTTGAAAGTGTTGTTAACAAGGGAAGTGAGGCAGGGATTACAGTAAGAAAAAATAATGAGGCCTGTCACAAATGCACTCCGGAGGTCAGGCCCTCTGCTCCCACAGTGCCAACCTCAAAGTGCAATAGTGTGAACAAGGGACAGACAGGGTAACCCCTCATGTCTGTTTTGGATCCGAATCACCTACTAGCCTCGAGTCCTGGGGTCAAATGTGAACCTTATGCTAGCGCACCCAGTTAACAGGCTCGCCTCAGATATGTACCCTCTTCAGGAATGCAGTACAGTCTTTCGCCCAGTGGCACCCAGCCAGGTTTCCAAAATGTACCCTTATGACACAGTATGAGACATAAGTATATTCTTTCCTTTAGCAAGATTAATGACACATTCAAGCCCTTAACAGCTGTTAGACTTAAACACAGGTTCATCATTCACATGTAAAAGAACTGAAAAAAGCACAGGCAGTATTTTAAAGAAAATATAGTTTACTTAAAATTTTAAAATGGGTAAAATCAAACACAGAACCATTATATCAATAACTTACAGTCACATAAAATAAATGGGAAGTTACAGAATGCAAATACGCCTACCACAAATACTTAAATGTTCTTGCCTAGCTAGATGTTACCGTAAAGTGCCTTTTTAAGTCCAGAGAACCAAGTCTCTCTTGAGTCCAGAATAAAAAGCTATGTTTTCCTCAGATGCCTGATCATTTCACAGTCCATCTCCCCACCCCCTTTGGTGAGGTTACAGTTAGATCCTCCTATAACTTTAACTTCTTAGCATAAATATCCACAAGGATGTATGTTATTACTGTGAAAATCAGCAACTAGCCATTTCCCAAAATATGACGGTCTTCGATCAAAATATCCCCTTTGATGTTTCACAATCCCACGACCATGTCACTAGTTTTCTGCTAGGTGATAAAACCATAAAGAATCAGCCAGATGACTTCCCTTCCTGCCAGGGTCATAAAATTCATATTTAGTTTCCAACTTCAAAAACAGGAGCTGATTATAAGGCATAATAAACTGTCCCTCTAGAAGGAAGGCTTTTAATTAGGGGTTTCCCCTGGTCAGTTTAACATAATGCTATTTCAGCAACACTGACACCTTAGAGGTCAAAGGTCACCTCTCTCACTGACTACCAACCTTAAGCAGGCAATCACATACCATACACATTTTATTTATAACACAAATATTATACAATATAACAATAAGCAGATGGCAGAGAGTCGCAAGGCCCTCTAATGGTAGGCGCATATAATCTACCAATGGAAAACTAGATTAAAGAAAAAAGGGTTAGAAGAGGAGGGCAATCAAATGTGCAGTTAGGTAGAATAAGTGGGAATGGGGGGTGGGATAGCGGGGGGACAGCAAAAAGAGCTTACAGAAGGCAGAGATAGAAAGAGAGAAGTTTAGCAACACATTTTCGGTTTAAACAGCAATTACTTAACAGTTTTTTTGTACCAATAAAATGCAGTTTAACAGTATACAAAGTGCAAAAGAGCTTTAACACTTGAATAAAGTAGAGCAAAGGAAACAGAGAGGGCTAGTGAAACTAGCCAATCGGTGGCCACTGTCCCAGTAAAGTACCCAAACGGGTAAAAGTCTTTTCTAGGATCGTGGATATGTTGTTCATCCACACTTCTTGGCATGTACCTTGCCGCTTTAAGAACAGCCGGAAAGTCTTCAGGCTGGCTCCTCCCACCCACCCAGGTGGTATAACCCTCGGCTTCGCTGCATGACTCCAGATCTTCCTTTCCGCTGGAAGATACAGGTTGCCTCCTTCGTGCTCTCGCATTTTGTAGGCCCTGGCTTCAAAACCTTCGGTTATTCCGAAAATTCATTTAGTTCGCGTTAGCGATTGCGATCATTTCTCGATCATGGAAGATAAGTCTTCCCCCGGATTTCGCCGATGTCCATGCAGCCAGAAGATGTCGTGCACTGACCTGCATGCTGTATGCATTTACTGCCTAGGTTTCGGCCATGACACCATGACATGCGAGTTTTGCCTCACGTTCCTACCTAATGTCCTTGATGACCGTCACTCACGCCTTAAGCTGGGAAGACCCAAAAAACAGAATCCGCTGGTGAAATCCAAGGAGGCCCGGTGGGTGGTTTCCACGGCCGCATGACCCGCCGAGCAACTGGCGCGTATGCAGGATTTCGAGAAGGAGGAGGCTCATGCTGCTTCATCTTCCTCCTGGAGCTTCTTCATTCCACTCAATCTGGGCTCCACCTTCTCGGGTTCCTTCCGAGAGTTATGCCAGTCTGTCCCTACCAAGGGTGAGGGCCTGGCTGACATGCACTCCTCTCACTCCCGTAAAAAGGAGAGGGACCCAAAGTCGTCTTCGTCTTGACGGAGATGTTCTTGGGATCGGAAGAGATCTCAGTCCCAGAATCCAGCTGTTTCATCTTCGGTCGAAATTGCCTCTTCGGCCAACGACCTCTCAGCCCTGCCGACTGGCTGGTCAGCGATGTTGAGATTCTAGCCCTGGTCAACGACTCCCTTGCTTGGACTCCAGTCCTTGTTTTCCCTGACGAGGAGACCCAGCCTGCTGGGAACCCTGTCAAGGAAGTGGTCCCTGACCCCGGGAAGTCACCAGTCCCACTGGTGTCTCCCGTGCGACCGAATCGGCCTGCCCGATCTCGATCGAGGTCTCGGACCCCCATCGTCCGAAAGGCTGAGGAAGGGTCATAAGCGCTATAAAAAGAGGTGACGCCATCGGTCGTCCTTGGATGAGGAGAGGCTCCGGTGGAAACTCTGTCAGCATTACGAGGACCTCATGTGGCAACAGCTAATTTTGGCTGGGCATAAGCCTTCTCTGGCTCCTACCCCAGCCATTATTTGGCTTTCATCTCCCAGGCCGAAGCCGACTCACCTGGAGCCGATCAAGTCGGTTCCTCCATCCGCAGAGCTGGCTAAACCTCCGGTTCGGCCTAAACCGGTCTCTCCACCTATTCTGGTAGAATCTCTGCCCAAGCAGCCTGTGGGAGGGTCTCTTTCTAAGGAAGCTAGGCCGGACACCATGCTTCCCCAGTGTCTCTCGGTCACTGTCACCCCAGACCACCCCCGGTGGGTTGAAGGTGATCTGGGCGGATGTCTGTTGTATCCGGATACCTCGGATTCGGATGAATCCGGTCTCCATTCTCATCCAGAGGAGGATGAATTGGCCGGTGGACTTGAGACAGACGAAGGTCCTTCGTCCTTTCAGGGCATTCTTCGCCTCATCTCTGAATCCCTAGGGATGCCCCTTGAACCCATCCAGAAAAACGCAGAGTATCCTCTTACTGACATCCTCAAGAGAGGGGATACACAGTCAGAAGCCTTTCCCATGGCCGAGGCCATTGTGGGCCTGGCCTTAGAACTTTGGCAGCACCCTTCCTCCTGTCCAGCTCTGTCTGCCCATATGGCCCGCAAATATGCGGTGCCCATGGGGTCCCTCACGGGGTTCATAGAGCATCCTTCGGCCGAGAACCTTGTGACCGCCTCTGTGTTCAGATGAACTGGTAGTTCTACTGATACCAACAGACCTCCCGAGAAGGAATCCAAATATTTGGACCACTCTGATCGTAAGGTCTATGTGGCCTCATCCTTGGGCCTCCGTCAGTCAAGCTTGGTCGTCATCATGGCACACTTCTCCCATGCCCTTCTGGGTTCTTTGGACGAAGTCCTCCCACACCTCCCCACAAACTTGCATACCACGGTCAAGCAGGTTCAGGACCAGGGCCGTGCTGTTGCTAAACAGCAGCTCCAGACAGCCCTGAACATTGGGTATTCTTGTGCCCGTTCGTTGGCAGCCGCAGTTGCCTCCCACAGTAGGACTTGACTGAGGCTGCGCTCCTTTATGGTGGATACTCAGCACAAACTAGCTGATGTGCCTTTCCTGGGCACCAATCTCTTCGGCCCAGGTGTAGCTGGTCACCTTCAGCACATCGAGCAGTCCAGTGCCACCTTAGACACTGCTTCTGCTAAAGATTCCTCTGGTTCCAAAAAGCAGCAGAAGAAGAAGCCTTTTCGGCACTCTTCCCCTCCAGCTCAGCAGCCCTCCTTTCATGGAGGTTAGCAGCAACAGCAGCAGGCTCAAGCTTGGCACCCCATGCCTGGGCCCGCACAAGCCCGTAAGGGAGGCCACGGTTCAGGCCCTGGACCCTCTGCCTCCAAGCCTGCCCAGTGATGGGGTAGGGACTGTCACGCCAGCTCTGGGTCCTCCTGTGGGGAGCTGGCTCAATCACTTCCTTTCAGCCTGGTCTGCTGTTACCACGGACAGGTGGGTTCTAGAAGTGGTCAGTCAGGGGCTGCCTCTGGAATTCGAGCAGTACCCTCCAAGCCAAGCCCACGCCCCACGGCCGGAAAGAGTATCCGCCCACACTCAGTTGGCTCTCCAAGACGACATCACCCAGCTCCTCCTGAAGGAGGCTGCAGCCTGAGTGCCGGATCCTCTACCAGACCCAGGGTTCATCTCCAGATACTTTCTGGTCCTGAAGCAGACTGGGGGCTGGTGCCCCATTTTAGATCTGCATGACCTGAATCAGTATCTCAGGCCTCGCATCTTCAGGATGGAAACTCTGTCCCAGATCATACCATCCCTGCGCAAAACATGTGGTTCTACTCACTGGATCTCTAGGACGCGTTCTTTCACGTCCCAATCCGTCTGTCCTACCAGCAGTTCCTCCACTTCCGAGCAGAGGGAACCCTTTATGAGTTCTGAGCCATGCCATTCGTCCTGTCATCGGCCCCTCGCGTCTTCACCAAATTCATTGCAGTGGTGGCAGCCCATCTCAGGCATCGGGGTGGAAGGACGTAAGGATTTACCCCTACCTTGATGATTGGCTCTTCTGGTTCCACCCAACAAGAGGTGGAGAGGGTCAGGGACCTGGCCCTCCATACCTGCCTCCTGATCAATGAGGCCAAGTCGGAACTCTTGCCATCTCAAGTGATGTTTCATCAGGGCAGAACTCAACTCTCGTCAAGTCAGAGCTCAGCTCCTGGCAGACATGGTAGAGGTTATTTCCTCCTTTGCCTGATCATTTCTGGTTGGGCAATTATGCCCTGCCCAGGACTTTCTGCGCCTTTTGGGTTACATGGCAGTGTGCTCTTCGTGGTCCGGTGGGCCCGGTGGCGCATGCTACCCTTCCAATGGGAGCTGGCCGCTCAGTGGACTCAGCATCATGGTCATTTCGACCAGCTGACCACTGTGACCCAGAACATGTGGGACACTCTCCAATGGTGGACCGTCCCAGACCGGTTGCAGGAAGGGATCCCATTTGTCCACTCCGAGCCATCAGTCGTTCTGACAACCGATGCCTCTCTCATGGGCTGGGGAGCCCACATGGGAGACAACAGGGCCCACGGCTTCTGGACCCCCAAGGAGTCCCATTGTCACAACCTGTTGAAGCTCGGAGCAGTCAGACTGGCACTGTTAGCTTTCGCTCCTCGGCTCCAGGGTCAAGTGGTTCAAGTCCAGAAGGACAATACTGCGACCATGTACTACCTCAACAAACGGCAGCACGCATTCCCATCTGCTTTGCAAGGAAGTGCTCCGCATCTGGGGACACGTGTGCTGACTGGAGGCGGATATCCTAGCCACCCACATGGCAGGAGCCTTGAATCAACTGGTGGATGCCCTCAGCCACATAAGCGAGACATCCCATGAGTGTTCTCTCCATCTAGAGGTAGCTTACAGCCTGTTCTCCCACTGGAGCAAACCGTTGGTGGACCTGTTTGCCTCTTGGGAAAAAAACAAGCTGATGCTGTTTCATGCCCCCAAAGCAGGGCTCGCTGCAGGGGGATGCCTTCTCGAGGCCATGGACCCCATGCCTCTTCTACACCTTCCCTCCATTTCCCTTGATCCACAAGGTGCTCCTCAGGGAGAGGAGGGACAAGGCGCAGGTGGTTCTGGTAGCCCCAGACTGGCCACGCCAGTTCTGGTACCCAGATCTCCTCATCCTCAGCAAAAGGCCCCCGGAGCAGCTTCCAGCACGTCCGGACCTTCAATCCCTGCACCTCACAGCATGGTACCTGAGCGTCTAGAGTTCCAGGCTTTGGGACTTTCCAAGGATGTCCTCACAGTGGTGGAGGCATCCAGAAAGGAATCGAACAGGAAATGTTATGCCTTCAAATGGAAAAGGTTTTCCATTTGGCATCAGGGCAAGGGTCTGGACCCTCTTACCTGTCCAGTGACTAACATTCTCTACAACCTTTGGTCTCTCTCCAAAGGGGGTCTTCAGTCATTGACCCTTAGGGTGCACCTGGCAGCTATCTCTGCTTACTGGGCGTGGGCCGGTCATCCGACATTGGTGCAGGAGACAGTGGTCAGGCACTTTTTCAAAGGCCTGGATCACATATCCCCTCCGGTGCGTGAACCTCCACCTCCGTGGGATTTACTGCTGGTGCTGGCAAAGCTCGTGGGCAAGCCGTTGGAACCAGTGCACAAGTGTGAGCTGTCACACTTGTCGTGGAAGACGGCCTTCCTGGTGGCTGTCATGTCTGCCAGAAGGCAGGGGTGCTCCAGGCGCTCTCGGTGGTCTCCCCTTATCTGGTCTTCCACAGGGACAAGGTTGTCCTGCGCCCTCACTCGAAATTCCTTCCAACGGTGGTGTCAGAGTTTCACCTTAACCAGGTGTTAACTCTGCCGGTGTACTACCCCAATTACACATCAGAGGCTGAATAAAGTCTCCATACTTTGGACTTGAGATGGGCCCTCTCTTATTATAAGGAAAGGACGGCGGAAATTCGGGGAGAGGTTCGCCAGCTGTTTGTCACCTACGCTGAAGCCGCTTCTGGCAGACCTGCAGCAAAGCGGACAGTTGTAAGGTGGATCACATCTTGCATAAGTCTGTGTTATGAGTTGGCGGGCAAGGAGCCTCCCAAAGGAATAAGAGCTCATTCTACCCGCCACACCACTGCATCTGTGGCTGCTTCCAGGGACATCCCCATACAGGCAGTCTGTTGGGCTGCTACCTGGAAGACAGCAAACACCTTCATTACCCATTACCACATTGACCTTAAGTCATGCTGGGATGCTGGTTTTGGGGCCTTGGTTCTCCAATCTCTGTTTCCCAAGTAGGGGGTGTGCGCTTTGCCTCCCTCCTCCCAGAGAACTGCTAGGAGTCTGCCAAGAAGTGTGGATGAACAACATATGCACGATCCTAGAAGAACAGGTTACTCACCTGAAACAGTAGTTCTAGGAGTGGTATATGTTGTTCATCCACACGGACCCACCCGACCTCCCCGGCTTCGACGCACACACTTAGCTTCCAGCGTACTAAGATCTGGCATCATGGGGCGGAGCTGAGGGTTATACCACCCGGGTGGGTGGGAGGAGCCAGCTTGAGGACTTTCCGGCTGTTCTTAAAGCAGCAAGGTACATGCCAAGAAGTGTGGATGAACAACATATACCACTCCTAGAACTACTGTTACAGATGAGTAACCTGTTCATTTGGTCCCAGCAGTTGAGATTTAGCAGTGGTTCAGGCTACCGTAACTTGCTCAGGTTGTCTGGGGATCCCTGGGGAACTGGGTGAAAGCAGGCTCCAGCGATGGCTTTGCTTCTTGTGTCCAGTGAGGCAGGCAGTGGCTTAAAATCACAAGCCACAATGCCAGTTAGTTAGTTTTTGTTGACCGGTTAAGTGCACTAGACAAATTCTGCCTATTTTCAGGCACGACCTGGGGGGAGGGGGATTCAGATGAATGCCAACTGACCTTGAACCAGATTAAGCTGTTGGTGGTATTTTTAGTGAATGGGGGGAATTGGCCAGGATACCGGGAAAATTCCCCTACTCTTTTCGATAAGTACCATGGGATCTTTAACATCCACCTGAACTACTGCCAGAACAGGCAGATGGGACCTTAGTTTAACGTCTCATCCGAAAGACGGCACCTCAGGAGTGCAGCACCCCGCTCATGCTGCACTGCAGTGTCAGTATTGGGATATTAACCCAAGTGCCTGGTGTGGGGATAGAACCCACAGCCTTCTGATGTCCCGGCCTCAGAGGCGAGTGTGCTACCTGCCGAGCCACTGACACTGCCAGTGGTGTTGAGTACCTGATCTGAGGCCTCACACTGGGGAGGGAGGAAGAAACACAAATTATTATAGCTGAGGGGAATTGGGGTGTAGAGAGAGGAGACTGGAGATAAGCAGGAGGGCCAGGGACAAATAGGGAGCTAAGTTGGGGTTAGCAGAGGAGGGCAATCAAATGTGCAATTACCGTATATACTCGCGTATAAGCAGAGTTTTTTTTTTTCATTTCAATTTATTTTATTTATTTAGCTTTTGTTGACCAGGTAGGTACACTAGACGAGCTGTATGCCTATTTTCAGGTACGACCCGGGAGAGTACAGTGAAAAATAACAAGTTCATACAAGGTACATAACAACAAGAGGGGCAGTGTACAAAGTTACAGGAGAGCTAGATTAACATAGATAGTCTACAGTGCACAGTAATAGGTACATATACATACAGAATAAATAGACTAAGACATTCACTGGCGATTACATTGCTTGAGTGACCCTTTTTTCAGGGCCATATACTTCATAAGCAGGTAGCAAGCAGTCACACACTTCCCAAAGTTGAAAGGACAGTGGGCAGTTGGTGGGATAAGACTAATTTGGAGATATGTTTAAGGTGGTTTAGGACACCTACACACCGAGGACAGGTTCAGGTGCTCTCACAGGGAATTCTGGAGACTCTGGTGGGAGGGGGAGGCTCTGACGTGGTTTGGAAGGGAGTTCCATAGTCTCTGAGCACACGTAGCAAAGTCCCTCTCCCCCATTAGGGTTCGAGTATAAGGAACTTTGAGCACCCCAGTACCTATAGACCTGAGGGAGTAGGAGGAGGTTTCAACAGGCTTGAGGAGCTGCGCCTGCCCTGGAGGGTTTGGTTTAGTACTTTTTCCTCTGAAGCATTGTAAATATTAAAGTGATTGGCTAGGGAAAGCCAGTCCAGTGTGTCATGTAATTTACAGTGGTGGGTGAGATGTGGGTCTGCCAGGGCAAAGTGACAGATATTGTTGTAGGTCGTATACCATCGAGCAAGGCGTACCTTGGATGTGTTAGCGAACAGGGGAAGGCCATAGCTAAGTGAGGGGAGCAGCACACCTCTGGTCAGCGCCAAGCGAGCTGCAGACGTCAAATTTGTTCTTTGCCCTGTAGGCAAGACCCAGTTTGCTGTTTACAGCTCTGCAAACATTTAGGATGTGAAACCCCATGTCGAGTTGGGGATCAAGTGTCACACCCAGGTATTTTATTAAGACTGAGGTTAGGAGGGGAGAGCCATCAATACCACTGACACACAGAGGGATGGGGAAAGCTTTGATCTTGGCAGCTGACTCAAAAAGCATGGCCTGAGTTTTCTTTAGATTGAGGACTAGCTTGTAAGTCGTTACCCAGGATTGAATATTCTTAAAGGCCTCACTCAGCTGAAAGTTGAGAACCCCAGTGTCCCGGGAGTGTGCAAGGATGACAAGATCATCAGCATAAAGAGTGGTACTACAGCTGGAAGCAGCAGCAGGGAGGTTGTTAACAAAAGCTGAGAAGAGAAGAGGCCCCAAAACTGATCCCTGTGGGACACCAGGACCTTGTTGAATTTCGTCAGCTGTGTTCTGCCTTGGAGGTAGTTACTGAGCCAATTCAGGGCCAGTGGGGACAGGCCGAGGGACTGCATCTGTGAACAAAGTAAGGCATGGTCTACAAGGTCAAAAGCCTTAGATAAGTCAATGAATATGGCCCCAGAGAGTTTGTCCTGGTCCATGGCCACCCTGATGCTTCGTAGAGACAGAGACCAGGACAGTAGACGTGCCATACCCTTTTCGATAGCCATGCTGCACAGGGACAGCAACTTATGAGCCTGAATGTACTCCGTGAGCTGTTCAGCCACAGCTTTTCTCTAAGAGTTTACTAATGGCCAATAGGATGGCGACTGGACAGTAGTTGTCCATGACTTTGGGATTATCCTGCTTCAGAATGGGGACAATCCTCGCAACTTTCCAAATGCTAGGGACAACACCCATGGCAAGGGACAGGTTGAAGATATGAGCCAGTGGGGTAGCAATGTAGGTGGATCCCAGGTTCAGAAACTTGGGCTCCATGTTATCATGGCCTGCGCGTGAATGTGGAGAGAGACCAGAAAGGAATCTCTGCGTCTCCATGACAGACACAGCCCTGAGATAAAATAATGGGTGAGAGGAGGGAGCCTCCTGGGGAACAGAGGCCGAGGCACCACTGATGTTCTCTACAGCAGAGAAAAGGGAGTTAAGCGCAGTCAAGTCAGAAAAGTGGGAATTTATAGCATTAGCGATCATAAGAGGATTATTACAGCTCGACCCACCAATGATCATATCAGATACCCCAGAGTTGGTGGGGCCACTGACTAAGTTGTTTATGTTCCTCCAGAACCTCTGTGGGTCTTTGGCAGAGCTAAGCAGGGCGGATTTACAGTAGTCACCTTTTGCCGCCCTAATGACTTTTTTGCACTCATTTCTGAGCCTTCTGTACTGTTGGAAAATTGACTGGTCCAACGTGCTTTTGAAGTGAGACCAACACTTGTCCCTTGCTCGCATGAGGGCTAAGAGGCTCCCATGCAGCCATTTAGTAGCAGATCCCCTTACTCTCCGCCTAATAAGGGGGGCATGCTTGTCCTGCAGGGCAGCAAAAACAGTGAGAACCTGGGAGACAGCTGTAGAGGGGTCGTGAGCACTGAGCACTTTTGACCAGTCAGTGATCCTCAGATCCTCATGAAATGCCCCCAGATCAAACTTTGAGAAATCCCTAACATGAATGATCTTGTGGGGAATTTTTGGTGAAGGAGCTTTCCACACACAAAACACCGGGGTGTGATCCGAGATGGAGTCAGGAAGGGTTCCAGTGCTGATGATCCTATCTGGACGGTTCGATAGGACCCAGTCCAGTAGAGAGCTAGTTCCACCATTAGCAGACCGTCTAGTAGGCTCATGGATAAGCTGAGACAGGGCAAGACTTGCCAACAGAGGTTCAAATTGTTTGGAGTTACCACCTGTCCAGTTTAGGTTCAAATCTCCCATGATCAAAAGTTCATTGTCCCCAACATTAGGACCAATCGTATCCAGGAGGTGGGCCAGCCCCGGCAGACCACCCTTGGGAGGGATTGTATGTGCACACAACATGCAACTTCTTTGTGTTTCCAAGTAGCAGCACAGTGTGCAGCAGCTCACAGGAAGACAAGGAGGGCTGCTGATGGATTACCTCGGATACTTTCAGATGACTCTTATGGAAAATTAGGATACTGCCCCCTCGCTTTTTTCCTGGCCAATCATGTCTAATAAACTCATAGCCAGGAAGTATACAGGCAGAGTTTGGTACTGAGGGTTTTAGCCAGGATTCACTAATGCCTAGTATGTCAGGCTTACAGTGGAAGACCCAGGCGGATAGTTTACCAAGGTTGGGTAGTAGACTGCGAATGTTAAGGTGAGCAATTTTTAACCCCTTTCCCAGTTTTCAACTTTCCAGGAGTGAGGAGGCCTGATAGTTGGGACCAGGGTTTAGCCCGATGTCACCAGCAAGGACCAGTAGCACTAGGAAGAGCCAGGATAGAAGGAGCCAGGAGCGAAGTTTTGTGGGGGAAGGGGTACCAATGGTCGTGGGCTTACGGCCCGAATGTCTACTCACAGTGGCGGTACCCAGCAGACATCTGAGGTCAAGACAGCTGGTAGGACAGGGAGGCAGTCTATCGTGAGCTAGAAGGTTAGAGAAAGTGAAATCAAACCCCTCCTGAGGGGCAGTCATTCCCCAGTGGTCTCCATGCAACCTAGAAGGGTCAGTAGCCAGTGGGGAGAAAAACAGGCCAGCGAGGAGACCGATGGAGAGAGCAGTATGAGGAAAGGAGGCTAGGACACCTGCCATAGTAGGCCTGAGGGTCCCCATTTCAGATTTTGAGTCAGCAGTGATGACTGAGGCACTGCAATTTAAACTGCTGCAGTAGTTAGTCTTGGCAGCTTTATGTTTCTGCCCCGCCTCACTCTTCTCTGCGGTCCCGACTCCACAAGCAAGGAGTCCCACGGGACGGTTCAAAAGGTCGTCCCTGAGTGCTAAGTGGTGAAGGAGGGGAGTCCCAAAATGCCAACTTTCCCAGTTGGTGTTGTAGCTGTATGTCATAAACTGCTCCAGCAATTCAGTTTTTACTAGGGAGTAGTTCCTCTGTCAGCAGCAAGTGACTTTAGGCGAGGTGGAGGGGTGAAGTGCAGGATATTGCGAACAGTGGCCACTGGTGGTGGATTCTGATAAGCTGCAAATGGCAAAGTGCAGTGATTGTTTTTTTAGCTCAAATCACGTGACTTCAGATGCGGTATAAATTGCACTGTCGACCAAGGTTGGTGGTGGGGGCAGTGGGGAGCCGATGCACAGCACTGGTGAGATAAAAATTCTTTCTAGGGACATGGATATGTTGTTCATCCACACTGTCTGGCAGGTATCCTTGCCACTTTAAATCTTGCCGGGAGGTCTTCAAGCTGGCTCCTCCCACCCACTCGGGTGGTAAAACTCTCGGCTCGGCCCCATGACGCCAGATCTGGCCTGCTGGAAGCTCAGGTAGTGCGTTGAAGCCGGGGAGGTCGGGTGAGTCGTTGCACTTTCTCGCTTGGAAAGGCATCCGAACAGTATCAAGTGCAGTTCCTAATTAAAGTAACCAGTGAAAGACTGCAAGCTTTGTGCTCAGTTGCTAAAAAATAAGAGTTTTAAAACTATCAGCATTCATGCGCCAACATAAATTCTTGGTGCCAAAGTTCAGAATTCAATGATTCTCTCTCCCCTATAGCCGTTGGAGCCGTTGAATTACCTGCGCTGTGTCTGTGAGGTGCTGCACTTGAACAGAAGGTTTTAGGGAGGGAGCTCCTCTGCCTGAAGGCACCCTCACAACCTTTTTGACCATCGGAACGACCTCAGCTTATACGCAGGTCAGCCCGGAATCCGAAACAAAGCTCCTTCCCGAACCACCATCAGCAAAGTTGTATGTGGTGCCCTACGGGGATTAGATGCAGCCAGGGAGACAGAAGCAGCAAAAGACCTGCATTTTTAGTAATGTTGCAGCCAGTGTTGAGAGCGAGGGAGAAGTGTGCAGGGAGGCAGAGACACCAGTGAAGACAGCACTTGCGACAAAATGAGTGTAGCAGCAGCAGTGAGAGCGGCAGGTGCTGCCAGGGAGACAGAAGTAGCAAGGACCTGCATTTTCAGTAATGTTTCTCTCCGTCCACACTGCTCACTCACTCCAGCTACCCACCCGACTAGTCCTGACCCACCTGACACTCAAGCCAGTCAGACCCACTCCTCTGTCTACTTCAGCCTCTGCCTAACTGTGCATACGGTCATCAGCACAACATCAGCTGCCGCTGGCAAACTCCTCTGGCTCCACTGCTCTGACTTTGTCCTCTAATCTGATTGGTCAGGTGAGGGGACTGCCAGCAGCACTACTCAGACAGCCAGGAGGTAGGAGGACAATGAAGGTGTGTGTGTGTGTGTGTGTGTGAAAGACAGGAGTTAACTTTGGATTCTTGGCAGTGGTGTGGGAGGGAGAGTGGCATACTGCTGGAGTGGCACTGGGGGGGCTCGAGTCAGGAGTCAGGACTGATGGAGTTGTGCAATAAAAACAGCTCGGCTTATACACAGGTTACTGATGTTTCTTTACTTTGAACTGAGACATTGAGGTTGGTGGCTTATATGCAAGTCAGCTTCTACACAAGTATATATAGTAGGTAGAATCAGTGGGAATAGGGAGTGGGATAGCAGGGGAGAGCAAAAAGAGCTTACAGAAAGCAGAGGTAGAAAGAGAACAGTTTAACAACACATTTACACTTACATCACGAAGTGGAAGCAGTTTGCCATCTGGGCTACCAAGCATGTCGTGGACTATCTGATCTCTTTGTCTGACTCAGGCCTCCGGTATTCCTCCCTCAAGGTCCACCTTTTGGCTGTTCCTGCCTTTCATGAGCCCGTGGGTGACCACACGATTGCTAAGCTGGATGTGTCCCGTACCTTTCTTAGGGGCATCTTGCACCTGAAACCCCCAATCCGTTCCCTTGTCCCGGTTTGGGACTTGAATTTTGTTTTGGAAAAGTTGACCCTGTCTCCTTTTGAGCCAGTCTCGACTTGCAATTTGCACTTTCTCTCTTGGAAAGCAATCTTTTTAGTTGCAGTTAATTCTGCTCAAAGAATTTCAGACCTTCAGGCCCTCTGGTGCGAGGAGCCTTATTTGATTTTTCACAAAGACAGGGTATCTTGGCACACAAATCCTAAGTTTCTCCCCAAGGTGGTTTCTGAGTTCACTCATAATCAGTCTTATCCACCTTCATGTTTATTTTCCTGAGCATGCCAATCCAGGGGGAAGCACTGCTCCATACTCTAGGTGTGCACAGAACTTTGACGTATTATCTGCTCAGGACTAAGGAGTCTAGAAAGTATATAAGCAGGTTTCTTTCTTTCACCCCAGGTAGAGTGGGCACTTCAATTTCTAAGCAATGTTTATCCAGATGGTTGGCAAATTGCATTGTGTTCTGCTTCAATAAGTACCACAAAGAATCGCCTGGTGCTGTCAAAGCTCATTCCACCAGGGGGACTTCTGGTGCAGCAGCGCAGCAGATGACAGCAACTCACTAGAGTACCAAGACATCTCGCCTGCAAAAGTTAACAGTAGCCCTCAAACTTAATTATTTATACTGCAAACAGTAACTGATCAATGGCTACACACAAGATAAAGGGGACAGCAAACAGATTTTCGATTTTACCGTTGGATCCAGACATTTCAGAAGGGGAAGCTTCAGACTGTTTCCACGTGCTCTCACCGTACTTCTTCTCACTCGGTGGCAAGACCTCCAAAAAAACAAAGCAACAAATTAATCGCAACTATGGATAACAAACTAGATGCAATCCTAGCTGAACTACGGGACATTAAGTCTGATTTTCAGTCGCTTAAACAGGATTTGGGGCAGTTTTGATTTAAAATCTCTGATCTACAGCAGAGAACACTTACGGTTAAGGAGTCGCAGGAGGAACATGGGAAGACCTTATCAGAATGCCAATCCACGGTGTCACAGTTAGTGGAAATCTGCAGGGCAATGGGGAGAGGCAAGAGGATGCTGAGAACAGTCACAGACGCAAAAAATATTCTGATGTACAGTGTAGCAGAGGGCAATGAGGATAAGGACATGAGCAGTTTTATTACTCAGCTCTTACGGGAATCCCTGGACCGTGATCCTGAATTCAATATCGAGCTAGAACATGCACATAGGGCCTTAGGCCCCAGGCCTACGCAACAGGGAGCTCGTCCTTGTTCCATCATTTGTTTTCTGAGATATAGTACAAAAGACATTATTTTAAACAAAGCATGGGCCAAAGGGAAAACTTTATATCAAAACAGCAGAATAGGGCCAACCCGGTGGCACTGAAGATTGAGGCGCTGCACGCCACACCTCGTGCTATGCCGGCGACCCGGGTTCGGGAATGGACTCTGGTCACTGGGGGTCGGAGGGGTGAGGGAGGATTGAGCGTCCCAACGGATGCTCTCCTCCCTCTGTGGTGGGATACCAGGGGTGCTATAAGCACCTAACACCCATAAAGCTGGTGGATGCACGGGCTTTCGGGGCACTAGTGGCTCTACTTGAGTCGGGGAGGGGGGACGCTGCTATGCGCATGGCTGTCGGTGTGCGTCAGCACATTGGTAAGCCTGGACGTCAGTCCTAAGCGCAGGCGTCTCAGGGGGATCAGGGGGAAAAAAATGGGAAAAAATTAAACACCCCTGGCCCTACGGGCAGATGAAACTAGGGGATGGGATGCCGTGGGGATCGCCCTGGCGGACAGAGGAGTAAGAGGAGGCATGAGGCCTCCTCTGAAAGCCATTGGTGCCAGGCGAATTACAAAAAAAACAAAAAAACAGCAGAATATATTATGCCGATTATGCTCCAATGACCATGCAGTATCGAAGGGACTACATACCTCTGTTCCCCATTCTACGTGGCCTTAAATTAAAATTTCGGACACCATATCCAGCGCGACTTCTTGTCCAGTTTCCAAATGGCCAAGAAAGCTAAGACATTGTGGATCAGGCTGTCGCTGGACTTGGGGACCTCAATTATGAACTCCCTACTAAGATTCCACTTGTACAGAGGCCTGATGGATGGAGAGACCAGCAGAGGAATCTTCAGACTCCGGATCCCCAGATATGGCAGGCTACTGTGGACTCGATCAAATGGCTGCTTCGCCAGTTTGCCAGAGGCAGTATTACATGAGGAGGTTTGAAATAAATGGACACGAGAGGTGAGTCCGGGGGCTAGCATGAGGCTGAGAGTAGCGAGGAGGACTTTGCGGTAAGCGTTCAGGGTGGGCTGGGGGCTTCCTTCCCTCTCAGGTCCTGGCTCTGGGGGGGACGCCATCTTCTTGGCGGGCTCTACATGGGGAGACCTATGGACACAACAAGGCCTTAATTGGATGTTGCAGATGGTTGAGCGGCTTCCCTGGGATCCCCTGCCGCCTTACTGGGCTCATTTGGGTGCAGCGAGCAGAGAGGTAGCAAATTTTGGAACCCCTCCGGGGCTCTTGGGTCATTATCCCCGAGCTGCAGTGAAGGGTGGTGAAAAAACAATTAATTGGATGTTGGTGGGGGTTGGCCAGGAGGGGTCGTCCCCCCCCCCCGGTGCCCCCACGAATACTAATTAAATAAAAGGTGACTGCTTGGTACATAACTGAAAATGTGCCCATTTGTGCCCAGGCCTATATATGTGTGTGTGTGTGTGTATATATATATATATATATACATATATAACTGTCTCCTAACTCCTGGTGATGGGGGGGGGGGGCATTCTAGCTGCTTGTGTGATCGGGAGCCCTTTATCCCCTACGGGGAGACTTTTGGAGCAATAGGACCTCCCGAGGAGGCCGTTCTAATAGTAGGTACTTGAGCAGGTATATACATAAACTGAACATGTTCAGTCAATTGTCTTATGGTCTCTCTGCGTGGGCTGGGTGGGAGGGCAGGCGTTTTGGGAGGAGCTGTCTGGCCTTTGCCTATGATCTCTGAACTACAGCCTTCTCCAGCCATGCTCGTTTTTTTTCTAACCTACCGTTCGACTCTGTGTCGACTCCGAGCCGCAGTTCGTCGGCCCCTTCTCCTGCCCGTTCTAATGGCCTAGTCGATGTCACCTGGTAAGATTGTTCCTTTATTTATTTTAATTTTGCGACGTTGAGTCTTGTTTTGGTGTTTCTTTTTTGTAGGTCATGTCTCGGTCAGAGGGCAAGAGATCTTCTAAGATGGGACGGCCCCCCATGCGACGGTGCCCTTGGCCGTAAGTTCTCCAGTCACCGACCAACCGCGACCGTTGCCTCCTTGTCTTGGCCCGCTTCGACAGTGGATTCGTGCAACACCTGCTTCTCCATGGACTACCGGGACATCTAACAACGTGCCTGGAAAGTGAGTCGAGCTCCGCCAACTATCGGGGGTCGGACATGCACTCGTCGAGCCAAGCCATGTTCTCTCGGCCTTTCCTCTGGATCCCCTTCCGGTTCTATATGGATCAAGGAGGAGGGAGCCTTGGCCTCTTGTAGCCTAGCCATGGCCGAGGCTCCTCCCGTGGTGCATTAGGCCCAGTCTCTTCTCTCCGGGGGATGGGCGGGAGGCACCACATTGGCAGTCGCCCCTTCGTGGGCGAAGGCTCCCCTGGTGTTGGACCCGCGGCTCAGAAGGCCTGGGTCGACACCATCTGTCAGCGTAGTTTCGGGCCTCAGCGCTGTTCACGGCGCTGTGGGCCCTGATGGCACCGTCGCTCGGCACCATGGGGCACCATTCACAGCACCGATGGTGCTAGCGGTACCGTGGGAGGTCCTACGGCACCGTCTCTGACTTTTTCTTGCCTCTGCACCATCCGCAGCACCGAGGTTGAGCTCGGCACCGTGTCCAGCTCTGGAGCCGTTCGTGGTTCCGGGCGTGGACACGGCGCCATGGGGGTTCTGGATCTCGGTGCCAAGAGTACAGTCGGAGCCATCGTCGGCGCCGTCTCTGTCCTCGGCACCACTCGCAGCGCTATGGGGCGGGACGGCACCATGTCAGGTTCTGGCACTGAGACTGCTGCCCTTGTTAGAGACGTGTCCTCTTCTGCCACCGTTCGCAGTGCTGCAGGGGGCACCGGTACCGACTCTGGTGCAGTCTCTGCTTCTGGTGCCCTATTTGATCGGGATGGCAGTGAGCGTCCACGCACTGTCTGGCACAGGACTTTGGTCTCCACCTCTTCGGAGGAGGAGGAGGAGTCGGACTCTGAGTTGGACAGGCTCTCTGAAGTTAGCTGCCCACGTGGACACTCGGGTAGTGTTCTCGACAGGCCACAGCCAGTCCCCATTCTGAGGAGTGGACAGGGACTACTGAGGCCAGGGTCAGGGGTGCTGACCAGCAGGCAGTGTTGCAGGCCACTACTGGTCTGCAACCTGACCTCGGAGGGTTCTCTGATCCCTCAGCGGTGGTACCCCCTGAGGTGGTGTGCCTGGATCGCTCAATTTTGGGGCCGATCGGAGCCCCCACGGGAGGGTGCTGCTCCTTGGATAGCCCCTTTGGGGGCCAACCAGGGTTGCCAGCTGCTTAGGCTGGCTCTCTCAAGGAGGAGGGCACTCTCGGATTCCGAGGGGTCGAGGGGTTTGGGTTCTGTTTGGCGGCCTTTTTCCGGAACCCACCCGGGCTCTGAGAGGAGCCGTATTGCAGATCTCCACCCTTCCCCTTCCCCCTCAGTTTCCTTGAGAGGGCCTCATTCTTTGGAGGTAGGGGACCGTCCTTCTGGACCTACATGGCCCCGGTCATCTCACAGGGGGGATTCTTCTGGGCACAGCCAAGGCAGTTCCAGCATGGTTGTTCAGTTGTCAGCTGTGGAATCTTCTGGAGCTCCTTCATCTTCTAGGGCTCCTGGTGCACTCCCAAGTCCAAGCGGTGGTCAGTTGATTTCTCTTGTCGACTCTGTCCCTATCCCTCTGCCACATTCTCCTGCACTCCCAGATATTCTTGGTCCTAGCGGGCCTCTCTCCTGGGAGCAGTTCAGGGCCATGGCTGCTCGGTTCCCCGCTTACATCAGGGCCATGGACAGACAGGTTTTTCAGCCTCCCCCTGAGCAGCCACCCTCTGAACATTTGAGGTCTTCTGACTCCTCATCCCCCCCTCTTCTGGGGGAGAGGAGACATCTGTCCACATTTCTTCAGCTGCTGATCTTGTGGAGTATCAGCGATTCCTCGTGAGGATGTTGAAGGACCTGCACATCACTCCTGCCACTCAATGCAATCCAGAGCACTCGGCGCACGCCTTTCTAGGCAGTTTCAGCGAGGACACCCTTGTGTTTCCCCCCTGGCCTGCTCTCTTTCGGGAGGCGTTGTGTTCTTGGCAGAGACCTTTTTCCAGAGTTCCTGCCCCTAGGAATCTCTGCCAGTGGTATTGCACCCCCCCCCCCCGGGTCTCCAGGTTCTATGCCTCATCCTCAATCAGTATTGATGCAACTGGACACTCCTGACAGGCTTCACGCCCTTCACCGTGACCGGCCCCCAGATCAAGATTCCTCTTATTTTGACTTCTGGGGAGGAGGACGTTCTACTCTTCACGGGTGCTGCTCTGTATCGCAGCACATCAGGCCCACTGCGCATCCTATGACAGGTTCATGTGGTCCAGGCTGGGTCAGCTCCTAGCCTCATTGCCTGACACGGAGCAAACCAGACAAGCCATTGCACTCTCTGCACTTGGCCTGGAGCTAGCAAGGCACCAAGCAAGGGCATCATATGATGCCATTGAGGTAGCTACCAGGGTCGTAGGGACAGCGATCTGCACTAGGCAGATGGCATGGCTACATGTTTCCCGGTTGTCACTCTTGTCCTGGCATAGGGTGATTAACTCCGCTCACTGGGAAACCTATCTCTTCTCCTGTAGAGTGAGGCAGCGTCTGTTGGGGCAACTTCCTTCCCCTCAGGGGGAGGTCCCCATCTCCTCTCCCCTCTCGGCCTCTCCAGGCCCGCAGCATTCTCCTTCGTAGTGTCACCCACTGAGAGCTAAGGGACTCTGTCCCTTAGGGTTGAAAACCCCTTGGGGGACTCAGCATCACTCAGCAGGATGAAAGGTGAAGATACACAGATACGATATGAAAATTACGTACCTACCGTAATTATGATCTTTATGTGTATCTTCACCATTCATCAACATCCCACCCACCATCCCCCTGGGGCCTCAGTCTCTGGGTCTCCCTCCTTGTCTGTGCCCTTCCTTGCCCCCCCTCTCCTTTCTTCTAGTCAGGGGTGGGGCAAACAGGGGCACATAGGGGGATGATGTTTCTAGGGAGAGTGATCAGGACGGGGGACACTCCTTCTCCAGTGCTCTAGGCTCCACCACTGTGGGGTGGGAGTTGGCAGTTGCCCTCCGTTCTTTCCTCCTCTCTTTTTCTCCCATCATTCCTCAGTTCTCTTGTCATTTGGACATATCCTTAACTATTTCAAGAAAATACTTTTATTACACCAAAACTCTTTTTCCCTTGAGAGGGGGGGAGAATTCCCTGTATCCTCTCTCTCTCTCTTCCAGAACAGCCGACTCTGCTTAAATAGAGTTTTTACCAGTGATTCTGTGCCTTGAATTCTGGCAGTAAGCCTTTGGCTACTCCTTGCAGTTCCTATACAATCTGGAGACAGGTCAAGGTTCCAGGGTATGGTCTTTACCTTTTTCCCCCTCTCACTCTTTTCTTAATGTCTAAAATCCCTAACCAACCCTTCCTCATTCTTTCTACTTCCAGAGATTGTGGCACCTAACCAATCCCCTTAGTTTTTTTCTTCCTCTTCCTCTTCTTATTCTGTCCTCTCAGTCGTTATTTCTTCTTTTAGTTCTTATATCTTTTCCTTTATCTGTCCCTTGGACTTCCTTGTCCCACTCTCAACCCTTGTCTCACCTGTCCGGCGACTCAGAACTGGCGGGAGGGTGGAGTCGGCAGCACCTAACAGCCAACCCGCGAGCGCTATGCAGTGCGTCGGCCTCGAGTGTGGCACCGATGGTGCATCGACTCCGCCCACAAAAAAAAAACTCCCACGGGGTCATGACCTCAGGCCATATACCCAAAGATGATGAATAGTGAAGATACACAGAAAGATCATAATTATGGTAGGTACGTAATTTTCATTTATTGACCCTAGGGTTGAGCAAGACTAAGTAATTTTGAGTCACACCGAGGACGACAGAGTTATACCCCAATTAGTTATTAAACAGGCGGAGGACTTGGACTGTACATTTATTATGGACATTCTTAAATGCACCATTTTCATTATTTTTTTCTACTGTAATATGATGCTTTATTTTCTGTCCATCCTAGGCACTTCATTGTTTTTAATGATACCCCTTCATTTTATTTGATTAACAACATTAGAGGGCCGAATAAACTCTGACAGGCACTTCAGGACTTGCAGTGCCGTCACATTTTGAGCGACTGTGGTCACCGCAATCCAGGGGTATTCTCTGGAATCCGGAAGTCACTACCAATATTATGTACAGAGTTCCTTATTTGGGGATACAGTTGCTCTATCATGTTTATAAGTTAGAATTTTTCATAGATAATAATAGTTTAGATAGAAAATTGTTAAAAATCAGAGTGGGAGTACAACAGTCCAGCTGAACTTACAGAAACATAAGTGCGGGGGGGATCTTACAAGCAAGCTATGGGTGGATCAGTGGGACAGGGAAAGAGAGTATGAGTTAGTTAATGCTTGTTTCGTACAATTCTATGGCTCAAATACAAAAGATTAGAGTAATATCTCGAAATGTGAATGGTTTGGGAGGACCTGTAAAGAGGGGAAAGGTGATGATATATCTAAAAATATCCCGCCCTCAAATGATTTTGCTTCAAGAAACACATATGAACAAAGATGAACATCAGAAGCTGATAAAATTTGATATGAGTACTGTGTCGGCAAGCTCCCATCCCTCTGGTAGGTGCAGGGGAACGGCAGTATTAATCCCAGAGTGTTCAGCATTTCAAATGGAAAACTCCTACCATAATAGAGATGGAACTCGGGCAATGATGAGAGGAACTTTGGGGGGAGGCATAGAATATACGGTGGTCAACCTTTAACTTCCTGCCAGGCTAACCCCACTAATGCATCAAAGATTACTGGATAAGATAATTCCGTTCAAAAAGAGGTGCTAGTAATGGGGGTCTTAATTTACTGATGGACCGGGGAAAGACAGTTCAAATCCCACCCCAGCCCATATGACAGCCGGTCAAAAACATGAACAGAGACTGGTCAAGGATATGGGCCTGACCGAAGTCTGGTGGCACACCAATCAGGGCACTAGATAGTACACTCATTATTCAGCTGCCCACCATACATGTTCTAGGATAGGTTACTTTTTAATGACAGCTGAGCACCGAGACCTTGTACATCGAATGACTATCCTTCTAACAGACCATGCCCTGTTAGTGTTAGAGGTGGATACTCATCAAGAAAAACCCCTTGCCCAGTGGTGTTTTAACAATGCCTTATTACGAAATAAAAAATATGTAGAATTTATTCAACGACATATCCCTGAAATTTTAGCTCAAAATAAACCTTCTGAGATATCCTCCAGGATATTATGAGACACTTTGAAGGCCACTATTAGGGGAGAAATAATAACATTTGCCTCGAGAGAAAAGAAGGAGAGAGGATTTCAACAAAGAAATCTTGAGGGGGAGCTTTCTATTTGGCGACAGGCGCATATGCAGGGAGACAAAAGTGCTCTACAGAGACTAAACATAATCAAAACAAAATTACAGGACCTATTGAATTATAAAACTGAACAATCCTTGATATATGTCAAGCAGAAATATGAGGAAGGGGCTAGGGCCTCAAAGGTATTGGCTTCCAGTTTAAGGGTACAGAGAACTAGACGAATGATTACACAGATCAGACACCCTCTTACGAGACAGCTACTAACAAGCACCAAAAATATACTAGAGGGATTTAAACATTTTTATAGCTCCCTGTATACACAGGACCCAGAACCATCGGATTACAAGTATGTCTCCTTTTTTAATAACTTAACTCTCCCTAAACTCCCAGAACAACAGATGAAGCAATTACTTTGCCCAATCACTTCTTAAGAAATAGCTGGGGTTATAAAATCAGCTAAAGTGGGGAAGAACCCGGGACAGGACGGGATAACATCAGAATTTTATAAAAAAAAAAATTTCAAGGGATTTGTTGCCGACTTTGCAAGAAGTATTTACAGACCTACAAAGTAATAACACTGTCCCTTCCCCCTCATGGCAGTATGCGAATATATCCACAATTTTGAAGCCGTAGAAGGATCCTCTTAGTTGCGGATTGTACAGCCCTATCTCGGTCCTAAATCAAGATTATAAAGTCTATGCTAGTATTCTACCCCATAGATTAGAACCTATTTTACCAATTATTATCAATAAGGATCAAACGGAATTTGTTCCTACCAGAAAGACAGCAGACAATTTAAAAAGAACGCTTTATCTGTTAGAAAAGGTAACTGAAGGGTCCTCTCCTTTCTTGTTTTAAGTATGGACGCCCAAAAGGCTTTCGACCACGCGTCATGAAAATTTTTATACTATACTCCATATAAATTTGGTTTCCCTTCCGAATTTGTGGAATGGATACGGGCCCTGTATACTTCCCCTCAAGCGGTAGTGAAGGCAAATGGCACATATTCTGAGAGATTCACCTTGTCTAGGGGAACCAGGCAGGGGTGCCCCCTTTCCCCTCTTCTGTTTGCCCTTTATGCAGAACCACTGGCAGAAGCAATAAGAGAAAGGGGGACATATGGGGGTTAAAGGTGGAAGAGATTGAACATAAAACTGGCTTTTACACAGATGATTTATTTATCTGATGTCTCCAGATTAGTCTGTTCCTAAATTGTTTACTTTATCACAGGATCTGGAGGTCCTAGCAGGTTATAAACTTAACACTTCCAAAACAGAGGTTCTCAGGTGGAATTATGATCCAGACAGCCACACCCGGAAATCCTTTTCATTGTAATGGAACACCCAGAGACTACAATATCTGGGTATTATACCCAGAGATCTCCAACAGTTGTACGAGGTCAACTTCACCCTGGTAGTGAAGGCATTGAGAAGAGATTTACAGAGATGGCAACATCTCCCCATTTCTCTCGTGCAAAGGGTCGAATCCATTAAAATGATGGTATTGCCAAGGTTTCTTTACCTATTCCAAAATCTTCCCATTTCGATTTCGAAGGCAAATTTTAAGGCATGGGACAATATTATCTCTCAATACTTATGGCAAGGCAGCAGCAGAGGAAAGCCTGTGCTTGGCTTCAGTTGGCCAAGTCCAGGGGAGGGTAGGCACTTCTAAGGCTTAAAACATACTATTGTTCAGCCCAGTTAGCACATGCCTTGAATTGGTGGGATTCAATTATAGATACTCACTGAAAGGGGATAGAATTAGAACAGCAGGAGGAGAGCATTGAACGGACCATGGGAACCCCCCCACAAACTATGGAAAGGCAGGCAGGAGGGTATTGGATCAAGTTTTACCTCAGTTGTATTAAGGATATGGTGCAGGACACTTGGATAATATAGGATTATACCTTTTATTAATCCCTTGATTATTCCTTTATATGACCCTATGTTCCCACCAGGTGGAATAGACCACACATTCGAGCAGTGGAGGAGAAAGGCTCTGAAGTATATTTTTCAGTGGTACAAGCAGGAAGTGTTTAGATCATTTCTCCAAGTACAGCAGGCTTATAACTTGCCTAATATAGATTTGTTTCACTTTTCTTCAAATGCGACACTACATCATGCAAAAATGTGGCAACAAATGGGAACTTATTCAGGCACACCCTATAGTTCAAGCAATTATAAATGTAACCCCTAGATGGCGCTATCCCAGGGGCTACTACCCCTGCCTGATTTGCCACTAACAGGTTGAGGGGCCTGGATCCAATGGCGGGTGCCTCCACCCAGAGGTCAGGGTTTGCAATAATTAAACTAACTTGGTCACAGCCCTCTGGGACACTGCAACCCCCCTTTCTTCCCACTAGTGGCCCACAATATATCAGAATTACCTTCACAGTATACACTTACCCCCAGGTCTGGTTCCGGCACTGGGACCTCCTGTGAAATGAGATACAGTGCAACAATCACAGTACAGTACTTTAACATAGACAAATACCTCAGGCAGTATAACTTTGCTGGAAACAAGCAGCTCTGATTTATTGAGGGATATAACAAGGACAGGGGAAATCAGGTTAATTAGCTTATCACTTTAATAATCTACCTATGGCTCTGTGCACAGGCCTGTCCCTATCAGTTACTGTCCCTGGTACCTAAGCCCTAGTGGCTAGTCCAAACCGTGGCAGCTGGTAGGGGCCCTTTCACACAGAGAAAGGAGAATTAAACAGTCAGCAGTACAGTAATTCCATTTGGATTTAATGTGGCAATTCAACAGGAGTGACCCTGAATTAGTACTCACGACCTCCAAATAAGATAGGGTCCTTCAATGTCAGCAGGGCTCACTTGAGGTGCACAAACCTCTTCACACATCCATATAAAAAGCACTTACCAGGCAGGCTGCATCTGTATCCCATCGCAATTACTGCACAATACCCGGGAGAACACACAGCAGATTCAGTTCCTGACAGACCGAGTGTAATTTTCAGCAATTCCTCCAGTCTTCTACAGTGTGAGCCTGGTTTCTACTCTTCAGAGATCCTTTGATTCTTTTCACAGGAGATTCAGTCCTAACAAGCTACGAGACCCGGAACTCTGGGCCTTACCTACGTTTTTTGACTAAAACTGCACACTGAAAAAGTACAGGGCTCCTTCCTTCTTCACTGCCAAAGCTCAACTGAAACTCCAACCCGACAAAACGGGCACTCCTTTGAGTTCCTCCCAGTTCTTGACTGGATTGGCTGTCACTCACAATAGACTGCTGCTGTTGGTCCAAAGGTGCTGAAGTCTAAACTACATCTCCCAGAGTCACCGCCCATACAATCCTCTTGTGGCTGGCTCAGATTATGAGTCCAAGTTCTGATTGCCCAAGGCACCATTTTAGAGCTAGCTTACCCACACTGATTGGTCCAGTTCAGCAGTTCAAAACTAGAATGGGGAACTAGCAGACACAGTTCTGACTGCAAAGAAAGCAGGTTAGACAAACTGTAATTTCATTATTACTCTAAATAATTTCTGGCAAACAGTTACATCTGTCAGATAGGTTCCTTGCACTCTAGTGACTGCAAAAATGAAGTGAATTGGCAGCAGCTTGAGTGGTACTCAATCAAAGAAACACACAGTCCCCATACAACTAATTATGTCTGCAAGCAGACAGCTCTTAAAGAGACAGTACCAGAGGCTCTAAAACACTCACTGATAAATGGCTTAAATGCCAAACACCATTCAGGCTTGGAAGCATTCAAGCAAGCTCCTGGAAGTCTTTTGAGAACCCCATTTGCAGGGGGTTACACCTTCCTGGTCTGGGAAAGCTTGACGTCGCGCCAAGGCAAGTACTATAAGTTTCAACTGCAACCATATACATTTGCATTAGGCTCGCACATGTAATCATCAGTCAATATATCATTTTACCAAGAGCACATTTCTGAAACATTGCAGTCGTCACTCTTTACACAGTATTACATACACATTGTACCATAACTCAAGTTATTACCTCTTGTACATGAAACCTGAAGAGAGGGCCCTTCCTATCAGTTACCTTGGGGCTGGATAGGGCAAGGCACCATATGAAGGGCAACACAAGTAACGGGTTAGCACTGATGCTCAGTTTGGGCAATGAGCTCGGGACACATACACTCCTTTATGGACAACATTGGAGGCAAGTCCACAGGCCTCCCAAGTGAATCATAACTGAGGTGCACCACAGGCTTTACAGCTCGACCAGTCTTTCTAGGGGAACTGTTATAGTCTCTGCACTCTGAGCCTCATTTTCAGCATTGTCCTCACTTGTCAGGGAGTCTCCATGGGGTAGAGGGCTAGAACTTGGGGCACTTTCAGCTCCAGGAGTTACAGTTTCTGAGTCCACAACATTTGGCTCGCATGGAGAGCTTTCGGACACTGGCAGTGGACTGTCAGGGCACTCAAAATACTCTTCTTGTTGGTGTATCACCAGTCTGCCCCAATCTATCATTTTCCTCCCTGAAAGCTCAAACAGTTCAACCATGCACAATGATTCCATTTCATCTGATCTGATGCTTTGCCTTCACTTTCTGGGACATTGGCTCCAGGGATGAAGCTGGGGGCTTAGACAGTCCAGAAGGCCCAGCTTCATCTCCAGTATTGACTAGGGATTGCCCGAAACAATTGACTCAGTTCGTAAGAAGGATAGTATTCAAAGTCACTCTCACTTTCTTCCCGATATGGACTGACAGTCATGCTCAACTGGGACTTGTGGAGGAACACTTTAACTTTGCTTCTGTAGGTGCAGACTTTCTTGAGCTTTTCTTAGCAGCAGCTCTAGTCACTGGTCCAGAAGGCATCTTCTAGGGTCTGACTCACCAAGATTTGTCCAATGGGCAGTAAATGATTTCTATGCATTGTTTTACATCTTTGAATTATTCTCAGGCCCTTACTTTGTACACTGGCAGATCATCTAGTTTGCCCACTACAATGTGAGGAGATGGTGCCATCTGTCAGCAATCTTGTGCTTGCCATGCAGTCCCAGATTTCTAGGCAATACCCGATCTCCTCCTGGAGTTCCTGTGCTTTCACCTTTTATCATACCTTTCTTTGTTGGCGATTTCTTTTGGCAGCCATGGTTTGAGCCAGTTAGTACGCATGAGTTAGCTGGGCCTTTAACTTTGCACATACTGTAAATAGTTGTCAGCTTGAACCCCATCAGGAGAGACCCCAAACACACATCTACTGGTAGTGAGCTTCTCTTCCAAACATCAGGCGGTGGGGAGAATCCAGTGGCATCACTTTGGTGCAGTTATAAGCATGTACCAGGGTGCTAATTTGTTGGCTCCATCTAGGCTTGTCCTTTGGGTGCAGGGTGCCTAGCATATCTAGCAAAGTGCGGTTGAAACGCTCCAGGCTGTGGGTCCCCTGGGGTGGTAAGGATGGTTCTGGACTTCGCCTCCCCACAGAGAAAGCATCTCTTTGATCAGGCGACTCTCAAAGTCTCTCCCTTGATCAGAATGGATTCTTTGTGGAGCCCCATAGTGAACAAAAAGTTTTCTACAAGTACTTTGGCCACAGTGGATGCTTTCTGGTCTTTGGTGGGAAAGCTTGGGCATATCTCGTGAGAATGGTCAGGACCACCAGCACATTACTGATATTTCTTTGATCTGACTCCAAACTCAGAAAATCAATACAGACCAGCTCCATGGGTGCACTGGTGGTGATGTTAACAAGGGGCAGCCCTCTGGGGCAAAGCTTTCCTCTGTAAGCAGCGACTACAAGTTCGAATGTGTTGCTCCACATCAGCCCCCATCTTAGACCAATAGAATCTGGATCTCACCAAGTCAAGTGTTCTGTCTATACCAAGGTGCCCTGTGGTTGTGCAAGGACCTCAGTACTGAGTCTCCAAAGGCAGTGGGCAGCACTAGTTGTTGTTTGTCTACTTGTCCCCTCTGTCTACTGTTTCTCTGTATAACAGTTTATTGATCAGTTTCAACTTAGGACCTTCTTTGTATAACAGTGCAGTTCTCAAATCAGTGGAGCGTAATTTGGACACATCTTTTCCTGCAGAGGGCTTCTAAAGCTGCTTTGATCATGGGATCGCGGATTGAGCCCGCCGAATACTGTCATTGTCCAGCTGCGGCAGTGCACCAATGTCTATTGCAGAAAAGTGGCAATAAGCAGAAGGTATGCAATTCTCAGAGGCTCCCAAGCAATCCACCATGCAGTCCACTCGTCCGTGGACATTGTTCCTCCCTGTCAAATCCTCGCAGAGTGCCCGAATGTCAGGTTCTGCCAATCGGACCCAATCATTCTGGGAACAGGCCTCGGGAGAGCATCAGCATCTATGTGGTTCAGACCTGCTCGGTATTCGAGAGCATAGTCATATGTAGATAATGCAGAAAGCCACCTATGGCCAGTGGCATCCAACTTAGCTGAGGTCTGCACATAGGTCAAAGGATTATTGTCAGTTTTACTAGTATTTTAGCCCCATACAAGTACTCATGGAATTGGTCAACAATAGCCCACTTCAAAGCTAGGAACTCTAACTTATGTCACAGGATAGTTCTTTTCGGATGGGGTCAGGCTTCTACTGGCAAAGGCCACTGGTCTCAGGCCATTCTCGTGCTCTTGGTACAACACAGCCCCCAACCCTTGCAAGCTAGCATCAGTGTGCAGGACGTAAGGTTTTCTTGGATCGGCATAGGCCAGCACTGGAGCATGGGTAAGTTGATATATGATCTCATGAAAAGCAGTCTCACAATCAGGAGTCCAGCGGGCCAAATACTTCACTCGGATGAAAATACACTCTTTCAGTCTTGAGGGCTGACTTTTGGTATTTTTGTGGGTTGGGGATACCCTTGAGTAAGGTTAAGTAAAGGGCGGATCACTCTTGAATAGTCCTTGATGAAGCGCCCGATAATAACCACAGAATCCCAGGAATCTTTGCAGTTCTTTTAGATTTTGGGCTGTGGCCAGGTGGTCAAGGCCTCAACTTTACTTGGGTCGGTCTCTATTCCTCGTGGATACTATGTGTCCACATACTTTACTGATGTTTGAAAGAATTGACACTTATCAATGGACAGTTTAAGGCCAAAGTCCTCCAGTCGGTCCGACACCTTAAATAATCTGCGCTCATGTTCCTCCAGTGAGCTGCCAAACACAATAACATCGCCTAGGTATACCAGACACTCTAGTAAGTTCATGTCCCCACTGCAGCTCCATCAATGTCGTTGAAAAGTGGCTGGGGCACCTGAGAAATCCTTGAGGCATCCTCATGAATTCATAAAGACATAGCGGACAGATAAAGGCCGTCTTCTCACGGTCCTCTGGGGCTACCGGGATCTGGTAGTACCCACCATGGAGATCCACACAGAGAACCACTTGCTCCGCTTAGGCAGTCCAAAGCATCCTGAATGCGGGCATTGTGTACTGATCAGGATAGTCCACCGGTTTAAGGTGCGATAATCCACACACATCCTTACTGTTCCATTCTTTTCCTCACTACCACAATGGGGAAGCATAAGGCTTCTGGATTCTTGTATTACACCAGCAGCTAACATCTTTGCAGATGCAGTCTCACATCATCTATGTCGGCAGGTGCCAGGCGTCCAGACCTCTCACTGAAATGGTCTTTCGTCATGCAGCCGGATATTGTGCTCAGCTCCTTGCACGCATCCTACATCCCATTCCTTTAAAGAAAACACCTGGTCTCTCTGGGCAAGCTTCTCACTGATCCTCACTTTCCATTCAGCTGGCAGCGGGAGTCGCGAAATCAAACAAGTCAGGCTACTCTGTCATTCTTCCTTGAACTCTTGCTGCTGGGTAGCACTGCAGTGTCTGCACAATGCACATTAGCCAGTATGCAACCTCTGTTTACTCGAATGTCTCTTTCAGACACATTATGAACTTGGACCATTACCCTTCTGGCATAAGCATGGGCTCTAGCGGGCAAAATACTAGAGCGTACCAGCAGTCCCTCTGGCAATTTTCCATCGCCTGGTGCATCCAACATTAATATTTTATTCTTAACATCCTTTCTGATACACGGACCTCTCCTGTAAGGTACACTGGGCATTTCACGCCAGGATCAGAGACTCAGGATCCTTCTTCCATACAATTCCGAACCGGTTCCTCTGGTTCTGTTTTTTCAGCATCTCTCTGTGCCTCATAGGCCTTCTTAATTAAAGCCGGAACTCTTAAAGCTCTACTAGTCTTTGACCCTGTTTTTCATAACACAACTGTGCCAGCCTTCCAACATATGAGCATTTGTTCCAATCAACAAAGGGACACCATCATACAGTCCAGTGGGGGACACACTAAGGCTAGGGTCTCTACTTGTTCGGCCACTCCAGCCACGGAGGTGGGGAAAGACAGCCAAATTCGGATATACCCGGAATAGGGGTAGGCCTTCTCACTTAACCCCCATACATGCAGTCCTTCTAATGGTTGTAAGGGTACGTCTGACAAATGTTTCTGATACCAATCCTGGAACATAATTGTCACTTGGGAGCCACTGTCTAATACAGCTCTTGTAGACACTCCATTCACCTTTACAGTGGTCTCCATGGAGGGACCCACTATTCTGGACCAGTCTGGAGAGGCGGTGGTAGGCTGGGCAACTGACCTTGCCACAAAAGGACGTGAATTAGCATTTTGGTGCCCTCACTGGGATCATGTGCACCTCTTAACCACTGATTTCTTCTCCAAGCTCTCCTTGTAGCCAATATGCAACTTTGTCAGTGTCTTTTGGGGACTGGCATTCCCTTTTCATGTGCCCATCTTTCCCACAATTATAGCAAAACATACTTTCTGGAGTTTGAGCTGGCCGAGGCGCCACACTGGGAGCCAGGCGGGGTATTACTAACTGGAAACCTGGGTGCCATCTCTGTCTCTTGGCGTGATAAGCATTTGGAGACATCTCGTCAGTTTCTTCCACTTCCATGGTCAAGGAATTGAGTTTGGAGCTGTTATCAGCAGGAGATACATGGGTGAGTACCCCACCCCATAGCAGATGCAGTCGGATATAGGTCAGGGCCGTGACTTGCAGGCGTGGCCTTCATAAAGGGACTGTTTTTGAATTCCCGGATCTCTCTCAACAGTTCGCCCCATTGTGGCATATCTTTTCCTTGTCAGAGCACTCATTGACTGTCAACCTCTGCCCTGAACTTCACTTGATGGGTCACCCTCAGTCACTCGGTCATAGCCACAGCTGTTGGTGCAGGTACCTCCGAGGTCGCCTTTTCTCAACTCCTCGAATTTCTCTCATTAACTCATCATAGGAGGGTGGGATTCCAGTCGATTTGCTAAGGCGAACTGAAGCAACAGCAGTTCTGAGAAGGGGCAGACTTAAGGATTCTGTCCAGTCTGGTTCGGTCCAGTTCAATCGCTGGCAAACTACCCTTTCTGAGGCATTCTTGCAACAATTTTTCCAGCCGAGAGACATACACAGACACAACTCCCTTGGTACTGTTGTGCATTTCTTACTCTCCACCATAGGTCCTCATCAGAATCTGGGCTCCCATACACATTCTCCAAGGCCTCAAGATAGGCCTGTGCAGTCGCTTCAGGGTTACCGGGTCTGCTTAGCACGGATGGTAGCCAGGGCAGGACCTCGGAGGCCTCACTAACCTCTTCGCTTTTCTCCTTCCTACTGCCATTCTAGCACTTGGGGGGCAACATAGTCTATCCAGGTCTCCCAGTCATCCTCCCCTTGGGGGGTGGGGAGGGTGCCAGAGAAGATCCTCAACCTTCGGTAAGAGTCGTGACTAATGGCAGGTGCAGAAATAGGAGTCTGCATTGGTTCAGCCTCCATTATGGGCACTGGAGCAGGAGAGGGTGTTGGGGGAGGAACACCCCCAGGTGGCAAGAATAGTTTCTTCAAGTCCTCCACAGTTTTCCCCTCTCCCAGCAACCATTCAGCAAATTTCTTCTCAAAAGTTTCAGATAGTGGTGGGGGCTGATTCCCCCCCGGGTCTTTACTGTCCTTAGTTATCACTCTCCAAGCAGTGAGGGCTCCCTCTGGGGTAATGGTCTGTGGCACTTTGGAGCTATCTATGGGATCCTTAAACTCTACTAGGGCCAGGAAAGTGTGGGTGAGCAGATTAGCATGCCGACCCACCACCACAGGGTTTTGTAAACCTTCCACCTTGGAAAGTACTCCCTGCACAGTGTCCGTATTGATACCCAGGGGGATGTCCAGGATAAGCATAGCATTTTGGGGTGATCTCCTCCCAGCACCACTCCACCAGCCGGTGCACAGCCACTCTGTCGGGTACCCATTTTTCTTAACAGTGGTTCGTAAATATGGCCACTAGAGGACACACAATCCCAGCGGTGAGCCTCCAAGATGTAACCCAGATGGCGCTATCCCAGGGCTACTACCCTGCCTGATTTGCCACTAACAGGTTGAGGGGCCTGGATCAATGCGGGTGCCTCCACCCAGAGGTCAGGGTTTGCAATAATTAAACTAACTTGGTCACAGCCCTCTGGGACACTGCAACCCCTCTTCCCACTAGTGGCCCCACAATATATCAAATTACCTTCACAGTATACACTTACCCCCAGGTCTGGTTCCGGCACTGGGACCTCTGTGAAATGAGATACAGTGCAACAATCACAGTACAGTACTTTAACATAGACAAATACCTCAGGCAGTATAACTTTGCTGAAACAAGCAGCTCTGATTTATTTAGGGGATATAACAAGGACAGGAAATCAGGTTAATTAGCTTATCACTTTAATAATCTACCTATGGCTCTGTGCACAGGCCTATCCCTATCAGTTACTGTCCTGGGTACCCAAGCCCCAGTGCTAGTCCAAACCGTGGCAGCTGGTAGGGGCCCTTTCACACAGAGAAAGGAGAATTAAACAGTCAGCAGTACAGTAATTCCATTTGATTTAATGTGGCAATTCAACAGGAGTGACCCTGAATTAGTACTCACGACCTCCAAATAAGATAGGGTCCTTCAATGTCAGCAGGGCTCACTTGAGGTGCACAAACCTCTTCACACATCCATATAAAGAAAGCACTATACCAGGCAGGCTGCATCTGTATCCCGATCGTAATTACTGCACAATACCGGGAGAACACACAGCAGATTCAGTTCCTGACAGACCGAGTGTAATTTTCAGCAATTCCTCCAGTCTTCTACAGGGTGAGCCTGGTTTCTACTCTTCAGAGATCCTTTGATTCTTTTCACAGGACGGATTCAGTCCTAACAAGCTGCAGACCGGAACTCTGGGCCTTACATCGTTTTTTGACTAAAACTGCACACTGAAAAGTACAGGGCTCCTTCCTTCTTCACTGCCAAAGCTCAACTGAAACTCCAACCGACAAAACTGGCACTTCCTTTGAGTTCCTCCCAGTTCTTGACTGGATTGGCTGTCACCACAATAGACTGCTGCTGTTGGTCCAAAAGGTGCTGAAGTCTAAACTACATCTCCCAGAGTCACTGCCCATACAATCCTCTTGTGGCTGGCTCCAGATTATGAGTCCAAGTTCTGATTACGTCCAAGGCACCATTTTAGAGCTAGCTTACCCCACACTGATTGGTCCAGTTCAGCAGTTCAAAACTAGAATGGGGAACTAGCAGACACAGTTCTGACTGCAAAGAAAGCAGGTTAGACAAACTGTAATTTCATTATTACTCTAAATAATTTCTGGCAAACAGTTACATCTGTCAGATAGGTTCCCTTTGCACTCCTAGTGACTGCAAAAATGAAGTGAATTGGCAGCAGCTTGAGTGGTACTCAATCAAAGAAACACACAGTCCCCCATACAAACTAATTATGTCTGCAAGCAGACAGCTCTTAAAGAGACAGTACCAGAGGCTCTAAAAACACTCACTGATAAATGGCTTAAATGCCAAACACCATTCAGGCTTGGAGCATTCAAGCAAGCTCCTGGAAGTCTTTTGGGAACCCCCATTTGCAGGGGGGTTACATAAACACTTATCAAGGGAAGATGCCAGACCATATAATATCTAGATTGTACCAAATCCTTCAACCAACACAGCATAAATCAATCAAGAGGCTGCAAAAATCTTGGGAAGGTGATCTAGGCATGAATATAAATAAATCAGACTGGACAAAGATTTATATTAATCAGCATGGGGTAACTAGCTATTATCTCTGGAGGGAGTATGGTTGGAAATGTCTGGTGAAATATTTTAGAACACCTATAGTTGTGAGGAAGTTTGGAGGAGGATGGGGAGCCAGTTGTTGGTGATCATGTGGGGACAATCAGGCAGACCACATTCATATCTTTTGGAATTGCCCAAAGATTCGAAATTTCTGGTCACGGATAGAAGCAAGCATTTCCCAGCTATTCCCGGAGATTAATCATCTTACCCCTGGATTAGCTTTATTACATTGGTTTCCAGCAGAAATTAAGAACATTCAAACCAGGAGGCTGCTTAATATATTGCTCTTGGCTGCCAAGAAAGTGATTTCCAGGAGACGGCTCCATCAGACTCCCCCTAGTAGACAGGAGTGGGAGGACGTGGTTTTGGAGATTTATGCAATGGAGAAGTTAACTGCCTTCTTGAATCAGAGAATAGATAGGGTCAGGAATCTCTGGAACAAATGGTTCTTATGGATAATGCATCGCAGGAGAGATGTTATCCCGTAGGTCTAGTTTATTCAGGTTAGGGGAAATTTATTCCTAACAGCATGTCTAACAGCTAATTAGAGGCTAATGTTTGGTAAGGTAAACCTCATCCTGTACACCTGAGAATCTGTATCACATATGAGCCCACACTCAAAGTTTTGTCTATGTACAAATGTATCTGACCCCTGTGGTATGTACTGTAATCAAATATGTACTGTCTCTCTAATAAAAATAACAGTAAAAAAAAAAAGCTCCTTCCACCAGAGGCATGTCTTCCTCAGTGGCTTGTTTCAAAGGGGTCTCAGCCGCTAATGTTTTCGCTACTGCCTCCTGGAGTACAGTCCACACTTTCACCCAGCATTACAGTCTGAACGTTGCATCAAGAGCATGTGCAGGTTTTGGCAGGGCTGTGTGTTACAAGGACTCCTGTCTTAAGTTTATGGATATCCAGCCTCCCATGCTGTCTGTTTTACACTTGTCACTGCTTGGTACTTGTTCCTACGGTGTTACCTGATGACTGAGATACCCCCGAAGAAGCTAGAACAGTTATGTAAGAACTTACTGTAACAGTAGATCTTCAAGGGGATCTCAGTCATCAGGTATGATTTCCCTCCCACTATCCCCCTTCTTGGGACTCCTGTTCAGGACCTGGCTATCTGCTGTATGCCATCATTTTTAACTAGAGGCGGGTCCCTCAGTTCCCCAGGGTGTCAGCCTTGCTCCCTTCATCTCTGGAGGGAAAGAACTGAGGAAAGAGTGGGACCACCCACACCTGTATAGGGTTGGTGACACCAGCGCATGTTGACGGCGTGGGCCGCCCCAGTTGTACTGCTGAAAATCTTCCATGTGGATTCCCCTTCACCAATGACAAAGGTTCCTATGGTGTTACTTGATGACTGAGATCCTCTCAAAGATCTACTGTTACAGTAAGTTTTTATGTAACTGTTAGGAATAAGACCGCCATTATTGCCGATCTTGTTAGTTCGGCTGACCTGGCTTGCATCACCGAGACCTGGCTGGATGAAAACTCAGGCCCCATATTGGAGGCCATGACTCCGGCCGAGTACTCAGTGATACACCGCCCGAAATTGGACTGCAGGGGAGGGGGGGGTTGCAGTCTGTTTTAAGACTGAATTGGGCCTCATGAATGTAGTAGTAGGTGAGGCTGAATCCTTTGAGTGCACAGTTGTAGCAGGTGTAGGCGTTCGAATCGTTCTCATCTACCATCCTCCCGGAGATGGGAAACGCTTCATACAGGAAGTAGCAGACTTCCTCGTCGATATGTCGTTTGAGTCGCCCAGATTGATGGTTCTGGGTGACTTTAACGCCTGGGTCGATGATGAACTCTCACAATTTGGGAATCGCTTCCTCCAGTTTATGTCTTCTTTGGGCCTTACACAGGTAGTTTCCACTGCTACACATAAATCTGGGCACTCTCTGGACTTAATCTTCCTCTTAGGGATTGATTCATCTGACTTGGGGGTGGAACCAATTGCCTGGTCTGACCACTACACCATGAGGTTCAATTTTTGCACCCCCCTGAGAAGACCTTCCCCTGTGGAGATGGTCAGGTACCGCCCATTACGGAATATTACTTCCCAGGGCCCTGCGACGGTCCTTGACCTATCATCCCCCGTGTTGGCTAGCAGTAATCCAGAGGCACTGGTGTCGGCCTATAATATGGCCGTTACGGTGGCCCTGGATCTTATTGCTCCTGTTCGTGAGCGCCCCCTATCCCTTCACCCCAGGTCCCCTTGGTTTGATGGAACACTGAGGGAGTTACGGAGACAGGGGTGAAGGTTAGAGCATTGTTGGCACAAGTCCGCCCTTGACGCCAACTGCCTTAGATTGATGGAACATTATTCTATCTGTCAATCTGCAATCACCCATAAGAAGGCAGAATTCCTGTCCAGGGAGATTGCAGTTGCACAGAATCAACCGGCTCAGTTGTTTTGGACTGTAGACAGACTGCAACCCAGCCTGTCTGCAAGTTCGAAAGCTTTTTCGCAATTAGAGTGCAAGGAGCTCGCTTGTTTCTTTGCAACTAAGGTGGCTGACATCAGGGCGGACTTGCGTCCGGCAATTTCTAAGGGTGATGTTGTGGAACAGTGTGAGTTCACAATACCTCAGTTCTCTTGGAGTTCCTTTTGCCGACCTGAGTTCATAGATATTATGAGGATCATCCATAGTGTGCGGCCCACAAGCTGTAGTTTGGATCCTGGACCGACTCCCCTAATTTTGGGTTGTTCTGAGATCATCGGTCCAGTCCTGGTGCAAATAGTCTGGTGCTCCTTAGAGTCAGGTGAATTTCCTAACTCCCTGAAAGAGGCGGTGGTGACACCCCTCTTGAAGAAAGCTACTTTGGACCCAGACTGTTTCTCAAACTACAGACCTATCTCTAACCTTCCCTTTATTGGGAAGGTTATTGAGGAGGTAGTGGCATCCCAATTGGAAGACCATTTAACCATCCATAATGTCTACAAATCCTTCCAGTCTGGTTTTCGTAAAAGACACAGCACCGAGACTGCGCTGGTTCGGGTGCTTAATGATCTTTTGAGGGCGAGGGATCAGAAGACCATTCTAGTTCTCCTTGATCTCTCGTCAGCTTTTGACACTGTGGATCACCTGGTCATGTTAGCACGCCTGAGGCTAATTTGTGGAATGTCGGGAACTGTTTTAAAATGGTTCACTTCATTCCTCACTGGGAGATCACAAAGAATTGTGTCGGGGGTTTATTCCTCCGGCCCAACTTCTTTGTTGTGCGGGGTGCCTCAGGGTTCAGTGCTGTCACCCATGTTATTCGCAGTGTATATGCTGCCCCTCGGAGACATTATAAGACGGTATGGGCTGAGGTTTCACTGCTACGCAGATGATACCCAGCTATACTTGTCTTTTGCACCTGACCAGGATGGAGCTCTCTCAGTGTTTAATAACTATATGGAAGAAATCCAAGGTTGGATGGATTCTAGTTGGTTAAAATTGAACTCAGAGAAGACAGAGGTTTTGGTGGTGGACCTGGGTGGTCGGATGGAGAGGTCACATGATGGTACGCCCTCTGGAATTTTTCTTGGCGGCGTGTCACTTCCGACCTCTGAATGGGTGCGCAACCTTGGGATTGTCCTAGACGACAGGCTGACCCTTCAATCTCAAATGTCGGCCGTTGTCAGGACTTCCTTTTACCATCTTAGGAATATTGCCAGGGTGCGCCACCTTGTTCCGTCTGACTCTTTGCCAACGTTGGTCCACGCCTTTGTGTCCTCGCGCTTGGACTACTGCAACGGCCTTTACTTTGGGCTTTCTGGGGTTGAAATCAGTCGCCTACAGCTGGTGCAGAATGCTGCATCCCGGGTTTTGACTGGGATAAGGAGATCCAGTCATATTACCCCAGTACTGCGCGAACCGCACTGGCTTCCTATACGGTGGCAGATCACCTTTAGAGTAATTTTCTAGGAACATGGATATGTTGTTCATCCACACTTTCTGGCAGGTTCCTTGCCGCTTTAAATCTTGCCGGGAGGTCTTCAAACTGGCTCCTCCCACCCACCCGGGTGGTAAAACTCACGGCTCCACCCCATGACGCCAGATCTTCCTTACCGCTTGGAAGCTCAGGTTCCCTCCTTAGCGCTCTGCGTTTTAGACTGGATCCTAACTCTTCGGTTCGTCCGAATTTGGTTTTGAAGTTTTCTAAACTTCGGTCTTCATCTTCCCTCATTGCTGCGATGGACAAATCTATTCACGGCTTTCGGAGGTGCTGTTGCAGGCAGAAAATGTCCAGGACAGATCCGCACTCCACGTGCATCTACTGCCTAGGCCTAGATCATGACCCACAGGCCTGCGAGTTGTGCCGCTCTTTCTAGGCCAACGTCCTGGACGATCGCGCTGCCCATTTGAAGCTCGGGTGCCCTGAGAAACGTTTCCCACCAGTAAAATCAAAAGAGGCTCATTGAGCGGTGTCCTCGGCGGCTGGCTCGGCTGAGCAGCTCGAGCAGGTGATCGCCCTCGAGGAGAAGGCAGCCCAGGCCGCATCTTCCTCCTCCTCCTCGGCCACAGCATTTATTCCGCTCTCTCTGAGTTCCTCATATACGGCTTCGTTCAAGGAGCTTTGTCAGTCCCTTTCCACCAAGGGAGAGGGGCCATCGGGACATTCTTCTCAGCCCAAGAAGAAGAAGTCAAAAGATAAGTCCCACCATCGGCGTTCGTGGGAGCGGGAGAGGTCCCCCTCCTCGGACAGCCAACCATCGACTTCGGTCAAGGTTGCAGCTGAGGCCGCTGGCTTCACGGTGCCCCCGTCAGGCCAGCCTGCCGAGACTCCCATTGACGAAGTCGAGATTTTTCTCGATCCGTTAGACAGGGCTGTCGACTGGAGAAGCCGACAACCCTCCTTCACCGGTTCCCCCGGTGGATACTGAGGATCTGCCTGTGCCTTCTAGGCCGCAGTCCCCAGTTAAAGTGCCCAAGCCGAGGGAAGAGCGGGTGTCCCGTGCCCCTTCCCATACCCACCCTTGGTCCCCCCGAGGGTCTCGGTCTTGGACCTCTTCTCGGTCTAGCCGTTCCCGCCGACATCGGCGGTCTCGGTCTCGATACTGAGGTAAGCGGCGACACCATTCCTCCTCGTCTTCTTCCTCGGATGAGGGGAGGCTTCGGCGTAAATGACGTCGGTGCTACGAGGAGCTTATGTGGCAGTTGCTGTTGTCCGGGCTAAACCAACCTCGTCCAGACCCTGCCACCAAGTGGCTGTCGCCCGAATGGACCGGCAAACCGCCGCCTCCCCAGTCGGTTGCCTGCCCAGGTCCGTTTTCCTCGGCCAAAACCAGCTGCTCCACTGATTGTCGTGGAACCTCCGCCTCCACAACCGAAGTCTGGGGCACCGACCAAGGATTCTCGGTCGGGTCACAACCTGCCCCACAGGTTGTCGGTCACCCTCACTCCCGACCATCCTCTGCAGGTAGAGGGTGGCTCAGAGCCGAGGCAGCTCTTCGCAGATTCTTCGGAATCCAAAGACGACTCCTCCCTGTTCTCCAGGCAGGTTGACCTGGAGTCCTCCAGGGCCAGTCATTGGACGATAGCCCATCGTCCTTCTTGGGTCTGCTTCGATTCATCTCGGAGTCAACCGGGATGCAGCTCAAGCCCATGTCCAAATGGGCCAAGTATCCCCTGACGGAGATACTGGACCGAGGGGATTCCCCCACGGAGGCCTTTCCGGTGGCTGAGGCCATTGTCGGCCGAGCCTTGGAGCTTCGGCAGCGGCCTGCTTCCTGTCCTGTGCCCTCGGCCAGGATGGCCAGGAAGTATGCGGTCCCTACCGGCTCTTTGCCCGGTTTCTCGGAGCACCCCTCTGCCGAGGGGTTAGTCACTTCAGCGTTTTCCAGCGTTCCGGGAACGCTCGGGATGTGGATAAGCCCCCCCGACAAAGAGTCCAAAAAGCTGGACTTTTCCGGGTGCAAGGTGTACGCTGTGTCCTCCCTCGGCCTCCGACAGGCCAGCTCAGCCGTGCTGATGGCACACTTCTCCCATGCCCTCTTGGGCTCCCTGGACGAGGTTGTTCCTCATCTCCCGACTGACCTGCAGACCACAGTCTGCCAGGTGCGGGACCAGGTAGGGCGGTGGCGAAGCAGCAGCTTCAGACTGCTCTGGAGATAGGTGATTCCTGTGCCAGGTCAGTAGTGGCCGCGGTGGCCATGCACCGCAGGGCGTGGCTGAGGATGTCAACCTTCACGGCGGATACCCAGCACAAGTTGGCGGATGTCCCCTTCTTAGGGACTGACCTCTTCGGCCCTGGAGCAGAGGGACACCTCCAGCGGATCGAGAAGTCCAATGCCACCCTGGACTTGGTCACCTCTGCCCAGAGGGACAAGGCCGCCGTCAGCAGCAGAAGTCCTTTAGGCTCGGCCCTGCATCTCGACTGGCCCAGCAGCACCAGCAACAGGGCCAGCAGGCTCAGCGCTGTCCCAAACCCAAGCAGCCGGCTTCCTCCAACAGGAAGCAGGAAGTAAAGGCCCGGGAGGTCCCTCGGCCGGTTCTTCCTCCAAGCCTGCCCAGTGACGGGTTGAGGGGTGCCGCCCCCAGCCTCATCACTCCCCACTGGGTTCCCCCCATGGGGGTAGGCTCCGCCACTTCCTTTCCGCCTGGTCCGCTATTACCGGACCGCTGGGTGTTGGGGTGGTGGAAAGGCCTGCCTCTGGAGTTCGAGCAGGCTCACCCTTTGAGCCATCGCCCCTCGGGAGGCCACGGGGTCACCAGCCTCTCGCTGTCGTGGCGAGCGATATTGCCCTGCTCCTCGAAAAGGGTGATCAGGAAGGTGGCGGATCCTCCTCCAGACCGGGGTTTGTGTCCAGGTATTTCCTGGTCCCAAAGCGGACAGGGGCTGACGCCCATTCTCGACCTGCACGACCTGAACAAGTTCCTAAGGTCTCGGACCTTCAGGATGGTCACTCTGGCTCAGATAATCCCATCCTTGGAGCAGGCATGTGGTTCAGTTCCCTGGACCTCCGGGATCGTTCTTTCCGTCCCTCTCCGTCCGTCCCATCAAGAGATTCCTCTGCTTCAGAGCGGAGGATCCCTTCTGATTTCGGGCCATACCCTTGACCTCTCCCTAGCTCCCAGGGTCTTCACCAAATGCATGGCAGTGGTGACAGCATTCCTACTGGCCTGAGAAGGGTCCGGTGTACCCCTACCTGGGCGACTGGCTGATTGCAGCCCCTCAGAGCGGAGGCGGAGCTGTCAGAGATCTGGCCCTCCAGGTTTGCTCTCAGGTTGGCCTCCTCATCAACGAGGCCAAGTTGGAACTCGTGTCAAAGCAGGTGATACTTTTCATTGGGGCAGAGCTCGACTCTCTACGAGCCAGAGCACGGCTCCCGGTGGACAGGGCCGAGGTTCTTTCCTCCTTTGCCCAGTCATTTGTGGTTGGGCAATTGCGCCTGCCCGGGACTTCCTGCGCCTCCTGGGCCTCATGGCGGCCTGCACCAGTGTGGTCCGTTGGGCCCATTGGTACATGCATCCCCTTCAGTGGGGACTGGCCAGCCAGTGGTCTGACAGCTGCGATCCGTTGGACCAGCCCGTGACAGTGACCCAGGAGATGTGGAACGCTTTCTAATGGTGGATCGTTATGGCACATCTGCAGGAGGGCATCCCGTTCGTCCGCCCCGAGCCGATGGTCTCTCTATCGACCGATGCATCTCTGATGGGTTGGGGTGTCCAACTGGGGGAACACCGAGTGCACGGCCTCTGGTCCCCTCGGGAGTCCCGATGCCATATCAACCTGCTGGAGCTCCGAGCAGTCCGTCTAGCTCTCACTGCCTTCGCTCCGTTTCTACGGGATCAAGTGGTTCAGGTCCAGATGGACAATACCACGACCATGTACTATCTGAACCGCAAGGGCGGGACGCACTCCATGCTGTTATGCAAAGGAAGCTCTCCGCATATGGTCCCTTGTGCGCAGCCTGGGGCGGATCTCCTAGCCATTCACGTGTGGGAACCTCCAACACCCTGGCCGATGCCCTAAGCCGGATAGGGGCTGCGTCTCACAGTGGTCTCTCCTGCGGAGGTAGTACAAGACCTGTTCTCCCACTGGGGCATGCCTCAGGTGGACCTGTTTGCCTCCAGGAGAATCACGAGCTGAGTCTGTTCCATGCCCACCCCCCTCAGCAGGGCTCGCTGCAGGGGGATGCCTTCTCGAGGCCATGGACCCCGGGCCTCTTCTACGCCTTTCCCCCATTTCCCTTGATCCACAAGGTGCTTCTCAAGGCGAGGAGGGACAAGGCGCAGGTGATTCTGGTAGCCCTAGACTGGCCCCGCCAGTTCTGGTATCCAGATCTCCTCAGCCTCAGCTCCAGGCTCCCGAGGCGGCTTCCAGCCCGCCCGGACCTGATCTCAGTCAACCAGGGGAAGGTATTCCATCCGGACCTTCAATCCCTGCACCTGACGGCCTGGTTCCTGAGCGGCTAGAGTTCCAGGCCTTGGGTCTTTCCGACGAGGTCCTCAACGTCGTTGAGGCGTCCCGTAAGGAGTCGACCAGGAAATGCTACGCCTTCAAATGGAAGATATTCTCCATTTGGTGTCAGGGGAAGGGCTTGGACCCTTCCGTCTGTCCCTTGCAAGCATTCTGGACTACCTGTGATCCCTTTCTCAGCAAGGGCTTGGTCGGCGACCCTTAAGGTGCACCTGGCAGCCATCTCTGCTTGCAGGCGCGGGCAGGAAGCAGTCGATGCTTATGAGGAGAAGGTGGTCGGGCGGTTTTTCAAAGGCCTTGATCACATTTCCCCTCCGGTGCGAGAACCTCCACCTCCGTGGGATCTACTGCTGGTATTGGCCAAGCTTATGGGCAAGCCGTTTGAACCGATGCACAGGTGCGATATTTCACACCTGTCATGGAAGACCGCCTTCTTGGTGGCTATCACGTCAGCCAGAAGGATGGGAGAGCTCCAGGTGCTTTCCATCGAGTCTCCTTAGCTGGTCTTCCACAGGGACAAGGTTGTCCTGCGCCCCCACCGGAAATTCCTTCTGAAGGTGGTGTCGGAGTTTCATCTTAACCAGGTGTTGACTCTGCCGGTGTTCTACCCCAATCACACCTCGGAGGCCGAATATAGGCTCCATACTTTGGACCCTAGACCAGCGCTCGCTTATTATAAGGAGCGGACGGCTGAAGTTCGGGGAGAGGTTCGCCAGCTGTTTGTCACCTACGCTGAAGCCGCACCTGGCAGACCTGCAGCCAAGCGGATGATAAGCAGGTGGGTCACCTCCTGCATAGAGCTGTGCTATAGGTTGGCGGGCATGGAGCCTCCCAGAGGGATAAGAGCTCATTCTACCCGCCATACCGCTGCATCGGTAGCTGCTTCCAGGGATGTCCCTATCCAGGATATCTGCAGGGCTGCTACCTGGAAGTTGGCACATACCTTTATTACCCACTACCACATCGACCTTGAGTCACGCTGGGATGCTGGTTTTGGGGCCTCGGTTCTCCAGTCTTTTTCCCCAAGTAAGTATCAGGGGTGTGCGCCTTGCCTTCCTCCTCCCGGAGAACTGCTAGGAGTCTGCCAGAAAGTGTGGATGAACAACATATCCATGTCCCTAGAAATACAGGTTACTCACCTGTAACAGGAGTTCTAGGAATGGTATATGTTGTTCATCCTACGCACGACCTCCCCAGCTTCGACGCACAACCTGAACTTCCAGCGGGCCAGATCTGGCATCATGGGGCGGAGCCGAGAGTTTTACCACCCGGGTGGATGGGAGGAGCCAGCTTGAAGACCTTCCGGCAAGATTTAAAGCGGCAAGGAACCTGCCAGAAAGTGTGGATGAACAACATGTACCATTCCTAAAACTCCTGTTACAGGTGAGTAACCTGTATTTATTGACTTTCAAAGCCCTTCACGATCAGGGTCCGACATATCTGAAAGAACTTCTGGTGCCTTACTGCCCCGGCCGATCACTCCGCTCGGCCGACAAGGGGTTGTTAGAGATTCCAAGAGTGAGTTTAAAATCTTCCGGCAGGGGGTCACGTGACCGAAAGATGGAGTAGAGACGTGCCTTTCCAGTGCTCCTTCCCTCAGGCTCGAACTTCAAGTAAAATCCGCTCAAAAGTAATATTGAATACCCGAATTATGCTGTTGATGTGTCTGGGAGACGATAATGGATGAGTATGTGGTTTCTGCCGCGAGCAAATCGCAGAGAATGATGGCCAAAAATAGCAAGAAGGGACCGGCTGGCACATCGATGAATTGTGCAGGCCCCATCTCCTTTTCGGTGGCTGAGATGTCGGCATTGGGGTGCGAACTAAAAGACCAGCTTATGGAGGCGCTTGCACTGAAATTGGAGAGCTTAGAAAATAAAATAGAGGGGAGACTAGCTCTAATGGAAGCACAAGTCGAAAGGCAACATGAAAGGCTGGAGGAGCTAGAGGGTCGAGTCTCAACCACGGAAGACACGCTAAGTCCCTCGGCAGGAGAGTATCTGAACTCGAGACAGATGGCTGATATGAGAGAGGTAATCGATTACCAAGAAAATTATCTGAGGAGAACTAACCTGAGGCTGAGAGGTTTACCGGAGGGAAGAGAGGGATCTGATATCCTTGGCTTCTGTGCGAAAATGTTGCCTACACTCCTTGGGATGCAGCTGAAGGGCGGGAAGCTCAAGCTGGAGAGAGCGCACCGGGCTGTGCAGCCTAAACTGCAGGGCGGCCAGCCGCCTCGGCAAATCATTTTCCGGTTCCACAACTACCAAGACAGGCAGGAGATGTGGAGGGCCTACAAATCTCTTCCCGAGCTTAAATATGAGGGGTTCCAATTGTTTCTCTCCCAAGATTATTCACCTCAGATCGGAAAAAAAAGAAGAGAGTTCAATGAAGTTATAGCGACCTGCCAGAAGATGGGTGTAGAGTGGTTCATAGTCTTCCCTGCCATATTAAAAATCAAGCACGAAGGGGTTACTTATAGCTTCTGGGAGGTGGAGAAAGCGCAGATTTTTGTCACGGAGCTACAAAAGAAAGTTGGGTAGCCTGCAGAGGAGGCTGATTACGCTGATGAGGTGATCGAGGTGACATAGTATTCTGATTGCTATGTACTTTAGTTGAGAAGTTTGACTGGTTCTTTTTGTTTCTCTCTTGCTGACTGGAGATGTGCTATTTTGTGCTGCGACTGTGGAATATACTTATGTCTCACCCCACTCTAAGGGACAGAGATCAGAAATTTTGGATCCCGGATCGAAGATCTGAAGGGCAAGGAAGAATCCCGGTGTCCATCTATATAGTTTTGAAGACTGTGGGGACTGCTGGCATGTGGGTATATGCTGAGTGAATGGAAGGGAGTCCATGGGTCTCGGGGGGGCTAGCACGTGAATGTTAAGCTGCGCGGCCTAGCTCGAAGAACCTCGTGGAAAAGCTCCCTTTCACTGACTGACCGAGGAGCTTGGCGCTCGAAAGGTTCGGGGGTTCATATGGACATGAGGGGGATGGGAAGATTTAAGGAATTCCCAACATAACCCACAAACGTTAAATGAACCTCAGGAGCAATATTTACAGGGTGTTAAAGGTAATATGACATGTTGAGGGGTGTCAGCGAAGCTAATTGGTCCAGAATCCTCTCTGGAGGGGCATGAATGTAGTGCGCCAGGCTCAGCTGTGCAACATGTAGGGAAGGGAAATCAAGGGTAATGTTGTTGAACATGGGAAGAATCTGGCGATGGCGGTAAGAAGCTTCTGACTTGCCTGGGGGAGGTTGAACATAGAGATATATCTATGATTCAAACCCTGCTATACAATTCTGGGGGAGCATACTGGCGTGAGATAATGTCGCCTTGTATGGAGGCGTCAGGGTATCTTGTATATAAGTTGGGGGGGATAGTTTATGGTGGGGGTATGTTATGTTAAACGTTGGTATTGTGGTTCCACATTTAAAAAGAAAAGTCACCAGGTTGTAAGGCACAATGAGATACGGAAAGAGCTGATTAAGGGAAGGAGGAGCAAGAAGAAGGAGTTTGAAAGGTAGATGGCACAAAAAGATAGATTGAAAGTGGTGTCATGGAATGTTAGAGGGGTGTCATCTCCAATTAAAAGAACATCGATACTTACTGCCCTGAGGAGAGTTGGCGCGCAGGGTGGCCCTTCTGCAGGAGACCCGTTTGACCCCTGCTGAGCATCGGAAACTGATTAGAAACTGGGTGGGATGTACATGCATCCTCCTTCTCCTCACATAAGAGGGGTAGCAGTTCTTATTCATAAGAATCTCCCATTCCAGGCAACCAGAGTAGTGCTAGATAAGAAAGAAGGCAGATTGTTTTCGTAGAAGGCACTTCGGAGACCCGGTTACATTTGGCTGTGTGTATGCCCCTGCAGTTCCTGAACCCCAATTCTATAGGCACATACTGGAGATACTGATGAAGGAACAATTTAAGGGTTTGATTTTAGGTGGAGACTTTAACTGCACTCCAGACACGGTGATGGATCACTCCGGGGGAGGGGTAAGGGACGTAGGTATCTGAAGGAGTGGAGGGAAGGGTTACTAGAATTAGATCTAATAGATGTGTGGAGGACAGCGAATCTGAACCTCAGAGAATATACGTTTTTCTCTAATCCACACAAGAGCTGGTCGAGAATAGATCACATTTATACCGAGGGAGCTTGGTACCAAAGGGTGGTGGGAGTACAACATGAGCCTATCCATATATCTGACCATGCGATGGTAACCTTGACGGTAGAATTAGACAGAAATAGAGAGAAGACTAATATATGGCGATTCCCTTCATATCTGATGGGAAATGAGAACTTCAGGGTGTTCCTTAATGAGCAGATGCAGAGATATTTAGAGACAAACAAGGAGACGGCCCCGTCCACACAGGTATTATGGGATGCAGATAAGGCTTATCTAGGGGGGCCATTATAGATGCGTGTCTGGGTATAAAAAGAAAAAACAGGGAATATGAGGACCTATTCCAAAAGGTCAAAAGACTGGAAGGGCAAGTGATTAGGGAGATGAAGCTAGTGGTCCAATGTTGGCTGCAACTAGAGGGCGCTAAATAACTTGCTGGAGGAGCAGGCAAGAGGGCATATGTGGCTGGTGAAGCAAAGATTTTATGAATGGGGAATAAGCCTGGCCTTTGCTAGTCAACCTGATTAGGGGCAGAGGAAAGGCTAGAGTGCTGGAAATAAAGAGTCGACAAGGGCCATAATGAGAGACCCTCAAGCTATAAGGGAAAGATTTAAGGAATTTTATAGTGCACTCTACGTGAGTGAAGCTGAAGGGACCCAGGATAAGATGAGGCAGTTTCTGGATGAGATTAGGTTGAAGGAGTTAAGTGAACAGCAAAGGGAAACCCTGGAGGCCAGCATCTCCAAGGATGAAATAAAAAAGGCCATTGGGGGACTTAGGGCAGGCAAGGCAGCGGGACCAGATGGGTTCCCTATTGAATTCTATAAAGCAGCAGGACAACAGGTGGTTGACCTATTGTGGGAGGTGTACAGAGTAACCAAGGAGGGGAACGCACTTCCCCCTTCAATGGAAATGGCGACCATATGTGTGATTCCCAAGCAGGGTAAAGACCCCAGGGACTGCGTGGCCTACCGCCCTATTTCACTGTTGAACGTGGACGCGAAGATATATGCGAAGATCTTGGCTGGCAGGCTTGAGATTTTAATGCCCAATCTAGTGCACCCGGACCAAACTGGATTTATAAAAGGAAGGCATTCTTACCATAACGTAAGGAGATTGCTGAACGTGATACATGCTTCTTCTCGGCGTCCAGAAGCTATTCTTGTCTTGGCACTGGACGCCGAGAAGGCTTTTGACCGTATCGAATGGGAATATATGATGGAGGCTCTTGGTCGGTATGGAATAGGGAAGGGGTTTCTAAATATGGTGAAGCCCTCTATCGGTCACCAAAGGCTACAGTATTGGTTAATGGAGGCCTATCACAGGTCTTTGGCTTATATAGAGGGACAAGACAAGGCTGCCCCTCTCCTCTTTTATTTGACCTAGCCCTGGAACCCCTGGCCACAGCTATAAGACAATCTGAGAGGGTGAAAGGAGTGATGGGATTGGGAGGTCGACAGCATAAACTATCCTTATATGCTGACGATATGATTTTATATTTAAGCCAGTTAGAAGATTATTTTCCTGCTGTTCTGGACCTGATAAATGGTTTTTCACTTTTCACTGGATATAAAATAAACCTAGCTAAATCGGAGGTAATGTGTCTGGGTGGGGGGAATTTAGTGGACTTGCAGAAATGGGGCCTACGGGAGGTGGAGAGTTCGTTACAATACCTGGGGATAGATATTGGGAGATCTTTGGCTGATTTATACAGGCTAAATTACACACCAATGGTTGAAGGCGTATTGAGAGATATGAAAAGGTGGAGGGCATTCCCTGTGTCCTGGATAGGCCGGATGAATATCATAAAAATGAATATCCTACCTAGAATTTTGTACCTATTACAGATGCTTCCAATGGGCCTTGCCAAAAAGGATACGAAGAGACTGGAAAGGGGGGTTTCTGATTATTTGTGCCAAGGGAAGAAACCCAGAATTAGCCTACAAAAATTAAAACTGGTGCCGAGGGAAGGGGGATTAAGCTTCCCAGACATAAAAAGCTATTTTCTAGCCTCACAGGTGAGAGCAATTAAGGACTGGGTGGCACGCCCTGAGGTAGCAAGTTGGCTGGACTTGGAAGGGGAGGGTGCGAAGGGTAGATTATCCGCCTATCTAAGGAAGGGAGGTAGGAGGGCCTACCTAAATCAACTAAAACCCAATCCACTGGTGCTGTGGACCCTGGAGGGGTGGGAACAGATTAGGGCAAGGGTAAGTGATGGTAAGGCAGAAACATTGCTCCTTCCTCTGAGTGGTAATCCTCTTTTCCTCCCTGGTCTAGAGGACCAAGGATTTGTGGAATGGGACGAGAGAGGTATACACTGCGTGAAGGATTTGTATGATGGCTTGCATATTTCCTCCCTAAAGGATCTATTCTAGGGGAAAGGAGGGGAATCCCGGGTAACCACACGCTTAGATTCTTTCAGACTAGGGGCTTTGCCCGAAGTTTGGGAGGACCAGGTACGCAGTCCATACCTCAGCAAAGTCTGGAGGCGATAGTTTGTAGAGCCCGACATAACCCCAAGGGGGTGATTGGCAGGGCGGTGCGGATCTTTAGAGAGGCCCTGGATAGAGAAAGACTGGGTAGTAGGGCACTGTGGGAGAGAGACCTTGGGATCTCGATTTCAGAAGCTAAATTGGGAGCTGATGTTGGGAACACATTTGGGCTTATTATTATCAAATAGATACAAGGAGTCGAGCCTATAAATTTGTTCATAGGCTATTTTACCCCAGTGAGTGGTTCATAAAAGCCGCCGGAGATATCAGATACTTGTCCCGATGTAAAACCGAGGTGGCATACATACATTGCTTCTGGAAATGTTCCGGATACAGGGCTTCTGGAAGGATATTGTAGGGTTTCTGAGTGAGAAGACAGAGGCTAGGGTTTCTCTTCAACCGATAGAGCTCTTATTTGGAATTGAGTGGGGGGAGGAGGAGGAGGAATGGAGCTTGCATAAGAAGTGGTTGAGGGTGGCCTTGGCAATTGCCAGGCAATGTATCCTGAATACCTGGATTTCAGCAAAAGATCCTTCTCTTGACCAATGGAGAGCAATGATTTTGTCTGCTCTGGCTATGGAGAGAAGGGCCTACCAGTTTCAGGAGAGAGCAGAGATGTTCGGAATCATATGGGGCCCACTTCTGTCGGCTATGTCACAGGAGGATTTAGTGGTCATGAGCTAGGATATTTAAAATAGTAAAATAGTGAAATAGAATGTCAGTATCTGTATTCCCAGCTCTAAGCTGAATAATCCGAATACTGTATGAACTATAGGGAGGGTATACCTGACGAGGAGGGTAGTATTGTGAAAGGGGAGAGTAAATTGTGCCTACAACCTAAAATGAGTGACTCATAAGAGATTTAAGCTAATTGCTTTTATACGAATAATTGAAATGATGTGGATGTCTGTAAATAGTTTTTAGTAAATCTCATGATTAAAATCAGAACTCATTTGGTGGGGGGATTATTTTTTTTTTTCTCTCTCTCCCTTTTCTACGTATGATATAATTGACTAAACTGTTGTGGTATTGTTCATTTAATCTAGTTTAATTCGCTTAATTTGCATGTAGTAAGGTGTGGAATGAAGTGGAAAGGTTGATTTATATAATGTATGATGGTAGTAGTAGAATAAGTTATGTATTTGATTTGTATGTAGAAGTTTGTTGGAAAAAGCAAATAAAAATATTATACAAAAAAAAAAAAAAATCTTCCGGCAGTAGAGCATTTTCTTATTCTGCACCCACTCTTTGGAATTCTCTACCACGCCGGTTAAGGGAGTGCACCTCCGTGGAGGTATTCAAGAAAAATGTAAAAATCTACCTGTGGCAAATGGTCTTCTTGGAGGATTAATGTAATTTGAATGTAAATACTGTGTTTTGATTTTATGGGATATTTTGTTTGATTTTAATATGTGATGTTGTTATGAAGTCATTTTATTTATATGTTTCATTAATTGGTACTGTATGTTGTGGTTTTGATATGTTCAGTGCCTTGATATATTGAAAGGCACTTTAAAAATAAAATTATTATTATTATAACCCACTCGCAATCAAGGAGACAAAGGTAGATACTTTATAGTACCTGCATGTTCCGATGTACTTTGCTGACAGAGAAGGAAGGCTGCTGGAGAGCACAGGTAACTAAAAGTAAGGATAATTACCTTTTAGTTATTTTACAGAGGTGGTGGTGTCACTTGAAGCACTATACCTAAGCTGTTGGCCATTATTTAATAGTAGCTATCAGTGTAAAAAGTTAGTTCTAGGAGCGTGAATATGTTGTTCATCCACACTGTTTCGCATGTCCCCTTCCACTTTAAATCTTGCTGGAAGTCTTCAAGCTGGCTCCTCCCACCCACCCGAGTGGTATATACCTCGGCTCTGCCCCATGACGCCAGATCTTCCTTTCTGCTGGAAGATTCAGGTTCGCTTGTGCTCTCAACATTTTGTAGGCCCCGGGTCTCAAATTGTCGGTTTTACCAAAATCAAACTCGTTCGAGTTAGCAATCGCGCTTTCGTCGCATTGACTTTGGAGGAAAAATCTTCCCCAGGATTTCGCTGGTGCCCCTGCGGCCAGAAGATGTTGCGCACTGATCCCCACCTCACGTGCGTTTACTGCCTAGGTGTCGGCCATGACACCTCGTCGTGCGGTTTTTGCTTGGCCTTCCATCCCAATGTCCTGGATGACCACAAGACACGTTTGAAGCTGGGGAGACCGGAAAAAAGAAATCCGCTGGTGAAATCGAAGGAGGCTAGGTGGGCGGATTCCACGGCCGTGGGCTCCACCGAACAGCTGGAACAGATGAAGGTATTCGAGGAGGAAGCAGCTCGCGCTTCGGCCAGTCGAAGCTTCCTCTTCCCGCTGAACCTAGACTCTACCTTTACGGGTGCCTTCAAGGAGTTGTGCCAGTCTCTCCCCACTCAGGGTGAGGCGCCCTCGGGCTCGCACTCCTCTCTCCCTCGCAAGAGGGAGAAGGATCTGTCGTCTTTGTCTCAACGGAGACGCTCTTGGGACCGGGAGAGGTCCGAGTCCCAAGATCACGCACAAGATCGCATCCTCGGCCACTGACTTTTCGGACCTTCCATCTGGCCAAGGGACCGAGGAATTGGTCGACGAGGTCGAAATTATCCTAGACCCCTTGTCACTGGCTGTGCCAGATGATTCTTTGGAACGGACTCCTGTCCTGGTTTTTCTGGATGAGGAGACTCAGCCTGCTGGTGTCCCCATCAAGGACCCGGTCTCAGACCCTCAGGTCTCACCGATCCCAGTGTCTCCCGGTCGACCGAGTCAACCTGCTCGGTCTTGGTGCAGGACCCCCTCGTCCGAACGACTGAGGAAGAGCCATAAGCACTCAAAAAAAAAAGGTGACGCCACAGGTCCTCATCCTCCTCGGATGAGGAGAGGCTCTGGCGGAAACTTCGTAGGCGCTGTGAAGACCTTATGTGGCAGCAGCTGATCTTGACCGGGCAGAAGTCGGCTCTGCCGCCTACCCCGGCCATCACCTGGCTGTCACCTCCTAGGCCGCAGCCTACCCTTCTGGAACTGAAGCCATCAGTTCCTCCGCCCGTGGGGCCGGCCCTTCTCCCAGTTAGGCCTGTTCCAGTCTCTCCACTGATTCGGGTGGAACCACCGGCTAAGCAGCCTGAGGGAGGGGCACCCTTGAGAAAGAGGACCAACAGGACACTGGGCTTCCCTGACATTTGTCGATTACTGTCACTTCGGACCGCCCTCAGCATATCAAGGGTGACTTAGACGGCAGACTGCTGTATCATGATTCTTCAGACTCTGATGTGACCAGACTGCACTCCCATCCCGGGGATGATGAGTCGTCGGTTGGCACGGGGATGGAGGAAGGCCCTTCCTCTTTCCAGGGCATTCTCCGCCTCATCTGCGATTCCACCGGAATGCCGCTGGAGCCCATCCAGAAAAAGGCGGAGTACCCTCTCACTGACATACTCAAGAGAGGGGATACCCTGACGGAGACCTTTCCAGTGGCCGAGGCCATTGTTGGCCCGGCCCTTGAACTTTGGCAGTGTCCTGCCTCCTGCCCAGCACCATCTGCCCACATGGCCCGCATATATGCAGTGCCCATGGGGTCCCTTGCGGGATTCACAGAGCACCCTTCAGCCGAGAGCCTGGTGACCGCCTCTGTGTTCTGGCACACTGGTAGTTCGGCCAACACTGACCAACCCCCAGACAAAGAGTCCAAAAATATGGGCCACACTGCCCGCAAGGTCTACGTGACCTCTTCTCTGGGCCTTCATCAGGCCAGCTCGACTGTCATTATGGCATGCTTCTCTCACGCCCTTCTTGGGTCATTAGACGAGGTCCGCCCTCATCTCCCAGCGGACATGCAAACCACGGTCAAGCAGGTCCGTGACCAGGGCCTTGCTGTTGCCAAACAGCAGCTCCAGACGGCCTTGAACATCAGGGATTCTTGTACCCGCTCGCTGGCAGCCGCAATGGCCTCTCACCGCAGGGCTTGGCTGAGGCTTTCCTCCTTCTTAGCGGATACTCAGCATAAGCTTGCTGACATGCCCTTCCAAGGTGCCGGCTTGTTCGATCCAGGAGTGGCCAGTCACCTTCAGCGTACAGAGCAGTCCAATGCCACCTTGGATGCTACTTCTGCCAAGGGTTCTTCGGGCAAGAAGAGAAAGAAGAAGCCATTTCGGCACTCTTCCCCTGCGGTCCGGCAGCCCTCCTATCAAGGAGGACAGCAGCAGGCTCAAGCTTGGCACCCTCTGCCCAAGCAGGGTCCTCAGCAGCCCTGTAAAGGAGGCCAAGGCTCAGGTCCTGGAGCCTCTTCCTCCTCCTCCTCCTCTAAGCCTGCTCAGTGACGGGTTGCCACCCCTACACCCGTCACGCCAGCTCTGAGTCCTCCTGTGGGGGGTCTGCTCCGCCACTTCCTTTCTGCCTGGTCCACTATCACTTCGGACAGGCGGGTTCTCGAAGTGATTGGTCAGGGACTGCCTCTAGAATTCAAGCAGTACCCTCCCAGCCGAGCCTGCGTCCCCCGGGAGGAACGGATTTCCGTGTGCACTCAGTCGGCTCTTCAAGATGATGTAGCTCAGCTCCTCCGCAAGGAGGCAGTAGCTCCAGTGCTGGATCCTCCGACAGACCTAGGCTTTGTTTCCAGGTACTTCCTGGTGCCCAAGCAGATGGAGATTGGCGCCCCATCCTAGATCGCCACAACCTGAATCAATATCTCAGGTCTCGCACCTTTCGGATGGTCACTCTGAACCAGATCATACCATCCCTGGAGCGAAACATGTGGTTCTGTTCACTTGGTCTACAGGACGCAATCTTTCACGTCCCAATCTGTCCGTCCCATCAGTGGTTCCTCCGCTTCAGGGTCGAGGGGACCCTGTACGAGTTCCAAGTCATGCCGTTCAGCCTGTCATCGGCCCCACAGGTCTTCACCAAATGCATTGCAGTGGTGGCGGTCCACCTCCGGCGTCGGGGAGTCAGAATCTGCCCTTATCTCGACGATTGGCTCTCGGCAGGTTCCACCCATCAGGACAGTGGAGAGGTCCAGGGATCTGGCCCTCCAAACCTGCTCCCAACTCGGACTCCTGATCAATGAGGCCAAGTCGGAACTTGTGCCTTCAAAGGTGATGGGCTTCATTGGGGCAGAGCTCCACTCTTGTCAGGCCAAAGCTCGGCTCCCGGCAGACAGAGTGAAGGTTCTCTCCTCCTTTGCCTGATCATTTCTGGTTGGGCATTTGCACCCTGCGCGGGACTTTCTGTGTGCCTTCTGGGTTACATGGCAGCGTGCACCTTGGTGGTTCGTTGGGCCTGGTGGCACATGCGGCCCCTCCAATGGGAGCTGGCCACCCAGAGGACTTAGCGATATGGTCATTTCAGCCAGCTGAGCACTGTAACCCAGAAGATGTGGGACGCTCTCCAATGGTGGACCGCCCCATACCGGTTGCAGGAAGGGATCCCGTTTGTCCACTTCGAGCCGATGGTTGTCCTTACGACTCATGCCTCTCTCATGGGCTGGGGAGCCCACATGGGGGACTACAGGGCCCACGGGTTCTGGACCCCTGAGGAGTCCTGATGCCACATCAACCTGTTGAAGCTCAGAGCTGTCAGACTGGCACTGTCAGCTTTTGCTCCCCTGCTCCGGGGTCAAGTGGTTCAAGTCCAGACGGACAATACCACGACCATGTACTACCTCAACATGCAGGGCGGCATGCCCTGCCGTCTGCTGTGCAAGGAGGCGCTCCACATCTGGACCTTTATAAATCGGTTGGCGGCGGATCTCCTAGCCATCGATGTGGCAGGAGCCTCAAACCATCTGGCGGATGCTCTCAGCCGCATAATCCATACATCCCACGAGTGGTCTCTCCATCCAGAGGTAGCTTACAACCTGTTCTTCCGTTGGGGCAAAGCGATGGTGGACCTGTTTGCCTCCAAGGAAAACAACAAGCTGAGTCTGTATCATGCCTGCCCCCCTCAGCAAGGCTCGCTGCAGGGGGATGCCTTCTCAAGGCCGTGGACCCCAGGCCTCCTTTATGCCTTCCCTCCATTTTCCTTGATCGACAAGGTGTTACTCAAGGTGAGAAGGGACAAGGCAAAGGTGATTCTGGTAGCCCCAGATTGGCCTCGCCAGTTCTGGTACCCAGATCTCCTCAGACTCAGCTGCAGGCGCCCGGAGTGGCTTTATACACGCCCAGACCTGATATCTCTGAACCAGGGGAAGGTATTCCATCCGGACCTTCAATCCCTGCACCTCACAGCCTGGTACCTGAGCGGCTAGAGTTCCAGGCTTTGGGTCTTTCCGAAGATGTCTACACTGTAGTGGAGGCATCTCACAAGGAATCGACCAGGAAATGTTACGCCTTCAAATGGAAAAGGTTTTCCATTTGGTGTCAGGGTAAGAGTCTGGACCTCTTATCCTGTCTTATGGCTAACATTCTCGACTACCTTTGGTCACTCTCCGAAGGGGGTCTACAGTCATCAACCCTTAGGGTGCTCCTGGCAGCCATTTCTGCTTACTGGGTGCGGGCCAGACAGCCAACATTGGCGCAGGAGACAGTGGTCTGGCGCTTCTTCAAAGGCCTGGATCACATATCCCCTCCGCTGCGTGAACCTCCACCTCCGTGGGATCTGTTGCTGGTTTTGGCAAAGCTCATGGGCAAGCCATTTGAACCCAAGCACAAATGTGAGCTCTCTCACTTGTCATGGAAGGCAGCCTTCCTGGTGGCTATCACGTCAGCCAGAAGGACTGGGGAGCTCCAGGCACTTTCGGTGGACTCACCTTACCTGGTCTTTCACAGGGACAAAGTTGTCCTGCACCCCCATCTGAAATTCCTTCCGAAGGTGGTGTCAAGAGTTTCATCTTAACCAGGTGTTGACTATGATGGTTTACTACCCTAATTACACCTTGGATGCCAAGTACAGGCTCCATACCTTGGACCCGAGAGTTGCTCTCTCCTACTACAAGGAGAGGACGGCGGAAGTTCGTGGAGAGGTTCGCCAGCTGTTTGTCACCTACGCTGAAGCTGCTTCTGGCAGACCTGCAGCCAAATGGACCATAGCAAGATGGATTACATCATGCATAGGTCTGTGCTATGAGTTGGCTGGCAAGGAGCCTCCCAGAGGGATAAGAGCTCATTCTGCCCACCATACTGCTGCATCAGTGGCTGCTTCTGGGGACATCCCTATCCAGGAAATCTGTTGGGCTGCTACCTGGAAGTCAGCAAACGCCTTTATCACCCACTATCACATCGACCTTGAATCACGCCGGGATGCTGGTTTTGGGGCCTCGGTTCTCCAATCTCTGTTTCCTAAGTAAAAAGGGGGTGTGCGCCTTGCCTCCCTCCTCCCGGAGAACTGCTTGGAGTCTGCCAAACAGTGTGGATGGACGACATATCCACGCTCCTAGAACAGGTTACTCACCTGTAACAGTAGTTCTAAGAGTGGTATATGTTGTTCATCCACACGCAACCACCCGACCTTCCCGGGTTCGGGCGCATAACCTTGCTCCCAGCAGGCTAAGATCTGGCGTCATGGGGCAGTGCCGAGGTATATACCACCTAGGTGGGTGGGAGGAGCCAGCTTGAAGATTTCCGGCAAGATTTTAAGTGGAAGGGGACATGCCAAACAGTGTGGATGAACAACATATACCACTCCTAGAACTACTGTTACAGGTGAGTAACCTGTTCTTCTCTGCTTCCATAATGTTTTTTTTTTTTTTTTTATATGAAACTACATAATTTGCATTACACTCTGGTTTTATAGACCTTTTCTTTTTTTTTTTTTTTTTTTAACGTTTATCAGCTTTTTTGTGTTAAATATTTGCCTTAATGCTGGAGTTTATAAAATAAACTTTCAGTACACCTCTTCCTGTCTCAAAAAACAATGTTAGGAGTCTGATTACCATTCTCCATAACACAAAACAAGAACAGTTTAATTTAGCATTGCATTTCTGCCTTTTAGGTTCAAGACTATTTGAGACGGTTGGAAAGTATACCAGACCTGCTTGAACTGGATCACCTTACAGTTTCAGGAGATGTAACTTTTGGAAAGAATGTTAGTCTCAAGGTGAGTGAGTGAGTGAGTGATGGAACCTATACTGTACAGTACAGTGACTTCCTGGTGTAGTTCTACAGTTTATTAAGTAACTCATAATGCTCAACATAGATATTGTGATCTTGTGTGAAAGCTTAAAGGTCACTGAGAACAGAAGTAATTTAAACACTCATGATTTGGCAGAATTTCTGATGTATGAAGCAATCAAATCACTTGACATAAAATTACAGTATGTAAAACTGTTTCACAGTGGCAAAAGTGATGGTTTATAAATATACTTGGCAGTTTGCATCTTGAAAAGAAAGTTGGTTTCTTTTGCAAGAATTTGTCAGTGTCAGTTAAAATATCACTCCCCACTCCTTGACTTCTAGAGACTTATTAGTACAGTTACAGCTTATTTACATAGGCTAGCCAACTGAAATGCAGCATCTCGTTCTCGGGGTCCTGCCTGTACCCAGTTTGACAGCTGGCAGGATTAAAGCACAGGGAAGTCATGGGACTTAAGGTCACCCTGTGAGGCAGTAGCTGTGGTGGGATCCCACCTTCAGAGTTTTATGTTGGTCTACACTTCCCTGAGACTGATTTAAAACGGCAGGAATTTGTCAGCAGAAAATGGCATCATACTGTATACAGTCATTTTCTAGCAAAAATGTATTTCTGATTCCGGTGACATCATGAGCCAGCTAGTAGCCTAACTCCAGAGCTCCACACCAGCTAAACGCAAAAATCTTCTAAATACTGTAACACCAAATCTTTACAAAAACAACCTGTATAGCATCAGGGAAGCTACTCTTAATCCTTTCGAACGACAAGAAGTCCTAATGTATTCTGACATATGCAGTAAGACCTTCTTGTTGTACCTCCCCGGAGAGGAAAGAGTTAAAGCCTACATTCTAAGTAGGCACTCACTCGGTTTCAAATCACTGTCCCCTGGTACATTCTTCTTTTTTTTTTTTTTCTTTTATTTTATATTTATTAATTTCTTGTATAAACATACAGATTCGTACATTCCTCATACAGGATAACATAGAGTACATTTATAAACAGCCTGATTGCTGCTGTAACAATGAATATGGAAAACATAAGGCTTAATATCCTGTAGTCTGTTACAGAAGGAGTTAGGGGAATTCCAATAATAAAAACTGAAGTCCAGAATTATCAAGAAATGCCAGCCTCTTCAAACGCAGAGGTATGTCCATTAGATAGAATATCAAAGGGACATTAACACAATCATTAGATTGCTATTTAACCTGTTCTTCAGTCAGGAAGCAGTCATGCAGAAAAAAAAATATTATACCCCTTTGCAACACTTTGACTCCCCACCAAACACTTACATGTAGCATTGCTGTATTTATTGAGTGATAAAAATTGAAACAGCACAGAACAACAACTTTGAGCATTTTAAACTTCTACTATAATTAAGTATGTAGGCAACACGTTTCAGCTTTCACTCTCAGGTAGGGAAAAACAAACGAGAAGCGGGAGCATTTCAAACTTAATAAAATCCCAACGCTCATCTATTTGTGAGCTTTAGTAATGTTTTAATTCAAGAAAAAGCTCTCCATACATCCCCTTATGTTTCCCTTCCAATGTCAACAAACATCTTAAGGAAAAGAGGCAGTCTGTCTCCTCAAGTCCACATGGTGGGTCAGCAAACCGCTGAGGGAGTCAAGCCTGAACTGTTCTGTCACTGCCCAGTACTCACTCATAAGTCCTCTGTTTTAGAATCGGAGTAGGCAGGTTCAGGACGTCCTTTTCAACTCTGAAATACTCCCTCTATCTTTTCAACCCATCTTCCTGCATCCTGAGGGTTGCTGAATTGCCATGACTTTTCCCCCATAAACAACTCAAAGTCGAGCCGACAGAAGAAATGAGTGGACCACTCCCAAAGCCCGCAAACGCTGCCATACTGCATCAAAGCTCTTTCTTCTTGCCCTCGTCTGGTAAGAAAGATCCGGGAATAGTTTAATATCCGCCCTGTTTATTTCAAGCGGATATGCCGCACGAGCAGTGCGGATCACCTCATCTCGAATCTCCGACCCAGCAGACTTCAAGATGATGGTGCGTGACTGATTTGTTGTGGTGGGACAGATCCGAGGAGTTACCCTGTAGACTTTCACAAATGAGGACCTTGGATGTGTTAGGGTAGATTGAGGGTTTCTTGCAACCATGACACCAGATATGTTAGTAGTCTAGTCCCTTCCACTCCGGGAACTCCGATCAATCTTATGTTCCTCGCTCAGAGTTCATTTTTGATTGTCTCCATACGGCTACGTAGTTGCCCATTTTCGTTAATCAGTGTGGTAGTCGTCGCCATGGTCAAGACTGACCTTTTCTGTACCTCTGCCACTGATCCCGTCAGTTTCTGGAGCGCAGATTCATGTGTCTCCAATTTTTGAAGAGTTTTCTCTATCTTGGAGTCTATGGCCCGTATGGACTCGATCATGGCGCTCCATGTGGGCTCAGATGCATTTTGAGCTCCACTGCTACACTGGCCCGTTGGTTCTGGGGCCTTGCTTGTCTGTGACTGTTGTGAATCTTTCAAGTGGCCCTGAGTCTGCATTTTCTGCCTTCCCATCACTAAAAATTAGATTGTTCAAACAACATGAAGTCTTGCTATATTATGACATATGCAGTGAGTCCCAACCTTCGAACTGCTCCGGAGGTGAAAGAGTTAACTTTCCATGCCAGGCATGGAGCGCTGAGCTTCGAGCTCGGTTGAAACTCTGTCTGTTGTTCTTCAAACTCAAACCCCGTCGGATTTTTACTCCGCTCACTAGAACAGTCGCCCGGAGATTTCTCCTTCTGCTCGGTTCATTTTGTCGGTTAAAGTATTGTTTTTCTCGGTTTTCAACCGAATTTAAACCGCAACCGGTCGGTTCAGACTCTGTCTGTGGTATTTGTGAGTACTAGATAGGTTTTACATTAATTTCTATTCTGTGTGGAACTTGTAAACGGTTTATCGGTTCGGTTTGAACTGATCAGGTTGTTTAAAATATATTAATCTGTCATTTAGAGTGTGGTTACTGGTTCTTATCGGTTCTAAAAAAAAACGGATTTTATTACGTTTTTTTCCACGACCCGTGACACGGTTGGGAACCGATAAGAGGGTCTTACTTGGCGGATTGCCATAAACTGGTAAGTTTGGTTAGGACTGGCACTATGTCTGAGAAACCCAAAAGAAAAACCGGGCCCACTGGGTTTCAGCACTGCAGTGTGTGTGGGGAAGTCTTTGCCAAGGCTGACCCCACACCACCTGTGTTTATTGTCTGGGGTTTGACCACCTCAATGCAGACTGCAAGATTTGTAAAACTTTTCCTGCAGCTACCCTGGAAAAGTGAGTTGGTAGGCTGAGGGAAAGGGAGGCCAAAAAGTCCGCTGAACCGGATGGCCAGCCCAGTTCTTTTCCAACCGAACCGGAGGGAGTGCCCTCTGACCAGGGCGAAACTTCCTCAGGCAAAAGGAGATCCGACTCTGAGGAGCCGGTTCCAGCAAAAAGGACTAGGAAATCAGCTGGTGTGGAGCCAAAACTTTCCTCTCCAACCGCTGAAGAAATAGCCAGCGATTAAAATTGTCAATCGCTTTCCCGGTTCCAACCAGAACCCGGCACCATCAAATGAAATCCGGTTACGTCAGTTCACGGTTCAGAGTATGATTTAGAGGAATACTATGAACCGGAGGAGAGGAAGAGGAGTATGAGGAGAGTGAATGTGGATTTGAAAGTCTGATGTGCCCATTGACCCGACATCTCCTAGACAGACCTTCAGAGTGTCTCCTAGGCTCTCTGAGTCCCCTTCTCATTTTATGTTTTATAAAAAAGTGGCTGAAACCCTCCAGCTCCCTATGGAGGAAGCTGTGGATGATCAAGAGGAGCCTGACTATGTGGAAATGATGGATATCCCAGAGTCTAGGAGACTGTCTATTCCTTTACATAAATCTTTTAGGAAACAGACAGTTACAATTCTAAAAACTCCTCACACTATACCTCCTGTGGATAAGAGAATGGACAAGAGGTACACATTGTCAGGCTCTGATAAGGAGTTCCTTACACAACAATGCAGCCATGTTGGGGTAGTGCAGGCTGCAGCCTGTGACAAGGCAAATATTCCCTTGGCTTCACACCCCCCCTGACAAGGACTCCAGGAGGATTGATGCCATGGCAAAGAAACAGTACATGGCATTATCTTTGGGACTCAGACAGGCAAATTATATGGCTTATGTTGCTAGATATCAGAAATCCAGATGGGATACTGTTATGGCTCTAGCAAAACAGGTTCCTGGCCAGCTTGCCAAGGAGCTGGAGCAGGTGGCTGCTGATGGTATTGAGGCATCCAAGGTGCAATTCCATGCTGCAGTGGACTCTAATGATGTGTCATCAAGAGTCATGGCTACATCTGTGGCACTTCGCAGAATGGCTTGGCTCAGATGTACTAGCCTGTCACAGGATACCCAGACTAAGGCCATGGATTTTCTTGTTGTGGGTAATTCTCTGTTTGGGGAGCAGACAGAGAATTACATGAAGAAAATGAATGAGTATAGGACCACCTATAGGAGTACACAGGCCAAGAAAAGGCAGGCCACTCCTCAAAGGCAGCTTCCCTGGGGCAGGGGCAGGCCTTTTCATAGGCCTTTTTACCAAGCCTAGGCCTCCTCTTCTGCTTATGCTTAGAGGGATAGGCAGATGGGGTACAAGCAGGCCTGCTTCCACCCCTCAGCCCAAAGCCTCTGCCAAGCAGGCACCCTGATAGGGTTGCCAGGGCTGATTCTCAGCTACCTGTAGGGGGCAGGCTGGCTTACTTTGTCATGGACTGGAAGTCTCTGACATCAGACAAGTGGGTCCTCGAAGTAGTAAGCCAGGGACTGGTTCCCAGCTTCAAAAAATTTCCAAAGATGAGAACCAGATCCTTTCCACCTGCAGATCCACCAGAGCACTTGCCATAGAGGCAGTGGTCTGTTCCCTCCTGGCTCTCAGAGCTGTGGAAAGGGTTCCACCCCTACACCAGGGCAAAGGATTGTACTCCAGGTACTTCCTTACCCCAAAAAAGACAGGAGAATGGCGGCCCATCCTGGATCTCAGATATTTAAACAAGCACCTTTTAAAACAAAATTCAAAATGGTGACTCTGGGAATTATTCTACCCTCTCTAAGGCCAGGGGACTGGCTAGTGTCCCTGGACCTCAAGGATGCCCTACTTCATATTCTCATCAGAAGCTCCCATCGAAAGTACCTCAGGTTCGAGCTGCCCTCAGGCCGTACCAGTTCAAACAGTACCCTTTGGCCTCCACCTCTGCTCCAAGGGTATTCACAAAATGCCTGGCAGTAGGAGTTGCTGCCCTAAGAAGGCAAAAATTGCCATCTTCCCTTACCTGGACGACTGGCTCATAGTAGGTCAGTCCCAGACCAGAGTCAAGTTACACCTACAGATAACTCAGCAACTGCTCACCTCTCTAGGTTTCCTTCTGAATCTTTCAAAGTCAGTTCTAGAGCCTGTCCAGCTCCTCACCTTCATAGGGCGCAGAGGCTGAACACAGAGAAAACCAGAGCCTTCCTTCCTTTGGACAGGGCAGGACCCTGGTCTCTGGCCTCCTCATTCACCCTGCAGGTCTCTTGGCCAGCAAGGCACTCTACAGCTCCTGGGGCACATGGCTGCTTCTACAGCAGTAGTGCAGGGAGCAAGATTTCAGATGAGGGACATCCAGTTCCATTTGAGGCCTTTTGGTCTCAAAGGAAAGACCCTCTAACCAAATTGATCCCAGTAACTCGAGACCTGATCCAGGCCCTACAGTGGTGGCAGGATCAGAGCAATCTGAGACAAGGGGTTCCTTTATCACCCAAGTCTCACTCCTTAATCCTTATTACAGATGCATCCCTCTTGGGGTGGGAGCTCACATGGGCGACCTCACTACCCAGGGGTTGTGGTCCCCTCGAGAATCTGTGCTCCACATCAATCTGTTGGAACTCAGAGCAGTTTTCTAGCACTTCAAGTTTTTTCCAAATCTGTTTCAGAACAAAGTGGTACAGGTCAGAACAGACAACACCACCACAATGTGGTACATCAACAACAAAGGGGCACTCGGTCCCTGTAGCTTGTGCACGAAGCAATGAAGTTGTGGTCTCTGGCTTACTCCCTGAACACCTCCTCACGGCAGTTTACCTCCCAGGCAAGGACAATGTCCTGGCAGATGCTCTCAGCAGGATTTCCCAGGGCCATCACGAATGGTCACTGGACCCCCTGGTCTTGGAGGTGATATTTGCCAGATGGGGCACCCCGCAGATAGATCTTTTTGCAGCCCCAGACAATCACCAGCTTCTTTTTTTTGCTGCAGGTCCCCAGTGTTGGACTCAGTCCCTCTGGATGCCTTAGTTCTCGATTGGGAAGGGAAGTTTCTCTATGCTTTTCCCCACTTCCCTCTCCTTTTCAAAGTGCTAGTCAAAATCAGATCTCAACCCTGCAATATGATTCTGATTGCTCCAGATTGGGCCAGACAACCCTGGTATCCACTCATACTGTCCTTAGCAGTCCATCTTCCCCTGTGTCTTCCCAGGAATCACAACCTGTTAACCTGTGCTCAGGGGAGGGTTTGGTACCCGAACCTCAAATCTCTCAATCTCAAGGCCTGGCTCTTGAAGAGTTAGAGTTTGCTGATCTACCTCTCCCAAGGTGTAATGGATATACTGAAGGCTTCTAGGAAACCTTCCACCAGGGCTACCTATAATTCCAAATGGAAGAGTTTTTCCTATGGTGCTCTGGGAAGCATATTTCCCCAGAATCTGTTGATTTACCCACAGTCCTGGATTATATGGTCCACCTAAATACCTTGGGGCTGAGACCAACTACCCTAAAAGTGCATTTGGCAGCTGTGTCTGCTTTTATTTCAGCAGGTAAACCCTCTTCTCTTTCAGCTCATCCCGTATTCTCCAAGTTTTTCAAGGGATTGCTTCACACCAGCCCTCCATTCAGGGACCCTGCCCCTGCCTGGGATCTTAATGTTTGCATTGCTTAGCTTATGCAACCCCTTTTGAGCCTTTGTCTTCAGCAGAGCTTAAGTACTTGACTTGGAAGACTGTGTTTCTGGTAGCCGTCACTTCTGCCAGGCGCGCAAGTGAATTACAAGCTTTGTCAGTGGAGCCTGATTTTATCTCCTTTCATAGAGATAAGGTGGTCCTCAGGACTAACAGGAAGTTCTTGCCTAAGGTGGTTTCAGATTTCCATTAATCAATCTATATCTCTTCCAAGCGTACTTCACTGACCATTCCTCCTCTGGCGAGAGGAGGCTGCAGCTTAGATGTGAAGAGGCCATAGTTACTACATAGGCGTACCAAGGGTCTAGGTTTGACTCCCCAACTGTTCCTCATATGGTGAGGTTGGTAAGGAAACCTGCCACTAAAGATCCATTGCCAGGTGGATTGTTTCTTGTATCCAATTCTGTTATGAAAAACTGGGTAAGGTTCCTCCCTCAGGCCTGAGGCTCACTCTACCAGGTACAGCTGCTTCCCTGGCTGCTGCCAGGGACATCCTATTCTAGAGATCTATCAAGCAGCTACCTGGAAAACAATTCACACACTTTTACAAGCATTACTCCCTGGACATCCAGGCTAGGAGTGATGCTAGGATTTAACACAACTGTGCTTCAGAGCCGATTCCTAAGTAGGTTCTGTCCTCCTTCATGGAGGCACTGCTGTGTAGTCTGCATATATGTAATGCAAGACTTCATGTTGTTTGAAGAAAAATTACTCACCTTAGTAATGTTGTTTCTTCTAATGAGTCTTGCTATATTATGACTACATCTGCCTCTCTCAGAAGCTCTGTTTCTAGGGACATGGATATATTGTTCATCCACACTCATTGGCGAGTATCCTTGCCGCTTTAAATCTTGCGGAAGGTCTTCAAAAGGCTTGCTCCTCCCACCCACCAGGTAGGCTATAACTCGGCTCCGCCCCATGGCATGAATCTTCACTTACATGGAAGCTCAGAGTTTCCCTCCTTAACGCTCTGCGTTCTGACTAATTCCTATTTCTCCGTTTACGTATTTAAAATAAAATTTTGCAAAAAGACTTCAGTCTTCTATCCCTACAGCAGCTACGATGGACAAATCGACTCCCGGATTTGGAGATGCCCATGCGGAGCAGAAGATGTCTCGAATGATCCTCACTCCGCATTAATATACCACTGAGCCTTGAGCACCACCCGCGGGCTTGCGGCCTGTGCTCATCTTTCTCGGCCTCGTCCTCGAACCGTGCTGCCCGATTACGCTAGGCCGTCCCGAAAGCGTTCCTCTCGGTGAAGGTCCAAGGAGGCCCGGTTGGCGGTGTCAGCGGCGGCGGGCTCGGCGGATCAGCTCGGCGGATGAGTCGCCCTCGAAGGGAGGCGGCACCCGGGCCGTATCTTCCTCGGCGCGGCATTTTCCGCTCTCTCTGGGTTCTTCTACGGCTTCTTTTCAAGGAGCTTGTCTGTCCCTCTCCACTAAAGGAAGGGCCTGCGTCTGGGACCTTATTCTCGGTCAAAAGAGGACAGGGTAAGAATCCCTCGTCGGCGCTCTTAGGAGGCAGAAGGTCCCTCTCCCGGGCACTGACTGCTCGGCCAGTCAAACCCGCTCGGCTTGACCCGCAGCAACCTCAAGTTGTTCCCGTCAGGTCAGTTGACGAGACTCCACCGATGAAGTCGAGATTTTTCTCGACCCATTAGACGAGCTGTCGCCTTTAAGCCTGAATTCCCCTCTCCCGGTTCCCCGGGAGAGTTGAGGATCCCGTGGGCTCGCCTGTGCCTCGGGTTCCGAACCCTCGGATGGACCTTCCGAGGCGAAGGAGTGCGGTTCGGACGACACCTCCCGCCCGACCCGGAAATTCCGGGACTCTGGTCTCGGTCTCGGACCTCTTGAGCGGTCAACCCGTTCCACCGTCATAAAGCGGTCTCGGTCCTCGGCACCCTTGATAAGCGGCGTCGCCGCTCGATCCTCCTCCTCGGATGAGGAGGGCTTGGCGTAAAGTCGTCGACTGATCGAGGACCTTATGTTGCAACAGCTTCTCCTGGCGAGATAAGCCGACTCCGGCGCCTTCCCGGCCATTAAGTCAGCTGTCACGGAGCGGCCCGACACAACCCTCGACTTGTCGAGGCCTATACCAGGCGGTTGTTCGGCCAAACCAACTGCTCCACGATTCGGTGGACCTCCGCCTCCACAGCCACCAAGTGGGGCTCCGACCCAGGATTCTCGGTCGGCTGAGGGTTTACCCCATCGGCTGTCAGTTACCCTCACTCCCGACCGACCTCGGCAGGTGAAGGGTAGCTCAGGCCAGAGTAGCTCTTCGAGGACTCTTCCGAGGTCAAGATGATTCCTCCTTCTTCTCAGCGACTGGACTGGGTCTTCAGGAGGTCAGTCAATGGGCGATAGCCCGTCGTCCTTCCTAGGACTGCTTCGGCTCATCTCGATCTACGGGATGGAGCTCGAACCCGTTCAAGCAGACCAGGTATCCCCTCACGAGATTCTGGACGAGGATTCTCCGACGGAGAGCCTTTCGAGTGGCGAGGCCATAGTAGGTCGGCACTGGAACTTTGGGCGCCCTGCTTCCTGCCCTGGCCTTGGCCAGGATGGCCAGGAAGTATCTGCGGTCCCCAGTTCCTTGTCCGGTTTGGAACACCCCTCTGCTGAGGGTTGGTTACCGACACGCGTTTTCGGCTAGCGCCCGGCAACGCCAGGGATGTGGACAAACCTCCTGACAAGGAGTCCAAGAAATTGGACTATGTCGGGCGAAAAGTCTCACATGCGTCCTCTCTCGCCTTCGTCAGGCCAGTTCGGCCGTCCTCTGGCACATTTTCTCGCCCTGTTGGGCTCCCTGGATGAGGTCATCCTCATCTTCCGACCGATCTGCAGACTACGGTTAAGCAGGTGCGGGACCAGGGCAGGGCAGTGGCCAAACAGCAGCTCCAGACTGCTTTGGATATAGGGGACTCATGTGCCAGATCGGTGGCGGCCGCAGTGGCTATCGCGTCGGCAGAGCTTGGCTGAGGATATCCACCTTTACTTCGGATCCAGCACAAGTTGAGGATGTTCCTTTTGAGGACGACCTCTTGACCCTGGGGTGGAAGGTCACCTGCAGAGGATCGAGAAGTCCAATGCCACCTTGGACTCGGTCTCTTCCGCTCAGAAGGACAAAGCGCCAAACCACAGCCTAAGCCCTTTCGTCCTTCTGTGCCCCAGCTCGGCCCAGCAACGTCAGGGCCAGCAGGCTCGAGCCTGGTATCCCAAACCCAAGCCGCCCGGCTTCCTCTAACAGGAGGCAGGGAGGAAAGGCCCAGGAGGTCCCTCGGCGGTCCCTCCTCCAAGCCTGCCCAGTGACGGGCTGAGGGTGTCGCCCCATCCCGTCACCTTCCCTGGGTCCCCGTGGAAGGCGGCTCCGGCACTTCCGTTCCGCCTGGTCCGCTGTTACCACGGACAGGTGGGTCTTGGAGAGTGGTGGGAAGAGGCCTGCCTCTGGAATTCGAGCAGGCACCACCTTCAGGCACGCCGCCTCGGGGCATTCGGGATCCCCAGCCTCACTGGGCGTTCGTCGAGCCGACATCGCTCTCCTCCTCCAGAAGGAGGTGGTAAGAGAGGTGGTGGACCCTCCTTCAGACCCAGGGTTTGTGTCCAGGTACTTCCTGGTTCCGAAGCAGACGGGGCTACGCCCCATTCTCAACCTCACGACCTAAACAAGTTCCTAAGGTCTCAACCTTCAGGATGGTCACTCTGGCTCAGATAATACCATCCTTGGAGCGGCGTGTGGTTCTGCTCTCTGGACTTGCAGGATGCTGCTTTTTCACGTCCCTATCCGGCCTGCCCCACCAGAGATTCCTTCGCTTCCGGCGGAGGGATCCCTCTCGAGTTCAAGCCATGCCCTTGGCTTGTCTCCAGCTCCCAGGGTCTTCACCAAATGCATGGCAGTGGTGACAGCATTCCTGCTGGCCGAGTGGTCGGGTGTACCTTACCTGGACGACTGGCTGATAGCAGCTCCTCCAGGAGAGGAGGCGGAGTGGTCAGAGATCTGGCCCTCCAGGTCTGCTCTCAACTGGGCCTCCTTATCAAGCGAGGCCAAGTCAGACCTCGAGCGAAGCAGGTGATTCTATTCATCGGGCGCAGCTCGACTCTCTTGAGCCAGGCGCGGCTCGCGGACAGGGCCGAGGTTCTTTCCTCCTTTGCCCGATCATTTCTGGTTGGGCAATTCGCCCTGCCGGGACTTCCTCGCCTCCTGGGTCTCATGGCGGCCTGCACCAGCGTGGTCCGTTGGGCCCGCTGGAACATCGTCCCCTTCAGTGGGGACTGGCCAGCCAGTGGTCACGACGCTGCGATCCTTGGACCAGCTTGTGTCGGTGACACAGGGGATGTGGAACGCTCTCCAGTGGTGGACCGTTCCAGTTCATTTGCAGGAGGGCATCCCGTTCGTCCGCCCCGAGCCGACGGTCTCTCTATCGACCGATGCCTCTCTGATGGGTTGGGGTGCCCATCTGGGGGAACACCGGGCTCATGGCCTCTGGTCCCCGCGGGAGTCCCGATGCCACATCAACCTGCTGGAGCTCCGAGCGGTCCGCCTAGCTCTCACCGCCTTTGCTCCGTTCCTCCGGGGTCAAGTGGTCCGGTCCAGGCGGACAATACCACGACCATGTACTATCTGAACCGCCAGGGCGGGGCCAGCTCCATGCTTCTATGCAAGGAAGCTCTCGCATTTGGTCACTCGTCCGCGGCTGGAGGCGGATCTCCTAGCCATTCACGTGGCAGGAGCCTCCAACACCCTGGCCGATGCCCTGAGCCGGATAGGGGCTGCATCCCACAGTGGTCTCTCCTGCGGAGGTAGTACAGCATCTGTTCTCCCTTTGGGGCACACCTCAGGTGGACCTGTTTGCCTCCATGGAGGCAGAAGCTGAGTCTGTTCCATGCCGCCCCCCCTCAGCAGGGGCTCGCTGCAGGGGATGCCTTCTCGAGGCAATGGACCCCGGGCCTCTTTCGCCTTTCCCCATTTCCCTTGATCCACAAGGTGCTTCTCAAAGGCGAGGAGGGACAAGGCGCAGGTGATTCTGATAGCCCCAGACTGGCCTCGCCAGTTCTGGTACCCAGATCTCCTCAGTCTCAGCTCCAGGACTCGCGGCAGCTTCCAGCTCGCCCGGACCTGCTCTCAGTCAATCAGGGAAGGTGTTCCATCCGGACCTTCAATCCCTGCACCTGACGGCCTGGTTCCTGAGCGGCTAGAGTTCCAGGCCTTGGGTCTTTCCGACGCGGTCCTCAATGTAGTTGAGGCGTCCCGTAAGGAGTCGACCAGAAAATGCTATGCCTTCAAATGGAAAAGGTTTTCCATTTGGTGTCAGGGCAAGGGCTTGGACCCTTCCTCCTGTTCCTTGGCAAGCATCTTGGACTATTTATGGTCCCTTTCTAGTCAAGGAGCTTAGGTCGACGACCCTAAGGGTGCACCTGGCAGCCATCTCTTGCTTAGGCGCGGGCAGGAAGCAGTCGAGTGGCGCAGGAGAAGGTAGTCTAGGCGCTTTTCAAAGGCCTTGATCACATTTCCCCTCCAGTCACGGGAACCCCCACCTCCAGTGGGATCTACTGCTGGTACTGGCAAAGCTCATGGGCAAGCCATTCGAACCTATGCACAGGTGTGCTCTCTCTCACCTGTCGTGGAAGACCGCCTTCTTGGTGGCTATCCGTCAGCCAGAAGGATGGGGAGAGCTCCAGGCGCTTTCCATCGAGTCTCCTTACCTGGTCTTCCACAGGGACAAGGTTGTCCTGCGCCCCACCGAAATTCCTTCCGAAGGTGGTGTCGGAGTTTCACCTAACCAGGTGTTGACTCTGCGGTGTTCTACCCCAATCACACCTCGGAGGCCGAATATGAGCTCCATACTCTGGACCCTAGAGGCGCTCGCTTATTATAAGGAGCGCCACGGCTGAAGTCGGGAGAGGTTCGCCAGCTGTTTGTCACCCACGCTAGAAGCCGCATCTGGCAGACCTGCAGCCAAGCGACGATAAGACAGGTGGGTAACCTCCTGCATAGATCTCTGCTATAAGTTGGCGGGCATGGAGCCTCCCAGAGGATAAGAGCTCATTCTACCCGCCATGCTGCTGTGCAGTGGCTGCTTCCAGGGCGTCCCTATCCAGGAAATCTGCAGGGCTGCTACCTGGAAGTCAGCAAACACCTTCATTACACACTACCACATCGACCTTGAGTCACCGGGATGCTGGTTTTGGGGCCTCGGTTCTCAGTCTCTCTTTCCCAAGTAAGTATGTAGGGGTGTGCGTCTTGCCTCCCTCCTCCCGGAGAACTGCTAGGAGTCTGCCAATGAGTGTGGATGAACAACATATCCATGTCCCTAGAAATACAGGTTACTCACCTGTAACAGGAGTTCTAGGAATGGTATATGTTGTTCATCCACACGACCCACCCGACCTCTCTGGGCTTCGACGACAACCTGAGCTTCCAGCGGCCAGATTCATGCCATGGGGTTGAGCCGAGAGTTATACCTACCCGGTGGTGGGAGGAGCAAGCTTGAAGACCTTCCGGCAAGATTTAAAGCGGCAAGGATACTGCCAATGAGTGTGGATGAACAACATATACCATTCCTAGAACTCCTGTTACAGGTGAGTAACCTGTATTTTTGGGATGTGGGTGGGCAGTGCAGTGTTGGCACTTAGTAGGTGCCCACCTTGTTGTTTTCACCCCTCCTTTTTTGGGGGTGACTTGGTGTTGTGTTTTTCATTTTTTGGGTCTCCTGACTTGAGTCTTTGTTTTGGGACCAAAAAATGTGTTCTTATGTTTAGTAGCCAGTTGGCTAGTGTAGGTTTACAACTTCCACACAGGACCTCAGTGAGTCTAGCTCGTAAAAATCTGACAGTTTGAGTTTGAAGAACAACAGACAGAGTTTCAACCATGCTCGAGCTCAGCGTTCCATGCCTGGCATGGAAAGTTAACTCTTTCACCTCCGGAGCAGTTCGAAGGTTGGGACTCACTGCATATGTCATAATATAGCAAGACTCCATTAGAAGAAACAACATTATTAAGGTGAGTAATTTTTTCTTCTTCTCCATATACTGCTCTGCGTCAATTCCTTCAATTAGTTTCACAAAATTTATAACATTTGCTGCAATTTTAATGGTTTTTAGTCTCTGGTGGTGAGGAGGTGCAAAGGAGTATGACCAGCCTAGAAGATGGCTCTCTAGCACCCCTTCCCCTGGTACATTCTATTCAACTGTCAGATTCTTTACTCTGCCTTACTGTGAAAACTCCTCAGAGATTTCTCCTCAGCATCTTGCCGGTTAAAGTGGTTTTTCACTGCATTTTTTTTGTGTGTGTGTGTGTCTTTGTTTTTTAGTTGTTTAAACACAGGGAAGTTAAGTGACTTGCTCAGGGTCACACAGTATGCAAGTGGAAGCTGTGGGATTCAAACCCAGGTCTGGTCTGCTGGATGTTACCAGATTTGCAGCTTAGAGCCTTAAAGCACTGTGCTATACTGCCTCCCTTAGTCCACCAGTAGTTTAAAAACAACTTTCAAGTTACTGTCCCTCGATATAGGTACAATTGTTGTGTAATTTTTTCCTCAAATGGAGTAAGTCTTGGTTGTTCGGTGGTTACTGTCCAACCGTGAGGGTACAGAGTTCTTTTTTCTTCTTCTTCTTCTTTCAAAGTATAGTATTGGGCGTGTTTAGCTCTGGTTAATAAAAAAAGTTAGTCATTTTTTTTCCTGACCGCTAATACCGTACTATTAACTAGGACTACATTTAAATTTTTTATCCAGCCTAACCGCCATCAGGATAAGACAGATATGGAGTCACAGAAACCCAAAAAGAAAACCGTCCTTACTGGGTTTCAACAATGTACTGAGTGTGGAGAAACTTTTGCCAGGACTGATCCCCACACTACCTGTGTTTTCTGCTTAGGGTTTGATCACCTTCAAGCAGACTGTGACATTTGCAAAAATTTCTCTCAGTCGACACTGGACAGGCGATTTAACTGACTGAATGAGAAATCAGCTGAAAAATCTGCGAACATGGATGGCTGGACCGGTTCGGGTTCAAAAGAACTGGAAGGGGCGCCTTCTGACCTGGGCGATAGCCCTTCAACTAAGCAAACTGCAGAAACAGCCCTTGAAACGGCTACCACTAAAAGAAAAAGAAAGAAAAACATACCAAACCGGTTCCTAAGCCGCGGGCGGTTGCAGTTCCGACTGCGGAAGGAATAGCTAATGCAATACGCATTATCCAGACTTTGCAAACCGGCCCAGCTGACCCAGTGCAATGCTGGTTACTCCTCGGCCAGTTCAAATTCCTGGAGACTCTTCTGAGTGCGATTATTCCTGGGATCAGGAATGTGAGCAAGAGAAGGATGAAGAGGATTTTTATGGTCCTACTGAACCAGAGGTATCTCCAGAGCATGAGGGAGGGATTTCTTCACCGAAGCAGTTGGAGGATGCCCTTACACATTTTTCTTTTATGAAAAAGGTGGCTGAAACCCTCCAGTTACCAGTTCAGGAGTCCTCAGAGAAGGAGGAAGAACCAGATTATGTCGAGATGATGGCTGTCCTTGCCACTAAACGGTTGGTGATACCCATACATAAGTCTCTGAAGACAGACGTTAAACATTTTGAGTACCCCTACTTCTGTTCCTCCTGTGGATAAGAGGACAGATAGGAAGTACCCAGTGGCCAGGAATGGCACAGAATTTCTGTCTGGTCACCCCAGCCATGAAGGGGTAGTCCAGGCTGCTGCTTGTGAAAAGGCAAGCATACCACTGGCTTCCCATCCTCCTGAAAAAGATTCCAGGAGAATTAATTTGATGGCAAAAAAGGCGTACCTTAGCTCTTCCCTTATTGCCAGGCAAGCGTCTTACATTGCCTATGTGGCAAGGTACCAAAAGAAGCTATGGGAAGCAGTATCCTCTCTGATTTGACTGCAGATTTGGGGGAGATGGCAAGAAGTGGAATAGAGGCTTCTAAGCAGCAATTCCACATAGCTGTGGATGCCAATGATTCGGCATTTAGGGTATGGCTACCTCCATCTCTATGAGGAGATTTTTGTGGCTCAGAACCACAAATCTCTTTCAGGACACCCAGACAAAGGGCTTGGATTTTCCTCTGGTTCAGAATTCCCTCTTTGGGGAACAAACTGAAGCCTATATGAGGAAAATGGATCAATGTAGAACCTCCTATAGTAGTGCTGCAGCCAAAGAAAAAGCTGCCACCCCCTCAGAAACAACAAGGTAGGGGAGGCAGGGGCAGGCCCTATCAGTGACCCTTCTGTCAGGTCCAGGCCTTCCCTGTCTACCAGCAACAGCATGGATACTTTAGAGGAAGGGACAGGAGAGGTGCCACTCATTGCAGCCCAGCTTCCCAACCCAAGACACCAGCTAAGCAGGCTCCCTGAAGAGCCATGGGTCAACTCTCCAGTTCTAGTAGGAGGCAGGCTTGCTTACTGCCTCCAGAATTTGCAGTTCAATACATCAGACAAGTGGGTTCTGGAGGTAGTGGGCAAAGGCCTTGCTCTAGGTTTCAAATTTTTTTCCCAGGTTACGAGCAAGGTTGTTCAAGCCTGCTAGCCAAGCTGAAACTACCCTACTGGAAGCTGAAGTAGCAACTCTTCCTCAGGGCAGGGCAGTGGAATCTGTCCCTTTGTCCCAAAAAGGAAAAGGGTTGTACTCAAGGTACTTCCTGACCTTGAAGAAAAATGGGGATTGGTGACCCATTTTGGATTTAAGATTCCTGAACAAACCTCTAATAAAACCAAAATTCAAGATGGTCACTCTGGCCATGATATTACTCACTCTCAGGCAAGGGGACTGGTTGACATCCTTAGACCTTAAGGACACCTATTTCCACATTCCTGTCAGACAGTCACACAGGAAATACCTAAGGTTCAGACTGCCACCAGGCCATTACCAGTTCAGGTCCCTGCCCTTTGGCTTAACTTCAGCTCCCAGAGTGATCACAAAATGCCTGGCAGTGGTGGTAGCACAACTAAGACGTTTAGGAGTTTCAGTATTCCCCTACCTGGACGACTGGCTACTGGTATGTCAGTCTCGGCTACAGGTGGCAGAGGCTCTAGCCCTCACTCAGAGCACCCTACTGTTTAGTTAGTTTAGTTTAGTTTATTGTTCTAGGAATTACTACCTTTGAGCCAGAGGCTCTTTTACAATTGCTCCTGATGCAGGGTCAAACAAAGATGCCATCCTAGCCTGTCACTGAGCTTCTTAATAAATACCAAAAATTCAGTCTTGAAGCCAGTCCAGCACCTGCAGTTCATAGGGGCAGAGCTGGACACAGTGATGGGAAGGGCAAGACTTTCACCAGACAGGGTGGACAATCTAGTACAGTTAGTGGACTCTTTCAGGCTCCACTCTCCAAAGCCAGCCAGATATTTTCTGCAACTATTGGGATACATGGCGGCCTCAACAGCCGTAGTACCAGGGGCAAGGTTTCAGATGAGGGACATTCAGTTCCATCAGAAGTCGTTCTGGTCCCAGAGCAGAGATCCTCTGTCAAAACTGATTCCAGTGCCTTCCACACTACTTCAGGCTTTGCAGTGGTGGCAGGACAGTGACAATCTCAGAGTAGGTGTTCCATTCCTCCAGGAAAACCCCACAGAGGAACTTACCAAAGATTCATCCCTTCTGGGACTGGGTGCTCATCTGGGGGAGCATACAGTTCATGGCACATGGTCTCCTTAAGGGTTCCTTCTGCACATAAACCTGTTGAAACTCAGAGCAGTGCTATTGGCTCTTCAGTCCTTTTCTTCCCTGATTCAGGGGAAGATGTTGCAGGTCAGGACAGACAACACCACCACCATGTATTACATCAACAAGCAGTGTGGCAAAAGGTCCACTATGTTGTGCACAGAGGCCATGGAGATTTGGAATCTGGCCTACTCCCTCGAGGTAACTTTCTCGGCCGGCAGCTCCCTGGGAAGGACAATGTTCTGGTGGATTCTCTCAGCAGGATCAACCAGAACCACCACGAGTGGTCACTGAATCACCTAGTCCTCAAGGACATCTTCAGGCAGTGGGGCATTCCAGAGACAGACCAGTTTGCAGCCCCAGACAATCATCAGTTGCCTCAGTTCTGCTGCAGGCCTCTAGTACTGGGCACAGTGCCGTTGGATGCACTCCTTCTGGACTGGTCAGGGAAATTCCTGTATGCATTCCCTCAATTTCCCTTACTGCTCAGGGTACTGACCAAACTCAGGAGCCAGCCAGCAGTAATGATCCTGATAGCTCCAGACTGGGCCAGACAGCCTTAGTACTCAATACTGGTGGCTCTGTCATTGACCAGCCCAATTTGTCTCCCCAGGAGGCATGACCTGCTGACCTCCTCCTGGGGGGATCATGTACTCCAACTAAGGGTCCCTCGACTGAAGGCTTACTCGGATAATGGACAAAAGAAGGCCTAAGCCCATCGAGATTGTCTTCCACACCTTGTGGATCATTATACCCTGTCAAGATTATTTTAGAAGCCATTTGTCAATTTTGATTTTAAACTTATTTATGTTCTCACAATCTATAATGTCTTGTGGCAAAGAATTCCAGATTCTTGGAGCTCTAACTTTGAAAAATTGCTGTCTTTTATTTGTTTTTGTTCGATCAATTTCTATTTGTCTATTATGGTTTCTTGCTACAATTTTCCTTAATGTAAATGACAATCCACAAAATTCCATTAAGGTTGCTGAATGTACAATCTTAAAAAGCTGAAGAAGATCACCTCTTGTTCTTCTAAAACTGAGTGAATATAGTCCTGTTTTTAGGAGCCTAGTTTCATAGTCTAGCTGAGAAAGATGTGGTACAAGTTTTGCCCTTCTCTGCACCTGTTGTAGTCTGGCAATGTCTGAAATCAAATAAGGACTCCAAAATGATGATCCATAATCCATGTATGGTCTAATATGTGATTTATAGAGAGGCAAAATACATTCCTCAGATTTTATAACAAATGTGTTATTTATTCTACGAAGAAGCGCATTTGTTTGATTAGCTAATTTTTTACAATGATCAGTGGATGACAATTTGTTATTTACTAGTATTCCCAAATCATTTTCCATAGATGATTCTCTACTAATAATGTTATTAAGAAAATATGTTTGTTTGGAATTTTTTTAACCATGTGTAAAACTGCACATTTTGTAACATTGAAAAACATTCAGTTGGTATTTGCCCAGCTCTCAATACTGGCGAGATCATATTTTAAAATATTTCTATTTGTATCACTGTCAACACGACATCCCAACTTAGTGTCATCTGCAAACTTTGAAATTATATTATTTGATGAAATAATTAGATGACTAATGAAGATACTGAACAGTGCTGGACCCAAAACAGAGCACTGGGGAACACCACTCGACACCCTTCCTCCTTCCGAAAGTTCCCCATTCACCCTAACTCTCTGTGTTCTGTTACTCAATCACCTGTGAACCCATGACACAATATTATGTGAAAAACCCAATTTAATTAGCTTATCTATCAATATAGAATGTGATACCTTATCAAAAGCTTTGCTGTAGTCGAGTAGGATAACATCAACTGAGATATTAAGATCCAGGTTTTTACTAATCATATTGTAAAAGAATAGCAAGTTGGTTGTGCATGAGTAACCTGATTTAAACCCATGCTGCATTTTATCTCCAGTGTTTGAGAACTGCATTTCTTCTTCAATAAGGAATTTGATCTCTTTTTCTAATAGTTTACAGGGTATAGAAGTGAGACTAATGGGCCTATAATTCTCTGCTTTGTAGTGAAGTCCTTTTTTAAAAATAGGGGTAACAGTGGCTGTTTTCCAATCCAAGGGGACCCTTGATTCCTTAACTCATTGTCTCCTAGCATATGCCTGTAGTCGTCAGTAAAATTCACTGGTGTGTCCTGAGGACGTCTGCAGAAGTCTGCTACTGACTCCCAGTGTGACCTTGCAACGTCTGGAGAAGTCACTTATATATTTTAATATATAGTGTAACAGAATATAATATATATTTGACTGCATAGCACCGTTGGAAAGGTAATTTTATGCTGAACAACTTTGCCACTGATAGTTTGCGTATATCATGTATACTTTAGGAGTTATTCGCATTTGTTTATGGTATGGTGTGTATGGCTTATGTTGCCTGTTTTAGTGAAAAAAAAAATTTTTTTTGCTGTTTCAACCAGCATAAAAAAAAAAAAATTACATATTAATATTTGCATACCACCATTGGAAAGGTAATTTTGTGCTGAACAATTTTGCCACTCGTACTTTATGTCTAGCACTTACGGTTCTTGAGCTGTTAGAATTTGTTTGTGGCATGCTGACTATAGCTTGATTTTGCTTAGAAAGGCCCAGGATTTACTGTGAACAGTATACAGGAGACAAGTGGTGCAACTTCAGAGAGCTCCTGTGGAGGCAATGAGTTAAGTGATTTATTGAAAATAATGGTTAGTGGTAAAACAATAAAATCAGATGTTCCAATGAGAAATTTAGAGGTTATATATCTGGACCAGGACTTTTTTTTTTTTTAACGTATCTAGAAGTTTACGTGTTTCCTGAGGTGTAATAGTGTAGTCAATTTTTTTACATATATGAGCTAGTGGTTCGAACTCTGTAAATTGCTCAAACACCGAGCAGAAGTACTTATTGAATTCAGTAGCAGTCACCCTATCTGAAATAATTGTAGTATTGTCTGTAATTAGTGGACCTACATTTCTAATATCTCCCTTTTTACCATTCAGATATGAATATAAGCTTTTATGGGAGTCTTTGGAGTGAGCAATTTTAAATTCCAAATTTCGTTTAACCAATATGATTGATTTCTTAAGGTCTTTAACGGCCTTCCTATAATTTAATAGTATATCCTCTTTGTGATCTAACCGACACTGCTTTAATTGTGTAAACAACTTTTGTTTGTGTGTACTCTGTTTTTTAATAGAACAGTTGTACCATACAGGAATTTTTCCTTTATTGTTATATTTTTTTCTTTCTGGAACATATTGATTTTCTAAATCATAAATTATATCTTTGAAAGTGTACCAAGCATCTTCTATGTTTAATGGAGAGAGTATTGAGTCCCATGGAATAGCCTTAAGATGCTCATTGATTTTTAAGAAAATCAACTTTGTCATATTGTTTTAACATAAGTTTATTTGTGGAGGTTTTATGAACCAAAGGAATTGTGAAGAAAATTGACATATGGTCACTGTTACCTATTGGGTCAGTAACCCATAAATTAATTAAAGATGTTTCCATACTAGTTATTACTAGATCCAATATATTCATCCCACGAGTGGGTTCTCTAACGAATTGAATGAGACCCAAATCTATGATTGTTGAAATTAACTGTGTGTCATATTGATTGAAGCCTGTTAAATTATCCCAATTAATGGATGGGAGATTAAAATCACCCAAAATAATAACTGTACCCTTGTCTGCCAGTTGGGAAATCTCCTTAGTTAATTGTTTGATATAACAGATATCTGAAGAAGGTGAACGATAACAGGTACCAACCAAAATCTGGGGGTGACCATTAGGTTGTAAATGCACCCAAATACTTTCTGTCTGTAGTTTTAATGAGGATTCAAAAGATGGTTTGTCATTTGTAACATACAGGCTCACACCTCCTCCTTTTTTATTGTTTATTCTGTTTTTACAGTAATGTTTAAATCCAGAGATTTCCATGATACATTTTTTATCAGAGTTTCCCCATGTTTCCCGTAATGGCTATTAATCCTATTTTATGTTCCTGGATTTTTATTTCTAATTCAGCCATTTTTGTAGTGTTACGTGACTGTGCATTAAATGATAGAACATTCAATTTATCAATATTTAGTGAATGGGTCCTTATAGATGTCGGTAATAACCTTATCTCCCCCTTGGTGTTAGTTTAAATGATTTTTAATAAATGTTGAAAACTGACGTCCCAAAAGAGAACTCCCCCTTCTGCTGAGATGTAAACCATCCCAGCAGAAAAGGATGGGTTTACGTTAAATTCTTCCCAGTGTGTAAGGCAGGCAATATCCTGCCTATAACACCACTTGCGGAGCCATTCATTTAATGCTCTAATTTTATTCAAGATTTGATTAGTGGCTTTAGGAACTGGGATCATCTCTGATATGCAAATACTGCACCCCCTTGCTTCCAGAATATTACATAAAGCGACGAAGTCCTGCTTTAGTTGCCAAAGTGGTATTTTATTGATGTCATTAGTCCCAGCATGAATAATCACTAAGGGGTTATCACCAGCTGCAGAAAGGGCGACTTTAGTCATGGAAATTATATCCGAGACTCTTGCCCCCCTATAGCTTGAGCAGGTTCGGTTCACTTTATCTGGGTTTACAAACAGCACAATCAATGTATTTGATCATAGAGTCGCCTAATACATAAACCTGTTTATTGGTTGGATTAAGTTTGGGGGAATGTTCCTCTTGATTATTAGAAATATTTATTTCTTTAGAATTCTGTTGGACCTTTTGTTGAATGGATGGTAATGAAGTAATGTTGGTTTCAGAGGTAGAGTCTAAATATTTGTTGATATTTTTTTTTACTCTGATTATGGCTAACACTAATTTCATCAGCAGCAATCAATTCCAATTGTTCCAAAGAATTATGCAATGGAATTGAAGGGGAAGAATTGAAATGCAATTCCTTTGTCTGTTTAGATCTGGTATGTGGAATAGTTGACCAGGGCATTTCCTCAGATAGGTGATGTGATGTTATGGATGATTCAAGGAAAAATGGAGTAGAAACAGTAGTAGTACCCTCGTTTTTAATGGAGACTTTAATATAGGTCTGGGTGATGTAGTGTTATTTACAACATCAGTCTGAGTAGTGATTATACTATTAGCCTCAAGGAGGAGTGACATATGATCTATGTATTCTTCCAGGGCTTAGATTTCTGAATTAACTATCAATTTGGATGTTCCTGAGTCAGTTTCAATTCTAGTTTGTAGACGTACAATTTCATCCTGAAGAGTAGTAACCAATTGGCATCTCTCACAAATAAATTTGGCAGTATGTTTGCCTATAGCATACATCTGGCAAAATGAACAATACTTATTAGCTCTCTTCATGATACTGTATATAGTTCCCAAATATTTTGTAGTATTAGTTATTTACCTTATTTCAGTCAGTAAAATATCTGGGCCTCAGTCCTGATGTTCCCGGTGGACACGGTAGACACACGCTGAGACGCACGCATCTCCGCTTGCTAGTGCGAGTCTTTTGAGGCGCTAAACCGAACTGCCTAATGGCTGTACTTCCGGTTGCGCTCTGATGAGGATGATTTCTAAAACTAAAATACTAGCAGCTTTTAGGCAGCAGGCTTCCCCAGTTAACAGTTTTTTAATGAGATTTAGCACTTAAAAGTGCTTAGAACAGTGCAATACCACCTGAATCAATCGGGGATGTCTGTGGCAGTCAAACCAGACCTCCACAATCCCACAATGCTCCACTCATGCACCAAGGAGCCTTAGTAATAGGGATGATACCCTTCTTACCACAGCTCAGTATAATTCTGAGTATACAGTTAAAAATAGCAAATAAAGGTTTCCAATATCAACACCTCTCACCAGAGGTACGCTTTCTGGTGGCAATCTCTATACTGGCTTGGCTCTTGCAGAGTTAGAATATGCTGGATTGCAGCTGTCTGATACTGTTCTAGATATCCTAAAGGTTTCCAGAAAACCAGCTACTAGAAAAACCTATTCCTTCAAATGGAAGAGGTTCACCATATGGTGTGATCAGGCAGGTGTTGAGCCACATGGGGTGGGCATTTTTGTCAGCAGGAAAATCTTCTTCCTTAGCCTCTGATCCTATATTTAAATGGTTCTTTAAAGAGCTGCTACATTTACATCCCCCTCATAGGGAGCCTACCCCTTCATGGGATCTAAATATTTGCCTGGCACAATTGATGCAACCCCTCTTCGAGCCTATGTTCTCAGCAGAGCTGAAATATGTGACATGGAAACTGTTTTTAGTAGTCATCACTTCAGCAAGACATATCAGTGAACTACAGGCCTTATCAGTGGAACCTAACTATATTTCTTTTCATAATGATAAAGTGGTCGTGGTCCTGGTCCTCCGAACAAATAGGAAATTCCTCCCAAAGTGGTTTCAGATTTCCACCTTAACCAGTCCATAAACTTGCCTGTCTTCTTCACTGAACACTGTAGTTCAGGGAAGCATAGGCTGCATAGCCTAGATGTAAAGAGGTCTATCAGTTACTACTTGCATCTGACCAGAGGCTATAGGGGTGACAATAGCCAGTTGTTCTCACCCCAGGAATACTCCAATATTCCTAACTCTTCTGCAGTATGCCTCTAAGCCAGATCTGCCCAGAGATAGAATGGTATGCTAATAATGGAATCATTGGCATGTGCCACTTTTCAAATGCTGCCACTAGTCAACTGCCTACATTCTAACCCTCAGATTTCTCTCTCTGCCTGTCAAGACTTGATGCCCGGAGATCCTCTCTTTATCATCTCGTTCTGTCATGTGAAAACTTATAATCCGTAAGTTTTTAAGTGATAAATTATGTGTTTTCTCGGTTTCTCACAGTTCAGCATAACCGGGGTTTGTTTTATATTTATCGGAGTCTTCTAACTAAAAACTCCATTAGTTATATTTAATGTTATTAATTTAAACTTGTTTTTAGAACCGCTAATCCCAGTTCTTGAACCGCTAGCTTCGGTTTACTTTACTTCGGTTCCCGGTTCCGATCAGTTCTCCATCGGTTCCAGAACCAACCGCAATCGTAGTATATACTTTAATTTAAAACAAATGTTTAGCGGTTGCAAAGTTTATGTGTTTTACACCTAGAAACTGAAAAGAAAAAACTGGTAATCCCGGGTTTTTAATGTGTTTTTGAGTGTGTTGAATTCTGTTGAGACATGAACACTTCAGCAGCATGAAACCTGCGTTCATGTCTTGGCAGAATTATTAAAAATGCCTGAATAGGGTTAAAAGAAGAAAAATGTCACCACTTCAGGGTCCCTCAAGCTCTGGCCAGCTGATACCCTAAATTACTATGGGTGAAACCACAATAATAACTACTGTAACTGCTACCCCTGAGACGGGTATACAAGCAGATTTTAAGAAGCTTGCTGAACTGGCTAAATCCCTGGTTCCCTCTAAAATCAAGAGAAAACTAAGCACACAGAACCCCCTGCTGGACAGCATTTGGGGACTTCTGTGCCTGTTATAATGCCTGCCAACTCCTGCAGATTGCAGGCTGCTAAAGATCATTCACGCTTACAAGGGCTGTCTGCTTTTGAGCAACAGACCTCTGCAAACAGCTGTCTCCTTTGCTCATTTTTACTATTAATGTTACAGAGGAGCAATAGGTGTTTGATGAAATGGACAAAGGGGAACCTATTAAACCTAGGATTCTTCCCCTAAATAGGAGTTTGATTCTTTCCTCAGAGCTTGAGGATTATTCCTCACACTCCACAATTGTGAGATATGACTGGGCTAATACCCACCAAAACCTTCTCCTTCCTGTGAATAGATATATTCATCAAGGAGGGTACTTTCAAGATTTTACAAACTCCTAAGCGCAGTCTCACCCTCTTGATAAGAGGCTATACAAGAAATAATAAACTGGATAAGGAGGGGCTGGATGTTTTATCCTCCCACTCTGTCCACAGAGGGGTAGTACAAGTGATAGCCTGTGACAAGGCATAGATACCCATGGAATTTATCACTTTTCCTAGCTATCAGGCAGGCAAACTTTCAAGCTTATGTCAATACCAAAAGTTATTAGGGTAGTCGGCCCTTGCTGTAGCAGTCAAGGTCCAGACTCCTTTGTGAGATGACCTAGCTAAAACAGCTAATTTTGGTTTGCAGCCAATATCAGTCTCAAATGTCTGCTGATTCTAAAGACTCTTACCAGGGATGGTAAATACAATGGGTAGAAGAGGTTTGCCTGGTTGCAAGTCACAAACCTCATTTAGGATACCCAAACCAAGTCTCTGGATTTCCCAGCCGAGGGTAACTCCCTCTTTGGGGAAAAGATAAAGGTTTAAAAAGCAGAATTGTCCATGCCTCTTTTCAGGCACTCTGTACGGGACTGAAGAGAGAATTTTTGAAGTGTCCTATGATTAGGACATTAAGGGTGCACAAATACAATACAGTAGCAATTCTGCACAAGAAAGAGGCTTCCCCTCCCACTAAATCACATAGGATGGGAGGCAGATCTTTCCACAGCAGGCTCCATTAATCAACAAATTATCGTAAGTTCTGCCGAGACAGCTACCACTTCAAACGAACCTTCTGACCTAGGGCCCAGTGGTCCATCCCAACCTGAGGTCCCTTCATCGCCACGCCTGGCTCCTGAAGAGGTAGAAGTAGGTAGATTTAACATCTCTTGTAGAGTCTTAGACATTCTCCTAGCAGCGTGCAAGTCATCCACTAGGAAGACTTGCACAGCAAAGTGGAAACGGTTCTCCATCTCATGTGCATAGTCCTTCCTGGACTCCTTTTCTTGCCCACCAAACAAAGTTCTAGAGTATCTGCTAGACTTGTCAAATTCAGGGCTACAATACTCGACAGTGAAGGTACACCTTTGTGCGATTTCGCCTTACCACAAGCCTGTCCACAATATGTCAGTGGCTCAGCTGCCCTTGATTGAGGTTCCTTAAGGGCAAGGCCCCGAGTTTTGTGCGATTCTGCAGCCACCGAGTTTTCAGCGGAATTTAATGTAGTCCCAGAATCATCAATACGACCCATAGCATTGCACAATAGCGTATACCTTTGTGCACAATGTTACATCGCACGTCGCAAACCATCATGCCGATTACCACTAATTATTCTGCAGTTACATTGAAGAATTTTTTAGGCTTACATTAACTGAGGAATACTGTTCCACACTTATATAAACTGAGGGACTATTAAAGAATAATACCTGACAGGTTGGGTGTTATGCTGGGATAACATCCATGTAGGTAGTTGGGCAGAGGCCACGGCCGAGGCGCCAACACCCGAAAAGGGATGTTATCCCAGCATAACACCCACCCTGGAGGGCATTATTCCTATTATACAATGGCTCGTTAGTGTTTAAAAATATTTTTTTAAGAAAAGATGCAAGCAATGTGGTGCTGCTGGGCAAGCATATCATCAGCAGGGATGTTATGCCAAGATAACATCCCTGCTGTGATGGCCAACTGACCGTCAGGAGCCAGGATTCTTTCTTGCCATTGTATAATGAGTGATAAAACATTTATCTACACAACTGCTGTTTGACCTCAGGTAACATCATGAGTGCTTTAAAGTGCATCAATGGAGATAAATTATGTATCATACAATGTACCCTCTGTTTATTTTATTTATGCAATAGGCTAGGACCTTGTGCAATAATTATTTATAAAAGTTTGTGTGTCTATTTTGTGAGCCAGTGATTTTTGTGTGTTCCCTCATCCCAGTTGTCTTTGCCAAGCATGCACTGTCCAAACAATGAGCCAGCGCCATGACATGTCAGTTCATTGCTGCCGTAGAATTTACAACCACCATTGCAGGCTGCCTAAGCAAAATGGTAACCCTGCCGAGAATTTGGTCCCAATGTGCCGCAGAAAAATCGGGGCCTTGCCTAAGGGTATCCTCCACACTAGACCACAAGTCAAGTGACAGGTAGCCACTTGGAATATCAACCTTGTGCTAGACATGTACACTCATAAACCTTTCGAGCCTCTAGCAACCTGTGAGTTGAAGTTCCTGACCTGGAAGGCTGCCTTCCTTGTAGCCATTACTTCTGCTCGCAGAGTATCCGACATACATGCCCTGGTCACAAACCCTTCATATACAGTATTTCACAAGGACAAGGTGGTTCTCAGAACTCGCTCTACATTTCTTCCAAAAGTAGTTTCGGAATTCCACCTGAACTAGCTCTTGGTCCTTCTGACCTACTCTGCATGTAAAAAGAGTTTTGCGGTTCTGCATTGACGGAACAAAGAAATCCGCAAATCCAAGCAACTCTTTGTCTCATTCAGCATGGCCTGGCTGGGTCAGCCTGTTGCCATCGGGTGTATTTCGGCATGGCTGGTAGCATGTCTCCACCATTGCTATTCGATGGCGCAGGTCAAGCTGGAAGGCAGAGCATATTCCCACTCTACCAGAGCAGTCACGGCATCTCTGGCAGAAATATGTAACGTGTCCATTGCAGACATCTGCAGTGCAGCTACTTGGAACTCTGTGCACACCTTTGTGAAGCACTACACCTTGGATGTCCTTGCCAGACAACATCTGTCGTTTAGCGGGACAATCCTTAATGGATTTCTGGGGAGGGGGGGATTATTTTGGCTCTGCATTCTCCCACTAGTGTGAATGAGTGGTGGAAACTTTATGTCCAGGAAGATATGTAAATTACGTACCTACCATAATTCTTGATCTTCCTGGATGAAGTCTACCACTCATTGACACGCTCACTCACCATCCTCCCGAGCTCAGTTATATTGTTTTTGGTCTTCACTCCCTCGTTGGCTGGGCTGTGAAGACACTGTTGTGTTGACCCTTCTTATACGGGTGATATGGACTATCTTATGTCAGATAGGGAGGCAGTTTATTTATTTATTTGCTTTTGTTAACTGGGGAAGTTACACTAGACAGCCAAGTGCCTATTTTCAGGTGAGACCCGGAAGGGTTACAAGGCAGGTTACAGAAGAACAGTGAGAAAGTTGAGTTTACAGACAATCAGGTAATATCCGAGGTTAACATCTAGAAACATGACAAGCTTAATAGGGCTAGAGTAGGTAGCTAACAGCAATTGATACGATTTAGCATAAGATAAGTACAGTGCATAATAATTTTTTTTTAGGACGGGTTCAGCCAGTAACAGTTTAGCATAAGATAGGTACAGTGCACAGAAAAGTTTACAAAAAGAAACTTTTTTTTTTTTTTTTTAGGACAGGTTCAGTCAGTGCGAACAGAAGTAAGTGCCAGCAGGTAGGATGAGCCAGTCGGGGAGGGGGGGAACCAAGGGCCTGTCCAGGTGGACTAGTCAGGGAGGAGGAGAGGGGGAGGTAGGATAGGCACAAGGGCGACATAAGACAGTTACTAGGCCAGTGGTTTAAGGCTCTCAGCTGCAAATCTGGTGACATCCAGCAGACGAGACCTGGGTTTGAATCCCACAGCTTCCACTTGCAGACTGTGTGACCCTGAGCAAGTCACTTAACTTCCCTGTGCTCCCAGGTCGCACCTGTAAAAAAGCTTTCAGCTTAGTATACTAGTCCTGGTTAAACAACTAACCAAAAAAAAAAAAGATATGGGTTAGTTTACGCTGCACCTCCTTGGTAGAAGAGGTACAGAGGCATTTGGAGGGTTGACACCGAGGTAGCTTATACAGTGTGAGCCAGTGTCACGGGGCTGCACATGCACGGTTCTACCTCGGTGCCAGCCCTCCTGAAGATTTTTGGCTCCTGCTCGCTGCTAGCGCCTCTGGCGTAGTCCCACTAATGTGAATGTTGGAGACTTTGTCCAAGAAGATCAAGAATTACGGTAGGTACATAATTCACATTTAGTGACAGTCCAGTGGAATGAGTGTAAGACTGGGGCATCAGGAAAATTTCCTTAAGAGATTGTTCCACTGTAAATCGGTGTCATTTCTTTGACAGTTTTTTCTTTCTTCAGACTGCAAGTACTGGATTTTGATAAATCGATTTGTAACTGCATTTTTTCCTTCTCTTTAAGGGAACAGTTATCATTATTGCAAACCACGGAGACAGAATTGATATACCAGCAGGAGCTTTACTGGAAAATAAGATTGTATCAGGCAACCTACGGATCCTGGATCACTAGCAAGAAGCTAGTTATTCTAGCTTGCTGTGTCCTTTTTATGAGTTTATCATGTGCTTTTAAACTGCATAGGTATTCCACCTTAACAAAACACTCGCCAGTCTAAACCTTGAGATGAGCACTTGGGCTGCGTTTCAGTGTCGTGCTCACCTTTTGCTTGTGCTGTGCAGTTTTGGTTCTTTGTGTAGAATCTTGATTTGTTGGTTTCCCAAAAGAAGTGATTAAAAGATAGCTGTCGTTAGTGAAGCAATAATGTTCTGCACAGAGTCTAAGCTGTAACTGAAATATAACTTGGACTCAGCTGTAACACAACAATGTGCAATAGTGTTTGAGCTTTGTTTCTGTTCATGTATATGTACTATATAAGAAAAAAGGAAAATGTATGTATAAAAAATAACATTATCTAAAAAGAAAATAAATACTGTGTACCTTGATATTTGAGTTATTTTCCTTTTGTATGGTAGGGGAATTGGAAACATTCCATATTGCACAGAACTTCCACATATAAAGATATGCAAAGACTGTGTAACACAAGTTCTTTATCCTTTCAATGCCCCATAATTTATGCCATCTGTCCATCTCAAATATGTCCATCTGTCTTACTCTAAACCAGCTCCCTCAATGTAAGCAACATGATGGTTTACTTTTAGGGACCCTGGGATGGCAAGACCAGGATTTGATGTAGCCAACCTCAAGGATCATACCTCTTAACCTCTCAGCATTAAAAATCATAGCACTGGCCTTCAAAAATCATAGCAAAGGGCCAGCATGTGTAGCACTGTCTTATTTTAAAAAATAATTTGTTTACAGATAGTGGGCCCCATATAGTTAGTGCTAAGGAATGTGTCTGTCAGCTTAGTTCAATGATTTAATAGTTTGTGTGTCCAGAAATGGTGCTAAGATTATGAGGAACATCAGTAAACCTATGTGGAGCAAGGGTAAATTTGAGCATGAAAATCATAGCGCTATGCGAAATTCATAGCAGTTGAGAGGTATGTCAAGGATATTGCTGTTGACCCCCATAATGTTATTGTTCTGCTAAGGACAGTTGTATGATTTAGTGTTTCAAGCCTGAAAAAGGCTATAGAAAAGTGTGCAAAATAATTGCAACCAGCTATGAAATCCCTAGGCCAAAATGCGAACCCACAGCTGGTCCAGCAAGGTAGCCTACGTGAATGAGCTGAAATGTTGTTTGTGGGGTTTGATTTTACATTTTCCTTTGCATAAGCAAAAAAGGAATTGTATTCAGAGTAATATTTTACCATGGAAAATACAGTCGTCAAACCTGGAACCTGCAGGCAGCTACTTGGGGAATACTCTATGGGAACAAGCTGGCAATCTGTCACTGCAGAAAAATATAGGCTGTAATCATTCTTTAAGGGCTATGACACATTGTGACCCCTATAATACTGTAACACCCCTGGGACCCACCTGTAGGAACATGTTGGAGCAGAAGTATTAAGAAGACCCACTTCAACTCAAGTACAAGGTGCAAGGTATGTGTCATTTTATTACAGTTCACATAAAAATTGCAAATCAGGATGTTGGAAAAAATTTTGTGTGCTGGAATCGCATGTCCCTTTTTAAACTCTGAAGAAGATTGGTAAGTTTTTGTCTTATTTATTAATTTGGAGGACCCAACCCAGCAGCTGGTCTATCTTGTAAGCTTGCCACAATAACTACAACTACCAGGGGCTTTGCAGAGCTTGGTTTCTCAGATCACAGACAGTCTAGTGCCCATGTCCTTTTGTTGCTGTCCAGGACTCTGGTCGATTTGAGTGCCCTTACCCAGTTAGAGCCTTTTGTATGTATTCCCCACGGCCATGTAATCTGCCCGTATTGCTTCTGTCATCCAAGACTTCTTGTAGATTGTAAAACGTACCGCAAGATAACCAACCAACATTCAGTCACACTTTGGCCTATTCGCACTGCTGTATAAAGTGCAGAAGTCTGAATAGGTCTCCTGAGTGTGACTGAATGCTGGTTGGTTAATTGCCACTCTGGATAACTGTGTGGCTAGGAAAATAGCATTTGTAAGCCACATCCCTTTAGAGCCTCTTTGTATGACCCCCCCAACACACACACACCACACACCATTGTAGACATGCCCATATTTGTTACCCAGACTGCTTGTACACCCCCTATTGTACGTAATGAACTGCATAGGAAAAAAAAGACAGCCATACTGAGTTTCATGCATCTCATATTATGTTTAATAGAAACAGAGCACAACATTCAAATTACAACACCAGTAGAGGTGGACATCAGGTAGTAGGAGTAACAAAAATCAATGATCAGGGTTCAGAATGCCACCCCTTCTCCAATCAAATTGTAAACCGTGGTTTACTTGGGGATATGTGATCTTATCTGTGTCAGTCTTCACCATTCATCACTAGTGCAGGGATTTATTTAACTCTAAAAATTGATTAGCATTTTGCTCATAAAAGTGCTAAATCTTTGTGAAAATGCATAGCTCTTGCCTCAATGTGTTTAACAAACACGGCACTTCCAGAAAATCTATATAAATACTTTCTGTATAGTTAGTATAGTCCCAAGAAAAAAACTGCTAATCAATTATTTAAAAGCCTGCTAGTGGGTATAACGGCGGAGCTAGGACCCTGCGGGAGACTTTTTTTCTTTTTCTTCCTATGGGCAGAGTCGACGCAGGGATAGCGCCACACTCGAGGTCGATGTTCCACGTGGCACTTGAGGGTTGGCCATTAGCTGCTGTCGACTCCGCCCTAGTCCCAGTTCTTTCTCTCCCCCGCCATCGAGTGTGGTACCTTGTGAGGAGACTGTTGGTTTGCAGCCTAGTCTAGAGTTTGTTAGTTGCCCTAGAGTTTGTTAGTTGCCTCGGTTCTACTCGCCTGCTCGACGTCGCTTCTGACCGGTAAGACCTTTCCTTTTTATTTCAAAGCGGCATTGAGTACTATTTCTGTTCTATTTACCATATGGTCATGTCTCGTCCTGGGGGCAAGAAGAAGTCAAAAGCGGGACGGCCCCCTATGCGTCGGTGCCCCTGTGGCCGCCTCTATACCGTGATGGATCAGTATAATCGTCGTCTTTCCTGCCTTTGCCCTGACCACGATATGGACAACTGTGACATTTGCTTCTTGATGGACCGCCATGTAATTGAGAACCGCGCGTGAAAAGTTGGACATGCGCCGCTGCCTTTCGGAGGACGAATGTGAAGTCGGCAGGCCAAGGCAAGGATTCTCGGCCCTTCCTCCGGGTCCCCTCCTGGTCCTATATGGGCTGTGGAGGAGGGAACTCCCGCCTCTTTTAGCCTAGTCACGGCAGGGGTTTCTTCCGCGGTGCAGGAGGCCCAGGCTGGCCCTTTTGGAGGTCAGTCGGGAGGCACCGCATTGGCAGTCGCCTCTTGGATGGCGAAGGCTCCCTCGGTGTCGTGTTCCGGGCCCTTCGAGTCTGGCCTGGCACCATCCTCGGTGGCATCTCGTGGCACCGCTCTTGGTCCTGGCACCGTGGGCTTTGAGCACGGTGCCGCGGACAGCTTCAGGCCTTCTCTCGGCGCCGTTGTCACTTCTGGTGCTGTTCGCGGCATCAGAGTTCTTGGCGGTGCCGAAGGTGATGTTTCTGGTTCCGGCGCCATGGGAGGAGCCGGCACCGACACTGGCCTCAGCGCTGCGCGTGGGAACCAGGGACGGGGTCGGCGCCACGGTTGGAGCCGGCTCTGGCTCCAGCGCCACTTGTGGCGCCAGGGTGTTGTGTGGTGCCGCATTAGGGGCTGTGCCTGACTTCAGTGCCACTCACAGCGCTAGGGTCGGTGTCGGGCACGGTGCCGTGCAGGAATGGTGGACTCTGGATCTGATCTGGACTGGATTATAGGTTCTTCGGAATCATTGGACCCCTCTGTTTCCAGCTCCTCGGCCCCCACTCAGCCTCCTTCTGGGGGTCAGTTGTCGCTGGTGGACCTTAGGGTCAGGGGGTCTGACCAGCCAGCAGTGGTCCCCGTGACTACTGCTATGCAACCTGGGGTCACTGGTGGTCTTACTTCGAGAGGGCTTTTGCAGTAGGTAATTACATATAGGACTGAAGCCAGCAGGCGTCAGGACCCCACGGAAATATTTCTAGCTAGCAGTCTCTGGCGGAGGACTGCCCCCACATCAGGTGACCGATGTCATGCAACCTCAGTATAAAGGGACGGTCCCCCACTCTCGCCTTCCAGTTCTTTCCCGTCGTTAGCTCGTGTTAGCACCTTGCGGTTAAGTTCATTGCTTCTCCTGTCTATCGTCAGTATTTTTACCGCTAATTTGTCAAATTGTCTTTGATTTTTTCATCAGTTTCTCTTCAGCTGCCGTGTATGTCGTCCCCTACTCCATCTGAGCACAGGAACAAGTGTGATTCCTGTGGTGCCCAGCTCCCGCACAAGGATGGACACTCCCAGTGCCTTTTTTGCCTAGACCCCGACCACCCCGTGGAGAAGTGCCAGCAGTTTAACGCCGCCACCCGCAAGCAGAGGCAGCAGTCCCTGGAGGCCCACTTTTCAAAACTGAAGATGTTCTCCATGGAAAAGGAGCTGAAAAAACTCAGGCAGGCCTGTGCTTCCCCTGAGGGCCATCACAAGAAGAAGCATTGGGATCGGGACTCCTCTACTGCGGTCACCGCAAGTCCGGCTGGGGTCGCGGTGCTGAAGATAGCACGTCGCCTCCGGGAGACCGTTCCACACGGCCATCTTGGAGGCTTCAAGGCGGCGCCGACCTCCCTGGCTGGCTTGCGCTAGTCCCTTGAAGCCTCCAGGTCAGAGGAGGCTGCCGCTCTCGGTAACCCCGCCACCATGCAGCCTTCCGGTCCAAGCGGCCCTGGTAAGCCGGACATCGGCTCCTCCGCCCGCTCAGGAAAGGCCGATGAGTTGCCCGACCCTTCGGGGCAGCATGCAGCCTCCAAAGTGCCCGACAAGGCCGCCCCTCCTTTGCGGCCTTCGTCGAGCGTAGGGCCTGATAAGTCGGACTCCAGCTCCTCTGACGTCCACCCGAACCCCACTGGTAAGCTGGACGTCAGTCCCTCCGACGGCCGCATAGCGTTAGAGCTGACGCCGGACCTTTCGGACCTGTCCATCGTCCCAAGCTCGCCACAACGCTCGTTGCACTCCAAGGCTCCAGCATCTCCCTTGCTGGATCCTTTTTTTTTTTTTTTAATTCAAGTTTATTGCATATTTTGGCACAGGTTTACAATAATTCTATATCATTTCCATCCTTTACAACTTAATATACAATTGTTTGTATTCTACTACATATTAGTCTTGATTCATTGTTTCATTTCATACATCTTAGGTTCTTTAACCCCTCTAACTTTATTTTTATCCCACTTTACTTTGTGAAGAGCAGCCTGGGAGCAGTATAACCTTGTTACTCTTTATTGGTGATCTCTTTCTTTCTCTTTCTTTTCCCCCTCCCCTTGAACGACAGCCTACAACCTTATGTCACCAACCATGGAGTCCAACGTCTTGTAAAGACCTGTGTCCTCAGGTTTATTTTATATGTGATTTCCTCCATGTCTTTAATCTGGTTGAGAATTGCCACCCAGTCCTGAGATGTCGGGGGACTTGATGAGCACCATCTTTTGGTTATAGCCTTATGGGCTGCTGTAAGAAAAATATTCCATAGATAGATTTTATCTGATCCCCTAAGCTCTTCTGGTTCCATACCCAATATTAGATTCTTAGGGCCTAGTATGGATTGAATGGATAGAATCAGTCTTATCCTTTGCTCGATTTCTGTCCAGAAATGTGTAAGGGTTGGGCATGACCAGAACACATGTAGATAGTCTGCTCTCTTCATTCCACATCTCCTCCAACATTCTCCTGAACAGTTCTTGTCCCACTTACACTGGATATTTGGTACAATAAAAAATCTTAGTCTGACCTTCCACCCAAACTCCTTCCATATCAGGGATGATGTGGTCTTAGAGGCCAGTATCAAGGTGGAAACCCAGTCTTTATCCTCCAGTGGTTCCCCCATCTCCTGTTCCCATCTATATTTGATCTGGGAGGTCTTATTCCCTCTTCCCTCTCTCGAAGCTCCGTATATATTTGAGATCAATCCCTTGAATCTTTGTGAACTGAGGATCTCACCTATAACATGGATAAGCCCCGAAGAAACTCTCGTTTGTGTATACAAGTTTTGTAATTTATGTATATAGGCTCTTATTTGTAGATATCTAAAATAATCTACCTGTCTCAACAAAAAAACTTCCTTAACTTGGTTAAATTCCATGACACTGTTTCCATTCAGGAATTGACTGAGCGAATTTAAACCCAGCCTCCCCCATCTTTTAAAGGTAAGGTCCTGTCTGAGCAGAGAAAAACCCGTGTCCCAGGTGAACCACCTCAAAGGCCAGAGCTCTTCTTCTAGATTATGTTTAGTCCACAGCCGTTTTAGGGACCCCAGAGTGTTTTGTACTGACATGAGCAAGACGTTCTCACTTATAGTTTGGATTCCTGGCGTCAAGGCCCTTGCCCCCAGGGGAATCCCGTCCGTTAGGGCTTCCTCTATAGCCTTCCAACGGGCCGAGTAAGCCCTAGTTGACCACAAGAGAGCCCATTTTAACTGAGTAGCTAGAAAGTAATCTTCTAGATTAGGAACATTTCGGCCTCCATACTTTTTATTTGTTTTCATAATTATATTTTTAATTCTCGGCCGCCTATTGTTCCAGATATAGTTTGCCAGCAGCCTCTGCCGTATCTGGAATTGTTTTTTATGTATTTTTATTGGAAGGCATTGAAAGAGGTATAAGTATTTAGGGAGAATATTCATTGATACTGATTGCAGTCTTGAATATAGGGGTAGTTGTAAAGTCTCCCATCACTTAATATCCTGCCTAATCTGTGTTACCATTGGCTCAAAGTTGGTCGAGTATAGCATTACTAGATTCTTTGGGATTTGAATACCTAAGTATTTCATTTTCCCTCTGTACCAGTTAACATCTAAGAGTTGTGCTATATGGGCAGGGGGATTGTAATAAAATTTCAATACCTCCGTTTTATTTTTGTTTAGCGTGTATCCTGAATATTGACTGAATTTGTCTATAATGGACCACAATTTAGGAATGGATCTATCCGAGTTAGTCATGTAGAGGACATCGTCCGCATATAAGGAAATTTTATGTTCTTCCCCATTAACCTTCACTCCGTCCACCTCCTCTGCCTCCCTTATAGCCTGAGCCAAGGGTTCTATATATAGATCAAAAAGAAGGGGTGACAACAGACAGCCCTGTCTAGTACCTCGCCCCAAATCAAACCTCCGTGAAATGCCCCCGTTCACCCTTACATAGGCCCAAGGGGAGGTGTATATAGCTTTAATCGCCTCTAAAAATTGTGAGGGGAAACCCAGTCTCTCAAGAACCAAAAAAAGGAAGTTCCAGCTGACTTTATCAAATGCTTTTTCAGCGTCCATACAAAAGACAAGCTGGAATATGTTTTTTATTAATAATATCGGTTATGTTTATAATCCATCTTACTCCTTCCGGAGCCTGCCTAACCTCTACAAAACCTGTCTGATCTGGGTGGATCAGGCCCCCAAGAAGAGACTGAAGTCTCTTGGCTATTATAGCCATAAAAATGTTGTAATCTACGTTAAGGAGAGAGATTGGCCTGTACGAGCCAGACTCCTTCGGGTCCTTGCCTTCTTTCGGAATCACTGTTATAGTAGTGTAGTTCCACGAGGGGGGAATCACTTCCCCTTCCAACCATATCTGATTGTAGACCATTCTAAGTATAGGGGTTACCTCTATTTTAAACGTTTTATATAGCTCCCCCCCAAACCCATCTGGTCCTGGGCATTTACCTGTCTTGAGTTCTCCCACTGTATCCAGAACCTCTTGTTGAGTAATTGGGTGTTCCAGGGTCTTCCTTTGGGCTTCTGTGAGCCTGGGTAGCTTTAAGGTGTTTAAAAAACCTGAGGCCTCCTCTGTGAACGATTCCGATTGGGGCTGGTACAGAGTTTTATAAAAAGTGACCAGTGTTTCTGCTATTTGTTCCCACTTATGCGAGACACGGCCAGTGATCGGGTTCCTGAGCCCCGTGACATTAGCCCTGGCAGCCTGTTGTTTCAGTCTATATGCCAAAAAGCGGATGGCCCTTGGCCTTCCCTCATAATAGGTCTGCTTTGTAAATAAGAGAGCTTTTTCAGTTTCCAGGAGCTGTAATCTCTGGAGTCTGTGCTTGAGGTCCTTCATCTCTTTTTCTCTCTTCCTACATAATTTTATTTTCTGTTGTTCCTCCAGACTATTAATAGCCTGGTTTAGCTGCTCTGTTTGCTTACCTCTCTCCCTCTTTTTATATGTGGCTATTGAGATGAGCTTGCCCCTGATCATTGTTTTAACTGTGTCCCATAGTATTTGCGGCATGGTGTCAGGGCTGTCATTTATTTCAACCGTCTGTTTTATTATCTCCCATATTTCCGCCTTTACTCTTTCATCTCTAAGCAAACTGACATTCAGTCTCCAATGTGTCGGCTTTCTAGGTAACTGAAGGTCAACTTGCGCATATATGGGTTTATGGTCCTATAAGCTTCCAGAGCCCACCCAGACAGACTCAAAAACTGCCAGGTCCTTATTATATGTGAAAAACATATCTAGCCTCGAGTAGATTTTGTATCTGGGGGAGTAGTATGTATAATCACGCGCTAATGGGTACCTTTCCCTCCAGACATCCACCAGGCCTGTGTCTCTCATGAGTCTCTTCATTAGTTTAGAGATTCTCTCTTTAGGTGCCAGGATACCAGCGGTCGTACCCAAGGCCCTATTCATAATGATGTTCCAGTCCCCACCTGCAATCACAACACCCCTTGCCTTCTCTGCTAGTAGTTTAAATAGATCTGCAAAAAAACCTATGTCTGAGCCTGGGGGAGCATAAACATTTAATAATGTTATCTGCATGTCCTGTATGCGTCCCATCACCATCACATACCTAGCTCCTGTATCCATTATCACCTCGTCCTCCTCAAATGGGAGAGAGGACGACAATAATATCGCAACCCCTCTCTTCCTCCCCTTTGCAAGGGACGCATTATAAACAGTCGGGAAATCCCTGTTTTTTAGCTTTAGAGCTTCCTCCGGGGATAGATGTGTTTCCTGCAGAAATTGAATCTCACACTTCTGTCTTTTTAAAAATTTCTGAAGTTGTTTTCTTTTAGCAGGGTGATTTATACCATTCACATTAAAAGAGCCAATCTTAGATTTGACCCTATCCATGGTTTAAAGTCCTAAATTTTCGAAGTGTTTCGTGTCCTCTGATGTGATTAAAGGGTTTATTCTTCTCCCCACCAATCTGCCTAATCTCTTTCTGCTTCGAGACTGCTCCCCATTCCTTCCTTTCCCTCTTGGTTGTCATACACATTTGTTTAGAAACATTCCTGTGCCAAACCTTGTAACCAATGAATACTAACAATCTACTGGCCTTGAACTGCCAGCCAACCTGTTTGTAGTTAAAAGCATATATAACATTGTCCTCTTTAAATGAGAGAATGGAACTTTTACCAAAATAGAAACAAGAAACCGCTAGATCAAACTTCACGCAGTTCAATAACACTTTGAAAACCTTCTGTAAGCAACTGGGTGTTATCCCTCTCCTCATGTGTTTTTCTTTGAGTAATATCTGTTTTAGGTCTATGAGACCCAACAGAGAGGTAATATTCCCCTTTAGAAAATTCCAACTTCCTAGGTCAGTCCACCTACACGTGGTAGGACTGGTTCGCATCCCACTTGGGACACTGAACCCTATACGTTGTTCTGGGCTTATCCTCTTGAGAGCACCATTTTTGGGTCTTAGCCCAGGGCTCTGAGGTAATATCGACGTCAGCACCACCAATAGGCAGGCGATGTTCATTTCGAACTATAGAGATGCCTGTTTTCCAGCCTTATCCCCATTTTTAAAGCAGTTAGAAGAGACCCGACAATCCCCGATCTAAATGAGACAATCTTTTCCAACCTCCCCCATAAAGCAGGCTTGACGAGAGAAAAGTGAAGAGCTGTGCCCTCCCAGCTGTGTAGGCCAGATCGTCTCCCACTATCATTTTTATCCCTTTTTCTCTCGAGTAGTATGTTCCCCGTTGTCACTTATTTCACTTCCCCCCCCCACACACACTCGTCTTCCTCTGGTGTCTAGTTACAGGGCTTATACCTCTGGACACTTTGCGTTAAGACGTTACCGCGACAACCAAGTCCCAACGCCCCTTTCAAATTCCCCCGAGTCTCTCGTCGTCTCCAAGCCCAACATGCGAGACGAGAGAGGGGAAGGGTGAGTAGGAGCCATCCATCCCTTCCTGAGTCCAATCTATAAGCCTCCCTCGGGACATTTTACTCACCAGCAGGGGGACGGACAAAACAACAATAAAGGGAACAAGAGGGAGGAAAGGGTCAGCCTCCAGGACCATCAGTACTCCAGTGAGAGCCCTCACTTCGTCAGATGCGACTCCTCACCCCCCCCCCGCCCCGATGTTGGTCTCATTTCTCATTATCATGTCCAACTTTGTTAATGTCTCTGACTGCATTTTCACATTGTGGGTCCCCAGTGACTGGTACACACATCTCCTCGCAGCCGTCAGTGTTAGGTTCATTATTCAGTCTTTCGCTTCTACTACCGGAGTTTCCCGTGGAGTCAAATCAGCCATTTGCACTGCCGACACATATGGTTTAAGGAGTGCCGTAACATCTGCTCGTAGGTTGGTAGTATGTGGATTAGCATGCCGTGTCAGTCCTTTACGCGCCACCGACCATGCTGAGCGCCTCAGCTCCTTTTCAATTCGTTCTTTCTCCAGACCCGGAACAGGGATGCCAATCTCCTCCAAAAAATCCCTGGCTTCTAAAAGATTTTCGTAAGTTTTAATACCTTGTCTTGTCTCCACTCGCAGGCACGCTGGGAACAACATCTGCGCCTTTAAATTTCTGGATCTGAGCTGTTTCAGGACGGACCACATGGTGCAGCGGGCTTCTTATACCCACGCCGTGTAGTCATTGTCCACCGTTATACGATGAGTTCCAAACATAATTTTTTGCTGTTTCCAAGCCCTTTTAAGAATCTCCTCTTTTGAGGCATAATTGGTTAGCCTTATCACAAAAGACCTCGGGTGGGCGATAGGGCCTACAGAACGCTGAGCGAGGGAACGGTGTACCCGATCCATAGCGATGTCCAGTTCTGGAGGTAATTTTAATAACTTTCAGCAGTTTCTGTAGAAAAGTGATTACATCAGTAGCTCCATCTTCAGCTCCCTCTGGTATACCATAAATTCGGAGGTTTTGTCTCCTACTTCGCCCTTCCAGATCATCAATTTTGGCCCGCAACTCCCTTTCCCTTGCCATTAAAAACAGCAATAGACGATCGTGACGGTCTGTTTGTTCTAGGACCGTGGTCATCCCTAGTTCCAACTTATCCGTTCTGTGTTCAATTTTTTTGATGTTGGAACGCAATTCAGTCAGCGAGGTGTCTATTTTCTGTACCATTTTGGCTGTCTGCAAAATCGAGGCCACTAATTGCGAGCATTCCTCGTCTGGCCCTGCATCCACCACCATAGTATCCTCCTCTTCGGTAGGCCCCGATTGTCTCGATCCTTTTTCACCTTGCAGCATCAGTTGAAGTTTCTGAGCCGGGGTCTGTGTGTTCTTGTTACCCCCTGCTTTCGATCTCGTTATTTTGGCTGGGGACTGCATCTTTATTTGTTGTGGATGCCTATCGATTTGTTATTAGGCTAGTAGGTTCTCCAGCTCTAGGCTGCCATTCAGGCTGCTGATGTCACCGGAAGTCCCTCCCTTGCTGGATCCTGATGATATTAGCCCTCCTTCCCAGGGCGATGCAGAGGATGTCGGCACACTGCTGTCGGGTCTCCCTCGTGCTGGGCTGGATGACCTGACGGACCCTCGGACACAGGCTCTGACACTGGCCTACCCGACGCTGGGTGACATCCCCTTGCTGGACACCATCCCTATGCCGGGCCCATTGCCCACTGGGCCTCCCGTTCCGGGCCCGCCCACCGGGCCCTTCTGAGGGCCTTCTGCTCCATCAGAGCCCCTGGTGCCTGAGTACCCGACTCCATCGTATCTAATGCCGTCCCACTTAGGGCCGCAGTATCAAGCATCACAGTACCTGACGGCGCAGTACACGGTGCCCCAGTACCCAACACCAGGCCTCCCACCATTGGGTTATGGATACCCACCGTACGGATATCTCCAGTATCCATACGCCCCCCTCCTCCTCCTCTTCCTCCTCCTCCACCGCCCCCTCAGCCACCGGTGGAACTGAAGGAGACTCTGGCTTCCTGGTGGGCTGAGGCCAAGGCTCAGCTCACCAGGGAGGTGGAGAGCCATCTTACGACACCAGACCCATTTCCGGACTCCCGTCATCGAGGCGAGAGACCCCCCGACACTAGAGGCGAGCCTTCCAGTTCCAGGGCAGGGAGGACACGCCTCTGGCGGCTGCTCATGGGGTCCGCTCCTCCTTGCACCGGGAGGGGTCTCCTTCTTCGAGACCTCGACCACTCCCGACAGGTGCCTGATCCGGATGACAAACCACGCACTCCAGACAAGCCCAGGCCTAGGACTCCTCCGAAATCTCTTCTGGAAGATCCTTCGTTTCTGGAGTTGCTGCGTAAGATCCAGACTGTTCACCAGTGGCAATCTTTGGAGCTGGATCCACAGTGGAAAAAACTTGCTGCTCATTTGGATCTGCCCGAGACTGCTCCAACACTGATTCTGCCCTGGATTGAGCCTCATGCGGACCTTGTTTCCACCATTTGGAAACAACCGTCGGCATTAGCCCTCCTTCCGAGGAAGGGGGATAGGCTATACCGGGCTCCGGAGGGTGTTGGTTCCCTGGATACACACCCTAAACCCGATTCAGTCATGGTGAGCACCGCTCATGGCCGTACGGCTAACCCTAAGCATCTGAGCTTGTCACCACCTGACAAGGAATCCCGTCTTCTGGACCAGTATGGGAAGAAGGTCTATGCTTCTTCCACTCTGGGAATAAGGGCCCTTAATTATGTTGCTCATATGGGTGATTACCAGCAGGCGATCCTTAGTGAGGTGGAAGCAAAATTGGACTCTCTTCCTGAGTCACAGACTAAGCAGGAAGTGGCAGATCTGGTCCGGTCTGCTCGTTTGGCCAGTCGGCACATGCTTCATGCCACTTAAGATGCGGTGGACGCTGCTGGTCGGAGCTCAGCTTTCACCATAGGTTTGCAGCATCATGCCTGGCTCCGAGTGACAAGTTTGGTCCCAGAGGTGCAGTCTGCTATCCAGGACGCACCCTTCAGAGGTTCTGTGCTGTTCAGTGGGGATGTCAAGGACATCATCACCGATCTGCAAGAGAAGGGTACTGCACTAAAGTCTGTGGACTTTATGTACAGGCCCCTTCAGGGTCAGCGTCACCCCTTTCGCAAACGTTCTCAGCCTAAAGCGAAACCTCAGATCAGGTGGGCCAACAACCGGGCCTCTCCGGCTGCCAAGCCCCCACCACCCAAAAAAGCGGTGGGAGCCTCAGCCGCGACGCTGCCCCACATCTCCTGACTCCTCTCCTCTCCCACTGCCTCTGGATCTTCCAGAGGAACCAGTAAGAGGGAGGTTCTCCTTCCATCTACCCGGTTGGGAGAGGATAATTTCAGATACTTGGGTGCTCCAGCTGATAGCAGAAGGACACTCAATCGTTTCTGCAGAAACCACCCCAACCCCCCAGGTCATCTAACTCACCGGAACAGCTTCTTCTGGTTCGGGAATAAATCTCCTCCCTTCTTCTGAAGGCGGCGATAGAGCCTGTCCCATCCCCCCTTGGGGGACAGGTTACTACTCCCATTTTATTATTTATTTATTTATTTTATTTAGTTGTTTAACCAGGTATAGCACACTAAGCTGAAAGCTTTTTTACAGGAGCGACCTGGGAGCACAAGGAGGTTAAGTGACTTGCTCATGGTCACACAGTATGCAAGTGGAAGCTGTGGGATTCAAACCCAGGTCTGGTCTGCTGGATGTCACCAGATTTGCAGCTCAGAGCCTTAGACCACTGCGCTATACTGCCTCCATTTCTTCCTGGTTCTGAAGAAATCAGGAGACATGAGGCCTGTCCTAGACCTCAGCTCCCTGAACCTGTTTGTGGAGTACAAACGGTTCAGAATGCTCTCTTTGTAGAGCCTTCTGCCCCTACTTCAGCCGGGACAGTGGCTGTGCGCTGTGGACTTGCGGGATGCCTACCTGTATATCCCTATTCGCCCTACCCACCGCAAATACCTTTGTTTTTCATTTCAGGGGAACCACTACCAGTTCAAGGCCCTCCCATTTGGTCTTTCCTCGGCACCCCGAGTGTTCACCAAATGCCTTTCCATGGTAGCGGCCCACCTGCATACCCAGGGAGTTCAGGTTTTCCCGTATCTGGATGATTGGCTCCTGGCAGCCCCATCCAGGAGGAACTCCTGCGTTCCCTTTCCCTTACCCTGCAGGTTTTTACCAGCTTGGGTATTACCATCAACCGGGCCAGGTCCCATTTGATCCCATCCCAGAGGCTCCAGTTCATCAGGGCGATCCTGGACACGACCTCCGGCATGGCATTCCTGCCGCTGGACAGGGTGGCCACCCTCCAGGTTCATGTAAGCCTGGTATCCAGTCGCAGGTGGGTCAGCACCAGATCAGTCCTTTACCTCCTCGGGCTCATGGCAGCTGCTATTCCGACAGTCCCTTGCGCTCTGTGGCCCCACATGAGGATCTCTCAGTGGACGCTTCAGTCTCAGTGGGATCAACTGGTGGACGACCTAGCTCTAGAAGCCCTGGTGTCCAACCCTGTGGTTTGGGACTTGCAATGGTGGATGGTTCAGGAGAACCTTTTCCAGGGAGTTCCCTTCTGCTTCTCTACCCCCTCTGAAACATTCACAACAGATGCCTCGGGAAACAGTTGGGGAGCCTACCTCGGGTCTCACAGGACCCAGGGCTCCTGGTCCAGGCTCGAACAAACTCTTCACATAAACGTGCTCGAGCTCAGGGCCATGCTGTATGCTCTAGAAAGCTCTACATCTATATCTGCTTCCCGGTCATCTGGCTGTCCAGGCAGACAATATGTGCATAGTGTGGTACATCGACTAACAGGGAGGAACTCGTTCCTGCCCTCTTTGCAGGGAGGCGATGCGGGTTTGGGATTGGGCAGTGCAACACTACCTTCACCTTGTGGCGGGTCATGTTCCGGGGTGTAAAAAACACGCTGGCAGACTACCTCAGCCGTTCATCTGCACAGGCTCATGAGTGGGAACTGGATCAGGGGGTAGTAGACGATATCTTCCTGCGCTGAGGGACACCTCAGGTAGACCTGTCCGCGTCTCCTCACAACGCAAAACTTCCCGCCTTCTGCTCGCTCGCTCCGGGGCGAGGCATTTTTTGGAGAGATGCTCTGTTGCTAGATTGGAAGGGCAGGTTCATCTATGCGTTCCCTCCCGATTCCCTTAATTCCAAGGGTCTTACACAAACTCGGCTCAGAAGGAGCTCGCACGATCCTAATCGCTCCTTTCTGGCCCAGGCAAGTTTGGGTCTCTCTTCTGCAACAGTATTCAGAGGAACCTCCTCTTCCTCCTTCACAACTTTTGCTAACCCAGGATCAGGGTGCATCCAGGTCTCAGAGCCCTTCAGTTGCATGCGTGTCTCTTGCAGACGTAGCTCAAGCCCGATTTGGGGCTTCCCCGCTTGTGGCCAAGATTCTGGTGGAGGCCAGAAAGCCCTCCACTAGATCTACCTATGCCATGAAATGGAAACGGTTCTCTGTTTGGGCCTCTTCCAAAGATTCCGAGCCATTCTTTTGCCCTGTTGGGAGACTTCTGGACTACATGCGCCATCTCTTTGATCTAGGCCTCTGTCATTCCTCTCTAAAGGTTCACATGGTGACCATCTCCGTTTACCATGTTCCTTTTAGGGACAGAACGTTCGCACAGTTGGAAGTCTCTGAGACTTTTCTTAGAGAAGTGCTCCACTTGAGACCCCCGATTCACATTCCTGCCCCTCTTTGGGATCTGAATTTCATTCTCGAGAAGCTTACCCTGCCTGCTTTCGAGCCGGCAGCCTCTGCAGACCTAAAGTTCTTTTCTTGGAAGACCCTCTTCCTCGTAGCCATTACTTCTACTCGAAGAATTTCTGAGCTTCAGACCTTGATGTGCAAATTTCCGTATTTGATTTTTCACAAGGAACGTATGGCTCTGCGTACCAACCCTAAGTTTCTCCCTATGGTGGTAGTGGAATCTACACTGAATCAATCCATGGAACTGCCTGCTTTCTTTACGCAACACTCTAATCAAGTGGAGTACCTCTTGCATACTTTGGATGTTCACCGAATTCTGAGATACTGCACCACCAGGATGAAGGATCTCAGAAAGACTGATCAACCGTTTGTCTTTCTTGCTCACAAAAGAGAAGGCAATGCTGTCTCCAAGCAATGCCTGTTTAAATGGTTGGCTCATTGTGTCCATTCTGTTACAAGTATCACAAGATCCTGCCGGGTCAAGTCAGAGGCCACTCCACCAGGGGTGTCGCTGCCTCTGCGGCTTGTTTCAAGATCGTGTCTGCAGCTGACATTTCCGCAGCCGCCACTTGGACTTTTGTCCATACCTTTACGAAACACTACAGTTTGGACATTGCTTCTCGCTGAAGAGCGGGCTTCAGGTTGGCTGTTCTGCAAGGTCTCCTTTCATGAGACCTTCACAGCCAGAGGATCTACATTTGGGTAGTTTTCTTCCTCCCGTGTGCTTCTCCTTGTTCCAGACTGCTTGGGTCTCAGTCTTATATGTAATTACCTACTGCAAGAGCCCTGTCGAAGTAAAATAGTACAGTTACATAAGAACTTACCGTAACAGTAGATCTTCAAGAGAGGCTCTTGCAGTAGGTACTACCTTCCCGCCCTCCATCCCCCTAAGCTTTCTCAGCTCCTTTTCCAGGGAAGGAAACATCCACTTCTCTCTCATCTTGCCTTTTTTGCCTTTGGCGGGAAAGAACTGGAAGGCGTGCGTGGGGGACCGCCCCTTTATACTGATGTCGCATGACGTTGGTCACCTGATGTGGGGCAGTCTCGCCAGAGACTGCTAGCTAGAAATTTTTCTGTGAGGTCCTGACGCCTGCCGGCTTCAGTCCTATATGTAATTACCTACCGCAAGAGCCTCTCTTGAAAATCTACTGTTACGGTAAGTTCTTATGTAACTGTACTTTTCTTTTCCTACCGTTGGGGCACCCCCTTCCTTGGTGTGTTTGGACAGCCCAAGTTTGGGGCAGCCCGGGGTGCACCAGGAAGGGGAGGGTATGGTTCCCTTGGTGGACTCTTCGGAGGCTGCCCGTAGTTACCAGTTGCCTAGGCTGGTGGCTACGAGGATGAGATCTCTCCCTGATTCTGAAGGGTTAAGATGTAGGGGTGTAGCGCTGCGCACCCTCCCCAGAGCCCAGTCGGGTTCTGAGAGGAGTCGCAGCACAGACCCTCGCCTTTCCCTGGACGAGTCCCCGAGAGGGACTTTAACTTCTGAGGTCCGGGGCCGTCCTTCTGGACTCTCACGGTCCCGGTTACCTCATGGGGGAATTTCTTCCTTTGGGCACAGCTCTGACTGTTCTGATCCAGCTGAATGGCTGTTAGCTGCGGTGGCCTTTGGATCCCCCTCCATGCGAAGGGTTTCCTGTTGGCCCCCCTGCCTTTACAGAGACCGTTCTCCTGTTGCTAGAAGCCTGTCCCCCGAGCCTCTGTCTCCATCTCCGGCTGTCCCAGGTATTCCCAGTCCTGGGGCTCTCACCTGGGAACAGTTCAGAGGTTCTGCTGTACATTTACCCACTTACCTCCATACCCTGGACCAGCAGGTGTTTCACCATGCTTCCGTGCAGCCGGACCCCGAACCTGGGAGCTCATCTTCATCCTCTTCCCCCTCTACAGAGGGAGAGGAACCTTCGGTCCACATCTCCCCAGCATCTGATCTGTCCTCTTATCAGCGCTTCCTTGCGAGGATGTTGGATGAGCTTCACCTTACTCCAGTCCTGGTTAGCAATCCCGAGCATGTGACGCACACTTTTTAGGTGAGTACAGTGCGGCTCACATGGTGGCTCCCACCTGGCCTGTTCCTTTTCAGGAAGCATCACATCGGCTCTGGCTATGTCCCTTTTCCACTGTACCAGTCCCAAGGGACCTAAGCCAGCGGTATTGCGCTCCCCCCTGGGTCTCCAAGTTCTCTGCCTCATCCCTGTTTGGGTTTGACCTCCCTGGACACCCCTTTGGGCCTCGTACCCCTTACCATGACCGCCCCCCAGGTTTGGAGTCTGCGGATTTTGATTTCTGGGGGAGACGAGTATTCTACTCAGCACGGATCTCTTTTTCAATTGCAGCACAGAAGGTCCACTCTGCAGCCTACAACAGGTTCTTGTGGTCCAGGCTAGGACAACTCCTAGCCTCAATGCCTGATTTGGAGGAAATCAGGTAAGCCATTGCCCTCTCTGCGCAGGGCCTGGAGCTAGCAAGGCACCAAGCAAGGGCATCTTATGATGCCAGTGAGGTGGCATCCAGAGTGGTAGGGACAGTGATCTGCCTTCGGCGGACGGCATGGCTTCACCTATCTCGGTTATCACCCCTGGCCTGACATAGGGTGATTTACTCCGCATACTGGAGAACCCATCTTTTCTCCCAAAGGGTGAGATGGCAGCTTTCGGGGCATACTCCTTGCCCCACTGGAGGATCCCCGTTTCATCCAGACCAGTTGCAGGCCTCCCCAGGCCTGTAAGGGTTCTCCCCTTCGGTGTCTCACCCACTGGAGGCTAAGGGACATAGTCCCTTGGGGTAGTTCAGGGCCCCCTTCAGGGGGCTCGGTACTCACCCACTAGTGTTGAATAGTGAAGATTGATACAGGTAAGATATGAAAATTACGTACCTACTGTAATTGTTGATCTTTCTGTGTATCTTCACCATTCATCACTAAATTCCACCCTCCTTCCCCCTGTTGGCCTCACTCTCTGGACTCCCTCCTTCCCCTCTTGTGTGTGTCTTCTCTTTCCTCACTCTCCTCTCCCTCTCAGTTAGACAGGAGGGGGACTCTGGAGACACACAGGGATGAATCCCTTTGGGGTTTTGTGGAGGTGTGTGGGGAGGGCCCTTATTTTCTTTTCTCCCTTAATCCTAGGGAGTCTTGGAGTGTTGGGGGTCCCCTCACCCTCTTTTCTTAATATCTTGATTTATGAACTCAGATTTTGAGTTCAGATTTTTTCCCTGTACCATATTGGTTGTTTAAAATATCCCCCCCCCCCTTTTTGGGAAGGAGGGGGGAGAGTTTGAGCCACACCCTCAGCCTGTACTCCTTTGTTGGTCGGTCTGCTTGACCCATGCTGCATTAAAATTCAGGCTTTGCCTTCTGCAGCTGAACCTTGATAGCCCAGGGTTGGACTATCGTCCTCTAAAATCATATGTGCGGAACCGCTTCTGGGGGTGTGCTATTCTTCCCCCTCCCCTTATCGCCTTCCCTCTCCTTCTTCTACTTCTCTTCTCCTTCCAGAGATTGGGGCCTTCCGCCTCAATTTCCTATTTTAATCTCTTTCTTCTGTCTCCGCTGTCATTTAGTTCTCCTTTTAGTTTATTATTCCTTTCCTTTTGTCTATCCCTTAAGCTCTCTTGCCTCAACCCACCTCCCTTCCTTACACTCTCCAGTGTTTTAGATTTGGGGCAGGGGTGGAGTCGATGGCAGCTAACGGCCAACCCTCGAGCGCCACTTGGAACGTCGACCTCGAGGGTGGCGCCAGCCCTGCGTCAACTCCACCCATAGGAAAAAAGTCTCCTGCGGGGTCCTAGCTCTGGCGTTATACCCACTAGTGATGAATGGTGAAGATACACAGAAAGATCAACAGTTACGGTAGGTACATAATTTTCATTTCCTACACCTGTACTCTGGATCCTGTCATAACTTTTCCCAAAGCTCCTCTTTAAACTCCTCCTTCAACCTTCCCTTAAATATAAATATCTCAGAGGGAGGCAGGCCATATCCCTAAGCCTGCTGCAGACATCTTATGTTGCAGCCATCTTGGGGAATCACAAGGAAAGGTAAGGTTTGTTTGTTTCAAACTGGTGAACTTGGGGTCAAACACTCATAAACAAACGAAGTCTACTTCCAGCTATTGTGTGTGTGTGTGTGTGTGTGTTTATTTACACCCTTGTTGTGTTTTCCTTTTTATTTGTGCACAAACTTTTTTTTATAAATATATCTGTATGGAAAATTGTATCATACTTATCCATAAATGTAGATTGCTGGGTCATTTCAGGAGACTTTGGTCCTTTGGATTCAAAATGAAACCGATGGTGAAGCTCAGCTACATGTCTGTGCATATCATATAGCAGGATCTGGGTTCAACACAGATCCAGCACTTAAGCTCAGCAGAGCAACAAGGCACCACAGCTCCTCGGCTCCAGTGCCAAAAGGAGGTTCCTTGACATGGCAGCACTACTTCAAGGTAACCTCCCCCAACTTTCAACACCTAACGTAAACATTTCTGGTAGGCCTTTCAACACCTAACTTAAAGATTCCTGGTAGGAACAGGGACCCTAACACAACCGCTTTTATAAAACAGTTGAGATCTGTCTTGCAAAGAGTATACAGAATCTTCCGAGTCAGTCTCTTCCATAGAGCACCACTCTTAGAGGTGAAGGATGTGGAGGCACTAGGACCCTGGGGGAAACCAGAACTGTTGGGACAAGTGACATTCATACATGGCACCAAGGTACAGTGTCTTGCATGCACTGTCTACATATAAAGTACCTCTGGTCTCACCCGCTTTAGTTACTTTTTTCCCTGACTTCACTGGGGACCAGGGTTTGCACCAAATAATTTTCCTGTCTAGTTGTTTTTCTGTCATAAATTTTAAATATTAGCTGTAATTAACAGTTCGGCAGCATTTTTCACAAATTTTTACTTGTTTTACTCTGTATCAGGCAGCCACTCAGTTTCATCACTGCGACTATTATTGCAGTTTGTACATTTCACGAAACATCGCACTTATTATTTTTAATGGCTTTCTATGCCATTAAACTTCTCTGCACTGGTCTCCTCTAATACTAGGATTAATACTAGGACATAAGGACAAAAGAGATCAGTTAACCCATCTAGATGGCCCCCCCCCCACACACACACACACACACACACACACACATATGGGTATGCCTAAACCATTTTGTGCTTTGAATAAAATATTCTATCTAATGTGTTTTTAAATTCAGAAAAGCTAGATGCTTTGGCTACCTCTTTCAGTAGCCTATTCCAGGCTTTTATACTCCTAACTGTAAAATAGTTATCTCTTTTTGAGGTCTGAGCCATAGGTACCACAAGTTTCTTGCAATGTGATCTTAGATTAACCCTAGTATTATTGTAAACAAGGCCACATTGAAGAGATAGCTCTGGAGAGTTTAATACTTTATACAAAAGTAATAAATTTCTCTGACACCTTTGTTGCAGGGAGAACAAACCAGATCTTACTTCAAGAAGATTCCTTCAGTAGGTCATTACATATAGGACTGGCGCCACCTGGTGTCAGGCCGCACAGCAGATTTCTAGCAATCCCTGAGGGGGGGGCCGTCCACCCGATGTCAGCGTGGCTGTATATATTGGGCGTTCCCCACACCCGCCCTCCAGATCTTATCCGTGTCAATCTTTACCATTCATCACCTTTGGGTACTTGGCCGGAGGTCATGATCTCGTGGGAGTTTTTTTTTTGATGGGCGGAGTTGATGCACCATCGGCACCGCCCTCGAGGCCAATTCACTGCGTGGCTCTCGTGGGTTGGCCGTTAGGTGTTGTCGACTCCGCCCCACAAGTTCTTTGTCTCCTTGCGTCGAGGTCTCTAGGTAGGAAGCTTAGAATCTCTTCTGAGAGGCCCTACCTTTTAGGTGTCGCAGTCAAATATCGTCTTGACTCCGTGTGAAGTCCGTCACTCTGAATATCCTGCGGTTCTGTTCGCCTCTCCGCGCCGCCAGTAAGACTGATTCTTTATTTTATTTTGCCATCCGGTTCTTGCTGGGTGTTCTTTTTTCATAGGTCATGTCTCGGTCTGGGGGCAAGAAAACTTTGAAGATGGGATGGACCCCCATGCGTCGGTGCCCATGCGGCTGTAAGTACTCCATCACTGACTAGCATGACTGTTGCCTCGCGTGTCTTGGCCTGCTACACAATACAATCCAGAGCACTCGGCGCGTGCCTTTCTAGGTGATTTCAGTGCGGACACCCTTGTGGTGCCCCCCTGGCCTGCTCCCTTTCAGGAGGCGTTGTTGCACTTCTGGCAGAGACCCTTTTCCAGAGTCCCAGCCCCTAGGGATCTCTGCCAGCTGTATTGTGCCCCCCCCCAGAGTCTCCAGGTTCCATATCTCATCCCCAGTCAGGGTTGATGCAACTGGACACTCCTGATGGGCTTTGCGCCCTTCACTGTGACCAGCCTCCAGATCAAGATTCCGTGGATTTTGGCTTCCGGAGTAGGAGGACGTTCTACTCAGCACGGTTGCTACTCTCTATCGCAGCACATCAGGCCCACTATGCCTCCTATGACAGATTCCTGTGGTCCACGCTAGGTTAGCTCCTAGCCTCGATGCCTGACACGGAGCAAACCAGACAAGCCATTGCATTCTGTGCACATGGCCTGGAGCTAGCAAGGCACCAAGCAAGGGCATCGTATGATGCCAGTGAGGTAGCTACCAAGGTCGTAGGGACAGCGATCTCCCAGTTGTCACCCTTGGCCCGGCATAGGGTGATTAACTCCGCTCATCAGAGAATCTACCTTTTCTCCCATAGGGTGAGACTATGTCTGTCGGGCCAACTTCCTGCCCCTTCCGGGGCATCCCTGTCTCACTCTCCCTACTCTCAGGCCTCTCCAGACCCGTGAAGGTTCTCCCTCTTAGTGTGTCACCCACTGAGAGCTAAGGGACTCAGCCCCTTAGGGTTAAAAGCCCCCCTTCAGGAAGGGGGCTTGGCACTCACCCAGAGGTGATGAATGGTCATTGACACAGATAAAATATGAAAATTATGCACCTACCTTAATTCTGATCTTTCTGTGTATCTTCACCATTCATCACAATCCCACCCTCCATCCCCCTGGGGCCTCAGTCTCTGGGTCTCCTTCCCTCTCTGTGCCCCCTCTCTCGCCTCCCTCTTTTCTGTTAGTCAAGACTGGGGTGACTTGGGGCACATAGGGGGATGTTTTCTATCTAGGGGCAGAGTGGTCAGGATGGTGGGCACTCCATCAGTGCTTTGGCTCCACCCCTGTGGGTTGGGGGTTGGCAGTTGCCCTCCTTTCTTTCCTTCTCCCCATCATTCCTTTGATTTCCTTGTCCTTCGGACACAACCTCAATTAATTTAAGAAACTAGGATCTTGCATCAAGAGGGTTCCTTCAGTAGGTCATTACATATAGGACTGGCGCCACCTGGCGGGCCGCACGGCAGACTTTTCTAGCAATACCTGAAGGGGACCGCTCACCCGACGCCACGTGACCGACGTTGGCATGACTGTATAGTCCCCACGCCCGCCCTCCAGTTCTTTCCCGCCGTCGCCTCGTGTCAGTCGCATCACAGACTTCCATTAGCGATCGTCATGAAAGATACTATCGCGTCGGTATTTTACCTCGCAATTTTCAAATTATTCAGTTACCTTACTACTTGATGTCTTCTCCGAAGAAAAAGTGCTTGTCTTTTGGTACGCAGATCCCACACAAAGACGGTCACCAGGAGTGCTTTCTCTGCCTAGGCCCAGACCATCCTACCTCCTCCTGCCCAGAGTGCCAGTCATTCAACCAGGCCACCAAAAAACGGAGACAGCAGGCATTGGAGGCCCACCTTCTTAAATCTCGTTTGGCCTCCTTGGAGAAAAGGATGGAGTGTCTCAGGGACTCGTCCGAAAAATCTTCCCCTTCTAAAAAGCACAAGGAGAAGTCTAGGGAGTGGGCTCGTTCCGTGGACGATGCCAGGCCGTCGACAAGCAAGGTTCAGCTACTGCCCAGGAAACAGCCGGACGGTAAGTCGGATAAGACTCCAGCGGATAAGTCGGCCCCCAGCTCCTCCGGGGACCGCGCGGCGGCCAATAAGCCGACACCCCCGGATGGGGGCAGTCACCCAGCTACGGTCAATAAGTCGGCTGGGGGCTCCACCCCTGACCACTCAACCTTACCTGCTAAGCTGGCTGTCTCTGACAACTGCACGGGCTCAGTTCCCCCATCGGGGCCTAACGGCGCCTCTCCCAATGTCCAGAGGGAGAAAGCCCCTCTCCGTCCTCCTCCTTCCTTACCCGCATCCTCACATTCACCCTCTGACACATCCAGCAATGGGATCAGAGGCCCCATCGATCCTGTCGATGTTCCGGTCACATCTCCGCATTCCCCTGCTGGTGTCCCGGATCAGGAGGCTCCTTCACGGCCGTCTGGCCTAACTGTGCAGGCCCCTTTGCCTTCTGGTGGGATACCAGCGCCTTCTCTGACGCTGGTGATCCTGGCGACAGTCCCTCAGCCAGGACCGGACGACCGGCCTTTACCTCTGGCCCTGACACTAGATCCGGCCCCAACGCCAGAGCTCCCTCATCCGGTTCTGACGCCAGCCCCTCCGATGCCGGATCCTTTTCCGGCGCCGGATCGGGTAGTGCCGGTGCCGACGTCGGTCCCTCTGACATGGGCTGTCCCGACGCCAGACCCTCCTCCAAACTATACAACGGCGGGTCCGATGTGGCGCCCCCTGATGCCAGATACGACGTTGGGGATTTATTCCAGACCCCGAACTGTCCCCCATTACCCGTTTGGGTATCCTGGGGATCCCTACCTGGGGGTTCCACTCCTGATTGGAGCCATTTTGGGCAGTTCCACCACGGATTCAACCCATGTTCTCCTTATATGGGTTTCCAGGAGTACTATCCCCCTCTGGTCGCACCTCCTTCTCCCCCCCCAACCTCAGCCGGCTCCCCCCCTCCGGTGGTTCTGGATTTTGAGACCATGATTCAGTTTTGGTGGCAGGGGGCCAGATCAGAGTTGGTTACGGATCTGAAAGCTAGACTTCCACAACTGCAGCTTCCCAGGTCCCCTTCCCCGAGCACTTCTGTTTCTACCGTGCACGTCTCTGGGAAGACTCGACAGGATGTTCCCCTGTGGGACTTCAGTCATCATCCTGTCAAGGAGGCGGAAGATGGTTCCGATGGAAGGGAAGATTCCTCAGAGGAGCACGTGGAGGACCCTGAGGATATGAAAGGAAGGACCTCCCGAAGTCCCCTCTGGAGGATCCTTCCTTTTCGGACCTCTTGAGGGCCTTAAGGGACCACTTCGACTGGGAGTCAGAGGACCAGGATCCTATGCGACAGAAACTAGTGGAACACCTGGACTTAGAGTCTCTGCCCTCTGTTCCAGTCCCCCCCCCATGGATGGCACCTCATCAAGACCTCACCACCACCATCTAGCAGATGCCTCATTCTATCCCAGCTGTCCCCAAGAGGGCGGACAGGCTCTACTGGGTGCCAAGGGACGCCCCTTTTCTGAAGGCTCATCCCAAGGCAGACTCTGTGGTCATTTTGGCTGCTCATGACTGCTCCACAGCTCCTAAGCACATGAGCACGACACCTCCTGACAAAGAGTCGAGGCTAATGGACCAGTTCGGGAAGAAGATCTATTCGTCGGCCACGTGCGCCCTTCGTTCCCTTAGTTATGTGGCCCACATGGTGTCCCACCAAAAACAGACTATGGCCAGGCTAGAGGCGAAGGTCCATTCAATGGACCCTTCGCCCCTCAAGGAGGAACTTGCCAAAGATCTCCGCCTCTCCAAGATCTCCTGTAGGCATGCTCTTCGAGCCACTTACGACTCTGCTGATTCAGTGGCCCGTTCCTCGGCAACCGCTGTTGCCCTTAGGCAGCATTCCTGGCTTCGTCTCTCTGGGCTCGCCAACGAAGTCCAGTCAGCAATTCAGGATGCCCCTTTAGGAACTCGGTCCTTTTTGGTGGGGATGCCAAGGACATCTTAATGGATCTACAGAACAAGGGTGTGGCCCTTAGATCCATTAGGTCCACGTACCGATCGGGCACCCAGCAACAGCAGCAGCCCTTTCGGAAACGGACCAGGAGGCAGCAGAAGAACGCTCAGGCGCAACGTCAAGGTAAGCGTAAGGCCACAGGTACCGCTACACCTCCTGCCCCCAAGAATCAGTGATATTCAGGGGGGCCTCCTCTCGAACGTCCCGCCACTTCTTGACTCTCTGGCGCCACTGCATCCTCAGTCTCATGACGGGGAGCAGGTGGGGGGGGAAGGTTTGCCTGCCACACGCAGGAGTGGAGGGTGATAACCTCAGATGAGTGGGTCCTGCAACTCGTGTCCGTCGGACACACCATCGAGTTTCTGGAGATTCCTCCAGACTCTCCTCCACAGAAGTCATCTTACTCCCAGGACCAGGCCCTTCTCGTTCGCAAGGAGGTCAATTCGCTCCTGCTCAAAGAAGCTATTGAGTGAGTTCCCTTCGGGCAAAGGGGAAAAGGGTTTTATTCCCATTTCTTCCTGGTTCCAAAAAAGATCAGGGACTTCAGACCCATACTCAACGTGAGTTGCCTAAATCAGTATGTCGAGTACAAGAAATTCCGCTTGCTGACACTTCAGGGCCTTCTTCCTCTACTGATGGAGAATCATTGGCTCTGCGCCCTGGACATGCAAGATGCTTACCTGCACATCCCCATTTTCCCCAGCCACTGCCAATTCCTGCGTTTCTGTTTCCAAGGAGAGCACCAGTTCCGGGCGTTCCCCTTTGGTCTGTCTTCGGCACCTCTGGTTTTTACCAAGTGCCAGGCGGTGGTGGCAGCGTTCCTACGCTACAGGGGTATTGCGGTGTTCCCTTACCTGGACGACTGGCAGATATCAGTCTCATCCAGTGATCTTTTGCTGGAAACTCTTTCTTTCACACTGGACCTATTTATCCAACTCGGGATCATGGTCAGTGTTCCCATGTCATCTCTCGTCCTTGCCCAGAGACTGCAGTTTATTAGGGCAGCTCTGGATACCGTCTGGTGCAGAGCTTTCTTCCCTCCAGACAGGGGTGGAGACCCTGGTCAGTCAGGCTTAAAAAGTAGCCTCCCTTCGGACTATCCGTGCTCGGGAGGTCATTTGTCTTTTGGAACTGATGGCAGCCTCCATCACGACCGTTCCCCTAGCATGGCTACACATGAGAATAACATCAGTGGTTATTACGGGTTCAGTGGGATCAGCTCCTAGACGACCTGGACCATCCGGTCCTGGTCTCTTCAGTGGTTCAGAGAGATTTACAGTGGTGGGAGGATTCTCACAATCTTTCACTGGGACTTCCATTCTGAAACCCTGCACCAGCAGCTACCCTCACCACAAATGCCTCGAATATGGGGTGGGGAGCTCACCTGGGGGAACATCAAGCTCAAGGCCTTTGGTCAGGCCTGCAGTCTTCTCTCCACATCAATGTTCTGGAGCTTAGGACAGTCCTGTATGCCTTACAGGCCTTTCAGACCCTGCTACCCAAGGAAACACTGCTGATCCAAACAGACAATATGTCGGTAGTTTGGTACATCAACAAGCAGGGAGGAACCCGGTCATATCCTCTTTGCAGGGAGGTGACCCGGGTGTGGAACTGGGCAGTCCAGCATCATCTGGCCCTGGTGGCCGTACACGCTCCAGGTGTTCTCAGCGTCCTGGCAGACAGTCTCAGCAGAACTCGGACCCTCGCTCATGAATGGGAACTGCATCAGGAAGTGGCGGATTCCATCTTCCAGAATTGGGGACGTCTGGAAATCGACCTCTTCGCCTCCCAATTCAACGCAAAACTTCCCAAGTTTTGCTCGCTCGCTCCAGAGCAAGGTGCTTTCTGGAACAACGCATTGTCTCTATCATGGACAGAGAAATTCTTGTATGCTTTCCCACCTTTTCCCATTCTGCAGAGGGTTCTCCTCAAACTTCAAGCCATGAGGGCAAGAATGATCCTCATCGCCTCCCTCTGGCCGAGACAAATCTGGTTCCCGCTGTTACAACAGCTCTCCAGGGAACCACCGGTTCCACTTCCACTGACTCACGACCTCCTGACTCAGTATCAAGGCAGGCTGGTTCATCCGGGGCTCAGGACCCTGCATCTTCATGCGTGGCTCCTACAGACATAGCGATTTCCCACTTTGGTGTCTCCTCTAGAGTTGCTCAGGTCCTCATCGAGGCCAGAAACCCATCCACCCGTTCCACTTACGCCATGAAGTGGAAGCGGTTTTCGATCTGGGTGGCTGCTAAGGGTTGGAACCCCTTCTCCTGTTCAGCCCCCCCAAGTCATGGAATACCTCCTTCACTTATCAGACTCCAGTCTGTCCTATTCTTCTTTAAAGGTCCATATCTCTGCTATTTCCATGTACCATGAGCTAGTGGATGGTAAACCCGTGGCTCAGTTGGAGGTCTCAAAGACCTTTCTGAAAGGCATCCTCCATCTGAAACCCCCGTCTGCAGCCCAACTCCACCTTGGGACTTGAACTTCGTCTTGGAAAAGCTCACCCTTCCTCCTTTCGAACCGGCTATGAGCTGTGATTTGCTCTTCCTTTCATGGAAGGTGCTTTTTCTGGTGGCTATCACCTCGGCCTGAAGGATTTCAGAGCTTCACGCTCTAGTCTGCAAGGCGCCATAGTTGATTTTCCATCTGGACCAGGCGGTCCTCAGAACACATCCAAGGTTCCTTCCCAAGGTGGTGTCGGAAACCACACTGAACCAATCAGTAGAGCTTCCAGTTTATTATCTATCCCCCTCTAATAGGTGTGAGGCACTCCTTCACACGATGGATGTCCATCGGATTCTCCAGTGTTATACCCACCGGACTAGACTTTCGCTCCTGCGATCAGTTGTTTGTTTCTTTTGCCCCGAGGTCGAGGGCCAAACTGGTTTCTAAGCAGGGCCTTTCCAAATGGCTAGGCAACTGCATTCGATACTGTTACCAAAAGTACGATAAGTCTCTTCCGGGTTCCACAAGAGGTCATTCTACTAGGGGTATGGCTGCCTCCGCAGCCTTCCTAGGGAACATTTCTATGGCGGACATTTGTGCTGCCGCTGCTTAGAGTTCTATCCAGACCTTTACCAAACATTACAGTCTGGATATTGCATCTAGATGGAGGGCTGGCTTTGGTCTGCCTGTCCTGCAGGGCCTTCTGTCCTAGGCTGGGTCCATTCTGGACTTCAGTTGTTCTGTTGGAGTTAGCTTTCCTCCACCCTAGTTTCTCTTGGTCTCTCCTTGGAGGGACTGCTTGGGACTCTGTCCTATATGTGATGACCTACTGAAGGAACCCTCTCGAAGTAAGATAGTACAGTTCAGTAGGAACTTACCGTAACAGTAGATTTTCCAGAGAGGTTCCTTCAGTAGGTAATATTTTTTCCCTCCCTCCTTCCCCTCATTTTATATTTTACAGAGTCTCCAATTCCTGTTCGCTCCTGCTGCAAGGCCTCTTCCTGGCTCCGGCGGGAGAACTGGAGGGCGGGCGTGGGGACCGCCCACTATATACAGTCACGCTGGATGTCGGTCAGCATGACGCCGGTGGGCGGTCTCCTGGCGTATTGCTAGAAACATCTGTCAGGCGCCTAACGCTCCAGGTGGCGCCAGTCCCATATGTGATGACCTACTGAAGGAACTCCTCTCAAGATCTACTGTTATGGTAAGATCCTACGACTGTACTTTTCTTACACCGGGAGAGAATCCCTGTATCCTGTCTTTCTCCAGAACTGAAATTACGTATCTCGTGAATTCTTGATCTTCTTGTATCTTCACCATTCATTTACTTCCTGGGTGTAACCCGGGCTCTAGATCAAGGAAGCTTTTTTTTTAAAAAGCTTGCACCAACGGCGCCACCCTCGAGAGTGACGTCATGCGCGAGGGGCGGCCGTTAGTAGCGACTGACTCCTCCTCCAACTCAGTTCTGTGAGCCGGAGAGGCAAAAAGCGAAAGCATAGAAAGAGAGATAGTGAGGCAAGATAGCCAAGGGATAGCAAAAGTAAGGAAGAATGAACTGAAAAAGGAATAAGCCGATGGAGAAAGGACAGAGGAGATAAGAGCATTCCTAACCTAGGATCGTGAGGGCCTCCTTACCTGGACGACTTAGGAGGAGAGAGAAGGTAATGAGGAAGAAAGAAGAAGAAGAGAAGAGAGAAAGATGGGATGTTGAAGGGACCAGAATGCCCAACGAGTATAGTTAGCTGAAAGCTTAAGGTCCGATTAGCAGGGAAGCAAGAACCCTCGTGATAGAGCTGAAGAGAAGGTTCACCAACCCGCTAGACAGACTCAGGAGGGCATAGTCCTCGTCCTCAACATGCTATAGTCCTTGATTCCCACTTGGGCTCCTGGCGAGAAAAGGCCTTTAACTGGAGGACACCCGAGTAGGAAAGGATAAATCCCAGGCTGCATGTAAGAGCTGCTCAAGGGTTTAGAAATGGAAAATCTAGGCCTTTCAGGCGGTTTATAGGTATTGAAATGGAACTCGGTCGGACTTGCCAAGGCAGGGCCAGAGGCTTGGCTGGCTAAGATTGGTCATGGTCAGCACTGCTACTCTGCAAAACTGTCCAGGAAGGACACTTGAAGGGAAAAACAATCATCAATATTATTATAAGAAAGAATTTTCTTTTTGTTTTTTTTTTTTTTTTTTTGATAGCATAACTTGCAGGCTTAGGAGCATGACCCTAAAAGCCAGAGATTGCCTTACAGCAGTCGGAGAGAGTTCCCTTTTTTTTTTTTTTTTTTTTGAAGGAAAAATAATCGTACCCGTTCTTCTGCTCTGCAAGGCAAGAATAAAGGGGGGGTTTGTGATTGTAGGGCTTAACAGCTGGTAGCAGGGAATTGCGGATTAAAACTGTATAGACAGAGTCAGGCAAAACCCCAGAAGTATCTCGGCCAGAAGGTATGGCAAGAGATAGTTGTGCAGCTCTGATCACCACACACCGCAATTCTAGGAAACGGCCCAAGAATCTTAGAGTAAATAATTTTCTGATAGAAATAAGGGCCCCCAAAATATATATATATTTTTGGGAAAAATTGGAGAATTTTTCCTCTTTTTTTTTTTTTTTTTTTTTTTTTGCAGAGAGAGGAAGGAGACGGGAGGGAGAGAAGCCACAGGAGGAGACCACTGAGGGGATGGTGGGTGGGGGTAAGTAATGAATGGTGAAGATACAAGAGAAGATCAAGAATTACAGTAGGTACGTAATTTTCATATCTTCCCTTGTCAATCTTCACCATTCATTACTTCCTGGGTGAGTACCAAGCTCCTCCCCCCCCCGGGGGGGGGAAGAGGTAAAATACCTTGAGGGAACAAGACCCCCAGCCTCCTGTTGGTGAGAAACAGAAGGAGAAGACCCTGGCTTATTCAGAAAAGCTCAAGTGGAGAAGAGCTAGGAGGCGCCTCCCGAGGACGAGGAGACGGAGAGAGCCCCTGCAAAAGTCTCCTAGCTCTAGAGGAGAAGAGACGGGTCCCCCGGAAGGCGGAGCGAATCACCCTACGCCAGGCCAGGGGTGACAACCTAGAGAGACAAAGCCATGCCGTCCGCCTGATGCAGATCGCTGTCCCCGCAAGCCTGGAAGCCACCTCATTGGCGTCGTAAGATGCCCTTGCTTGGTGTCTTGCCAGCTCCAGGCCTACCGCGGAGAGGGCAACGGCTTGTCTGGTTTGCTCCGATCAGGCATTGATGCCAACAGCTGGGACATCATCGACCACAAATGCCGGTTGTAGGCAGCGTGGTGAGCCTGATGAGATGCAATACAGGCAACCGCACGAGAAGAAGAGAACACTCTTCGCCCCCAACGGTCGAACTGGAGAGAGTCCGGATCCGTTGGGCGGTCGTGCGCCAGGCAGCGGCGCCCGGAAGGAGTGTCCAGGTAGACCAAACCAGAGGGGGGGTTGGGAAGGGTACCTAGAGACTCTGAGGGTGCACAATACCTACGCTGACAGTCAGCCGGGGCTGGAGAAGAAGCGGCTGGGGACTGCCAGGACCGGACAGACGCCTCCTGGAAGGGGATAGGCCAGGATGGTACCACCAAATGCTGGGCACTGAATTCACCGAGGAATTCCCGCGTCTCCCGTTCGGTATTGTCTCTCCGAACATAGGAAATCCAAGATCCTCACCATCCTCGAAGGAAACGCTGATATTCTGTGGAAATCAGCATCGGAGAGAGATGAGCAGGGGTTCCTCCCTCAGAGGAGGGAGACGAGGGATGATGGGGAGCTGGAATGTCCAGAGGGACTCCGGCAGTGGGGAGAGTCAAGACCCGCTCATGCATGCATCTAACATATGAGGGGAAGGTCACCGAGAACCCTTGAACTGCTCCCAGGATAACGGACCAGAGGACCGACATGGCCTGGGAGCGGGGTGGTGGAGGCAGAGAGATGGAGAGGGGCACCTCCGAGGAGGCAACAGCTCTGCCAGGACTCTGAATCTGGGAACGGAGCCCTTGCTGGAGGGGTCCCGGACAACAGACCAGGCCGCAGAACGGAACTCTGGGGAAGCCGGAGCCTGAAGAGCCCAGGGGAGAACCTCCCCTGGACGACGCCGGACTGCATGGATCCAGAAGGGCAGCCCACAAGAACCGCCGGAGGGCACCCTAGAGCCCTCGGGCGGAGGGCGGGTTCGGCACTCACGGCTCCTGGCCACCCCCGAGGTGGCTACAAAGAAGACCGAGCGCCCAGACCCTCTGCCCCTCAACCCCTCGGACTCTGAGAGGGCCTCCTCCCCGACAGCAGCGTCCCCTGTCTCCAGAGGGGCAACAGCACCGGGGGTAGCTGTCACCGGCCCCTCCAGAGGGAGCCCTCCGTCACCCCCACGCCTGCCTCCTGGGACCCCGGCCACCCCCAGCCGGGGAGTCCTCAGAGACGACGAGAAGGGGACAGAGGGAGGGCCGCTGCGCCGCCTGGTACCTTCTAGCCACAGGGGACCCAGACCCCGAAGAGTGGGGGTGCCAGAATGGGTCCACGTCTGAGTCATCGTCCTCCGAGGAGGACGAGACCAGCTGGACCTCAATGCTGGCCACCCCAGGGGTCCCAGAGGCCACGGCGCCGTGAACGGCACCGGTACCAACGGCGGCGCCGCTCGCCCCCAACGCCGGCAGTAGCCAGGCCCGACTCCCAACCCCCCATGGCGCCGGCAGACAAACGGCACCGCTCCCGGTGCTGGAAACCGACCCAGCGCAGCGAGGGAGGCAAGACCAGGTTCACGCACCCGCCAACGGCGCCAGGAGAGGCGCAGGCGGCGTCATCACCATCTGCGCCGCGAACGGTGCCGAGGCCCAAAGCGGCACCGCCAACAGCTGCCATCGTCAGCGCCTGCGACCCGCGCCGGATCCAAAACAGCACCGAAGGCGCGGGCCGAGGGTCCACCGGTGCCAGGCCCAAAAGTCGAGGGCCTCGACACGGGGAGCTCTGCACCTCCGAGGAGGTGACTGCCGAGGCGTGTCGTCGGCGCGCCCCGGAGGGTCGCACGACGCCCCGACACCGCAGAAGGGCCTCCCTCGGCAAGAAAGACAGGAGACCCCTCCTCCTCGGACCGTATAGGCCCGGGAGGGGACCCGGGGGAAGGGCCTAGAGACCTTACCTGAGAATCCCTTGAGCGACGTCGTCCCCTGAAGGTCGGCGGGGTCTTGCCGAGCTTGAACGCGCGGACTTCAAGGACACGGCGGTCCATAGAGAAACAGGCGTCGCACGAATCCATGTCATGGTTGGGTCCCAGGCAACGAAGACAAACGTCATGCTGGTCCGAGATGGAGAAATGACGGCCACAGGAGCACCGACGCATAGGGCCCGTCTTAGAAAACGCTAGCTCCGGAACCGACATAACGCAAACTAATGAGAAAAACAGTAGGAAAACACACCGCGCCGCTTTAGAAAGAAAAGGAACAGTCTTACTGGTTGGCCGTGTGTGGAAAGAGGAGTCGCTGACGCAGTCGAAAATACAAACGTCCTTGAGCAGGTGCTGCCTCGGCGGGGAGAAACAGAACTGAGTTGGAGGAGAGTCAGTCGCTACTGCTTGGCCGCCTCGCGCATGACGCATGGCGTCACTCTCGAGGCGGCGTCGATGGCTGCTTTAAAAAAAAAAAGCTCCTCTGATGAGTGCGCGTCTCTGCTTACACCCAGGAAGTAATGAATGGTGAAGATTGACAAGGGAAGATTAGCCAATTCTGCTTTTGTTGGAGTTATTGCCAGTGATTCTGTGCCTTGAATTCTGGCAGTTAGCCTCTTGGCTGCTCCTTCGCAGTTCCTATACAATCTGGAGACAGGTCAAGGTTCCAGGGTATGTTTTTCCTGTTTTCCCCCCTCTCACTCTTATCCTTATTTCTAAAATCCTTAACCCACCCTCCCGCCTCCTTTTCTATTTCCAGAGATTGGGGCCCCTACCCAATCCCCTTAGTCTTCAAACTTATTCTGTTCTCTCAGTCGTTTATTTCTCCTTTTATTTATATATCTTTTCCTTTGTCTGTCCCTTGGACTTCCTTGTCCCACCCTTCCCAACCCTTTTCTCACCTCTGTGGTGACTCAGAACTGGTGGGAGGGCAGAGTTGACAACACCTAACGGCCAGCCCGTGAGCGGCACGCCCGCAGGGTCATGATCTCCAGCCAAGTACCCAAAGGTGATGAATGATGAAGATACACAGAAAGATCAGAATTACGGTAGGTACGTAATTTTCATTTCTTTCCCGCTGTCACCTCGTGTCAGTCACATTGCAGACTTCCAAACAGAGATCATCATGTTAGTTCTTGCTTCGGATTTTTCCTTCGCCGAAATCTTTCTTTATTATACTCTACTACTTGATGTCTTCACCCAAGAAGAAGTGCTCGTCCTGTGGCACGCAGATCCCACATAAGGGCGGTCTCCTCCTGCTCGGCGTGCCAAACCTTCAACCAGGCCACCAAAAAGCGGAGATAGCAGGCTTTGGAGGCCCATCTCTTAAAGGTCCACTTAGCATCTCTTGAAAAGCAAATGGACTGCATTAGAGAGTCCTCTTCTGAGAAGTCCTCTCCTTCAAAGAAACACCACAAGGAGAAATCTTGGGAGTGGGAACGCTCCACGGATTAGACCTCATGGCTCTCGACGAGCAAGGCCCAGCCACCACCAAAGAAGCCTTCGGACAGTAAGTCTGGCAAAACTTTATCGAGTCAGTCGATTGTCGGCACCTCTGACAACTGCACTGCGATGGCCGCTAAGCCAGCCCCCGGCTCCTCCGGGGACCACAGCTGCGGTAAGGCGGCTCCCAGCCTTGAGGGGATTCGTCAGTGCCAGTCGATAAGTCAACAGGGGCCCTCCCCACCCGACTCCGCCTGATAAGACGCCCATCTCCCATCAGGGCCTAGCGGTGCCTCACCCGACGACCGGCAGAACTAGCGGGAGAAGGCCCCTCTCCCCCCCTCAACCTTCGCCTTTACCCTCTCCTTCACTGGTGGGTACCTCAGGCGAAGACAGCGTGGAACCCCTCGATGTCATCGAGTCCTCGGGGTCTGTCCCGCAATCTCCTGATGGGGTCACGGAGAAAGAGGCTCCTCCTCAGCCGTCTGGCTTTCCAGTGGAGGCCCCTCCCCCTCCCACTGGTGGGATTCCTTCAGAGCTGATGATTACCCCGGCCCCGATCCCACCGTCAGATCTGACGAATCCTGTTCCGATGGCTGTTCCATTGCCAGAGCCCAGTGGTCGACCCCAGCCTTTGGCTGTGGCGCCAGACCGGGTCCCACCATCAGGCCTCCTTCGTCTGGCTCTGACGATCCCCTTCCGGTGCAGGATTGGGTGGTGCCAGTTCTGACGTCTGTCCTCCTGATGCCGCACACCCTGCCAATTTATACTACTGCGGATTCAACGTGGGTACCCCCTCTTTCAGATCTGACTGGGATTTACATTAGACCCCAGACTGTCCCACATTACACTTTTGGGTATCCTGGGGACCACTTCCCGGCTGGTCGTCCTCCGGATTGGACTTATTTTGGGCAGTACTACCCTCACTACCAGGGTTACTGTCATCTGCCAAAAAAGCTGTCACTCAACCGCTAGAGAATAATAAAGGGGCTAGTGATGTATGTGAAGAAAAGTGGTTATTTATTTATTCAATCCACTTTTTTAATGTAGATAAATCCTTTATATCTTTCATATCACTTTTATGCTCCAAAGAATTTATTCAATTCGGAATGTAACATTTCAGAACAAAATGTTCCTTCATCAGACAGGGAGCTTTTTCAATAATACAATCACCACTGTATATTAGATAGCCAGTATATCTGAAATCAAAAGAGAGGAGAAAAATTCTTTAGATTTAATTCCTCTCAGTTAAAATTGTACACATATATATATATATATATATATATATATATATATGAATATTGCTAGTAACAAAAAATATATATACAAAACAGGAGGAACACACCTGTATCAGAAAAAACTCTGTAAAGGCCCAGTCTATTCAGACTAATACGTATTTTTCAAAATAAAGGGACCAAAATACAACATTGATTAGGTTGGGGGTGCTGCTCATACATCCAAATAATCTAATCGGAACAAAAGAGGAGAAGGGTTTGTCTTAATTTTTACAAACCACCACAGTTATACACATCAATTAGTTCATCAGGTCATGTCAGACTAATCTAATCGATTTCTTTGACTGGGTGACCAAAGTAACAGACCAGGGAGGGGCTGTGGATATGGCCTACCTAGACTTTAGCAAGACATTTGACACAGTCCCGCACAAAAGATTAATAATCAAGTTAGCCAGCCTGGGAGTGGGTCCCAGGGTGGTAGCCTGGGTAGCAAACTGGCTGCACAACAGGACACAGAAGGTAATAGTGAATGGAACACATTCTGAAGAAAGGGGGGTTACTAGTGGAGTACCTCAGGGCTCAGTACTGGGTCCAGTCCTCTTTAACGTCTTTATAGGTGACATTGCGGAGGGTCTGGAAGGAAAGGTATGCCTCTTTGCGGATGAAACAAAGATCTGTAACAGAGTTGATACACAAGGGGGGGTAGAAAGGATGAGCAGGGACTTGGCAAGGTTGGAGGAATGGTCAGACATATGGCAACTTAGATTCAATGCAAAGAAGTGCAAAGTATGCACCTGGAAACAAAAACCCAGGGAAGAGTACACAATAGCAGGGAGGTACTAACAACAATAATGGAAAGGGATCTGGGTGTAGTCATATCAGATGACTTAAGGTAGGTAAGCAATGTGAGAAGTCAGTAAGGAGAGCCAGAGGGATACTGGGATGCATAGGGAGGGCATCACAAGTAGAAAAAGGGAAGTGGTTATCCCTCTGTACAGACAGTTGGTGAGACCCCATCTGGAGTACTGCGCGCAGTTTTGGAGACCTCATCTACGCAAGGACATAGGATGGAAGCAGTCCAGAGGAGGGCAACTAAAATGGTGCAGGGTCTACATCAGAAACCATATGAAGAGAGACTGAGAGAGCTTAATATGTATACACTTGATGAAAAGAGGGACGGGGGACATGATAGAAACTTTAAGTACCTCAAGGGAACCAACAAAGTCCAGGAGGGTAGCATCTTTCAGAAAAAGAGATGTGTAAGAACAAGGGGCACAATTTAAAGTTAGAGGGGACGGCTCAGGGGTAATGTGAGGAAATTATTTTTCACGGAGAGAGGTGGACGCATGGAACCGCCTTCCTGGAGAGGTTGTGGGGTCTAAAACAGTGGGGGAATTCAAACATGCATGGGACAGACATAAGGCAATTATAGTGGGGGGTTGCAGGAAGTAGGCTGTTGGTTAACTAGAATCTGCAGCTTATCCAATAGGTAGGGAAATGGGCAGACTGGGTGGGCCAAGTGGTCCTTATCTGCCGTCAAAGTCTATGTTTCTATGTAGTTTGTATTTAATCTTATATTTGTGCCAAAAAGAACAGTTCTGACCTGTGTCAGGACCAGTTACCTCGCACTTTAGAAAAAACTTGCTTCAAGGCATTTATTTTTTTGAGCAAGAAGCCTGCAAAATCAAAAACACATACCTCTAATTAACCCCCTCAAAAAATCAAACTTTTAACAGGGTTTCTATAATTTGGAGTAAAGACAGAATTAAATACCTTAAAACGTTGATGTTCCAGCACGTCCTAACAATCCAAAATGTAAAGCTTAGATGCCGAGTTGTAAAACGGGTAGCACATGCACCAAACAAACGTCACCAACGGACCCAAACAAACCCTCTAGGGGAACGCTGAAGCATTTAAAATAAATATCGCGCTCTTAACAGAGCTGAAAGGTGGAGGAAGCGGGCCAAGGGTGAGCATGTCAAGCATGCAAACGTCACTAAGGGACGTAACACTAGGCGGCCCGGTCAAAAGAAATCTGTTACAAACATGGGAGGATCCCCTTTACTCCAAGTAGGGGCCTAACCTGACTAAAGTAACGCTGAAGCATTTGAAAGTATTTACCGCGCTCTTAACAGAGCTGAAAAAACAGAGGAAGGGGCCGGGCCAAAGGTAAGCATGCAAGGCATGCAAATGTCACAGAAGTGACATTACCGTGGGTGGCCCGGTCAATAGAAATCCATTCCAAACAACACATGGGAGGATCCCCCTGGCTCGGTAGAAGGGCAAAGCCTGGTTATATGAATTTAACAATTTGTGGTAATAAACAAGGAAGGTGCTAAACAAAACAGGCAGAATGGAAGCTGGAAGACAAACAATACATGTGAAGAATATGTAAGAGTAAAATCACAAGAGAGCTGTCCGACAAGAGACAGATGGTAAAAAATACAAGCAAAAAGAGCAAATGGAGGGGCTTGGGGTCAGAATATTTACAAAGAGTTACAGCAAAGTGGAAAAAAGAGTATAAAACATGCAAGGAACATAATGGGGACGGAAAGGGAGGAGCAATACAGAGCAAGAAGAGGTAACTCAAAGGGGGTGGAAGGAACCAAAATCTGGAGATTTTTATCTGAAAGTGAGATCATATGGACTGAAGTGGATTGAATAAATAACCACTTTTCTTCACATACACTACTGGCCCCTTTTTTATTCTCTAGCGGTTGAGTGAGAGCTTCCTTTTTGACTGTATCTGTGGTTTTCTGATTGGCTCTCATTTCCCAACGTCATATTGCTAGTACTTAATTATTAAAAGGAACCCTGGGACTCACTGTATGGAGTTACCATTATCTGCCCCCACCGGTCATACCTCCTTCTCCTACCCCTCAGCCCCAACCTCCTCCGGCTACGCCAGAATTCAAGACTCTCATCCAGTCTTGGTGGCAGGGGGTGCGTTCGGAGTTGGTTTCGGACCTGGAGACTAGACTACCTCTTCCACGATGTCCTAGGTCTGCGTCCCCGTGAAGCTCTTCTCAATCTACGGTACATGTCTCGGGGGTGGCACCTCAGGGTATTGTCCTTCCAGACATCCATCACCTTTCTGATGATTGGGCAGACAATGACAATGATGAGGGGGCTGACGAGTCAGCGGAGGGCGCCTTGGAGGAGCCCAAGGGTCCGTAAGGCAAGGTTTCCCCTCAAGCCCCAAGTCCCCCCCAGAAGACCCTGCCTTCTCAGATCTTCTGAGGTCCATGAAGGATTTCTTTGACTGGGAGTTGGAGGAACAAGACCCTATGAGACAGAGACTAGCCGAGCAAGTGGACCTAGAGTCTCTGTTTCCAGTCCCCATTCCTCCCTGGATCGGGCCTCACCTCTACGGTCTGGCAGATGCCTCATTCTCTCCCGGCTGTCCCCAAGAGGGTAGAAAGGATTTACTGGGCGCCGAAGGACACTCCATTTCTAAAGATGCATCCTAAGGTAGACTCTGTTGTCATCTCCGCTGCTCATGATCACTGCACTGCACCCAAGCACATGAGCACCCCTCCTCCGGACAAAGAGTCAAGGCAGATGGACCAGTTCAGAAAGAAGGTTTATGCTTTGGCCACATGCGCACTTAGATCCCTCAACTATGTGGCCCACATGGTGTTCCACCAAAAGGCTACCCTGGCCAGGTTAGAAGCTCAGGAACAAGGCTATGGAACCCTCAAGCCTGAAAGAGGAGCTTGCCAAGGACCTTCACCTCTCTAGCTTTTCATGTAGGCATGCCTTGCGAGCTACATACGACTCCTTTGACTCTGTAGCTCGCACCTCGGCAACTGCCGTTGCCCTAAGACGGTATTCCTGGCTTTGCGTCTCTGGCCTTGCCAATGAGGTACAGTCGGCGATTCAGGATGCCCTCTTCTGGGGCTTGGTACTTTTTGGTTGGGACACCAAGGATATCATCACTGATCTCCAGGACAGAGGCCTTGCCCTCAGATCAGTGAGGTCCATGTACCGATCAGGCACTCAACAACAGCAGCCCTTTCAGAAAAGGACCTGGAGGCAGAGGGAGCAGGCCCCAGTTCAATGCCAGAGCAAGCATAAGTCCATGGGTTCCACCACTCTGCCAGCCTCCAAGAACCAGAGACAAGCAGGGGGCCCTCCCCTTGAGCTTCCTGCCACTTCCTGACTCACTATCCCCACTACTTCCTCAGTCTCCTGATAAGGAGCAGGTGGGGGGGAGGTTTGCCTGCCATGCGCAGGAATGGAAGGCAATAACCTCCAACGCTTGGGTCCTGGAACTTCCTCCAGAATCTCTGCCAAAAAGGTCTTCTTACTCCAGGGATCAGGTTCTTCTCGTCTGAGAAGAAGTTCACAGCCTCTTGCTCAAAGAAGCAATAGAGCGCATTCCCCTCCTGCAAAGGGGCAGGGGGTTTTACTCCCATTTGTTCCTGGTTCCAAAAAAGACTGAAGACTTCAAGCCCATTCTCGACTTAAGCAACCTCAATCAGTTTGTTGAGTACAAAAAGTTCTAGGAGCATGGATATGTTGTTCATCCACAGTCTTTGGCATGTCCCTTTCCCTTTAAATCTTGCCAGAAGTCTTCAAGCTGGCTCCTCCCACCCACCCGGGTGGTATATACCGCGGCCCCGCCGCATGATACCAGATCTTCCTTTCCGCTGGAAGATACAGGTTGCCTCCCACATGCTCTCGCATTTTGTAGGCCCTGGCTTTCAAAACTTCGGTTTTACCAAAATTAAAATTCATTCGAGTTAGCGATCATGCTTTTGCATCTTCGATCATGGAAGAGAAATCTTCTCCAGGATTTCGCCGGTGTCCTTGTGGCCAAAAGATGTCATGCACAGATCCCCATCTCACGTCCGTCTACTGCCTAGGTGTCGACCATGACACCTCGTCCTGCAGTTTTTGCTTGGCCTTCCATCCCAACATTCTGGACAACCGCCTGGCACGATTGAAGTTGGGGAGACCGGAGAAAAGGAATCCAGTGAACTCTAAGGAGGCTAGGTGGGCAGTTTCCGTGGCCGTGGGCTCCGCCGAGCAGCTGGAACGCATGAAGGCGTTGGAAGAAGACGAAGCTGCCCGCGCTCGGGCGAATCAAAGCTTTTTCCTTCCACTCAATCTAGGCTCCACCTTCACAGGTTCTTTTAAGGAGTTGTGCCAGTCTCTCCCCACCCAGGGTGAGGTGCCCGTGGGCTCGCAGTTCTCCCGCTCTCACAAGAGGGATGAAGAACCCAATTCGTCTTCATCTAAGCGAAGGCGCTCTTGGGACCGAGAGAGGTCTTAGTCCCAGGAGCATGTGGTCTCGACCTCTGTCGAGATCGCTTCCTCGGCTGTAGTCTTCATGGACCTTCCATCTGGCCAGATGACCGAGGAAGTGGCTGATGAGGTCGAGATTATTCTTGACCCAATCGACCCTCTGTTGCCGGCCGTGGCTGACGACTCCTTGGAGAGGACTCCAGTCCTTCTGTTCCCCGATGAGGAGACCCAGCCCGCTGGTGTCCCCATCGAGAACCCGGTTCCAGACCCTCAGGTTTCACCGATTCCTCTGGTGTCTCCCGAGCGACCGAGTTGGCCTACTCGATCTCGATTGAGGTCCAGAACCTCCTCGGCTGGATGGCTGATGAACAGCCATAAGCGCTCCAAGAAGAGGCGACACCACAGGTCATCCTCATCCTCCTCGGATGAGGAGAGGCTCCGGCAGAAATTCCTTCGGTGCTACGAGGACCTTATGTAGCAACAGCTGATTTTGACCGGCAGAAGCCGGCTCGGCCGCCAACCCCAGCCATTACTTGGCTCTCGCCTCCTAGGCCGAAGTCGACCCCTTATGAACCAAAGCCTTTGGTTCTCCCGCCCATGGGGCCGGCCTGTCCCCTGGTTCAGCCTATTCCAGTCTCTCCACCGATTCTAGTGGAACCACCGCCTAAACAGCGTGTGGGAGGGGCTCCTTTGAAAGAGGACCGACAAGATACCAGACTTCCCCGACGTCTGTCGGTCACGGTCACCCCAGACCATCCCCAGTGGGTGGAAGGTGATTTAGGCAGCAGGCCACTGTACCCCAATTCCTCAGATTCAGATGTCACCGGGCTCCACTCTCATCCCGGGGATGTCATCTGGTGGCACAGGGATGGAGGAAGGCCCTTCTTCCTTCCAAGGGATTCTCAGTCTCATCTCAGATTCTACTGGGATGCCCCTGGAACCCATCCAGAAAAGGCGGAGTACCCTCTCATGGACATCCTCAAGAGAGGGGATACCCCGACGGAGGCCTTTCCTGTGGCCGAGGCCATTGTTGGCCCGGCTCTCGAACTATGGCAGCGCCCTGCCTCATGTTCAGCACCGTCTGCCCTTATGACCCACAAGTACGCAGTGCCCATGGGGTCCCTTGTGGGGTTCACAGAGCACCCTTCGTCCGAGAGCCTGGTGACCACCTCTGTGTTCAGGCATACTGGCAGTACAGCTGACACTGACCGACCTCCCAACAAAGAGTCCAAGAATTTGGACCACTCGGCATGGAAAGTCTATGCGGCTTCCTCCTTGGGCCATCGTCAGGCCAGTTCGGCCACATCTTGCATACTTCTCTCTATGCCCCTTATCGGGTGATTAGATGAAGTCCTCCCACATCTCCCCACAGACTTGCAGACCACGGTCAAGCGGGTCCGGGACCAGGACCGTGCTGTTGCCAAACATCAGCTCCAGACAGCCCTGGACATCGGGGATTCTTGTGCTCTTTCGATGGCTGCCGCAGTTCCCTCTCAGCGCAGGACTTGGCTGAGGCTTTCCTCCTTCCCAGCGGATACTCAGCATAAGTTAGCTGACGTGCCTTTCCTTGGGACCGACTTGTTCGGGCCAGGAGTGGCCGGTCACCTACAGCGCATAGAGCAGTCCAATGCCACCTTGGACGCCACTTCTGCCAAGGGTTCTTCGGGAAAGAACCAGCAAAAGAAAAAGGAGAAACCTTTTCGGCACACTTCCCCTGCGATTCAGCAGTCCTTTTACCAGGGAGGACAGCAGCATCAGCAGCAGGCTCAAGCTTGGTGCCCCCGGCCCAAGCCTGGACCCCAACAGGCCTGCAAAGGAGGCCGAGGCTCAGGTCCTGGAGCCTCCTCCTCCTTCTCCTCTAAACCTGCCCAGTGACAGGTTGGGGGTTGCCACCCCTATCTCCGTCATGCCAGCTCTGGGTCCTCCCATGGGAGGTCTGCTTCGCCACTTCCTTTCCGCCTGGTCTGCTATCACTTCGGACAGGTGGGTTCTCGAAGTGGTCGGTCAGGGACTGCCTCTAGAATTTGAGAAGTACCCTCCCAGCCAAGCCAAGCCCCTCAGGAAAAACGGATTTCCACATGCACCCAGTCAGCTGTTCGAGACAACATTGCTCAGCATCTCCACAAGGAGGCAGTTGCTGTCATGGCAGATCAGTCTGCAAACCCAGGCTTTGTCTCCAGGTACTTCCTGGTGCCCAAGCGGATGGGGGTCTGGCACCCCATTCTAGATCTCCATGACCTGAATCAGTTTCTCAGGTTGCGCACCTTTCGGATGATCACTCTGTCCCAGATCATACCATCCTTGGAGCGAAACGTGGTTTTGTTCACTGGATCTGCAGGACACGTTCTTCATGTCACAATCCGTCCTTCCCATCCATGGTTCCTCCACTTCAGGGTCGAAGAGATCCTGTACGAGTTCCGAGCCATGCCGTTCAGCAAGGCCCCTAGAATTCTGCGGCCGCAGAATTTTGTGCAGAACTTGCAATCTATCGCAGAACTTCTGCAGTGCCGCAGAATTCACTCTTCTTGGTGATTTTTTTATTAATATTTCTGTTTATACATAGAATCTGGTTCCTTTCCCCTTTATATCCAAAACCTCTAATATATTCTCAGAATGTGATGTTATCATTGCTATAACATCATACATTAGCTAATGAAATGGCTGCATTCTGCAACAAAAATGAACAATCACTTCTCTACCACAGCTCCCACTGCCAGAGATGGTGGCACAGCACATCTTGCATGGTGTTATTTACTCAACCTGCACTACAGCCTAATACAGTTTTCAGTCTTACATTGTTGCACTAGGGCCAACTTAAACAAAACCTTGTCACTAGCACAGACCTGTTAAGTCCATACCTCACTTTGTACAAACCTATTTGTGCCTTTAAGGTATAGAGACACTATCTGAAATAATTGATAGAATGAATTTAACTGTCTACATTTTTAAGAAAAATAATTATATCCAGAAAAGTGAAATAGAATAATGTGTAGACCTGTTGAAAGAATAGACTTGTTAAATAAATAATTGCACTGTACGAATTTTTGCCAGGGTTATTGATTACATATTGTCATTGGTTGATAGAATCACCTAAAAGTTGAGAAATGTTGTGTGCAGGGACAGCTGTTGGGCCAGAGGGTAGCATGCTGTGTTTCCGTGCCGGCAACTCAGGTTCAGAGATTAGCTCTGGGAGTTGGCTGGGCAGCACAAGGATTGGTGGAACACATCACTGCTCGGAGCCTGGGAAGGTATGGTGCAGTGTTCTGTTACATGGTGGACACATTGTGATGGGCCAGAGAGCTGTATCTCACAATTGGTTCACGTGCATGTCATGGCCTGATGGTGTTACGCAGTGTGTCAGGGAAAGCAGGTTGACATGAAAAATGAGTTTTGCAATAACTCCTCTATTCCATTTCCAATGGGACCTGTATGAATAAGGATTCAAGTTCATGGAAATTAAAATATATATATACTGTATACACACACACATATATATACAGTATGTCTGTCTCTCTCACCACACACACACACACACACACACGCATATTTGTATGTATGTTACAGACTGCTTATAAATATATAAGTGATGCACAGTGGGAACCTTATGAGTGGTGTAGAAAGCACATACAAATATATAAGTGATAGACAGTGGAAACCTCATTAGTGGGATAGATAGCATGCATATCGAAATACCTTATTTATCACATAAGATCCCCTCTACATATGTCATTTATGCAACAGGCTAGGACCTTAAGGGAGAGACATTTGTTTTGCTTTTTTAGGCATAAAATTATTTTTATAAGTCTGCTATTTTTTGAACTAGTGTTACTGTGCTTTCCACCATCCTGATTGCTATAACCACTGCCATGAAAGTGAAGTCAGGATGACAAGCTGACACTGTGATGTGGTAGTTTGTTAGTGCCACAGAACTTCCGCAGAAATTACAAACCACCGCCGCAGAAGTTCTGCGGCAAATGGTAGTCTTGCCGCAGAACTTGGTCCCACTGTGCTGCAGAAAAGTAGGGGTCCACCGTTCAGCCTATCATTGGCCCCTCGGGTCTTCACCAAATGCATTGCAGTGGTGGCAGCCCATCTTCGGCATCGGGGGGTGTGTCAGAATTTACCCCTACTTCAACAATTGGCTCCTGGCAGGTTCCACCCAACAGGAGGTGGAGAGTTCCAGGGATCTGGCCCTCCAGACCTGCTCCCAACTCGGCCTTCTGATGAATGAGGCCAAGTCAGAACTCGTGCCTTCCCAGGTAATGGGCTTCATCGGGGCAGAGCTCGACTCTTGTCAAGCCAGAGCTCGGCTTCCGGTGGACAGGGCGGAGGTTCTCTCCTCCTTTGCCCAGTCATTTCTGGTTGGGCACTTGCACCTGCCCAGGACTTTCTGCACCTTCTGGGTTACATGGCGGCATGCACCTCAGTGGTCCATTGGGCCCGGTTGCACATGTGCCCCCTCCAGTGGGAGCTGGCTGCCCAGTGGTCTCAGCGATATGGTCATTTCGACCAGCTGATCACTGTAGCCCAGAAGATGTGGGACGCTCTCCAATGGTGGACCGCCCCAGTCTGGTTGCAGGAAGAGATTCCATTTGTTCTCCTCGAGCCGACGGTCATCCTTCAACTGATGCCTCTCTCATGGGCTGGGAGTCCACATGGGGACAGCAAGGCCAATGGGTTCTGAACCCGAGGAGTCCCGATGCCACATCAGCCTGTTGGAGCTCAGAGCAGTCAGACTGGCACTGAAGCTTTTGCTCCTCAGCTCCAGAGTCAAGTGGTTCAAGTCCAGGTGGACAATACCATGACCATGTACTACCTCAACAAACAGGGCGGCACACACTCCCGTCTGCTATACAAGGAGGCACTCTGCATCTGGACCCTCGTGAGCCGGTTGGAAACGGATCGCCTAACCATCCATGTGGCAGGAGCCTCGAACCAGCTGGCAGATGCTCTCAGCTGTATAGGCCAGACATCCCACCAGTGGTAGCTTACAGTCTGTTCTCCCATTGGGGCAAACCGATGGTGGCCCTGTTTGCCTCCAGGGAAAACACCAAGCTGAGGCTGTATCATGCCCGCCTCCCTTAGCAGGGCTCACTGCAGGGGGATGCCTTCCCTCCATTCCCCCTGATCTACAAGATGTTACTCAAGGTGAGGAGGGACAAGACGAAGGTGATTCTGGTAGCCCCAGACTGGCCGCGCCAGTTCTGGTATCCAGATCTCAGCTGCAGGCCCCCGGAGCGGCTTTGTACATGCCCGAACCTGATATCTCTCAACCAGGGGACGGTCTTCCATCCGGACCTTCAATCCCTGCACCTCACAGCCTGGTACCTGAGCGGCTAGAGTTCCAGGCTTTGGGTCTTTCCAAAGAGGTCTTCACTGTGGTGGAGGCATCTAGAAAGGAATCGACCAGGAAATGTTATGCCTTCAAATGGAAAAGATTTTCCATTTGGTGTCAGGGGAAGGTTCTGGAACCCTTATCCTGTTCTGTGGCTAACATTCTCGACTACCTTTGGTCTCTTTCCAAAGGGGGTCTACGGTCATTGACCCTTAGGGTGCACCTGGCAGCTATTTCTGCTTACCTGTCAAGGGCAGGTCAGCTGACATTGGCGCAGGAGACAGTGGTCGGGTGCTTTTTCAAGGGCCTGGATCACACATCCCCTCCAGTGCGTGAACCCTCCACCTCCATGGGATCTACTGCTGCTTTTGGCAAAGCTCATAGGCAAGCCATTCGAACCCATGCACGTGTAAGCTGTCACACTTGTAGTGGAAGACGGCCTTCCTGGTGACTATCACGTTTGCCAGAAGGACAGGGGAGCTCCAGGCACTTTCGGTGGACTCCCCTTATCTGGTCTTCCACAGGGACAAAGTTGTCCTGTGCCCCTACCTGAAATTCCTTCCGAAGGTGGTGTCAGAGTTTCACCTTAACCAGGTGTTGACTCTGCAGGTATACTACCCTAATTACACCTCGGACGCCAAGTACAGGCACCATACTTTGGACCTGAGACGTGCTCTCTTCTACTACAAGGAGAGGAGGGCAGAAATTCGGGGAGAGGTTCGCCAGCTGTTTGTTACCTACACTGAAGCTGCTTCTGGCAGACCTGCAGCCAAACGGACTATTGCAAGATGGATCACATCATCCATAGGTCTGTGCTACGAGTTGGCGGGCAAGGAGCCTCCCAGAGGAATAAGAGCTCATTCTACCCGCCATACTGCTGCATCGGTGGCTGCTTCCAGGACTTCCTATCCAGGAAATCTGCCAGGCTGTTACCTGGAAGTCAGCAAACACCTTCATTACCCACTACCACATCGACCTTGAGTAACGCCGGGATGCTGGTTTTGGGACCTCAGTTCTCCAGTCTCTGTTTCCTAAGTGGGGTGTGTGCGCCTTGCCTCCCTCCTCCCAGAGAACTGCTAGGAGTCTGCCAAAGAGACTGGATGAACAACATATTCATGCTCCTAGAAGAGCAGGTTACTCACCTGTAACAATATTTCTAGGAGTGGTTTATGTTGTTCATCCACACGGACCCACCCGACCTCCCCAGCTGTGGACGCACACAACCTGGCTTCCAGCAGGCTAAGATCTGGCATCATGGGGCGGAGCCAAGGTATATACCACCCGGGTGGGTGGGAGGAGCCAGCTTGAAGACTTCCGGCAAGATTTAAAGGGAAAGGGACATGCCAAAAGTGTGTGGATGAACAACATATACCACTCCTAGAACTACTGTTACAGGTGAGTAACCTGTTCTTTCGGATGTTGATGCTCCAGAGTCTCCTCCAACTACTTCTGGAGGGCCATTGGTTGTGTGCTCTGGACATGCAGGATGCTTACCTGCACATCCCGATCTTCCCCAACCACCACCATTTGCTGCAGTTCAAATTCCAAAGGTAACACTTCCAGTTTCGAATGCTCCCCTTTGGTCTGCCTTCGGCACCCTGTGTATTTACCAAGTGCCTGGCAGTGGTGGTGGCTTTCCTACACCACCAGGGTATTGCGGTTTTCCCTTACTTGGATGACTGGCTGATCTCAGCCCCATCCAGGGACTCTTTACTGGAGGCTCTCTCTTTCACCTTGTACCTCTTTGGCAGACTAGGGATTACTTTCAGTATCCCCAAGTCATCCATGATTCCATTCCAGAGACTTCAGTTCATTGGGGCAGTCTTGGATATGGTCCAGTGCAGAGTCTTCTCCTCCTGACAGGATGGAATCCCTAATCCATCAGGCTTTGTGAGTGGCTTCATCCAGGACCATCCCTGCTTGGGAGATCCTCCACCTTCTGGGCCTGATGGCGGCCTCCATCACCACTGTTCCTCTGGTGAGGTTGCACATGAGAGTTCCTCAGTGGTCCTTGCGCATGCAGTGGGACCAACTCCTGGACCATCCGATACTGGTCTCCTCAGCGGTTCAGAAGGAATTGCTTTGGTGGATGGACCCCTGCAACCTTTCCTTGGGTCTTCCTTTCCGGAACCCAGCTCCCTCAGCATCCCTAACCACTGATGCATCGAATATGGGATGGGGAGCACAAAGCTCAAGGACTGTGGTCCAGCTTGGAGGTATCATTACACATCAACGTTCTGGAGATGAGGGCGGTCTTGTACGCCTTACAGGCCTTCCAGACCCTCCTTCCCAAGGAATCACTGCTGGTCCAAACGGACAACATGTCGGTAGTCTGGTACTTAAACAAACAAGGAGGAACCCGATCGTACCCCCTGTGCAGGGAGGCGATGCGGGTGTGGAACTGGGTGGTCCAGCACAATCTGGCTCTTGTGGCCGTGCATGTTCCAGGTATTCTCAGTGTCCTGGTGGACAGTCTCAGCAGGTCTTGGACCCTAGCTCACGAGTGGGAACTACTTCAGGAAGTGGCAGAATCACTCTTCCTAAAATTGGGGCATCCAGAAATTGACCTTTTTGCCTCCAAATACAACGCAAAACTTCCCAGTTTTTGCTCGCTCGTTCCAGGGCATGGTGCTTTCTGGCATGATGCGCTGTCTCTCTCCTGGACAGAGAAATGTTTGTACACCTTTCCTCTGTTTTCCATTCTCCAGAGGGTTCTTCTCAAGCTTCAGACAGAGAAGGCAAGGATGATCCTCATCTCCCCTCTCTGGCCGAGACAAATTTGGTTTCCACTGTTACAGCAGTTATCCAGGGAACCACTGGTTCCATTTCCAGTGACCCATGACCTCTTGACCCAGGATCAAGGTCGTCTAGTACATCCGTGGCTCAGGACTCTGCATCTTCATGCTTGGCTCCTGCAGACATAGCGATTTCTTGCTTCAGGGTCCCCTCCCGAATCGCTCAAGTCCTTATAGAGGCTAGAAAACCCTCTACTCATTCCACTTACACCATGAAGTGGAAATGGTTTTCAATCTGGGCAACTTCCAAGAGTTGGAACCCCCTTTTTGTTCTGCCCCTCAAATCATGGAATACCTCCTTCATCTGTCAGACTCTGGTCTGTCATATTCCTCCTTGACGTCCACCTTTCCATGGTTTACGTGCCACGAGGTCAATTGGGATGGTAAACCCATGCTGCAGTTGTAAGTCTCTAAAACCTTTCTGAAAGGATCCTCCATCTGAAACCCCCCCATCCGCAGCCCAACTCCACCTTGTGATATGAACTTTGTGTTAGAGAAGCTCACCCTTCCCCTATTTGAGCCGGCTATGAGCTGTGACTTGCGCTTCCTTTCCTGGAAGACGTTATTTTTGGTTACCATTACGTCAGCCCAAAGGATTACGGAGCTTCAAGCTCTGGTTTGTAAAAAGTCTTATCTAATTTTCCACAAGGACTGGGCAGTCCTAAGGACAAATCCTAAGTTTCTTCCCAAGGTGGTGTCAGAAGCCACACTGAACCAATCAGTAGAGCTTCCTGTTTATTTTCCGTCCCCCTCCAATAGAGGTGAGGCACTCCTGCACATCATGGACGTCCATCGGATCCTTCAGTGCTACACACACTGGACCAAGGATTTCCATAGCTGTGATCAGCTTTTTGTTTTTGTTGCCCCCATATCTAAGGGCAAACTGGTTTCCAAGAAGGGCCTTTCCAAATGGCTAGGCAACTGTATTCGGTATTGTTACCAAAAGTATGAAAAACCTCTGCTGAGTCCCATCAGAGGTCATTCTACTAGGGTCATGGCTGCTTCCGCTGCCTTCTTGCAAAACGTCTCTGTGGCTAATATCTGTGCCACAGCCATTTGGAGTTCTGTCCATACCTTTACCGAGCACTACAGTCTGGACATTGCTTCTAGGCAGAGGGCTGGTTTTGGCTTAGCTGTCTTGCAGGGCCTTCTGTCCTAGGCTGGGTCCATTCTGGTCCCCAGTTTCTGTTGGAGCTATTTTTCCTCCCCCCCCAGTTTGTCTTGGTCTCTCTTTGGAGGGACTGCTTGGGACTCTGTCCTGTATGTAATGACCTACTGAAGGAACCTTCTGAACGTAAGATAGTACAGTTACATAGGAACTTACCGTAACAGTAGATCTTCGAGAGAGGTTCCTTCAGTAGGTCATATCTTCCTCCTCCCTCCCTCCTCCCTCCTTCCTTCTCCTCATTTTATTTCTTACAGGGACTCCAAATCTTGTTTACTCCTGCTGTCAGGCCTCTTTCTGGCTCAGGTGGGAGAACTGGAGGGCGGGCATGGGGACCGCCTGCTATATCAGTCATGTGACATCGGATGGGCAGTCCCCCATTAGGGATTGCAAGAAAAGTCAGCCGTGCGGCCTGATGCCAGGTGGCACCAGTCCTATATGTAATGACCTACTGAAAGAACCTCTCTCGAAGATCTACTGTTACGGTACGTTCCTATGTAACTGTACTTTTCTTTCAAACAGTTTTCATAGGGTAATTCCTTTAGGTGTGGAATTAGTTTCGTTACCGAACATTGTACGCCCTCAATCATTGGTATATCTTTTACCAGATATGGTGACCAAACTGGGGGTCCATAATCTAATATTGGCCTGATGTAGCTGTTATACAAAGGAATAATGCACTGTTCCGATTTACAGTCAAACGGTTGATTTTTTTTTTAACTAAACCCCTAGCTTTAACGGTAACCAATCTACAGTGGTCCGAAGATGAGAGAGCATTATTGATTTTAACTCCAAGATCTTCTTCAGATGTAGCTTTGCACAGGATCTGGTTGCTTAGAATGTAATTATATTTTCGTTTTTTTAAGGCCGTAGTGAAGTACTACGCACTTATTGATGTTAAACTTCATCTCATTTCGTATTGACCACTCCATAATCTTATTTAGGACATTTACCATTTTCAAGTGTTCGTTAAAAGTATCAACCTCACCACTCAATTTTAAATCATTAGCAAATTTAGCCAAATTACTGTTAATATCTTTTTGTATGTAATAAATATACTAAACAGTGTTGGCCCAAAACTGAGCCCTGAGGGACACCGCTAGTTACATCTATAACTTTAGATACAAACCCATTTATTTTAACACTCTGCACTTGATCTCTCAACCAATTATTTATTCAACGCACCAGAAAAGGGCTAAAACCTAAGGTTAGCAGTTTATCAACTAAGATCTTATGTGGGACCTTATCAAATGCTGTAAAAAAGTCCAATAGTATCACATCAGAGGGACATCCTCTGTCTAGACTCTGACTAACCTTCTCATAGAATGCAACCAGGTTTGTTGTACATGACATACCTTTCTTAAACCCATGTTGTAGATTATCCTCGATATTTAGGTTTGTGACTTCACTTTCTAGTCTTGTCTTCATATGTTTTTCTAGTATTTTACAAGGGATCGAAGTGAGATTAATGGTTATATAATTTTCAATTTGGGGTTTATCCCCTTTTTGAATATAGATGTCACATTAGCCACCCTCCAATCAAGTGGCACTATCCCGCTTTCTAATGATTTGTTAAAAATGGGATGCGGCCTTAAGAAGTCTTGGGTATAAATTATTGGGGCCAGGGCTTGTGGTTGTTTTAAGTTTCTGTAATTCTTCTTTCACCTCAGTAACGGTAACATAATTTGTAGTTACTATTAATTACATAGAAATTGGTACCCGAATTATCCATTTTCTGTGTAAATACTGATCCAAAATAATCATTGAAGCAATCGGCTATTTTGGCAGAATCGCTTATAATACTACTGTTATGATTTACAAATTCAATGATCTGATTTGGTGATTTGTTAAAATTGATATATGAATGTAATAGTTTAATATATTTGCTGTGTGCAGTTTTAAATTCAGTTTTATATCTTGCCCTTTTGATAATTGTTTTCAGCAGTTTTTGTGCTTTGATATAGACTTGTTTAATGCCGAGGGATTATGTTTAAATTTTCTAAATGCTTTATGCCTAAATTTTTATTGTTACCTGATTCCTGAGGTCATCCAATTAGGTACTTTTCTTCCTTTATTGTATTTATTTTGTAACGGAACAAATGTATCGACTATTGAGTCTTTGGTTTCCTTAAACCTTGTCCAAGCTGTGTCTGTTTCTAGGTTATCAAGCAATTGGTTCCAGTCAATACCTTGGAGATGGTTGACAATGCAATTTATATTGACTGTGTTATAGTGCTTTATTTTGGTATTTGTTTTAGAACATTTTGTATTGTATTGTTGTAATGAACATATAATCACATTGTGGTCGCTATTCCCCAACGGTGATGAAATGGTGATGTTACTTACAAGATTGCTAGAATTAGTTAATATTAGGTCCAGGTATTACTGCCTCTAGTTGGTTCGGAGACAAGCTGCTCCAGACCACAGTGTATAGTCATGTTCAAGAAGTTAGACTCGCATTCTGATTTTGCCAATCAATTCCTGGGAAATTAAAATCTCCCACACTAATTATTAAACCCTGTTTAGATGATTGATCAATCTCTTAGCATAAGGCAGTGTTATCGTTAATACTAGAGCCTGGGGGCCTATAAGAATTTCCCAATAGGATAGATGGGTGACCCGGAAAATTCAGTTTGACCCAAACTGTATCCATATTGTTTGTAGGCTGCCTAAAATGTTCTACTACATTAGAGGGGATTAAATCTGAAAAATATATGCATACACCACCCCCTATTCTGTTTATCCTATCTCTGTTGTATAACTTAAATCTGGGTATATCCCTTATCCAATCAGATGAGTGATCCCACCATGTTTCGGTTATGGCGACCACGTGGATATCATACTGGTGTATACGTTTTTCTAATTCAGTTTTCTTGATAATATTGAGACTCCTAGCATTAGTTAGTTAAAAATTGAAACACAGATTCGACTGGCCTTTTAGCACTCAGTTTGGAGTCTTGTTTTTCTTTATTTGGATACCAAATTTAGGCCCCTCCCCCCTACTATCTAGTTTAAATGCTTATTTATATGGGTTGCAATTTTTTTACCCAGCAGGTTACTTCCTCTTTTACTAAGGGTACAGACCATCCCAGCAATACAAGTGTGGATGATTTTCAAACTTTTCCCAATGTGTTAAGCAAGTAAACCCAATTGGTTAAGGCACCTTTCTCTAAGCCAATTATTTATTTTCGTAATTTTTAAAGTCATTAATGTTGTGGCCCTAGGTACTGGAAGAATCTCAGAAAATGTGATGATCTTTTAGTTACCAGAAATTCACTCAGAATAGGGAAACCCTTCTTTATATCCCCTATACTAGTGCCATTTAGGTGGTTTGTACCAATATGTACAATTACTAATGGCCAATTGCCAGCATTTTTCAAGATTGTGTTGATCATTATTGTTAGATCCGAAAATTTGGCCCCCCATATAGCTACTACAGGTCCGATTAATTTTGTCTGGGTTATAGATAATATGGTTGATATGTTTAGTCATGGAATCTCCCAGAACAAAGATCTGATGCTGCCTGATGTTATCTTCTTGACAATCTCTAGGCCATTTAAATTCCTTGGCAATGGTCTCCTCTGTGTCATTAAACTCCTCTGCACCAGTCTACTCCACGCCCATTAAACTGCTTGGCACTGGTCTCCACTGTGCTCATTGAACTCCTTGGCACCAGTCTCCTCTGTGCCCAAAAACTAAAATTGTGTTCTAGGGACGTGGATATGATGTTCTATCCACACTTCTGGCAGTGTGCTTTCCCTTTAAGAGCTTGCCGGAAAGTCTTCAAGCTGGCTCCTCCCACCCACCCAGGTAGTAACTTCCTCGGCACCACCCCATGATGCCAGATCTTCCTTTCCACTGGAAGAAGCAGGTTTCCTCCTTACCGCTTCTGCATTGAGTAGGCCTTCATGCTTAAATCTCCGGATTTACTTCCAAAACTTTAAAACTCACATGAGTTTTGAGTTCAGCTCGATCTCCGATCATGACCGTCATGGAAAATAAGTCTAATCTTCCTGGACTAAAAGTCTCCACCACTCAGTCACACTAATGGGACTATGCTGGAGGTGCTAGGACCCCGCGGGAGCCAAAAATCTGCAGGGGCGCCAGTGCCAGGACGGGACCGTGCATGCACGGCGCCACAAGACTGGCTCGCACCATATACGCTATCTCAGCGTCAACCCACCACCTCAGTTCCTTTTCTCCCGCGCCATTGAGTGTGCTTCAATGACGACGTCGCTCGCCTGCTTGGAGTCAAGTCTTCGTCTATACAACAGCAGCTATAGCCATTCAGTATTCGATTAATTAACCATTTTTAGTGTTCTCTTCTCATTTAACGAAAAAGGAAAAAAGATGAAGAAGGAGAAGACATTCTCAGCCTAACATCAACGGAGTCGACCTTAGACAGTAGCAGTGATGGTAGGGAGACTTCATTTGAAAGCTGTGATGGCAGTGGGGCTGTGTCCGGTCTGCCACCCTTTGCAGAGGGGGGTCCGACCATGGGAAGTCCGGTGCTCAGGGTGGAGGGAGGACAGTCTGCTCGAAGCACAAAAGTAGTGGTCCCATTCCCGATCTTGATCGGGGACCCAGCTCCGCTTGACCTCGAGCTCTTCTTCCTCCTGTCAGTGGAAGAGGAATCATTACCGCTCGAGGTCGCCCTCTGGTACGTCTGCGAGGGGGTCTTTGGTGATGGAGAGCGGTAGGCCTGAACCAACTCCGGTGGGTTCCTCTGTGGCTCTGCTTTCAACAGCCGCGATCTTCGACACCGGATCCCATCTCTGTCCTCGATCCGGTCCTAGTGAGCAGTTTCACCTCTCGGCTGCTCTTTTAGAGCAGGGGGTGCGGAGTATGCCCAGTTGTCCTAGCCAGTGGACCCGGTTCCAGGGCCTTCAGGCCTCTGGGCCATGGCCGGGTCGGTCAGGCCAGGATGAACGAGGTGCCCTCTCCAGTGCCAACACCATTGATGCCAACTCCTCGTGCCTACCCCCTCTCTCCTTTTCCCTGCAGGGGCTGACATGGGTACCACTTTCTTTCCTTCTCCCCCTTTTTCTTCAGATCTAGGTTCAGCAGCATGCCGGGTTGCCTGGCACTGTGTCACCCGGCACTGGGTCTGGCATGGGGTGGTGCTGGCGCCAGGTCTGGTGCCGTGTGTGGTGTGGGCGCCGAATGCAATGCCAGTGCCACGGATGGTGCTGAACTCTTTGCCGCTCCAGGAGGTGGCATCTCCCATGTTCCTCGCCTAGACCTGCCTTTTGAAGGTTATTCTGGGGTAGAAGTGGATCTGGATGAGTCTCTCCCTATTCTGCTTTGTCGAAGACACAGTGGATGACTCATTTTATGGGCTGGAATGCAAGTCATTTGTATCAGTGTGATGGAAGATCTTCTTTCCAGTTTTTTCCTCAGGGATATGGGGTCCACCATAACATTTTAGCCTTCATCTGTGGACCAAAGCAGACTGCTACATCTTGTTTCTACATTCCTCAGTGCAAGTACACTCTGAGAAACACACTCCATGCACTGGTCGAGAACCTCCCAAAATCTAATGCTCCATTGCTAGGGGCATATAGCCCAATAATTAGCGGAAAGCTTTTATGGATGCCTCTAGGGCAGCTGCCACTGGCAGCAGGTGGTTAACGTCTTTTTGACAGTACTTATCCGTTTGGCCCTCAGGTTAAACTCTGGAGGCCACACAGAACAATAGAGCTGCCATTTAAACAACCGACGGCACCTGCCACCTCTCAAAGGAAAGGGGCCCATCGATATTATCATAACAGGCAGTCCATTCAAGGTAGAGGCCTAGGTGCCTTTATTAGGAACCAACCCCTCAGCCACAAAGAGAACATGGTAGAGGGCACAGGGCCCAGAAGCACCCTGTACCAACCTCTGTGGATCCAGCCCAGGTCCCACCTCAGCTGTCTGAGGGGGAGCTTCTCAGCAGTAGGAGGGGCATCTAATTTGGTTTTTCAACCAGTGGAAGTCCATCACAGCGGACATCTGGTTCATCAGGATTGTCTGAGAGGGATACTCTTCCAATTCCGCAGATTTCCCAAGACCTTCCACCCAGGTGGCAGCCCACTCTGTCCGCCTCCCAGTTGCACTCTCTTGCTTCTAACCCCAGGAATCCACTTATATTATTACTCTTGCAGTGCTCCCTTAAGCCAGCAACTGCCCCAGAGAGAACAGAATGCTATGCTAATCATGGAATGTTTAGCTTATGCATCTATTTTCAAACTGCCCAGTGTCAACTGCCTGCATTCTACCTCAGATTTCTTCTCTCTGCTGCAAAGTTCAGATGCCCTGGAGATCTCTCTCAATCAAGATAGATAGATTCCTGTAGTGCATAGAGCAAACAAACTTAAGTATTTTTATTTTATTTTTCATTACTGCCTAGTGTCATTGTTCTTTAGTGTTTTATACCTCATAAGTTTTAAATTTAAACTTGTTTATCGGTTCCTCGTGGTTCGTTTGAACCGAGGGGCAACCGACCTTTTTTATTTAATCGGAACCTTTTTAGAGGATTCCGGTTACTTTATTCTTTAATTTTATTTAACTTTAACCGCTTTTGAACTGAGGTTTATCCGTTTTCCTCAGTGGTTCCTCAGTTCTGGATCCGGTCGGAACCAATAGTTTTTCTCACTTTATCGGTTCCTGAACTGACAGTTCTTCTATTGAAACCAACTGCAAATATTTAAATTTAGTCTATTTTTTGGTCAGTTACTGGTTCCTGTTTTCTATAATGTCAGACAAGCCTAAAAAGAAAACAGGACCCCCAGGGTTCAAGAATTGCTTAAAGTGTGCAGAGGTGTTTGCCAAGGCAGACAGGCATGATCTTTGCTTGATCTGCCTTGGGCAACAGCACTTCAATGAAGACTGTGATATTTGTAAGTCTTTCCCTGTTAAGACAGTGGAAAAATGCAGAGAGAGGTTTAAAAGAAAACTAGAGGAGGGGTCCATGAGCTCTAACCAGTCCACCCCCTCTAAGACTGTGGCAGTTCCTTCTAGAGCCTCTAAATCCACCCCTGATATGGGTGAGGGCGCTGGTAAGAGAGGCAATCAACCGGCTGACTCCCTGGTGCCTGCCAAAAAATTTAAGAAAACCAAACACACTGACACCCCGGCTGAAATGCCTCAAGAGGTCCCTCAGGTGCCTATTAATGCTCCTTCTCCTGCTGAGTTGACACAGGCTTTCACCTTACTCCAGGTGCTACAGGGTTTTTTACCCACTCAGCAGCCTGTGATTACTACTGCTGAAAAAGCAACTGTTGTTACCCCTCTTATGCCTACTGCTATAGTGGCATATGAGGAGGATGACCAAGATAAAGAGGGAATTGAACCTGAGGTGTCACCAGAACAGGATTTTGGCTCTCCTCCCAGACCCTCGGAAGATTTATCTTCCCATTTTCCTTTTATTAAGAAAATGGTAGAGATCCTGGATCTGCAAACAGTGGAAGAGATCCAGGATGAAGAGGAGGCACAATATTTATTTAGATTTTGATAAACGGGTAAGCCCACTGAGACCAGAGGTCCCTTTTTCAGGGGCGACCCAGGATTAGTTACATACAGCAGAGATTACATACAGTGTATGATAATACAGTGGTTAAAATTGTAACAAACATTGGAGTGACAGGAATTACAGTTGACAATCCAGAATTTACATTTGGCACAATACATAGGATTAACAGTAGTTACAGTTGACGCATTCACTGGAATGGGCGTTGAATACAGTGGTCACAGTTGACACATTCATTAGAATGAGCAAGGAATTAGGGGGCTAGCGATTGTAGCCACAGAGGCTAAGTTCCAGAAGGTACACGTTGAGGCCCAACTTGAATCCTTGGATAGAAGGCCTGTCAACCAAATTTGCTGGGAGCGTGTTCTATAAGTGTGGGGCAGCGTATTTAAAGGAACACTTGCCCGAGTTGGTGCATACCCGTAGGATGTCAAGGAGACAGCCAGCTGAGGATCTCATGTCATGGCATTGTACTCTGTGGTTGAGCAGTCCATGCAGGTGAGGAGGGACAGTAGTGGTGAATTTGTAGGTCAGGCAAATGGAAGAGTAGGTCAGCTTGTGACGTATTGTGGGCCAGTGGAGGACTGCGAGGATCTCACAGTGGTGCCTTCTGGGGGGGGAGTTAGTGGCAAAGCGTGCCACTCTATGGTAGAGCACAGGGAGTTTTTTTAGTTCCACTTCTCTAAGGAACTGTAGCATGGGGGGCCTTATAGAAGAGGAAGGTGAGTAGGGTGCAGTTGGCGATAGCTCACCGAGCCTCATCAGAAAGAGTTTCCCAGACAGTAGAGGAATCCAAGCCTCTGGTGGATGGACTTAGTTAAGGAGTCTATATGAGGTTTATAGGACAGCTCCTGGTCAAAGAGGATCCCAAGGTATTTGATCCTGTCTAGGACCTCAACTTGCTTCCCCTGGGCTGTTTGGAGCTGGAGCAAGTCACATCTGTCTGTACCAAGGCATCTGGTTCTAAACAGGACAGCCTTTGTTTTCTCCTCATTCTCTACTAGGGAGTTGATGGAGAACCAGGCTTCGAAGTGCTGAGAGACTGGTTTGTAATTTGGCAGTGATAACGCTGGGTAGCGGGTCACTGCAGTGAACTGAGTAATAAGTCACGCAGAGGATAAAGTGCTCGGCCTGAGCCTCTCTATGTCATTGACAAGAGGGTGAAGAGCAGGGGGACCCAGGATTAAGCCCTGGGGTACCCCAGAGACCACTGGTTGGGTACTGGACTGGGTTCCTCGCCATAGAACTTTTTGACCCGATTAAGTAGATAGCTCTCGAACCAGGAAAGGGAGAGTCCATCCAGTCTGAAGAGGTGGAGTTTGGAGAGAAGAAGATTATGGCTGACCAAGTCAAAGGCCTTGGACAGGTCGATAAATAGTGCTCCTGTCTGAGAGCCCTGGTCCATAACATCAAGGACATCAGATGTGAGCCAGATAAGGGCTGTGTCTCTGCTATGGCCTTTCCTGAAGCCATGTTGTATGTCGGCTGGGAGAAGGTGCTGCTCAAAGTAGTCATGCAATTGGTTATGGACCAATCTCTCTTGCGCCTTCCAGAGGGGGCAGAGAATGGAGATAGGCCTATAGTTCCCTACTTTGTCCCTGGGCCCTTTTCTATGGACTGGGACTATGGTCACTACTTTCCATTTACTTGGGACTGTTCCCTCGAGGAAGGACCTATTGATGAGCCATGTGACAGGGAAGGTGATGGCAGGAGCAGCGGTCCTCAGCAGCCTTGGTTTGAGCAGGCCATGTCCCGGGGAGGAATCAGGGTTAATTTTGAATAGGAGAGGAAGTATTTCAGATGGTTTGACAAGTTTTAGGTGAAACTGGGGCCAAGGATGCTCCCAGTTGGTACTGATGTTGAGGGGAACACCAGGAGGGATGGGGGTGAGAGTCTGCCTGGGTTGGAAAAGGAGGCATTGAATGCCTGTGCTACTGTGGAGGGGTCATTGGACAGGGTATTCCCAATGAGTAGTGCTCCATCCAGGGCATTGGGGGCACCCCTGAGTAGCAGATTTATTTGGCCCCAGAATTTCTTGGGATCCCGAAGGTGACTAGTCTGAAGATCACGCAGGTACTTAGGCTTAGCATGTTTGGAAGTTTTCTGACAGTGGTTCCTCAGTTCCCTCTGTTTCTCCCAGTCAGTATTGTGGTCTGAGGATTTGTATAGTCCCCAGGCCCTGTCACAGAGCAGCATACTCCATAGCCATTTGAGGCACTTCCCCTGTACTCTTAGTTTCTTTTGTGGAGCATGAACATTAGCCACGGACAGAAACAAGCTGGTAAAATAGCCCAACGCTTCATCCAGGGTGGGGAGAGTGACGATGGGATCCCAGTCGACGGCACGAAGGTCTGAGCAGAAGTCAGCTGTTATGAGTCTGGTGAAGTTCCTGGCTTCAATCACCCTGGCAGCCAATTTGGGGGGCTTGTTCGACCTGGTGCAGAAGATTGGTGAGTGGTCAGTCAATGAGTCTGACATGGTCCCAGCTGTCATAATATGATCTGGGCAGGAGACAAAGGCCCAGTCAAGTAAGGAGTGATTGCCAGACTTGGCATTATGCCTTGTAGGCAGATCAATGATTTGAGTCAGGTTGGAGTCAAGAACAAGGTTCTTATTAATTGAGGTCCCCAGGGAAAGCCAGTTCAAATTGAAGTCCCCAAGGAGAATCATCTCCCCACAGGGGGTGCTCTGCCAGGGCATGGGTTAGAGATTCTAGGGAAGAGGCAGCAGAATAGGGCAGGAGATAGGCACACTCGACGTACAGGGGCTTGATATTTCCAAGGAGCAATTTAGTAAAAATGATCTCACTTACTGAGTCACAAAGGGGAGGTTAATCTATCTGCATAGCATTGAGATTTGTCTTGGTGTAGATGAGAACCCCACCACCTTTCCTTCCTACACGATCCCATCTGAAGGCATTGTAGCCGACCAGGTCTACTTCATGTGGAAGGATTTTCGGTTTGAGCCAAGTCTGTCACCGCTAGTATATTAGGTTTGTACAGTGCAGTCCAAGCTTCAGGGTCATGGACTTTATGCCTCACGCTGCCAGTGTTCATGTGGACCAGCCGGAGGCCACTGGCCACGGCCCAGAGAGGGTTAGTGGGGTCACAGAGCAAGATTAGGGGAGTGGGGCCAGGGTTAGGTTCGACGTCTCCTTCCAGAGCAAGTTTAAGCCTGGCAAGGTACCCAATGATTCTGGAGGGAGAGAAGGAGTACCTCCGTCTGTCTCTCATGTGGATGTAGTAGAAAAGGTTGTAACAATTTCCATTGCGGGTTACCTCATACATGGAAAGGAGTAGTATGTTGGTCCCCTCCACCAGGGGGGCAGGGGGGGTTGACCTCTGTTCCCGCCCTGGTCCAGGGGACAGTGACCCCAGGAGTACAGCTGGTCAGCCCCCAGGATCAGGGCTATGTAGGCAAAAACTGCCATGAATCCCAGGCCCTGCATGATCACTCAGGGTAAGGAAGGGAATTCATTGGCAGCTCCCTGGAGAGGCAGAGTCAGTGATAGGACAAGGTGACACCAGTGGTAGATTGGGCTCATATAGGGACTACGGCTATAGAGGTTAGGAGGTGGACTAAAAGGTAACAGCTATATTAAGCAGCAAACATGAATATAGCAAGTCAGATAGCAGCGTAATTCCTGAAATAAGACTGGTCAAAAGATGGGATAGGTGGATATAAGCAGCAGATCTAGCTCGTGAGGGATAATTATCCTTGGGTATAGAGGGATTGATTATGCTGTGGCAGGTAATCAAGGCTAGGAGCAGACAATCAAACAGGCGGATATAAGCAGCAGAACTAGCTTCATTTGAGATCGCTATCCTTGGGTACAGAAGGATTAATTATACTGTAGCAGGCAATCAAGGCTAGGAGCAAACCATCTAACAGATCAGCTTTAAAAGGACAAAGGCAGGTATATAAGTCCGTAGATTAATAAGAGAAAGGTAGGCAACAGTTCTAGCACATTTAGGTCAGGCAACACTGGCACAGCTACAGTGGGGGTGGTCGCAGTAGGATAGGTTCTCCTGAGAAGTAAGAGGGGCTAAGGTCCATTTAAGGGGAGGAGGGAATGGGGTGGCTGGGCGGGGAAAAATTCACCCAGAAGAGAAAGTCATGTTGACTGAGATGGTCATTGTCATTGCAGGGGGAGGGGACCTGCAGTAAAGGGTCACCCTCTCAAACCCCTGTAGTTCAAAGAAAAAGTGAGTGGTCATCGGGATTCAGTGCCGGCTTTTAATTCCAGCTGCCCGAGCATCACTGGCTGCTGGTCCAATTGGCGCAGAGTGCAGCTTTTAAACTTTGCATGCTCAGGGATTGGTGGTGGCGCTCTAGTTACAAATTCTGAGGATTCAGGCCCATCGGCGAGAGCGCAGAGGTCTAGGAGATGTGACCCCCTCAGCCGGTTGGAGGCTCCGGTCCAAAGAAAGGTTTTTACTGGCGGTAGTCTGGAGGCATCGGAGCAGGCTTCAGGGGAGGTTAGCCAGTGCAGGCGCCTCAACCCGAGGAGAAAGGCTTGTTGGCTTGGATGGTCATTGTCATTGCAGGGGAAGGGGAACCGCAGCAAAGGGCCACCCTCTCAAATCCCTGTAGTTCGAAGAAAAAGTGAGAGGGGCTGACACCCTCAAAGAGGCTCCTTTTTGCCTGTTTACAAATTCTTTAAGAAGGATGTTTTAGAAATCCTAAAGGCTCCCAATACAGTCACACCCACAGACAAAAAGTGTGAAAAGAAGTATCGGTTAGAAAGATCTGGTGCTGAGTTTCTTTTTAGTCACCCAGACCACCAGGGTATTGTACAGCAGTCTGCCTGTGAGAAAGCCAAAACTCCCTTATCCTCTAACCCCCCTAAGAAGGATTCAAGAAAGATGGACAGCATGGCAAAAAAAGGGTACCTTTCAGCATCCCTGGCAATTCGTCAAGCCAGCTACCAGGCCTATGCAGCCCTATCAAAAAGCTCTCTGGCAGTCAGTAGTGGACAATACTGAGGCTAATCCCTCTTTAACAGTTTAAGAGCTGCTAGACACAGCAAAATTGGGCTTGGAGGCTTCCAAATACCAATTTCAGAGGGCAGCAACTGACACCAATGATACAGATGCAAGGTGGATGGCTGGTACCATTGCTCTAAGGAGATTTGCCTGGCTGAGGGCTACCAACCTCACCCAGTACACCCAAACTAAGGCAATGGACTTTCCTGTCGAAGGTCACTCTTTTTGGTGCCCAGACCAAGGCATATATGAAAAAAGTAGACAAATATAAAGCTACTTTTAGGAGCAACTCAACCAGAGACAGGCCCTCTACTTCAACTTTGTCTTATTCTAGGGGAGGCAGGGGCAGGTCCTTTTTCAGGAGGCCTTTCTTTCAGGTACAGGCTGTTTCCCAGCAGCAGTACCAACCACAGCAGACTGGATTTTACAGAGCTAGAGGTAGAAGGGGTTCTCGGAGAGGATCCCAATCTGCTCAGCCTCAGCAGCAAGCAAAACAGAACCCCTGACTTTTCCCTTCAGGCTGCCTCTCCACATCCTGTGGGGGGCAGACAAACCCACTATTTCCAGAAATGGTTAAAAATAACCACAGACAAGTGGGTCTTAGAAATAGTGAGTCAGGGTCTCTCCCTTTGCTTCAAGTCCCTTCCTTCTCCGAGATTAAAACATTTTGCACCAGCTCCATTCTCGGAAAGAAAACTACTGGAGCAGGAGGTACAGGCCCTACTTCTGGCAAAAGCAGTGGAACCTGTCCCCCACAACCAAAGAGGGCAAGGGGTCTATTCCAGATATTTCCTCACAACAAAAAAGACTGGAGAGTGGCAGCCTATACTAGACCTCAGACTGTTAAACAGGTACCTGGTAAAGCGCAGGTTCAAAATGATCACAATGGCCATGATTTTGCCAACTCTGCACAAAGGGGATTGGCTAGCCTCCTTAGATCTAAAGGACGCATATTTCCATATTCCCATAAGGCAGTCACACAGAAAGTATCTCAGATTCAGACTCCCCTCAGGCCACTACCAGTTCTCAACTCTTCCCTTCGGCCTTACCTCTGCACCAAGGGTCTTTACCAAGTGCATAGCAGTAGTAGTGGCACACCTCAGAAGACTGTCACAATTTTTACTTATCTGGGCAACTGGCTAATCATAGGGAAATCCCACCAACAGGTGTCAGATCACCTTCAGGTAACCCAGGGTATGTTGCTGTCCCTGGGATTCCTTCTCAATACCAAAAAGTCAGTCCTGACCCCTGTTCAGGTTCTGCAGTTCATAGGTGCAGAACTGAATACAGTAGTGGGAAGAGCTTTTCTCCCTCAGGAGAGGGCAGAAAACATTCAGCTTCTGGCAGGCTCATTTGCCCTGGGCAGGCCAAAGCAAACAAAACAGTTTCTTCAACTGTTAGGGCACATGGCTGTAGCAACAAGCACAGTCATAAGTGCCAGGTTTCAGATGAGAGCTATTCCATTCCACCTCAGAGCACACTGGTGCCAAAGGCGGCCCCCCCCCAAAGCCAGTACCAGTCACACAAACATTACTACAGGCCCTCCAATGGTGGAGGGAACCAGAAAAGTTAAGGGAAGGGGTTCCATTTATGCAGGAGCCTCCCTCCCTGGTTCTCACAACTGATGCTTCCCTACTTGGTTGGGGTGCTCACTTAGGGGATCACACCATCCACTGTACTTGAGAGAGTGCAGACTCACTCCTGCACATAAACCTGCTGGAGTTAAGAGCTGTTTGTCTGGCCATTCAGGGTTTCTCTCATCTCATACAGGGAAAGGTGGTACAAGTCAGAACAGACAATACCACAGCAATGCATTACATCAACAAACAAGGAGGGACAAGGTCCACTCCTCTGTGTACAGAGGCAATGAAGATATGGAGCCTTGCTTACTCTCTAAATGCCTCTCTACAGTCAATTGATCTGCCAGGCAAGGACACTTTGGCAGATGCCTTGAGCAGGATAAACCAGGCCCATCACGAATGGGCATTGAACAAGCAAGTGGTGAATGCTCTATTCAGGAGGCGGGGGGACCCCAGAAATAGACCTTTTTACTTCCCACAAAAATCACCACTTACCTCTCTATTGCTGCAGGGCCCCAGTAAAGGGGACAGTTTCAGTGGATGCACTGATTCTGGATTGAACAGGCAGGTACCTCTATGCTTTTCCTGATACTTAGGGTGCTCATCAAGCTCAGATCACAACCAGCTTCAATGATTCTGGTAGCCCCGGATTGGGCAAGACAGCCTTGGTACTCCCTGCTGCTCTCAATGTCTGTGAGCAAACCAATTCACCTCCCTCAGAGGTACAATCTACTGACTTCCTTTCCGGGAAGGGTTGTTTACCCCAATCTCAGGTCTCTCAAGCTCAAGGCCTGGCTCTTGAGGACTTAGAATATGCAGATTGACAGTTCTCTGAAGCAGTTTTAGAAGTCCTTAAGGGTTACAGGAAGCCTTCCACCAAGAAAATCTATGCCTCAAAATGGAAAAGATTTTCCATTTGGTGCAGTGACTAGGGTATAGTGCCAGCCCAGACCAGGATCCCAACCCTTCTTGATTATTTGTCTCACCTCCACTCCCTGGGGTTGCAGCACTCAACTCTGAAGGTGCACCTGGCTTCAGTTTCAGAATACCTTTCAAATAGAAAGAATACCTCCCTGGCATCAAACCCTATATTCAAAAGATTCTTTAAAGGGCTCTGTCATTTGTTTCCCCCACACAGGGAACCTGTGCCAGCATGAAACTTTAATATTTGCATTGCCCAGCTTATGCTTCCGCCCTTTGAGCCTACAGCATCTGCAGAGCTTAAATTTCTTACCTGGAAGGTAGTTTTTCTAGTAGCCATCACTTCTACCAGAAGGATAAGCAAGCTACAGGCCCTCTTTGTGGAAAAGGACTATGTTTCTTTCCACAGGGACAAGGTAGTGTTGAGAACTAATAGAAAGATCTTCCTGGATATAAAGTCTCCACCACTCATTCTCACTGACGGGAGTTGGCCGGAGGCGCTAGAACCCAGCAGGAGAAAACTTTTTCAAGAGGGCCGATGCCGTGATGGTGCCATGAGGAGCAGCACTGCGAGCCCCAGCTCATGCGGTAATGACTATCTCGGCGTCGACCCTCCAACCGCCTCAGTCCCTTTTTTCCCGCCATCGAGTGCGCTTCAGTGATGACAATGCTGGCCCACCGGGAGTTAAAACTTCACTAGCAGCAATAGTTCAGTTTATTGTTTTGTAGAATTATTTCAAACCAGTACTGATTATATATTTTAAATTGTTCAACAGAAGTCTTAAGCCCTCCATTGACGGAGTCGACCATGAGCAGGTCAGGTGACGGTAGGGAAACTTCGTATGAAAGCTGTTCAGTCAGTCGGGCCAGGTCCGGTCCGCTGCCCTCCTCGGATGGGGGGTCTGACAAAGGACGGTCCAGTGCTCAGGGGGTTGGACGGTCCTCCCGAAAGCATAAAAGGAAACTGTCCCATTCTCAGCACTGTTCGGCCTCGAGTTCTTCTTCGGCACATACGTTGAAGAAGAAAAGGCATCACTCGAGGTCACCCTCTGGTATGTCTGCGCATAGATGGTCGGTTATCAAGGCCAGGCACCGGTCTCCACCTTTGTCACAGTTGCCGGTTTCTGTCTCTAGTAGCTGACCTCCTCGACACCAGAGCTCCTCCCTGCCTATTGGAGGAGCCTCTGAAGAGCAGTTTCACCAGTGGGCTGCTCTTATGGAGCAGTGGGCTTGGAGGTTGGTCCAGATGCCCGAGCCGGTCGCTCTGACGCCAGGGCCTTCGGGCAGTTTGGCTCTGGAGGGACAGGTAGGGCGATTGGGCCTTCCTAGTCATGCGGCGCCTTCGGGGCCATCGACTCCGTGCTCCGGTGTTATTTCCTCTCACATGGCTGCGACATAGGGGTCCACACTGATGCCTCTATCTCCTGCCATTTTTCCCTCTTTTTCCTCAAATCGCAGTTTTTTGACCTCGGGGACTCTCTCAGCGCCATCGTCTGTAGCACTGAGGGCTCTATCAGCGCCGTCTGCTGTGCTGCAGGTTCTATCTGTGCTGTATGCGGCTCTGCAGGGTCTGTCGATGCCGGGCTTGCTGCCGGGGGCTCTGTTGGTGCCGAGGACTCTGTTGGCACTGTGTGCAGTGCTGTGTGTGCTGTCGGTGCCTCCCTCTTTGTGCTCGGCACTGTTCTCCTCTTCGGCACCAGGGTTCTTGACTCCGATTCTTTCTGCTTCTGTTCTTCTTCCTGATTTTCACTCCTTTCCTGTCTATGCAGTCTCCCCTGAACTGTCAGGAGATGATTTTGAGCCTGACCCAAATCTTCGTCTAGGTGATGTTGATGACTCTGTCTTGGGAGTAGGGATCAATCTTTCTGCAGAGCCTGTGGTCAAAGATCTTTCCTTTAAGTCTCTGCTCAAGAATATAAACTCCACTCTTTATCTCCAGACTACAGAAATCGATCCTGGGTGGCTTTTGCGACTCCAATATCTTCATGTCCCGGAGATCCCTATGGATTTAAACCTTCCAGTACAGCCTTCTTTCAAGACCCTCTCTCAGATGGTGTGGAAGAATCCAGTTCTCATTCCTTCCGTGGCCAAGTCCATAGATAGGAAGTATGCCCCTCCCAAGGATCGCCCCATTTTGGCCTCACAAGCCTTTACTAATGCCATTGTGGTCTTAGCAGAGAATGATAAAGCTGTCCTTCCTCAAGATTCTACAGCCTCTGCCAATCAACAAAGAATCTCGCAAGATAGACACCTTAGGTAAGAGCGCCTTTGCTGCCTCAACCCTGGGTATGTTTATTGCCAGTTACCAGGGTTATTTTTCTCAATATGAATATGTACTTTGGCATTCCCTCAAAGAAAAGGTAGAAGCTCTGCCAGAATCGGAAGTTAGTTCAGAGCTTCTTCACACCATAACTGGGGGTATCAAATCCAATAACCAACAGGTTAAAGCTGCAATGTATGCCTAAGATACTGCCTCTCGAGCGGCAGTGGCTGGCATATGCACCCGCCGCCACTCTTGGCTACATACTTTGTGCTTCACGAATGACGCCCAGCAGCAGGTCATAGCCTTACCCTTTGACAGTATGTATCTCTTCGGTCCTCAGGTGGAACAAGCTCTAGAGGCCACGCAGAAGACTAGGTCTGCCATTAAGATGGCTAGACCTGCACCCGTTCCATCCTGAGGGGATGCGAACAAGCGTTAGTTTCATAGCCGTCAGTTGTTTCAGGGCAGAGGCAGAGGAGGTTTTAATAAAAACCACAGCCCTCAGCCACAGAAGAAAGCACAGCAGAAGGCACAAAGGACCAAAGCGCCTAGTGCCACCTTCTGAGTTTCTGGCCCAGGTCCCACCTCAGCTGTCCGAGGGGGACCCCTTCTCAGCGGTGGGAGGTCATCTGACTCAGTTCTACGATCACTGGAAATCTATAACATCAGACAAATGGGTCCTCCGGATAATCCGAGAGGGGTATTCTCTCAATCTTTTGGAAATCCCTCCGGATCATCCTCCCAAATGACAGCCCAGGCTGTCAGCAGTAAAGTCAGACCTTCTTGCTTCCGCGGTACAAGGCGTTCTGAACAACAGGACAGTAGAAATAGTTCAGCTGGATCAATGAAACACAGATTTCTACTCCCATTACTTTCTGGTCCCAAAGAAAACCCGACGGCATGCGCCCCATTCTGGATCTCAGAAAGTTAAACAAATTCCTTCACAAGGAAAAGTTCAAGATGATATCACTAGGTACCCTGCTACCTTTGCTTCATTGGCATGATTAGCTAGCCTCTCTGGACATGCAGGACACCTACCAACACATTCTCACACACCCAAGCCACCACAAATACCTAAGGTTTGTGGCATTGGGTCAACACTGTCAATTCAGAGTCCTGCCGTTTGGGCTATCCTTGGCACCTCGAGTTTTTACAAAGTGCTGTGCAATTCTCATGGCACACCTCAGGAAAATTGGAATTCAAGTGTTCCCGTACCTGTGCGACTGGCTCCTAGCAAGTTCATCCAGGCAAAAGACTCTGGAGGCCGTGGCCACGGCTTCAGAATTCCTCACGTTCATGGGAGTCCTGCTGAATCTCAATAAGTCACAGTTGCAGCCTTCCCAGAAGCTCCTCTTCATAGGAACTCTTCTGGACACCTCCTGTGGGAAGACTTTCCTTCCAGAGGACAGAAGGAGCGATATCTTAGAGATGGCACATTACATCAGAGAACACAGCTCGGTTCAGGCTATTTCGATGCAACGGATGCTGGGCCTCATGGCATCCTCGGTGTTCACTGTACCCTTAGCTCATCTCCACATGAGAATCTCTCAGTGGATGCTCAGTACTCAGTGGTCCCCAACCACTCACCCTCAGTCCTTTCTCATCAAAGTGATGGAACCTCTAAAGTGGTCTCTCGCCTGGTGGTCACAGGAGGACAATCCTCTGGAAGGATATCCCTTTGCCCCTCTGGATCATCAGATCTCCATTACCACAGATGCATCCCTGATGGGTTGGGGAGCCCACTGCCAGGATCTCCACACCCAGGGTACGTGGACTCAGGACGAGTCCCAGCTTCACATAAACGTCCTGGAAATGAGAGCCCTCCTCTACGCAGTCTGAGCCTTGAAGGACGTACTCTGTCACAAGAACATCCTCCTTCAAACGGACAACAAAGCAGTGATGTATTACATCAACAAACAGGGCGGCGTACACGCTTACCCATTATGCAGGGAAGCGATGAAAGTATGGGAGTGGTGCCTGGAACACAAGGCTCTGATTCAGGTGATTTATCTGCCAGGAGTACAAAACGAACTGGCAGACTGTCTCAGCAGAATGGAGACAGATCCTCACGAGTGATCTCTCGACTTAACAGTCATTCAGTCACTCTTCAAAGAGTGGGGAACTCTAGACCTGGATCTTTTTGCCTCCTCACTCAACGCAAAACTGCCTCTCTTCTGCTCCAGAAACCCAGGACCTGGCATTTTTTTGTCAGGATGCATTCAGGCTGCATTGGACAAAATGCTTTCTATATGCCTTTCCTCCTCTTCCCCTAATTCAGAGGGTACTTCTCAAATTAGAGTCTCGGAGGGGGGGCAAAATGATTCTCATTCTCCCCTTTTGGCCTCGGCAGATATGGTTTCTGCTACTCAACAATCTATCAGAAACCCCTCTGAAGATGCTTCTTCAGATGAGCCTTCTGACCCAGGGTCACGTGGTCCATCCCAACCTGGGGTCACTTCACCTTCGGCTCCCGAGGAGATAGAGGTGAATAGGTTCAATGTTTCTCGTAGAGTTTCAGATATTCTTTTGGCTGCACATAAGTCGGTCACTAGAAAGACCTATACAGCCAAATGGAAGCGTTTCTTTATCTGGTGTGCAAAATCCTCTTGGAACCATTTTTTCTGCCCCCCACATAAAGTCTTGGAGTATCTCTTGGACCTCTCGAATACAGGTCTGCAGTACTCCACAGTCAAAGTTCATCTTTGTGCCATTTCGGCATACCATGAGCCGGTACTTTCCATGTCACTGGGTCAGTTGCCTGTGGTTAACAGGTTTCTTAGGGGTATTCTGCATACTAGACCCCATATCTGACGTCCAGTCGCAGCCTGGGACATTAACATTATGCTAGACATGCTCACTCGTAAACCTTTCGAGCCTCTAGTTACTTGCAATTTGAAATTCCTCACTTGGAAAGTGGTCTTCCTGGTGGCCATTACTTCGGCCTGTAGAGTTTCTGAAATACATGCACTGGTCACAGACCCCCCCCTCCATACACTGTATTTCACAAGGACAAAGTAGTTCTTGGGACTCATCTTAAGTTTCTCCATAAGGTTGTCTCAGAATTCCATCTAAACCAAACTTTAGTCCTTCCTACCTACTTTGCGAACTTCCAGAATGAAGGAGAGTGTACCCTCCATTCACTGGATGTTAAGAGAGCATTGCGGTTCTACCTAGATAGAACAAAAGAAATTCGCAAGGCTCAACAACTATTTGTCTCCTTCAGCGAGACCTGGCTGAGTCAACCTGTCGCTATCGGATGCATTTCTGCGTGGCTGGTGGCTTGCCTTCACCACTACTATTCTATGGCACGGGTCAAGCTCGAAGGCAGAGTGCATGCTCACTCTACCAGAGCAGTTGTGGCATCTCTGGCAGAAATCCGTAACATGCCTATCACAGATATTTGCGATGCGGCCACTTGGAGCTCCGTGCATATTTTCGTTAAACACTACACCTTGGATGTCCATGCCAGACAACATCTGTCATTCAGCAGGACTATTCTTAATGGACTTCTGTCCTAAGCATGTGAGCTTTTATCTCCTGCCACCCATCACGGGGGATTATTTAGCTTGGTACTCTCCCATCAGTGTGAATGAGTGGTAGATACTTTATCTCCAGGAAGATATGGAAATTACGTACTTACCGTAATTCTTGATCTTGTTGAATGAAGTCTCCGCCACTCATTCACACGCCCACCCACCATCCCCCGAGCTCACACTCTGTTTTTGGTCTTCACTCCCTCAGTGGCTGGGCTGTGAAGACTTTATTGTTGACCCTTCTTATATGGGTCATTCGGACTATCCTGTGTCCGATTTTTAGGGTACTTCTTCTAGGTTAAGTTACACTGCACCTCCTCAGAAAAAAAAGGTACCGAGGCAGTTGGAGGGTTGATGCAGAGATAGTCATTACCGCACGCACTGGGGCTCGCGGTGCTGCTCCTCGTGGCTCCATCTTGGTGCTGGCCCTCTTGAAAAAGTTTTCTCCCACTGGGTCCTAGCGCCTCCGGCGAACTCCCATCAGTGTGAATGAGTGGTGGAGACTTCATCCAAGAAGATCAAGAATTACGGTAGGTACGTAATTTCCATTTCCTCTCCAAGGTGGTTTCTGACTTCCATTTGAACCAGTCTATAACATTGCCAGTTTTCTTTACTGAACACTCTAGCTCAGGTGAGCGTAGATGGCACAGCTTGGATGTAAAAAGAGCACTGAGTTGTTATATAACAAAGATCATAGGCATTCCTGCTTCAGAGAGGACTGTCTCTCGATGGATAGTCCAGTGTATTCAGTTTTGCTACTTAAAGGCAGGCACGGTTCCTCCCTCTGGTTTTAGGGCCCACTCTACAAAGGGCACAGCTGCCACTATTGCAGCTGCCCGAGAGGTACCTCTAATGGAAATATGTAAAGCAGCTACCTGGAGGTCAGTCTACACCTTCACTAAGCATTATAGCGTGGACACCCAGTCCAGGAGTGATGCCAGATTTGGCACAGCAGTCTTGCAGAGTCTTTTTCCTAAATAGATTCTGGCCCACCTCCTTGAGGTACTGCTGTATAGTCTGCAAGAGTAATAATATTAGTGGATTCCTGGGGTTATAAGAAAAAATTACCCACCTGTAGTAATCTTGTTTCTTCCAAAAGGATCCACTAATATTATTACTCCCCACCCTTGCCTCCCCTTTCAAAATCAGTAACAAGAAAAATCTTCTTCGTAGCTGATAAGATGTATAGTTGGAGTGGCATGCCACCTGCTGGCACCTTCTAGTAATGTCTTAACTTGTAGGTTCTTTTCTAAAGGCATATCTGACTTCAGAAAAAAGGGGACATTTATTTATACTAGTCCTTTGGTTAATGTTGTTATTTGCCCAGTTCGGCATTATTTTTCTATAATTATTTAAATAGTAATGCACATGTTGTTCTGGCCTCTTTGCAGGCTTCTAAGAAATCTGAGGTAGAATGTAGGCAGTTGACAATGGGCAGTTTGAAAATAGATGCATGAGCTAAACATTCCATGATTAGCATAGCATTCTATTCTGTCTGGGGCAGTGCTGGTTTAAGGGAGCACTGCAAGAGTAATAATATTAGTGGATCCCTTTGGAAGAAACAAGATTACTACAGGTGAGTAATTTTCTTCTTCTGGGATACGGGACTTCTGTGGGAACTGGGCAGTAAAAGTTGTTCCACAGCAGAACGGAGCACAGATTCCTATTCCATTGCTTCTGGTTCTAAGATAACAGGCAGCATGCACCCATTGTCGACCTTGGAAGGTTAAACAAGTACCTGTTCAGGGAGGAGTTCACTAAAACCTTGGCGTTCAAGTCTTCACTTCCTGGACATTTGGCTCCTAACCAGCCCATCCAAGCAAGAGACACAGGAAGCAGTCACCACAGCTTCTCAGTTGTTCTCTCCAGGGGGTTTTCTAATTTGGGGAAGATGCCAATTTCATCTGCCCAACAGCTCTTCTTCTTAGGAGTCGGCCTGGATACCTCCAGAGCGTCAGTTTTCGTTCCGGGGGATGGGAGAAATGACATCTTAAGATGGCTCGTTATATCATGGAAAACTACTCTATTCAGGCCCTTTTTGGTTGAGCAGATGCTGGGACTCTGGGTGTCCTCCACAGCAAGCAGTGGTCTCCGACCATGCATCCGCAATCCTCCGTACAAAATGACAGAGCCTCGGACAAAATCACTCATGAGAGGCTCACTGTCAAGACCTCCGCACTCGGGTGTGGAGCCAGGAGGAACCTCATGTTGTTATAAATATTGACAAAACTGTGATGTATTACATCTGCAAGCAGGGTGGGATGTCCTCCTACCCTCTTTGTAGGGAGTGGGGCAGTTCGGAACAGGTCCTTTTTGCGTACCCTCTCAACAAAACCTGTCTCTATCCTGCTTCAGAAATCCAGATCCTGATGTTTTCTGTCAGGATGTATTCACTGAAGTAGACAAAATGCTTCCTGTACATTTTCCTCCTCTTCCCTTAATTCAGGGGGTGCTGCTCAAGTTGTAGGCACAGTGGGGCAGGATGATTCTCATCGTCCCAGACTGGCCTTGGCAGATATGATTTGCATTGATCTACAGTCTGTCAGAAGTTCTCCCCGAGGTGACTCCCTCTATGTGCGGACCCTCTGACACAGGGATTTTAGTCCATCCTAGCCCTTCATCTCCTTGCCGGGCTCCGGAGGAAATAGAAGTGGGCAAGTTTTAGGTTTCCCAGACCATTGCAGACATCTTCTAAGCCATGCACAGGCCTTCCATTAGGAGGGCTTGCGTGGCTAAGTGGAAACCCTTCTCCATCTGGTGTGCAAGTCCCAACTGGACCCTTTGGTTGCCCAACAAGTAAGGTGTTGGGGTGCTTCTTGGACCTTTTGAATGCAGGTCTGCAATACACGGTAGTGAAGGTACACCTCTGTGCATTTTTGGTCTGTCTTGAGCCAGTAGACAACATGTCACTGGCTCAGTTACCATTAGTTAAGTTTTGCTTCTCTCTACTTAGTTCATTAACTCCAGAATGAAGGAGAGCACTCTCTTCATTCTCTGGATGTTAAGAGAGTTCTGCGATTCTTCATCAACAGACCAAAGAGATACGCATCAGAACAACTATTGTGTCTTTCAGCATGCTCAGCTGGGTCAGCCTGTTGCCATGAGATGTTTTCTGCTTGGTTAGTAGCATGTCTTCGCCACTACTAATCTATGACACAGGTCAAGTTGGAAAGCCGGGTTCACACTACTCTACTGGACTGGTTGCGGCTTTCCTGGCAGAGATTCATAATGTACCCATTGCAGACATCTGCAAGGTGGCAAGTTAGAGCTCAGTGCATACCTTTGTAAAACACTATGTTCTGGATGACCATGCCAGACAGTTCACTTTCTTTGACTGGACAATCCTTATGGACTTCTGTCCTGAGTGAGCTCTGTCTCCTACTGCCCAACTCGGTGGGGTTTGATTTTTAGCTTGGTACTCTCCCATTAGTGTGAATGAGTGGTGGAGACTTTTAGTCCAGGAAGATATGGAAATTACGTACTTACCGTAATTCTTGATCTTGTTGAACGAAGTCTCCACCACTCATTCACATGCCCACCCACCATCTTCCAAGCTCACTCGTTCTCCTTTGGTCTTCACTTCCTTGTTGTTCGGGCTGTGAAGACATTGTTGACTTGACCCTTCTTACATCGGTCATCCAGGCCTTCACATGCCTGGAATTTGGGGTTAGGTTTTCTTTCGTTAGTTTACGCTACACCACCTCAAGTCAAAAAGGTACTGAGGTGGTTGGAGGGTTGATGCCGAGATAGCCTATATGGCGCGAGTTAGTTTCACAGCACTGCACATGTGCGGTCTTATCCCGGCGCCGGCCCTCCTGAAGATTTTTAGCTCCCGCGGGGTCCTAGTGCCTCCGGCATAGTCCCATTAGTGTGAATGAGTCATGGAGACTTCATCCAAGAAGATCAAGAATTACGGTAAGTACATCATTTCCATTTCCTGGGTTTCTTCCAGTGCCCTTGTGGGCAGAAGATGTCCAGGACCGACCTGCACACCATGTGTGTCTACTGCCTAGTATACGAACACAATCCCCAGGCCTGTGATTTTTGTCATTTCTTTCATCCGACCATTCTGGAAGACCATCTCGCTTGCCTCAAACTGGGTCGCCTGGTGCATCAGAACCCGATAGTCAAATCCAAGGACGCCTGTTGGGTGTTCTCTGTGACTGCAGGGTCCACTAAACGGTTTTCAGCTTTTGAGGAGAAGGCGTCCCAGGCCACAGCTCACTCATCTTCAGCTTCTGCTTTCATGCCGCTCCAGCTGGGCTCAACTTTCATGGGGGTCATTCAAGAAATTATGTCAGTCCCTGCCATCCCTAGCCTAAACAACTGCCGACTGGCACTCTGACTTAGGAGTCTCGGCCATCTAAGGGGTTTCCTGTGACAGGGAGAGCCTACTATTCTTTAGGACTGACCTTTTCTTAAATCTGTTGCAACAGTACTTCTATTTCTTAGCCTAATCTATCCTTTACAATTTCTAGTCCATAAGGTTGGCCACCTGTGGGTGCCCCCTCCCCTTTCTTGACTATGTTATAGTGTCCTCTTTAATTTTCCTTTTCCCTCTCAGGTCCTTGTACAGGGAGGTTATTGTGGTGACCTCCGAGCTGATGTAAAATAACAGGCTGTGTTCCTCGTTGTTGGATTTAGCATGCAATAGCATTACATCATAAAATATCTTGATGTATGTGCCTTATGTGTATGAAACCTGTAAATGTTGAAAATACCACAACACTAGGTGTTTTTGATAAAGGTAAAAAAGTTACTAGGGGACTGTAGTATAAAAATTAAGTTACCGGGGTAGAGATATCATAAAACCCCCATTGTGCTATTTAAAATGCATGTAAATTGCAGATTGTTTGAAAGGCCCTTTGGCAGCATGCATTCCTGCTTTAAGCTGAATCAGCCTAAAATGTCATGGTGATTTGCATATACATCCCATGATGCTTTGCCAATGCCCTTTGGAGTAACCCTTGCTTCAGTGCTTCTGCACCGAGATTCTTTGTCTTTAGCTTGTTTGGTTTTTTTTCTTTTTTTGAGCTGCCCATCACCCAAACACACAAGACAAACATAGTGATTGAACTGGTCTCCACTAAAGAGGGAGATCAGTAAATCAGTGGGTCAGTAGGTGCTGACTTAGTGCAGAGGAAGGACATGCATAGTCTGTTGCTGCAAACTGATGTATTGAAGAAGGGATATGCCATTGCTTAAGGTTATTCCCTGTGTTTTAAATAAACATCACACAGAGATTGTGTTGAACCTGAAGTTCTGTGTCTGGGCCATCTGTTATCCCACAACCTCTCCACAGACTTAGTGTCAGCAGTAGGATAACTTGCTGGAAAAATCTGGACTGGGCTAGGGGGACATTTTCTGGTGGATATCCCGGGTGAACCAATGCACCAGGAGTTGCCAGAGGAGAACCCAGAGAAGAAAGTCCATGGAGCTTTGACCAGAACTATGGCCAATAGACTTGGAGAGAAGCTGCTGCCTGGACTGGATCTGGGAATTTGGAGGAAGGCCAAGCCTGAAGATGATGAAGAGATGCAAGGGGACAAGGAAGAAGCGAGGGAACTACCTCCTCTTGAAGATGCTTCACCTGAGGACGTAGGGGAGTCATCGAAATGGCTCTGCATAAAACAGGTGCAGATGGAAAGAGATAGAGACATTGAGCAGAGAAGGCAAGATGCCAAATGGGTGGATACCATGAGGGTCTTGCATGTCATTGGTGCAGGACAAACTGAAAGAACTTGTAGCCCAAAAGACATTAAACTGTCCAAACTATTGGACAGTGATTCCATTGAGGCCTACCTCACAACGTTTGAGAGGATCGGTCGAGCATGTGCATGGCCAAGGGAACAGTGGGTTGTTTTACTGGCACTGCACCTGACAGGCAGTGCCCAGTTGGTTTATAGTCACATGGACTCTCGAGAGGCAGAGGACTATGACCATGGAAGCAGGAGACCCTCAGGCACTATGACACAAGCACTGAAACCTATCGCCAGAGGTTTAGGTTTCTTAAAATGCAGTCACTGGATACCCCCCCACCGAGAGACTTATGCCTGTCTCAAGGAGGTCTGCTACAAATGGTTGCAGCCAGATAACAAGAGCAAGGATCAACTTCTAGAGGCAGTAATTATTGAACAGTTTGTTAAAGTTTTACCCCAGGATGTACAACTTTGGATTCGGGAGCATAAGCCTGATTCCGCTGATAAAGCCATCACGTTGGCGGAAGACTTCCTGGCAGCCCGACCATCCAGACCCAGAGGGTTCCAAGAGACTTTTCCAGTGAAACAAGACTGGACAGCAGAGAGACGGGGAGAATTCCAGTAGCAGAGATTGTATGTCATGAGTGCCACAAGAAGGGACATTATGTAAGAAACTGTCCTAATATAAAGAAAGAGCTCATGTAGCCCTAGTGAACTGGGGTCACTTTATGGCTACTGTGCAGGTTGGATCACATCAGAAGATGGGACTTATTGATTCAGGGAGTCACCAGACTCTTGTGTGAGCAGATCTGGAGACTGGGAATAATAAAGTGCCAGATAGAGCAGTCATCTGTGTGCATGGTGATAACCATCGTTACCCTACAGCCACCATACAAATGACTGTTCAAGAAAAGACACATGAGGTAGAAGTGGGGTTGGTACCTCGCCTACCAGTGCCAGTTATTGGGCATGACCACCCAGACTTTGCTTCATTTATACATTGTTATGCTGCCCGGGACTCTGCTGTAGTTGACGTAACCACCAGAGCTAAAGTGAAGCAGAGACTTTTACCATCTGTGTTCCCATTTGATGATGATGTTTTTGAGGATCCTGGCAAGGAACATAAAACTAAGGTGGAGAAGAGGAAGCTAAAGAAAGACTGTATTGATACTCATGCTGGTGTACAGCCAGACTTGGGACACACTTTTAAATGTGATATGCAGCATGAGCAAAAAGCAGACCCTTCACTTAACTTTTTTTTCACAGGTGGGGAAGGGAGTGGAAAAAGGTGCCCCTCAGTTTGTTGTAAAACCGGGTATATTGTACAGGGAATGTACTAACCCCAGAACTGGAGAGGTAGTGGACCAACTTATGGTTCCAGAAACATTCCACTCCCAAATCACGTATCTGGAGCATGACATCCGTTTAGCAGGCCATGCAGGCAGAGATAGTACCCTGAATAGGCTATTACCCAGGTTTTATTGGCCCTCTACACACGAGAACATGGCTGAGTATTATAAAGCATGTGCTGAGTGTCAAAAGGTAGCTCAGGCAGGAAAAAGGGATAGAGTACCACTACATCCCATCCCCATTGTGACTAGCCCTTTTGACAGGATAGCCATGGATGTAGTCGGCCCCCTGGAAAAGACCTCCAAGGGAAATTGATTTGTGCTAGTCATATGTGATTACGCTACCCGCTACCCAGAAGCTATCCCCATGAAAACTGTCACCACCCCGAGGATAGCAGAGGAGCTAGCAAAGGTATTTAGTTGCATGGAAATCCCCCAGGAAATACTTACTGATCGGGGGAGTAATTTCAATGCACACCTACTAAAAGAATTGTACTGTCTACTGGGTGTGGTAGCAATGCATACTTCTCTATACCACCCACAGACTGATGGCCTCGTAGAGAGGTTTAATCAGACATTAAAGAGAATGTTGACTTATGTAAAAGAAGAGGGTAGAGATTGGGATAGGTACTTCCCCTATTTACTTTTCGCTCACAGTGAAATCCGTCAAGCATCCACTGGTGTCTCTCCTTTCTCATTAATGTATGTGAGGAAGCTGAGGGGGCCACTAGTTGTGGATAAAGAACACTGGGAGGAAGAGAAGGAGGTGGGACATCTTAATGTCATAGGTTACATGACTCTGGTAGGCAGATACCTGGTGAGGTATATCAACTTGGCACACCAGAGCTTAGAAAAGAAGCAGGACTTGCAGAAAGAAAGATACTACCAGGGTTTGAAGACTAAAACATTTCAGTCAAGGGACAAAGTGTTGTTAGTCTTCAATCCACAGAGAACAAGCTACTCATGAAATAGCAGGGCCCTGTCACCATTTTGAGGCAAACAGGAGCAGTAAATTATGAGCTTAGCATGCCAGGAAAGAGACCCCCCCAGAAATTTACCATGTGAACCTCCTTAGGAAATAACATGAGAAGCCTAATCCCCCTCCCTTTATATCCATCCTGAAGTTAGGGAGTCAGAGCTGGAGGTTGCCTATAGGTTGCCTATAAAAGGCTAGAGCAGTCAGGACAGTTAAGGGAGAGCCAGATAAACCCTGAATTGGAGCCTCAGCAACAGAAAGATTTGCAGGGGATATTACAAGAAGTTGAGCCCATATTCACAAACATCTCGGGGAGGGCCAAAGGAATTGTGCACACCATAACTGCCATGCAAGACAAACCCATACACCAAAAACCCTAAAGACTGCCCATGAAGGTGAGAGATGAGGTGATTCAGGAAGTCAAAACAATGGAGCAGTTACAGTAGACATAACTGTGCCCTCAAAGAGTGCATGGTCGTCACCCATGGTCATAGCGGACAACAAAGAGGGTGGGATACATCTATGCCTAGATTTTAGGAAGTTTAACAATGCGTCACTATTCGATGGCTATCCAATGCCCCAAATAGATGACATCATTGACAGGCTAGGCAATGCACAGTATATCTCCACCCTTGAGCTTACTAAGTGATACTGGCAAATCCCCTTGTCACCTGATTCACAAGATAAAACCACATTTAGCACCCCAGTCGGTTTATACCAGTTTGTCAGAATGCCATTTGGACTACATGGGGTCCCAGCCACTTTTCTGCATTTTATGGACCACATACTAAGACCACACACTGAGTACTGTGCAACTTATTCGAACAATGTGGTCATATTCAGCCCTGACTGGGAAGCCCATGTTAGATACTTGTCCAAGGTATTGCAAGCAATAAAGGAGTCGGGAGTGACCATTAAACCCTGCTAAGTGTGCCCTAGCAAAGACAAAGACAAAATACCTAGGTTTAATTTTAGGCAATGGACAAGTGAAGCCTGAGGTAGAGAAGGTTACAGCAGTAGCAAACAGCCCCAATACCTAGGGCGAAAAAGCATGTGAGATCTTTCCTAGGCCTGGCGAGTTATTACCGGAGATTTATTCCTAATTTCTCAGCCATTGCCAGTCCTTTGACTGATCTCACTAAAAAGAGGTGCCCAGATAAGGTTCAGTGGACCCCTACTTGTGAAGAGGCTTTTAGGCATATCAAGGCCATTCTGTGTACAACTCTTGTATTGAAAAGCCCTGCCTTCAATCAAGTGTTTGAGGTTCAAACTGATGCGTTAGAGAATGGTATTGGGGCAGTCTTATCTCAGAAAATAGACTGGGGGAGAAATGAAAACTACATACCTACCATAATTCTTGATTCTTGTATGAAGTCCCTACCACTCATTCACACTAATGGGACTATGCCGGAGGCACTAGGACCCAGCGGGAGCCAAAAATCTTCAGGAGGGCTGGCGCCGAGATAGTGCCACGAGGAAGCAGCACCACGAGCCCAACTCACACCGTATAGGCTACCTCGGCATCGACCCTCCAACTGCCTCAGTACATTTTTTACCAAGGCGGTGCAGCGTAAACTAACCTAGTGAAACTAACCTATGTCGGACATAAGATAATCCGAATGACCCATATAAGAATGGTCAACACAACAGAGTCTTCATAGCACAGTCATTGAGGGAGTTAAGACCAAAAACAGATAAGTGAGCTCGGGGGATGGAGGGTGGATGTGTGAATGAGTGGTGGAGACTTCGTCCAAGAAGATCAAGAATTACAGTAGGTATGTAATTTTCATATCTTCCTGGACATAAAGTCTCCACCACTCAATCACATTAATGGGAGAGTACCGAGCTGAAAAAATCCCCTGAGAAGGGTGTCAGGAGAAAGGAGCTCACTTATGACAGAAGTTCATTAAGGATTGTCCTGCCAAAGGATTGATGCTGTTTGGCATAGACATCCAAGGTGCAGTGCTTCACAAACATGTGCACAGAGCTCCAAGTAGCTGCACTGCAGATGTCTGCAATGGGCATGTTTTGAATTTTTGCCAGAGATGCCACAACTGCCCTAGTGGAATGAGCGTATACTCTGCCTTCCAGCTTAACCTGTGCCATGGAATAGTATTGGCGAAGACGTGTAACTAGCCATGCCAAAATACATCTGATAGCAACAGGCTGACCCAGCTGGGCCATGCTGAAAGAGACAAACAGTTGTTTAGATTTGCGGATTTCTTTAGTTCTAAGCAGAACCACAAAGCTTTTTACATCCAGAGAATGTAGGGTATGCGCCCCCTCATTCTGGAAGTTTGCAAAGTAGGTTGGAAGAACCAAGGGCTGGTTCAGATGGAATTCTGAGACCACTTTAGGGAGAAACTTAGGGTGAGTTCACAGAACCACCTTGTCTTTGTGAAATACAGTATATGGAGGGTCTGTGACCAAAGCTTGTATTTCAGACACTCTGTGAGCAGAGGTAATGACTGCAAGGAAGGCAGTCTTCCAGGTTAGGAACGGGGGCTCAAAAGGTTTACGGGTGAGCATGTCTAGCGCAAGGTTAATGTCCCAGGTGGCAACTGGTCGTCTGATTGGTGGCCTAGTGTGGAGTATGCACTTAAGGAACCTCTTAACCAAAGGTAACTGAGCCAGAGACATTGAGTGTACGGGCTCATGGTACGCTGAGACTGCGCAGAGGTGAACCTTCACAGTTGAGTATTGCAATCCTGTATTTGACAGGTCCAGAAGATACTCCAGGACTTTGTTTGGTGGGCAGGAGAAGGGTCCAGGGAGGACTTTGCACACCAGATGGAGAACCGCTTCCACTTAGCCGTCTAAGTTTTTCTAGTAGCTGGCTTGCATGCCGCTAGTAGAATATCTGAGACCTTATGTGAAATGTCAGACCTACTCACCTCTGTCTCCTCAGGAGCCAAGCATGGAGATGAAGGGATCTCAGGTTGGGATGGACCACTAGGCCCTGGGTCAGCAGGTTCGTTTGAAGTGAAAGCTGTCTCAGTGAAGTTTCCGATAATCTGTTGATTAATGGAAACCAGATCTGACAAGGCCAGAATGGGGCAATGAGGATCGTTCTTCCCCCCTGTGCCTACAGTTTGAACAGCACCCTCTGTACTAAGGGAAGAGGAGGAAATGCGTACAGAAAGCATCTTGTCCACCACAGTCTGAATGCATCCTGACAGAAAATGCCAGGTTCTGGATTTCTGGAGCAAAATAGAGCCAGTTTTGCATTGAGTGGGGATGCAAAAAGGTCTGGGTCCACTTGTGTCGAGAGACCACTCATGAGGATCTGTTTCTGTTCTGCTGAGACGATCTGCCAGATCGTTCTGCACTCCTGGAAGCTAAACTTCTTGGATCAGGGCTTTGTGATCTAGGCAGCACTCCCACACTCTCATCACTTCTCTGCATAAGGGGTAAGAGTGTGCTCCACCCTGTTTGTTGATGTAGTACATCACTGCTTTGCTGTCCGCTTGAAAGAGAATGATCTTGTGACCGAGAATGTCCTTTAGAGCTTAGACTGCATACAGAACAGCTCTCATTTCTAGGATATTTATCTGGAGTTGAGACACGTTCTGATTCCACTGACCTTGGGCGTGAGGATCTTGACAGTGAGTTCCCTATCTGAGTAGGGATGCATCTGTGGTGCTGGAGATCTGAGATTCCATTGGGGCAAAGGGGAACCCTTTCAGAAGGTTGTGCTCTTGAGTCCACCAAGTGAGAGACCATTTCAGGGGTTCCATCACCTTGATGTGATAGGACGGGGGATATGTGGTCGGGGACCAATGAGTGCTGAGCATCCACTGAGTAGTCCTTGTGAAGACGAGCCAGAGGCACAGTGAACACTGAGGATGCCATGAGACCTAGCATCCTCTACATTGAGAGGTCTCGAACTGAGTCGTCGCCCCTGATGAAGTGAGCCATCTGAAGGATGTCGTTCCTTCTGTCCTTTGGAAGAAAGGCTTTTGCGTTGGAGGTATTCAGAAGGGCTCCTATGAAGCAGAGCCATTGGGAGGGTTACAGCTGTGATTTTTCAAAATTCAACAGAACTCCAGTGGACGTTCGAAAGTTGGAAGTTGTAGCCATGGCTTCTTGAGTCTCTTGTCTGGAGAGACATGCTAGGAGCCAGTCATCCAGATATGGGAACACTTAAATTTCGAGCTTCCTGAGATGTGCTGTGAGAACTGCAAAGCACTTTGTAAAGACTCGAGGCACCAAGGATAGCCCAAAGGGCAGAATTCTGAATTGGTAGTGCTGATCCAACACCACAAATCTGAGATGCTTGTGGTGATTTGGGTATATGAGAACATGCTGGCAGGCATCCTGCATGTCCAGGGAGGCCAGCCAGTCGTTTTGATGAATCAGAGGTAACAGGGAGCCAAGTGATATCATCTTGAACTTTTCCTTGTAAAGACATTTTTTTAACTTCCTTAGATTGAGAATAGAGCGCATGCCGCCTGTTTTCTTTGGAACTAGGAAGTAATGGGAGTAGAAACCTGTGTTCTGCTGATCCAGCGGAACTACTTTTACTGCCCTGTTGTTCGAAAGGCCTTAAATCTCAGAAGCAGAAAGGTCTGACTGAGAGACAAACAGCTTGGGCTGTCGTAAGGGTGGATGATCCGGAGGGGTTTCTGAAAGATTTAGAGAGTAACCCTTGTGGATTATCTTGAGTACCCATATGTGTGATGTAACTTGACTTCCACTGGTTGTAAAACTGAGTCAGATGTGCTCCTACTGCTGAGAAAAAGTCCACCTCGGACAGCTGAGGTGGGACTTGGGCCGGAATCTCAGAGGGTGGCACTAGGTGCTTTGGGGCCCTGTGCCTTCTGCTGTGTTTTCTTTTTTGGCTGGGGGGCTTGATTTCTGTTGAAGCCCCCTCTGCCTTTGCCACAAAAGGACTGATGGTTATGAAACTGTCGCCAGTTCATGCCTCGTTGAGGGGCTGCAGATGGCGGCTTGGCCGTTTTAATGGCCATTCTAGTTTTCTGTGTGGCCTCTAGTGCCTACTGGACCTGAGGGCCAAACAGATACGTTCCATCAAATGGTAAACTCATAACTCTCTGTTGGGTGTCATTTGTGAATCCCGATGTACGTAACCATGAGTGGCGTTAGGTGCATATATGCATATAACAGCTGCTGCTGCCCGCAGCAGTGTCAAATGCATCCATAGCAGCTTTAAGCTGCTGATTATTGGATTTAGTGCCTCTAGTAATGGTCTGAAGTAGCTTTGTGCTAATGTCCAACTCTGATAGAGCTTCTACAGTGGCCTTGAGTGAATGCCAGAGGGTATACTCATACTGAGAGAAATAACCCTGGTAGCTAGCAATGCACATACCCAGGGTGGAGGCAACAAAGACTCACTTCCCTAAAGTGTTAGTTTTGCACAATTCCTTATTTACTGGATGTGCCGTAGATTCTTGAGGAAGAATGGCTTTGTCATTCTCTGCCAGGACAACTATGGCATCAGCAAAGGCTTGCGAGGCTAGACTAGGACGATCCTTGGGAGGGGTGTATTTCCTATCTATGGATTTGGCCACAGAGGGAATAAGTGCTAGTTTATCTAACACCATTTGTGAGACAGTCTCAAAAGAGGGTTGCAGGGGAGGAGTCAGTCCCACAGGAATATCTGGAATGTGCAGATACTACAGATGCAGCAATTTCCCAGGATCAATCTCTGAAGTCTGGAGAGAGAGAGGTATTCATGTTCTTAAGCAGAGACTTAAAGGAAAGGTCCTCGACCAAAGGCTCTGCGGGAAGAGAAGGCTTATTTGCCACCCCTAGAGAGGAATCATCATCAAAGTCATCTCCCAGTCAAAGATCAGGATCAGGCTCAATATCATCTCGTACTAGTCCCAGAAGGATAGAATAAATTGGAAAGGGAGGAAAGAGAGGAGGAGGAGGAGCTCCCTTAATTGGAGTTGAGAATCCCGGCGCCCTATGTGGCACCGATGATGTTCCCTGGCACCGAAAACACAGGCGGCACCGGCACAGGACATGGCGCTGGCACCAGAGGAGTCGGCGCCACACGACCAGGGGCCCCCAACAACCCACTTGGGGATGAAGAACAGAGAAATTCAGCAGGAGAGAGTGGCACCTGTGCTGGCCCGTGCGCCACAGCCATATGAGGGGGAAAGCACCAGAGCGCAGCACCAACGGCACTGAAGGAGGTGCCGCACGACTAGGAAGCCCCAACTGCCCTGCCCGCAGGTCTAAAACTGGTAGGCCTGAAGGCCTCGGTGATGGACTTGCTGGCTTAGGCAGGTGGGACAACCGCCAAACCCATTGCTCCATAAGAGCGGCCCAATGATAAAACTTCTCAACGGAGGACCCTCCCGGGGGGACAGAGAGGGACTCCGGAGTCAAGGATGCCGGTCACCAGTAACAGAGGCCATAGGAGACCCTGGAGGAGTCGGAATCAAACCCCTGCCCCTAACCACTGACGATTGATGTACAGATATACCAGAGGGTGACCTCGAGTGGTACCATTCCTTCTTCGACCGGGAGGTTGAAGAAGAACTCGAGGTCAAGCGGTGCTGAGTCCTCGACGAAGATCGAGAATGGGACTGCTTCTTTTTGTGCTTTCAGAAAGGACCGCCCATCCCCCTCATGCACCAGACTGCTCGTAGTCAGACCCCCCTCCCAGCCCTGCTGAAAACACAGCGTTCATGCAAAGTCTCCCTACTGTCACCTGTCCCGTTCATGGTCGACTCTGTCGAAGGAGGACTGAAGACTTCTTTGACAAAAAATGTATTTATTTATGAACTACTAAAATAAATAAAATCCTAACAATACTAAACTGACTATAGTTGCTGTCATATAGACATAAAGACTGGGCTCTCAGCGGGCGAGCGACATCATCACTGAAGCGCACTCGACAGCAGGAAAAATGGAACTGAGGCAGTTGGAGGGTCAACACTGAGGTAGCCTATACAGCATGAGCCAGGCTCATGGTGCCACTTCCTGGTGGCCCTACCTTGGCGCCGGCCCTCCTGAAGATTTTTGGCTCCCACTGGGTCCTAGCACCTCCAGCATAGTCCCATTAGTGTGAATGAGTGGTGGAGACGTTCTGTCCAGGAAGATCATCCAATCATGTATATCTGCAGCAAGCTACATGAACGGGAGAGAAGATATGCTACAACAGATGCTTCAATACATGGCTGGGTGAACTTCCCTCCTATCTATCCCGCCTTTACGGCTGCCCCCCCTTCCCACTCCCTAAGATCTACCGACTCATGAACCCTGGTGGTCCCACGCTGCTCCACCCTTATTGGCCAATCGGGTTTTTCTTATCACCTCCCAGAAATCTGGAATTCACTTCCCCCTCAAATTCGCCACTCATCCTCTTGCTACTCGATTAACTCTGCCCTCAAGAACTTCCTTGCCCCTTCCTGTGCCTGCCATGACCCCCCCAATCCCCCCATCTCCCCTAAGCCCATATTCAAGATTATGGTGTTCCTCTGCAACATTCAGTATAGCTCCTGTGCTTGCTTGCATCTCTAATGTATAAATCTTAAGTAAACAAGGCATTAGCGTTAGAGCGTTTTAGCTCATAATGTTACAGTTTTAAAGTTTAAAGTTTAGCAACGTAAGTTATTCTTTGAGAATCCAGTTTAATTTATCTGCTTGTGTTTTCTGCTCACATTCACTTGTATTTGTTCGGGAAACTCGTTCTGGAGGTTTGTGGTGTGGTGCTGCAGTTGAGCATGCTGCATGCCTGGGCAGTATCAGAGTGATCGCAAGTGGACCGCTTCATGGTGTGCACTGGGGCTGCCCTGTTTCGGCCAGTTACCACCTCGTATTTGCGGTCTGCCGGGCCACTGCTTCCCACATTCCAATAAATTCTGAGGGGATTGCAATGTCTGTTCTGAGACTGTATAGCCAGTTTTGTGAGTGACTGTGAGGATACTGAAACAGACGATTAAGAAGGGGAAAGCGGAGAGGGGATTTTGACTCTTTTGTGGTGAAGATCTGTGGATTATTTTATCTAACCAGACTTTGGATTCATTGGTTGTGGCTTAATTATGGAGGAGACTACTTGAATGGTGGTTCGTGTCTAGGAGTAGCAGAAACTTGAAGACCAGCTTTGAATTTGGTGCTTGAAGTTAAGGCCTTGATCCTGGGGGTGGGCTGGCTGCGGTCCACGGCTGAGCGGGGGGTCCTGGTTCTATCCTGCTGCGTAGCAGTCGGTGAAGCCCGGTGTCCCTTGGAGTCTCTCCTGGGGCTTGCTGAAAGTGAGCCTGGGTGGGGGACTGTTAGCAACGGTCGTATACCCCCAGTGAGATTTATCGGGGCTTGCTCTGGCACCAGAACAGTCGACCATTGAAGTGGACCATCCTGGATTTTCTTTCATAATACGGTCAGATTCATCTTTGTTGTTTACAATTTAAGTCTGCTTAAGGCAGTGAGAGTGCCTTCTTCTCACAGAAACATAGAAGTCGACAGCAGATAAGGACTACAAGGCCCATCCAGTCTGCCCATTGATTTTTCTACCTTATAAATGTGCTATAGGCCTTTGCTCTGTCAATGGCCTATCTATTCATACTCATCTGTATTGCTCCCTTATGCCTATCCCATGCCTGTTTGAAGCCCTGCACTGTAGTCATATCCACCACTTCCTGAGGTAGGCCGTTCCATGCATCCACCACCCTTTCTGTGAAAAAGAACTTCCTCACATTACCACTTAATCGGCCTCCCTCTAATCTCATGCGGTGTCCTCTTGTCCTGCTATTTTTCTTATATTGAAACATGTTAGACTCTTTCACGTTGTTAATGCCCTTAAGGTGTTTGAATGTTTCGATCATATCACCTCTCTCCCTCCTTTGCTCGAGGGTATACATATTGAGCTTCGCTAATCTGTCCTCATATGTTTTCTGATGCAGTCCCTGCACCATTTTGGTTGCCCTTCTCTGCACTTCCTCAATTTTATTAATGTCCTTGTGAAGGTGTGGCCTCCAGTACTGCACGCAGTACTCAAGATGGGGTCCAACCAGTGTCTTGTAAAGAAGGATTATTATCTCCCACTTTCTACTTGTGATACCCCTACTAATACACCCCAACATCCCCCTAGCCTTACCTACTGCTTTAGTGGTCTGCTTGGATGATTTCAGGTCATCGGTGATGATGATGCCCAAGTCTCTTTCTTCCCTTGTGACTGCCAGAAACTCCCTTCCCTGCCTATTGGTGGCTTCAGGGTTTCTCTTCCCTGTGTGCATGATCTTGTACTTCTTTGCGTTAAGCCCCAGTTGCCACTCTTCCAACCATTTTGTCAGTTTATCCAGATCTCTTCTCATTCTGCCCACCCCATCTGGATCATCTACTCTGTTGCAGATCTTGGTGTCATCTGCAAACAGACAAACCTTACCCTCTAGTCCATCTGCAATGTCACTGATGAAGATATTGAAGAGGACTGGCCCCAGGACTGATCCCTGAGGTACCCCATGTCACAACCCCACTCAGCAGGTCAGGCCCTCTGCTCCCACAGTGCCAACCTCCGAGCGCAGTATTGTGAACAGGTAACAGAGCAGTTTAACCCTCCTGTCTGCTTGTGGTTCTGAATCACCTTTGGTCTCAAGTTCTGGGGGGATTCAAACTGTGAACCTTATCCTAGCTTACCCCAAATGTACAGGCTCAGATAATCTGTTCTTCGGGGAGTGCCAGATATTTTTCACCTAAGGGCGCCAAGCCAGGTATCCAAAATGAACCCTTAAAACTCTATGAAAAGACCTTAGGTATTCTTACCTTTTTCCAGTTCAGTAACACCATTAAGCTTATGAACAGCTGTCAATTTTAACCATCTATACTTCACATGCAAATGAAAGAAATTCGAAGGCACACCAGGCAGTCTCTTTAAAATAAGAGGTATACTTAGAAAATGGATAAAAATAAGTAAAATGTAAACACAGAACAATATATCACAAAGCATACAATCACTTAAAAGAAAACAAGGAAAAAGTACAAACATAAACTCCTACCACAGTACAATTAGACTTTCCTATCTAATGTATATCCTTCTTACAGTGCTTATAGTAGATGTTCCTAAGAGCCCACCAAGAAAAGTGTGTCTAAGTGGAAATACAGAATACAGTTTAAACCCTGTGTCTCCACCCCTTCTATGATGCCATTTAGCTCCTCCTTTTAGAATATAAAAATTATACAAACGGGATGTCCTAATCAGGAGGTGTATTAACTAAGGTGACATCAGCAAAAACTCATTTCCTAATTGATTTCTTAATTAAGTCTGTGATTTCCCAGTTCCTTCTTTTTGATATTTGAGCAGTTTCCTGCTTTCCAAGGACATCACATGACTTTTACAACTCTGCAGTTTTCTCATCTAGATGCAATATAGCTTTTTAGCACCAGTTGAAATTAACTGTCCTTCCTCTGAAGACATCATAACATGTACAGTGGCGTGAAAAAGTATTTGCCCCCTTCCTGATTTTCTCTATTATTGCATATTTGTCACACTGGATGTTTTCAGGTCTTTAGACAAAATATAATATTAGATAAAGGGAACCTGAGTGAACAAATAACACTTTTTTTTTTTACTTATTTCATTTATTTAATGAAAAAAGTTAACCAACACCAACTGGCACTGTGTGAAAAAGTAATTGCCCCCTAGTTAAATCAACCCAATTAAAAGGATAATTAGAGTCAGCTGATTGAACACAGCCAGGCTTGATTACAGCCAGCCCTGCTTAATATAAACCTCACTTATTTTGGCCCTTACCATCAGAGTCACGTTGCTAGCACAAAGATTCAACCAGCACATTATGCCATGATCAAAGGAAGTTCCTGAAAAGATCAGAAAAAAATTTGCTGCCCTCTTTCAGTCTGGAAAGGGTTACAAAGCTATTTCTAAGGCTCTGGGACTCCATCGAACCACAGTGAGAGCCATAATCTCCAAATGGAGAACACTTGGAACAGTAGTGAATCTTCATAGGGTAGGCGGCCTGCCAAAATTACTCCAAGGGCACAGCTAAAATCATCCAGGAAGTCTCAAAGGATCCTAAAACAACATCCAAAGAACTACAGGCTTCTCTTGCCTCAGCTAAGGTCAGTGTTCATGACTCCACAATCAGAAAGAGACTGGGCAAAATGGGCTTCATGTGAGAGTAGCAAGGCAGAAACCACTGCTAACCAAGAAGAACATAAATGTTCTCTCTCATTTGCCAAGAAGCACCTGGATGATCCACAAGCCTTTTGGGAAAATGTTCTATGGACAGATGAGTCCAAAGTGGAACTTTTGGACGACATGGATCCCATAATGTCTCGCTAAAGCAAACACAGCATTCCACAGTAAGAACACCATACCAACAGTCAAACATGGTGGTGGTAGTGTGATGGTGTGGGGATGCTTGCTGCCTAAGGACCTATATGACTTGCCAAAATTAAAGGAACCATGAATTCTGCTCTGTACCAGAAAATTCTTAAGGAGAATGTCCGGTCATCCTTCCGTGAGCTGAAGCTGAGCGTAGTTGGGTCATGCAGCAAGACAATGATACAAAACACAAAAGCAAGTCCACATCAGAATGGCTAAAAGAAGTAAAATTAAAGTTTGGAGTGGCCTAGTCAAAGTCCAGACTTAAACCCAATAGAGTTGCTATGGCAGGACCTGAAGCAGGCAGTACATGCTCGAAAACCTACCAAATGTTACTGAATTAAAGCAGTTCTGCAAGGAAGAGTGAGTTAAAATTCCTCCACAGCGATGTGAAAGACTGATATTGAATTATAGGAAGTGTTTGGTTGCAGTCATTGCAGCTAAATGTGGCGTAACCAGTTATTAAGTGTAAGAGGCAATTACTTTTCACACAGTGCCAGTTGGTGTTAGTTAACTTTTTTCATTAAATAGGTGAAATAAAAAATTAAAAAACAAGTGTTATTTGTTCACTCAGGTTCCCTTTATCTAATATTACATTTTCTCTAAAGACCTGAAAACATCCAGTGTGACAAATATGCAATAACAGAGAAAATCAGGAAGGGGGCAAATACTTTTTCACGCCACTGTATATTTTAAGTTCCCAACTTCAAAGAAGCACAGCTCATCAACAAGGCCATAAAATGCAACTTATTGGAAGTTAATCACATTACAGAGCTCTACTGTTTAACATATATCCTGTCATTTTAACTGAAACCTGGGGGGGGGTCATCCCACAGGCTGTCTCATGAGAGACACTCAATAACACATTCTATATACAAATATTATAGAGCAATCATAACCAGCTGGCCAAGCGTCACACCCCACTTGTGACTTGCATCTCTTCTGACTGTATACCATTTACCACCACACTCTGTTTTCTGCCCGTCAACCAGTTTGCCACCCAGTTGACCAACTTCTGACCCGCCCTGAGCCTACCCAGCTTATTAATCAATCTTCTATGTGGAACAGTATCGAAAGCTTTGCTGAAGTCAAGGTAGGCAACATCAACTGCTCCCCTTTGGTCCACCAAGAACTACACACCAGTCAAAGAAATCTATGAGATTAGTTTGACAGGACCTTCCTTTTGTAAACCCATGCTGTCTTGGATCCTGTGCTCCTATGAATTCCAGATGTTGCACTATCTTTTCCATAAGGAGTGCCTCCATAATCTTGCCCACTACTGAGGTAAGACTGACTGGTCTGTAGTTTCCCACCTCCTCCCTGCTACCACTCTTGTGGAGCGGGATCACATGAGCCCTTCTCCAGTCTTCTGGGACCTCTCCTGTGCTCAGAGACTCACTAAACAGTTCTGACAATGGCTCTGCTAGTTCTACCCTTAGCTCCTTTAGTACCCTGGGATGTATGCCATCAGGTCCCATTGCCTTGTCCACCCTGAGCTTATCGAGCTCTTGTGGGACCCTTTCTTTTGTGAAGGGACTAGTGCACACCTCCCTCCCCTGTGTCCATGGTGCTGAGCTGTGGGCCCTGCCCTACCTTCTCTTCGGTAAATGCTGAGCAGAAGTATCTATTTAGGATAGATGCTTTTACATGGTCGTCCTCCTCCTCACACGCCCCCTTATCTCCTTTGATCTTAGCAATGCCCCCTGGACTTTCTCCTTTCACTAATGTATCTATAGAAAGTCTTGCCACCTTCTTTTACTGTTTGTGCTAGTGTTTCCTCGGTTTGGGCCTTTGCCTGCCTTACTGCCTTCCCTGCTTCCCTTAGGGAAGTTTGGTATGCTTCCCTATCTTCATCCCGCTGCGTTCCCTTATATTTCCTGAAGGCCAGCCTTTTGGCTCTGACCTTTTCTGCTAATGTATTTGAGAACCAAAGTGGTTTCCTTCTTCTTTTACACTTCCTTTTCTCTCTAACACATCTAACACAGTGGGATGTTGCTTCAAGTATTGTATCCTTAATGCCTGCCCACTTTGCCTGTACCCCCTCATCTGTATTTCTTTTTGCCAGGGTTAGCTTAACTCTGTTGGCCATCTTATCAAAGTCAGCTCCTCCGAAGTACCATATTTTTGCCTTGGAATAGGATGATGTAGATGTAGTGACCAAATTGAACCATACCATGTGATGGTCACTGGCCCCCAGGTGACCTTCTACCTGGAGATCTGTGATCATTTCCCTGTTAGTCAGTACTAGATCTAGGATAGCCCTGTCTCTTGTGGGTTGTTGTACCAGTTGTTTGAGGTCCTCTCCCTGCAGGGAATCCATCATGTGTCTAGTTCTGGCAGATGTTCCTGCTGGTATTGACCAATCTGTATCTGGCATGTTGAAGTCTCCCTTTATCAGAACCTCCCCTTTAGCTGTCATGTTTTGTATATCTTCTAACAGTAATGTGTCTGTGTCCTTCCCTTGATCTGGGGGCCTGTAGACAACCCCAGTTCGTATGGCTGTCCCATTTCCTGTTTCCAGGGTGACCCACAGTTCTTATGGCTCCTTATGTGTATTCTGAATTTCTGTAGCCTTGATATTTTCATTGACATACAGGGCCTCTCAACCCCCTCCTTTTTGCACCTCGGTCTCTTCTGAACAGTACATAGCCAGGTACTGAAGTCTTCCAAGTGTGGTTACTGGTAAACCACATCTCGCTAATTGTTACTGTGTCCAGTTTAACCTTTGTCATTCTTGCCTGCAGGTCTGGGATCTTGTTTCCCAGACTGTGAGCATTAGTGTACATGATTTTTCATTGGCCACATTTTGGTGTGTTAGTTGTTGGGTGAGGTCTGGCGTTTCCCCTGTGTGTCGTATGGCGAGCTGGACCTTTTTCCTTACCTGGTGATGCAAATGAACTGCAAACATGCTGAACTCCTGTTTGACCACTAGCTGAGGGGAGGAGGGGGTGTTCTTCCCATTTAACCATGGTCCATAGTACAGTGAGAGAGTGCCTGGCACTAAAGAGTCTGGACATATTTCACCCCACCCGGTAGTGAGAGTATTTAAAGGGTGGGGAGAGTTTCCGAGTTTCCTTTTCCAAAACTGATCCCCCTTGGGGGTGTAAGGACTATTGGGGTTCGATCTTCTGAATTCCCAGCCACTCACTACAGTTTAATGTTTTTGACTAGTTAAGTCTTCACTGTGATTAATTTAAAACCGTAGGTTGGGATTGGATGGCTGAGATATTTTAGCTTTATATATGTGTTCGAGTTATTATTGGGGTAAACTCATTTTAATTTTTGGTTATTTTATTTGATTATGCTTTTTCTGTAATTATTTTCCTTTTTTTCCTTTGTAGTGTGTTGAAGGATTTATGGTTTTATTGTATTTTTATTTTTTGTTTTATTTAGTAGACTGTATAGTTTATTTGGGTTACTGAAATGTGTAGGAGGCCGCCGCCTACCCCACGGTCGTGCACTATTCGTACTCCGCCCTCCATGCTCTCCACCCCTTTCAAACAACATGAAGTCTTGCTATATTCTGACATTATGCAGTTAGCCCCAGCACTTGAACTGCTCTGGAGAGGAAAGAGTTAACTCTATGCCAAAGCACAGAACGTTGAGCTCGAGCTCGGTTCAAGCCTCTGTCCGCTGCACTTTGAAGTTTAACTGTCAGATTCTTTACTCCGTCTAACTGAACAGTCGCTCTGGAGATCTCTCCTTCGCTATCGGTTTGGTCCAGTAAAAATGTTGATTTTAAACTGCTATTTTCATTTATTCTTCGGTTCAGATCCCTGTCTGCAGTACAGTAAGTACTTTAGGTAGTGGACTAGTGCTGAATTTGTGGAAATTGTAAAAGTAATATATTCAATCAGTTTGACTGAATCGGTTGTCTGTTAGTCTTGCCTGGCTGTTGCTGAAAAAAGGGTAAGTTGTAGGAAGGTTTGTCTGAGAAACCCAAGAGAAAAACTGGGCCCACTAAGTTTCAACACTGCAGTGAGTGTGGGGAGGTCTTTGCTAAGGCTGATCCCCACACCACCTGTGTTTATTGTCTGGGTTTTGACCACCTGGATTCAGACTGCCAAATACGTAAACATTTTCCAAAGGCCACCCTGGATAAAAGATTGGGCAGGTTTAGGGAAAAGGAGGCTGAGAAGTCTGCTGACCCAGATAGCCAGCCCAGTTCGGTTCCGACCAAACCTGAGGGAGTGCCCACTGACCTGGGCGAGACTCTCTCTGGCAAACGGAGAGCTGATCCTGAGGGGTCGGTTCTGGCAAAAAGAAAGAAAATAGAGAAATCGTCCGGTTCAGATCCAAAACCACATCTTCCAACCACAGAGGAAATTGCCAGAGCAATTAGTATAGTTGAATCGCTCCATTCAGTTCCGGCTGATCCGACGCCTCTCGGTAGGTGTTCGGTTCGGTTGGTTCCCCCAGTTTAGGATTATTCCCCAGAAGACTATTATGAACTGGAATTGGAGGGGAATGAAGATTATGATGATGATGATGATGGTGAGGAAGGTCTGGATGAGCCCATAGAACTGGAGATCTCCCCAGACAGACCTTCTGGTGTTTCCCCTCCTAGGCTTTCTGAGTCCCCTTCCCACTTTATGTTCTACAAAAAAGTGGCAGAAACCCTCCAGCTCCCTCTGGATGAAGCTGTTGCGAAGCAAGAGGAGCCTGACTATGTGGAGATGATGGACATCCCAGAGTCCAAGAGATTGTCTGTTCCCCTTCACAAGTCCTTTGGGAAACAGACATGGAAGTTACTTAAAACTCCAAATTATTTACCTCCTGTGGACAGGCGAATGGACAAGAGGTACATGTTGTCAAGCCCAGGTACGTAGTACTTGTACCAGCAATGCAGCCATGTTGGGATCGTGCAGCCTGCAGCCTGTGATAAGGCTAACATACCCTTGGCTTCGCACCCCTCGGACAAAGACTCCAGGAAGCTGGATGCCATGGCTAAAAAAGCAATACATGGCCTCTTCCTTGGGACTCAGGCAGGCTAGCTATATGGCCTATACAGCCAGATACCAGAAGTCCAGATGGGATACTATTCTGGAACTGGCTAAACAGGCTTCCCCCCAGCTTGCCAAGGAGCTGGAGGAGGTGGCTGCTGATGGGACTGAGGCATCAAAAATCCAGTTTCATGCTGCTGTGGACTCCATTGATGTGTCATCATGAGTCATGGCTACATCTGTGGCTTTTCAGAGACTGGCTTGGCTCAGATGTACTAGCCTAGCACAGGACACCCAAGCTAAGGCCATGGATTTCCCTGTCATCGAGAATTCTCTGTTTGGGGAGCAGACAGAGAATTATATGAAGAAGATGGATGAATACAGGACCACCTACAGGAGTGCACAGGTCAAGGAAAGGCAGGCAGCTCCTCAGAAGCAGCAATCTAGGGGCAGACCCTTTCACAGGCCTTTCTACCAGGCACAGGCCTCCTCTCCTTTTCCTCAGAGGGGGTTCTTCAGGGGAGAGGCAGAAGGGGGATGAGCAGGGCTGCATCATTGTCTCAGTTTAAGGCTCCTGCCAAGCAGACACCCTGATGTGTCAGCCCGGTTCAACTCCCCAATTCCTGTAGGAGGCATGCTGGCTTACTACTTCCAGGACTGGAAGTCTGTTACCTCAGACAAGTGGGTCCTGGAGATAGTAAGCCAGGGACTGGCCCTCAGATTCAAAAAGTTTTCAAAGCTGAGGGTCAGGTCCTTTCCACCTGCAAACATCTCTGAAACCATTGCCCTAGAGGCAGAGGTTTCATCTCTGCTGGCTCTCAGGGCCATAGAGAAAGTTCCTACACCTCACAGAGGCAAAGGTCTATACTCCAGATACTTTCTTACCCTGAAAAAAACAGGGGAGTGGTGGCCCATCCTAGATTTAAGATACTTAAACAAGCACCTAGTAAAGCCAAAATTCAAAATGGTGACTCTGGGAATAATTTTTCCCTCTCTAAGGCCAGGGGACTGGCTAGCCTCCCTGGACCTAAAGGATACCTATTTTCACATTCCCATCAGGTGCTCCCACAGGAAGTACCTCAGGTTCGAACTGCCTTCAGGCCATTATCAGTTCAAAGCAATGCCCTTCGGCCTAACATCAGCTCCAGGGGTGTTTACAAAATGCCTAGCAGTAGTAGTGGCCTTTCTAAGGAGACAAAACATTTCCATATTCCCATACCGGGATGACTGGCTCATTGTGGGTCAGTCTGCAGACCAAGTCAAGTCAAATTTGCAAGTGACCCAACAAGTGCTCACTTCTCTAGGATTCCTCCTCAGTCTTCCCAAATCAGTTCTTGAGCCCGTGCAACTGTTGACCTTCATAGGGGTAGAGTTGGATACTGTCAAAGCAAGAGCCTTTCTCCCTCTGGCAAGGGTAAAGGCCATTATAGAACTGGGTTCTTCTTTCCACCTTCTGGTGTCTCGACCAGCAAGGCATTTCCTTCAACTCCTGGGCCACATGGCAGCTTCCACTGCAGTGGTCCAAGGGGTCAGATTTCAGATGAGAGGCATCCAGTTCCATTTGAGGGCTTTTTGGTCTCAGAAAAAAGATCTGTAACCAAACTTATTCCAGTGACTCAGACTCTGATTCAGGCTCTCCAATGGTGGTTGGATCAGGACAACCTCAGACAAGGGGTCAGGCACTCAGTCTCATTCTGTGGTTCTAACCATGGATGCTTCTCTCCTGGGGTGGGGAGCTCACCTGGGAGCCCTCACAGCTCAGGGAGTGTGGTCCCCTCAGGAGTCTCTTCTCCACATCAATCTTCTGCAGCTCAGGGCAGTGTACCTGGCTCTACAAGCCTTCTCGGACTCAGTACAGAACAAGGTGGTTCAGGTCAGGGCAGACAACACCACCACCATTTGGTACATCAACAAGCAGGGTGGCACTCGGTCTACAGCCTTGTGCATGGAAGCCATGAAATTATGGTCTCTGGCTTATTCTCTACAGACCTCTCTGGTAGCAGTCCCATCTTCCAGGGAAGGACAATGTGCTAGCAGATGCATTGAGCAGGATTTCCCAGGGCCATCACAAATGGTCCCTGGATCCCCTAGTGTTAAAAGTGATCTTTTCAAGGTGGGGCACTCCAGATATAGATCTCTTTGCAGTCCCAGACAATCACCAACTTCCCCTCTTTTGTTGCAGACCCCCAGTCTTGGGTTCAGTGCCCCTGGATGCTCTAATTCTGGATTGGGAAGGGACATTTCTGTATGCCTTTCCTCCTTTTCCTCTACTGTTCAAAGTCCTGGTCAGGATAAGATCACAATCTTGCAAAGTGATCCTGATTGCTCCAGACTGGGCCAGACAGCCTCGGTATCCCCTGTTGCTGCTCTAGCAGTCCATCTTCCCCTATCTCTCCGCAGGAATCACAACCTGTTAACCTCTTCTCAGGGGAGGATTTGGTACCCCAACCTTTGGTCTCGCAATCTCAAGGCATGGCTCTTGAAGAGCTAGAATATGCAAATTTGCATCTGTCTCAATGGGTTCTGGACATTCTCAAAGCCTCTCGAAAATCTGCCACCAGAAAAACTTATAACTCCAAATGGAAAAGATTCAGCATTTGGTGTCCCAATAAGCACATATCCCCAGATACTGCTGACTTGTCTACAGTTCTGGATTACATGGTTCATCTTAATGGCTTAAGCCTCAGACCAGCTACCCTCAAAGTACACTTGTCAGCTGTTTCTGCATTTCTGTCAGTGGGGAAGCCCTCCTCACTGGCATCTCACCCTGTTTTCTGTAAATTCTTCAAAGGATTGCTTCATATCAATCCCCCCTTTAGGGATCCTACTCCTGCTTGGGATCTTAATGTTTGCATCGCTCAGCTTATGCAACCCCCTTTTGAACCTTAGGCCTCAGCAGAACTTAAGTACTTGACTTGGAAAACTGTGTTCCTGGTAGCTATTACCTCTGCCAGGCGTATCAGTGAATTGCAAGCTCTGTCAGTGGAGCCTGATTTTATCTCATTCCATAGGGATAAGGTGGTCCTTAGAACCAACAAGAGGTTCTAAATCTTACCCAGAGTGGTTTCAGATTTTCATCTGAACCAATCCATGTCTCTTCCTGTGTTCTTTACTGATCATTCTTCTTCAGGAGAGAGAAGATTACACCGATGTTTAAAGGGTTCTTAGCTACTACATTGAGCGTACTAAGGCACTTAGGTTTGACTCCCTCCAGTTGTTCCTCACTTATGGTGAAGTGGGGAAGGGTAAACCTGCTACTAAGAGAACTATTGTCAGGTGGATTGTCTCTTGTATACACTTCTGCTATGAAAAGCTAGGCAAAGTACCCCCTCAGGCCTAAGGGCTCATTCGACTAGAGGTACAGCTGCTTCTCTGGCTGCTGCCAGAGATATACCCTTATTAGAGATATACAAAGCAACCACCTGGACACCAGTCCATACATTCACCAAGCATTACTCTCTGGATATCCAGGCTAGGAGTGATGCTAGGTTTGGTACAGCAGTACTGCAGAGCCTATTCCCAAAATAGGTTTGATACCCTCCTCCATGGAGATACTGCTCGGTAGTCTGCCTAATGTCAGAATACAGCAAGACTTCATGTTGTTTGAAGAAAAAATTACTCACCTTAGTAATTGTGTTTCTTCTAATGGAGTCTTGCTGTATTCTGACCTCCCTCCCTCCCTGCCTCCCCTCTCAGAACCTGTTTTTTGGGAAGTTGGCTGGCAGGCGCAGTGTTACACCTCAGGGGTGTACTTGGCACTCTCCCCTTTTTAAACAGTGGGAGTGGGTTATTTATTGTTTTGATAATTATATTTGTTCACTACCTAGTTTTTGTTTTAGATTTCTCGACTTGAGTCTTTTGAGGATCCAAAATATTTGGTTGCCTTTTTGGCTAGTAAATTTTACAATTTCCACATAGTGGGGGTAGTTAGCTAGTGTTAGCTTGTAAGAATCTGATGGTTACATTTCAGAGTGCAGCAGACAGAGGTCTGAACCAAGCTCAAGCTCAACGTTCTATGCTTTGGCATAGAGTTAACTCTTTCCTCTCTGGAACAGTTTAAGTGCTGGGGCAAACTGCATGTCAGAATACAGCAAGACTCCATTAGAAGAAACACAATTACTAAGGTGAGTAAATTTTTTCTTATCCCCCCCTTTGCAGCTTACCATCTAGTAACACTGTAGAGCACTGGGTATTGCTTGTTGGGGGGGAGTTTTGGTAGGGGGGTGCGAACAGCGGAGGGTGAATGAGCAGGACCATCGCATCGGGATAATGAGATCCAGGAGATGGCCTGGGGCAAAATGGAATCCAGACCGTGGTCCTCCATATCTGTTTTCCATACCCAAGGGCACCACCAATGGTGGGCAGGTGGCTCGGATGGCCTTGGACGTTCATCCAACTCGAGCAGTGTAATGTAATGCCAGGTCCATTAAAAACAAGACTGCAATTATTGAAGATCTTGTTGGAACAGCGGACCTGGCATGTGTCACCGAGACCTGACTCGACGAGAACTCTGGCCCCATATTGGAGACCGCAACTCCAGCTGGGTACTCGGTGATTCACCGCCCGAGACTGGATTGCCGGGGGGGGGGGGTGTGGACTGTTTCAAGACCGAACTGGGCCTCAATAGTGTACCAGTTGAGGAGACCCAGTCATTTGAATGTACCATGGTAGCAGGTGTAGGTTGTTGAATTGCCCTCATCTACTGTCCACCTGGGGATGAGAAGCAGTTCCTTCAGGAAGTGGAGGACTTCATGATCGACATGGCATTTGAGTCACCCAGGCTGATGGTCCTGGGTGACTTCAATGCCTGGGTCAATGACAAATTCGCAATTTGGTCAGCACTTCCTCCAGTTGATGACATCATTGGGCCTTACACAGGTTGTTTGTCAAATTGTTGTGTATTGTATCTTGCTGACAGGAATGCACTCATCGCAGCGGTGGGTCAGAGCTCTTAGCTGATTGTTTTGTGAGGGCACAGTTTAGGCCCAACCCGTTCCCACCACCCACCCCTGGAAATAGTTCCTTTATACCTGGGGTTCTGACATCATTTCCTCAAAGATTGCAAGGTGCATATCAATGTCATATCCTCTCTAGCACACAGCACTGAAAATATAAGCATACACATTGTATAATATATATTTTTCTATATAACAAACCAATCACGCACACAAACACACACACAAACAAAAAAAAAAAAGGACATAATCATGTGGGTAGTAGTGCAATGTAATGGCTATGGGGCAGCAGTCTTCCGGGAGACTTTCTGGAGGCTGAGATGCTGCCCTATTTGCAGACAACTCTCTGCCCTGAGGGAGGAATTTGCCCATCTTTAGGCCACACTGGACAGCAGTAAGGGAACCTTCCCCCAGGCCAGACTGGATGGTAAGAAGAACCTCCCCATCCAGGGAGCACCAGAGCCACCACCACTGCCTCAGAGGTTGCAAAGCACAACAGTTGGACCACAGTGGGCTCAGGGAGGGTGAGGATGGTGGAACAGAGGCACACCCATCAGTTGTTCCATTCCACAATCCATACACCATTCTGGACACAGCTCCCCTATGGATGCACCCACAGAGGAGATTAAGGAGGCTGAGGACACCTGTCAAGGAGGCCCTCAGGAAGGAGGCAGAGGACACCACAAGGAAAGGAAGCAGCTCCTGGTGGGGGACTCAGTATTGGGGATAGAACTGGGAGAGAGCAGGAAAACTGAAGTAGGTGCCTGCCTGGTGCCATGGCTTGGAGGGACAGGGCGCATCCTCAGGATCACGAGACAGCTGCAGGAGTCTGAACTGGGCGTCATTGTCCACCTAGGGACAAATGACTTGGCTCAACATGAGATTAGAGCAGTGCAGAAGGACTTTGTAGAACTGGGAGGGGCCTAAGACAAGTAGCACACACAGTATCCTTCTCAGAGGTGCTGCCTGTCAATGGCATGAGTGAGGTGAGGTACTTTGCACCATGCAGTTTAATGAATGGTTGAAAAAATGGTCTGGAGCACAGGGTTTAACTTCATTGGTGACTGGGGTTCCACCTGGAAGGACACCAGCCTATACCTGAGGATGGTCTGCATCTGTCCAGGAAGGGAACAAGTCTTTTGAGCAATCGGTTTAAATGCTTCATTGGCAAGCTTTTAAACTAGTCAAGGGGGGAGGCACGGATAAGCAGCAGGAAAATCCCAGCCTCTCCCTACAAAACAGGGTACTAAATGAGAAAAAGACCAAGGTAGAAAGGTCAGTGCGGGAGGCTGCAACTGAAGGTAAAGCCATCAAAAAATGGAAAGCAATGAGTACCAATGCCCGTAGTCTGAGTAACAAGCTTCCTGAATTAGTGGCCTTGATGGAGGAGGAACATCTGGATATCGTGGCAGTCACAGAAACATGATTCACACAAAACCATGACTGGGACGTAAGCATACCAGGATACACTATCTACAGGAGGGACAGAGAGGTAATAGAGGAGGAGGTAGCTCTTTACATAAGAGGAATCAAAGCAGCAGAACAAAGGGAAAACAGGAAGGAGAGAAACACTGTGAGTAAATTTGGAGACGGCAATGGCACCACAATCCGCACAGGGGTTGTATACAGACCCCTTCTCAGGGAGGAAATGGACAAGGAAATGATAGAAAGTATACTTAGTAAGGCAGAAAAGGGAGATATTGCTGATGGGCGATCTGAATATGCCAGATGTTAACTGGAGTGCAGTTGCAGCAGCCACTTGAAGAGTGGGGTTATTCTAGATGACCCTACGGGGCATGTAACTAGTATTGGAGCCCACTGAGAGGAGCAATCTTAGACTTGGTTCTCTCAAATGGAGATGAAGAGGATCACAGATCTAAAGTGGGTAGCCATCTGAGAACTAGCGACCATCGAACAGTATGGTTCACAATAAACACAGCAATAGAGTCAAGCCATACAAGGCAAAGGTACTGGACTTTAGGAGGGCTGACTTTGCCAAAATAGGGTGAGTGCCTAAGGAATGCACTAGCAAATGGGCAGGAAGGAGGGTGGAAGAACAATGGGGAATAATAAAACTGCCATCACAAGGTAACAAGCCTTTGTGTGAGCAAATAAAGAAAACTAAATGATGTAAGAAACCACTATGGTTCTCAAAGAAGTGGCAGTGAAGGTTCAAGAGAAAAAAGCTTTCAGGAAGTACAAGGAATCACAGAAGAAGCAGGACAGAACTGTATCAGTTAAAGCAAAAGGAAGCTGGGAAGGCAGTCAGAACAGCAAAGGCCCAAACTGAGAAAAGATAGCCTACTCACTTAAGAAGGGATAAAACCTTTTATAGGTACATCAGGGAGGCGAAGGAAGACCAAGGAGGATAGTGAGGCCTAATAAAGGGGAGAGGTGGGCAGAGGGTGACTGTGAAAACGAAGTACTAAACAAATATTTTTGCTCAGTATTTACAAAGGAAGAGAGGTACCTAAAACAAACAGTAGAAACACTCTGGATACAGAAGTTGATACCAGTCCATTTACAGAAGAAAGGATTCTGAAAGAACTCTTAAAACTGAGGTGGACAAAGCAATGGGCCTGATGGATTCATCCCAGAATTCTAAAGAACTAAGGGTGGAATTAGTGACACCACTGACTACCCTGTTTAACAAATCATGGGAGGATGGGGTGGTACCCGAGGACTGGAGGAGGGCAGATGTGATTCCCTTCACAAATGTGAGAGCAAGGCAGAAGCAGGAAACTACAGACCTGTTAGTTTAACCTCAGTGGTAGGAAAATGATGGAATCACTTCTGAAGGAAAGAATTGCTCAGTATCTAGAGGCCAGAGGGCACAGGACCCAAGGCAGCATGGATTCACAGTGGGAAGGTCATGCCAGATAAATCTGATAGATTTCTTTGACTGGGTGACCAAGTAGTAGATCAGGGAGGGACTGTGGACATGGCCTACCTAGACTTTACAAGGCATTTGACACAGTCTCACACAAAGATTAATATACAAGTTAGCTAGCCTGGGGTGGGTCCCAAGATGACAGCCTGGGTAAAAATTGGCTGGAGAATAGGACACAGAGGTAATAGTAAATGGAGTCCACTCTGAAGAAGGGGGGTTACTAGTGGGGTACCACAGGGTTCAGTATTAGGACTGGTCCTCTTCAATGTCTTTATAGCGACATTGCAGAGGGACTGGAAGAAAAGTATGTCTCTTTGCAGATGACACAAAGATCTGCAACAGAGTTGATGCACAAGGTGGGGTGGAAAGGATGAAAAGGGACTTGGCAAGGTTAGAGAATGGTCAAATGTATAGCAGCTTAGATTCAATGCTAAGAAGTGCAAGTAATGCACCTGAAACAAAACCCAAGGAAGAGTACACAATGGGGGTGAGATACTAACAACAACAAAATGTAAAGCGTCCTGGGGTAGTCATATCAGATGACCTAAAGGTGGGCAAGCAATGTGAGAGGGCAGCAAGGAGGGCTTGGGGATACTGGGATGCATGGGAGGCATCACCAGTAGAAAACAGGAAGTTATTATCCTCTGTACAGACAGCTGGTCAGACCCCATCTGGAGTACTGTGTGCAGTTCTGAGACCCAGTCTTCGCAAAGACATAGACAGGATGGAAGCTGTCCAGAGGAGGGCAACTAAAATGGTGCAGGGTCTGCACGGAAGACATATGAAGAGAGACTTAAGGAGCTTAATATGTATAGCCTCGAGGAAAGGAGGGAGGGGGACATGATAGAAACTTTCAAGTACCTCAAGGGAATCAACAAAGTCAAGAGGTAGCATCTTTCAAAAAGAGGTGTGCAAGAACAAGGGGCACAATTTGAAGATAGAGGGCAGCTCAGAGGTAATTTAAGAAGTATTTTTCACAGAGAGGTTGTGGATGCATGGAGCGGCCTTCCAGAGGAGGTCGTGGAGTCAAAAACAGTGGTGGAATTCAAGCATGCTTGGGACAGTCATAAGGCAATTCTAGGGGGTGGGGGTAGAAAGAAATAGGCTGCTGGTTAACTAGGATCTGCAGCTTATCCAGTAGGCAGGGAAATGGGCAGACTGGATGGGCCAAGCGGTCCTTATCTGCCGTCAAATTCTATGTTTCTATGTTTCTATGTTTCTACTGCTACTCATAAACACGGTCATTCTCTTGACTTGGTCTTCCTCCTGGGTGTCGAAGCCTCGGATCTGGGGATGGAACCAGTCTGATGATCCGATCACTACACCGTGCGGTTCAGTTTTTGCACCCCCCTTCGTAGGCCCACCCCTGTGGAGATGGTCAGGTACTGCCCTTTATGAGATATAAGCTCTGAAGGCCTGATGGCGGTGCTTGACCTATCAGTTCTTCCATTGGCAAACAGTGAGTCAGAGGCCCTTGTGGTGGCCTATAATATTGCTATTTCTATGGCCCTGGACTTCATTGCTTCTGTCCGAGTTTGTCCTCTCTCCCTTCGTCCTCGGTCCTCTTGGTTTGATGGGTCCTTGAGGGAGATGCAGCGACTAGGACAAAGGTTAGAGCGTTGCTGATGGAAATCCGCCCTTGATGCCGATCACCTTAGATTGATGGACCATTATCAAGCCTATCAATCTGCAATCACCCATAAGAAGGCAGAGTTCCTGTCCGGGGAGATTTCAGCCACTCAGAATTGACCAGCTCAGCTTTTTCGAACTGTGGACAGACTGTGCAACCCAGCCTGTCAACAGGTCTGAAAAAGCATTTTCTCATGTTGAGTGCAAGGAGCTTGCTCACTTCTTTGCGACTAAGGTGGTTGACATCAGGGCGGTACTCCAACCGGCACACTCTACAGGCATTGCTCTAGATTTGGGCACTGTTCCTCAGTCTTCCTGGAGTACCTTCAGCCAGCCTGAGTTTGTGGACATCATGCGGATTGTCCAGGGTATGCACCCTACTTGCTGTAGTTTGGACCCGGGACCAACTACCTTGATTTGGGGTTGTGGTGACATCTTTGGCCCGGTCCTAGCATGGATAGTCTGGTGCTCCTTGGAAACAGGTGAGTTTCCTGGCTCCCTGAAGGAGGCGGTGGCGACTCCCCTCCTGAAGAAATCTTCTTTGGACCCAGACTGCTGTGCAAACTACAGACTAATCTCAAACTTCATCTTTATGGGGAAGGTGATCGAGAAAGTAGTGGCCATACAACTGGAGAACCATTTGACCATCCATGATGTCTATGAGCCTCTCCAGTCCGGTTTTCTAAAGAGGCATAGTACCTAGACGTCGCTGGTTTGGATGCTCAATGATCTCCTGATGGCTAGAAATCAGAAGAACCGCTCCATCTTGGTTCTCCTTGATCTCTCTTCAGCATTTGACACTGTGGACCATGGGTTTCTGCTCGACTGCTTGAGGTTCATTTGTGGCCTGTCGGGTACAAACCTCAGATGGTTTTCATCTTTCCTCACTGGAAGAACTCAAGAGGGTGGTGTCAGAGATTTATTCTTCTGACCCTGTTCCGTTATTATGTGGGGTTCCTCAGGGTTGGTGCTGTCCCTCATGTTGTTCGCAGTGTACATGCTGCCCCTTGGAGAAATTGTAAGAAGGTATGGACTGAGGTTTCACTGCTATGCTGACGATTCCCAGCTCTACCTTTCTTTCGTGCCTGACCAGGATGGAGCTCTCTCGGTATTTAATAGCTGCCTCTCTGAAATCCAGGAGTGGATGAGTTCGAGCTGGTTGAGGTTGAACTCGGAAAAGACTGAGGTGTTGGTAGTGGACCCAGGTCACCGGATAGGGGGGTTGGTGGTGAGGCTACCCACTGGACTTCTTCTTGGGGGTTTGCCACTCCCGACCTCCGAATGGGTGCGAAACCAGGGGGTAATTTTTTTTTTTGAATATTCTGTTTATTGACAGCTTTTAGTTTACAGACAAACTTGGACATTTAATGGACATACAAATAACAAAAATAAATATATATATGCAATCATGTAAGCAATCTATTATTAACTTTAAGAAAGGGAAAAGAATCGTATTTCCAATCCATTCCACAAAATCGGGTGCCATTCCAACTCATATATTCAGCCCCATTCTGAGCATCACATTTTCGGAGACACTCAAAGAGGCTAGGAAAGGTGACCATTCTCTCACAAACGCCTCCTTTCTATCCCTGACCATCTGTGTCAACCTTTCCAGTGCGAGGGAGCGAATAATTGCCCGCCACCACCCCAACACTGTAGGCCTAGACTCTGAGACCCATGTATTCTGAATACAATGGCGAGCCAATACAAACAGAACCCTTATCCATCTAGGAAGTGGCAGCCACTCCTCTTCCCCTCCACTTGTCTCCACTCCAAACAAACATACCAGGAGGTCCCGTGGCAACTGTCTCCCAGCTATCTGGTTCACCTCTTTCACTACCTCCCCCCAGAATTTGACCAATACTGGGCAAGACCAGAAGCAGTGGATATAGGTGCCTACGTCTCTATTACACCTTCGACACTGTGAGGATATCTCGGGGTGTGCCCTATGCACCGCTGCTGGGGGCCAATACATTCTGTGTAGAAACTTAAAAAAGGCCTCTTTGAACTTATTACATACCATTATGCCCTCTGGCATACCTAAGGCCACTTTCCAGTCCTCCCCGGAAATTCGTTGCTCAAATCTCTTTCCCATAAAGCCTTTGTGCTCCCAGTTAGATCTGGTAGTTTTTGTTTGCCCTGGTTGGCAACCTTCCCTATGAAGCCCTTGGGATCTTTCTTGGCGTGATACACCAGCTGCTCAACCAAGTTCGGTTGCTTCCTATCCCTACCGCTCTTATCCAGCTTCCCCACAAAGGCTCTTAATTGCAGGTATCTGTATAGGTGGGATGCCCCCAACCCCAAGTTTTGCCTAACCTTTTCAAATGCACAGAGCTCTCCTTTCTCTAGCAGATTACCCACATTATCTACCGCGCTCCTTTCCCATTTTTGAAAGCCTCCATCTTCCATCCCCAGTAGAAAAAAGGGATTCCTCACTATCGGTAACAGTATAGTCTCCCCCTGCCCCAGGCCTTTTCGTCTTCAAAGGTGCTCCCATGCCGCAAGTGTCTCCCTGGCCAAGGGGTTACTACTCCCCAGCTCCCTATATACACGAAGTCCCCTACTGTGCAAATATGCAGTGAGTCTCCCTGGGGTCCCCCACTGTTCTAACTCCACCCAGCTTGCTACCAGTGGCCGATGTACCCAGTCAGCTATCCCTCTGAGCTACACTGCCGTATAATAGATACCCAGATCTGGAAAGTTAATTCCCCCTTTAGTCCTATCCGACTTAAGCCACTTTAGACTAATTCGGGGCTCCCTACCCTGCCAGGTAAATTCTGAGAACCCCTTCTCTATCCTTTTTACGCCCCCCCCCCCTGTATTTAGTTGGGGGTAATTTTTGAAGAGGGACTGACACTGCGTTCGCAGGTATTGGCCATCATCAAGTCCTCTTTTTACCATCTGAGGAATATCTCCAGAGTTAAGCGTCTTGTTCTGTCCGGTGACCTTCCTATGTTGGTCCATGCCTTTGTGTACTCGTGCTTGGATTACTGCAACGCCCTATACCTAGGGCTCCCGGGGGTAGATATTCGCTGCTTGCAGCTGGTGTAGAACACAATGGCCCAGTTATTGACATGAACCCCTCAGTCCTGTCATATTTTGCCGGTGCTGTGCGAACTGCACTGGCTACCAGTACAGTGGCAAATCACCTTCAGAGTCAGTCTTCTGACTTATAAAGCCCTACATGGGCAGGGTCCGGTCTACCTGAAAGAGCTCCTGGTCCCTTACTGCCGTGGGCGATTGCTCCGCTCGACTGACGAGGGGTTGCTAGAGATTCCAAGGGCTTGTTTAAAATCTTCTGGGGCTCATGCATTTATGTGTGAGGCCCCCACCCTTTGGAATTCTCTACCCCATCAGTTATGTGAGTGCACGACTGTGGAGGGTTTTAAGCAGGTCTTAAAACCTTTTAATGGATACAGGCATTTGGGGAATAACTGGGATATTGTTTTATTTTCCCCATTTTATATTATTTATAATGTATGTAATTTTATGCTGCAGCTGTTTTACTTGTTTTGTGAGGCGCCTTGATAATTTGAAAGGTGCCATATAAATAAAATTGATTTGATTTGATATTACCATATGCCTACTCCCCACCACTCCTATTTCCCTCTGATCATGCTCTTCCTAGTCCCCTTCTCTCCCTCCTCCTAAAATGCCCCCCCTTCTTTCTCTACTCCCTATCTCCCTCCTGTGAGCTCGATCACTGCCTTGTGCAGGCAGGATCCATAGCGCATGGTGGGCAAAAACTTTACCCCCTTTCCCCTATTTCTCCTTTTACTGCACCCCTTCAGTCACTGCTCGATCACTGCCTTGTGCAGGCAGGGTCACCCAGCACACTGGTGGGATACTACCCCCCCACTATAGTTGACCTCTGCTACCCCGCTAACAACATCCTCCCCAACACCCCCTCTATCATCACTATATAAATAACTCTCATCACCTATTAGCTGTGTCCTACCAGTAGGGGCTGTCCATCGCCCTGCTCATATAGGGATAACAGGACACTGCTGAATTTCAACTCCCTCCCTTCCCCCAACCTTGGATACCCCCACCTAGAATATCTCTCTCTCTCTCTCTCCTTATCACCCTGCCACACTCTACCTCTCCTCTCCTCCTGCCCCCCCCATCCAGTTGACATAGCCTAACACTGGCCTACCTCTACACTAAATTAAGCACTTACAACCTATCCTATATCCCTCTTATATGCACTTTATTCCACCCTGTCATCTGTTTGCCTCGAAAATCGTGCTCTGCCTGCATCTCTCCATAAATTTCCTTTCTTCCATTCTGCCCTCTGTAATTTTTCATTCCTTCCTTCCATCCTTCCTCTCTTTACTCCTATAACTGTAAATCTTGAATATCTATGTTACACAAATGGTTACCAATTACTATTGTCCCTTTACCATCTAGTGCTACTTTCTGTTGCCAAGTTATTATATGTGTTCCAGTGTTACCAACTGTTGCCTAATTACTATATGCATCTTCATATCTACTATAGTTAACTGTTGCATTGTTAACCAGTGTGATCCACCTGTAATCCCTCCTGCTCTCATTGCATGCAAGTAAGCAAATTGTATTCCAATATTGTAACATTTCTCTGTATTCTATCCCATTGTTCCTTACCCCCAGGTCGCACTGGGAGATGAGCAACTTGTTGCTCAGCATGCCTTCCTGATGAAACATTTCAATAAATAAAGAATGCTTAGCTCTGAAGTGGGCTATTGGTCTCTGAAATATTACTTGTGGGGGGCTGAATTTAAGGTTGTAACTGATCATAACCTCCTTTGCTGGTTGCACCAAATGAGAGAAAAAAATCCACGTTTAATGCAGTGGTACTTAGCTTTTTAGCCCTGTCACGTTACTGTGTCCCACTTGGCAGGGACAAAACATGTAAATGCTGATTTCATGTCTAGATATGGTGCAGGAATTGATGTCCATGAAATATCACAGAATTTATCTAAAAGGAGGTAGCGCAGGGATGGTACCATTACTGTCTGTTGAGAAATGTGTTAACACCCCAGGGTAAAGAATGATGATATCCACTATGTTTATAATAGAATATTATTGGTAATAGAGACCCTGAGACGGAGCTTCTGAAGATGTGTGGGTGGAAGCTCCATCCCGTCCTGGGACAGGAAGGTGATAAGCAGTCTGAAATAACTGTTTCCTACTTAAGGTGAGGGATATGTGACAGGGAGATCCTGCCACTCTTGAGGACTGACCTTTTCTTAAATCTGTTGCAACAGTTCTTCTATTTCTTAGCCTAATCTATACTTTACAATTTCTAGTCCATAAGCTTTTCCACTTATAGGCACCCCTTCCCCTTTTCTGACTATGCTATAGTGTCCTCATTAATTTTTCTTTTCCCTCTCAGGTCCTCATACAGGGAGGTTATTGTGGTGACCTCTGAGCTGATGTAAAACAACAGCCTGTGTTCCTTGTTGTTGGATTTAATATGCACTAGCACTATGTCATAAAATACCTTGATGTATATGCCTTATGTGTATGAAACCTGTAAATGTTAAAAATACCATGGCCCTAGGTGTTCTTGATAAAGGTAAAAAGGTACTAGGGGACTGTATTATAAAAATTAAGTTACCGGAGTAGAGATATCAGAAACCCCCCATTGTGTTATTTCAAATACATGTAATTTGCAAATTGTTTGAAAGGCCCTTTGGCACCATGCATTCCTGCTTTAAGTAGAACCAGCCTAAAATGTCATGGTGATTTGCATATACATCCCATGATGTTTTGCATTATGGGGGTATGTGTTTCTTTGAAACTTGGCATTATTGCCAATGCCCTTTGGAGTAACCCTTGCTTCAGGGCTTCTGCACTGAGATTCTTTATCTTTAGCTTGTTTTTGGATTTTTCTTTTTTGAGCTCTCCATCACCTAAACACACAAGACAAACATAGTGATTGAGTTGGGTTCCACTAAAGAGGGAGATCAGCAAATCAGTGGGTCAGTAGGTGCTGACTAAGTGCAGAGGAAGGACATACATAGTCTGTTGATGCAAACTGATATATTGAAGAAGGCATATGCCATTGCTTAAGGTTATTCCCAGTGTTTTAAATAAACACACAGAGATTGTGTGTTGAACCTGAAGTTCTGTGTCTGGGCCATCTGTTATCCCACAACCCCTCCACACTTCCCCATCAGCTGTTGGGCACTGTCACCCCTGACCGTCAGTGGAGGGTCAGTGGGAACTCAGGTGGTCGACCACACTTTAATGACTCTTCAGAATCTGAGGGATACTCCCTGCACTTCCGTCCAGTCGACGTGGAGTCCAGAGAGGATCTCTCGATGGACGAAGGTCCGTCTTCCTTCATGGGGCTTCTCTGTCTGATCTCTGAGTCAATGGGTATGAAAATGGAGCTCATCCAGAAGCGGGCTCATTACCCGTTGACCGAAATCCTCAACCGGGGAGACACTCCTACAGAGGCTTTTCCGGTGGCAGAAGCCATTCTTGGCCCTTCCCTGGAGCTTAGGCAGCACCCCGCTTCATGCCCTACACCTTCTACCAAGACGGCCTGCAAATACGCAGTCCAGCTCCCTCTTGGGATTCACAGAGCATTCCTCAGTCGAGGGCTTGGTGGCAGACTCTGCTTAAGTGCTCCAGCATCACCAGGGATGTTGACAAGCTACATGATAAGGACTCCAAGAAGCTGGACCATATGGCTAAGAAAGTCTACATTGCCTCCTCGCTTGGTCTCTGCCAGGTGAACTCAGCCCTTCTCATGGCCCACTTCTCTCATGCCCTGCTGAGCACCCTGGACGAGGTGCTTCCTCATCTGCCAGCAGACTTTCAGACCATGGTCAAACAGATCCGGGACCAGGACCAGGCTGTAGCCAAACAATAGCTCCAAACAGCCATGGACATTGGGGACTCCTGTGCCCGCTCCATGGTGGCCTCAGTGACCATGCGTCACAGGGCTTGGCTGAGGATCACGACCTTCATGGCAGACACTCAGCACAAGCTGGCAGATGTCCCTTTCCTGGGCAACTACCTGATTGGGCCCAGGGTCGAGGGCCACCTTACCCGTATTGAGAAGTCCAATGCTACCTTGGACTCTGTGACATCTGCCCAGAAGGCCCCCTAAGGGCTCCAAGCAGCAGCAGAAGAGGAAGCCCTTTTGGGCCACCTCCACTCCTGCAGGCAAACCTGCCCAACCCCAGTCTGGCCAGCAGGATCAGGCCTAGCAACCTCAGCCCAAATTGGTGGCCTCACTCATCTGCAAGCCCGGAGGGAGAGGTTCCGGTGGCATCTCAGCCAGGCCCTCCTCCTCCTCTAAGCCTGCTCAGTGATGGGATGAGGGATGCCTCTCTCATGCCCATCACACTTCTCCTGGGTCCTCCTGTGGGGGGCCGGCTCCACCACTTCCTTTCTGCCTGGTCCGCTGTCACCACGAACAGATGGGTTCTTGAAATGGTGGGTCAGGGTCTTCGTCTGGAATTCGAGCGGTACCCTCCTTGCCGAGCCCGTGCCCCACGGAAGGACTTGGTTTCCATGGACATGCTATCATCTCTAAGGGCCGGCATAGCCCAGCTCCTCTGCAAGGAGGTTGTGGTTCCTGTCACAGATTCTCCGGAACACCCAGGGTTTGTCTCCAGGTACTTCCTGGTGCCAAAGCGGACAGGTGGCTGGCACCCCATTCTAGATCTGCACGACCTGAACAAATTTCTCTGTTCACACACCTTCAGTATGGTAATTCTTTCTCAGATCATACCATCTCTAGAGTGAAGCATGTGGTTTATCTCCCTGGATCTTCAGGATGCATTCTTCCAGGTCCCCATCTGTCCATCCCATCGAAGGTTCCTCTACTTCCGAGCAAAGTGAACCCTCTATGAGTTCCAGGTCATGCCATTCGGCCTCTCCTCAGCCCCCAGGGTCTTCACCAAGTGCAATGCAGTGGTGACAGCTTACCTGAGGTGCAGAGGGATCAGGGTTAACCCCTATCTGGATGACTGACTGATTGTAGGTCCCTCCAGGCAGGAGGTGGAGAGGTCCAGGGACCTGGCCCTCCAGACTGCGTCTCCCTTTGCCTAATGGTTAACGAGGCCAAGTTAGAACTTGTGCCTTCGCAGGTGATTATCTTCATCAGGGTGAAGCTCGACTTGCAGAGTCAGAGCCCAGCTCCTGGTGGACAGAGTTTAGGCTCTCTCCTCCTTTGCCCGATCATTTCAAGATAGGCAATTGTGCCCTACCCGGGACTTCCTAGGCCTGCTGGGCTACATGGCGACCTGCACTAGCGTGGTCCATTAGGCCCACTGGAGAATGCACTCCCTGCATTGGGAACTGGCCAGCCAGTGGTCTCATCACAAGGGTCACTTTGACCACCTGGTCACTGTGACCCAGCGGTTGTGGGATGCCATCAAGTGGTGGTTAGTCCCGCTGCATCTGCAGTTAGGGATCCCACTTGTTTACCCAGAGCCGACTGTCATCCTGACGACCAATGCTTCTCTCACGGGCTGGGGTGCCCATATGGGGGAACACAAGAGTCCAGGGGCTCTGGACCCCCGAGGAGTCCTGATGTCACATAAACCTGCTGGAGCTCCAGGCAGTTCAGCTAGCACTCATAGACCCCATAGAGAGCTCCAAAGTGCCACAGACTATTACCCCAGAGGGAGCCCTCACTGCCTGGAGAGTGATAACTAAGGACAGTAAAGACCCGGGGGGGGAATGACCCCCCACTATCTGAAACTTTTGAGGAGAAAGTTGCCAAATTGTTGCTGGAGGGGGGGAAAACTGTGGAGAATTTAAGGAAACTATTATTGTCACCTGGTGGCGTTCCTCCCCCAACACCCTCTCCCCCTCCAGCACCTGTGGTGTAAGTGGTGAACAAGAAGTACAGGAGCTCAAACATTTGCACAAATGAAAAGCAGAATTAAGATCCTCGCTCTGAAGGATAACTTTTGGGACTTGAGGGGCCGTTGGACCTTTTTCTGCTGTCGACATCTATGTTTCTGTATGTCTATAAATTCCAGAAACATCTGTATAGATATTGGTGCACCCAATCAGAGATGTCAAAGTATTTGTAAAACAAGTTAAATTGTTCTGCAAGTCAGACTGTGTGATGGAATCAACTGATCTCATGTCATAGGCCAAGAAATTGTCATTATGTTACTGTTGTAAGAATTTCATTTCAGATATCAGTAGGAAGAAGTACAGGAACTCGGTTCCTGCCACAAAAAAGGTACAGGAACTGAGTTCCTGTGCATTCCTGCTCACTTTCATCACTGTCCAGCACCTGTTATTGCCCCTCCTTCTGTGCCAGTGCTAGCCCCTGTGTTTGTACCTGCCATTAGTCATGACTCTTACCGCAAACTCAAAGTATTCTCTGGCATCCGCCCTACTCCAAATGGGGAGGTCGATCTGGAAATCTGGATAGACTCTGCTACCCTTGCGGTACAAGATGAGCAATGCTCCAAGGCAGAAAAAAGGTTTGCCTGGGGAGAGCCTCCAGGGACCCACCCAACGTACTTTTCGCTCCCTGAGGGTCTCTGACCCTGATGCCAAAGCCCAAGAGTACATAATTGCCCTTGAAAATGTGTTTGGGGCACCTCTAGTGTTGAGGCCTTGAAATGGAAGCTTAAAGATGTTGGACAACAGCCGGGGGAATTGTTATCTACCTATATGGATCGATTAGAGGGAATCTTGCAAACCGTTTTTCGAAAGGGGGGTTGGACCTCTCGTGAAGTGGACCAGGTAAGACTGGTTCATATACTCTGCTCTGCCCGGCACTCTAGCTGGGTGTTGCATAAATTGCAACTGCATCAAAGGAAATCTAGTCCCTTGCCTTTCCATGTGTTGATGAAGGAGGTATGAGAAGTTGAGGAGGAGGAAGGTTTTCAGAGCCTGTGCAGTCATAGCTGCTACATCCCCTGCTCCAGGTGCAGGGTCAGACGCTGATGGTCTGGAATCACCAAAATCACATGACAGAACCCGAGACCCAAATGTCAGCCAAGGGGGGGGCCCAGCCAGAAAGGGATGGCTACCGATGTTCTGCCATGGGATGAACTGCTGAGGGAGTTCAGGGAAGCAATAAATAGTCTCTTTATGAAGGCCCCTCCTATGAGTACAGGCCCCAACTCTTACTCGACTGCATCCGCTATGGGGGTGGGGGTGTCCCCCCAGACATCTTCTGCTGACAGCAGCTCAAAGCTTGATATCTTGACTATGGAAGTGGGGGAACTGAACAGAATTCTCCAAATGTCCAATCCACCGCCGGCTAAGGTGGCACCAAGGTTTTCTATTGATAGTACCAATGCCGCAGCACCCAATGTGATGCCTCGATCACCCCAAACTTCAGCAGACATATTTTGCTATAACTGTGGGAAGGATGGGCACATGAAGAGGGAATGTCGGTCTCGGAAAGACTTAGCGAGGGTGGTGATCCGGCTACAAGGAGAGCTTTGGAGCACGAAACAGTGGTTAAGAGGTGCACAAAATGACCGCAGTGAAGGTCCCAAAAATGCTAACTTGCGTCCTTCTGTGGCTAGATCTTCTACCCATGCCCTTGTTACTGCCTCTCCAGACTGGTCCAGAATAGTGGGCCCTTCAATGGAAGCTACAGTAAAAAGTGAATGGTGTGCCCACCAGAGCTTCGTTGGACAGTGGCTCCCAAGTGACAATTATGTTCCAGGACTGGTATCAGAAGCATTTGTCAGACGTACCCTTACAACCATTGGAAGGACTTCATGTATGGGGGTTAAGTGAGAAGGCCTACCCCTACTCCGGGTATATCCGAATTTGGCTATCTTTCCCTACCTCCGTGGCTGGAGTGGCAGAGCAAGTAGAGACCCTGGCCTTAGTGTGTCCCCCCCTACTGGACTGTATGATGGGATTCCTCTACTAATTGGGACAAATGCACATATGTTTGGACGGTTGGCGCAGTTGTGTTATGAGAAACAGGGGTCAAGGACTTGTAGAGCTTTGAGAATTCCGGCCTTGATCAAGAAGGCCTATGAGGCACAGAGAGATGCTGAAGGAGTGGACTCAGAGGAACCAGTTGGAATTGTCTGGAAGAAGGATCCTGAGACTCTGATCCTGGCGCCAAATGCCCAGTGTACCTTACAGGGGGAAGTCCGTATCAGAAAGGATGTCAAGAATAAAATCCTCATGCTGGATGCACCAAGCGATGGGAAATTGCCGTAACGACTGCTGGTGAAGCCAAGTATTTTGCCTGCCAGAGCCCATGCTTATGCCAGACGGGTAATGGTCTAAGTTCATAATGTGTCTGATAGAGAGATTTGAGTAAACAGAGGTTGCACGCTGGCTAATGTACATTGTGCAGATATGGCAGTGCTACCCAGTAACAAGTGTTCGGGGGAAAATGACAGAGTGACGCCTGACTTGTTTGATTTTGGTGACTCCCTGTTGCCAGTCGAATGGAAGATGAGAATCAGTAGAAAGCTTGCCCAGAGAGACCAGGTGTTTTCTGTCAAAGAATGGGATGTAGGATGTGTGCAAAGAGCTGAGCACCACATCCGGCTACATGATGAAAGGCCATTTCGTGAGAGGTGTCGATGCCTGGCACCTGCTGACATAGATGATGTGAGATGGCATCTGCAAGAGATGCTTGCTGCTGGTGTAATACAAGAATCCAGAAGCCCATATGCTTCACCTATCGTGGTAGTGAGGAAAAGAATGGGACAGTAAGGATATGCGTGGATTATCACACCTTGAACCGGCGGACTATTCCTGATCAGTACACAATGCCCCGCACTCAGGATGCCTTAGGCTGTCTGAATGGTAGTAAGTGGTTCTCAGTGTTAGATCTTCGCAGTGGGTACTACCAGATCCCGATGGCCCCAGAAGACCATGAAAAGACAGCCTTTATCTGTCCGCTTGGTTTCTATGAATTCATGAGGATGCCTCAAGGGATTTCAGGTGCTCCAGCCACTTTTCAATGACTGATGGAGCGTGTGGTGGGGGACATGAACTTGTTAGAGTGCCTGGTATACCTAGATGATGTTATTGTGTTTGGCAGCTCACTGGAGGAACATGAGAGCAGATTGTTCAAGGTGTTGGACCGACTGGAAGACTTCAGCCTTAAACTATCCATCGATAAATGTCAGTTCTTCCAAACCTCTGTAAAGTATGTGGGACACATAGTATCCACCGAGGGAACAGAAACAGACCCGAGTAAAGTTGAGGCCTTGTCCACCTGGACACAGCCTCACAATCTAAAAGAACTGCAAAGATTCCTGGGATTCTTTGGTTACTATCGCCGGTTCATCAAGGACTATTCAAGAGTGATTCATCCTTTACTTAATTTTACTCAAGGTTACCCTCCTACTAACAAAAAATAAGAGAGGTCGGTTTCTTCTGAGCCTGAGAGAGTGTATTTCCATCCTAAAGAAGTATTTGGAGCCAGATGGACACCTAAGTGTGAAGCTGCTTTTCATGAGATTATATATCAACTTACCCACGCTCCTGTCCTTGCCTATGCAGATCCAGGGAAGCCCTATGTCTTGCACACTGATGCTAGCCTGCGAGGCTTGGGGGCTGTATTGTACCAAGAGCAAGAGAATGGCCTGAGACCAGTGGCCTTTGCCAGTAGAAGCCTGACCCCATCCGAAAAGAACTATCCTGTACATAAGTTAGAGTTCCTAGCTTTGGAGTGGGCCATTGTTGACCAGTTCCACGTGCACTTGTATGGGGCTAAGATACTAGTACAAACTGACAATAATCCTTTGACCTATGTGCAGACTTCAGCTAAATTGGATGCCACTGGCCATAGGTGACTTTCTGCATTATCTACATACGACTATGCTGTTGAATACAGAGCAGGCCTGAACCACATAGATGCTGATGCTCTCTCCCAGGGACCTGTTCCCTGGAATGACTGGGTCAGACTGTCAGAACCTGATATTCGAGCATTCGGCCAGAAGTTTGACAGGGAGGAACAAATGTCCACGGATGCAGTAGACTGTATGGTGGATTGTTTGGGACCCTCTGAGAATTGCATACCTGCTGCTTATTTCCACTTTTCTGCAATAGATATTGGTGCACTGCCTCAGCTGGACAATGACAGTATTCAGTGGGCTCAATCCCGAGATCCCATGATCAAATCAGCTTTAGAAGCCCTCTACGCAGGGAAAGACGTGTCCAAATTACGCTCCACTGATTTCAGAACTGCATTGTTATACCAGGAAGGTTCTAAGTTGAAACTGATCAATAGACTGTTATACAGAGAAACAGTAGACAGAGAGGGACAAATAGACAAACAACAACTAGTGCTGCCCACTGCCTTTTGAGACTCAGTACTGAGGTCCTTACACAACCACATGGGGAACCTTGGTATAGACAGAACACTTGACTTGGTGAGATCCAGATTCTATTGGCCTAAGATGGGGGCTGATGTTGAGCAACACATTCAAAATTGTAGTCACTGTTTACAGAGGAAAGCTTTGCCCCAGAGGGCTGCCCCCTTGTTAACATCACCACCAGTGCCCCCATGGAGCTGGTCTGTATTGATTTTCTGAGTTTGGAGTCCAATCAAAGAAATATTAGCGATGTGCTGGTGGTTACTGACCATTTTACGAGATATGCTCAAGCTTTCCCCACCAAGGACCAGAAGGCATCCACTGTGGCCAAAGTGCTTATAGAAAACTTTTTTGTTCGCTATGCGGCTCCACAAAGAATCCATTCTGATCAAGGGAGGGACTTTGAGAGTCATTTGATCAAAGAGATGCTTTCTCTGTGGGGGGTGCGAAAGTCCAGAACCACTCCTTACCACCCTCAGGGGGACCCACAGCCTGAACGTTTCAACCCCACTCTGTTAGATATGTTGGGCACCCTCCACCCAAAGGACAAGCCTAGATGGAGCCAACAAATTAGCACCCTGGTACATGCCTACAACTGCACCAAAAGTGATGCCACTGGGTTCTCCCCCTACCGCCTGATGTTTGGAAGAGAAGCCCAACTACCAGTAGATGTTTGTTTTGGAGTTTCTCCTGATGGGGTTCGAGCTGATAACCACTTACAGTATGTGCAAAAGTTAAAGGCCCAGCTAAATCATGCATACCAACTGGCTCAAACCATAGCTGCCAAAAGAAATCTGGCCAACAAAGAAAGGTATGATAAAAAGGTGAAAGCACAGGAACTCCAGGAGGGGGATCGGGTATTGCTAAGAAATATGGGACTGCATGGCAAACATAAGATTGCTGACAGATGGCACCATCTTCCTCACATTGTAGTGGGAAAACTAGATGATCTGCCTGTGTACAAAGTAAGGCCTGAGAATAATTCAAAAGATGTGAAAACAATGCATAGAAATCATTTACTGCCACTGGACAAATCTTGATTGAGCCTGATCCCCCAGAAAATGCCCCCGCTGGACCAGAGACTAGAGCTGCTGCTAAGCAATAATCAAGAAAGCCTGCATCTACAGAAGCTGAGTTAAAGTGTTCCCCTCTACAAGTCCCAGCTGAACATGACTGTCAGTCCACGTCAGAGGAAAGTGAGCATGGCTTTGGATACTACCCTTCTTACGAACTGAGTCAATTGTTTCGGGGCAATAACCTAGTCAATCCTGGAGATGAAGCTGGCCTTCTGGACTGCCTTAGCCCCCAGTTTTGTCCCTGGAGCCAATGCTCCCAGAAAGTGAAGTGCAAAGCATCAAGTCAGATGATATGGAATCATTGTGTATGGTTGAACTGTTTGAGTTTTCAGAGGAGGAAAATGATGGACTGGGACAAACTGGTGATATACCAGAACAAGAAGAATATTTTGAGTGCATTGATGGTCCACTGACAGTGTCCGAAAGCTCTCCATGTGAGCCAAGTGTTGTGGACTCAGAGATTGTAACTCCTGGAGCTGAAAGTGCCCCAAGTTCTAGCCTCTCTACCCCAATGGAGTCTCCCCTGACAAGTGAGGACAATGTTGAAAATGAGGCTCAGAGTGCAGAGACTGTAACAGTTCCCCCTAGAAAGACTGGTTGAGCTGTAAAGCCTGTGGTGCAACTCAGTTATGATTCCCTTGGGAGGCCTGTGGACTTGCATCTCAATGTTGTCCATAAAGAAGTGTATGTGTCCTCAAGCTCATTGCCCAAAATGAACATCAGTGCTAACTCCAAGTTAATTGTGTTGCCCTCTAGGTATGGTGCCCCTGCCCCATCCAGCCCCAAGGTAACTGATAGGGAAGGGTCCTCTCTCTTCAGGTTTTATGTACAGGAGGTAATAACCTGAGTTATGGTACAATATGTATATAATACTGTGTACAAAGTGATGTACTGAAAAGTTTCAGAAATGTGTTTCTGGTAAGGTGATATGTTGACTGATGATTACATGTATAAGTCTAATGTGATACTGATGTAAATGTATATGGCTGTATTGAAACTGATGGGGGTACTTACTTGATGTGGACACCAAGTTTTCCAGGCCAGGAAGGGTGTAACCCCGCTGCAAATGGGGGTTCCCAAAAGTCTTCCAGGAGCTTGCCTGAATGCTCCAAGTCTGGGCGGCGTTCGGTGTCTGAGCTGTTTAAATGTGGTTCCAAGAGAGTGCTATTTGAGCCTCCACGTACTGTCTCTTTAAGAGCTGTCTGCTTGCAGACTTAATTAGTTTGTATGGGGGGACTATGTATTTAATGCTTGAATCCCACCCGAGCTGCGGAGATATCGCTCCATTTCTGCAGTTGCGAAGAGCGCAGAGGGAGCCTAAATGAAAGATGTAACTGTTTGCCTGAAACCAGTTAGAGTGTTAAGTAAAATGCAGTTTGTCTAACCTGCCTTTCTTGCAGCTGGGACTCTGTGTATGTTACCCCTCCATTTTGGACCTAAACTGCTGTGCTGGGCCAGTTGGGTTAAGGGTTCCCTAAAATGGAGCCTGTGGACGAATCAGAACTTGGACTCTTTATTTTGAACCAGCCACAAGGGGGATTGTATGGGCAGTGAATCTGGGAAATGTAGTTTTGACCGTGGTGCCTTTTTCTACCAACTGAGGGAGTCTTATTGTGAGTGACAGCTGAATTAGGAAACAGAATAGTGTGGAGCTAAAGGAAATGCCCTGCTCTGTGACTGGAAAGATCAGATCAGTTGTGGCAGTGAAGAGAGAAGGAGCTGTGTGCCTCTGCGGTGTATAGTTTCGCGCGGGAAGCGCATGTGAGGCCCTGAGTTTCGGCCTGTAGCCATTGTGAGTGCCAGTTTGGACTGAATCCAAGTTGTGGGGAGAAAGAAGCACCAGAAGTGTGGAAACCAGGCTCACCCTGTAGAAGACTGGAGAAATTGTTGAATCGCGCTCGGTCTGTCAGGAACTGAAGCTGCTGTGTGTGCTCCCGGGTATTTTGCAGTAATTGCAATCGGGATTGAGTAGCAGCCTGCCTGGTATAGTACTTTCCTTTTACATATGAATGTGTGTAGTGCTTGTGGGGAATCACTGTTTCCAATCCCCTGTGCTGGTGCTGTGTGTTGACGCTGGAAGCAAACCCCAGCTTGTCTCGGACTAAATCTGTTTGCTACAAACTGCAGTGGGGTCCAATCACAAGGACCTTGTCTCCATGCCCTATTGCTTCTGACAATCCAGAAGAACATCCACTATCCGGTTTTCAGCTTGGGTGTTGTGAGTACAAATCAGGGTATTCCCCTGCAGCCTGTTTTCAATCACAAGTGTGTCACCTAATTCTTGTTGTTTCACTGCTTCATGGACTGAGCCATCTGGCTCCGGATTACAATTGGGTGTTGTGCATATATTTTCTTCTACAGTGCCCTATCTGCACCTGCCAGCCAACCCGGGGCAACGGACATGGCTAGCCCCCCCCCCCAACCTGGGTACCCAGAGTGTGACTTTCCAGACCCTGTATGTGTGCACAGCACTGTGATTTAATGCCACCAATTAACCTGATTTCCCCCTTCCGTGTTACTGTCCCCTAAATAAATCAGATTTGTTGTTGTTATACTATATACTGTCTGTGGTGATGGTACTTATGGAAACAGTATTGTATTTCGCTGTGTATGTTGTTTAACCTTATTTTACAGGGGGTCCTCAGAGACGTGCTGCAGAATCAGTCTTGAGGATAAGTGGTGCTTTATGAGTGAACAGTGTGTATATGAGGGGTATTGGGGCTGTAACTCCTGTGTACTGTGTGAGCCACTAGAGGGAACCAAAGGGGGTCACGGTGTCCCAGAGGGCTGTGATCAAGCTAGTCTAACCACTACAAACCCTGACCTCTGGGTGGAGGCACCCGCCATAGAACCTAGGCCCCTCAACCTGTCAGTAGTCAAGCAGGCAGGGGTAGTAGCCCTTGGGACAGCACCACCTGAGGGTTACACCAGCTTGTTGACATGTAGTCTCCATTTCATCCCTTCTGTGTTTCGTATTGGATAGTGTGAGTAAACATCAGGGTAGCTCCCTGCAACATTAGCTAAATCAAAAGTGTTGTCATCTGATTTAATTGTTGTTTTCTTGTCACGAACTGAGCTTCCAGGCTCCAGATTACAAATTGTGTGTGGTTGTGAAAGCTCCTTCTTTCCATCACAGGGCCCTGACCAGCTGCAATGGTGGCCTACCCCAGGCAACGTGTCAGGCTAGCCCACCTTTTTTCCAATTGGGTACCCAGAGTGTGTGACTGTGAAGGGACTCTAAGGTGCATGCATGATTCCTGATTGAATCAGTTACAGAACTAATCAGCCAAATTACGCCCCTCCCGTGCTCATTCCCCCTAAATAAATCAGATCTAATTCTTTTTGCATTTAACTTGACTGTGGTTCCATTTTGTACAAGAAGCACTGCACTATTGTTACCTGCTGTGTCTAACCCTATTTTGCAGGGGGTCTCCAGGGTCGAACTGGTGGAATCAGTCCTGGTGGTAAGTGCAAACAGAGTGGGGATTTGTATGCTGATTAGGGGTTATCGTGACTGTGTCTGTTGTTCATTGTTTAGGCCACTAGAGGGGAAACAGTGGGGTTACAGTGTCCTGGAGGGCTGTACCCAGGTCAGCTACACTACCAATAACCCTGTCCTCTGGGTGAAGGCACCAGTTTTCAGTACCCAGGCCCCTTAACCTGCACCTAATCACGCAGGCCAGGGGAGTAGCCCTTGGGATAGCGCCACCTAGGGGTTACACAAACAAGCAGAAAGGGCTGTCAAGGATGGGCAGAAAACCCTTTTAAACTGGTACATGCTTTCCGCCCAGAGGTCCCAGCTGTTTCTAAATAATATAGAAAAGGACAAGTGTTTGCACTGTGTCAGGGGTATGCTATCAGACCTGTTAGACAGCACTAGGATTGCTGTCAATAAATTATATTCAGTGTTGTTGTTGCAAGTAAGGATGGTATATTCTGACCGCATGAACCAGTGGGTCAGTAGCCTCTGGCCAGGCAGATGCATTTTGTTTCATTTCTATGAAGTAGGAAACCTTTTAAAGAAGTTACAAACAATTATTTCAGCTGAGTTAGAGAACTCATTTCTAATAATAATAATGGAAGAAATTGACTTCATACTTACCATAATTTCCTTTTCTGTTAGCTTCAACATTGTCAATGGGTAATCATAACAAATGGGTATAGCGCACCCCTACCAGCTAATGGCACAGCCCAAGCTTTAGAATGTTGGGCACCTGAGGATTCCATGCACTACAGCAATTTCCCATTTACTCTTACATCACAGTGCCATGAGAGCTACAACTATAAACAATAAAAAAAACAATCACTTATTTGTAACAACAAATCTCTGTCTTACCTTCCTATCTATTATTTGGGGAAGGTATGAATTTCATGGAGCCAAAAAGGAAACCTGAAATTTTCAGTTCTTCTTGTACAGAAGGCTTGCGACCACAACCTGTCACACAGGAATCACCCATCTGGAATGGAGGCCTGAGCATGCCTCACAGGATCTGTGAATTGAAGCTAATACACAATGAGACAAATCCTGTCTTTGATGCAGAGAATTAAACTGCAACAGGAAAATACACCTTCAATAACCAACGGAGCCTTTTTAACCTGCGGTCGCAGATAATTGATCAATCAGCATATACATATACATATCAGAGTACAGTGCAGCTGAATAGAGAGAGGTCCCCATAGGGGATTTTTACTAAAAATAGACCTCTCTCCTAGCATGCAGGATAAGAGTCTCCCTCAGGAGCCAAGTTCCTGAGCGGGTCACATTGACAATGTTGGAGCTAACAGAAAAGGAAATTACAGTAAGTATGAAGTTAATTTCTTTTTTCTGTAGCACTCCACATTGTCAATGGGTAATCACAACGAATGGGTTCTAAGAAGCAGTACCCAGACAAAAAACAGAAGAGGGAGAATATTATCCCATATGCCAGATGCTTCAGAATTACTTGCGAACTGCTGCCTGCAACACTTTGCGACCAAAAGCTGTGTCAGCAGAACTCTGAACATCTGAACATTTATATCATCTCGTGAATGTGTGGACTGAGGACCAAGTGGTTTCCTTGCATAGCTCTGAAAAACTGTGGCTTCACCCCTCTCCACCCAGGAAGTTGCCATTGCCCTGGTGGAGTGAGCCTTGATAAGAGCCAGAGGCCTCTTCTTTTTTTCCCCACATAGTCCTTAGCAACTCAGAACCCCACCCACCTAGCTAAGGTGGGTTTAGAGGCCTTTTATCCTTATTTGGTTGCTCCAAAAGCACAAATAGGATATTTGACTTATGAAATTCAGCCATACGTTTAAAGTATATCCTAATAGTGCAAGATGAATTCAAACTTGTACAACTTCTTCCCTAGAAGAGAGGAGGTTGCAGACAGTCAGACATATATCTATGTCTTTTTTCTGTATACATGTTATGCTCCCCTCGGAGATGGCAGGTGTCTCTGGACCCTCCCTTGGAGGGGTTCTCTCTCTCCAGTTCCCAACTCTCCTGTGCCCGACCCTCCCAGCATTCCCCAAGGGGTTGCCCCACCATGACAGGGCCGAGGGCAAGGGGTGTGAACTTTCCCACGCCCCGGAAACCAACATCCAGACTCTGGGGGGCTGGCACGGGCACTGCGGGGCCATCATGGAGCCTGCCAGCTCCATTTTCCACTTTTTCTTCCCCTCCTCTTGCCACCGTTGCTCATGTGTGTGTGTGTGGAGGCATGCGCATACAGCAATCTGTGGCACCCTCCCTATGCTAGCCTTTTCTGTCTGCACTACCCTCAGGCCTCCACCCAGGGGTAGCCTTGCAGTGGGTGTGACTGGGTTCCTACCCGATTGAGGAGAGCAGCCTACGGCCGCTCATTTCATGTCCCCAGCCTCCCCCCCATTGACCACCGACATCCCAATCTCGTTCCCGAAACGAGTCACCGGCATGGTGTGAGGTGTGGTGTCCAGTGCCTCAACCCTCAGCGCCACCAGGCCGGTCATATATCTATGTCTTGAACTCCTGGAAGGTACTATGTACCTGAGGGATGAACACCTTTCTGAATACCACCTGTCCTTATGCCTAATAAGGTATGGCTCCTTAGTAGGAAGCCTGAAAAACAACACATCCAGCGAAGTGGATGGGAGTGGTTTGGAAATTTCTTATGGCTCCTTAACAGGAAGCCTGAAAAAACAAGCACATCTAGCAAAGTGAATGGGAGTGGTTTGGAAAAACTCCTTGTAAGAAGCGTTCTGAACCCTGAGATCCCACAGCAAACCAGATTCAACAGCGAACGTGTACTACAAACACATGCCTATGAGTTCCTAAGCCAACCCCCCTCCCAGGCTGCAATAGCAGAATCAGACCTCTCAGTGAACTCAAGCCAACCTCTCCGCCTTCTTACTGGAAACCAAAAAAATTGTGGGATAGAGGCCGTTGCAGAAGAACCCTTCACAACTGGCCCAATGGAAAAAATGAGAGGTGTCCCTTATCAGAGCATAGGCTGCAGACATAGACAATTTCTGGCAGCCATCAATGAGTCAAGTGGTCTTTAAAAAAAAAAAAATATATATATATATATATATACCAGCAATAAGACATGATGAGTTGTGGGTTATGGCCTGATAAGAGCACACCCCAGGTATGTTATCAGGCATGAGGCGCTTGCTCTGAGTGCCTTTAGCACCTGGGAAGTGCTCTTATCAGGCCATAACCCACACCTCGGAGTATCTTATTGTGCTTATAAAATGGGTCCCCAAGTAATTTTTTTTTTTTTTTAGAGAAGAACAAAAAGAAAATGCTTGAAAATATATAAAGGAGGTTTAATAGATGAAAATGATGAAAAATAGTCCCTCTGTTGCAGTAGTTCTATCACTGTTTTTACAGCAGTAGAGGGTTCTATATACTAAATATTTTTCAGATTATCTATCATTTCTGCTTTTAGTGCATTTAAAACCTCCTCCCACAGTCTTATTTTGTTTTACTGTGTTTGGTTGGTACAAATTCTGACAGCGTTTGTCCCCCAGCCACCAGTTTCCATGTGAGTGAGTGTGTTCCACTGCAGGCACAAACAGGCTTAGTAGACATCTTGCTGATCAGGATTAGTGGACTGTTTTTTTAATCAAGTTTTAATAAAAATGATGATGGGGTCCTGTTTTATTTCTGAGGAGATGCCATGCTCGCTCGATCCATGAGGAAGACTAAGTTTTAAGGCATATTTGAAAGCCGCAGGCTTTCCGTTATACTCTGATGTCGATGCAGATGGTGCACCCCCCGGCCCCTGCTAAGATACAGAAAACAATTTTTTGTTTTATTTACGGTTTCTGTCATTGCTGCTATTTTCAATAACTGCTGCTTTCAGTGGGAGCGAGCGTGTCCCTCACCGTCCTCCGTAGACAGTGGCTTCCTAGTTTTTGAATCGCACCTATGACAGAAAAACAAAGTTCCCGAATGTCACGGCTTGAATTTTTAGGCATATAAGGGGACAAATTCGGTGACATTACATTATAGGACCGAGAACTGGAGCTGCTGGACTTGCAAGGTATTTTTGGTTTGTTTGTTTCTATGGTGAAGGCTTATGACTACTCTCTCTGTTCCATCGAGTGCTAATTGAGCGATGTTGAAAGTAGCGGGACAGCGGTACCACATATTAATTTTACTGTGTGGTGTTTTCTGCATGGCACATGTAGTGTCGGTTGTGAAGGTATGTCCTGATAAGGACACGGCTGACAGAAGCTGTCAGCCAATCAGGATAAAGGAAACTTTCTGCCCATTTTATAAATATATATATATATATATATATATATATATATATATATATATACATATATATATCCATATCCTCCTCCTCTTAGGAGTCAAGGCACGAGCTTCATCATTCCTGGATTTTTTGGGTGAAGAGAGAGAGACCCTGAGCAGGTCTTTGTATGCCAGAAGGCATAAGAGTGTTTGCTGAACAAGAACCCCAAGTCCGAGAACTACAGTCGGCCACTCAGCAGGTAACAAGGAGCAGCTCCATCCAGAGCATCCTCATTTCAATTGATTATTATCTTTGTATCCTATGAGAAAAAATAGCAGAAGGAAAATACACTCTGCTGATGGCCCATTCTTGACCTCACCTGTGGTCACCTACAAGACTGAAGAACCTTCTCAGATCCGAGCCCTGCAACTGGAGGCAAACAGATTGATCTGAGGTCAACCAACCAGTTGTATAAGGGTTCAAAAAACACCTCCAGTCCAACTTCCACTACACGGGACGAACAGACCTTCAACACCCCTGCCTGGGAACTGTCGACAGTCTGGTGACCTCTCGAAAACATCTTGTGTGCCTTAATGGTTATGTATGAGAGCCTGACATGTGTAGCATCACAAATGCCCTCTAAGGGGAGCTAGGCGGGCTGTCTCCACCTCCTGAACACTGACTTGGAGATGGTCTTGTAGACTGGTCAGGTTGCCTGAGCAGAAAAAAGGCTCAGACCAGTCCCCCATCCAGCTATATGACATTTTGTTGTGAGATTTAACCTCAGAAGTTCTAGTAGAACTTGCTCAGATCTTGCACATCCATTCACTTCTATCTCAGTGAGTGAAGAAGCTAAGGGTTAAAAAAAAAAAGGACTGGCAGATAATCCATCGAGGGATCTCAGGCCTACAATAAACCCATTAAATAGGCCACATCTAGAAGTGGGTCCACTGGATTAAAAACTGTCTATGCCTATCCTGAGGCCCGACATCAGTTAACCAGTGGCCACTGACAAGTCACCGCCCAGGAAAAAAGGCTGCAAAACCTTTCCTGACCTTGTGCCGAAAAAATTACCACCAGGCATCCAAGGTCTGAGACAGCTCGGAAGAGCTCTGCTTCTAGTTTATTCTTAGCCATGTGACTCTGGCATCCAGAGTGCTGAGTACTAGCCTCCTGCATGAATAAGTGGTTGTTCAATCAGGATGTAAGCCACCAGGACCACCAACACCCTCAAGGGACTCAGAGAAGCTGATGCTCAGGCGAAGACACGTCATATACTGGAGGGTTGATCCAGCATCAAAACCTGAAATACTCTGAGTAGGACTGACATAGGAAGAGTGACTGCAGGCATCAGTCAGCTGTACTGGGGTTTAAGAAAGAACCCCTTTTTCTGAGTAGCTCAGTAAATGATCTCCAGGGCTCCATCCAGAGGTCTGTGGAGCACAAATAATGTACAGGCTCTTGAATTAAGAAATCTGACAACTCTCAAACTTCTGGGGCTCAAAACAAAATAAAATTAACAGGACCTCTGAGCTCATTGAATAGCGAGACCTGTACTCTGGCCTGAAGAGAGCCAGGAGCACTGATGATATCTGGCCTTTCCGCCGCCCTTGAACACTGGGGCAGGAAGTGACCCCTAATAAGGCATCTGACATTATTCTAACCCATCTGAGAAAAGCTTCTGTAATCTACCAATGAGGCACCATGCTTGTGGTGCTGGGCCTCCTGCACGGTGCTGGCCAGTGCTCCTCTGATACTGTAACCTGGTTATTTGAGTAGGCTCCTCTATTTCCAGGAGCCCATTTCCCAGGGAATGGAACTCCCCTCAGAACTGTCTGCACTGGCTGTTACCATGATCCCGCTAGGTTATGGTATTCTGCGCTCTATAAATAGCCTCCAGGCTGGAATCAGACCCTAGGCCTCCCTCAAGGGATGATTAGCAGGTTAGCTATGAAGCTTAATCAGATCCAATGACAAGCCACATGGCCCTCATGGTCATCTCATGGAGTGAGAGCTGGCCAGAAAATCTCCAGTAAATAACCACCAGGAAGGTGGAACCATGGCCATGAACTGCAAAAAAGGGTCGCCCTTTGGGAAAAAGGCAGAACAAAAACTGACCAGGGTGGTGACTCATATATTGAAGGCTCTGGCCAATAGAATACACACAAGACGGACCACTGTTGTGTGCTAATAGAGGCGAAACCCCTTCTATATGCAGGGATCACCCACTTAATCATGCAAACAACTGATAGGGCTAGGGCCATCTATAGGCAGGGTGGTGTCTTTTCAGAAATACAAACAGCCTTGTCTTCCGGTGGAGGAGCTTCCCAACTGCGAGACATTTTCCTTAAAATGAAAAACCGTGGCATGAATGGGAAGACACTTTTTTTGATCCACACCTGCCCAGTGTTGCTCAAGAATTTTCGTCACGTGATAGCCAGAGAAGATGCATACAGAGACGGACTAACATCCACCATCTCTGCAGACTGACCTCCTGAGCTGAAGATGACTACGTGCCTCAGCTATTCAAAAAAGACAAGGACTTATTATGAATCAGGGGAGGAAAATATCCGATTGTTTTTTTTTTTTTAAACTTAAATTTTAATTTAATGTCAGGAACTTCCCCAAGATCCCCGTAATCATCATCCTGACCTTCAGAAAAGCAGGGTCGGGGTCTACCTGTACATCAATTATCGCAGCTTAAGGTCACTGTGCCGCACCTGGACGTGCCTGGATGGGGCCCCCCCGACCTGAGGGACCCAGTCGGGGTCAGGTGTGTCTGCAGGGATGTCCTGCAGGACATTGGGGATCAAGCTCCCTCAGGAGCCACAAAGGTAATATCCTGCAATTCTGATGCCACTGCCTTTTTTTGATCTACAGCTGCCTTGTGTTGCTCAAGAACTTTGGTCACATAGTAGCCGGAAAAGATGCATACAGAGACGGACTGACATCCACCATCTCTGCAGACTGACCTCCTGAGCTGAAGAGGACTATATGCCTCAGTTATTCAAAAAAGACAAGGACTTATTATGAATCAAGGAAGGAAAACATCCCTGGTTTTTAATTTAATTTAATTTAAGGTCAGGAACTTCCCCAAGATCCCCGTAATCACCATCCTGACCTTCGGAAAGACAGGGTCGGGGTCTATCTGCACATCAATTGCTTAAGGTCACTGTACCGCACTTGGATGAGCCTGGATGGGGCCCCGCTGACCTGAGGGGCCCAACTGGGGTCTGGTGTATCTGCAGGGATGTCCTACGAGACATAGGGGCTCAAGCTCCCTTAGGAGCCACAAAGGTAATATCTTGCAATTCTGCTGTCACTGCCTTGAAGAACCAGGTGCTCCCCCTCCCCAGACCAGAGAACCAGCTGAGGGGTAATGAGCAACACAATAAAAGCAAAGAACCCATGGGGGAGGGCCTCATCACCTTTGTTGCAGGACTTACTTTATTTCCTAATTAATGGTCTACCATAAGTCATAGTGCCAAGAAAATAGCTGTGCCAAATAATAATTGTGAGGTAAAATAATACTTAACCCTAATATCTTTTCTGGGCTAAAGAATTATTTTCCATAGCATTGCCTTAAAACACCTTGCACAGTGTCACACATCACACAAGTGGGGGATGTGGGAATCAAACCCAGATTCACTGAATGTATAAACCATAATTATGTAATAACTTTAATCCCTATTACTTGTAGGACAGAGAGAGAGAGAGAGAGAGAGAGAGACATAATGGGAGGAAGGAGAGAAGGGAAGGAGGGACCCATCAACCCATGCGCCTTGACCAACTCAGAGCATTGAGTGACTGCGGATGTGCCTCCTGAGGAAGGCAGTCAGCTAGGCCATAGGCAGTTGCCACAGGATCCATGTCCTGGCCTTATGATTGCCTTTTTCTTGCGTCAGACTGAGCATCCATGGAGAAGGACCCTCCTTCCTTCCTCCAACCCCTACTGGGTAGAAAACCACTCCTGGTCGGGATTCTTCACTCCTCACCCCAGCTGCTGCTTCCAAAAGGAGAACCCACAGGGTTTGGGGGGGAGTGAGGATCCCACCTATTCAAAAACACCTCCCTCCCTGAAGGGGAAGGGAGACTGAAAAGGCAGAAAAGTCCGAAGACCGGGAGGGTAAGAGAAGGAGGAGTCCCTGCCAGTCCCATTCCATTCCCCTCATCCCAGGGAACCCTGAGAAGGAGTCAGCACACCCCGAAGGGAGTGGACTGACCCTGGAGGTTCCCCCAAGGACAAAGGAAGAGGGGCCCACAGGAGTCCCCCATCTCAATATCTTGACAGAGAGGTCCTACTGGCCCTCCTCTCAAACGGTTCCCCTCCACCACCTCCTAGGAACAAGGAGGGTCCCTAAGGTTACAGTGGGAGAATTCCAACTGGTTCCTTGAGGAGGAGGGCAAGCAGGGAGGAGGCATCGCCTAGGGACTGAGGCCTTCTGAGGGGAAGGTGGGCGGGTTTCAGTGATGAATGGTGAAGATCTACAGGAAGATCAAGAATTACGGGAGGTATGTAATTTTCATATCTTCCCTGTGTCAGTCTTCACCCTTCATCATTGCTGGGTGAGTACTGAGACCCCCGAAGGGAGTTCAGAACTCCCTAATTGACAGATGTCTCAGCCTTCCATGGGGAAACACAGAGGAAGACTCACTCCAGGCTAGTTAGGCCTGCGACTGGTCAGGGCAAGGCGGGGTCCCCCGTTCCCTGGAGGAATGAAGGCACCGCTGCAGATCCTGTCTCTCCCTGTGGGAGAAAAAACTGGTCCCCCAGAATGCGTAGGCAATCACCCTATGCCGGGCCAAGGATGATGACCTTAATAAGTGAAGCCACGCTGTCCACTTAATGCAGATCGCTGTCCCCGCTAGCTGTGAAACAATCTCACTGGCATCATAAGATGCCCTTGCTTGGTGCCTTGCTAGCTCCAGGCCTATCGTGGAGAGGGCTGTGACCTGCCTGGCTGCCTCTGAATTAGGCAACAATGCCAACACCTGACCCAGCATCGCCCACAGATGCCTGTTATAGGTAGCGTGATGCGCCTGATGAGACATGATACATAGCATCACCCATGCTGAGGAGAAAACTCTCCGCCCCAAGTGGTCAAACTCAGCAGACTCCAGAACCGGGGGCCAGTTGCAGACCAGGCACCTATGCCTGGTAAGGGTGTCCAACCATGCAGAGGAATGAGACAATGTACCTGGAGATCCCTGGGGCACGCTAATACCGATGCTGGCTGTTCGAAGGGGCTGGAGCTGGGGTGGGTGGAAGCTGCCAGGTGCTGTACGATGCCTCCTGGAAGGGTAAAGGCCAGGAAGGGACCACCAAATGGTCCGCACTGTATTCACCTAGGAAGGCACACATCGTGTGCTCGGTGATGCGTTTTACTATGTGCTGAATGTGGAGGTCCTTGACCAGCCTCGTGGAGGAAGTGGTAATACTCTGTTCAATCAGTGTCAAGGGACAGGTGGCCAGAAGTCTCCTCTCCCTCGATAGAGGAAGACAAGGAGGCTGAAGAACCCAAAGTTTCAGATTCTGGCTGCAGTGGGGGAGACAGGCAAAAGACCTGCTTGTCCATGGCCCTAACATATCTTGGGAACTCTGCAGCCTGAGATCTGAACTATTCTCAGGTTAAGGGCCCTGAAGGACCCACATGGCCTGGGAGAAGAGGGGCTGGATGCAGAGACAAGGGGGAGAAACTTTTCATGGCTAGTGAAGTGCCTCTGCCAGGGCTAGGGGACCTAGCAGGCAATCCTGGGCTATGAGGGGATCCACAGGTCTGTTCAGTCAAAGGCCATTCAAACAGTCCAAAGCAATCAGGACTGAGCCCTGGAGGGGAAGCAGCCCTATGAGGGGACTGGGGCCGTATGTGTCCATAAGGGCGGACCCCAACCACACCCAACAAGGACTTCCTCGAAGGGGATGAGAACTTGGGCTCAGTGCTGTGGCGCCTCCCCTCACCCCAAAGGGCTCCAGAAGAGTGCCGCAGCCCCTCACCCCGGACCCTCAACCCCGCTGACTCTGAAGAAGACCTCTTCCTCATTCTCTGTGCCTTGGACTGGCCCAATTCCACAGGTTCCCTAAGGAGAGCTGTAGAGGAGGGGGTCCCAGTCCTAGTTTCAGAGGAGGGAATGGCACCAGGGACAGCAGCTGACCCCACCCCCAACACCTGAAACACCGCTGCAGGTGCCACCTTTGGCGCAGGAGCCGGCACCAACTTCAGTCACCGGAGCTGCAGGGAGGGGCACCTGAGATGGTGCAACAGTCCTGAGCCCCGGAGAGCCCACCGATTTTGAGGAGTCAGGTTGCCAGTCTGGATTGGTCTCCTGATCATCCAGCTCTGGAGAGGAAGAGATCCAAAAGACCTCCAAACTGGTGACCCAAGGGGCTCTCCCACCCTCAGCGCCACGAACAGTGCCACGGGTGGGCCCAGTGCCCCTTGCAGCACCGTCTCGATCACCGGAGCCAGGAACGGCTCCGGGATCTGAGACGGCACCAGTGGGTGGAGCTGAGGAACCTCCTGTGCTGGACCCAGCAACCGTGGGCTGTGACACCGGAGTAGCCTGCACCTCCAAGGAGGTGACTGCTAGGGCGCTGCTCCCAGCCTGGCTCCAGGGGGAACCAGACCGGTCCTCCAACCCACAGAAGAGGCCTCCTCCCTGGCAAGGCTAGAAGAGGAGGAGGCCCCCTCCTCACTGGACTATATAGGCCCGTGAGGGGACCTGGAGTAAGGGCGAAGTGACCTGCACTTGGATCCTCACGAGTGATGCCACCCCTGAAAGGTGGCGGAGCCCTGCCAACTTTAAACATGCAGTGCTTAATAATACGGCGGTCCATTGAGAAGCAGGCATCACAGTTGTCCATATCATGCTGAGGTCCAAGGCAGGTTAAGCAGGCATCATGCTGGTCCTTCACGGAAATTTGCCAGCCGCAGGGACATCGATGCATAGGAGACCGGCCCGCTTTTGAAGAACACTTCTTGTCCCCCGAACCTGGCATGATGCGAACGCGGTAATTTAAACAATAAACAGAAAAGACTCAACACCGTTTAAGTAATGAAAAGGAAAGATCTGACTGGATCTTCAAATAAACGGTGCGGCGTACTGAACGGCAGAACCGAGGTGAAGTTTACATGCAGACAGCACTGAATGTGGCTTCGAGGTTGAGGTGTGGTGCCATGCCAAAACTAGGCCGCAGATGACACAGTTCAATTCTTCCACTGCAGCAGGCGAGGTGCTGTCTCGATGGTGGGAGAAGCAGAACTGAGGTGGAGGAGGAGCTGACGGCCATTACTGGTCCAACCCCAAGCGCTACATAGTACATTGGCCTTGTGGGCAGAGCCGCTGGCACTGGCTCCTCCCCCAACCAAAAAAAAAAAAGAAAGCTCATACGGGGTGCTGCCCTCTGGCTGGACACCCAACAGTGATGAATGGTGAAGGCTGACACAGGAAAGATCTAGAAGGTTCAACCCCCTCGGCCTACCACACCGGCAGAGTGGTGGGAGGCGGAGAAAACTTATTCCCCTCAAGGAAGGGATCAAGGGAACTTGGATAGGGGAGGTCCAAGGGAACTTTGCCCTGTGGGTATCCCAGAACTGAGTTACTGCCAAGAAAAGAAAGAAGTGGCCCAATGGCTCCATTGGAGGAGAGGATGAGGATCCCTGGGGCTCCTCTAACCAAGGACAGGGACCTGGGGTGTCCGAGGCAACCCCTGAAGCTCAAGGGTACAAGGTAGATTTGCATGGAAAGACTAAGGACAGCCATCAGAGATGGGCAAAAAGGAGGAGAAACTCCTGGCCCATGCCACTGCCCAGGAGCAGAGTCCCAATCCAAGACCATCCGGGGTCCAGGGGAGCCCATGGCAGAAAGCAGAGCCTCCCTGCCTGCATTCTCCCAGATGCTCTCAAAGCAGAACTTGGGGCACTTGGAGGTGCCAGAAAAGATCTCCTGGAGGGAGAAGGTCAACAGGGAGGTGGCACCACTCAGCGGTTTGGCCAGGAGGGGATGGTGGGAAGGAAGCAGTAATGAATGGTGAAGATATCTAGAAACATAGAAACATAGGCTTTGACGGCAGATAAGGACCGCTTGGCCTACCCAGTCTGCCCATTTCCCTACCTATTGGATAAGCTGGAGATCTTAGTTTACAAACAGCCTACTTTCTCCTACACCCGCTATAATTGCTTTACGTCTGTCCCATGCATTCTTGAATTCCCCCAGTTTTTGACCCCACGACCTCCTCAGGAAGGCTGTTCCACGCATCCACCACCCTCTCCATGATAAAATACTTTCTTGCTTTGCCCCTGACACGTCCCTCCTTTATCTTCAAATTGTGCCTCCTTGTTCTTGCACATCTCTGTTTCTGAAAGATGCTCCCCCTCTTGAACTTTGTTGATTCCCTTGATACTTGAAAGTTTCTATCATGTCCCCCTGTCCCTCCTTTCCTTGAGGGTATGCATATTAAGGAGGGATTAACCCGCGACAGGGTATGGGTTTACTGAGCATTAATCCACCCTTGGGGGGGTGTTGGAGTCATGAGGCAAAGCCAAGTGACTTTAACCACCCAGGTGTGGATTAATGCTCAACAAACCAATGCCCTGGAGTGGGTTAATCCTCTTATAACGTGGGCAATGTTATGTTAGAGTTTTGCCTAAAGAAACAGCAAAATAAAGCCCTGTGAACATGCAACTGTGGGTATATCAAGGGTTAATCAATGGTCAGGTGACCTGTTTGGACGAATCAGAAGACAGTGTTTTCGGACCCCATGTTATAAGCTTCTTTAGTCTCTCTTCGTATGGTTTCTGGTGCAGACCTTGTACCATTTTTAGTTGCCCTCCTCTGGACTGCCTCCATCCTGTCTATGTCTTTGCAGAAATGGGGTCTCCAGAACTGCACACAGTACTCCAGATGGGGTCTCACCAACACTCTGTACAGAGGGATGGCAACGTCCTGTTTTCTGTTGGTGATGCCTCTCTCTATGCATTCCAGTATCCCCCCAGCCCTCCTTACTGCCTTCTCACATTGCCTGCCTACCTTTAAGTCATCTGATATGACTACCCCCAGATCCCTTTCCATTTTTGTTGTTGTTGGTACCTCCCCTCCCCCATTGTGAACTCTTCCCCTGGGTTTTTGTTTCTCAGGTGCATTACTTTGCACTTCTTCGCATTGAATCTAAGATGCCATAATTTTGACCATTTCTCCAACCTTGTCAAGTACCTTCTCATCCCACCCCCCTTGTGTATCAACCCTGTTGCAGATCTTTGTGTCATCTGCAAAAAGGCATACTTTTCCTTCCAGTGCCTCTGCAAGGTCACTTATAAAGACATTAAAGAGGACCAGCCCCAGTACTAAACCCTGCAGTACCCCGCTAGCAACCCCCCTTTCTTTGGAGTGGACACAGTTTACTATTACCCTCTGTGTCCTGTTGTCCAGACAATTTTTTACCCAGGCTACTACCCTGGGACCCACTCCCAGGCTGGCTAACTTGTTCATTAATCTTTTGTGTGGGACTGTCAAATGCCTTGTTAAAGTCTAGGTAGGTCATGTCCACAGCCCCTCTCTGTTCTACTACTTTGGTCACCCAGTCAAAAAAATCTATTAGATTCATCTGACATGACCTTCTCACTGTGAATACATGCTGCCTTGGGTCTTGTGCCCCGCTGACCTCTAGGTACTCAACAATTCTTTCTTTCAGAAGTGATTCCATCATTTTCCCTACCACTGAGGTCAAACTAACAGGTCTATAGTTTTCTGCCTCTACCTTGCTCCCACTTTATTTTTTATTTTCTATTTTAACCCCTGCCCCCTTACCAAGCACTGTCACCCGACTCTCTGCCTCTGCCAGCATGTCACGCCAGACCCCCATGGAGCCCTGACTTATCCTCCAGATGGTGACATGATGGGGGTCTCACCTCGCCCCCCTCCTGTCATCGAGGCACAGGTCAGGAAGCATAGGAAAAACCAGGAGCAGTTGTAGAATTCACAAAAAAGTGTTTCTTAGCACTAGCAGTAACATAAAAAAAAGTTCAGAATAACTATTTACAAAGGCAGAATAAACAGAGAAGATCCATCCGAGTTTTCCTTCAATCTCTGCATCTCTCAAAACATTGCAGCTCTCTATCTCATAAGTCTTTGCAACCCCCTGCCTTAACAAGCATCCTGTTTTTTTTCTAAAATGTTCTTGTAAATCATGCAGGTGCAGTGAGAACACAATGTCCCAGAACTGAGGCCCCTTCTCCACAGCTTCTGAAAAAGGGCTTAAAAACTGCTCTCAGGTTAACCACTTGAGTGCCCAATAGCTTTTTGCAATCATCTCAAACTATAATTATATACATTTCAACAGTAACACTATATAATTTCTAAACAAAGGGATCCCAATATCAGTTACATTTCCACATAATGATGTGCATATATTTTTGTACTAGCAGATATGCAAGGGAAGAAAAAAGCCAGAACAGCAAGTGAAGACTGAGAGACAGTAAGAGGCAAAGAATTGTGAGACAGTCGGGGTGATCAAATCCTAGGTCTCACAGGAAAATTTTGTTGCACAACCAGACACACAAGAGATAGGAAAGGAAAGAATGGAACAGATCCCTGCATTCAAACTTTCCCTAACTGGGACAGGGTCCTATTCAACCCTGTCACATACACACACACCCCGAAGAGGGAACCTGTTTTATCAGTTTCCAAAACTTTCTATTAATTCTCTACTAACCTTACCTAACCTTCTAACTTTCAGAAATTAAGCACATGTGCAATATCCTTTTTTTCTATAACAGAACAGCAAACAGTAAAGTTTAAACTCATACATTTATTTTTCAACCATCAGAACCCTCAATTCCTGATCCATATCTTGACAGAAAATTAGCATTGCTATTCTCTTTATCAGATTTGTGTATCGCCTTGAATTTAAATGGCTGTAGTGCCAGGTACCACCATGTGATTCTAGAATTTTTATCTTTCATTTGGTCAAGCCAACATAGAGGATTGTGATCTGTTATAAGTACAAAGTCAGTTCCTAGTAAATAAAACTTAAGGGACTCCATGGCACACTTTGCTGCTAAACATTCCTTTTCAAGCCAGCCCAGTGGCACTGAGGGTTGAGGCACTGGATGCCACACCTCGCACCATGGGTTCGGATGCGAGCCCGGGCTGCTAGGGGTTGGCAGGGGAGGGATAGGATTGAGCATCTGGATGACTGCTCTTCTATCCTGGGGAGGGACCCAGGGGATCCACTGCTCTGTAGCAGCCCCTGGTGATGACTGGGGGGGCACTACAAGAGTGGTGCCAGCAAGGGGCGGAGTGTGGTAGATGGCAGCACATCATGCCCAGATGTTATTGCACACCCGCACTCCACAAGGGGCAAAAAAACAGGTGTAAAAATGGCGGAGTGTCGATCTGGCGGCTGATGGCCGCGCCAGTGCCCCCCGGTTCCCGGGAGGATCCTGCCCCAGAGTAGCATAAGCGATAATGGTCGGGTCTGTGGGGGTGCCAGACCGGGCCTGGTGGGTGCGGGCACTGGTGGACGGAGATCGTGGAGATCCACTCTGCAAGGGGTACAAATAGAGTTGTGATAAAAAAAGAAAACATTCCTTTTCAGTGGTGGGGTACCTTTTCTCTCTGTCATGTAACTACCTTCTCATGTACAGAATAGGATGTTCTGTCCCATCTATATTTTGACTCAGGATTGCACCTAGGCCTACCTCTGATGCATCTGTTTGTAACAAAAATGGTTTCCCAAAGTCTGGGCTCCTTGAAACAGGGGCTGAACATAATGCAGCCTTAATGGCACGAAAAGCTTCATCACACTCTGGGGTCCATTTCACCTTATTTTGGGTACCATTTCTTCATGAGTTCAGTGAGGGGAGTAGCTAACTCAGCAAAGCTGGGAACTAATCTCCAATAATAACCAGCCAGCCCTAAAAATGACCCGACATGTTTCTTTGTTTTTGGGAAAGGGCTCTTAGCTATAGCTTCTATTTTTGAAATTTCTGGCTTAACTTCTCCATTTCCCAACACATAACCCAAATATCTAGTTTCCTGAATGCCCAATGCACATTTGGTAGGATTAATAGTCAGACCTGCCTTTTTGATCGATTGGATAACTGCTCGTAGGTGTTTCAGGTGACTTTTGCAGTCTAGACTGTACAGCATGACATCATCCAGGTACACAGCACAATAATTGTAATAATAAGCTTTATTTCTATGGCGCCTTTCAAAAACCAAGGCGCCTTACAGAGTTTAAAAACATATCAAACATTTCAAATCTTAAAATATATAAAACAGCTTATACAGTTAGGCGAATAAAGTCAATCACCAAATGCTTGAATCCATAAATATGTTTCCAGGGCCCTTTTAAATCCCTCCACGGTCACGCACTCCTGTAAATGACTGAGTAGAGAATTTCAGAGGGTAGGGGCCACATGCATAAATGCATGGGCCCCAGAGGATTTAAAGCACACCCTCGGAATCTCTAGCAACCCCTCATCAGCTAAGCGGAACGATCGCCCAGGGCAGTAAGGGACCAGGAGCTCTTTCAGGTAGTCCGGACCAAGTCTGTGTAGGGCTTTATAAGTCAGAAGACTAACTTTAAAGGTGATCTGCCGCTGAACTGGCAGTCTGCGCAGCACCGGCAAAATATGACTGAACCGGGAGGTACCAGTCAAAAGCTGGGCCGCTGCATTCTGCACCAGCTTCAGGCAGTGGATTTCCACCCAGGAAGCCCTAGGTAAAGGGAATTGCAATAGTCCAAGTGCAAGGGCACAAAGGCATGGACCAGTGGAGGAATATTGCCAGACAGAACAAGGTGCCTAATCTTGGAGATATTCCTCAGATGGTAGAATGAGGACTTAATGACAGCAGACACCTGCGAATGCAGAGTCAACCCTTCGTCAAAAATTACCCCCAGGTTACGCACCTGTTTAGAGATCGGGAGTGAAACACCCCCAAGAAAGAGCTCTGAGGGTGAACCAACCCCTGGCCCCCCTATCCAATGTGCCGGATCCACGACCAGCACCTCTGTCTTTTCCGAGTTCAACTTCAGCCAACTCGAGTCCATCCACTCCTGGATTTCTTTGAGGCAGTTACTAAAGACCGAGAGAGCTCCATCCTGGTTGGGTGCAAAAGAAAGGTAGAGCTGGGTACCATCAGCATAGCAGTGAAACCTCAGCCCATACCTTCTTACAATGATTCTGAGGGGCAGCATGTACACTGCGAACAACATAGGGGACAACACCAAGCTCTGAGGAACCCCACAAGACAGAGAAACTGGGTCCAAGGAATAAACCCCGGAAACCACTTGCATTCTTCCAGTGAGGTAAGATGTAAACCACCTGAGGACTACACCGATAGTCCATAGATGAACCTCAGGCACTCAAGTAGAACCCCATGGTCCACAGTGTCAAAAGCTGATGAGAGATCTAGAAGAACCAAGATGGAATGATTCTTCTGGTCCCTAGCCATCAGGAGATCATTGAGCACCCAAACCAGCGCTGTCTCAGTACTGTGCCTCTTTCGAAAACCGGACTGGAGGGGTACATAGATATCATGGATGGTCGAATGGTTCTCCAGCTGTACGGCCACTACCTTCTCAATCACCTTCCCTAAAAAGGGAAGGTCAGAGATTGGTCTGTAATTTGCATGGCAGTCGGGGGGATCCAAAGAAGCTTTCCTTAAGAGGGGTGTTACCACCGTCTCCTTCAAGGAGCTAGGAAACTCACCTGTTTCCAAAGAGAACCAGACTATCCATGCTTGGACTGGACTGATGGAATGAATACAACCCAAGATCAGGGAAGTTGGTCCAGGATCCAAACTACAGCACGTAGAGCGCACACCCTGGACAATCCGCATGACATCCATGAACTCTGGTCGGTCAAAGGTACTCCAGGAAAGCTGAGGAGCAGTGGCCACATGCTGATCCAAAGCAACACCCTTAGAGTGTGCTGGCTGGAGCACCGCCCTAATGTCTGCCACCTTAGTTGCAAAGAATCAATCAAGTTGATCGCACTCTATTTGCGAAAAGGCCTTTCGAACTTGTAGGCAGGCTGGGTTGCACAGTCTGTCTACAATGCAAAATGCTGAGCTGGTCAGTTCTGAGCAGCCTCAATCTTCCCAGACAGGAACTCTGCCTTCTTACGGGGGACTGCAGATTGATAGGCTTGATAATGCTCCATCAATCTAAGGTGGTCGGCATCAAGGGAGGATCCCCACCAGCAGCGCTCTAACCTTCGTCCTAGTCGGCGCATCTCCCTCAAGTTCCCATCAAATCATGGGGACCGAGGGTGAAGGGAGATAGGGTGAACATGGACAGGAGCAATGACATCCAGCACCACAGAGACAGCCATATTATAGGCTACCACGAGGGCTTCTGGGTCACTGTTTGTCACTGGAAGGGTCGATAGGTCAAGTACCGCCGCCAGGCCTTCAGAGCTAACATTTCATAAAGGGTGATATCTGACCATCTCCACAGGGGTAGGCCTGCAAAGGGGGGCACTAAAACTAAACCCCACGGTGTAGTGATCGGACCATCCAACTGGTTCCACCCCCAAATCAGAAGCCTCGATCCCCAGAAGAAAGACTAAGTCAAGGGAGTGACCATGTTTATGGGTAGCAGTGATAACTATCTGTGTGAGGCCCAGTGATGACATCAGCAGGAGAAAGTGTTGTCCAAACTGCCAGAATTCATCATTGACCCAGGCATTGAAGTCTCCCAGAGCCATCAGTCTGGGCGACTCAAATGCCATGTCGATGACGAAGTCCACCATTTCCTGAAGGAACCACTTCTCATCTCTGGGTAGACAGTAGATGAGGGCGATCCTACAACCTACACCTGCTACCATGGTACACTCGAATGACTCAGTCTCCTCAACTGGTACACTTGAGTTCAGTCTTAAAACAGACTGCAACCCCTCCCCCCGCGATCCAATCTCGGGCGATGAATCACCAAGTACCCGGCTGGAGTTAAAGCCTCCAAAATGGGCCAGAATTCTCATCCAGCAATGTCTTGGTGATGCAAGCCAGATCCACCATTTCTACAAGATCTGCAATAATTGCAGTCTTATTTTTAATGGACCTGGCATTGCATAACACAGCTCGAGTTGGAAGAACCTCTAGGGCCGCTCAAGCCACCTGCCCACCAATATTGGTGGTGCCCTTGGGTATGGAACCCAGACATGGCGAACCACATTCTAGATTCAGTTTTGCCCCAGGGCGTCTCCTGGATCTCATGACCCCGATGTGGTGGCCTCGCTCATTCACCCTCCACTGTTCACTATCCCCCGCCCCCCTCCTCCCCTTATGAGCAATATGCAGCACCCTACAGTGCCAGTAAGTTGTAAACAACAATGGGGGAGAAATAAAGGGATGGAGGGTGCGGAGAGCAGAGGGTGAATAGCGCACAGACGTGGGGGCAGGCCTTCGACACATTCTAACAATCAGATTATCAGGCAACTCTCACTTAGCTAACCCACAAACTAATAAAACTAAAAACAAAACAGAATAATATAAAAACCCAACAAAATATAAGCCCACAACACTTATTTAAGCTAATAAATAACCCAAAAACTCCCAAGAAGCCCTACCATAAAATAAATAACCCTCAATTAACCCTCCCCAAAAGAAAAAATACTAAACTCTAAAATATGAACAAATTAACATCTTAGGCAGAAATGGATTTGCAGTCACAAAAGGATAATAGAACACTGATATCATAAATAAAAATCGTATACAAAACACAACCCAAATATAGATAACAAATGTTTTCAGATAAAAGTCTTTGGTCCCCCGGGCCCTCTCACTGCCTCGGGGGCTTAACGACATACAGACACTATACTGAGAATATAAGTGTTTCCAGTCCCCAGGCCCTCTCACACCCTGGAGAACCAGCAAAAGATATGGGCACTCTCACTGCCTGTCAGGTAATGACAAGTCAAGCAGAATAATAAAAAGCTGAAGTCTGACCTGTGCTGATAGGCAAAGAAACTTAAACAAGTATCTTCAGTTTGCAGACCATAATGACATGATAGCATAATCCCCCAACCTATCTCTCACGTAGGCAGGGCAAATTCATGTCAGGCAACATAAAAGAAGTTAAAACACTCTCACTGCTGTTGAATCTTCGGGGGATGAGAGACAGAGCATCCACTGTAGCCAGTACTCCTTCCACACTTCAAGACCTATTCTGACCTCCAGTAACAGAAGCTCCCTGACTGGGAAACTATTACTCACCCCAGCCATCCCCCGAAGAGTTGCAGAAAGCTTCGACCATAGTCAGCTCCAGAGTGAGCAGGCCCCCAACCCGCCCACCCAAACCCACGGAACCTCAGGCATGGTGTCCGTCCTCAAGGGCACCAGACCCAGTTTCTCCCCATGGTCGGCAACCCCAGCAAACGTCCCCTGGGTTCAGGTCAGGCCCAAAATCCAGTCAGCCCGACACTCTGTAGAATGCCGGCAATCCGGACCCGAAATCAGGAGCCACCACAGTTCCTTCTGATCCGAACAGGAAGCAGAAAATGGAAGCCGTCCAAAACCAAAAGCCAGCATCACCCCTCAAACAAGATGTCGAGGCTGGTCACACTCCACAGGATTGAGTGCACCTCTGTTTCAAGTAGTAGACCACAGATCTCCACAGTTCCACAGCTCTCGCTACCAGAGGACAGCCGACACCAGTTCCCTCTCTCCCAAAAGCCAGGCACCAGCGCCAAAGCACAGGTAAGGGGGAAAAAGTTCAAGGCAATAGCAAAAAATTCAGCAGCAGCAACAGAGCATTAGACAACCTTATCCTTTGAAGCTATCCGTAATCACGTATGTACTCTCCTCTTACCCGGTAAACGAAGCTATTGCTTACTACCTCACTCGCTTATCCTAACTGCCTAAGCTCTAAAAACTAACACTAAATTACAAAACAAAAATGAGTGAAATCAAATAAAAAATCTAAATCTTAAAGTAATAAAACGTGCAGACAGCTAGCCAAGCGTGGCCGCCATCTTGGATATCAACACAATAACCAGTGTGAGGTGATACAATTACATCCATGTACCGCTGGAATGTAGCTGGCGCACCATGTAAATCAAATGGCATGGTGGTGAACTGATAGAATCCAACAGAAGTGGCAAATGAAGTTTTGTCTCTCGATCCTTTAGCTAAAGGGATTTGCCAGTAACCCTTGGTGAGATCGAGCATACTGATATACTTTGCACTCCCCCCAGTCTGTCTACCAAATCATCTATTCTGGGCACAGGATAACTGTCAAATTCTGACACTTGATTGTTTCCTAAAATCAAGGCAGATTCTAACACTCCCTTCTTTTTTGTTTACAATTACCATTGGAGATGACCAAGCATTCCTCAACTCGTCTATGATACCCAGTTCATTCCTTTTTTTGTATTTCCTTAACCACATCAGCTCTTAACCGCTCTGGTAACCTGTATGTCTTTTGCCTAATAGGGTGAGTATTCCTTGGCACTATTACGTGCTCAACCCCTTTTGCTCACCCTGGTACTGTGGTAAAAGTACTGTTAAATGTCTTTAGCAAGTTATGAATTTCTGCGGTTTGTTCGGGGGTTAAGGAAACATTCACCTTTACAGCATCAGCAGTTACAGTTTGTTCCAGTCTATCATAAGCTACATCAGTATCTTCTTTAATAGTTTCTGGTAAAACCAGCATAACAGATTTTGTTGCTTTTTCAACCCATTTCTTGAGGAGGTTAGCATGGTATATCTTAATAGGATTTTTCCTGTCAGGGGTCTCAATCTTGTAGTTAACGGTGCCAGTATGTCTAAGCACTCTATAAGGCCCACGCCACTTCATTAACAGAATATTTTAGCAAAACCTTTTCACCTGGTTCAAAAAATGAAAATTACGTACCTACCGTAATTCTTGATCTTTCTGTGTATCTTCACCATTCATCACTGTTGGGTATGAACCGGAGGGTCAGGACCCCTCGGGAGCTTTTTTTTTTTTTTTTTGCAAGAGGAGGAGCTGACGTCTGGACAGCACTGCCCTTGAGGCAGACTTATTACATGGCGCTCACGGGTTGGCTAGTAACCATCGTCGACGCCTCCTCAGCCTCAGTTCTGCACACCAGAGAGAGACAGAAAATAAGTAGGGTTGGGTGGTGTGGAGGAATTTTTTTTATATATATATATATATATATATATCTTTTTTTTATGCATACATATAGAGTGGATTCATGCATACATATAAAGTAAAGTGTGTTACAACATATATATATATTATGATTATAATGTAGAAGCTGCTAGTGTAGTTGAATATAGCCAGGTCTGAGTAGAAGCTAAGGGTCATTATAAGTTTGTAAGAATTGCAAGGCAAGCAGAAGGCAATAGCTCATGCTGGCTGAAACCAGTTACTTAAAGTTGTGAAAAATAGCAGTTTAGATAAAGCTGAGCAGAACTGGTGGTACCAGCCTGAATAGCAAGCTTGGGCAGGCTTGGATGAAATAAAGATAAGAACATGTAGATGCAATGAAACCAAGCTGTACGGTACCATGGAGTGAGTGAAACTCATTGTTTCTAGTAGGTCAGCTTGACCCAGGTGTATGTATTAAGCAGTGATGAAATAAGCCAGTGGAAAAGTACCTAATGCATATGAAACTGTTTTCTGTTACATTGCTAGAAACTATGATTGATTTATACTGAAATGTTAGTGTGTTTCCAAGATAAGAAGTGCTATAAAATACTGTTGTGAAATATAGTTCGGGAGCTCTCTGTCTTTAACTGAGGCTCCCATATATATATGTGCAGACAATAAACTGAGTTTATTGAATAACCATTGGGTGTGGTTATTGAGTATATAGAATTTAAGGTAAAGTATATACAGTAAAGAGAATCTGCGACCACAGTTTTTTGGCGTAGTCGGCAGGATGGCTTCACTTCTCCGTGTCACACTGTGATCGGACTGACAAGTACCAGCCTCAGGGGAAGGTGGCCCCGGAGGTTTAAGTCCCACCATACGTGTGACGCCTTGGGAGCGGTGACAGTCATCAGTTACTGTTTCTAGGTGCAGGGGTGGCACCAAGAGTGCTAAGGGGCACTCGGCGTCAGGGGACGCCTGTAAAAAGTAAGAGTGCTAAGGGGCACTCGAAAGCAGGCACCTCGGCCAGGGGACGCCCGTAAAAGGTAAGGGGTGCTAAGGGCACTCAAGGCCAGGGGACATCCATAAGAAGTATAGGAGTGTTGGGCACTCCGAGTTTGGTCAAGGCGCCTATAAGGGACTAATATGGGAAATCAGGTGGCAAAGCAGGAGGAGGTAGAAACCGGACCAGCGAAATGTATGCTGGATAAGTATGGTGGGGACTCGGTCTGTCAGATAGGGATTGGAATGGTGGACCAAGGGCGTCTTCCCCAGGCAGGGACACTCAGTATAGATGTCCTCAGGAGACTCAGATTAGGCTTAGTGAGGGAAAACCCACAAAAAGGGAGAGACGGTGAATGGCATGTGTTTAGAATGTGGGAAAGAGAAGCGGAGCGTAGATTTGAGAGTCAACAGAGAGGATTAATGTTAAAAGAAGGGGAAAGAGGTAGGCACATCAAGGAGGCAATATAGACATCACGATACTTTCCACGCGGTCGGCCATCACGATGGTTTCCACTCGATATCACCGGGACGGCTCCACCGATACCTGAAGGTGCACAGGCAGCAGATCAGCAAGTGCTAGTGCAACCCGACAGCTCAGGATCAGGAGCGGTGCCCCGGCGGTACCCTCCCCTCCCACGGACTGCAATGGACCGGGGGACGAGGACGGAGCAGGAGCCCACCTCCTCGGAGTTACATGTGGAGGGAGAAAGTGAGGATGAGGAGGGGAGCGAAGAAATGCCGCCCCATACCAAGGGAGCTGAGGGGGAAAGGAAAATGCGGACGCTGCCAAGCGCCACAGAAGGATAAAAAGGAATGCTCGCGCCGTCCGCTATGGACGGACTGTACATTCGGCAGAGCAGTTCCCTTTGGTTCAATATCCCAACCAAATCCTGGGCAGACGGGCCACAGCTCATTGAAGTGGGGAACCACCCTGGCATCCGCTGAGCTCAAGGATGCTTTAAAGGAAATACCAAACCTATGAGAATATAGAGGAGTACATAACAGAGTTGGAAAACCTAATTAAAACATATGAACTCTCGCCCAAGGAAGCAGAGGAGTCCCTAAGACGCACTTTGAAGGGACGTTGGGGGGAAGTTAAGGCATCATGGAATGCTAATACTGACAGAACTCACCTCGATGCCGCCTTAGGCACAATCTGGGGAAAATTACGAGAAATATACATCGCAAAGGTGGATTGGGACCAAATACGAAATGCCAGGCAGACAGAGGGTGAGACTGTAAGAGACTACCGGGAGAGACTGGAGGAGGTTTTCCGGCACTACTCTGGTATCAAGCCAGACAACCCAGCATATGACAGCCAGCTGGCCATGGCATTTTGCGCTGGGTTAATGGAGACTATTCAGTCGGGAGTAAAGACAGTTTGCATTGGCTGGGAAACACAATCGTTGAAGGAGGTCTTTAGGTATGCGGAGCATGTTGAGAGACAGGCAAAGGGGGTGGAAAAGGCAGAAAAGAAAAAGTTAGAACAAGTGCAACTAATGTACTATTCAAGAGATGGAGGACAAGGTAATAATGGGCGGGGCAGTCGAGGTCGAGGGGCAAAGGCAGAACCCCGAGGGCTAGCTATGCCACAAATGTTGGACCAGGTACCATCAGCCCCAACAAATGCAAGGAGGACCTAACACGAGGCAAGGAGGTAGGGAATGGGGCGAGAAGGTAAAGACATTATTTAGCTTTGCATGCCAGGAGAAGGGACACGTTGCTCGAGAGTGCCCCAGAGTCCAGCGGTCGCAGTGGCAGCAGTAGCGCCTAAAAAATCCAGGAGAACGTACCCATTACCACCCCAACCACCACCACTACAGACACAACAATGGTCAGAGCCAATGGGACTGACCCAATGGAACCAAGGGGGCCAGTATAGATCCAACCAGCAAAACTCGCAGTACTGGTCCGACACAGGAAACATGGGTAACAGCAGCTGATGGTTACAGGAGCACCCGTTAATGGTTCGAGTCTCTGCCACTCCGGCAGGGAGTCCCTTGATGGAATTGATTCCATTACTCAAATCTGGTGATACTAGAGATCTCAACAATTATAGACCTATCTCCATTCTACCAGTTTTATCCAAGTTGCTCGAAAAACTAGTAAACTCTCAGTTAAGGGACTATTTGGATAACAACAACCTTCTAAACTCTGCACAATCTGGATTTAGATCAAAACATAGCACCATTACTGCCTTAGCTTAAGGTAACTCAACGATTGGCAGACTACCTTGGATAAGAAAAATTGTACCTGTGCTGTGTTTCTGGATTTGAGTAAAGCCTTTGACACTGTGGATCATTACTTATTAATCACCTCCCTTAACTCAATTGGCCTGGATTCCTGTCACTCAACTGGTTTAGGATTACCTTTCAAATAGGTCACAACTGTTAAAAATGGAAATTACCTATCCACCTTAAAACCACTGCTAAGGGCGACACACAAGGTTCTATTCTTGGACCTATCCTCTTTGCTATTTATATAAACAATATTGATGCCAACCTCACTCAATCTAACATTCATCTGTTTGCTGATGATACTGTATTATATGTCAGCAATCCTCACCTTCCAAAGCCTGTGATCTGTTACAATCGAATTCTCCATTCTGCAGCGCAACCTACTTGACAAAAAATACTTCAAATGCAAAAAGACAAAAGCCATGTTCTTTTCCCAAAGAGTTGCTCTACCCATACCCTAGCATCCACCACTCTACATTTATCCACCTTACTTGGAGAAAAACTTGAATTTGTTGATAATTTCAAATATCTTGGAGTCTGATAGATAACAGGCTTGACTATTCAGTCCATATTGAAGAACTACTTAAAAAGCTAAGACAGAGGCTTGGACTATTCTTTAGAATAAAGCATTACCTCAACAGTGACTCCAAAAAGGTTAATTCAGGCCTCATTCCTATCCCTCATTGATTATGCTGATTTTCTATACCGCCATTGTCCAGGTCATCTCTACTAAAACTGGACACCCTGTATCACAGGGCCATAAGATTTATTACTGATTCCCCAGCACCCATCATTGCTCCCTTTATATGGCAGTCAATTGGACATCATTACAGCACAGAAGGACTAGGAATGCTGTTATCTGGACATTCAAAGCGTTAACAGGCAAACTACCTACCTATATCACTGATTGCTTTACCCAAATTACAACTAGGCTATACACTTTAAGGATCAGTAAACTTATCATGTTACAGGTCCCATTGCCTGCACATCTGTATGGAGGCTGCTTCAGCTATACTTAGCAGTTGCATGGAACTCTCCAAAATCCATGAAGCTAGATAGCCTTCTACCTCTGACATCCTTCAAAAGACTGTTCTCCCGCCCCCTTTCCAGAGCTCTGCAATTGCTTTTATAAACCATAATCCTCACCCTACCTGACCCACCTTTCTTTTTCCTTGGCCCATTATATTGTTTCATATTCTATCTTCCGACTCACCTATCTATTCTCACAAAAGCTAGTTAGACCCTATAATTTTATATTTTATTCCTGCATATACCTTTGCCCACATTTTCTTTGCAGGCAAAATGGTTCTACTGCTCCTTGTATATATGTAAATTGTTGTATACATTCATTTCTTGCCATTATATTGTTATTTATGCTATTCTTGTCTATGTAATAATATTTGTATCCTCATTTGTATGACCACTCAGGTCCATCTTGTAAATGAGCTTTGCTCAATGATGTTCGCCTGAATAAATAAAGATTTTGATTGATTGATTGATTGATTGATTGATGGTGATGGATACTTTATTGACTTTTCTTATAGACACTGGAGCATCTATTTCGGTCATACAACAACAAGAACTATTGCCCCCTTTGTCGGGAACATTGGTAACAACAATTGGAGCTTCAGGAGTACCTCAGAAGGAGCAGATGACGTTGCCCTTACCGGTAAAGTGTGGAAATACTTTGTTAAAACATTCCTTTTGAGCAGTTCTACCTGCCCGGTAAATTTAATGGGACGGATCTCCTGGCAAAGTAAGTGCCCAAATTAAGTGTACTCCTGGGAATAATTGTTGAAGCACCAGCGTAGGAATCTATGTTTGTAATGAGGGGGAGGGGATTGGCTGTACAGTTGGGAAATTGTAAACTCAGATGAGCACTACTGGTTGGAGAAGTGGGCAGAAAAGTAACAAAGGGCAACATGCAGTTTAGGGTTAATCTGCATTGTACGTGCACACTATGCTGTGGGGTTAGGGATTATGAATGTAATGTGGGGATTGGGGAGGCAACAAATTGAACAATGGTTGTGGGTGCATAATCTGTATGTGGGTAGAGATAGGGTGGGGTCTCAGTATTACTCACTGAGGAGCAACAAAAGGTGTTTAAAGTTCCTGATTCATATCCATATTTCTTTTGCAAAGAAACCGAGCTGCAGTGGAAAGATTTGGGCCCTGGATGGCAAGCATGGTGCAGCTAAAAGATTGGGTGGATGTGGAAGGAGGGCAGAGCTGAAGTGAGGGCAGTGTAAAAGAATTAGTTTAAGAAAGTGGGTGCAAGTATGTGTATCAGAAAGGCAGGTGAATGTGAAAATGGTGGAGAAGGAGAAAGCAAGACCCTGAGCCTGGGTGGATTAGTCAAATACCAGAAGTTCTGTGGGCTACATCTAAGTATGATGTGGGACTAATGAAAGGAGCACAGCCATTAGTTGTGACGCCTAAAAAGCTCATACAGACCGAGTCGACACCAGTAATCCGCTTGGGGGGAAGTAGAAGAAGGATTGCACCGTGCATGCTGCGTTAGTACAAAAGGGGTTATTGTTCCATGTCCAGATGCTGTAGTTAATACACCAATATTGCCAGTAAGAAAGGGAAGTGGGATTATCGCTTGTGCAAGATTTGAGGGCAGTAAATGAGGCAGTACATGTAAGAACCCTGTGGTACCAAATCCAGCTACTATTCTGTCAGAAATCCCACACCTGCCACGCATTTTTCAATCATAGACTTAGCAAATGCGTTTTAGCATACCTGTGGATCCGGCTAGCTGAGAATGGTTTGCATTTACGATAAGGGTCAAAATGACTTGACTCAGATGCCACAAGGTTATGCGGAGTCACCTGCTTGTGTTTTCTGCTCAGATGCGTGGAGAACTTGCAGGGTTTTGTCGCCCACAGGGCAGCTTCCTAATTCAGCACGTGAGATGACTTACTCCTGCCAGTCCTTCCAGGGAGGCGAGGAAGAGGACACTAGAGCTCTGTTGATTTTTCTAGCCCAAAATGGACATAAAGTCTCAAAGGTTAAGCTGCAACTGTGCTACCAAGGTACATTACTTAGGTCACATACTCTCTGCAGAGGGAAGGCAGTTAGATCCCAAACGCACTAAGCAATCACTAAATGGCCCCGCCTGTAACCAAGCAGCAATGATGTCATTCCTAGGAATGGCAGGTTACTGTCATGCCTGGATAATGGACTATGCTTACATCATCCAGCCATTACATGACGCAATCTACGGCACAAAAATGAAAATGACAGATGAGGTGCAGTGGTCCCCGGGGTTAGAAACAACATTCACCAAAGTAAAAGAAGTACTGGCCAGCACTCCATGTTTGGGACTCCCAAATTATGAGAAAGCTTTTAACCTGTTTGTAAATGGTCAAGTGGGTTACATGTCCGCAGTTTTGACACAAGATCATGGGGGAAGCCAGAGGCCAATTGCTTATTATTCAAAACGGTTGAATTTCGTAGTGGCAGGTATGGTCTCCTGTTTACAGTCCGTGGCGGCAGCCACGGAGGCAGTATTGTCTTGTGGATCTGTGATTTTGCCCCTTACTGTGCATGCTACTCTTATGCAAGCTATATTGTTACAAGCTCGCACAGCTCATCTGACCCCGGCGAGAGTTTTGCAGTACCAGAATGTATTGCTCACAATGTCAAACATTACTCTCAAGCGGTGCACCACCTTGAATCCGGCAACCTTGTTGCCCTCCCCCGACGATGGTGAACAACATGACTGTGGACAGGTAATTGACTGTGACAGTAAACCTAGACCAGATATAACAGATGTAGCCCTGACAAATGCAGAAGTTGAATATTTTGTGGATGGCTCAGCTTTTAAAGACCTAAGGGGGGTGACTAAAGTTGGTTATGCAGTATGTACTGTGTCTGAGGTAATAGAGAGCAGTTCATTGTCATCCAGTTTCTCTCTGCCCAGGCTGCAGAGTTGGTAGCCCTGACGAGTGGCTTGCGCGCTGTACAGGACAGAACAGTAATGTATACAGACAGTCGGTATGCCTTTTGGTGTGGCACATGACTTTGGGATGTTATGGAAGCACAGAGGTTTTCTTTACTGCTACAGGTAAGCTCACACATGCGAATTGGTAAAGAGTTACTGTTTGCTATCCAATTACCTAGAGCTTTGGCAATTGTAAAATGTGCAGCTATTAATGCCTAACAAAAATTTTGTCTCGCAGGTAACGCTGTAGCAGATGCCGCAGCAAAGGCAGTGGCTCAGTCAATGGCTGCTTCAGTCTACCAGTTAACTGTTGTAAATAGTGAAACTTGAACTTGTTTTCTCCACAGGACTTAGTGGCGCTCCAGCGTAATAGTACAGAGGCAGAAAAGCGCCATTGAAACAGCAGTGTATTTGATTCGAATTTAAAAGTGTGAGTGTTCGGGAATGGAGACCATGCTTACTGATCGGTATTTCCTGATTTGGCAAAATTGGCTCTGGAGCCATCATGTTTCAAAGACGGGCATGGTAGATTTTGCAAATAAGTATTGGTATGTTGTTGGATTTACTAGCTATGCTGAAGTGTTTTGTATTAAGTGTGTGATTTGCATGCAGTACAATGTGGGCAGAGGACAGCATCTAACCCCTCTGCCCACCCGATTCCTGCTGGTCCATTTGAGCATGTTATGATGGACTTTATAGAGCTTACGCCGTACAAGGCTATAAATATTAAGTAGTTATTGTAGATATTTTTCAAAGTGGGTAGAGGCATTCGCTCGCAGGGCGACATGCATGCGCTGTGGTAAAGCCTTAATTCGAGAAATTATCCTCGCTGGGAATTGCCCAGCCGCTTTGTCAGTGCGATAATGAATTTCCATTTTGCAAAACGAAGTGATAAAATCATTGTGTGAGGCCTTGCAGGTGGACCTCCATCGCACTGCGCTACCATCCCCAATCGGGTGGGGCAGTGGAGAGAGCAAATCAGACTCTAAAACTCAAAATTACAAAAATCATGGCGGAGACCAGTCTGACTTGGTGACAGCTTTTGCTTCTCACCCTCATGGCTATGAGGGGTGGGTGGGGCATCTTGGTCTCTCCCACATGAAATTTTACTAGGACGGCCATTGCGAATGCCAAATGCCCCTTACCACAAAGTCGAATCACCCTGCATGGAGTAAATGAGGAAATGCTTACTTATTGTTTATCCCTTAATGGTGTCTTGAGGTCTTTCTATCCTAGGGTTAAGGCAGCTTTGCCAGTACCTACTGAGACACCCCTGCATCAGATTCAGCCTGGCGATTTTGTTTTGGTAAAGGACTCCCGAAGAAAAAAATGGAGTTCCCCAAGGTGGCGTGGCCCGTACCAAGTCCTGTTGACAATGGCAACAGCAGTAAAGGTTGCAGAAAGGGAGACATGGATCCACGCATCACATTGCCGGCTAGTGAGAGCAGACCTGTCCGAGACCGTACAAATCGAAAGGGATTAATGCTTGGAGGACTTACTGTTCTTGCAACCATTGTATTGGTGGGGTTCTTTAACAGACTTTACGACTCCTTTAATGAGAAGCATCAAGAGTGCTGAGCCCCTGCATTATGCAAATACCTGGTGGACTTTAATGAAGTTGCATGCAGAAAATATTAATTTGTCTGATTGTTATGTGTGCCCCTCCCCTGCTTCAGCAAAGGTTGGGCTCCATCTATACCCAGAACCCTCCTCAAAATGATACTACATTGCTCTACCAGACTTTGGCATTGTTTCTTGGCACGTGCGAGAGCCAGTACCTATAAAAATTGGGTCCTTGGGTAGAGCGTGTCTCAGTAATGTGACTGTGTTGGCAGGAAGGCCCTTCCTCACGTGGTATACGCCAGCCACCCCAACACAACTGGTGAGCTTCTGCACATATGGCCCCGGTTCCGAGGTCCCAGCCAGTGACTTGCCTCTGTAGCAGTAAGGTGAGGGTTCAGGAATTGGGCTCATCCAATTGTACTACTACTGTTGCTATAACTAATCTACAACTCGGTGGTCCACGGTGTCGCTGCTCCCTTTGGGACTTTAACTGGTTTATACTGGGTATGTGGAAGTAGCGATACATTCCTGCCCTCACACAGTGGGCTGGATGCTGTTACTTACCACATTGCACCCAGTAGTGCGGACTTTCCGATAATTAACCCAAATAACCACACTATCAGAGTTAAATGAAACCTAGTAGACCTGTTCCACCTGAATCTATTCAGAATACCCTGGTATGAGAAATTTGAGCTGGAGTGTTTCTTGGTGGGGGGTAGCAGGCAATGCACTACATAAATCAGTTAAGTTATGAAATTGAAATTTTATAAACAGTACTAAAACAGAATTGCCTTTAGTAAATGCTGAAACACGAGCCACCAGATTAATGGCCTTGCAATAGGGCAGCCCTGGACTACCTTCTAGCTGCCCAGGGTGGGGTATGCGCTGTCATTGGCTAAGAATGTTGCATATATTCCTGATAATTCAGAGGCCCTAAATTAGGTCCTGCAAGGTGCAGCAGTTGCAGGATCGAGTTTTGAGGAGCATGCACCAGTGGAAAAGGCTGGGACCCCTGGTCCTGGTTTTCTAGCATCTTTGTGATTGGGGAGCCACCGTGTTGCACTGGATTGTGTGGCTCTCCTTATTCTACTGGCCATTTGGCTTGTGGTCACTATTATGAAAGCGTGTATTTTCGCTTGTGTTCTTTTGAGTACTCCCACCTCTGCCCAAATGCCCCTGCTTGATTATCAAAGAAATCTTTTCCAGAAGAACCCCCTATTCCCTTGCACACATAGATGACCTTATAAGATTTAGTTGAGGCAGAGCCTCAAAAGGGGAGTGTGGAGAATTTTTTATATATATATATATATATATCTTTCTTTTATGCATACATATAGAGTGGATTCATGCATACATATAAAGTAAAGGTGTTACAACATATATATATATTATGATTATAATGTAGAAGCTGCTAGTGTAGTTGAATATAGCCAGGTCTGAGTAGAAGCTATGGTCATTATAAGTTTGTAAGAATTGCAAGGCAAGCAGAAGGCAATAGCTCATGCTGGCTGAAACCAGTTACTTAAAGTTGTGAAAAATAGCAGTTTAGATAAAGCTGAGCAGAACTGGTGGTACCAGCCTGAATAGCAAGCTTGGGCAGGCTTGGACCAAATAAAGATAAGAACATGTAGATGCAATGAAACCAAGCTGTACGGTACCATGGAGTGAGGGAACCTCATTGTTTCTAGTAGGTCAGCTTGACCCAGGTGTATGTATTAAGCAGTGATGAAATAAGCCAGTGGAAAAGTACCTAATGCATATGAAACTGTTTTTCTGTTACATTGCTAGAAACTATGATTGATTTATACTGAAATGTTAGTGTGTTTCAAGATAAGAAGTGCTATAAAATACTGTGAAACATAGTTCGGGAGCTCTCTGTCTTTAACTGAGGCTCCATACATATGTATGTGCAGACAATAAACTGAGTTTATTGGAATAACCATTGGGTGTGGTTATTGAGTATATAGAATTTAAGGTAAAGTATATACAGTAAAGAGAATCTGCGACCACAGTGGGTGGGCAAGGGAGCCCGAGGGACAAAAAAAGGAAAGGCTATAAAACTAAAAGGAGGAATATGCCAAAGAGAGGACAGGAAAGGAGGAAGCCTAAGGGATTGGAGAGTAGGGCCCCAATCTCTGGGCGAAAAGGAATGGGTGGGAAAGGAGGGGTAGGAGGACAGAGAAGAAAGGAGGTGGAGGAGGAGGAGACACCGTCCCTGAGGCACTGCTCTGGAATGCTCTAAAGAAGGTAAGCCACAAGTCAACAGACAGCCAGAGGAAGCCAAGGCTTGGAGAATGGCACTCATTCAGAGATAGAGGCAGGCCAAGGGACTAAGGACGGGTCGGTGTCTCCCACCCCTGCAAACATAACTGAGGCAGAGAAACTGCCTAAAATGCCCTGGAGAGACACCCCAGGGGAAAGAAACTTAATTATTTGGAGAGGGAAGGGGGTACCCCAGAGGAGAAACTGGAGGGGGAAAAAAAACAAATTCTCCAGAAGGAGAGAAAATGATCAAGTTGGCAATGAGGCTGGAGGACAACTGAGGGAATCGTCACAGTCTCCTCCTACCACCAGACTCCCTCAAGAGGCTCAAGAGAGAGCCAGAAACCCCAGGAGCTACCTGGGCTGAGAGAGAGAGCGAGAGCTCTGGTGATCCCCAATAGCAGAATCCTCCCTGCCTGCCCCTCCCAGAGGAAAAACCCCCAACCCAAAAAGGGAGGGAGTTGGAGGTACTGGAAAAAGACCAAGGTCCAAAGGGAGACAAACAGGGAGGAAGAGGAGAATCACCAGAGACTGAGGCCTGAGAAGGGAAGGTGGGTGGGATTCAGTGATGAATGGTGAAGATACATAGAAAGATCAATAATTATGGTAGGTACATAATTTTCATATCTTATCTCTGTCAGTCTTCACCATTCATCACAGTTGGGCAATTACTGAGCCCCCCGAAGGGGGCCCAGAACCTCCCTAAGGGACAGTGTCCCTTAGCCTCCAGTGGGGGAAAAACTGGAGGAGAGAACCCTTGCGAGTCTGGCTAGGCCTGAGACTGGTCTGGATGAGGTGAGGATCTCTTCGCAGGAGAGGGGGAGGCGCCCCTGAAGCTCTTGCCTCACCCTATGGGAGAAAAGGTGGGTTCTCTGGAAGGCAGAGGCAGTCACCCTATGCTGGGCCAGGTGTGACAACCAGGAAAGATGAAGCCATGCTAACCGCCTGATGCAGATCGCGGTCCCCACTGTCCTGGAAGCCACCTCACTGGCTTCGTATGATGCCCTTGCTTGGTGCCTTGCAAGCTCCAGACCTCGTGCGGAGAGGGTGATGGCTTGACTGGTTGGCTCCGAATCAGGCAGAGAGGCTAGGACTTGGCCTAGCAATGACCACCAATGCCTACTGTAGGCAGCATGGTGGGCCTGATGTGTTGACACACAAAGCAGGAGACGTGCCGAGGAGAAGGTTCTCCTGCCCCAGAAAAACTCAGCTGAGTTAGATTCCGGGGGTCAGGCATGGCTCAGGCTTCTATGTCCAGAAGGAGTGTCCAGGTGTGTCACACCTGAAGAAGGGTGAGGCAGAGTTCCTGGAGACCCCGGGGGGGTGCAATACTGCTGGCGAAGGTACCTTGGGCCTGGAGCTAGGGAAAAGGGAAGTCGCCAGACCCGGTGTGATGCCACCTGGAATGGAACAGGCCAGGCCAGAACCAACAGGTTGATGACACTGAATTCACCTAAGAAGGCACATGCCAACTGGTTGAGACTGCATTTGCCAAGGGTGGATATGTGAAGCTCGTTGAGCAACCCCAACAGGAAATGCTGATAACTAGAGAGATCAGCTGCTGGAGAAAGATGGATGGAAGACTCCTCTCCCTCAGAGGAGGAAGACAAGGGAGCTGATGAGCTTGGAGAGTTAGGGTCAGGAAGCACTGGGGAGTGGTGGACCACCTGTTCATCCATGGCTCAGTAGTAGGCAGGGTACAGTGCAGCCATGGCCCTAAGCTGTTCCCAGGTAAGGGGCCCCATAGGACAAGAGAGACCTGGGAAAGAGGGAGGGGTTGGCAGAGGCAAGGGGACCAGACACCTCCAAGGAGGTCCACAGCCTCTTCCCAAGCAGGGGGACTGAATAGGAGACCTCAAAGGAGGCAACCCGATGGTTCCAACAGACAAAGGCTGCTCAACCGAGCTGGAATGGCCAGAGCCAAGCCGAACAGAAGAATTCATCCCGTGACATGACTGGGGACACATGAGCCCAAAAGGGCGTCCCCTGACCTCCAGAGAAGATGCCCCTCCTGGAGGGACCTCAGGGGAGAAGACCAGTGCAGTGCTATGCCTCCTCCCTGAACCTCTGCAGGTTCCCAGGGGAGGCTGCTGCACTGAATCAAGTCCTTTCAACCCCTCAGAGTCCGAGAGAGCCCTCTTTCTCACCACTAGCAGAGGCAGCCTGCACCCTGTAACCAGCTTCTGGGAGACAGTCAGGGGTGAAGCACCTTCCCCTGCCTGGTATGCCCCAGGCCGCCCAGAAGTCAAGCTAGCTAGAGCTATCCTAGTAGGAGGTACACCTCCTGAGGGGGCAGATGGGTTACTGATTACGGTCTGCCCTGTAGTGCCCACCTGGGCACCCGAGGACTGGTACCAACGAGATCCACCCACTCCCCAGGAGGGGGCTGAGTGGGGGCTGAAGCGTTGGATGAGGAGGAATCTGAGGATTCCAAGGAATCCGGGTGCCAGTCCAGGTCAGCCTCTGAGTCATTGTTCCCAGAGGAGGCTTGAACCCAGATGACCTCTGATCTCTCTCTCAGCCACAGGACTGTGAGTGGTGCTGAAAACCAGTCCTATGCTGCCCATGGTGCCGCTCCCATCCCCGGCACTGCGAATGGCACCAGAGTCAGAAATGAAACCGGAGGCCAGCCCCACACTGCCCGCGGTGCTGCCCTGATCCCCGGCACCGCAAGTGGGGCCGGAATCAGGGGCAGCACTGACTGTCCTCGGTGCCAGCCTGGGCCTGGGGGCCCCAGAGCGTGATGCTGGGGCAGCCTCAGAAGTGGCGATTGCCTAGATGGTGCCTCCTGCCTGGCCCTGAGGGGACCAGGCTGGGCCTCCTGCACCGTGCAAGGGGTTTCCACCGAAGCAAGGCTTGGACGGGCAGAAACCCCCTCCTCTGCGGGCTGTATAGGACTCAGAAGGGACCTGGAGGAAGGGTCAAGAATCCTGGATTTGGCTTTCCAAGTATGAGCCTGTCCCCCGAAAGTCCATGGCACATGTCCGACTTTGAATGTGCGCAATTACAGAACTCGGTGGTCCTTGGAGAAACAGGCATTGCAACGATCCATATCGTGGTTAGGGCCCAAGCACGTCAAGCACTGGTCATGCTGGTCCGAGACGGAGAAAAGTCGGCCACAGGGACACCGCCACATAGGAGGCCGACCCACCTTAGAAAGTTTATTCTTGTTCCCTGAATGAGACATGACCAGACGGAAAACACAATAAACAAAACAAGGTACTCGGCATCTTCAAAATAAAAGGAAAGATCTTACCGGTAGGATGGCACTGAGAATGGAGGCAGAGCAGAACTCGCACTGACGGAGCTGAAGGACTAGGCCACTGATGCACTTTCGAAGAGCTTCACACACAAGGTTCTTACTCAACAGTGGGAGAAGCAGAACTGGTGCTGAGGAGGTGTTGATGACGGTTACTGGCCAACCCGCAAGCGCCACGTAATACATTGGCCTTGAGGGCGGCGCCATCTCAACATCAACTCCTCCTCTTGTGGAAAAAAAAAAAGAGCTCCCGCAGGGTCCTGATCCTCTGGCTCATACCCAACAGTGATGAATGGTGAAAACTGACACAGATAAGATCTTTTTCTTTTACTCCATGGTCATAATATACCTTCTGCTGGTTTTGTGCCTCTTCCTGATTACTATGGGCAATTTCAACATATTTTGCCAGCTTCTTTCTTAGGGCACACATATAAGACGTTATAGATTGTTTCTGAGTGGGGTTATTTTCCCACATTTCTTTTATCACAGCCAGTGGCCCTCTTCGCTGCCTACCATACAACATTTCAAATGGTGAAAACCCTTTTGATGCCTGTGGCACTTCTCTGTAAGCAAAAAGTAGGTAAGGCAAGTATTGGTCCCAATCTTTCCCTTCCCCTTTCACAAACATTTTTAAAATGCGTTTTAGTGTTCGGTTAAAATGCTCAACAAGACCATCTCTCTGAGGATGATAGGGGGAGGTTCGTATGGCAGTGATACCTAGTAGTCTGTACCGTTCCTTAAGTAATGCAGCATCAAAATTACTACCCTGATCACTAATAATTTCTTTAGGTATGCCCAATCTGCTGAATATTTTTGCTCCTTTTATATAAAGTTCAAAATTCCCAGGGTTTGATGCGGCAATATGGCTTAAAATTTTCACAGAGAAAGGTCGTTCCATGGCTCCACAACAAACAGATCGATGTGGCCAAATCTAGAATTGATAAAAGATTAAATTATTTCATGGTTAGGGCACCTAGACTGTGGAATAGTTTTCCACAAGATCTGGTAGATAGCAATTTCTTCTACTCATTTAAAAGAGGTCTAGACCTTTGGATTCTGTCCACTAACTTAAGGGAGTAAGAATTCCCACCATTGTGGTGGGGGACAATCTCGATGGGCCTCGGCCTTTTTTTTGTCTGCATAACCAAGTAAACCAAGCTCTGCTGCCACTTTTTGAAGCTGTGACAGTACGCATTGGAACTGCTTCTGGCTATCGAGTGGCATAGTGGCATACTACCAGGATAAATCTATTACCCTTTTTACTTTTGTCTAAAGGGCATTGCATTTTTCTCAAAAGGCACATCTATCAAGGGTAGGGGCACCAGGGGTACCTTATCTTTTCTAGTGACTGGGGCTACTTTCTGACACTCGGCACAGGAATTACTATAGGTAGCAACATCTTCATGAATTCCAGGCCAGTAAAATCTGTACAGCAATCTAGCAAGGGTGCAATCCCTCCCTGAGTGACCAGCCATAGGACTATCATGTGCTATCTGTAACAACTCTGTTCTATACTTTTGTGGTACAACTAATTGTTCTGTCTGTTCCTGTGTCCGAGGTTTAACCCAAACTCTATACAGTAACCCAGTAATTTTTTTTAAACATTGGTTCACCCTGTTTTGATTTCACCCCCAGCTGCTTAAAATGACCCTGGAGAAAACATCATTAGCTTGCTCTGAAACAAAATCACAATCAGTTATCAGTTTAGCTTCAGCATTTTCATATTTTAACCATTAATGTCCATCAGTCTTTTGTTGCCACTGTTGTTTCAGATGTCTTCTTTCTTTCCTGGACTCCGGATCTTGGAGCTATTCTCAAACAAGTCCGAATCAAAGTCATTGAAAGGAAAAGTGTCCCCATCGTTTGAGATTTTCTCTGCCTGAGCTCTTGTTACCACTGCTGCTGAAACTGCAGCGTTCAGTTCCTCTGAGATTAACTCAGTAAATCCTGGACAGTCATTTCCAATAATCACGAGTACAGGTAATTTAGTTACTACCCCCACTTTCATTTGGTGCGACACACCCTTAATGGTCAGAGTCACTTGGGTGGTGGGATAGTATCGAGTGTCCCCGGATGCAGATGACACCAGTACCTGGTCCTTTTGCACAGTGTTTTCCCAGCACTTCAGCATGCACTAGGGTCTGTCTGCTTCCCGAATCAGTGAGTCCCTTTACAGTCTTATCCCCCACTTTCACATCTGTTAAGTACTTGCCCCAATTTGCAAAGGACAAATCTGCTCCAGCGCCACTCTCCCTACTATGGCAGTTTCTTGCAATATGACCTGACTTATTACAGTTTCAGCAAATAACGTCTTTGGGCACAGATTTATTACCCCCACCAGAGTTCTTATCAGACTTGGAGTTTAAATGGGGAAAAAAAGAGTGTCTTACCGCTGTTTGGCTCTTACCTCACTGCTGTGGCGTCTGTCTGGCCATCTGGTAGTCTTCGGCCAAAGAAACAGCCTTTTCCCCACTTTCTGGTCAATGTTCTTTCACCCAAAGCTGCACATTTGTAGGCAGGATGCTGATGATGTAAATGTATTGATGATCTGTGGGACTGTTTTGCCCTCTGGTTGGAACCATTTAATAAGGAGCTCTCAGAGTCCGGTGAAGGCTTCTCGAGGATTGTCGAATGTGTTGTACTTCAGGTTGCCTGTAGGTCTCTCCTGAGATGTATGCTTTCAGGACTTCCTTTTTCACAAGGTCATAGTTTTCTGACTGTGCAGTGTCCATACTGCTGTAGGCAAGTTGGGCTTTCCCTGTCAGGTAGGGTACCAGTCTGATTGTCCATTGCTGCTCTGGCCATTAGCAGTCTGTGGCAACTCTTTCAAAAGTTGTCAGGTATGCCTCTATCATTCGAGGGCCAAAGTTTAATAGCTTTTAAGTTGTTTATGTTTTGTTGCTCATCTGGATCTGTGGCAGATCCTCTGCATTTGGTAGCTTGCAAGGTATCCAGCCATCACTGCTCCTGTTGCTGCATCTCTTCTCTCCTCTGTGCTTCTAAATGTTGGATTTCTTGTTCTCTCTGCTGCATCTCCTCTCTTCTGTCTTTCACCATCTCTTTTTGTTGTATCACCCACCATTTGAAAAAGGCAGTTAGGCTTTCAGGTTCTGTCATTGCCTGTTCTTTTTCCATAACTTGTGCTGGCTGTACAATTTCAGCTTGGACTTCTGTCTCTGCTAGTTTGGCTGCCATTCTCCTGGTAACCACTCCTGGACTTGCTGCAGAATCAATAACTTTCTCTATGCTTCTCTGGTACTAGGTCCAGTGCCCATGCACAAAACTCCTGGCTTAGAGTATGCATGGCATAATCCCACTTAGGCTGACACCATCTCTCACCAAGACACAGGTCAGGAAGCATAGGAAAAACCAGTAGCAGTTGTAGAATTTGCAAAAAGTGTTTATTAGTAGTAGCAGTAACATAAAAAAAATTGTTCAGAATAACTAATTACAAAGGCAGAATAAACAGAGAAGATCCATCTGAGTTTTCCTTCAATTTCTGTGTCTCTCAAAACATTGCAGCTTTCTATCTTATAAGTCTTTGCAACCCCCCCCCTTTAACAAACATCCTGTTTTTTCTAAAATGTTCTTGTAAATTTTATGCAGGTGCAGCAAGAACACAATGTCCCTGAACTGAGGCCCCTTCTCCACAGCTTCTGAAAAAGGGCTTAAAAACTGCTCTCAGGTTAACCTCTTGAGTTCCCAATAGCTTTTTGCAATCATCTCAAACTATAATTATATACATTTCAACAGTAACACTATATAATTTCTGAACAAAGGGATCCCAATATAAGTTACATTTCCACATAATGATCTGTATATACTTTTATACCAACGGATATGCAAGGGAGGAAAAAAGACAGAACAACAAGTGAAGACTGAGAGACAGTGAGAGGTGAAGGATTGGAGACTGTTGGGGTGATCAAATCCTAGGTCTCACAGGAAAATTTGGTTGCACAACCAGAAAGACAAGAGACAGGAAAGGAAAGGAAAGAACAGAACAGATCCCTGGATTCAAACTTTCCATAACAACTGGGACAGGGTCCTATTCAATCCTGTCACATCTCCCCAGGGGAATCAAGTCTGTGTCGGGGTCCGGCAGGCAGGTGAGGACCCACTCTCCGGTCCCCACATCAGTGTCACGTCAGGAGAGGCATTTTCCCATTGTACATCCTCCCTGAGCGTGATGTGCCACACGACACCATGGCTTACACCGGCATCCATTTTGCTGTCCCCACTGGCGTGGGCTCTGGGGCCGCGATACCTCTGGCTACTGCCAGAGGTCAGGCCACTTCCGGACCAATGTACACTCTGGAGGAGCTGAGCAGTCCATCAGACGCTCAGGCATCCTTCCCCTGGCCGGCCCTCTGACTCCCGGGTTCGCTCTCAAACCTGCCTTGCTCCCACTTTTGTGAAGAGGAATCACTTCTGCCTTCCTCCAGTCCTCCGGTACCACACCATCCTCCCATGATTTGTTACAAAGGGTAGTCCGTGGTGTCACTAGTTCTCCCCTTAGTTCTTTTAGAATTCTGAGGTGAATCCCAACAGGCCCCATTGCCTTGTCCACCTTGAGTTTTAGGAGTTCTTTCAGGACCCTTTCTTCAGTGAATGGACTGGCATCAACCCCCCTATCCAGAGTGCTTCTATTTGCTCAAGAATTACAGCGAGTATGTAATTTTCATACCTTCTCTAGATCAATCTTCACCATTCATTACTGTTGGGTGAGTACCAAGAACCACAACTGTGGTGCTGGTGCCTCCCTGAGGGCTGAATCTTCCCTCAGCCTTCTGTGGGGGAGAACAGACAGTGGAGGAGGCCCCTCATGGGCCTGGCGAGGCCCAAGATTGGTCAAAATGAGGCAGAGACTCTGGATGCCTGGGAGATGGAAGGCACCTCGCTAACTCATGCCTCATCCTGTGGGAAAAGAAATGGGCCCACTGGAAGGGAGAGGCAATCACTGTATGCTGGGCCAGGGGTGATAATCTGGAAAGGCGAAGCCACACGATCCACCTAATGCAGACTGCAGTTCCTGCCAGTCTGGAAGCTACATCACTGGCATCATAAGATGCCCTTGTTTGGTGCCTCGTTAGCTCCAGACCATGTGCAGAAAGACTGATGGCCTGCTTGGTTGCCTCTAAGTCAGGCAAGGATGCCAGGAGTTGAGTCAGAATCATCCACAGGTGCCTAGCATAGGCAGCCTGGTGTGCTGAGATGCACAGAAGGTGGTGCACCACTAAGAAGACCCTTCTACCCCAGTGGTCAAACCCAACCAAGTTAGACTCGGGGGGGCAGTCGTGTCTTGGGTGACAATGCCTGGAAGGGGTGTCCAGGAGCTCCACTCCCAAACAGTGATGTAGCATAGCACCTGGTGACCCCAGAGGTGCAAAATACCTGGGCTGACAGTCCCTTGGGGCTGGAGAAGGAGGCAGAGGGATGATGTCAAACCTTATGCAACACCTATGTGAAGGGTCGAGGCCATGAAGGGATGACAAGATTTTCTCCTAAACTCCCCTATGAAAGTGAGTGTCACATGTGCAGGATTGTGGCTGGTGAAATGGGAGAGATGGAGCTCCTGCAGCATCCCTGACAGGAACCGCTGATAGCTGGTGAGATCAGCATTTGAGGACAGGTGGATGGAGGTATCATCTTCCTCAGAGGAAGACAAGGAGGCTGAAAAGCCTGGTTCAGAAGCTGGGGTGGCTGGAGGCTCAGGTCTAAAAATGACATCATCCAGGGCTCTATGGTAGCAAGAGAAAGGAGCCGCCGATGCCCTGAACTGTTCTCAGGTCATTTGCCCTGAAGGGCCACAGAGGCCTGGGAGAGTAGGTGGAGGAGGCAGAGGAGAAGAATTCTGATGAGCCAGAGCAGGATCTCTGCCTCTGCTAGGGCTACGAGACTACACAGGGGACCCTTCCTGAGGGAGATAGCTGCACAACTCACCCACCGCAGGGCACCCAACCAGACAGGGGTGACTAGGGTGGTGTCCTTGGGGGAGGACTCCCAGATGGGGTGATTGGAGCCGATCTGGCCCTTGTGGGTAGCCCCATACCCCACTTGCTGCAGACCCTACCAGTTCCAGAGAGGAGGGAAGGGTCAGCACTACAGCTCCTCTCAGAGCTACCAGCTGCCCTGGAAAAGGGCCTGCATGTCAACCTCGACCTCCCCACCCCATCTCTGTCTGGCGGAAATCCATGGCTGGATGAAGGCTAGTTGGTTGAAATTGAATTCCGGGAAGACTGAGGTGTTGGTGGTGGATCCGGGGCACCAGATAGAGAGGTTGGTGGTGGGTTTACTGTCTGGACTTTGGATCAATGGTGTACAGCTGCCTACCTCTGAACGGGTGCGAAATCTAGGGGTGGTATTTGACGATGGGTTGACACTGCGGGCGAAGGTGTCAGCAGCCATCAAATCTTCCTTTTATCATCTTAGGAACATCGCCAGAATTAAGCATCTTGTCCCGTCCGATGATTTGCCCATGTTGATCCATGCCTTTGTGACCTAGCGCCTTGACTATTGCAACTCCCTATACCTAGGGTTTCCGGGGGTTGATGTCTGCCACTTGCAGCTGGTGCAGAATGCAGCGGCGTGACAACTGACTGGGACTTCTCGTTCCAGTCATATTACGCCAGTGCTGTGCGATCTGCACTGGCTGCCTATACAGTGGTGGACCACCTTTAAGGTCAGTCTTTTGATCTACAAAGCCCTACATGGACTGGGACCAGGTTATCTGCAAGAGCTCCTGGTTCCGTACAGCCCTGGCCAACCTCCCCGCTCTACTGACAAGGGGTTGTTAGAGGTTCCCAGAGTGCGGTTGAAGACATCGGGTGGAAGGGTTTTTATGTTCATGGTGCCATCCCTGTGGAGCTCTCTACCTTGTCAGATTAGAGACTGTGGGACCGTGGAGAGTTTTAAGACCAAATTAAAGATGTATTTATTTAAAAAGGCTTTTAAGATCTGAAGTATTGCGAAACTGGAAGTTTTTCATTGAAGTTGTAGTGCATGTTTCTATGCGATTTTATTGAATTGTTTTAAAATGTTATATGTAAAGCGCTTTGATATTCGAATTGTGCTGTATAAATACAATTATTATTATCTCACCAGATAGGGACCTGCTGCTCGGAGGGCCCATAGTACTGGAGAATAGGGGTCCCGAGACAACCCTGGCACCAGAAATGGTGCCAGAATCCATCTCAGATTTAAAGGCCAAGTCCGTGCCCACTCCTCCAGAGCGGTTGCAACGACCTTGGCAGAAATCTACTCTGTCCCCATTGCTGATATTTGCAAAGCGGCCCCTTGGAGTTGAGTGCATACTTTCATCAAGCACTATGCCCTGGATGTCCTTGCCAGGCATCATGCTTCCTTTGGCAGGATGATCCTTAATGGACTTCTGTCCTGAGTGAGCTCTGTCTCCTACCACCCTACTCACCATTCTTTTTTATATATATATATATATATAAATCTATTTTTCCCCCACCGATAGCTCCCCATCCGATTGGGTCCCCAGCCCCGTCACCCAAAATAATCAGGGCTTACCTTATGCCCGACCCGGGAGCGGTGCCTGTGGGGAGTCAATCTTCACCCTGCTGCCAGTGATTTTTCCTCCATTTTCTCCTGAGGGCCCCAGGAGAAGGACGCATGCATGCGGAGGCACGCATGTGCCTTACAACCCCAGTAACAACCCCTTTCCACCCACCTCACCTCATTGGCCTAATGCCTTGCATCCTCAGAGCCTGTGTTGCCCCCCGGCCTCTACCAGGGGGCAGCCATTAGCCGAGGGATGCCGCTTCACCACCCCGGAGAGGAGAGTTGACTGCCAGCAGCTCCATCCAGCTCTGCCCCCCCCCATGCTGACCTCAGACGACCCAGGCTTGTTCCCGAACCCATGTCATTGGCATGCCGTGAGGTGTGGCATCCAGCGCCTCAACCTTCTGCACCACCAAGCCAGCCCTACTCATCATTCTTGTTCTTGTTGGACCATCTTCATCATTCATTCACACGCTCACACACTCTGTTTCCTGGTCTTCACCTCCCTTGTTTCGTTTGGGCTGTGAGGACACTGTTCTTCTTGTTGACCTGTGAGAACACTGTTCTTCTTTTTGACCCTTCCTTAATAAGTCCAAAGAGCTATCTTATGCTATTATTAGGTTGGTTGTTTACTTGGGTCATGCTACACCACCTCAGTAAAAAAGATACTGAGATGGTTGAGGACCATTGCCAAGATAGGCTATGTAGCGAAAGCTAGTCTTGCGGTGTTACACATGCATGCAGCCTACCTCGGTGCCAGCCCTCCTGAAGATTTTGGATCTTGCATGGATGAATGGTGAAGATGGTCCAAGAAGATATGGAAATTACATACCTACCGTAATTCTTGATCTTCTTGGATGAAGTCTCCACCACTCATTCACGCTAATGGGAGTTCACCAGAGGCGCTAGGACTCAGCGGGAGCAAACTTTTTCAAGAGGGCCAGTGCCAGAGATGGAGCCACGAGGAGTGGCACTGTGAGCCTCGGCTCGTGCGGTAATGACTATCTCGGCACCGACCCTCCAACAACCTCAGTATCTTTTTTCCAAGGAGGTGCAGCGTAACTAACCTAGAAAGACTAACATAAGAATCGGGCATAAGATGGTCCGAATGACCCGTATAAGAAGGGTCAACAATAAAGTCTTCACAGCTCAGCCGTTGAGGGAGTGAAGACCATAAACAGAGAAGTGAGCTCAGGGGATGGAGGGAGGGTGGGTGTGTGAAAGAGTGGTGGAGACTTCGTCTAAGAAGATCAAGAATTACGGTAGGTACATAATTTCCATATCTTCCTGGACATAAAGTCTCCACCACTCATTCACACTAATGGTAGAGTAATGAGCTAATAATTCCCTGAGATGGGCGACAGGAAATAAAGAGCTCACGTGCTTAGGACAGAGGTCCGTTAAGAATGGTCCTGCCAAATGACAGAAGTCATCTGGCATGGACATCCAAGGCATAGTGCTTAACAAAAGTAAGCACGGAGCTCCAGGTAGCCGCACTGCAAATATCTGCAATGGGCACATTATGGATTTCCGCCAGAGATGCCGCAACTGCTCTGGTAGAGTGAGCATACATTCTGTCTTCTAGCTTGACGTGTGCCATCGAATAGCAGTGGCAAAGGCATGCCACCAGCCATGCTGAAATGCATCTGATAGCAACAGGTTGACCCAGCCGGGTCTCGCTGAAGGAAACAAACAAACAGTTGTTGAGCCTTGCAAATTTCTTTTGTTCTATCTAGATAGAACTGCAATGCTCTCTTAACATCCAGTGAATGAAGGGTATGCTCTCCTTCATTCTGGAAATTCGCAAAGTAGGTAGGAAGGACTAAAGGTTGGTTTAGATGGACTTCTGAGACAACCTGAGGGAGAAACTTAGGATGAGTCCTAAGAACTACTTTGTCATTGTGAAATACAGTGTATGGGGGGGTCAGTGACCAATGCATGTATTTCAGAAACTCTACGGGCCAAAGTAATGACCACCAGGAAGGTCATTTTCCAAGTGAGGAACTTCAATTTGCAAGTAACTAGAGGCTTGAAAGGTTTACAAGTGAGCATATCTAGCACAAGGTTAATGTCCCAGGCTGTGACTGGAAGTCTGATAGGAGGTCTAGTATGAAGAATACCCCTAAGAAACCTCTTAACTACAGGCAACTGAGCTAGTGACATGGAAAGTACCGGCTCATGATATGCCGAAATGGCACAAAGATGAACTTTGACTGTGGAGTACTGCAGACCTATATTTCAGAGGTCTGCAAGATAGTCCAAGACTTTATTTGGTGGGCAGGAAAAAGGGTCCCAAGAGGATTTTGCACACCAGATAGAGAAGCACTTCCATTTAACTGTGTAAGTTATTCTAGTGAGCAGCTTACGCGCAGCCAAAAGGATATCTGAAACTCTACAAGAGACATTGAACCTATTCACCTCTATTTCTTCAGGAGCCAAGCGTGAAGGTGAAGTGACCCTAGGCTGGGATGGACCACGTGACCCTGGATTAGAAGGTTCATCTGAAGGGGAAGCATCTTCGGAGGGGTTTCCGATAGACTGTTAAGTAGCGGAAACCATATCTGTTGAGGCCAGAAGGGGGCAATGAGAATCATTCTGCCCCCCGAGACTCCAATTTGAGAAGCACCCTCTGAATTAGGGGAAGAGGAGGAAAGGCGTATAGAAAGCATCTTGTCCACTGCAGCCTGAATGCATCCTGACAAAAAACGCCAGGTCCTGGATTTCTGGAGCAGAAGAGAGGCAGTTTTGTGCTGAATGGGGATGCAAAAAGGTCCAGGTCTGGAGTTCCCCACTCTTTGAAGAGTGACTGAACGATGGTTAAGTTGAGAGACCACTTGTGAGGATCTGTCTCCGTTCTGCTGAGACAGTCTGCCAGTTCGTTTTGTACTCCTGACAGGTAAACCACCTGAATCAGAGCCTTGTGTTTCAGGCATCACTCCCACACTCTCATTGCTTCCCTGCATAATGGGTAACAGTGTGTGCTGCCCTGTTTGTTGACGTAATACGTCACTGCTTTGTTTTCCGTTTGAAGGAGAATGTTCTTGTGACAGAGTATGTCCTTCAAGGCTCGGACTACGTAAAGGATAGCTCTCATTTCCAGAATGTTTATGTGAAGTTGGGACTCATCCTGAGTCCATGTACCCTGGGTTTGGAGATCCTGGCAGTGGGCTCCCCAACCCATCAGGGACGCGTCCATGGTAATGGAGATCTGATGATCTAGAGGGGCAAAGGGATATCCTTCCAGATGACTGTCCTCCTGTGACCACCAGGCGAGTGACCTCTTTAGAGGTTCCATCACCTTGATGAGAAAGAACTGAGGGTGAGTGGTTGGGGACCACTGAGTACCAAGCATCCACTGAGAGGTTCTCATGTGGAGATGCACTAAGGGTACAGTGAACACCGAGGATGCCATGAGGCCCAGTATCCATTGCATCGAGATAGCTCGAACCGAGCTGTGTTCTCTGATGTATCATGCCATCTGTAAGGTATTGCTCCTTCTGTCCTCTGGGAGAAAAGCCTTCACACAGGAGGTGTCAAGAAGAGTTCCTATGAAGAGGAGCTTCTGGGAGGGCTGCAGCTGTGACTTGTTGAGATTCAGCAGGACTCCCATGGACATGAGGAAGTCTGAGGCCATGGCCATGGCCTCCAGAGTCTTTTGCCTGGATGGACTTGCTAGGAGCCAGTCATCCAGATATGAGAACACTTGAATTCTGATTATTCTGAGGTGCATCGTGAGAATTGCACAACACTTTGTAAAAGCTCGAGGCACCGAGGATAGCTCAAAGGTCAGGACTCTGAATTGATAGTGTTGACCCAATGCAACGAACCGTAGGTATTTGTGGTGCTTTGGGTGTATGAGAATGTGTTGGTAGGCATTCTGCATGTCCAGGGAGGCTAGCCAATCATGTCAATGAAGCAAAGGTAGCAGGATACCTAGCGATATCATCTTGAACTTTTCCTTGTGAAGGAACTTGTTTAACTTTCTGAGATCCAGAATAGGGTGCACGCTGATGGTTTTCTTCGGGACCAGAAAGTAATGGGAGTAGAAACCTGTGTTTTGTTGATCCAGCAGAACTATTTATACTGCCCTGTTGTTCAGAAGGCCTTGTACCTCGGAGGCAAGAAGGTCTGACTGTACTGCCAACAGCCTGGACTGTTGTTTGGGAGGATGAGAGGCAGAGGCTTAACAGGACTTGTGCATGGGGAGCATCAGACGTCTTGTCGCTGCAAGCCCACCATCTCCAGGAAATCATCTTCCTCAGTCTCCTGGATGGGAAGATTGAGGGTTTCTACTATGTTTTTGACAAATGAGTAGTGGAATGTGTAATCCTCTGGGCCCCGAAGTCTTGTTTGGGGGATACCTCTGGTTCTATGGGTTCCCCCTCTTCGTCCTCAGGGTTTTCAAATAGAGATACCGGTTCCTGGACCCCTAGAACTGGGGCAGGAACCGTTGGAACTGCTGTAGGCACAGGGACTACAGCCTGTAGGGCCTGCAAAATCTGGAGGGCTTTGGCAATGTCCTCTGTCAAGGGCATCTTAGCTTTGTCTGCTGGGAGCTCCTTAGCCTTCTTGTCTGGAGGCGCAGCAACATGTTTCTCCTTATATTTTTTCTCAGATGGAACCAGTTCACTAGCCAGTTCCACTGTTTTTTTTGATTTTCCTGAATCTGTTTTATCTGTGGATTTAGGCTCCACAGCATCCTTTGGCCTGTCCCTGTTTTTTTAGGGGCAGAGGTGGAAGGGACATCCTCTGTGGAAGCAGAAGCAGTGGCCATTTCCTATAATTTCTTGGTCTGCTTTTTAAGTGTCTTAGGGCAAAACGTCTTGCAAATAGTACAACTTGAAAAATTATATCTCTGGTACCCAAGCAGAAAACACACAGGTAGTGCCTGTCTGCCTTGGCTATTATCTAGCTACAACTCTAACAAAATTTAAAACCCGTGGGTCTCGTCCTTTTCTTAGTTTTCACACTAGAAACCTCTGACATTGAGTAATAATAGTAAGCAAAACCGCTGGTAAAGAAATCAGTCTCCAAAACTGATAAATACAATAAATATACTGTGATTGGTTCCACAATGAAAAAACAAAACCGAGCACTAATCAGTTCCCTGAGTAAAACAAGAACCACAAGAGAGTAAAATAACTTAAAAACAAACACCAAAATATGGATCCCGAAGGAAACTGTCAAATACAGTCCAAGCCACTTATAAGGCCCACCGATAACATGGGCAGTCGGGTATAATGGGAACTGTATGTTTTCCACAGTCCATTTCCAATGTTGGCAATGTTATCCATTTAATTTAAAACAAACGTTATAAGCCTGCTATAACGTCCATTTAAAATGCTGTTCCACACTCATTAACATGACCCCCCGCCCAACAAAAATTATCATTCAGTCTATTAAAATTGTGATTGATCACCTGGTGTCACTGACAGTACTTAAGTGAAAGTTGTACAGATATACTGCTTGGATGACAAGGGAAATTTTCAGTGACTGGGTTAGAGTGTGGGACTGCAGCCTTCGCAGTAGCAAGATTGCACTGATTTTGGAAAATTTTTCTGGCCACCCTGCAATCCTTGGTCTCCAAAAAATAAAATTAGTGTTCCTTCCACAGAACACTACATGTATCATTCAGCCCCTGGACCAGGGGATAATCTATTCATTAAAACAGCACTATGCACAATGCATGAGAGAGAAAGTTATTGAAGCACTTGACACCAGCTCTGACTTTATAGCGAGTGTGTAAAACAAATCACTTTGCTGGATGTGGTGCGGTTGCTGAAAAAAATCATGGGACCTTGTCACCCCCACCACCATTCAGAGGTAGAAACAGAATTTGATGGCAGATAAGGACCACTTGACCCACCTAGTCTGCCCATTTCCCTACCTAATGGATAAGCTGCAGATCCCAGTTAACCAACAGCCTACTTCCTCCAACCCCCCACTAGAATTGCCTTTTGTCTGTCCCATGCATTCTTGAATTCCCCCACTGTTTTTGACTCCATGACCTCCTCAAAGTCTGTTCCATGCATCCACAACCCTCTCCATGAAAAAATACTTCCTCACATTACCTCTGAACCGTCCCCCCTCTACCTTCAAATTGTGTCCCCTTGTTCTTGCACAGCTCTTTTTCTGAAAGATGCTACCCTCTTGGACTTTGTTGATTCCCTTGAGGTACTTGAACGTTTAAGAAAGCTGACTTTTGGAAGCCTGAGTTGACAAACATTAATCCTGAAGTTGAAGCCGAGGAGCAAGATCCACCACTACCTCCAGGGCTTACTGAGGCGGAGTTCTCTGAACTGAGTCATCTGCATTAAAGAAGGATTTGTAAAAATTAACATTTTGGGCAAATGAAAATCATATGCAGTTTAATCAAGACAAATGTTTAGTAGTGCATTTCGGTGTAAATAATCCAAAAACGATATATAAATGGGCTACCACTTCACTCATCAAATTGTGAAAAAGATTTAGGGATATATGTTAATAATAAACTTATATCAAATGATCACTGTGTTAGAACTGCTTGCATGTCCAACAGACTTTTGAGACAAATAAAATGCACTTTTGTTAATCACACTGAACAAAGCTTTATTCCATTGTATAGGGCATACATTAGACCGTATCTAGACTATGGCTCCCCTTTTTGGAATCCAAACCAAAAAAAAGACATAGCAATTCTTGAACAGGTTCAAAGGAGAGTAACTAGAATGATTCCAAGATTAACAAACTTGGATTATCAGAACAGATTAAGAGCTACTGGTCTCTTCTCTCTTCAAACTAGAAGATTAAGAGGTGCTATGCTTATGGTTTTTAATTTAATAAATTCACCAGATCTAATGGAAACATGTGGTCTAACACTCTTCAAAACGAGACATGTTCCGAGACTGCATAATAAACAGCTTGAAGTAAAAACTTATAAAACCAGCAAAAGGGGAAACATTTTTCCAATAAGAGCATCCATTGTATGAAACACCTTGCCACAAGAATTGGTACAGGCAACTAGTGCCACTGTCTTTAAAAACAAATTAGATGTTTGGTTGAGGGATAATAGATAAATAATGTCCCACATAGTGTGGGGAACAGTCTTGATGGGCTCTGGTCTTCATCTGTTCTTTCAAACCAAGTAATACAGCAACATCCACTTAATGATATGGAGGAAAAACAGGTTACTTACCTGTAACAGTAGTTCTAGGAGTGGTATATGTTGTTCATTCACACTTATTGGCATGTCCCTTTTCCCCCTTTAAGGATTGCCAGAAGTCTTCAAGCTGGCTTCTCCCACCCATCCGGGTGGTATAACCCTCAGCTCTGCCCCATGACACCAGATCCTAGCCCGCTGGAAGCCAGGTTTGTGCGTCCGCAGCCAGGGAGGTCGGGTGGGTCCGTGTGGATGAACAACATATACCACTCCTAGAAAGATCAGTTACGTAAGACCTTACTATAACAGTAGATCTTCTAGGAATGCCTCTTTGCAGGAAGTCATTACTTCTGGGAGTTCCCAGGAGGTGGTGCTATCACATGGCAGCTTCTTCCAGCAGTCTCCACACCAGGAACCACCCACATGACCTCACTTCCTGGGCTGTGCCTATAAAAGGGGGTGGTTCCTCGCACTCATCATTCCCCGCCGGTTTCGGCTCACACTGGCGAGGGTCTGTGGGGAACGAGGTACCAGAGCATCTCAACCTTATCAGTGTTTTCCCTACAACAGAAGGTAGGGGGTTGGAGGGTGGGAGGCTACTTACTGCAAGAGACATTCCTAGAAGATCTACTGTTATGGTAAGGTCTTACATAACTGATCTATCTTCCACAGAATGGTCTCTTGCAGTAAGTCATTACTTATGGGAGATTCCCAAGCAGTTATATGCCAGTGGAGTGGCCAGCAATGGCCTTGTGCCATATAGAGAGGTGCGGTCGGATGACCGGTGCGTGCTAAAGGAGTGTCTCAGCATATTGTCTAGTAAAGAGTCATACTCTATGTGTAGGCAACTGCATGATATTATCAGTTATAAAATCATTGTTGAAGTAAGTCAGGTTGGCTGGTAGTAGTTGTTTCTTGAGGAGTTAGGCTGATGTAAACCCGATCAGGGTAACAAGTCATTTGATAAAGTCAGCCTTATAATGGAGTGACAGGTATGTTCCAGTGGCTTGCATCTGAAAAGACAGAACTTATGGTAATAAGGATTCTGAACAAGAGGTTATACTTAGGATATACCTCGGGTATATTTCAGTCATCCAGTTTTTGTTGTAAATGAACAAAGTGCTACAGTGTGCAGTCTTAGAGTAGTTAGAATTAGATGGGGCTCAGATAGTTGAGCAAGCATCCAAATGATATAAATGTTTCCATTTAGGAGTGCTACTGTGCAGCCAGTCAGTGCAGTCTTTAGCTGTATCTGCCAAATTCATTGTAGATGGTGTAAATGTATCCATTTTGGAATGCATAGGTTACATAAGTAATATTCAGAAAATGTTTGTTACAATTTCACAAAGGAGATAATGTATCCATTTTATACTGTAACATGGCAAAACTAAGAACATCGGAATTAACGAACACAATAGGTTGAATTGGGTCAGCTGGTAGAGGAGCAACATGGCATTATGAGACGATAATGCCGTGCTGCTTGTGAAGTACACAAAGCAGCCAGCGGGGTAAAAAGAGCAGCAGAGAAAATAGTAGAGGAGAAGAAATTGAAGCAAGCAAGTTTAGAAATGGCAAGTAGGAATGGCTTAGTAGTAGTGGGACAAGTGTTAATGAGGGACTGGGGCAAAATACAGAACGGGGGAAAGAGAAAGGATTGTGATGGAGAGAGAGAGAGAAAATATCAGTAACTCTACGTGGGAGAGCAGCAATGGAGCAATCGGTAGACGAAGAATGTGCAGATGATAAAGAAAGCGGGGAATGTGTAGCAGGACGCAGGAGCGGCGTAGATGCAATGGACCAGAAGAGGGAGCAGCACAGAGAGGATTGGGAAATGGATTGAATTTGGAGAACTGTACCGTGTATGGCACCGGCAACTGTAATTGTCCAGGAGGAAGCACAGACAACAGAAACCAGAGAGAGTTGGGAACTGTGAGTAGTGAAAAAAGTGAGTTATTAGACAACGAGTTTCAGCAGGCAAACAGTAGGACAAGTGGGCAGCACATAACGGCAAGGGTATGCAAATGAGATAGAGACGTACAGGGTGAAGGAGTGAAACAGCAACGCCACGGTCATCCTAGCAGCAGTAGCAAATGAATAGCCACTCAGAAATCTCTCAAAATGACCGCAACTGTGAACAATTGAATAGTTGTACAAGGAGACCCCTCAAAATAAATTACATATATGTATGTAAGAGAGGTTTGTTAACAGGGCAAAAGCTAACAGTAAAAAGAACTCATTAACTTTATTGGTGTCATTGTGTATTGTTTAAGATCACCAAAATTATTTGTCTCAGATGTATAGCCATGGAGAAACCTTGTTACAAGCGCATTAATCCCCTCCAAATGTGGCATCTAATGGGGAGTTAATGCAACGGTCCTAACCATGCATTAACTCCCCATCAGATGCCACCTTCATCGACAAATAATGCTTACATGTAACCTAGTGGCTCTTAGTAGTGCCAGTACAAATGAGACAATGTATTTATTTCGTAATGTAATTTAGTGGCTCTTAATAGAGTCAGTAGAGGATGTGTGCTGTGTAGTTAAATAGCATACCCAGTTTAGGGTAAAAGTCGAGAAATCCAAAAGAGAGTTTTGGCATTTCATCCTGTAGTAGTAATCTTATTTACAAGGCAGTCCCAAGCAGTAAGTGAGGGAATGCAGCCTTCTCAGGTATTAAATGAAAGGTTAGTATGTTGAGCCTTTTATTTATTCTGTTGGGTAAACAGATATCCAAACAATGGCCCAGATGGTTGATAGATATGAGCTTTATGGCCTCATCCAAGGCAAATATTTAACATGAGATTGTGCAGTGGGAATTGTGCCATGCACTTTATGTAAGTAATAGTTGGAGTCAGCCCCAGTTGAGGTTGGAGACAAAGTCCACCATGAGAAGACTTTGTATGATGCATCCGGGATCCAGATGTGATGGTTGCAATAACCGGTGCTTGGTCTCCACTTAAAATTGCCCCTTATTAGGGATATACACCTCCTTGGTATAGGTTCTGTAAGAGATAGGTCTGGAATGCCCAAATTATTCTGGTATGTAGCATATGTTCCAAACAAATCAGTAACCAAGTATTCGGAGAATCTGGGAAGTGTTCGTCATAAATTCTAGAACAGTCAGGGGTATTAGGCATCCCTGTAAAAGTGAGTCTTGTTGTCTTATATGGTTTCGATGTTTGTTTGAGCCCAAATATCATGACATGTTATGAAAAACATGTCCAATAGTAGGAATCCTTAGGATCGTAGATCAAAATATGGGCCCAGAATAATTATTTATGAGAATAGTGGGCAGTATAGACGTATATCTGGTAGTAATGTGACCATACACTCTGAAGGCATGGAGGTGTATAAAACATATATTTATGCAATGTATGTGGGCAGATAAACAGTGGAATAAATTAATTTATTCTCACTGCCGTGGGATAAATGGTGATTCTAATATTTATCCCACAGCCTGCCGTCAATCAACCACCATTTATCCCACACCCTGACATCAATCATTCCTCCTCCTGCTGGCACTACTTTCGCTAACCCATAATTTTCTATTTCATTAGTCAGCAATCTCTCATACCAAATAAACATATGAAAAGTAAGACAACCAGCTACCATTAAAACAGCAGCATTTCACCCTCAAAACTAGCACCCTGACATTTTTAACTTTGCTTGCCAAAATCCAAAAGCATTCCCCAGCCCACTCACCTCAGCTCCCACATGAGGGATCACTTCTGCAAACCTTCATAGTCTCTCTCCTGCTGGTTAAATCAAAACTGTCTGCTCTCTCCACACACAACAAATATAGGGGAAAAAATCCAAATCATACAGACTTCGGGCTCTTCCTGCTACCCCAAATCCACCAAACAAAGAGAGTCATCCAGTTCTGCTCACAATCCTTCCTACATGGCCAGCATCCACTGAAATCTCCACCACCGCTCCTCTAACTACATCCCCGAATACTCCCTCGCACACTGGCGCCATATAACTCCTCCATCCACTCCTTGAACTGCAAGCTAGGCTGAATCCACCATGAAGAGCCGCTCCACAACATTCCCTCTCAGAGGCACCTTACCGACTGCACTGAAACGGCACCATAATGGGAAACCCCACCCACAAGTCTATCACGCCCCTTGACCAGTCACAGCCATATTCCAATGCTCCAACCAGCCAATGAAATACCATAACCTCCTTCATTCACACAAATCACCACTCACAAATTACACACCACCTAACAACTCAAAGTAAACTTCACTGAAACCAGGCAACTGCATCATAAATACTCCCTCTAAAAACCTTTAAAAAACATAAAATAAAACACAAAAAAATGCAAACTGAGCCTATTGCATAAATTGCACATGTGATGGGCTTCTGTGGGATACATCATTTATTTGAACTCACAGTGTGTGACCTCAGTACCTCATTCGTGGCTCCGCCACTCGTGAGGTTAACCGAGGTCACTCACTGCGAGTTCAAATAAATGATGTATCCCACAGAAGCCCATCACATATCCCATACACACACACACACACACACATATATATAGAATTTTTTTTTTCCTTTTTCATGAGGTGTGCCCCTATGATATATAGTGAGGTTGTCCTCATGGTATATGGAGTAAAATTAAGGCGTTGGTATTAGTCAGTTCTGGGTCCCCGAATAGTGGACACCAAAAAATTTATCTCCATTGCTGGAGGAATAATTTATTGAATTCATGTGAAGGACCTGCGTAGTCGACTGTGGAGGTATAACTGTTGTGATATTGTCGACAATGTAAATACCCCTTAGTAATAGTAGGGGTAAGATGCAGGTCCTGGAGATGAACAAATTAGTCCCATAGTGGAGTACATGGGTACCATCGAAGGGAAGGGTTTTTGTCCCACTGATATATGTGAAAGACCCCATGCCTTGTCGACAGAAGAGGCAGTGTAAGGGCTGCCATCGACGGGGAGTTGTCCCGTCGATGAGAAAATGTGAAATTATGATGTGCCATCGACTGTGTAATATAACCCATTGACAATATATATATTGAAGAACATGCTCCGTTGACGGTGAAATGTTGCTTTCATCGATGATGAAAAAGGCAGAGCATGCCCTGTCGACGGCGGAGTGTGTCTCATCAATGGTGGATAATGGAGGGCTTGCTCCGTTGATGGTGGAATGAGTTCCGTTGATGATGAAGAATATAAGGCATGCTCCATCGATGGTGGAACATCTCTCATTGATGATGGAAGAGCTAGGGCATGCCATCGACGGTGGAGTGTGTCTCGTCGACAGTGGATAACGGTGGGCATGCTCCATCGATGGTGGAACATCTTCCATCAATGTTGGGGTAGGCAGAGCATGCCCTGTCAACGGTGAAGTGTGTGCTGTGGTGGATGATGGGGGGGGCATGCTCTGTCAATGGTGGAATGTGCTCTGTCGATGATGAGAAATATAAGGCATGCTCCGTCGACGGTGGAATGTCTCACGTCGACAATGGAAGAGGTAGAGCATGCCCCATCGATGGTGGAGTGTGTCCCATAGACGGTGGATGATGGAGGGCATGCTCTGTCGATGGTAGATGATGGATATCATGCTCCATCGATGGTGGAATGCTTGTCTTTGATGATGGATGATGTAGAGCATGCTCCATCAATGGGGGAATGTCTCTAGTCGACAATGGATGATGGAGAGCATGCTCCGCTGATGGATTGTGTCTCATCGACGAGGAGTCATACCTTGTATATTCCGTTGATGGTGGTTTTAGGTAGTATCATCTATGCTGAAGTTTCATTGATGGGGAATGTACCCCTACGATGAGAATGTAAAAGCAGTATGCTCCGTCGATGGGGGTAAGTCCGTCGATGGAAGACGCTGTCATCGAAAGAAAATATGTGTAAGGCCTCCGTCGATGGGGAATAGACTTCCCGTTGCTGAGAATCATGTAGAAGGCCTCTGTCGATGACAAGAGAGATGGAGGAATCCTCCGTCAATGGGGAATGAACATCCCGTCGACAAACGGAAATTACATACCTACCATAATTCTTGATCTTCTTGGACGAAGTCTCAACCATTCATTCACACTAATGGGATCTACACCAGAGGTGCTAGGACCCAGCAGGAGCAAACTTTTTTTTTTTTATTTAGTTGTTTAACCAGGAGTAGCACACTAAGCTGAAAGCTTTTTTACAGGAGCGACCTGGGAGCACAGGTAAGTTAAGTGACTTGCTCAGGGTCACACAGTATACAAGTGGAAGCTGTGGGATTCAAACCCAGGTCTGGTCTGCTGGATGTCACCAGATTTGCAGCTCAGAGCCTTAAACCACTGCGCTATACTGCCTCCTTTTCAAGAGGGCCGGTGCCAGAGATGGAGTCGCGAGGAAGTGGCACTTCGAGCCCTGGCTCATGCAGTAAAGACTATCTTGGCATCGACCCTCCAACTGCCTCAGTACCTTTTTTCCAAGGAGGTGCAGCGTGACAAACCTAGAGGGACTAACCTAACAAAATCGGACATAAGATAGTCCGAATGACCCGTGTAAGAAGGGTCAACAATGAAGTCTTCATAGCCCAGCCACTGAGGGAGTGAAGACCAAAAACAGAGATGTCAGCTCGGGGGATGGTGGGTGTGTGAATGAGTGGTGGAGATTTAGTCCAAGAAGAACAAGAATTACGGTAGGTACATAATTTCCATATCTTCCTGAACATAAAGTCTCCACCACTCATTCACACTGGTGGGAGAGTAGTGAGCTAATAATCCCCCGAGACGGGCAGCAGGAAAACTAAGAGCTCACATACTTAGGACAGAAGTCCGTTAAGGATAGTCCTGCCAAATGACAGATGTTGTCTGGCATGGACTTCCAAGGCGCATAGTGCTTAATGAAAGTATGTACTGAGCTCCAGGTAGCTGCACTGCAAATATCTGCAATGGGCACATTACAGATTTCTGCCAGAGATGCCGTGACTGCTCTAATAGAGTGAGCGTACACTCTGCCTTCCAGCTTAACCTGTGCCATAGAATAGCAGTGGCAGAGGCAAGCTACCAGCCATGCTGAAATGCACCTAATAGCAACAGGTTGACCTAGCCAGGTCTCACTGAAGTAAACAAACAGTTGTTGAGCCTTGCGAATTTCTTTTGTTCTACCTAGATAGAATCGCAGCACTCTCTTAACATCCAAAGTATGAAGGGTACGCTCCCCTTCATTCTGGAAGTTCGCAAAGTAGGTAGGTAGGACTAAAGGTTGGTTAAGATGGAATTCTGAGACAACCTTAGGGAGAAACTTAGGATGAGTCCTAAGAACTACTTTGTCCTTGTGAAATACAGTGTAATGGGGCTCTGTGACCAGTGTGTGCATTTCAGAAACTCTACGGGCCGAAGTGATGGCCACCAGCAAGGCTGTTTTCCAAGTGAGGAATTTCAACTCGCAAATAGCTAGAGGCTCAAAAGGTTTTAGAGTGAGCATGTCTAGCACAAGATTAATGTCCCAGGCTGTGACTGGACATCTGATAGGAGGTCTAGAATGCAGAATGCCCCTAAGAAACCTCTTAACTACAGATAACTGAGCCAATGACATGAAAAGTACAGGCTCATGATAAGCCGAAATGGCGCAAAGATGAACTCTGACTGTAGAGTACTGCAGACCTGAATTTGAGAGGTCTAAAAGGTACTCCAAGACTTTATTTGGTGGGCAGGAAAAAGTGTTTGAAAAGGATTTTGCACACCAGATAGAGAAACGCTTCCATTTGGCTGTGTAGGTTTTTCTATGGGCTGGCTTACACGCAGCCAAAAGAATATCTGAAACCCTACGAGAAACATTGAACCGATTCACCTCTATCTCTTCAGGAGCCAAGCGTGACGGTGAAGTGACCTCGGATTGGGATGGACTACAGGACTCTGGGTCAGAAGGTTCATCTGAAGGGGAAGTGCCTTCGGGGGGTTTTCAACAGACTGTTGAGAAGCGGGAACCATATCTATCGAGACCAGAAGGGAGCAATGAGGATCATTTTGTCCCCAGGGCTCAAATTTGAAAAGTACCCTCTGAATGAGGTGAAGAGGAGGAAAGGCGTATAGAAAGCATCTTGTCCACTGCAGTCTGAACACATCCTGACAGAAAATGCCAGGTCCTGGATTTCTGGAGCAGAACAGAAGCAGTTTTACATTGCGTGGGGACGCAAAAAGGACCAGGTCTGGAGTTCCCCATTCCTTGAAGAGTGACCGAACGACAGTTAAGTCAAGAGACCACTCGGGAGAATCTGTCTCCGTTCTGTTGAGACGGTCTGCCAGCTCATTTTGCACTCCTGGCAGGTAAACCACCTGGAGTAGGGCTTTGTGCTCTAGGCACCATTCCCACACTCTGGTTGCTTCCCTGCATAACGGGTAAGAGTGTGCAACACCCTGCTTGTTGATGTAATACATCACTGCCTTGTTGTCTGTTTGAAGGAGAATGTTCTTGTGACAGAGTATGGCTCTCATTTCCAGGATGTTTTTTTGAAGCTGGGACTCGTCCTGAGTCCATGTACCTTGGGTGTGAAGATTCTGGCAATGAGCTCCCCACCCCATCAGGGACACGTCTGTGGTAATGGAGATCTGATGATCTAGAGGAGCAAAGGGATATCCTGCCATAAGTTTGTCCTCCTGAGACCACCAGGTGAGTGACCTCCTCAAAGGTTCCGTCACCTTGATGAGAAAGGACTGAGGGTGAGTGATTGGGGACCACTGAGTACTAAGCATCCACTGAGAGGTTCTCATGGGGAGACGTGCTAAGGGTACAGTGAACACCATGGATGCCATGAGACCCAGCATCTGTTGCATCGAGACAGCTTGAACTGAGCTGTTTTCTCTGATGTATCAGGCCATCTGAAAGATATCGCTCTTTCTGTCCTCTGGGAGAAAAGCCTTTGCACAGGAGGTGTCCAGAAGAGTTCCTATAAAGAGGAGCTTCTGGGAGGGCTGCAACTGCGATTAGTTGAGATTTAGCAGGACTCCCGTGGATGTGAGGAAGTCTGACACCGTGTCTACGGCATCCAGAGTTCCTTGTCTGTAGGGGCTTGCTAGAAGCCAGTCATCCAGATATGGGAACACTTGCATTCTGATTTTTCTGAGATGCACTGTGAGAATTGCACAACACTTTGTAAAAACTTGAGGCACCGAGGATAGCGCAAAAGGCAGGACTCTGATCTGATAATGTTGACCCAACACGACAAACCTTAGGTGTTTGTGATGCTTTGGGTGTATAGGAATGTGTTGGTATGTGTCCTGCATGTCCAGGGAGGCTAGCCAATTGTGTTGGTGAAGCAAAGGTAGCAGGGTACCCAGCGATATCATCTTGAACTTTTTCTTGAGAAGGAACTTGTTTAAATTTCTGAGATCCAGAATGGGGTGCATGCCACCAGTTTTCTTCAGGACCAGGAAGTAATGGGAGTAGAAACCTATGTTTCGTTGATCCAGCGGAACTACTTCTACTGCCCTGTTGTTCAGAAGGCCTTGTACCTCGGAAGCAAGAAGGTCTGACTGTACTGCTGACAGCTTGGGCTGTTGTTTGGGGGGAAGATCCAGAGGGGTTTCTGAAAGATTGAGCGAATACCCCTCACGGATTATCTGGAGGACCCATTTGTCTGATGTTATGGATTTCCACTGGTTGTAGAACTGAGTCAGACTTCCTCCCACTGCTGAGGAAGAGTCCCCTTCGGACAGTTGAGGTGATACCTGGGCCAGAAACTCAGAAGGTGGCACTAGGCGCCTTGGGGCCCTGTGCCTTCTGCTGCATTTTCTTTTGTGGCTGAGGGTTGTGGTTTTTGTTAAAACCTCCTCTGCCCCAAAAGGACTGACAGTTGTGAAATTGATGCTTGTTAGCGCCTCCCCGGGAGTGGGCAGGTGCAGGTTGAGCCGTCTGAATGGCAGACCTAGTCTTCTGTGTGGCCTCCAAAGCTTGCTCCACCTGGGGCCCAAACAGATACATACCGCCAAAGTGTAAAGCCATAACCTGCTGCTGGGCATCATTTGTGAAGCCCGAAGTACATAGCCAAGAGTGGCGACTGGTGCAAATGCCAGCCACCGCCGCTTGGGAAGCAGTATCGAAAGCGTCCACTGCAGCTTTAACCTGTTGGTTGTTGGACTCAATACCCCTGATTATGGCCTGAAGTAGCTCTGAATTAGTTTCTGACTCAGGCAGAGCTTCTACCATCTATTATGAGTGAATGCCAAGGTACATACTCATATTGAGAAAAATAGCACTGGTAGCTGGCAATACGCATACCCAGGGTGGAGGCAGCAAAGACTTTCTTGCCTAAGGTGCCTATCTTGCAAGATTCTTTCTTTATTTATAGGCTGGACTGAGGATGCCTGAGGGAGGACGGCCTTATCATTTTTTACTAAGACTACAATGGGATCAGCAAAGGCTTGTGAGGCCAATATGGGTCGATCCTTGGGAGGAGCATACTTCCTATCTATGGACTTAGCTATGGAAGGGATGAGGCAGGATTTTTCCATACCATCTGAAAGAGGGTCTCGAAAGAGGGTTGTACCAGAGGAGTTAAATCCATAGGGATCTCCGGGACATGTAGGTATTGGAGTCTTAAAAGCTTCCCAGGATCGATTTCTGTAGTCTGGAGAGAAAGAGTAGAATTTAAATTTTTAAGCAGAGACTTAAAGGAAAGGTCTTTGACCACAGGCTCTGCAGCAGGATTGATCCCTGCTCCTTCAACATCATCACCCAGTTGAAGATCTGGGTAAGGCTCAAAATCATCTCTTGACAGTCCAGAAGGGACTGTATGGACAGGAAAGGAGTGAAAATCAGAAGGAAAAGTAGAAGAGGAAGGAATCGGAGTCGAGAACCCTTGGAGGTTGGACGGCACTGCACCAAGCCTCGGCACTGACGAATAACATGCGCTGAACACAAGGAAGTCAGCGCCATCAGAAACAGCCCGGCACAGGGTGCCGACATAGGCCATGGTGCCGACAGAATCTGCGGCACTGCAGATGGCGCTGACAGAGCCCCCAGTGCTGCAGATGGTGATGACAGAGCCTGCGGCACCGTGAACGGCACTGACAGACCTCACGGCACCATGAATGGTGCTGACAGAGCTCCCGGTGCCAAGAATGCTGCCGACAGACTCCCCAACACCGCGGACAGTGCCATGAGTGTCCCTCATGCCGCAAACGGCACCAAGAGTGTCCCAAGGTTCCGAAAACTGCGATTTGAGGAAAAAGGAGGAAAATTGGCAGGAGATAAAGACATCGGTGTGAACCCCTGCGCTGCAGGCATGTGAGGGGAGAAAACACCTGAATGAGGAATCAATGGCACCGAAGAAGGCGCTGCACGACTAGGAAGGTTCAACCACCCTACCCGCTCCCTCGAATGGCCCGAAGGCCTCAGAGTGACCAGATCAGGCAGCTGGACCAACATCCAAGCCCATTGCTTCGTAAGAGCAGCCCAGTGGTGAAACTGCTAATCGGAAGCCCCTCCAATAGGTGGGGATGGGCTCCGATGTCGAGGATGTGGGCCACTGGAGACAGAAACCAGTGACTCCAACTGAGGAGACTGGCGCCTGGCCCCAATGACTGACCATCGACATGCAGACATACCAGAAGATGACCTCGAGTGACGCCTTCTCTTTTTTGACTTGTGTGCCAAAGAAGAGCTCAAGGCCGAACGGTGCCGAGAGTGGGACCGTTTCCTTTTATGCTTTCGGGGGGACTGCCCATCTCCCCGAGCACTGGACTGTCCATTGTCAGACCCTCCCTCCGGAGAGGGTGGCGGACCGGACCCAGCCCAGCTGACTGAACAGCTTTCATACAAAGTCTCCCTACCATCACCTGACCTGCTCATGGTCGACTCTGTCAATGGAGGGCTGAAGACTTCTTTCTTATAACAAGTAAAATTAATTATAATCGCTACTTATTCGAAGATAAATTACAAAACAATAAACTGAAAACTATGCTGCTAGTTTGAAGTTTCACTCCCGGAGGGCAAGCAACGTCGTCACGGAAGCGGACTTGACGGCGGGAACAAAGGAACTGAGGAAGTTGGAGTGTCGATGCCGAGACAGTCTTTACCGCACGAGCCGGGGCTCATGGTGCCGCTTCCTTGCAGCGATATCTCTGGCACCAGCCCTCTTGAAAAGTTTGCTCCCGCTGGGTCCTAGCGCCTCTGGAGTAGATCCCATTAGGGTGAATGAATGGTGGAGACTTTATGTCCAGGAAGATCAAAGTCATATAAGGCCTCCGATGACGGGGAATGGATTACCCGTCCATGACTAGTATATAGGAGGCCTCCGTCGACAGAGTATAGCATACGCCTCTGTAGAGTATGTTGGAGACCTCCATCAATGCAGAATGTGCATCCATCGATGGGAGTATAGTGTAAGCCTCTATGGTGTATGTTGGAGGCCTCCATCGATGGGGAATGTGCATCCGTTGATGGGAGCATAATGTAAGCCTCTGTTCTATGTTCCTTTGATGAAAGAGATGTAGAAATGCCTCCCGTCGACTAAGAGTGCCCCTTTGAAGAGGTCTTGTTAGTAGACAGGACCGTTGGATCACAGTCAAGCAGGACTTGTAATGAAGGTATTTCCTTCTCTTGACGATGACTCAGTGGTATTGGGGCCGTAAACACGAGCCCCCTGACTTTGCAACATGGATGTTTTTTCTTCCATCATATGTATAACCTTTTGTTTTCAGATCATCAGGTAAGGCTCTTGGCCTAATCATATAGATATGGTGCCGTGATTTTTAAGCCCAGGCACCCCAAGCCATAAGATGAAAGTCCAATTGTCTTCAGAGACTTGCTTGCAGAAGATTGTTCTAGCTGCTGTGCGAGCTGAAGCCGGTGGGAAAATGAACGATGAGTGCCAGGAACCACCCACTTTTATAGGCACAGCCCAGGAAGTGAGGTCATGTGGGTGGTTCCTGGTGTGGAGACTGCTGGAAAAAGCTGCTGTGTGATAGCGCCACCTGCTGGGAACTCCCAGAAGTAATGACTTACTGCAAGAGACCATTCTGTGGAAGCTCTACTGTTACAGGTGAGTAACCTGTTTTTCTAGGATCGTGGATATGTTGTTCATCCACACTTATTGGCAGACTCCTAGCAGTTCTCTGGGAGGAGGGAGGCAAGGTGCACACCCCCACTATACTCACTTGGGAAACAGAGATTGGAGTACTGAGGTCCAAAAACCAGCATCCCGGCGTGTCTCAAAGTCGATGTGGTAATGAAGGTGTTTGCTGACTTCCAGGTAGCAGCCCGACAGATTTCCTGGATAGGGACATCCTTGGAAGCAGCCACCGATGCAGCAGTACGGCAGGTAGAATTAGCTCTTATCCCTCTGGGAGGCTCCATGCCCGCCAACTCATAACACAGACTTATACAAGATGTAATCCACCTTGCAATAGCCTGTTTTGCTGCAGGTCTGCCAGAAGCGGCTTCAGCATAGGTGACAAACAGCTGGCAAACCTCTCCCGGAATTTCCACCGTCCTCTCCTTGTAATAGGAGAGGGCTCAGCACCGGTCCAGGATATGGAGCCTGTATTTGGCCTCCAAGGTGTAATTAGGGTAGTATACAGGCAGAGTTAACACCTGGTTAAGGTGAAACTCTGACACCACCTTCAGAAGGCATTTCGGTTGGGAGCGTAGGGCAACCTTGTCCCTGTGGAAGACCAGATAAGGGGAGTCCACCAAAAGCACCTGGAGCTCCCTGTCCTTCTTCGCAGATGTGATAGCCACCAGGAAGGCCATCTTCCACAACAAGTGTGACAGCGCACACTTGTGCATTGGTTCATATGGCTTGCCCATGAGCTTTGACAGTACCAGCAGTAGATCCCTCAGAGGTGGAGGTTCATGCACTGGAGGGGATATGTGATCCAGGCCTTTGAAAAAGCACACGACCATTGTCTCCTGCACTGTCGGCTGACCGGCCCATGCCCGGTAAGCACTTATGGCTGCCAGGTGCACCCTAAGGGTCAATTACCGAAGACCCCCTGTGGACAGAGACCAAAGGTAGTCGAGAATGTTAGCCACTGGACAGAACAGAGGGTCCAGGCCCTTGTCTTGACACCAAATGGAAAACCTTTTCCATTTGAAGGCATAACATTTCCTGGTTGATTCCTTTCTGGATGCCTCCACCACGGTGAGGACATCCTCGGAAAGACCCAAAGCCTGGAACTCTAGCCACTCGGGTACCAGGCTGTGAGGTGCAGGGATTGAAGGTTTGGATGGCATACCTTCCCCTGATTGAGAGAGATCAGGTCCAGGCATGCTGGAAGCCGCTCCGGGACCTGCAGCTGAGGCTGAGGAGATCTGGATACCAGAACTGGCGTGGACAGTCTGGGGCTACCAGAATCACCTTCGCCTTGTCCCTCCTCACCTTGCGTATCAAGGGGAATGGAGGGAAGGCATAGAAGAGGCCTGGGGTCCATGGCCTCGAGAAGGCATCCCCCTGCAGTGAGCCCTGCTGAGGGGGGCAGGCATGAAACAGCCTCAGCTTGGTGTTTTCCCTGGAAGCAAACAGGTCCACTGTCGGTTTGCCCCCAGTGGGAGAACAGGCTGTAAGCTACCTCTGGATGGAGAGACCACTCGTGGGATGTCTCGCCTAAGTGGCTGAGAGCATCCGCCAGATGGTTTGAGGCTCTTGCCACATGAATGGACAGGAGATCTGCCTCCAGATGGCTTATGAGGGTCTAGATGTGGAGCGCCTCCCTGCAAAGCAGATGGGAGTGCGTGCTGCCCTGCTTGTTGAGGTAGTACATGCTCATGGTATTGTCTGTCTGGACTAGAACCACTTGACCCTAGAGCTGAGCAGCGAAAGCTGACAGTGCCACTCTGACTGCTCTGAGCTCCAACAGCTTGATGTGGTATCTGGACTCCGTGGGGTCCAGAACTCATGGGCCCTTCTGTCCCCCATGTGGGCTCCCCAGCCCATGAGAGAGGCATCGGTCGTGAGGACGGCCGTTGGCTCTGGGCAAACAGGATCCCTTCCTGCAACCAGTCTGGGGCGGTCCACCACTGGAGAGCATTCCACATCTTCTGGATTACAGTGATCAGCTGGTCAAAATGACCGTGGCGCTGAGTCCACTGGGAGGCCAGCTCCCATTGGAGGGGTCGCATGTGTAACCGGGCCCAATGGACCACGGAGGTGCACGCTGCCATGTAACCCAAAAGGCTCAGAAAGTTCCGGTCAGGGCGCAATTGCCCAACCAGAAATGATTGGGCAAAGGAGGAGAGAACCTCTGCCCTGTCCGCTGGGAGCCGAACTCTGGCTTGACGAGAGTCAAGCTCTGCCTCAATGAAGCACATCACCTGAGAAGGCATGAGTTCTGACTTGGCCTTGTTGATCAAGAGGCTGAGTTGGGAACAGGTCTAGAGGGCCAGGTCCCTGGACCTCTCCACCTCCTGCTGGATGGGACCTGCTAAGAGCCAATTGTCGAGGTAAGAGTAAATTCTGACACCCCCCCAATGCCTGAGATGGGCTGCCACCACTGTAAAGCATTTGGTGAAGACCCATGGGGCCGATGACAGGCCGAACGGCATGGCTCAGAACTCATATAGGATCCCTTTGGCTCTGAAGCGGAGGAACCGCCAATGAGATGGACGGATTGGGACATGAAAGAACATGTCCTGCAGATCCAGTGAACAGAACCAAATGTTTTGCTCCAAGGATTATATGATCTGGGACAGAGTGACCATCCGAAAGGTGCATAACCTGAGATACTGATTCAGGTTGTGCAGATCTAGCATGGGGTGCCAGCCCCCCTGTCCGCTTGGGCACCAGGAAGTAACCGGAGATAAAGCCTGGGTCTGCTGGAGACTCCATCACTGGAGCTACTGCCTCCTTGAGGAGAGCTGAGCGATGTCATCTTGGAGAGCCGACTGAGTATGGATGGATACTCTTTCCTCTCGAGAGGTGTGGGCTCAGCTTGGAGGGTGCTGCTCGAATTCCAGAGGCAGTCCCTGACCGACCACTTCCAAAACCCACTTGTCCATGGTGATAATGGACCAGGTGGAAAGAAAGTGGCAGAGCCGGCCCCCCACGGGAGGACCCAGAGCTGGCATGACGGGAGAGGTGGTGGCAGCCCCTGCCCCATCAGTGAGCAGGCTTGGAGGAGGAGGATCCAGGACATGAACCTCAGCCTCCTTTACGGGCCTGGGAGGGCCCACGCTTGGGCCAAGGGCACCAAGCTTGAACCTGCTGCTGCTGTTGCTGCTGCCCTCCTTGAAAGGAGGGTTGCTGCGCCGCAGGGGAAGAGTGATGAAAAGGCTTCTTCTTCTTCTTCTGCTGTTTCTTGCTCCAAAAACCATTAACAGAAGTAGCGTCCAAGGTGGCATTGGACTGCTCAATACTCTGAAGGTGACCAGCCACACCTGGGCTGAAAAGGTCGTTGCCCAGGAAATGCACATCAGCTAGTTTGTGCTGAGTATCTGCTGGGAAAGAGGGGAGTCTCAGCCAAGCTCGTGATGAGAGACAACTGTGGCTGCCATTGAGCGGGCACAAGAATTCCCAATGTCCTGGGCTGTCTGAAGCTGCTGTTTGGCAACAGCCCGGCCCTGATCCCGGATGTGCTTGACCATGGTTTTCAGGTCCGTGGGGAGGTGTGGGAGGACTTCATCCAAAGACCACAAGAGGGCATGGGAGAAGTGTGCCATAATGACGGCTGAACTTGCCTGGCAAAGGCCTAAAGATGAGGCCGCATAGACCTTTCGAGCCAAATGATCCAAGAGTTTGGATTCTTTTTTGGGAGGTCGGTCAGTGTTGGCAGAACTGCCAGTATGCCTGAACACAGAGACGGTCACCAGGCTCTCAGCAGAAGGGTGCTCTGTGAACCCTGCAAGGGACCCCATGGGCACCACATACTTGCGGACCATTTGGGCAGACGGAGCTGGACAGGAGGCAGGGTGCTGCCAAAGTTCTAAGGCCAGGCCAACTATGGCCACGGCCACAGGAAAGGCCTCTGTCGGGGTATCCCCTCTCTTGAAGATGTTCGTGAGAGGGTACTCCGCCTTTTTCTGGATAGGTTCCAGGAGCATCCCTGTAGACTCAGAGATGAGGCGAAGAGTGCTCTGAAAGGACGAAGGACCTTCCTCTGTCTCTATCCCACCAGCCAATTCGTCATCCTGGGGATGAGAATGTAGGCCAGTCTCATCCGAATCTGAGGAATCCAGATACAACAGTTGACTGCCCAGATCACCTTTGACCCACTGAGGGTGGTCCGGGGTGACAGTGACCGAAAGACGCCGGGGAAGCCTGGTGTCTGGACTACCTTTCTTAGATGGAGTCCCTCCCACAGGCTACTTGGGCGGTGGTTCCACCATGATCAGTGGAGAGACTGGTTTAGGCTGAACCAGAGGTTTCTCCGGCTCCGCGGACATGGTCGGCTTCGGCATGGGAGGTGAAAGCCAAGTAATAGCTGGGGTAGGCTTGCACCCAGACAAAATCAGCTGTTGCCACATGAAGTCCTCATAGCACCAACGAAGTTTCCGCTGGAGCCTCTCTTCATCAGAGCAGGACGAGGACGACCAATGGCGTTGCTTCTTTTTAGAGCGCTTGTGGCTCTTCCTTGACCTGTCGGTAGAGGGGGTCCTAGACCTCGATCGAGACTGGATGGGCCGATTCGGTTGCTTGGGAGACACCGACAGGACCGGTGATTTCCCAGGGTTGGGGACCACTTCCTTGATGGGATTCCCAGCAGGCTGGGTCTCCTCTTCGGGGAAAGAAAGGACCAGAGTCTGACTGAGAGAATTGTCGACTGGAGTCAGCGACAAGGGGTCGATCGGGTCAATGATTATTTCAACCTTATTGATCGACACTTTGGTCGACTGGCCAGATGGCAAAGCCGAGAAGCCAGCAGCCGAAGAGGCAATTTCGACCTAAGACAAGACTGCCAGTTCCTGGAACCGAGATCTCTCCTGATCCCAAGAACGTCTTCGCTGAGACGAGGACGATCCTGGGTACTTTCTCGCTTATGGGACTGAGACGAGTGTGTGCCCACAGGACCCTCCCCCTTAGTCAGGAGAGATGGTCACAACTCTTGGAAAGACCCCGAGAAGGTGGAGCCCAGGTTGAGCGGAACGAAGAAGCTCTGAGAGGAAGATTCCGCAGCCTGAGCTGCTTCCTCCTCGAAGGCTTACATGCATTCCAATTGCTTGGTGGATCCTGCGGCTGTGGAAATCGCCCACCGAGCCTCCTTTGATTTCACTGGAGGGTTCTGTTTTTCCGGCTTCCTCAACTTCAGGCGTGCAAAACAGCTGTCAAGGACGGGGTGAAATGCAAGACAAAAATAGCACATCGAGGTGTCATGGTCAGCACCCAAGCAATAGACACATGCGGTGTGGAGATCAGTGGGTGACATTTTCTGGCCACATGAACACCAGCGAAATCCGGGGGAAGACTTGTCTTCCATAATCGAAAAAGAGCAGTCACGATCGCTAATGCAAACTAGACAAATTTTCAGAATAACCGAAGGCTTTGAAGCCAGGGTCTACAAAATGCAGGAGCACGAAGGACGCAACCTGAATCTTCTAGTGGAAAGGAAGATCTAGCATTATGGGGCAGAGCCAAGGGTTATACCACCCAGGTGGGTGGGAGGAGCCAGCCTGAAGACTTCCGGTGATCCTTAAAGGGTAAAGGGACATGCCAATAAGTGTGGATGAACAACTTATCCACGATCCTAGAAGTTGTTTTATCGATATGGCCCCAGTTAGCAGAGGAGAAACCTGAAGCAGATGGAGTGGATGAAGATTTGGAGGAAATCAAGGTTACACACATGGACGTGTGAACTGCCCTGCAAACACTCCATCATGCAATGGAGCAAAACAGTGATGCTGTGCCAAATTGGGATCTGCTGGTATACAACAACAAGATGTGGAAACCTTACTGCCAGAAGGAAGGGACACAGAGAAAAATAACCAATTTTTTTAATGCACCAGAGCAGGAGGGGGAGCCGGAGTCGCTACAGGACACACAGTAACTATACTAATCTTTTTTGTTTCCTCCCCATGACATAATCAGTTTAATTTTTTTTAATTGCTTGCTTAAATAAAAGTAAAGTTTATTTCTAATAAAGTTATAAATAAAGTGATAAATTAATACTACATTAAGTGCTCATTTGGATTGTGTCCAGAAAACAGAACAGTACAGTCCCATCCTTTATGTAGATGTATGCCGCGTGCTCTGTTTAAAAACTGCCGTGTTTTTTGGGGGGTTGTTTAGATAATCCGACCACTCTGTATAGCAGGCAGAGCAATAGAGAATGTATGCAACCGCTATAAGCAGCTTTAACTATAATAAAGATTTAAACTAAATACTGAGGTAAAATGACCTCAGAAACAGAGGTTCCACGCGGTTCCATGGAACCGAAGAGGAACCAAGAAACACAACTAAAACATCTAAACTAAACTAAATTAACACTCTAAGGGCAGAAATTTATAAAAATAAATAGGCATACTTATTGCCAAATACACAATCAAGAAGAAAGTTGAGGAGAGCTCTCAGAGACGTCTTAACTTGCAGGTGGAGTAAAGAATCTGAGCACTCAGGAGTGCAGCAGTTACCAAGGGCAGCAGTCTGAAACTGGCATGAGCCAAGTAGAGTTCGATAATTTGCATAAATTCCATCCAGGCAGTTCAACACTGAAGGCTGACTGCATCAGCTTAATCATACTCTGTGTGTGTGTGTGTGTGTGTGTGTGTGTGCGCGCGTGTGTGATTCCCGGGGTTAGAATGCCATCTTTCAAGTGAGAAATCTGAGGTCACAAGTAGCAAGGGGTTCAAAAAGCTATGAGTGAGCATGTCCAGCACAAGGTTGATATCCCAGGGAGTGACAGGTTTCTGTACCGGGGGCCTTGTGTGCAGGATACCTTTTAAGAATCTTTTGAAGAGGGGCAGCTGAGCTAGAGTAAGGTTCTCAACTGGTTCGTGATAGGCGGAGACAGCACAAAGGTGAACCTTTACAGAGGAGTACTACATAGATACATAGACAGTGTCGGCAGATAAGGGCCTATGGCCCACCCAGTCTGCCCATTTGAGCTTGTAAGTTCAGTTTATGTTTTCCTAGAAGTCTGTTGCCCCTTACCCCTGACCTCCAGAATTCCTTTATGTCTATCCCATGCATTCTTAAATCCAGTGATTGTTTCAGCCCCCACCACTTCCTCTGGCAGGATGTTCCACTTGTCCACCACCGCTCTGTGAAGAAATTCTTCCTCATGTTTCCTCTGAATCGTCCTCCTCCAACTTCATCCCATGCCCTCTAGTCCTGGAACATTTTTTCGCTTAGAAATAGTGTATTCCTGCACCCTGTTCCTCCCTGTGAGATACTTGTATGTCTCTATCATATCCCCTCTCCTTCCTCTCTCCTCCAGGGTAAATGTTCAGTTCCTTCAACCTGTCTCCATAGGACTTGTGATGCAATCCATGCACCATCTTTGTTGCCCTCCTCTGAACCTTCTCTACCCTGTCTATGTCCTTATGTAGGTATGGTCTCCCAGAACTGTACACTGTACTCCAGGTGGGGCCTCACTAGTGTCTTGTATAGCGGAATTATGACCTCCCTTTTCCTGCTGGTGATGCCCCTGCCTATACATCCCAGCATCCTATTTGCTTTACCTGCTGCCTTGTCACACTGTTTCCCTCTTGAGGTCATCAGAGATGATAACCCCAAGATCCCTTTCCTGCTTGGTGCATGCTATATCCTCACCCCAACTGATATATTGTGCCGGGTTTTTGTGCCATTATATTGAACTTCTTTGCATTGAATTTCAACTGCCAACCCCTGACCATTCTTCAAGTTTCAGCAGGTCCCTTCTCATTCTGTCTACACCTCTCTGTGTGTCTACTGTGTTACAGAGCTTTGTGTCATCAGCTAACAGTGAAATTCTGCCTTCTAGGTCCTGTGCAATGTCACTGATGAAGATGTTGAATAGGACCGGTCCCAGCACTGATCCCTGTGGTACCCGCTGGTCACTCTTCCCTCTGTGGAGTGACAGCCATTTACCACCACCCTCTGTGTCCTGCCACCCAGCCAGTTACCTACCCACCAAACTACTGTCCTGCCCACACCCATATTCCCCAGTTTGTGTAATAGTCTTCTATGTGGCACAGTGTCAAAGGCCTTGCTGAAGTCCAGATAGGCCATGTCCACTGCCCTCCCCTGATCCACCTCCCCAGTCACCCAGTCAAAAAATTCAACAAGGTTGGTCTGACATGACCTCCCCCTGGTGAAACCATGCTGCCTTGGGTCCTGTAGTCCATTGACAACCAGATGTTCCACCAATCTCTCCTTCAGTAGTGCTTCCAGATCTTCCCCACTACCGAGGTGAGGCTGACTGGTCTGTAGTTCCTGCTTCCTCTTTGTTCCCACTTTTGTATAAGGGGACTACATCTGCTGTCCTCCAGTCTTTGGGTACCTCCCCTGTTTCCAGTGATCGGCTAAACAGGATAGCCAGAGGTTCAGCCACCACCTCTCTTAGTTCTTTAAGGACCCTGAGGTGCACCCCATCTGGCCGCATTGCTTTATCAACTCTTATTACTTCCAGTTCCTTCAGAACCCTTTCTCGTGTAAAGGGACTTGTGTCCATTTCTGCACCATTTTCACCCCTTGTACTCCCTTCAGACCCATTACCCTCCTCTTCCTCAGTAAAGACTGAGCAGAAATACCTGTTCAATATGTCAGCTGTACTGTTGTCATCCTCCACGTGCTCCCCATCCTCCCCCTTCAGTCTCACTTTCCCTTCCTTTGTCTTTCTTTTTTCACTTATGTACCTGTAAAAGGTTTTGTCCCCTCTACCCACTGATTTTGCAATGTGTTCTTCTGTCTGGGCTTTGGCTTCCCTTACTGACCTCCCTGCCTCCCTTTGCTTCTCCTGGTACTTCTCCCTATCCCCTTCTGCCTGTGTCTTTTTGTATTGCCTGAATGCAATCTGTTTGGCTTTCACTTTCTTTGCTACTTCTTTGGAAAACCATAATGGTCTCCTCTTCCTTTTCCTTTTGCTAACCTGCTTAATGCATAATTCTGTTGTTCTTGTAATCCCCATTTTAAATACTGCCCACTGTTCCTCAACCCCTGATTCCTGTCCCATTCCCTTAATGCCTCTTTCAAGTATTTCCCATTTTCCCAAAGTCTGCCCCCTAAAATCCAGGATCGTGTTTTGTGTGGTTGGTTCTGCTCTTTCTGTGATTTCAAACCACAATGACTGGTGGTCACTGTTCCTAAGGTGCTCCCCCACTGTTACCCCATCACACTGTCCCTGTTTGTGAGCACAAGGTCCAGTATTGCTTTCTGCCGAGTTGGTTCCATGACCAGTTGCTTGAGGAAGGCACCCTGAAGGGAGTCCAGGATAAATCTGCTTCTAGTTGATGCTGCTGCTGGGATGCTCCATTCCACGTCTGGAATATTGAAGTCTCCAACCAGTACTACCTCACCCTTCTCTGCCATCCTTTGGATGGCTAGCATCAGCTCCCTATCTGTTTCTTCCTCCTGGGCTGGTGGTCTATAGACCACACCTGTGTGGATGGCTGTCCCCATTTTCCTTTCCAGCTTAACCCACAGTATCTCTCTCCCATTTTGTTCCTCCTGGATTTCTGTGGCCCTTATATCATTTTTCATATACAGTGCCACTCCTCCTCCCTTCCTGCCTGCTCTGTCTCTTCTGAATATGTTGTAGCCAGGTATGGCCATCTTCCAGTCGTGGTTATTACTACACCAGGTTTCAGTGATGGCCACAATGTCCAGGTCTGACTGCACCATGACAGCCTCCAGATCTTCCATCTTGTTGCTAAGGCTCCTGGCATTTGCACACATGGCTTTCCAGTATTTGACCTCTCTAGACTGTTTTGCTGTTCTACTCCAGCCCCTTTCTTGGTTGTCCTTAATCCCTGGTTCTCCTTGCTGTCTGCCCTTCTGCTGAATTTTGCCCTTTTTCTGCCTATCCACCTCTTGGGCACTAATCTCCATCTTTTGCACACTGCTTTGCAGAGATAGCCACTCCTCTGGTTCACTGGTTCCACTGCTAGCTGTGGGGGGTGAGCAAGTAGGTACCCTCCTTGCTGGCCTGCCACCCCCCTTTGCTAGTTTAAATGCTTGTCAATGTAGCATTTAAACTTATCATTGAGTGCTTGGATTCGCCCCAGGATGGATGCAGACCGTCAGGCTTGAACAAACCTCCATCCTCCAGGTGGGTCCCAGTCACCAATGAATCAAACCCTTCCTCACAGCACCAGTTCTTCAACCATGAGTTAAAGTTCCTGGTGCATGCACTCCTATCGCTCCTTGCCTCTCGCAGGTAGTACTTCTGAGAAGTGACAGAAGTAGCTACTTGCTTGAGACCCCCCAATTTCCTAAACTCTTCCTGAACTTCCTTTGGCTCCCCATTTTCCAGGTCATTATAGTACCTAGGTGGATAATGACATCCAGCTCACCCTCCTGTCTTGCCTTCCCAGTTATCCCCAGGATCTTCCTTCCATCCCTCCATGCCATGGCACCTGGTAGGCACCTCACCTCCCTGTCCTCCCCCTCCTGTGTTCCTAGCTGGATCCCTCTTATGATGGAGTCCCCCACCAGGATTCGCTTCCTCCTCCTCTGGGGTCCACTGCTTTCCCCGCTGAGGTCACCTCCTTGGCTAACCTCCACATCCTTTCCTTCCACTTCTCTGGGCACCTCTATTTGGTTGTCCTTGTTTGCCAGTGTGGCATATGAGTTCTTGAGTGGAATAGGATCTGGGATGTGCCTTTGCCTGACCTCTAACCCTCCCTGAGCCCACTGTCATCCAAGTGCTCCTCGTTCTTGGCATCCTTTGAGGCAGTAGCATTGGACTGGGTGGTCTCTGGATAGGTGCTGGTACTCCTGGCTCAGTTTACTTCCGGCTCTGAGTCTGTGCTACCTCATCCCGCAGTCCAGAGAGATGCATGCAGATGGGTAGCACCTCAGTGTCCAGAAGGTCTGCCTGAATATGGCTGCCCCACAGCCACCGCGCTGCAACTAATTCCCCACATTATACTGCAATTATACTGCTATTCCACTACTTGTCTGCTACTGAAGCTCTCCTAGTTCCCTTTCTATTAATTTACTGTCCTAAAAATCCTGCCACTGATCCTCAGATAATTTTCTTTAAAAAAAAAAAAAGAAACCAATAAATAAATAAATGAGTCAAAACACTTATGCTGAGGGTGGGCTTCTTCCCCCTTATGCCCCTCCTACTTCACACCCCTTACTATACCCTGGGCCGGATATTCAAACTGCGCCCGAAAAGTGAGCAACAGCAGGAGCAAGCGCAAGTCACTTGTGCACATGCGCAATCGTCACGATATTCAAACATGGAGCAAGGCCAATTGCGCAAGCAGCCAACGTCTGAATATCGCACAAACTGCGCCATAGCGCAACCAAGGAGGGGAAGCTGAGCTGATATGATGTGCCATAGCGCAACCAGGAAGGGGAAGCTGAGCAGATATGATGTGCCATAGTGCAACAAAGGCCAGCCCAGCTGAGTAGTCCAGAGGCCCATAGGGCAAGCAACACACCCCAGCAGCATAGCAATGGAACAGCACAACCAGGGAGGTAGGCAGAGGCTCAGCACCCATGCCACAGATGGGCACAGGGACACACTGCAGAACTAACAATGCACCCCCACACCCCAAGAACAGCATAACTGGAGGAGGGACGGAATATCAACCAGTCCATGGGGACAAGCAAAGAAAGCACATCCCGGCCGTGTTACTGCAGCACACCCACTGGCAAACTGAGACTGCCACACAAAGGGGGAGGACCACCCCAGTGTCCAGCAGCCCCCCCCGTGTGCACAGCACACCCTGCACTGTGACCCCAAGACACCACCCATGAGCAGTGACTGTGACCATCACTGCAGGACTCCCCAGGCCCCCCCGGCACAATGCAACCATGTGTACCACCGAACCATACAAGCCAGACCCACCAGGAGCACCCAGAGGTGTGTGGCAGCACACGGCCAGACCAGCTGAAAGCCACCACCACACCAGGGACACCCCCCCATGCACACACACACACAATCCCAGGACAATACCACACCAGATGCCATGCACACCACTGCAACTGAGCACCCATTGCCAGCTGCAAATCAGAGACCACTACAGTATTCATACAAAATAGATTTATAAAAGAATATCAACACGAACACACAACAATAAACTATGTACAGAGATATAATACAAGAAAGGGGTGGGGTAAGGTACAAGGTAGGTGGGTAAGGGGCAGGGGTGAAGAACTTGGTGAGGGAAGGCAGGGTGTGACGGAAGGGTAAAGGGGGTAGGTGTGGGACAGCTACTGTCCTCCAGGCTGCACAGCAGCAGGTTGCCCCTGGTCCCATGGCCTCCTCCGTCATCTGACACCCCTCTGGTGCATCTCCTGCAGAATGGATAGGGACTCCGTGGACACCTCCAGCAGGCAGTGGACAGCCTGCTCAATCCTGTGCAGGACCTGGACACCTAGGGCAAGGGAACAGAATCAATGGCTGTGACTGTCCACAACCTGACCCACCCAACATGCATGGCATACAGCCAAGTGCCCCACCCCTGTGATGGACTGCCCACTCACAGTGACCGTTACTAAGACAAGCCAACCAGGCAGCAACAGCCATGTGTGCCACTGCACACACCCCACCATGCCAGCACAGCACAACCAAGGCTGTCCAGTGACGTGGCTATGTCGTGGGAAGTTAGTGCCACAGCCATGTGCCCAGTGCATGCTTGGACCACCAGTGACGCACTCACAGACATGCAGTGTCACTGGACAGTGCTGACTGTCACACGTCGCGTGCATGGCAGTGTTGTCCATGGATGGTGGCTGTGCCCCCCCCCCAGCATGCAATAGCATCCATGATGTAATGACACTCACCCTCGTCAAGCCGCTGCATCAGGTGCTGTGGCTGCAGCTGCTGCTGTGGCTGTGGCTGTTGCACCCCTCCTCCGCCAGCCACCCTGGCACCACCATCCCATGCCTCAGCCCGTGCCTGCCTCCACTCCTCCATGCCTGTGGGAGACAAAGGAAGAGAAAAACATCAGTGAGATCCCAAAGCAGACAGCCCCTTGCCCCATTGAGTGTGCCTGCCCACACATCCAGACACAAACAGCACACACCTGCAAACACCCTCACAGCAAACCACAGCCCAACCCACCCCCATGCGCAGACTACATTACACAGTCACCCATGCAGACAATACCGGTGCATACACAGCACACCCACCTGGCCTGGGCACAATGCCCCTCCTGGCACGCGACCTGAGGCGCGCAAGCAGAGCATGCCTCCCTCCTCTGCAGGTCGCCGTAGCAGTGCCTGCACTGTTCAGGGGTCCTCCTCCGCCCAGTGGCCTGCTCCAGGGCAGCAGCAACCTGCTGCCACACATGGGTGCGTGGCACCTGCAGGGGCACACCCTCAAACAGTGAGCCATAGTGGGGCTCCACCACAGCCACCAGGTTGGCTAACTCCAAAGCCCCCCATTGTGGTGCTCTCCTGCGTGCCATTTTCAAAATGTACAGTGGCAATATGGCGCTCCACAGCGCGGCAACCCCATGTGGAAATGTTGCACAATACAACTCCATCACTGCCTATCATGCTGTATGGACAGCGCTGTTGGTCCACATCGCGCTGTCACCGAACAGCGCGATAGAGCCGTACACATGGCAGATGTACAGCGCCAGGAGGCAAAGGTCATGGGTCAGTGGCGCAAGGCCACGTACAGCGCCATTGGACATCCACACGTCCTGCACGATCGGACACCTGCGTGCCAGTGCCACAGTGGACTATTGCGCAGTACTGCCACTGCACCATGTGTTGACCAGCGCTGTAGCGCCATTGGCACAATGGTGGCCATGGCCTGAATTGCCGATCGCGCACAGCATGTCATCAGTGTGGCAGACGCCTGCGTAAGCTACCTGGGCATGCGCAATGCAGTGTACCACACAGTCACAGATATGCGCCATTGGCTCAGCCGGCTCAACTGTATTGCGCAAAGCGCAACGGCATGATACTCAGCCGACACATGCAAATCATCTGATCAGCCATTCAAAGGCGCAGTGGCGTGATTTGCATCTCATTACAGTTGCTCCACTCCTAATTTGCATGCATTGCGCTATAAATGTGCAACATTGGGCTGCGCTGGCCAGATTTGGTTACTGCAGGTGAGAGGTGGGTTGCATGCTGTGTGATGTTCTGGACAATGGTCATGGGATAACGCTGTAGACTGCACAGTGACAGGTGTCCACTTCCACCCATACAGATTGACAACAGAGCAGAGCCAAGGTGAGGGTGAGGATGGTGGGCGGAGGAGGAGGCCCAACTTCACCACGGCAGAGACAGAGGCCCTCTTCCAGGCCTACCTGGAGGAGGAGCCACTACTGAGTGGACGGCGGGGCACCCCTCAGGCCAGCGTGGCTGCATGGGAGGGGTAGCTCGGCAGTGAACCTGCACGGAAGCCACCAGTGCTCTGTGCAGGAATGCAAAAGAAGATGGGGACAGACCGCGGGAGGTGAAGGAGAAGGTGGCAGCCCTCAGGGCGGCATGTGCTGGCACAGGCGGGGCCAGCCAGCAGTGCGGAGCTGACCCGGCTGAGGACCGACTGGCTGCATCAATGCAGCGGAGTGCTATTGAGGCGTACCAGGAGTGGATTCCAGACAGGTGGAAGCCCATCACTGCACGGTATGACGGGTGGTGGTGTTGGGGGGAAGGTTGTTCACATGCACTCACATGTCCTCACTTTCTGTTACAGATCCTGTTCGTCTTCAGGGGATGGTGGTGGTGGTGGGTCCAGGCGGTGAGGAAGACCTGCTGGAGTTGGAGGAGGGTCCATCCACCTCTGTCACCAGCCAGCATGCACTGCACCAGCATGCACGCCGGGCTGCCAACTCTGTTGTCGGTGAGTCAGGTGTGGGGGGTGCACAGCCTGTGTCTCAGCAGTCTGGCACACTGTGACTGTGGCTGTAGCACGTACCTGCACCATTGACGATGCAAGGACTGCAATGGGCAGTGACATGTGTGTGTCCCATGATGGACACACAGCAGGCCAGCACATGCCCCTGTGCCTAGCTGGTTCCAACGTGTGTGCCAGCATGTCGGCACAGTCCCAGGCTGTGCCTGTCAGCACCGTTGGGGCAGCACCGGTGGCTGTGCAGGTGTCTGGCACTGTTGTGGCCACAGCAGTGGAACGAGTGGTCCCTGGGGCACAGCGGTTGGAGGGGCAGCAGCAGCAGTCACCCACCAGGTCTGGAGGTACAGTGTCCAGCGGTGGCACATGCCCACCACCCTTTGATATGCCCATTCCTGGTCCTGGTGAACAGCGCCCAGCCTCAAGGGGTGTTGAGCATCAGGACCTTCCATACCCTGGGGGACAGGATGCCATTGTGGCAGAGTACCCATTTGAAGAGCACACCCACCTGCTGTGGGAATCAGTACAGCAGCAAAGGCGGGTTGCAACGTCTGTGGAGGCACTGTATGTGGCTGTGGAGTGGCACAGCAGGGACTGTGCTCTGATCCTTGCAGAGATGGTCCATATGCGGATGGATGTGACCGCCGCCATTGACAGGCAGACCCAGGCATTGGTCGCTGTCGTGGCTGCATTGGGCACACAAGCAGGTGCCCCTGTACCACGCACCCCACACAGTATGCTCTTCACTCCCCATTCCCGGCGTCGTGCGATACCCAGCCTGTCGATGCCGGGTTCTGCTGTGGGCATCCTGAGCACCCCTGGTGCAGGTATGTTTGGCATACTACAGACCCCAGTGCGGACAAGGTTGCGATCGTGCAGTGGGACCCCTGGTGGTCCCGGTGCCACCCATGTGGCCCCTGCTCAGCCTGCCAGTGCTGTTGGGTCACGGCGGGGCCACCCACTGCGGTGGCCGTGGAACAGTGCAACATGACTGACCTGTCTCCCAGTGCGGGCCCTGTCTGGTGCTGCCCTGTGTGCAATGTGCGTCATGGTGGGCAGTGCACTGGTGGGTGCCCTGCACATCACGCCGACATACGGACCACCTGCACACCATCCCGACTGCTGTCCACAGGTGCGTGTGCATGATGATGCCTGCATTGTACTGTACACCAAGGTGCAAGGGTGCCCAGCATCTGACACATGTACTTGGACAGTACAGGTGGTGGGTGTGGTCTGTGGATCTGTGTGTTTGCCATGTCTGTTCCTGCTCTGCTGTGCACCTGCCCATGTATGCTTTGTGCCTGTGTGTGTGTGTGTGTGTGTGTGTGTGTGTGTCCATATGACTGTTCACCCCTCCCTGATGGTGTGTTTGTGTGCCTGGTCCCTTCCACTCCCCTTGCCGTCATGCACCCCTGGTGTGTTACTCTGTGTGCCTGTGGGTTGCGCCAGGACAGTGTTGGCTGCACATGACCCCTTGACTTACCTGTGTCGTGCATAATGCTCCTCCGTGATGGTGTCCCGGTGCAGCTGGGCCTGCCGGATCAGTCGGGGGTCTCACCGTCCAAGGGGGGGGCTGCTCATCACCATCATCACCGGCGCAGCTGGTGTCCCCATCGCTGTCCCCCTCCTCGACCTGAATGGTTATCCCACAGTCTTTGGCCATGTTGTGCAGGATACAACAGGCCAGGAATATCCCACAGGCCTTTGAGGAGCTGTACTGTAGGGCACCGCCGGAGGTGTCTAGGCATTGGAAGCGTGCCTTGAGCATCCCAAACACCCGCTCGATGATGTTGCGTGTGGCGGCATGCGCCTCATTATAGCGTTGCTGCGATGGGGTCATGGGGCACCGGTATGGTGTGAGCAGCCAGGGACGGAGTGGGTATCCGCTGTCACCTGTGTGGAGATGGTGGAGATGAGTATCATGTTCAGGTCCATATTGCCAATATCCCTGTGTGCCACTACCATAGCACCTGTGGCATTCCCACCCTTGCCCCACGTTTGCAATTCCTATATGCGTACTCACCCACTAGATGGCCTGTGGGGATGTCCCCACTCTCAAATCGATGGCACAGTGCGGACTGATACCATATAAAGGCATCATGTGCTCCACCAGGGTGTGTGGCACAGACATTGATTATGCTCCCAGTGGCATCACACACCATCTGGCAGTTGACACTGGAATAGCCCTTCCTGTTCCTATATGCAGCCCCATCGGGGCCAGGTGGCGTGCGAATGGCCACATGGGTGCAGTCTATGGCCCCTAGCACGCCAGGCATAGGTGCTACCCTGTGGAACTCCTGCGTGTTTGCTGTACGCTCTGCCGCGGTGCTGGGAAACTGGATGTGCTCCGCAGCATGTGGCAGCAGTGTGCTGAGGAATTGGGTGAGGATGCGTGACGTGGCCAACTGTGTGATGCCTGTGGTGTCCCCTGTCGGCCTCTGGAAGGTGCCCATGGCGAGCAGGCACATGCAGGCTGTCACCTTGGTCTCCACCGACAGAGCGTGACTCCGTCGTGAGGGTGCCTGCATCACATCACTGCACAGCTCACAGAGCCGTCACAGTATTGCCCTGTTCAGGCGGTACCGGCCCACGATCTCTACATCTGTGTACAGCTCAAAGCTGATGCGGGCACGGTACTGCCTGTTGGGGCGTACCACCGACGGGCCCTTCCACGGCCACATCCCCTGCAGCATGCATTCTCACCCCTCATTACAGCTTCATGTGGAAGCTGGCACTGTCCATCTCCCTGGCTTGTGACCCCCGCTGATGTTGCTCTGTTACCCCGCTGTCCTGACTGCTACCTCCACTGCACCGGGTACCCCGCTGGCCTCTGCAGCCTATGGCCCCACAACTTCCCTTGCCTGCCCTGTTCTGGACTGTCACTGTCTGTCTCTCTGTCTGTCTCACTTGGCATCCCTGTAGCGTTCTTGCGCCTCTTCCTTGAGCCTTTTATTTTGGCTCATTTCGCTCGTGCGCAACCTTCTGTCTGTTCCGCTCTTGCGCATTGCGCAACCCTTTGAATATCGCATTGCGCTCCTTATGCAGGGATCCACCCCCTTCGGTTGCGCATGCCGTCATTTGCATTGCGCTGTTGTTCAGCCTGTTTTCGGTGGCGCAACTGCCTCCTGCTGAATATCGCAGAATGGCGCACTTTCGGACTTGCGCATGCACAACCCTATTGCCCATGGCGCAACCCTTTTGAATATCCAGCCCCCTGTGTTTAGCTCCTGTCAATCAGATTTAACAGGGCATATAATTAAGAGTTGGGGGAAGGGGAGGCAGCAATTAAAAACAGCACAGAATTACACCACCACTACGTTTTAAATTTTCAACAGCCCAAAAACAATTCTAAGTAAAGACAACAAAGGAAGTACAGTGTCACTAAAAGCCCACAATCTAAGTTTAAAAGAAAAATAGCAATTACCAGTTACTCTAAAGCACTGAATTGAATATGTTTCCTTCCTTCCCCGTCTGGCTTCTTCTGAGAAAATAAAACTCTACTTGCTACCTCAACTCTGACTAAGCCTCACCTCCAGTTATCACATAGCTGAGGTAAGAGGCCAGACAATTAACACCCTTCACCCAACCACAGGGTAGTCAGACAAGCCAAGATAAAATTTGCAGCAATTAAAGACAGCACAGAATTACGCCACCACTATGTTTAAAATTTTCAGCAGCCCAAAAACAATTCTAAGTAAAGACAACAAAGAAAGTACGGTGTCACTAAAAGCCCACAATCTAAGTTTAAAAGAAAAATAGCAATTACCAGTTACTCTAAAGCACTGAATTGAATATGTTTCCTTCCTTCCCTCCCCTTCTGGCTTCTACTGTAGACCCACATCAGAGAGATCTAGTAAATACTCCAAAACTTTATCTGGTGGACATCGGAATGGAGCCATATGGGACTTGGCACCACCATTCTGAGAAGTGTCTCCATTTGGCTGTGTAAGTCTTTCTGGTAGAGGGCTTACAGGTAGCCAAAAGAATTTCAGAGACCTTCTGACAGACCTTAAACCTGCTCACTTTTATCTCCTCAGGAGCCAAGCATGAAGAAGAAAGGAGTGCAGATTGGGATGGACCGGGAATCACTGTGTCAGGAAGTCAGGAAGTCAGTTTGTAGCATTAGAGGTCTCGGGGAGGCCTCTGATAACTCGTTGAACAAAGAAAACCAAACCTGCTGTGGCAAAAATGGGGTGATCAGCATCATTTTGCCCCTGTGGGCCTCCAACCTGAGTAGCTACTTCTGAACTAGTGGCAAAGGAGGAAATGCGTACAGAAAGCGATTTGTCCACCATAGCCTGAATGCATTCTGACAATAAACGCCAGCTTCTGGATTTTTTGGAGTAGAACTGAGTCAATTTTGCAATGAGTGGGGACACAGAAATGTCCAGGTCTAGGGTACCCCACTCGTTGAAGAGAGACTGCACGGCATCTGCTGCTAATGACCACTCGTGAGGATCTGCTTCTGTCCAACTGAGTTGGTTTGCCAGGTTGTTCTGAACTCCTGGCAAGTAAACTGCTTGAATCAGAGCATTCTGCTCCAGACACCACTCCCATACCTGCATAGTTTCTCTGCAAAGCAGGCAGGAGTGTGCTCCCCCCTGCTTGCTGATGTAATAACATCACCATCTTGTTTTCCATCTGCAGAAGGATTACCTTGTGACAAAGTCTACCAAGGCTCGAATGATATAAAGGACTGCCTTCATCTCTAAAACACTGATATGGAGATGGGATTCTATCAGAGTCCAGACTCCATGGGTGTGATGGCCCTGACAGTGAGCTTCCAACCCCAGGAGATACATCTGTGGTGAGAGTTATATGAACATACGAAATTACCAGCAGATACAGGCCTTATGGTCTATCTAGTCTGCTCAAGTGTGCAGCACATCAGTCCATTAGACTGCAGTTGCCCCCTCCACACAATTTCCTCACTCTCTGCCCCCTCCCGGTTTGTACTTTCCCTTTGAATCTGTCCCACCCCCTCTCTAAGCTCCCCACTGTCTGCAACAATATGACTTCCTCTGGCAGCATGTTTCACCTTGATACCATCCTTTTGGTGAAATAAGTGTCTCCTCATTTCCCTCCCCTCCAACTTCAGAGAGTGCCCTCTGGTTTCCCTACCACCCTTAAGATTGAACAAACAGCTTGTGCCCACTCTGTTCATCCCCTTCAGGTACTTGAAGGTCTCAGTCACATCCCTTCTCTCTCTTCTATCCTCCAGGGTATACATATTGAGCTCTCTCAGTCTCTCCTCATAAGGTCTATCCCCCAACCCCAGGATCATCTTTGTTGCCCTGCGCTGCACTGCCTCCAGCAGTTTGATGTCCCTTTTTAAGTAGGGGTGCCAGAATTGCACTCAGTACTCCAAGTGCGGTCTCACCAGGGACCTGTACAGGGGCAATATAGGTTCATAGAAGTGTACGAGCAATGAAGGCATATGTAAGGATGCCCATTGTATGCTCGCCACCCATATGTCCTATGGGTGGAAATCAAATTTTTTGTTTCCCATATGTTTATCCAATCTTTGCTTAAAGGTATTTAAATTATCACTATTAACAACACTTACAGGTAAGTTATTCCACAAACCTACAACTCTTTGTGTGAAAAATAGACTCCTTCTAGTGGATATACATTTTTCTCCAATGAGTTTACAACCATGACTACAGGTTGATTTGATGTTGGAGGCAGTAGTAAGTCCAATTGTGGTTCTTAAATAAACATTTTTTAAGATTTGATATACCAATATTAAGTCACCCCTTATTTGTCTGTATTTTACAGAAAATAGGTTAAGTTTTTTTAACCTATCTTCGTAACTATTACTATGTAAAGATGATACTTTTTTAGTGAATTCACGCTGAACACCCTCAGCGAGTTTGAAACCCCTTATAGAGGTTAGTGCACAAAATTGAGAGCAGTATTCCAAGTGGGGACGTACCAGACTGGTGTAGAGTGGCATAATAACCTTGGAGTCTCTACTTTTGATATTTCTTAAAATAGAGCCAATTATTTTATTGCATTTTATAACTTTAATTATATTATTTTTTTCGAAAGTTAAATTATCTGAGATTATGACACCCAAATCCTTTTCTTCCAAAATACTTTTTAGATAAACATTGTTTAAGGAATAATTGAAGGGGATGTTATTTTTGCCCAAATGTAAGACTTTACATTTGTCAACATTAAAAAACATACCATAAGCCTTTGCCCAGTTTGATAGGTTGTTTAAATGATTTTGTATGGAGTATTTATCATGAAAGGTGCTTACCAAACTACCCATTTTATAGTCATCAGCATATTTTGTGACCCATATCTTATCAGTAGTAGGCAGTGTAGAGACCATCATATTAAACAGTATCGGACCCAGGACGGAGCCCTGGGGAACACCATTAGTCACCACACCCGTCGCAGACAGGTGACTCTTGACTGCTACCTGTTGAGTTCTGTTTTCCAACCATGACTGTATCCAGTTTATAATATTAGGTTGCAACTTAATTTTGACCAATTCTTGTAGTAAGACTTTATGTGATACTTTATCAAAAGCTTTGGAAAAATCCAAAAATATTACATCTACTGGAATACCCAAGTCCAAGGCAGCGCTTACTGGTTCAAAAAAATATAGTAGGTTGGTCAAAACTGATCTTTCAGTCACAAAACCATGTTGAAAGATATCTACTATTTTATTTCTTTCTAAATGATCTATAATATGGGCTTTAAGCAATCTTTCCATAATTTTGCCTATGATGGAAGTCAGGCTTATGGGCCGATAATTGTTAGGGTCATGTCTGGATCCACCCTTATATATGGGTGTAACTATAGCCTCCCTCCAAGCCTGAACTTTACCTTCTCTGATTGATGAATTAAATAACATGGCTAGAGGACCAGAAATTGAATGACTAATTTTTTTGTGAAAATCTGGGTGGCATACCATCAGGACCAGGAGAGCTGTTTGATTTTAAAGATTTAATTTGTTTTGCAACCTCCATTTTTGTAAAAACAGGAAAACTAGAATTATTTACTAGAAGAGGCGTATTTGCAGCTTCCTTAGTTTCAAAAACTTTTAGAAATGTCTTATTTAGAATTGTAGCAGTAGTTGTTTCATCTAAAATAGGTATATCATTGATGTTAAAGGGTCCAATTGTATGATTTCTTTCTTTCATGGAACCAATATAATTATAAAATTGTTTTTTGTTGTCTTTAACTTTAGTAACTAAGTTGAATTCAATTTTAGATTTAGATGATTTAATCATGTGTTTTAATTTTTGGCTGCAATTTTGTATTTTCCAGGAGACTGTTGGAATTAACTTTTTTTATATTTTCTATATAGTTTTCTTTTTTTTTGTAATTGTTTCTCAGTTTTTGAGGACCACCAAAGAGTGACACGTTTATTGTTGCAGTACTTCATTCTATAAGGAACCCAATTTGAGAGACACATATTGATTTTGTTATTAATTAAATCCCAAATTTGTAATAAATTTAGGTTATTTAGTTCCGTCTCCCAATTCCATTTAGATAAAAAATCATTTATTTTTTTTTATAGTTTGCTTTATTAAAGTTTTTGATTTTAGTAATGCCATTTGTGCTTGGAAAGTCTGCTATGTATTCATAATTGACCATGCAATGATCACTAACACCCAGAGGAGGAAGTATTTTGATGATATCAATTTTCTCATTAACATAGGCGAGTACAATGTCAAGGATATTGTTACCACGGGTAGGTTTATTAACTATTTGTTCTAGGTTAGATTCAAGAAAAGTATCCATAAACATCTTTTCAGAATTTGAAGCTGATGTATAATTGTCCCAGTTGACAGTTGGAAGATTGAAATCACCCATCAGTATGATCTCACTATTCCTAGAGGTAATCCCCCTTGCTATGCACCCTAACATCCTGTTTGCCATTGCTGCTGCCTTCCTGCACTGTGCCGAGTGGTTCATTTCCCTGCCTACAAGCACCCTCAGATCCTTCTCCTGCTTGGACATGGATAACTGAACACCTTCCAACCAGTAACTGTATGCTGGGTTCCTGGCTCCGAAATGCATCACTTTGCACTTCTTTGCGCTTAACCCAAGCTGCCAGGTGTGCGATCATTCTTTCAGTTTTGCCAAATCCTCATGAAGTACTCTGCCCCCCTTCCCTCATCCACCTCAGCACAGATCTTGGTGTCTGCAAAGAGACTGATCTTACTCTTAATCCACACTGCGATGTCTGTGATGAAAATGTTAAAAAGGACCGGTCCCAGTGGGAGACCACTTGTCACTGCCCTGGGCTCTGATGCCTTACCCCCCCAACTACTACCTTCTGCTGTCTATCCTGCAGCCAGTTTTCAACCCATCTGACTAGTTTCCTCCCTACTCCCAGACCCTTTAGCTTGCCATTCAATCTACCATGTGGCACTGAATCAAAGGCCATGCTGAAATCCAGGTAGAGTACATCTACCTCATGGCCCGTCTAGTGCCTTCGTAACCCAGTCGAAAAAGTCAACCAAGTTTGTCTGGCAGGATCTACCAGAGACAAACCTGCTCTGCCGGTTGTCCTGTAGTTCGTTATACTAACATACTAATTGCCAGCAGATTAGGCCTTAGGGTCTATCGAGTCTGCTCCAACCTCAGATCCCTAGTTGGGTGCCGAAGCCCTCCCCCCCTTGTGTTCCAGAAACCCCTATCATCCATCCCCAATCCCATGGGCCAGGCCATCATCTGATACATTCGCTTTCTGTGTCTGTCCCACCCACTCTTGAAGCCCTCCACTGTGGATCTCTGAACCAGCTTGCCAGGCAGTGCATTCCATGGGTCCACCACCCTCTCAGTGAAAAACCTCCTCCTCTTTTTCCCCCTCACCCTTCCACCTTCCAATTTCAAACCATGCCCTCTGGTGATACCTCCCTGCTTTAGTCTAAAGATCCCCTCCATGTTTACCCTATTTATTCTCTTGGGGTACTTGAAGACCTCAATCATGTCCCCCCTGTCTCTCCTCTCCTCCAATGAAAACAGGCAGAGCTCCTCAAGTCTGTCCTTATACGTCAAATCCCCTAGTCCTCGTATCATCATAGTTGCCCTCCTCTGTACCCTCTCCAGGAGCTGTATGTCTCTCTTCAAGTGTGGTCTCCAGTACTGTACACAGTACTCAAGGTGTGGTCTCAACCAGTCCATTGTACAGTGGCAGAATCACTTCCTGCTCCTAGAGGTGATCCTCCTTCGATGCATCCCAACATCCTGTTTGCCTTGCTAGCCGCCTCTCCTGCACTGCTCAGAGTTATTCTACATGCATCCACCATGACTCCTAGGCCTTTTCCCTGTTGAGACCTCCAGCGTCTCCCTCCCAGGCATACCTGTGTTTAGGTTTCCATGACAGATGTTAACACCTTGCACTTGGTGATATTGAAATTTAATTTCCATGTGTGAGCCCAGCTTTCCAGGGTGTCCAGGTCCCTTGCAGTGCCAACCTCCCTCTTCCCCCACAACTACTGCTCCCATCTTGGAGTCATAGCGAAGAGACTCATTTCACACCTATACCCTCCTGATATCCGATGTATGCATTGAACAGGATGGGACCCAGGACCGAGCCCTGTGGTACCCCACTACCGACCTCTCTAGGGTTCGAGAGCTCCCCACCGACCGCTACTCTCTGGGTGCATCCAGCTAGCCAGTTTTCAATCCATCTGACCATCAAAGGGCCTACCCCCAACCCCGTCAGTTTCTTCACCAGACCATTGTGGGGGACAGAGTCAAATGTATGCTGAAGTCCAAGAAGTCCTCACTTTTTGGTCAACATTTCTTCCAGGTGATGACATCTCTGGGCTTTACACAGGTTTTTTTCCTCAGCTACACACAAGGGAGGTCACTCTCCTGGAGATCGAGGCCTCCGATTTAGTGGTGGAACCAGTCGGTTGGTCTGATCATTACTCAGTTGGGTTCAATTTTGAGGCCCCCCTGGGTAGGTCGGCCCCTGTGGAGTTGGTTAGGTACCGCCCTTTGCGGGACGTGGTCCCTGAAGACCTGATGGCGGTTATTGACCTCTCGTTGTTGGAAGAGTCTTGCACTGATCCCATGCAGTTAGTAATGGCCTATAATGGGGGCATATCTTCAGCTCTCGATCAGATTGCCCTTGTCCGAGTTCGCCCCCTTCCGCATCACCCTGGAGCCCTGTGGTGTGACAAGGCTCTGAGAGAGTTGTGGAAATTGGGGTGTAGATTAGAGTGTCATTGGAGGAAGACCTCCTCTGATGCCAACCACCTTATTTTGATAGAGCATTATAAACTCTACCAAACAGAAATTTCCCATAAGAAGGCAGAATTCCTGTACAGGGAAATTTCTGTCACACGGAATCGACTGGCTGAACTCTTCAGAACTGTTGACAGGCTGTGCAACCCAACCTGTCAGCAGCTCTGTCAAGTTTTTACACAAACTGATTGTGATGAGATTGCTCACTTCTTTGCGAACAAGGTCGACTACATCAGGAGGGGGGTGCCACCAGCTTCACTCTAAGGGGGTTGCTGTTGATCGGTGCTCTGTCACAGAGCCTGGAGTTTCCTGGAGTACCTTTGATCTGCTGGATTTTGTAGACATTATGAGGCTTATCCAGGAGATGCGTCCCACGTGCTGTAGTTTAGACCCAGGCCCTACTTTCCTGATCTTGGGTTGTAGTGAGATCATTGGCCCGGTCTTAGCTCGGATTGTCTGGTGCTCTTTAGATATGGGTGAGTTCCCTAGCTCCCTGAAGGAGGGGGTGGTGATCCCCCTTCTGAAAAAAGCTTCTTTAGACCCAGAGAACCTAGCAAACTACAGGCCTATCTCTAACCTCCCTTTCGTGGGGAAGGTTATTGAGAAAATTGTGGCTGCTCAATTGGATAACCATTTAACCATCCATAATTTATATGAACCTCTCCAATCTGGTGTTCGCAAGAGGCATAGTACTGAGACTGCTCTGGTTCGGGTGCTGAATGATCTCCTGATGGCGAGAGATCGGAGACACCGCTCTATCTTGGTTCTCCTGATCTATCATCAGCTTTTGATATTGTGGATCATTGGGTTCTGCTCGAACGCCTGAGGTTCACCTGTGGGCTGTCGGGTACAGTCCTCAGATGGTTTTCATCTTTCCTCGCTGGGAGAACGCAGAGGGTGGTCTCGGGTTTGTTTTCATCAGGGGCTTTCTCTCTGCCTTGCGGGGTACCTCAGGGTTCGGTGCTGTCCCCCATGTTATTCGCAGTATATATGCTGCCCCTTAGAGACATTGTAAGACGGTATGAGCTGAGGTTTCACTGCTATGCTGATGATACCCAGCTCTACCTGTCTTTTGCACCCGACCAGGTTGGTGCTATCTCGGTACTGAACAACTGCCTTGCAGAAATCCAAGATTGGATGAAGTCCAGCAGTCTAAAGTTGAACCCTGGAAAGACTGAGGTTTTGGTCGTGGACCCGAGTCATAGGGTAGTGGGACTGAGGACTGGGCTCCCTTCCGGCTTAGTTCTGGGGGAGGCACAGATTCTCACCTTTGAACGGGTGTGTAACCTGGGAGTGGAGCTTGATGTTGGTCTGACTGTTCGTCATCAGGTGTCGGCAGTCGTCAGGCTAGCCTTTCCATCTTAGGAACATTGCCAGGATTAGGCACCTTGTTCCACCCAGTGACCTGCCTGTTCTGGTCCACGCCTTTGTGACATCATGCCTTGAGTACTGCAACTACCTTTATCTAGGGCTTTCTGGGGTTGATATCCGCTGCTTGCAGCTAGTGCAGAACGTGGCAGCACGTTTGTTGACTGAGGCATCGAGGAGATCCCACATCACCCCTGTGCTTCACGCTCTGCACTGGCTGCCAATACAGTGGTGGATCACCTTCAAAGTAGGTCTATTGACTTACAAAGCCCTACACGGACAGGGTCCCGATTACTTGAAAGAACTCCTGGTTCCTTACACTCCTGTGTGACAGCTCCGCTTGGCTGATGAGGGGCTGTTGGAGATTCCGAGGGTTAATTTGAAGTCATCCGGTGCACGTGCCTTTGGATTTGCGGCACCTACCCTCTGGAACTCTCTTCCCCATCAGCTCCGGGAATGCAGTACAGTGGGGAGTTTTAAGCAGGCACTAAAAACTTTTCTATGGGGAAAGGCATTTCCAGTTTTATTGTGATTTTATATGATATGTATTTGTATATGTTTCATCTGTATTAATTCTGTACAGCGCCTTGGAATTTTGAAAAGCGCTTTATTAAATAAATTTTATTATTATTAATAATACATCCACAGGCTTTCTCTTTTTCAGTTCTGATATTACCCATTTGTAGAACTCCACAAGATTGGTTTGACATGATCTACCTGGCACAAACCCATGTTGCTGACTATCCAGACCTCCCACCTCCTCCAAGTACACCCCCAATCGTTCCTTTAGTATAATCTCCATTAATTTTCCCACCACCAAGGTCAAACTGATGGGTTTATAGTTACCTGGTACTTCCCTCGACCCCCCTTTATGGATTGGCACCACGTGTGCCTCTTGCCAATCCCTAGGTACCCTCCCTGTCTCAAGCGACCTGTTGAAGAGCTCCGCCAGGGGTGCAGCCAGTATGTCTGCCAATTCCCATAGTACTCTCGGATGAATGCCATCCGGCCCAAGAGATTTATCTTTCTTTAGGGCCTTGAGGGCTAACCACACACTTTCAGTGGAGATAGCATCATCCATCCCCTCCACCTTACTGGCCTTTTTATCCTGATGTGACACCCCTGGGGTACCTCTCCCTCCCTCTTGCTCCATTTCTGTTGCTCCCCTGATGCCACTCACTACCGCTTTTATCCCCATTGTGCCTTGCTTTGTAGATATTTCATCTGGTTCTGAGAGGAGCTCTGTGCAACTTGTTTCAAGGGGGCAGTCTACAAGGGATCGTTTCTGCTGCAATCGCACTTTACCTGTCACCCCCCCAGGTACTGTTTGGGACACTTTGCTGATTATTGGGGTTGTGAGTTGGGGAAGTGACTGCACCTGTTGCTGTTTACTGGGAGGTGGGCTCTCCTGCCTTTTAAAAGCTCGCGCTGCTACTATCTCCACAGTAGCTGCTGTTTTGTCTGGTTCTGAGAGGTGCTCTGTGCAACTTGTTTCAAGGGAGCAGTCCACAAGAGATTGTTTCTGCTGCAATCGTGCTTTACCTGTCATCCCCCCCCCCCAGGTACTGTTTGGGATGCTTTGCTGATTACTGGGGTTGTGAGTTGGGGAAGTGACTGCACCTGTTGCTGTTTACTGGGAGGTGGGCTCTCCTGCCTTTTAAAAGCTTGTGCTGCTATTATCTCCACAGTAGCTGCTGTTTTGTCTGGTTCTGAGAGGAGATCTGTGCAACTTGTTTCAAGTGAGCAGTCCACAAGGGATCGTTTCTGTTGCAACCGCACTTTACCTGTCATCCCCTTCCCCCCGGTACTGTTTGGGATGCTTTGCTGATTACTGGGGTTGTGAGTTGGGGAAGTGACTGCACCTGCTGCTGTTTACTGGGAGGTGGTTTCTCCTGCCTTTTAAAAGTTTGCGCTACTAGCAAGCGCGAGCGATTACGAGGGGCGCGAGTGCCACTCCATAGAAGAAAATCTGTTAGCAACTAATCCTGCTCTCTCTCCCTCTCAGAAGGCAAATTTTATCTTGATTTAAGTATTTTAAAGCCTTGTTTGAATTTGTTACGCTTTTTCTGTTTTGTAATTTTATTTCTTTCGTTTTTAGTTTGTTTTAAGTTTTGTTTTTTCCTTATTTTCTTTTTTATAATGTTTTTTATTTACACAATGTTGATGTTAACGTTTTGCTCATTTTCTGTTAATGTTTCACATGTTGAAAAAGAAGAGTGTTTATTGCACTGTTCTTGTCCATTCAGTACAGATCAGGGCAATGGGTTTACAGGGATGTATTTGTCAGAATCTCATGTTTTACTTCTGTCTTTTTCTTATGAAGTTCATATATTTCATAATTTTCAATATAGTGAGTGCACATATAGATTGGTCACTACTTCATCCACTAAAAATGATAGACAGAGAAAAGGAATAATTTAAAAAGATTAATTATGTTATTGTTACTTATGTCTGGATCAGTGCATCCACATCCTGGGCCTAACTTTTCTTCTGAGACAGACTGTGAGTCAGCCACAGTTAGTATTAACAAGGGCTCTGTCTCTCCTACTCTTAAAATTGTTCATTTGAACATACAGAGTTTGTCTAAATGGTCTCAGTTTGTGGCCTGGTCCCAATATCATTCTTTTGATATTATTACTTTATCTGAGACATGGTTGCATAATGGTATTACGGACTCTGAGATTTATCTCCCTAATTATAATCTCGTTAGACAAGACAGAGAAGGAAAAAGAGGAGGTGGAGTTGTATATTCTTTGTAAATTTGATTACACTATTTTTGACTTTTCTGTGACAAATTCTGGATGTAATATGATTTATATTGATTTGATTTGTGGACAAAGTAAACATTTGACTCTTAGTACTGTTTATTTTCCCCCTGGTAAAATTTTAAATGGTTTAGATTTATTGACCCTTTTTCGTGAAGTTTTTCCCCCTAATAGAGAATGGATTACTCTTGGTGACTTTAATTGCAGTAGGGATAAAAGTTTGAAGGGTGGAATCAGACAGACTTTGGTTAATCTGGGTGTAACACAATGAATTAAGGAAACTACCAGACTCAATTATAAAACAGGTGTAGGGGCCATCCTTGATTGGATCATTGTCACTCATGTTGATAGAATTTTTAAATCTGAGGTTATTGCCAACACCATGAGTGACCATTGTCCTGTCAAATGTGAGTGGTCCATAAAATTATTAAAAAGTCCTCCCAGATATGTTGAATGTCGAAATTTGGCTAAGTTTACCCTCCAGGGAATCCAAGATTTATATAATAAAATTGACTGGTCCCCTTTGGTAATTAGCACTAACATTGATGAAATGTGGGAATTTTTTTGCATAGCTTATCATGCAATTGCAAATATAATCTCTCCTAAAGAAAATAAGAATCAGATCATCCAAACAAGAATGGATTACAAGGGACCTCATTCACTTAATGAGAAAACGTGACAAGTGTTGGAAATCTTATACTCTTTCTAGAACCCTGATTGCTCTTCAAGAGTATAAGACACTTAAGAAATAAGTGTAAATCTGAAATTAGGAAAGCTAGGGTCGCCTATTGTTTAAATGAACAAAGGAATTCCAGGGCCAATCCTAAAAAGACTTAGAGTTCCTTAAATAAAATTTTGGGACAAGGTAAAGTAGATTCCGTTCCTATTCTTCATCATAATGGACAAAGTATAACTGATCATCTTAGTGTATCTAATATTTCCAATAAGCATTTTGGGAACTTATGCCTCTATAGAACTCCCATAGATTTGGATGATGTATCTGATAATAATGATATTCATAATGACACTAATCCAAAGTTTTATTTTAAGTCTCTTTCCTCTTCCTTAGTAAAAAAAATATTTTTTGAAAAATAATCCAAAACCTTTCCAGGGCCAGGATGGTGTTGATATTACGATAATTAGAATGGGTATTGATTATTTTGTTTATCCATTAGTTCATACCTTTAACTTTTCCTTATATCATAATGTTTTTCCGAGTAGCTGGAAATGAGCAGTTATAAAACCCATCCTAAAGAATGGAAATCCTTCTTTAGTTACTAATTATCATCCTATTTCCCTTTTATCGCCCATTTCAAAAATTCTGGAAAGGATTGTCATGGACCAAGCATGAAAATTACGTACCTACCGTAATTCTTGATCTTCTTGGACGAGTCTCCACCACTCATTCACACTATTGGGATCTGGGCCGGAGGCACTCGGGATCCACGGGAGCAAACTTTTTGCTGGAGGGCCGGCGCCAGAGATGGAGCCGCGAGGAGCGGCACCGCGAGCCCCAGCTCATGTGGTAATGACTATCTCGGCATCGACCCTCCAACTGCCTCAGTACCTTTTTTACCGAGGAGGTGCAGTGTAACTAACCTAGAAGGATAACCTAACCAAAACCGGAGATAAGATAGTCCGGACAACCCGTATAAGAAGGGTTAACAAAGAAGTCTTCACAGCCTAAAGATTTGAGGGAGTGAAGACCAACAATAGAGATGAGCTCGGGGGATGGAGGGTGGGCGTGTGAATGAATGGTGGAGACTCGTCCAAGAAGATCAAGAATTATGGTAGGTACATAATTTTCATATCTTCCTGGACATAAGTCTCCACCACTCATTCACACTTTTGGGAGAGTACCGAGCTAATAATCCCCCGAGAGGGCGGCAGGAGAGACCAAGAGCTCACATTTCTAGGACAGAAGTCCATTGAGGATGACTCTGCCAAAGGAAGAATGTCGTCTGGCATGGACATCCAGTGCATAATGTTTAATGAAAGTATGCACTGAGCTCCAGGTGGCCGCATTGCAAATATCTGCAATGGGCATGTTGTGAATTTCCGCCAGGGATGCCGCGACCGCTCTAGTAGAGTGAGCGTAAACCCTGCCCTCCAACTTAACCTGCGCCATGGAATAGCAGTGGCGAAGGCATGCCACTAACCATGCTGAGATACATCTGATAGCGACAGGTTGACCCAGCCGGGTCTCGCTGAAGGACACAAACAGTTGTTGAGCTTTGTGAAAGTCCTTGGTTCTATCTAGATAGAAACGCAAAGCTCTTTTAATGCTTTAAGAAACCTCTTAACCACAGGTAACTGAGCCAGAGATAAGGAAAAAACCGGCTCATGATACGCTGAAATGGCACTAAGGTGAACTTTGACTGTAGAGTACTGGAGATCTGAATTTGAGAGGTCTAAGAGGTACTCCAGAACTTTATCTGGTGGGCAGGAAAAAGGATTCAAAGAGGACTTTGCACACCAAAGTGAGAAACGTTTCCATTTGGCTGTGTAGGTTTTCCTAGTGGCTGGTTTCCGTGCAGCCAGAAGAATATCTGAAACCCTTGAGACACATTGAACGGTTTTCTACCTCTTCAGGAGCCAAGCGTGAAGGTGAAGCAATCTCAGGTTGGGATGGACTACAGGCCCCTGAGTCAAGAGGTTCGTCTGAAGGGAAGTGGTCTCAGAGGAACTGCCAACATATTGTTGAGTAGTGGAAACCACAGTTGTCGAGGCCAGAAGGAGCAATGAGGATCATTTTGTCCCCTGGGATTCGAACTTGAGGAGTACCCTCTGAATTAGAGGAAGAGGTGGAAAAGCGTAAAGAAAGTATTTTGTCCACTGCAGCCTGAACGCATCCTGACAGAAAATGCCAGGCCCTGGATTTCTGGAGCAGAAGAGAGGCAGTTTTGCGTTGAGTGGGGATACAAAAAGGTCCAGGTCTGGAGTTCCCCACTCTTCGAATAGTGACTGAACTACGGTTGAGTCAAGGGACCATTCGTGAGGGTCTGTCTCTGTTCTGCTGAGACGGTCTGCCAGTTCGTTCTGTATTCCCAGCAGGTAGACCACTTGAATTAGAGCCTTGTGCTCTAAGCACCATTCCCACACTCTCATCGCTTCCCTGCATAAGGGTTAAGAGTGAGCACCGCCCTGCTTGTTGATGTAATACATCACTGCTTTGTTGTCCGTTTGAAGGAGAATGTTCTTGTGACACAGAATGTCTTTCAACGCTCGGACCGCATAAAGGACGGCTCTCATCTCTAGGACATTTATGTGAAGCTGGGACTCGACTTGAGTCCACATACCCTGAGTATGGAGACACTGACAGTGAGCTCCCCACCCCTTTAGGGACGCGTCTGTGGTAATGGAAATTTGATGATCCAGAGAAGCAAAGGGGTACCCTTCCAGGAGATTGCTCTCTTGAGTCCACCAGGTGAGCGACCTCTTTGGAGGTTCTGTCACTTTGATGGGAAAGGACTGCGGGTGAGTGGTTGGGGACCACCGAGTACTGAGCATCCACTGAGTAGTTCTCATGCGCAGACGTGCTAGGGGTACAGTGAACACCGAGGATGCCATGAGGCCTAGCATCCATTGCATCGAGAGAGCTGGGACTGAGTTGTTTTCCCTGATGTGATGGGCCATCTGAAGGATATCGTTCCTTCTGTCCTCTGGAAGAAAAGCCTTTGCATAGGAGGTGTCCAGAAGAGTCCCTATAAAAAGGAGCCTCTGGGAGGGCTGCAACTGTGATTTTTTGAGGTTTAGCAGAACTCCCATGGACATGAGAAAGCGAGAGGTCATCTCTACGGCGTCCAGAGTTCCCTGCCTGGAAGGGCTTGCCAGAAGCCAATCGTCCAAATAAGGGAACACCTGTATTCCGACCTTTCTGAGGTGCACTGCGAGAACTGCATAACACTTTGTAAAAACCCGCGGCGCCGAGGATAGCCCAAAGGGCAGGACTCTGAACTGATAATGTAGTCCCAGAGCCACAAACCTCAGGAATCTGTGGTGCCTTGGGTGAATAGAAATGTGCTGGTAAGCATCCTGCATGTCTAGGGAGGCTAGCCAGTCATGTTGATGAAGCAAAGGTAACAAGGTTCCTAGAGAAATCATTTTGAATTTCTCCTTGGGGAGAAATTTGTTTAGCTTTCTGAGATCCAAAATGGGGCGCATGCCCCCAGCCTTCTTTGGAACCAGAAAGTAATGGGAGTAGAACCCTGTGTTCTGTTGATGCAGCGGCACTACTTCTACTGGATAGACTGAAGAAGCAGACTTGATAGACCACAACAGACATCTGAGTTTTCAGATCCCAAGATGGCGGCTGAGCTGAGCCAGCCAGAACATTGATTTTTATTGTTCGTTATTTTGATTTATATTTTTAATTTGTTTTAGTCAATTCTAGCTCTTTTTGAGTTTATATGTATGTCTTCTCAGTTCGGACTGTAGTCGCGTGAGGTTCGGAATGTTTTTGTCTGGTTTTCTGACTGGCGTTTCTTGGAGCCCCGTTTCGTCGTCCTTTGGAGTCTCGTATCTATTACCTGGAGTCCTGCATCTATTTTTATTTGGCCTTGTGGCATTTTGTTGTCGGCTTCTTAGAGTCCCTCGCTGTCTCCCATTTTTCCTGACTTTACTGTGAGAGGCTGTGGAGTCGGGGGCTGTTGGCAGTAGTCTGGAAGCAAGGAAAGCAAGGACTTTGTTGAAAGTTTTGGCCCCGGTGAGTTTGCATGACTCTTTATGACGAATTGTGCCTGGACTTGCGACGTGGGAAGCTGTGGCATTGAGGAGTGGGAGAAATTGTGGAGAAGATCTTATTTTGGAATACTGGAGCACTGACTTTGTGATTGTCCCTAATGACACTATACTGTTTTTTGACTTGAGAGTTTTTTGGTCACAGCGCGAAGGCTGTGGAGACGAGAAAGACTGAAGGAGGAATTGAAACTTTTGCATACTGAGTATATGAACTGTGACGTTGCGGACTGGAAAGGAGTACTCCATTTGTTGTTTATGATGTCTGCTCCTGTTTGGATACAGTGGACACAGGATTTAAAGCCGAACTCCTGGCTGGGGATTTGGCCGATTGTGTTGGGAAGGAAGAAAGAGGAAGAAAGATCTGGAAATTAGCCTAACTGTCCCGGAGGTGGGTGCGTGGTGCTGGTGTCTGTACCTGGGAGGGCTGGGTACCTGCCGGTGGGTTGGTGTTCTCGGGCCTCCAGGTGATGCTGGAATAACCTGGCAGAGGCGGGCTGTGTCTGGCATCCCATATAGGGGACAGTCTGCATATCCGCGCCCTCCTGCGGTTCACTGGGTGAAGAGTGCTTCCTTCCAGGTGGCTGAATGCCAGGAATATGAAGAAAGTATACTGACTCCGAGACATTATGAATTTTTGTTATGTGGGGCTTATGATTAATTTTTATTAAGCTTAAGGACTTTTAGCTGAGGGTTTTTTAATTGTGCGACAGCTTCAGACCCATGCTGTCTGTTTTATTCGTTTGTATGTGATTTTTATTTTTTCTTGCAGTGAGAGTGCTAAGATTGTTTTCCCCCTTACCTTTGCTGTCAGAGAGCTGAAGGGGGGGAATTCTTGTGTTGGGGTAGTGAGAGTTTTTGTTTTGTTTTACTTTGCTTTGTCTTGTTTATTATTTTATTTTATTTACTTATTTTATGTGGTTTTTGTATGGGTTTGATTTTTGATTACATGATTCTTTATTTTTTTTTAGGTTTTCTTTGGTTAATAATATTATTTGTTAATTAAGATAGGTTGTTTCAGTTGAGAGTTATTGATATTTGCCATCAATGATGTGTTTGATGGGGCTTAAGACGGTCAGGCGCTATTCTCCCACTCTGCTCCGGGACCTCCATCCCTTTCACTGTCCTCGGTTATCTGATGGCGTTTTAACAACTGTTAGTAAAGCAGGGATTGTGAGAAGGCGTTTAGGGATGGATGGGCAGACAGAGTGGAGAAGTGGAGAAGGGTGGGCAGATAGGGATAGTTGGGTCAAGGAGACACCCTGGGGCGAAATGGGTTCAGGAGAGGGGTCCTCCTTGCCTGATTCCATGCAAGGGCTCCACAGACTGTGGGCAGGCCTGCGATCCTCTCTGAAACCCATCCAACTCGGGCGGTGTTATGTAATGCCAGGTCGATTAGGAACAAGACTGCTATTATTGCAGATCTTGTTGCAACATCTGACCTGGCATGTATTCGAACCTGGCTGGATGAGAATGCAGGTCTATTTTAGACTCTGCTGCTCGGCTGGGTTCTCGGTAATGCACATCCGAGATTGGATCATAAGGGAGGGGTGGCCATCTTTTTAGATCAGATCTGAGTCTTGTGGAGGTGCCAGTGGGTAACACCAGATCCTTTGAGTGTATCCTGGCAGCAGGTGCAGGGTTCAGGATTCTCCTCATCTACCGTCCACCCGGTGATGGTGGTGAATTCCTGAAGGAGTTTGCGGACTTCATCGTCGACATGGCATTGGAGTCGCCTAGATGGTTAATACTGGGTGACTTCAATGCCTGGGTCGACACTGAACTCTCGCACTTTGGAAAGAACTTCCTCCAACTTATGTCTATGTTGGGCCTGTCACAGGTAGTTACCTCTGCTACCCATATAGGTGGACACTCTTTGGACCTGGTGTTCCTACTGGATTTGGATGTTTCACATTTGGAGGTGGAACCAAATGTGTGGACAGACCATCACACCATAAGATTCAGTTTTGGAGCACCCCCTAATAGGTCTGCCCCTACGGAGATGGTCCAGTATCGCCCTTTAAGTGGAGTAAACCCAGAGGGCCTACTGGCGGTACTGGACCTATCGGGTGTTTCGGACGAGAGCATGGGTCCAGGGGACCTGGTTATTGCCTATAACAAGGCAGTGAGCAGGGCCCTGGACCAAATTGCTCCTGTTCGCGTTCGCCCACTCAGCGCCCAAAGACTCCTTGGTTTGATGAGTCTTTGAAGGAGCTAAGGAGAGTGGGGCGAAGGCTAGAGAGGGCATGGGAAATCTTGCCTGGATGCTGACAAACTTAGATTGATGGATCATTATGTTATCTATCAATCGACAATATCCGTAAGAAGGCAGAATTCCTGTCAAGGAGATTGCTGCTCTTGGCTCGACCGCTCAACTCTTCGGACTGTTGACAGATTGGGCAATCCACTCTGTCTACAGTCTGGAAGAGATTTTTCTAAATAAATGTGATGAGCTTTTCGATTTTTCGCTGATAAGATTGCCAGCATTAGGTCGGATATCAACAGCTCACTCTTCAAGGGTTTGCAGTGATGGCGAGGAAACAAACACCTGTGTCACCTGGTCTGACTTTGGTAGGCGGAATTCATGGACATTATGAGGATTGTCCAGACTGTACGTCCAACCAGTTGTAGTTTGGATCCGGGCCCACGCCTCTATTATTGGGTTGCGTAGATATTATCTGTCCGACCATTGCTGAAATTGTCCGGAAATCTTTGGAGCAGGGATCTTTCCTGAACCCTTAAAGGAGGCGTGGTTTGACCACTCCTAAAACCTTCACTGAATCTGGACTGTCCAGCTAACTACAGACCTGTCTCTAACCTGCCCTTTTGGGCAAGGTTATTGAAAGGTGGTTGCACTGCAACTGGATGACCATCTTACAAATCATAATGTCTATGATACTCTTCAATCGGGATTTAGGAAAAGACATAGTACTGAGACTGCTCTTGTCGGGTTCTAAATGATCTCCTGATAGCGAGAGATCGAAAGGCTCGTACTATTCTAGTCCTTCTTGATCTCTCTGCAGCATTTGACACTGTGGACCATGGTGTGCTTTTGGAGCCTCACGGTCTTATTATGGGACTGTCTGGTGCAGTTCTGCAATGGTTTCAATCTTTTCTCACGGGCGGAGACAGAGGGTTATCACTGAATTTATTCCTCTGACGCTGTCTCTTTGCCTTGTGGGGTTCCGCAGGGTTCCATTTTGGCACCCATGTTGTTCGCTGTCTATATGCTGCCATTGGGAGACATTATTAGGCAATATGGCTTGGGTTTTCACTGCAACGCAGATGATACCCAGCTATATTTGTCCTTTAGTCCCGGACAAGAAGATGCAGTCTCTATACTTAACAACTGTCTATCTGAGATCAATGATTGGATGAGTGCCAGCTGGCTAAGGTTAAACCCGGATAAGACTGAGGTGTTGGTGGTGGACACAGGTCGCCTTGAGGCGGGTTGTAGGGCTGGTCTCCCGTCGGGCGTATGGATCGATGGTGCCCAGCTCTCGACCTCAGACCGGTGCGTAACCTGGCGTTATTATTGACGACAGTCTGACCTGAAATTTCAGGTGTCTTCTGCTGTCAAATCTTCCTTTACCATCTGAGGAATATTGCTCGGTGAAACACCTTGTTCCTCCGGCCGACCTTCGACATTGGTCCATGCCTTGTTACCTCTCGCCTTGATTACTGCAATGCCCTGTACCTGGGGCTGCGGGGTTGATATCCGCCGCTTGCAGCTAGTGCAAACGCAGCAGCCAGGCTTTTGACTGGACATCTGCGAGGTCACATTACCCCTGTGCTGGCGAACTGCACTGGCTGCGGTTCAGTGCGGATCACCTTTAGGTCGGGTTACTGACCTATAAGGCCCTACACGAACAGGGACGCGGTATCTTCAAGATCTGCTTGTTCCCTACTGTCCTCTCGCTCACTCGCCCACAGCGAGGGATTGCTAGAGGTTCCCAGGGTTTGTTTAAAAACATCGGAACACGGGCATTTTCTTATGCTGCCCCTACCCTGTGGAATTCTCACCTCGTCAGATACGAAGCTGCCTGACCGTTGAGAGCTTTAAGTCAGAATTAAAAACTTATTTATTTCAAATGGCATATGGGGAGTGATTTACTGTATTTCATTGTAATTATATTGTTATTGTTGCTGTTGTGTCATATGTATTTTGTATGTATTTTAATTGTTTTATCTGTACAGCGCTTTGATATTGAAAAGCGCTTAAAAATACATTTTTTACTTACTTTACTTTACTGCCCTGTTGTTCAGAAGGCCCTGAATCTCGGCGTCGAGAAGGTCTGACTGAAGGGTTGACAGCCTGGGCTGTCATTTGGGAGGACGATCTGGAGGGGTCTCCACAAGATTGAATGAATACCCCTCGCGAATTATCCGAAGGACCCATTTGTCTGAGGTTATGGACTTCCATCGGTTGTAGAAGTGCATCAGACGACCTCCAACCGGTGAGGAAAAGTCCACCTCGGGCAGTTGAGATGGGACTTGGGCCAACAACTCATAAGGTGGTGCTGGGCACTTTGGGGCCTTGCGCTTTCTGTTGTGCCTTCTTTTGAGGTTGGGCAGGTTGATTTTTATGGAAACCTCCTCTGCCTCTGCCTCGAAAGGACTGACGGTTAGGAAACTGGCGTTTACTGACACTCCCTCGAGAGGGGACAGGAGGAGGTTGAGCCAACAATGGCTGACCCTAGTCTTTTGCGGTAACCCGAGAAGCTTGTTCTACCTGAGGACCCGAAAAAGATATGCACCATCAAGGGCAATGCCATTACCTGCTGCTGCTGGCGTCATTCGTGAAGCCTGAGTGCGCAGCCAGGAATGGCAGCGGGTACAAATACCAGCAGCACGCCGCTGCGGAAGCAGTGTGAAGCATCCATGGCTGCTTTAACTTGCTGGTTATTAGATTCGATACCTCTGGTAATGGTTTGGGAAGCTCTGGCTTTGTATCCGATTCGGTGAGCTTCAACCATCTGTTTGATAGAGTGCCACAGGATATATTCATATTGGGAAAATAGCCTGGTAGCTGGCGATCGCATACTTAGGGTGGAAGCAGCAAAGACTCTCTTACCTAAGGTGTCTATCTTATGAGATTCTTTGTTAATAGGTCGAGGCTGTAGTAGTTTGGGAAAGAATGACCTTATCATTCTCTGCCAGGACTACAATAGGATCATAAGGCTTGAGGCAGCCAAAATAGGTCGATCATGAGGGCTGAATATTTCCTATCTATGGATTTAGCCACCAAAGGGGTGAGCAGGATTATTCCATACCATTTGAGACAGCGTCTCGAAGGAAGGCTGAACCAGAGGAGTCAAATCCGTAGGGATCTCCGGAGCATGAAGGTATTGGAGTCTTAACAATTTCCCAGGATCGATGTCTGTAGTCTGGAGAGAAAGAGTGGAAATCAAATTTTTCAGCAGAGACTTAAAAGACAGGTCCTCGACCACAGGCTCTGCAGCAGTAATAGATTCTGCTTCCTCCACTTCATCATCCAGCAGAAGGTCTGGGTCAGGCTCAATGTCATCTCCTGACAGTCCAGGAGGGACTGTATGGACAGGAAAGGAGTGAAAATCCAAGGAAAAGGATGAAGAAAAAGAGTGAAAGGAGGAGTCCTGAAAGCAGAAGGCGCCTAGAGCCCCCAGCGTCCACGAGGCGTATGGCGCTGAAAGCGCACAGCACCGAGCGTCACTGAGGACCCACGGCGCGAAATGGCTCAGGACCCACACAGCACCAAGCGGAGCAGAGGAGCCGCACAGTGCAAGCGGCACCGAGGACCCTGGCGCCAAAATGGCGTAAGGAGCCGAAAATGGCACTGAGGGCTCTGCAGGCGCCCAAGGCGGCACCAAGATGACCGGCGGTGCCGCGTGCCGGTGCCAACAGACGACTGGTGGTGCGAAGATGGCGCCAAGCGTGCTGCCGTCGACACCGAGCGCGCTAAAACACTCAAGACTCGAAAACAGGGTTTGGCGGTAAGGAGGAAGAAGAGCAGAAGATAAAGGCATCGGTGTGGCCCCTGTGCTGCAACCATGTGAGGAACACCTAAGCATGGGTGATGGCACCGAAGATGGTGCCGCGCGACCAGGGAGGCTCAACCGCCTTACCTGGTCTCCCAAGAAGCCCGAAGGCCCCTGAGTGACTGGGCCAGGCAGCTGGACCAACATCCGAGCCCATTGCTCCATAAGAGCAGCCCACTGATGAAACTGCTCATCTGAAGACCTACCAGAGGCCGGGGTAGGACTCCGATGTCGAAGACGTTGGCTACTGGAAACAGAAGCAGGCGACTCCAGCGAAGGAGGACGGCAACTAACCCAATAACCAACCGTCTACGTGCAGACATATCAGAGGGCGACCTCGAGTGATGCCTTCTCTTTTTTGACCTGTGGGCGAAGAAGAGCTCGAGGCCGAACGGTGCAGAGAATGCGACCGTTTATTTTTATGTTTCCGAGGAGACCGCCCGTACCCTCGGGCATTGGACTGACCGTTGTCAGACCCCCCTTCCGGAGAAGGCGACGGACCGGACCCAGCCCGACTGACTGAACAACTTTCATACGAAGTCTCCCTACCATCACCTGACCTGCTCATGGTCGACTCCGTCAAAGTAGGCTTAGACTTCTTTTATTTTAAAATAAGAATACTTAAGCGATACTTATCGAAATATTACTACAAAATAACAAAACTGAAAACTATGCTGCTAGTTTGAAGTTTGACTCCCGGGGCAAGCGACGTCGTCACTGAAGCGCACTCGACGGCGGGAAAAAAGGAACTAAGGCAGTTGGAGGGTCGACACCAAGATAGTCATTACCGCACGAGCTGGGGCTCACGGTGCCGCTCCTCACGGCTCCATCTCTGGCGCCGGCCCTCCAGCAAAAAGTTTGCTCCCGCTGGCTCCTAGTGCCTCCGGCGCAGATCCCAATAGTGTGAATGAGTGGTGGAGACTTATGTCCAGGAAGATCTTGGATTTTCTTGGGAGGTATTCTTTGTTATCAGAGAACCAACATGGCTTTAAGTCAGGATATAACACTGAAACAGCCTTGGTGGGGTTCACGGGCAGTGTCCATGGAGCACATGATAGTGGACTTTCATGTGCGGCACTGTTCGTGGACCTCACCAAGACTTTTGATTTGGTTGAATTTGATCTTCTTCCCGGTGTGCTTCAAGGTCTTCATTTTTCTGATTAAGTAAATATGTGGTATCAAAACTTTTTGTCTGAAATAGCATTTAGAACTATTATTGGTTCATCTTTATCCCATTCTCTTCCCTTAGTTTGTGGTGTGCCCCGGGGTTCAATTCTGGGACCACTTATTTTTTTCCTTATTTATGAATTCCGTATCTGATATACGTACAAAAACTAAAACGATTCTTTACACAGATGACGCTGTTCTTTTTTGTTCAGATCCCAGACCCAAAGTCGCTCTTTCCTATCTTCAAACAGATTTTAATTTCCTGCAGGATTGGTTATCATTAAGTCACCTGGTTTTGAATTCTCAGAAAACCAAAGTAATGGTGTTTTCTAAGAAGAAAAATGTACCAATCGATTTGCTTCCAATTTTTGATAGGACAGGAAACATAACTGAAAATGTATGTGTTTTTAAATACTTCGGTATTACGTTGGACACATATTTTTCTTTTGAACCTCACATTCAGAATCTTAGGAAAATCCTTCATCAGAGGTTGGGTATGCTTTATCGAGTTAAATCTTTTTTGACTTTGGAATCCAGAAAGCTCTTAGTTCATAGCTTTCTGTTCTCCATACTCAGTTATGGCATACTGATTTGTACATCCTCATATACTAATGTTTTGAGTCCTCTTAGAGTAATTTACCATTCAGCTCTAAGGTTTTAGCTAAATTTACCCTTTTGAATCCATTGCTCTGATCTGTACAATCAGTCATCTTCCTTATCTTTTGAAAATCGAGTACTTTATAAAATGGGCATTTTCTTATTTAAAGTTAAATGTAATTTTTTCCTTATTCTATTTCTTTAATGTTTTCTAGATTAGTTAATGCGTTGTTTACTAGGTCCCAGCACAATTATAAATGTAAAATACCATTTTTTAAGACTACTTTTGGGCAAAGATCCTTATTATTTAGAGCACCTAGTTTTTTTAATAGAATTCCGTTAGAAATTGTTCAGAATAGTTCTTTTCAGGTTCATATGAAATCTTCAGGAATTGTTAATAACTCCTGCCAGGGTTTTAAGACACGGTTAAAACAGTGGCAATCTTTGGAAACATGATGTATTTTTATGTATTGTATTTTATTGATTGAATGTTTTGTTTGTATTGTTTGTTAATATTTTGTGTGTTTTTTAGTTTTAAACTTGTCTCCAATGAAAACAGGCAATTTTCTCATTTGGATTTACCAAGCATAAAAAATACAAATGAAAACAAAAATGAAAAAATATTACATCCCCCTCCCTAGTGAACACAGAGGGGAAGTACTCATTTAATACCTCTGCCTGGTCCCTCGCCTCTTCCACCCACCCTCCTTCTGATCTCAATCTGCCAAGTTGGCTCTTAGTTTTTCTCTGCTCCCCAATGTACCGGAAGAACCCCTTTTCCCCTCCATGTATCCCCTGTGCCAGCCACTGCTCTTTACTGGACTTGGCCCCCCTCACAATCCGGGTGACTTTTCTAGATGCAAGATGGTACATTTCCTTTTCCCTATCCCTTGTTGTTTTATATTTTTTGTAGGCCGCCTTCTTTTCTCTGACCGCTACCTGAACCTCACTGGACCACCAGCATGGTTTATGTGACCTTGCTCCCTTATGTTTCACCTTAGCGCAGGTCCTGACTGCCTCATGAAGTCCCTGTTGTATGACCTCCCATCTCTTTTCCACATTTGTCATTGTTGTAATCCCCTTCAAGTGATCCTTGAGAATATTTCCCATGCCCACAAAGTCTGCCCCCCTGAAGTACACTGCCAGTGTCCTAGATCTCTCCCCTCTCCCCCCATGCTTATTTGAAACCAGACAGTATTGTGGTCGCTCCCAGTCAGGAGATCATCAGCTTTCCTACAATTACGATTTGTAGTTCCCTGGCTCATCCTTAGGCCCACTCTTATAAAGAGGTACCACATATGCCTCCTTCCAATCCCATGGCACACACCCCCCATATCTAGAGAGGCTTTTCCAACAGGTTCACCAATGGCCTTGCCAGGACCTCTGCCAGCTCCCTCAGCACCCTGGGATGAACTCCGTTTGGCCCAGGTGCCTTGTCCACCTTCAGGGACCTAAGGCCCTCCAACACCCTTTCCACTGTGGTTGCCCCCATCCGTGGTTGCCTCCCCCAAACACCTTTTCCTTCAGGTACGGGCCCATCTCTCTCCTTGGTGAATACTGAACAGAAGTACTTGTTCAGTACTTTTGCCTTCTCAGCCTCCTTTCCTATCCACTCACTGCCTTCCCTGATCGTAACGATCTGATCCTTGCTCTTCCTCTGGTCTCGGATATATCTGAAGAAATCCTTTTCACCTTCTTTTATCCCCTGTACTAATCTCCGTTTTCTAGCCGCCTTTGCAGCCCTTACTGTTCTGCTCACTTCCCTGGATTTCCTCACATATTCCTCCCTGCCCTCTGCCCTGCTGGTTCTCTTGTAGGTTTGGAATGCATTTCTCTTATCTCTCACTGTCACCGCTGCCTCCCTACTCATTCAGATTGGTTTCTTGGTCCTGGATTTCTTATACTGGCTCTTGACACATGCTTTAGTGGATTCAGTCAGTCCTAGCTTGATGATCATCCATTTGTGTGTGGTGACCATGTCTGGGTGGATGCTAGCTATGTATCTTTCCAGTATATGAACATACGAATGTGCCAGCAGAAAAGGAAAATTACGTACCTACCGTAATTCTTGATCTTCTTGGACGAGTCTCCACCACTCATTCACACTAGTGGGATTGGCGCGGAGGCACTAAGACCATCGGGAGCAAACTTTGCTGGAGGTGGCGGGAGAGGCAGCGCGCACTTTCACCGGCACCACGAGCAGCGGCTCGAGCGGTAATGACCATCTCGTCGACGACCCTCCAACCGCCTCAGTACCTTTTTTACCAAGGAGGTGCAGCGCAACTAACGTAAAGAGTAAACCCAACATTAAAAAACGGACATAAGATAGTCAGTATGACCCGTTTAAGAAGGGTCAGCAAAGAAGTCCTCACGGCCTAAAGATTTGAGGGAGTGAAGACCAATACAGCGGTGAGCTCGGGGGATGGAGGGTGGGCGTGTGAATGAGTGGTGGAGACTGGTCAAGAAGATCAAAATTACAGTGAGTGCGTAATTTTCCTATCTTCTGGACATAAGTCTCCACCACTCATTCACACCTAGTGGAGAGTACCAAGTGATAATCCCCAAAGGGCGGGCAGGAGAGCCAGAGCTCACGGCTCAAGATAGAAGCTCATTAAGGATAGTTCTGCCTAATGTGAATGTCGCCTGGCATGAAATATCCAGTGCATAGTGCTTAACAAGTATGCACTGAGCTCCAGGTAGGCGTTGCATATATCTGCAATTGGAACATTGCAATTTCCGCTAGGGATACGCGACACGCCCTAGTAGAGTGGCGTACACTCTACCTTCTAATTGAACTTGAGCCATGGAATAGCAATGGCGAAGGCATGCCACTAACCATGAAGAGATGCATCTAATAGCGACAGGTTGACCCAGCCGGTGTCGCTGAAAGAAACGAACAGTTGCTGAGTCTTGCGAACATCCTTGGTTCTATCTAAATAGAACCGCAAGGCTCTCTTAACATCCAAGGAATGAAGAGCTCGTTCCCCTTCATTTTGGAAATTAGCAAATTAAGCGGGAAGTACCAGAGGTTGGTTCAGATGGAATTCTGACACAACCTTGGGAAGAAATTTAGGATGAGTACGGAGAACTACCTTGTCCTTATGGAATACAGTATACGGAGGGTCCGTAACCAGGGCATGTATCTCAGAAACCCTGCGGGCCTGAGGTAATGGCCACCAGGAAACAGTCTTCCAGGTAAAAAATTTTAGCTCACAGGTAGCTAAGGGTTCGAAGGCTTCCAGTGAGCATGTCCAGCACCAGGTTAATGTCCCAGGCTGCAACTGAGCGCTTAACAGGGGTCTGGTATGGAGAATCCTCAAGAAATCTCTTCACCATAGGTACCTGAGCCAGAGTTAAGGAAGAAACCGGCTCATGGGACGCTGAGATGGCACTAAGGTGAACTTTAACTGTGGAGTACTGAAGACCTAAGTTTGATAGGTCCAAAAGATACTCAGAACCTTGCCAGGAGGACAGGAAAAGGGATTCCAAGAGGATTTTGCACACCAGAGAAAAGCGTTTCCATTTGGAGCGTCGTTTTGGGTGGCTGGCTTCGAGCAGCCAGAAGGATGTCTGAGACTCTCGAGAGGCGTTGAACCGATTCACTTCTATCTCTTCAGGAGCCAAGCATGAAGGTGAAGTGATTTCAGGTTAGGATGGACCAAACAAACCCTGAGTCAAAGACTGATTTGCAAAGGAAGTGGTCTCGGGAGGCTGCCAACATACTGTTGAGTAGAGAACCATAGTTGCGAGGCCAGGAAGGAGCAATGAGAATCATCTTGGTCCCCTGAGACTCGAACTTGAGGTACTCTCTGGATTAGAGGAAGCGGTGGAAAGGCGTAAAAGCGTTTGTCCACTGCAGCCTGAGCGCATCCTGACAGAAAATGCCAGGCCCTGGATTTCTGGAGCAGAGAGAGAGCAGTTTTGCGTTGAGTGGGGATGCAAAAGGTCAGGTCAGAGTCCCCACTCTTTGAACAGGGACGAGCTACGGCTGGATCGAGACCACTGTGAGGGTCTGCCTCCGTTCTGCTGAGGTGATCTGTTAGGTCGTTTTGTATACCTGGCAGATAAACCGCTTGAATCAGAGACTTGTGCTCCAAGCACCACTCCCACACCCTCATTGCTTCCCTGCAAAGGGGATAAGAATGAGCACCGCCTTGCTTGTTGATGTAATACATCACTGCTTTGTTGTCCGTTTGAAGGAGAATGTTCTTGTGACAAAGGACATCCTTCAGAGCTCGGATTGCATAGAGGACCGCTCTCATCTCCAGGACATTTATGTGGAGATGAGTTTGAACTGAGTCCATACACCTTGGTGTGGAGGAGAGACAGTAGCTCCCATCCCATGATGCATCTGTGGTGATGGAGATCTGATGATCCGGGGAGCAAAGGGAATCCTTCCAGGAGATTGCTCTCTTGAGACCACCAGGTGAGAGACCTTGAAGGGCTCCGCCACCTTGATGGGATAAGACTGGGGTGAGAGGTCGGGGACCACTGAGTGGAGAGCATCCATTGGGTGGTTCTCATGTGCAGTCGGGCCAGAGGGACAGTGAAGACCGAGGGCGCCATGAGACCCAACATCGTTGCATCAGAGAGCTGTAACCGATTGGTTCTCCTGATGTAACGGCCATACGAAGGATGTGAGTCTTCTGTCCTCTGGAAGGAAAGCCTTCGCTGAAGAGGTGTCTAGAAGCGTCCCTATGAAAAGGAGCATCTGGGAGGGTTGCAGTTGAGATTTTTCAAATTCAGCAGAACTCCCATGGGCGTGAGAAAGGAAGTCGTTTGCGGCTTCAAAGTCCCTTGGCCGGAAGGGCTTGCTAGAAAGCCAATCGTCCAGGTAGGGAAACACTCGAGTCCAACTTTCCTGAGATGCGCGCGAGAACTGCACAACACTTTGTAAAACTTCAGCGCCGGAGGATAGCCCAAAGGGCAGGACTCTGAACTGATAATGCTGACCCAAAGCTACAAACCTGAGGAATTTGCGGTGGGTCGGGTGGACGAGGATATGCTGGTAAGCATCCTGCATATCAAAGAGGCCAACCAGTTGTGCTGATGCAGCAAGGGTAACAGGGTACCTAGAAATCATCTTGAATTTCTCCTGGGAGGAATTTGTTTAACTTTCTGAGGTCTAGAATGGGGCGCATCCCCCCAGATTTCTTTGGAACCAGAAAGTATGGGAGTAGAACCCTGTGTTTCGCAGGAACGGGGGCACCAGTTCTATTGCCCTGTTGTTCAGAAGGCCCTGGATCTCCGCGGTGAGGAGGTCTAACTGAGAGGCCGACAACCTGGGTTGTCGTATGGGAGGACAATTCGGGGGGGTTTCCAAGAAATTGAGAGAATAACCCTCGCGAATTATCCGAAGGACCCATTTGTCTGAGGTTATGGACTTCCACTGGTTGTAGAAGTACATCAGAGCGACCTCCCCGGAGGAGAAAGTTCCACCTCGGGCAGAGTGGATGGAACTTGGGCCAGCGACTCATAAGGTAGCGCTGGGAGCTTTGGGTCCCTCGCCTTTCTGCTGCGTCTTCTTTTGAGGTTGGGCAGGTTGGCTTTTATGGAGCTTCCTGCCTCTGCCTCGAAAGGACTGGCGACTATGAAACTGGCGTCTGTTCACATGCCCCGAGAGGGCAGGCGAGTCTGGCCAACAATGGCCGATCTAGTCTTCTGAGTGGCCTCTAAGGCTTGCTCCACCTGAGGGCAAAAAGAAGGAGCCATCAAAGGCAGCCATCACCTGCTGCTGAGCATCATCAGTGAAGCCAAATGCGCAGCCAGGAATGGCGCGGGTACAAATCAGCGGCTGCTGAGCGAGAAGCAGTGTCAAAAGCGTCCATGACGGCTTTGACCTGTTGGTTATTGGACTCAATACCTCTAATAATGGTCAGAAGAAGCTCTGACTTGGAATCCGAATCTGGAAGAGCTTCAACCATTCTTTTCATAGAGTGCCACAGGATATACTCATACTGAGAAAATAGCCTTGATAACTGGCAACGCATACTTAGAGTGGAGGCAGCAAAGACTCTCTTACCTAATGTATCAATCTTACGAGACTCTTTGTTAATAGGTCGAGCTGTAGTAGTTGAGGAAGAAGCGACCTTGTCATTCTCTGCCAGGACTACAATAGGATCCATAAAGGCTTGGGATGCCAAAATGGGACGATCCTTGGGAGCTGAATACTTCTTATCAATGGATTTAGCCACTGAGGGAATAAGAGCAGGGTTATTCCATACCATTTGAGACAGAGTCTCGAAGGAAGGCTGAATCGGAGGAGTCAAATCAGTGGGATCTCGAGCATGAAGATACTGAGTCTTAATATCTTCCCAGGATCGATGTCTGTAGTCTGGAGAGAAGAGTGGATCTCAGGTTCTTCAACAGAGACTTAAAGGACAGGTCCTCGACCACAGGCTCTGTAGCAAAGAAAGATCCTGTTTCCTCCACTTCATCACCCAACCCGAAGGTCTGGGTCAGGCTCAACATCATCTCTGATGGTCCAGAAAGGACTGTTTGGACAGGAAAGGGTGAAAATTAGGAGAGGAGAAATGGCAGAAAAACAAGGAGAGTCCCAAGGGCTGCGAGCGCCGAGGCGGCAAGCGGGCTGAAGAGCGGCACTGAGGAGGCGCCCGTGACGGCGCCGCCGCCCGATCCGCAACCACGGTCGCGGTTGCTGCCAGCGGCGCCAGAGACCACGCGGGCGCCACAGCAGCGCCGCAAGCTCGAGCCCTGGCACGGCGCGACAAGGCCACAGACCCTGCAGAAGGCACAGGAAAAGCCCGGGAACCTGGAAAGCAAGAGAGAAAAAAACATGAGATAAGGGCATCGGTGGGGCCCCTGCAGCGCAACCATGAGGGGAAACACTAAACGCGGTCGCTAGCACCGAAGGGCGCCGCAGCGACTACTCGGGAAAGGTCAACCGCCTACCTGATCGCCGGAGGAGCCGAGGCTCCGAGTAACGAGCCAGGCAGAAGAACCAACCTCGAGCCCATCGCTCCATAAAGCCCCACTGATGAAACTGCTCATCTGGAGCCCTACCTATGGCGGGGAGGCTCCGATGTCGAGGCGACGATTATCGCCGAAGTTGGCGACTCCGAAGAAGAGACGGCAACTAACAGCGATAACCGACCGTCGGCAGCAGGCCATACCAGAAGGCGACCTCGGTGATGCCTTCTCTTTTGACCTGTGGGCGAAGAAGAGCTCGATGCGAGCAGGCGCCGAAATCGACCGTTTATTTTTATGCGGTGGAGGACCGCCCATCCCCGGACATCGGACTGACCGTAGTCGGAACCCGCTGAGAGAAGGAGGCTGACGGACCAGCCCGGCTGACTGAACAGCTTTCATACGAAGTCTCCCACCGGCCACCTGACCTGCTCATGGTCGACTCAGTCCAGTAGGCGAGACTTCTTCAAGTAAGTTAAATTTAAATATTAGAAAAATTTTACGAAAATAGAATAAAACAAGCGATACTACTATCGTGATAATGTTACAAAAAACAAACTGAAAACTATGCGCTAGTTTGAAGTTTGACTCCGACTGAAGCGGCGGCGTCGTCACTGAAGCGCACTCGATGGCGGAAAAAGAACTGAAGCGGTTGGAGGGTGCGTCGCCGAGATGGTCATTACCGCTCGAGCACGCTGCTCGCGGCGCCGTGTCTCGCGGCGCCGTCTCTCGCGCCGACCCTCCAGCAAAAAGTTTGCTCCCGATGGGTCTTAGTGCCTCCGGCGCCAATCCCACTAGTGTGAATGAGTGGTGGAGACTTATGTCCAGGAAGATCAGACCACCCTGGCTAAGTCTACTCGAGTGTGCAGCCAACACCCCTAGTTTGCAGCTGCCTCAACCCCCCTCCCTTTTGTCATCCTACTGCTACCCCCACCCTCACTCTCCCCTGTTCCCTGTCCCATGCCCTTTTGAAGCTGTTTACAGATTTACATGATACCACCCATTCTGGTAGGGCGTTCCATTTTGCTACCACCTTCTCTGTGAAAGTGTCTCCTCATTTTCTTCCTAAATCTTCCCCCCTCTATTCTTAGCCCATGACCCTTGGTGACCCTCCCCCTCCTTAACTTAAAGACCCCATCTGCCCCATCCTTATTGATTCCCCTCAGATACTTGAATGTCTCTATCATGTCCCCCCATTCCTTCTATCCTCCAGGGTGTACATATTGAGGTCTCCCAGCCTGCTGTCATAGTCTCTCCCTTCCATTCCACATATCATATTTGGTGCCCTTCTCTGCACCCCCTCTGGCAGCCTGATATCACGCTTTAGGTATGGCCTCCAAAACTGCACACAATACTCTAAGTGCGGCCTTACCAGTGATCTGTAGAGGGGCAAGATCACCTCACTTTGCCTGGACAAAAAAATCCTTGCTATGCATTCCAGCATTTTGTTCGCTTTTGCAGCCACTCTCCTGCACTGGCAGTGTTGTTCATGGTCCCTGTTATCATTACCCCAAGGTCCTTCTCCTCCTCTGTGATCCCCAGCTTAACCCCCCCCAGCCAGTATTCTCTTCTTGGGTTCTTCACCCCAAAGTGCATAACCTTACACTTCTTTACATTGAACCCCAGCTGCCACCATTCTGACCACTCCTCTAGCTTACTGAGGTCCCCCTGCAGCTGCTTCCACCCCTCCTCTCCATCCACCACTGCTCCGATTTTGGTGTTGTCAGCAAACGGACTTACCTTGCTCACCACCTCATGTCCAATTGTCTGATATGAAGAGCCCAAACAATACTGGCCCCAAAACAGAGCCCTGTGGTACCCCACTTGTCACCAGCCTTGGAGTTGACAGCTCCACTCTCACCACCACCTGTTGCAGCCTCCCACTCAGCCAGCTTGTAATCCAGTTTATCATTTTTGCCCCTACTCCTACACCAGTTAGCTTCCCCCCCAAGCCACCCATGAGGCACCGAATCGAAGGCCTTGCTGAAGTCCAAGTAAAGAACATCCACCGCACGACCCTTATCCAGTTCACCTGTCACCCAGTTATAATATTGTATCAGGTTGGTTTGACAAGGCTTCCCTGAAACAAACCCATGCTGCCTCACATCCTGGAGGCCATTGTCCTCCAGGTACAGCACCAGTCTTTCCTTTAGTATCATTTCCAGGAGTTTGCACACTATGGATGTGAGACATACTGGATGATAATTACCCGGTTCATCCCTTGGCCCGTTCTTGTGTAATGGCACTACATGTGCCATCCTCCAGTCCACTGGCACACATCCAGACTTCAGGGAGGTGCTGTACGGCTTCGCCAACACCTCCGCCATCTCCCTCAGCACCCTGGGGTGGATACCATCTGGCCCTGGTGCCTTATCTACCTTCAGTGCCCTCAGTCCCTCTAGGACTCTACTTACCTCAATTCTTCCATCTGTCGCCTCCTCTCCTGTCCCCACCCTCCCAGCCCATGCAGTAGCGGTCCCCTTTACTTCTGTGAACACGGAACAAAGTATTTATTCAGTGCTTCTACCTGCTCCTCCTCCTTCTCCGTCCACTCCCCATCCCTTTTTATCCTCACTATTGTCTCCTTGCATTTTCTTTTCTCCCTGATGTATCTGAAGAAGTCTTTCTCCCCCGATTAATTCCCTGTGATAATCTCAGCTTCCTCTGGGCCTTGGCTTCTCTCACTTTTCTGGTCACCTCCCTGGACCATCTTGCATATTCCTCCCTGTCCACTTCATTCCCTGTCCTTCTTAACCTCTGGTGAGCCACTCGTTTTGCCCTCACTACGTCCACAACTTCGCTGTTCAACCAGCATGGTTTTCTTGCTCTGCTTCTTTTACTCTGTGCCTTGGTGCAGGCTTCTGTTCCCTCTGTAACCCCGTTTAATAATATTCCATTTCAGCTCCACGTCCATCTCATGCCTTATGTCCTCCAGTTTCCCTTTCAGTACCTCCTGCATCCTCCCAAAGTCCACCCCCCTGAAGTTTACCACCCGAGTAACTGATTTCTCTGGCTCCCCACACATCGTGATATTAAACCACACTGTTTGGTGATCGCTGTCGGATAGTGGGTCCCGTACCTTTATTTCTCTCACTGCCTCCCCATTCAACAATACCAGATCTAAAGTGTTCTTTAGCCTAGTAGGTACAGTAACCGTGTCAGGAGACCATCCTGGATCGCATCCAGGAGCACCTGCTCCCTAGCACTAGAGGTGACCAGAGCGCTCCAATCAACCCCCGGCAAGTTGAAATCCCCCACGATGACCACCTTTTCTTTTCTACATACCTTTTTTGATTTGTCCCGCTAGCTTCCTCTCAAGCTACTTAGACTGGGATGGCGGCCTGTATACCACCCCAAACCTTAGTTTCCTACCCCGAGTCTAGGAACTGCAGCCAGATTGCCTCTGGTCTCCTTTCTTCTCCCTCATCCCCTTGTGCATTTGATCCCGTCCCTCACATAGGCTGCCATCTCCCCCCTCCCTCCTTACGGTCCTTCCTGCATAATTTGTATCCTGGGATTACCAGATCCCAGTCCTGGTGCTCAGTTGCCCACATTTCTGTAACAGCTGCAATATCCACCCTCCACACTGCTAAGAGTGCCTGTAGCTCAGCAGATTTGTTTCCTAGGCTTCTTGCATTCAATGAGACCACCCTTAATAATGCCCCCTTCCCTTCACTAGCCTCCATCTCGTCCTTTTTACTCCCTCCTTTTTTGGCCTCCAAGTCCTTCCCTGCTAGCCTGGGGGGTAGGCTCTGACTCCACTCTATCGGATCCCTGCCTACCTGCTATCCACTTGCTACGCCCCCATCTAGTTTAAATCCACCCTCGTTGCAATATACCTCTCCAGTCTTTGCTTTAAAATCTCCTTTCCCTCCCCACACAAGTGCAGTCTATCCCTTGCAAACAGATTGTTATTATCCCAGGTACTTCCCCAGCTGCCCACAATCCCATACTCCTTAGTTCGACACCATTCCACCAACCATGGGTTTAACTCTAATCCTCTCCTTTCTTACTGTGCTTTCACAGGGTACTGGGAGCACTTCAGAGAAGGCCACAGACTCCCCAGTCTCCTCACACAATCTTCCCACTTCCTCTCCCTTGTTACCTCCACCGTTTCCCCTGCTAGGTCATTTGTCCCCACATACCACAATGTGTGGTTTCCTTCTACCCCTCTTTATGCACCTTAGGATTTCCTGTCCTGCCTGCCTTTAATCCTGGTATGGACTCCACCCATAACCGACTGTGCCTCTCCCCCTTGCCACCCCATCTGATCCCCTTGAGTATGGAGTCCCCCAACACCAGTACACCCCCCTTCCTCTTTCCTTGTGCCCGTCACTGCCCCCATCCAGGTTCTCATTTTTGGAGCCACTCAAGACTGTGTTTTTACCATTGCCCCAGTGTCTTCCCCGTCCCTCACAATTAAGACCCCCCTCTCCACCTGTTTGACTGCAGCCTCCCTCTCCTTCTCACCTTTCTATTATCCCTTCCCTGTCACACCATGTTCAATCTCTCCACTAGTGATGCCCCTCACATCCTCTTCTTTGTGAGTGCTATCCATTGTGCAATCACCTCCTGCATCCTCTTTTCCATGTTTTTCTAGCAAAGTTATCATGTTCCCTATCCCCTTTGCCTTACTATGTGCTTTCTCCTCTCTCCTGCCTACTGCTGCTCCTCTTTTTCTAGGTTCTACTAGAGTCCACCTTCCATCAGCTGGCTTCCTATCTAGTTTGCCCCCTCCTTTGACCCACTGTTCCTTCTCTGTGGTGCCCCCACAATACTCTCAGATGTCAGCCCTCCTACTGATGAAATCCTCCCCTCATCCTTCAGCCTCCCCAGTTCCCTGCCCAGCCATTGAAACTCTTCCTCGAGCCTCCTTAGCCTGTGGCATATTGGGCACCCTCCCAGCCTCCACAATATATTCATCTGCATTGCTGCCCCACAACCATTGCACCCAACAATCCTACCCATGGTTCACACTACCTATACAGCCTCTGCACACTAACAAATCCCTACAGCAAGTAGAATTAAGTAATGCTAGCACAGCCTCTAACAGAAATACCTGATATATTCCAGTGGAAGGCCCCCCACAATATCCACCTATCACAGACTGAAAAAGAACATAATGCTTATCCAGCAAGTAAATCCTTTCCCCAACTGCTCAGCAAAAGAAGATTCAGACAACCTCTGCCAGACCCCAACTGCTTCTGCAGTTAACAGACCTCAAATACAATGTCCAACACACAGAAATGGCAGCTAAAAAAACTACTTTAAATCAACTTACAAACACACAGCAGCTAAAGGCCCTTTCTCTCTCCTCTAGCTGAAGACTGAATGAGATGGCAGTTAACCATCACCTTCTAACACCACAAATCCCTGTAATATGATGCCTGCACTTACAGGCCAGAGAGCAACATTTAAACACACAATCACCAATTTGTCTACTAGAATCCCTTGATCCTGCCCAAGCCAAATTTTAAAGCACAAAAAAAGGCAGTTAGGAACAGACCTCAAATACAATGTCCAACACACAGAAATGGCAGCTAAAAAACTACTTTAAATCAACTTACAAACACACTCAGCAGCTACAGGCCCTTTCTCTCTCCTCTAGCTGAAGACTGTAACCCATCCTGCCAAAGTCTGCCCTTTTGAAGTCCAGAACCTTAGTTTTTGTAATGACTGCTTCCCTACCCAGATTGATTGAGAACCACACTGTGCCGTGATCACTACCCACCGGTGGGTCCTCCACCCGAACATCCCAGACATGTTCCCCATTCTCCAGCACCAGGTCAAGAATGTTCTCCTCCCTCATTGGCACTGTTATCCTCTGGGTCAGGAAGCTGTCCTGGAATGCTTCCAGGAGAATCTGCTCCCCGGCGTATGTGGTAGCTGGGATGCTCCAATCCACCCCTAGTAAAAGTCCCCCACCACCACAGTGCTCCCATTGTCACAGAGTCTCCTTAGCTGCTCCCCCAGTTCTCTACTGTGTCCTCTTTTTGGGTTGGAGGCCTATAAACAAGCCCCAGTTGGACCTCGGCCCCCTTTGGGTTGTGCAGTTGCAGCCAAATGACTTTCAACCTGCCCTCCTCCCTATTACATCTGATCTCTTCTCTTACATAAATGGCCACTCCCCCCTTCCCTTTATCTCTGTCCCTCCTGAATAATTTAAATCCTGGGATGGCTTAAGTCCCAGTCATGGTTTTGTGTTACCCACATCTTGGTAATGGCAGCTATGTCCACCTACCCTCCCGCCATCAACGCCTGCAACTCAGCCATCTTGTTCCCCAGGCTCCTAGCATTTAGTGATACCACTCTCCACCCTGATCCTCTCCCTGCTGCCTCCTTACCCACCCCTTCATCCCCAATCCAAGTCAAATTTAGCTCTATCCTTGCTGTGGGGGGAGGTCCCCTGGATCCCCTCTCCTGGTTCTTTCCACCTCCATTGCCCCCCCAGCTAGTTTAAATTATACCTGTTGCTGATAAATTCCCAGTCCCTGCTTTAGCACCTGTGAACCTTCCTTACTGAGATGTAGCCTATCCCCTGCATATAGACCTGTGTTCTCCCATGTGCTACCACACTCTCCCACCAAACCATACCCCATGGACTCACACCATTCCCTCAGCCACTTGCTGAAGTCTATGATTCTGCGTTGCCTGTCCGTACTTGCTCGCGGCACTGGCAGAACTTCCAAGAACGCTACTGACTTTCCCCTTCACTGCACAGATTCCACACTTCCCTGAAGCGATCCTGAACCTCCCCCATCCTTCTTCCTTCCAGATCATTCGTTCCCAGGTGCACCTCGATGTGCGGGTTCCCCTCCCACCTTCCTCAAACATCTACCAATATGCTGACCCACCTTTCCTGCTGACATGCCATGCATTGACTCCACCCAGATGTTGCTTTTTCTGGCACCCCTTTCCCCCATCTTATACCCTTAAGTATTGAGTCCCCCAGAATTATGACTCTCTCCCCCTTTTCCTGATCACCCACTCACTGCTTGAAAGTCTCTTGCCTCCAACTTGATCCCTCCTCCTATCCCCCATTTTGCCACACCTTGCCTCCCCATTCTGTGCCCTATCATCACCACCCTACCAACTATGGCCAGTGTACAGGCGTCCGCCTCAAAACCATTCCCTTGTGCTCTACCTCACCTTCCCCCACCTATCACACCCCCACCTGCCACCCCTCTCGCCTTCCATGCAATGCGTTTTCTCCCCGCTATGTTTCCCTCCTCAACCTTGTTCCAACCTCACCCGGGCCACCAGCTGTTTCCCCCTTCCTCACTTCTCCTTCCTCCTTTATCCCCACTGGCGTTACTGCATCACCACCTTCCTGCTGCCCCTTGCCTCTGTGGCTACTTGAGGTACCGCTAGTACCTACCAATTCTGTGCTGCATCCTTTTTCCCCTGTAGTGCCCTCCCCCTAACCATCTCAGTAGCTTCACTACCCACCCCTTCCTGCTCCTCCAGACAAGCTAACACCGTGAATCTGTTTGCACTGTTAATACATTTTATCTGATTGACTCCAGTCACCCCTCCCTGAGGCTTATATCCCTACTCTGGCATTGCAGTAGCCTTGTTCCTGTGCCTGACTCACCTCCAGTCTTCAGTTCCTGCCCGTGACTGCACATGATTGTGTGGCCCACCTCTTGACCTTCCTAGCTTCCCCTTTTGTTGGCCTGCTGCGGGCTGTATTGAGTGACTCCTTGGGTTCCCTTGCAACCGCATTCCTCCCTATTCTGTCCCCCCATGCCTCCAGCAACTTCTTCAGCCACCAACTCTCCTCCCTATGCCGACACACCTGCCAGCACACCATGCAGCCCCCTGCCCTCCATGACACTCCAAGGAATATGGCTGCTCTGCATCCTTGGCAGCATACAACCCTTCCTGGCCCCCGCTCTGGTTGGCTGCCATTGCCCAGCCTCCCCACTCCGTGTCCCTTCCCTCACCTTGGACTCCTCCTATCCATGCTGTACATGTTTGGTCCTCCCAGTGCAGGCTCCCCACTGTCATCCAGTGTGGCGTGCTGCCTGCTGTCTTCCCTGCTGATGCCTGGCAGACGCCACTCGAGACGCTATACTCCTGTGTCTTGGCATTCACACGAGGGGCACTAGGTCCCCCGGAAGTAAATGCCTGTACTGGAAATGGATGTAAATGTATCTGTGACTCTGGTGGAGTGAAGGGGAGACCTTAAAGAAGGTTGTCCTCCTGTGTCCACCATGCAAGTTACTGATGCAGGGGCACTGTTACCTTGATGGGGTGAGACTGTGGACGTGTTGTCGGACCACTGTATACTGAGCATCCACTGAGTGGTCCTCATGTGCAGTCATGCCAGAGGCACTGTGATGAGTGACAAGGCCATAAGGCCTACATCCGCTGCATGGAATGAACCCACATGGGGTTGTTTTCCATGATGAAATATGCCATCTGAAGGATGCCGTTCCTTTTGTCTTCTGGGAGGAAGGCCCCCCTCACCTTGGTAGTGTCCAAGAGGGCTCCTATGAAGAGCTGCTGCGAAGGCTGAAGCTGTGACTTCTTCAGGTTCAGCAGTACCCCCATGGAGGTCAGAAACTAAGCTGCCGTGGTCACTGCCTCTTCTGTGGCCCCCCCCTTTTTTTAAAACATTGTTTCTTATTATATAAAAACAAACAGACAGTTGTTTCCAAGCAAAGAAATACATATTTCTTCCATGAGGGCACCACTCCTCTAATAAAACATTAGTATCCCTCAATGCTTCTTGATACATCCTTTGGGAGGAAAACATATTTAAACTAAAGATTCATTATTTCAGATTGCTGTATCTGGAGTCCATGAGTTGCGTGGCATAAGAGACCAAATTGAAAGAGAATATGTCCATAGTCCATTCCCTCAAGCAGTGAGAGAGAGACCACCACCATGCTTGATCATAGCATTTGGGCACTAAAATAATGCCTTATTTAAACTGATATTTTACTGTAGAAACCCCACATTCTCTACAAACTAGGTGCTAATATAAATTACACTAATTTAGCTTAGCGGAACTGGGCTTAAACACAATTGCCTGAGATATGGCTTTATTTGACTGTTGCTTACAGTATGTGTCAATCTCCATTTTATTTAAAGAAAACTTCAGTAGTGTAAGCTATAGTAAAAAATAGCAGTGAGTCTCTAAGTCAGCCACCTCTTGCAACAGTCTGCATCAGGGTTACCATTTAACCAACAAAACACATTAAATTAAACATTCTTAGGTACCCCTTATCTAGTCGGATGACTAAATAGGCCTGCACATCTTCCGGGGTGCATCCTCATCCTCATCCTCAGAAGCTTCTCTCTCCTGTTCTCTAGACCGGGGTGTCGCTTGTTTTCTGTGCCCTACCTTGATGGACTTGTCAGGAGCCAATCATCGAGGTAGGGAAAGACCTGAAGGCCGAGAGTTCGAAGATGTGCTGCAAAAACTGCGAAGCACTTTGTAAAGACTCGAGGCACCAAGGAGAGCCCAAAGGGCAGGACTCTGAATTGATAGTGCTGACCCAAGGCCACAAAGAGTAGGAGCTTGTGGTAGCTTGGGTGTACAGGAATATGCTGGTAGGCATCTTGAATGTCCAGGGATGCCAACCAGTCATGTGGCTTTGAGAAGTGGCAGAAGGGTCCCCTAGGGAGACCATCTTGAACTTCTCATGGAACAAAAACTGGTTCAGCTTTCTGAGATCTAGGATGGGGCGCACACTCCTGTCTTTTTTGGAACTAGAAAATAATTGGAGTAGAAGTCCGTACTGTGTTCTGCTGGAGGCACTACTTCCACTGTCGTTTCTCAGAAGGCTTCCTATCTCAAATGAGAAGGTCTGTCTGGGCAGCTGAAAGAGAGTGCTGCCTTTTGGGTGGACAGTCCTGGAGGATTTCTGAGAAGTTCAGAAGGTATCCCTCCTGGATGATCCTTAAAATCCACTTGTCTGTGGTGATAGACTTCTGGTGGCTGTAAAAATGAGACAGATCCCCCCCCAGGGGAGGAGAGGTCCGCCTGGGGCAGCTGAAGCAGAGCCAGGGTCGGAGACTCAGAGGGTGGCACTGAGAACTTTTGGGGCCTGTGCCTTCTGCTGTGTTTTCTTTTGTGACTGAGGAGACTGGTGCCTGAGTGGAGGCGGAGCTCCTCTGCCTCCTCCATGAAAGGTCTGCCTGTTACAAAAGAAGTGTCAGCCCCTTGCTCTTTGAGGATGTGAAGGGACCAGTCTCACAGACTTTATAGCTGTCCTAGTTTTCTGAGAGGCTTTCAGACTGTTCCACATGCTGGCCAATCAAGTAAGTGCAATCAAAGGGGACATTCATAGTTTGCTGCTGAACATCAGTGGAAAATCCTGAGGTTCACAGCCAGGAATGTCTTTTTACATGTCCGCCAGTGGCAGCACGAGAAGCAGTGTTGCATGCATCCATGGCTGCTTTTAACTGATGACTGTTGAACTCTATACCATGAGTGACAGTCTGAAGAATGTTTTGTTTAGTATCCGATTCTGATAAGGACTCAGCCAGAAACTTAAGGGAGGTCCAGAGGGCATACTCATGCTGAGAGAAATGGCCTTGGTAACTGGCTAGTCGCATGTTCAGAGTGGCCGCTGCAAAAGCCCTTTTTCCCCATAGTATCAATCTTACTAGATTTTTTATTAGTAGGATATGCCATAACCTCTTGGAGAAGGAGGGCCATGTTGTTTTCAGCAAGGATAACAATTTTATCCGCAACAGGCTGGGAAGCCAAAATAGGTCTGTCTTTAGGAGAAGTATACTTGCGGTCTATTGTCTTACAGACAGATAGAATGGAAGCAGACCTAGCCCACACCGCCTTTGAAAGAGTTTCAAAGGCTGGAGGGACAGGAGTCGTGAAGTTAACTGGAATGTCGGGAACAGGGAGCCACTCAAAATGCAACCGTTTACCTAGATCGAGGGTTGAAGTCCTGAGAGCTAAAGTAGCCTGCATATTCCTCAATAAAGTCTGGAAGGAGAAGTCCTCCTGAAGGATGGAAGTAGGCACAGAAGGCTGACTCTCCAGGCTGAAAAAAGTGTCATCATTGCCGCCCTCAGACAGAATGAGGTCAGGGTCAGACTCATCTCCCTTGGAAGGAGGAATTGGGAGAGGAGTGAACTTTGTAAGCACTCGCCCAGGCCCTGGAGTCAGAAAGACTGGTGATACTGGAATTGGACTTACTGGAACTGGAGTCAGCAATGGACCAAAAGCAGTTGGCGCCAGGCCCACAGGAGCCGGCATCAGAGTCAGCACCAGCCCCAATGGAGCTGGCACCGGCACAAAGCAGCCAGCACCAAATATGGTACTGCCAAAGTCCCAGAAGGAAGAGCCGGCACCAAAGTGACCAGAGAAGGTACTTGTGCTGATCCCTGTCAAGAGACGGAGTAAGGGAGGGTAGCACGTGGAACTGGCGTCAGCGGTGCAGTCACCATCAAGGAATTTGGATCTGTGGTGGAGCAAAACGCTCAGCCTGGCCCAAAAACCCCAACGCCAGTCCCAAGGTGCGTAAACTCGAAGACCCCAGCACTGGGTCCATAGGGAGGGGCAGATGAGCCAGACACTGTACCCACTGCTCCATAAGAGCTGCCCAATGGTGAAACTGCCCACCGGAGTCCCCACAAGAGGACAGACAGGAACTCTTGAGCATGAGACCTTGAACGAATGTGAACAAAATCCATCATAGAGACCGACGGTGCGGGTGGAGGCCTTCCGTTTCCGGACGTAGGAGATCTCTCAGCAGATTACTAGACGGGGACCTCCAACGGTACTGTTTCTTCCCCTTCCGACGGGAAGAGGAAGAACCAGAGGTCGAGCGGTGCTGAGTCCACAACCTAGATTGGGAATGGGTCCACTTCTTTTTGTATTTACGGGAAGACTGTCCTTCCCCTGAACACAGGACTGCCCATGGTCGGACCCCCCTCCGGTGAGGGGAGTAGACTGGACACAGCCCTGCTGTCACAGCAGCTTTCAAAAGGAGACTCCCTACTGTTACCGTCCATGGTCAAGGCTGTTGCTTGGTAGGGCTTAGAAGAACTGACAAAAAATCTACTTCTTTCTTCTTTTTTTTTTTTTTTTTAACTAACAAGAAAAATAACAAACACTAGCTAAAAGCTGAATGAACTAAACGCTGTTGTCGTATAGACGTGAAGCTCTGACTTCCAGCAGGTGAGTGACATCATCACTGAAGTGCACTCAACGGTGGGGAAAAAAGAAACTGAGGTGGCTGAGAGCCATTGTTAAAATAGGCTACGTAGAACAAGCTAGTCTTGCAGTGTCACGCATGAGTGCAGCCTACCTTGGCACTGGTCCTGCTGAAGATTTTTGGCTCCTGCAGGGTGTCAGCATCTCCAACTTGAACTCAGCAGTGTGAATGAATGAATGGTGAAGATAAGGTCAAGGAAGATCATTGCGTCCGAGTGGTCACCGGACTCTGAAGTGGCAAGACCTGGAGACAAGTTCTCCCCCGTCGCCATCCTTGATGCTGAGCTCAGAGTCAGCCACAACATTAACCCCAGAGCCATCTCAGTGCTTGTGCCACTTGTGGTGCCAGAGCCAGGGACAACCCCAGGGATGACACTGTCTCTGGTATCATGCCCTTTGCCGGACTCAGGACTGACACCATGGCTGCATCACACCTGGCACTGGTGGCATCCGTCATCCTCCCCATTGGTGCTGCTAGTGACACTGGAAAAAAGAAATGGAAATTACGTACCTACCGTAATTCTTGATCTTCTTGGATGAAGTCTCCACCACTCATTCACACTAATGGGAGTTCGCCGGAGGCACTAGGACCCAGCAGGAGCAAACTTTTTTCAAGAGGGCCGGCGCTTAAGATGGAGCCACGAGGAACGGCACCGTGAGCCTCAGCTCGTGTGGTAAAGACTATCTCAGCGTCGACCCTCCAACCACCTCAGTACCTTTTTCCCCCCAAGGAAGTGCAGCGTAACTACCCTAGAAGGACTGATCTAAGAATCGGACATAAGATAGTCCAAATGACCCGTGTAAGAAAGGTCAACAGTAAAGTCTTCACAGCTCAGCCACTGAGGGAGTGAAGACCAAAAAACAGAGAAGTGAGTTTGGGGGATGGTGGGTGGGCGTGTGAATGAGTGGTGGACACTTCATCAAAGAAGATCAAGAATTACGGTAGGTACGTAATTTCCATATCTTCCTGGACATAAAGTCTCCACCACTCTTGCACACTAATGGGAGAGTACCGAGCTAAATAATCCCCGAGACGGGCTGCAGGAGATAAGAGTTCACATACTTAGGACAGAAGTCCATTAAGAATGGTCCTGCCAAATGACAGATGTCTGGCATGGACATCCAAGGCGTAGTGCTTAACGAAAGTATGCATGGAGCTCCAAGTAGCCGCACTGCAAATATCTGCGATGGGCACGTTGCGGATTTCTGCCAGAGATGCCGCAACTGATCTGGTAGAGTGAGCGTATACTCTGCCTTCCAGCATGACCTGTGCCACAGAATAGCAGTGGCGACGGCATGCCACCAGCCATGCTGAAATACATCTGATAGCTACAGGGTGACCCAGCCAGGTCTCGCTGAAGGAAACAAACAGTTGTTGAGCCTTGCGAATTTCTTTTGTTCTATCTAGATAGAACCGCAGTGCTCTCTTAACATACAGTGAGTGAAGGGTATGATCCCCTTCATTCTGGAAGTTAGCAAAGTAGGTAGGAAGGACTAAAGGTTGGTTTAGATGGAATTCTGAGCCAACCTTATGTGTCCCAGAGGTCGGAAAAATGGCAGGAGATAGAGGCATCAGTTTGGATCCCTGCGCCGCAGCCATGTGAGGGGGGATAAAACCAGAGTGTGGAGTCAACGGCACCGAAGAAGGCGCCGCATGATTAGGAAGGCCCAACCTATCCATCCGGAGCAGAATGGCTGAAGGCCCCGGTGACGGAGTGACCAGCTCGGGCAATTGGATCAACCTCCGAGCCCACTGCTCCATAAGAGCAGCCCACTGGTGAAACTGCTCATCAGAAGCTCCTCCAATAGGCAGGGAGGAGCTCCAGTGTCGAGGAGGTTGGCTACCAGAGACAGAAACCGGCGACTCCGACAGAGGTGGAGACCAGTGCCTGGCACTAATAATCGACCGTCTGCGCGCAGACATACAAGAGGGTGACCTCGTGTGATTCCTTTTCTTCTTTGACCTATATGTCAAAGAAGAACTCAAACCGAACGGCACAGAGAATGGGGCGGTTTCCTTTTATGCTGAGAGGACCGCCATCCCCTGAGCATTGGACCATCAGCTGTCAGACCCCGGGGAAGCGTGGACAGGGGACCTGGCTCAGGCTGACTGAAAAGTTTTCATAAGAAGTCTCCTACCATCACCTGACACGCTCATGGTCGACTCCGTCAATGGCGGGCTGAAGACTTGTACAATTTAAAATATATAATCGGTACTGATTTGAAATAATTCTACAAAACAATGAACTGAACTATTGCTGCTAGTGAAATTTAACTCCCAAGGGTGAGTGATGTCATCACATGAAGCACACTCGGCGGGAAAAAAGGAACTGAGGCGGTTGGAGGGTCGACACCAAGATAGACATTACTGCACAAGCTGAGGCTCACGGTGCCGCTCCTCGCGGCTCCATCTCAGGCGCTGGCCTTCTTGAAAAAAGTTTGCTCCTGCTGGGTCCTAGTGCCTCCAGCGAACTCCCATTAGTGTGGATGAGTGATGGAGACTTTATGTCCAGGAAGATCAACCTCCACCACTACAAGATGACGCAGCATGGCTCCAATACCAGCCCCCTCCTTTGACATCATGAACGACGACGAGGGCACTGTGTTGTGGCTGGCGCCACCCCATGTGTCACCATGAACAGTGACAGGAGCCAGGGCAGCACCAGGCTGCGACATCGACAAGTACAATGAGGGAGACCATGCATATAGTATGGTCTTCTTTCTGGAAGAATGGTCCTGGCCCAGGTTTTGTCCAGAACAGCTCCTTTGAACAATAACTCCTGGGAGGATTCTAGCTGAGACTTTGAGGGGTTCCACAGGACTTCTATGGACATTGGGAAGTGAGAGGTAGTTGCCACTATCCGTTCTGTCTCCTGTTTGGACAGACTTGAGATTAGCCAGTCGTCCAAATACGGGAAGACTTGAAGTCCTAATTTTTTCAGGTGTGCTGTGAGCACTGCAAAGCACTTTTAAAGATTGTGGCACCAAAAAAGCCCAAAAGACAGGACTCTAAACTGGTAATGCTGACCCAGCACAATGAATCAAAGGTATCTATGGTTGCTGGGGTGCACCAGTATGTGCTGGTATGCATCTTGCATATCAAGGGATGCTAGCAAGTCCTGAGGCATCAGGTAGGTTAGCAAAAATCCCAGAGAAATAATTTTGAATTTTTCTTGATCCATATATTTGTTCAGATTTCTGAGGTCGAGAATGGGGTGCATGCCTCCAATTTGTTTGGTACTAGGAAGTAATGGTAACAGAACCCCAGACTCTGACACCACTACTACTGTCCTACTGCTCAGAAAGTCCATAGTATCCTGTGCCAGAAGCTCCAACGTGTGAGTTGACAAAGGTGGTTGCCTTCTGGGCATATAGTCTGGAGGGTTTTCTATGAAATCCAGGGAGTAGACTTCTCAGATAATCCTGAAGTTCCACTTGTCAGTTGTGGTGGATTCCCATTGATGGCAAAAATGGGTCAGGTACCCCCATACTGGGGAGAGGCCTGCCATGGGCAGTTGAGGCAGGACTGGGGCTGGAGCTTCAGATACCAGCACTAAGCGCTTTCGGTGCTTGTTCCTTCGACTGCGCTTTCTTTTGCTGCTGGGGAGGTTGGTTTTTCTTATTTTCAGCTCCTCTACCACGAAAGGACTGCTTGTTGTGGAAAGAACATCATCCCTTGTATTTTTTTAGTGTTGCATTTTTGCCCTTTTTTGTACAATCTGCTATTTCTGGCCAATCCTGATCTCCTATTTTGAACTGATTTTTGCCCTAGGACTGCACTGATCTACAACATCTTATATATCATGCTGGCTACATGCCTGTACTTGATTTCAGGATTTTTGTGACGTTATGTACTGTATTACTGCACCTTGTTACTTTCATTGCTACTATGTATCCTTTGTTCCCCTCTCTGCCCTAGGTTGCACCTGGAAATGAGCCTTGGCTCAGTGTGCCTTTCCTGGGTGTGCCTTTCCTGGTTACAAATTTTTAATCAAATAATCGATAATGTACTTAAAACTCAATAAACTAAATACTGGTAGTACAGGGACTGTGTGGAGAAAAATGCATCAGCCATTAAGCACACAACAGGTCACAGATAATGGAATCAGAATCTGTTTTATTAACCAAGTTGGCCAGGACAATGGGGATATCCCACTACTCTTACAAGAAGAAATATGGGATCTTGTCTTTTCACCTTAGACGACCACCCAGATTAGCAGAAGGGACATCAGATTAACAGCACACCCAACACCGCAACACTTCACCCCATCCCAAGTACTGCACTGTTCTGTGTGGGACTAGAATTCACAACCTTGTAATCCAGAGTATTCTCACTGTGCGCCCTATAGAGCAGGGATCAACTTTGGACAGCTCTGGGCTACCCCATCAGCTTCTTCAGCATCTTGTGGTCACACCTGGAGCACAAGACTAATAAATCTAGTGCTTGATTAGCTCTGGAGGGGGCAAACACATTTTCAGGGTGCTCCACACTAGTGGCCCTACTAGCAAACTGGGCCTCATTTTACAAGATACAGTATGTAAATGCACCATTGGATAGATAGCATCACTACACTACTGAGTCTGTTTTATACTGTAGCCAAAATATTATCATCTGCCAACAGATCGTTTTTGCTGTATTTTAGCACAGACCATTTATTAAAAAACTATGCAGCTGTTCACATGTCATGATGCATTTCAAACTCCACTCCAAACATATACCTTCCATCAAGCACATAGTATAGTAAGCTCGTAATTAAGCAGCAGCAGTATCACATTTACCCTCTTAGAGGTAAATCATTATTTGTATTTTAATAATTTAAAACCACATCCCTTGGGATTTCATATAAAATTTAGTACCACTGTATTTGTTTAGGAAAAGTATAACAATTCTTGATGGATAGCAAGACAAGACTGTGGGGGAGGGATGTCAGTTTAAGAAACTGCTTTAAATTTGAAATGGTTCCAGTCTAGTTAAGAATTACAGGCAGTAGGTTACAAGGACATTAAAAGCAAAACTTATTTTTGTCGAGTCAGAAAGTCATGAAAGCTGTGACTTTGAGACAACAGTGTTAGATGAAATTCAACTCAATGGGCATGCTTTCTGCTGAACTGTCATTGCAGCACACACCTGTATGAGCAGCCTTTTACTCTTAATAAAGTAATATGTGTTAGGCACTCAGATAGGAAAACTCTACTACTGTGTGCAGTAAATAGCATAATGTAGACACAGGCACTTTTTCCCCAGTATTTCAGGCATTACTGTTGATACCCAGTTAATAACTGCTGGTAAGAACACAAACATTAAATTATGATCAGTCTAATTGTATCTGCCCTGAACACTGCTTTATGTGTGTATTCACAATAGTACTATGAAATGCTGATAATACAAAAAAGACTTTTAAACCATGTATCATTAATGTCAGATATCGAAGACAGAAGATGGGAACACAGTAGGTGACAATGAAAGTCAAAATGTATACACACAGTAAAACTTCAAAATTTAAAACAAACATTCATTTACAAAACCAACAGATACTGTAAATAAAAAGTACCAATACCATACCTGGTAAGGACAAAATTTTTCTGTAAAGAAATATACAATCTTAAGAACTATACAAAAAATACCAGATAAGACTATTTAACCATTATATGTACAATATGATAAATACAAGATTTAAAAGAGTTTTGGAAACCTTTTCCCGTGGGGCTAGATAATAACATCTATACAGTGTATGAACTTTTACATCCCATAGGCAATCAAAATACTTGTTTCATCAATTTGTAGAAAGAGCTATAAAAACAGTCACTAGATTATCAGCATCTTCTCTTACAGAGAAGGCTGAGAAATCATCTAGACAGTGTATTCGGAAGAGTTTGATTCTGAACTGTGCCATCATTAATTAAGGTGGGACACTGCTGCACTTACTTGCACCAAATAAAGTAACTGCCAATCAGATGCAAAGCATCCTTTTAAATAAGATACATAGCTTTCCAATCATACAACAGCTGTGTTACAGCCATATCCCCTTTTGGATTTGGTCCAAAGAAACCTGAGTCTGTTTCCAAAGAATGAAGAACATTTTTCACTGACAGCTGAGTACTTGTGCCTGGCTGAGGGACTCTGAGATGAGAATTCTCAGCAGGTCACATTGGATTCTGCCTCCATACGTAGTTACGACTACAGCAGTAGATTTGTTAGGGAATTCAGTTCCTGTGTGTCAGGGACCTTGGAAATGCAAAACATCCTGCCACGCACGAGGCAGAAGGACTGTCATTTCATGTTGGTTATCACCTCTTCTGTTCCCAAATTTCTGCCATGTTCAAGTCCAGGGTTTCAAGTCCTTTCAGGCCTTGGGTATTTCCAGTGTAAAATGCTACATCTGCTGACACCAATCTGGTGATAGAATAAAACAGTTAATTACCCATGTGTATTTCACATCTGTCTGCTTGTCTATCTATCCATCCATCCCATATAAAATGAACTAATGTAAGGTATCAAAAATATCTTCTTGAGTTGTACTTGACCTCTGACCTCACAAGTGGCAGAGCCATGAGTGCTGTCACAAGAGGTGAAGTACAATCAAAGAAGATATTTCTGATATAATATATTAGCTTCTCTCATATTTGTTGTATAGCAATAGGACCTGAACGTTTCCCAAATAAAGTTGCAAACAAGTGATTTTCTTTCTCATTCACTGTTTTTATCCTTATTTCTATGAATGGTATTCTGAGCTGGTATCAGCTTGTATCTAGATGCATCCTGGGGGAAGGGGAAAAAATAACAGATACAACAAGGCAATAAAAATACATATATTGGAAGTAAGTATGTCAAAATAAACAGGACAATAATGCTAAGAATAAACTGACAGTAAGTATCACACAGTAAACTGATGAACGGAAAAAAGAACAACTCCACAATTTAAACTTGACGCCTTTTTTCCCCGGACTTCGGGCAGAGCGTGGAGCATTAGTTACACTGTCTAGCTCCAGTTTAAACAGCAGACTGTAATATTTAACTTGCAATAGTGAAGCAGCAGTGTGAAATAATTCTAAATTTGAATCAGGGCCAGCAGACTATAATATTTAACTTGCAATAGTGAAGCAGCAGTGTGAAATAATTCTTAATTTGAATCAGGGCTCTCTCCACCTCGGGCTTCACTCCTAGCTGGTGCTTGCTCCGCGGTAGAGCCCATAGGTCCAGGCTCTCGCTCGCTCTTATTGGAGCTGCTAGCCCCGATGCCTTTGGTGTCTCTCCGCCCGCCCTATCTGGGCATTTACTCTTATAGTGTGAAGGGACCAATCAGGCAATTTTTTCTATCTCCTCACTTTCCATTGGCTCGTTATACTCACAAGCCACAGGGGGTGCCCCAATAAATCCTTCACTAATTTCTCCTCATTCTAGCGATTCTGCCAACATTTGTGCTGATATTATTCTAGCCCCAGTCTACTCTGATCTCTTACATACGTAGCTTTTAAGGCTGAAACTATTTATTTCCCTCTTTACCCCAAAATTCTGTCTGCTTGAATCTTCAAATTAACGCAGTTTTTCTTCACATATTGTAGTTTCCCTGGATCCAGCTTCCAATTTGTCTTTTCAGTTTAATGCACTCACACCCATCTGACAATTCTGTAGTTTTGTCTTTCTTTCCATGAATGTTTCATGAAGCTCTTATACTAGGCAGATCACAGGGCACTAATACCAGGTGAAGAATTAAATAGCTTCCTTTTTGCAACAGTTACTTCTTTGCCCTCTACTGCATCCCCTATCCCTGGCCTCAGCCCTATAAAATATGCTTGCTACGACATCTTACAGTATGTTTCGGCTACTGCTCATTGTAACCTCCCTTATCCTGTCTCTGGTACTACTAAGCATCCTTAATGTACCTAACCCCCAAAATCATATCCAACATGGAGACATGAGTCTAAACGATTTTACATACTCTAACATGCTAATCCTAACCGAATGTGGCATTGACGCAACCCCTGCCCTCCTCCCTCAACTACTTATTTACCGTGCCACCACATCTGCTGCCAAACAGTGGTGCACCTACTGCCGCAGTAGCCCTAAATTTGCCATGCAGAAGCTAAGGTATCTCATGTTGCTGGTTCTTATGCTGTCTGGGGACATAGAGTTAAACTCTGGTCCTGCACCAGGTACATTACCTCTAAACTACTCTGGATATAGTATGAAAGGACTTCACATAGTCCATCTTAATGTTAAGAGTTTTCTCCGGAATCAGGCAGACCTTGAAGCCTGGGTGGCAAACCACCACCCAGATGTGCTCTGTATATCTGAGACATGGCTAAAACCCTCTATCCCAGGTACTTTTTGCCTGCTGCCAAACTACACCCTTCTTAGATGTGACAGACCACCTCCAAAGCATGGTGGAGGCGCTGCAATCTATTACAAAAGCAACCTAAGCATGACTATGATAACTGACAAGAAAAACTCCTTGTGTGAATACATCCATGCCATACTCAGACTAGGAGATAAGAAACTCCATATTGTCTGTGCCTACAATCTACCCAATAGTGGTACAAAAGGACTACTTGAGTTGCTGGACCATACAGCTGCACATGCAGGGAAAAATGAACTTATCATTCTTGGAGACATAAATTTAAACTGGCCTGGAAAATCTCGAGACACCCTTCAATCCCTAGTACAGAGCTACAATTTGCACCAAATCATTACTGATTATACAAGAGTGTCAGTCAACACAGACTCCAGCACCCTTATTGATTGGGTCCTAACAAATCGTGTGGACAGAACTGCTAATGCAGGTATGCTGCCAGATTGTATCAGTGATCACTCCCCGGTTTTTTGCATATGGAGCACTTCCACAACCTCCACGTCCCCCCAAAACTATATATGCTTCAGAAACTACGCAAATCTAAATCAGGCTCATTTCCTATATGATGTGTCTCACACTGACTGGTCCCCTGTCTCCTATTCCACAAGTACTGACACTGCCCTTCGCGCCTTCCTGAGCAGGTTTGTACTCCTTCAAGATAAACATACCCCAGTCATCACTCGGCGCGTTCGTGGTAAACAAACCAGATGGCTGCACAAAGACCTCCTCACAGCCCTCAAACACAGGGACAAATGCTGGAGAAAGTTTAAAGTATCTGGTCTCCCAGCGGATTATCACAACTATAGAGAACAGCGAACAAAATGCAAAACTCAAATAAGACTTGCAGAAAGCCAGTACTGTAAAGGCTTTCTGCTAGATGCTGCTGGTGACCCTAAGAAATTTTGGTTGCATGTAAAGACCTTCCTCGGTTCAAAACAAACTCTACTAAACAACGACATGATACTGAAAGGTGTCCATTGTAATGACTCAGGCACCATTACCAATGCATTTAATTCTCATTTCTCTGACCTCTCGAGCTATACAACTGCTTTCTCTTCCGATAACTTAATGCCTGGATCGCCCTACCCTGAAGACACTTCCAAGATGCCCACTTTCTACTTCAAAGCTATATCGTACAAAGATGTCCTTAAACATCTAAACTCCATATCAGACAGCACCGCTGTCGGATCTGACTGCCTCGAACCTAAACTTCTAAAGCTGGCAGCACCTTTCATTGCAGGACCACTGTCCATTATATTCAACTTGTCCCTGAGGAAGGCGTACTGCCTGAGGTATGGAAACTGGCTAGAGTCACGCCAGTGTTTAAAAATGGAGACAAAAAAGATATAGCCAACTATAGACCAATAGCAATACTGGCAGTATTAAATAAAATCCTTGAGAAGCTCATCTCAGCACAGATCTCAGAACACCTTGCCAAATATAACCTTCTGTACTCAAACCAACACGGCTTCAGAAAAGACCATAGTACTCAAACTGCTCTATTGCAACTGACAAATGATGTTCTTCAAGCCATGGACCAGGGTCGTCTAACCGTTGCAGTATTTATCGATCTGAAGAAAGCTTTCGATCTTGTTAACCACCCTCTTCTACTTACCAATCTCCACTCCCTGGACTTCTCGCCCGGAGTTACAAACTGGTTCCATAGCTACCTATCAAACAGGTATCAAATGGTGAAATTCAACTGTGCCACCTCAGAAAATGCAGTCATTAATGTTGGTGTACCTCAGGGTTCTATCTTCGGACCCCTCCTTTTCTCGATTTTTATAAACAATATTCCTCAAGTTATATCCTCCTGTTCATCGTCGCTGTATGCCGATGACCTTGTTCTGTACACTAGCTCAGATGATGTCCACTCTATTAATCTTAAGCTCTCTATGGACCTATAAAATATTCAATCCTGGATCACCAAAAAAAAGCTCATTCTTAACCTTGGAAAGACCAAGGCTATGCTCTTTGGATCCCCTATCAAACTAAAACAGTGCCGTGAATCTTTCCAGGTCAGTTGGGCTGTCGGTTATCCATTAGAGACAGTAATTTCTTTTAAATATCTGGGTGTCTCACTTGATGAATCTCTCACCTATGATGCTCATACTACCGCCACCTGTAAGGCCATAAATGCCAAACTGGGCTTAGCCTACAAAACGAGCTATACTCTTACCCCCACTGCTAGGACTGCCATTGTCAGAGGAATCCTGCTTCCATTGCTTTCTTACAGGTCCGTAATCTATACAAATGCCTCTAAGGCAACTCTTTGTAAGTGGGATACTACTCATAACAACAAATGCCGTTACGCCTCTGCATCTTCTAGACTAAAACATCACTGCTTGCTGTACTCTGACCTAAACTGGCTATCCCCCATTGCTCACCACCGCCTCTCTCTTGGGAACCTTCTGGAGAGTGTACTGCGACCAAGTATGCCTACCTACCTTGCCTCCCTGCTGACCCCGCAGCCTGCCTCCTATGGTCTCTGGTCTACTGGCCTTTCTTTGATGAGCATTCCTAGATGTAAAACTACCAAAGGAAAATCAGGCTTCTCGCACGTAGGTCCTTCCTACTGGAACTCGCTGCCCCTAGATGTACGCCTTGCCCCTAATCATACCACCTTTAAGAAGAGGCACCGCTCCCTCCTTATAGCTTGTACTCAATGTACCTGCTTCAACCCTCCCTAGATCTGGATTCCTGCTGCCGTGGCTGCCCTGGGTATCCCCTCTATGTTATGAGCTGGCACCCTGCTACTTTCAACTTCCCTTTAACCTATCCCACTATTACCTCTCTCCCTGCCTCCTACCAATAATATCCTTTCAGTTGCAGGAGGCTGTTATGTTACCCTGTTAGTATATGTTTTTTTCTCATTTTCTGTACCTTATATTGTGATATTATGATAGTCTACACATGGGCATTTATCTCTATTTGTATAATTTACACCATTGCGTGCCTTGTACCAATATTTGTCTCAATCTTTGTTCTCACTTTCTGTTTGTGATGATTGCATATATCCTGACACTGTATTCATTGTAACTGTATCTCACTGTCTTGTTGACCTCCCGGGTCGTGCCTGAAAATAGTCACTTTCGTGTCTAGTGTACCTACCCGGTTATCAAAAAATAAATAAATGGTAAACAACAAAAGAAGGAATAGGGGAATGACTGAAACTAGGGGAGTGGGGAAGTGATGAAGGTCATGAGAACTAATAAGTTACATATCAAAAAAGTAAACCCAATAGTCAGAAGGAAATGCAGGAGTGAACAGAGAACTCATGGAGGAGAGATTTATGAGTAGGAAGAAAGGAGCAGAGCGAAACAAAGGGGGCAAGAGAACCCCATAGTTTACAGAAGCAAAACAAGAAGGCAGATTGATCAACAGCAGATTTAATTTTGTGGAGGAGAAGCACCGTGGGGGATGCAAGATGTGGTGGGAAGAGAGCCAAACCAAAATTTGGAGATAAAGGAGACACAGAGGGTAAGGCACCTGGCATCAAGAGATGGGATGGAGAGGGAAGAATACAAGGTACAATTATGTGTACGCATGGGTTTAAGAAGAGCAAAGTGACCAAAGGATATCTTGGTCCCTAACAGGTTATAACTTGATATTTTGAAACTTAGCTCAAAGACACCACTAATTATCTTTATACATGTATATACCCACATCTGTTGTGTGTGCATATGTGTGTGCGCGTGTGTGTGTATGTATGTGTATGTATATATATATATATACACATACACACACACATATATATATGCATAGTGTATGTGTGTGTGGGGGGGGTGACAGACTGAACAATCTTTTAATACATTATACAAAAAAAATGCTAGAACAATTTACAATAAATGACAATGTTTAGAAGCACTAAAGGGAAAAATTATAACTACATACCTACCATCATTCTTGATCTTCCTGTATATCTTCACTATCCATCACTGGTGGGTATAATGCCAGAGGCGCTAGGACCCCACGGGACACTTTTTTTTTTAGCTTAAAAAGCTTTTCTGCTCTAGCAGGAGGGGGAACGTCAAGGACAGCACTGCCCTAGAGGCTGACGCACTGTGCGATGCTTGAGGGTTGGCCAGTAACCGATGTCGTCCCCTCCACTACCTCTGTTCTGCTCGCCAGAGAGGAAACAGGAATAGAGGAAATAAGAGAGGAGGGTGGGGCAAGGCAGCCCAAGGGATAGAGGGACAGAAACAAAGAAGTTGACGGCAGATAAGGACCGCAAGGCCCATCCAGTCTGCCCATTTATTTTTCTACCTTATGAATGTACCATCGGCCTTTGCTCTGTCAATGGCCTATCTATTCATACTCATCTGTATTGCTCCCTTATGCTTATCCCATGCCTCTGTGAAGCCCTGCACTGTATTCATATCTGCCACTTCCTGAGGTAGGACATTCCATGCATCCACCACCCTTTCTGTGAAAAAGAACTTCCTCACATTACCCCTTAATCGGCCTCCCTCTAATGTCATGCTGCATCCTCTTGTCCTGCAATTTTTCTTATATTGAAACATTAGACTCTTTCACCTTGTTAATGCCCTTAAAGTGTTTGAATGTTTCGATCATATCACCTCTCTCCCTCCTTTGTCCTAGGGTATACTTATTGAGCTCTGTTAAGCTGTCCTCACATGTTTTCTGATGCAGTTCCTGCACCATTTTGGTTGCCCTTCTCTGGACTGCCTCAGTTTGGTTAATGTCCTTGTGAAGGTGTAGCCTCCAGTAATGCACACAGTACTCCAGATGGGGCCTAACCAGTGTCTTGTAAAGATGTATTATTACCTCCCTCTTATGACTTTTGATACCCCTACTAATACACCCCAACATCCCCCTAGCTTTACCTACTGCTTTAGTGGTCTGCTTGGGTGATTTCAGGTCATCTATGATGATGATGCCCAAGTCTCTTTCTTCCCTTGTGACTGCCAGCAACTCCCCTGCCAGCCTATAGGTGGCTTCAGGGTTTCTCTTCCCTATGTGCATGATCTTGCACTTCTTAGCGTTAAACCCTAGTTGCCTTTCTTCCAACCATTTTGTCAGTTTATCCAGAACTCTTCTCATTCTGCCCACCCCTTCTGGATCATCTACTCTGCTGCAGATCTTGGTGTAATCTACAAACAGACAAACCTTACCCTCCAGTCCATCTGCAATGTCTCTGATGAAGAGGACTGGCCCCAGGACTGTTTCCTGAGGTACCCAGCTTGTGACTTGTATCTCTTCTGACAGTATACCGTTTACCACCATTCTCTATTTCTGCCCGTCAACCAGTTTGCCACCCAGTTGACCAACTTCTGACCCACCCGAGCCTACCCAGCTTATTAATCAATCTTCTGTGTGGAACAGTATCGAAAGCTTTGCTGAAGTCAAGGTAGGCAACATCAACTGCTTCCCCACTCTGGTTACCCAGTCAAAGAAATCTATGAGATTAGTTTAACAGGACCTTCCTGTTGTAAACCCATGCTGTTTTGGATCCTGTGCTCCTATGGATTCCAGGTGTTGCACTATCCTTTCCTTAAGGAATACCTCCATAATCTTGCTCACTACTGAGGTAAGACGGACTAGTCTGTTGTTCCCTGCCTCCTCCCACTCTTGTGGAGTGGGATCACAGGAGCCCTTCTCCAGTCTTCTGGGACCTCTCCTGTGCTCAGAGACTCACTAAACAGTTGTGGTAATGGCTCTGCTAGTCCCACCCTTAGCTCCTTTAGTACCCTGGGATATATGCCATCAGGTCCCATTGCCTTGTCCACCCTGAGCTTAGCAAGCTCTTGTAGGACCCTTTCTTTTGTGAAGGGACTAGTGCACACCTCCCTCCCCCATGATGTCGAGCTATGGGCCCTGCCCTACCTTCTCTTTAGTAAATACTGAGCAGAAGTATCTATTTAGGATAGATGCTTTTACATGGTCCTCCTCCTCACACACACATCCTTATCCCCTTTGATCTTAGCAATACCCCCTCTGGACTTTCTCCTTTCACTAATGTATCTATAGAAAGTCTTGTCACCTTCTTTTACTGTTCGTGCTAGTGTTTCCTTGGTTTGGGCCTTTACCTGCCTTATTGCCTTCCGTTAGGGAAGTTTGGTATGCCTCCCTATCTTCATCCTGCTGCATTCCCTTATATTTCCTGAAGGCCAGCCTTTTGGCTCTGACCTTTTCTGCTACTGTTTTTGAGAACCAAAGTGGTTTCCTTCTTCTTTTGCACTTCCTTTTCTCTCTAACACAATGGGATGTTGCTTCAAGTATTGCATCCTTAATGCTTGCCCACTTTGCCTGTACCCCCTCACCTGTATTTTTTTTTGCCAGGGCTAGCTTAACTCTGTTGGCCATCTTATCAAAATCGGCTCCTCTGAAGTCCCATATTTTTACCTTGGAATGGGATGATTTAGTTCTCATGGTCAAATTGAACCATACCATGTGATGGTCACTGGCCCCCAGGTGACCTTCCTCCTGGAGATCTGTGTTCCTTTCCCCGTTAGTCAGTACTAGATCTAGGATAGCCCTGTCTCTTGCGGGTTGTTGTACCAGTTGTTTGAGGCTCTCCCCCTGCAGGGAATCTACTATGTGTCTAGTTCTGGCAGATGTTCCTGCTGGTATTGACCAATCTGTATCTGGCATGTTGAAGTCTCCCATTATCAGAACCTCCGCTTTAGCTGTCATATTTTGTATATCTTCTAACAGTAATGTGTCTATGTCCTCCCCCTGGTCTGGAGGCCTGTAGACAACCCCAGTTCATATGGCTGTCCCATTGCCTGTTTCCAGGGTGACCCACAGTTCTTCTGGCTCTTTATGTGTATTCTGAATTTCTGTAGCTTTGATATTTTCATTGACATAAATGGTAACTGAAAAAGGAATAAGCCGACCAGAGAAGAAAGGGTTTGGTTTTGGGAGGTGGGCCCCAACAGCTGGGCAGGCTAAGCGAGAGAAGGAAGGGAAAAGAAAAGAAGAAGGAGGAAGTAGGAGGAGAAGGAGATGAAGTGGGAGGATGGGAAATCATACCCCCATGCTCCAGAAACCCTGTGAACCAAGGTGACTTAACTCGACTGCTTCCACCATCTTGTGAAACATTTTTTGTTTGTTTGTTTAGGAAAGCCTGAAAAGAGGCTCTAGTCCAGAGATCTGGACCACCCTATAAGGAGAGGGAAGTTTAACCTTCATGAACAAGAGGGGTCTGACAGGAGACATTACCCGAGAAGCCAAAGTTAGCCCCCCCCCGGTCCACTAGGGAGGAACACCAGGTCTTAAAACACTCCTCCTCCTCCTCCTCCTAATGATGGAGGTAGAGTGTCCACCTACAAGCTGGAGTTCACCTCGGCGCCCAACGGGAAGTCCCGGGGTGTAAGAGGGTAAGAACCCTTATGTACAGCACCACTGGGGAAGTGATTTATCAAGAAAGGAAACCCTTAAGGAGGTTCCTAAAACTTGAAAGTCCCGAGGGACTGAGATTTTGACAAGGGATCCAGGAAGGTGTCCCCTGCAAAGGGAAAATATCCAAAACATGGAGGGTCCCCGAGACCCTAGTCCCAGCAGAGGGGCCCTAGGAAAAGGCAGGACCCTGCTAGGGGGACCTGAAGAAGGACTCCAGAACAGAGACCTGAGGACCCCTTCCACTGACAAGAGAGCCCCGGGGAGCCGAGAAAAACAGGGCAAGAGCCACCTACTTGCCATCCCCCCTGAGTGGGTCCCCTGGTGCTTCAAAGAATTGGCAGGGAGCCCAGAGGTACCAATGGGACTTTGCCCACAATTGGCCTCAACTTGGGGGAAGGCAACCAGGGAGGAGGCATTGCCCAGAAGTGGAGGCCCAAGAGGGGATGGTGGTTGGGAAGCAGTGATGAATGGTGAAGTTATACAGGAAGGTCAAGAATTACGGTAGGTACATAATTTTCATATCTTACCTGTATCAATCGTCACCATTCATCACAGGTGGGTGAGTACCAAGCCCACAAAAGTGGATTGGTACTTTACTGAAGGCTGGGCAGCCTTCAGCCCCTCGTGGGGAAGTCATGAGGGGAGAAGGGCCCATCACGGGTCTGGCCACATCCGCTACTGCTCAGAGTCAGGATGGGGCTCCTGGCCTGCAGTAGAGGGAGGGTGCCCCGACAGTTCCCGCCTGACTCTGTGGGAGAAAAAACAGGCCCCCCCGGAACAGCAAGGCAGTCACCCCACGCTGGGCCAAGGGTGACAACCTGGAGCAGTGAAGTCATGCTGCCCACCTAATGTAGACAGCAGATCCCAAGAGCCTGGAGGCTACCGTGCTGGCATCGTAAGATGCCCGCACCTGGTGTCTCGCTAGCTCCAGACCCCTTGTGGAGATGGTGATGGCTCATTTTGTTCCCTCACTATCAGGCAAGGCCACTAGGATTTTCCCCAACACGGCCCAAAGGCACCTCTCATATGCCATCATGTGTGCCTGATGTGCCGCCATGGATAACAAGAGATGCGCGGAAGCAAAAACTCTCCTAACACTGCAGTCAAACTTCCCAGAGTCCGCATCTGGAGGATGGTCTCTTGTCAGGTGCAGACACCCAGAAGAGGTGTCCAGCCACTCCAAGCCTGATGTTGGGTGGGGCAAAGACCCTGGAGAACCCGAGGGAGTGCAATACCTGCACTGGCAGTCCCCAGGGGCTGGGGAAGCGGAAGTGGGCAACTACCAGGCACTATGCAACTTCTCCATAAAGGGTCGGGGCCATGAAGGGATCACTAAGGATTCCTGGCTGTACTCCCCAAGGTACACCATAGTCGCACATGCAGTATTGTGTTGGATCACTGGGGCAAGACTGAGCTCCTCCAACATTGTCGCCTGGAAAATACAGTTACGTAAGAACTTACCCTAACAGTAGATCTTTGAAGACAGCTCCTGCAGCAGGCTATTACCATTAGGACTATGCCGCCAGGTACTAGGACCCCATGGAAAAATTCTAGCTAGCAGTCTATGGTGGGGGAACCGCCCCCTGACGTCGGCCCTGCCCCTGACATCACCCATGGTATAAAGGGGCGGTCCTCTGGCACCACCTCAGTTCACTCGCTGGAGACCTGGCTGCATGAAGGATGGGGAACTGAGGAGGTTCTTACATCTCAAAAAGGGAGAAGAAAGGAAACCTTCCTGACGAGGAGAAGGAGGGAGGGAAAGTATGCCTTCTGCAAGAGCTCTTCTCAAAGATCTGCTGTTATGGTACGTTCTTACGTAACTGTACTATCTCACTTCAAGATAGAGCTCTTGCAGCAGACTATTACCATGAGGACTGGGTCCCAAGAAGTACAAGGATATGATCCAGGTCAGAAAGGAGAAGGATACAAAGACTCACAGAGGCTTGTAAGAAGGCAGTCCCTGAAGAACAGCTAGGCCAAAGCCTGCTCTTCTTCTGGAAGCAATGACCAAACTGTAGTGTTTGATGAATGTATGGACAGAACTCCATGTGGCTGCACACAGAGATCTGCTGATGATACGTTTCACAGGGATGCAAATGAAGTAGCAACACCCATAGTGGAATGACCTTTAAGTGAGCCCAGTAAAGGTTTACTGTACTTTTGGTAGCAGAACACTATGTAGTTGACCAACCATTTGGACAACGTCTGTTTCGTCACTGGCACCCCTATCATTCTTGGGGTGAAAGACACAAATAACTGGTCAGTTTTTCTGAAAGACAGAGTACGGTCAACGTAAAAATGAAGAACTCTATGTATATCCAGAGTATGCAATAGTGCCTCCCCACAACTGGAATACTCTGGGTATTAGACTGGTAAATTAATGTCCTGGCTGAGGGTAAACTCAGACACCACCTTATGAAGGAATTTAGGATTAGTACGCAGGGATACCCTGTCCCTGTGGAAGATCAAATAGGGCTCTTTACACATCAGAGCCTGAAGCTTGGAAATCCTTTGAGCTGATGTGATGGCATCTGAAAATAGCGCTTTCCAAGACAGGAAGCATAACCTGCAACTTGGGGCCGGCTAAAAGGGAGGCAACGTAAGCTTCTCTAACAAACAACGAAAATTACGTACCTACCATAATTCTTGATCTTCTTGGACGAAGTCCCTACCATTCCTTCATCTCAAGGGAATCAACTAAGTCCAAGAGGGTAGCATCTTTCAAAAAAAGAGGTGTGCAAGAACAAGGGGCACAATCTAAAGAAGGGGCGGCAGCTCAGAGGTAATGTATGGAAGCATTTTTCACAGAGAGGGTTGTGGATGCATGGAATGGCCTTTCAGAGGAGGTTGTGGAGTCAAAAACAGTGGTTGAATTCAAGCATGCATGGGACAGTCATAAGGCAATTCTAGGGGGCGGGGGTAGAAAGAAGTAGGCTGCTGGTTAACTAGGATCTGTAGCTTATCCATTAGGTAGGGAAATGGGCAGACTGGGTAGGCCAAGCCATCCTTATCTGCTGTCAAATTCTATGTTTCTATGTAGGGCCGTCGCCGAGGTAGGCCCAGGCATATGGTGCAACACAAGGCTGGCTCGCACTTGTATAAGCTATCTCAGAGTCGACCCACAAACCTCTTCAGTGCCTTTTTGATCCAGGAGGTGCAGCATAAACTAACCTAATCTGGACATAAGATAGTCCGTATGACCCGTGTAAGAAGGGTCATCTCAACGGTGTATTCACAGCCTATGCCAAAGACAGAGTGAAGACCAGAACAGAGTGAGTGAGCTTGGGGGATGGTGGGTGGGCATGTGAATGAGTGGTGGAGACTTCGTTCAAGAAGATCAAGAATTACAGTAGGTACATCATTTTCACATCTTCCTGGACTAAAAGTCTCCAACACTTATTCAAACAAATGGAAGAGTACAGAGCCGAAATCAATCCCCTGAGAAGGAAGGCAGGAAGCAGGAGCTCACTCAGGACAGAAGTCCATTAAGGATTGTCCTGCCAAAAGAAGGGTGCTGTCTGGCATGGACATCCAGAGTGTAGTGCTTCTCAAACGTGTGCAGAGAGCTCCAAGTGGCTGCGTTACAAATGTCTGCAATGGGCACATCCTGAATCTCTGCCACGGATGCTGCAACCGCTCTGGCAGAGTGGGCATAAACCCAGCCTTCCAACTTTGCCTGTGACATCGAGTAGCAATGGTGAAGGCATGCCACCAACCATGCTGAAATGCATCTGAAAACTGCACCCAAGCCCACCTTATCCCGCCCCCCCACCGGACCGACCAGATTTTTGTTTTGGGCACAAGTGCTTACACTGCCCCTGCTGGAGCTGCTGTGGCTAGAACCCTTGGATACAAAAAGGCTTCTTTTTGGCCTTGGCAGGTAGAAGGTACTTCTGGGACAATGCCACAGAGTCCAGAGTGAGGCTGGACTTCTAAAGGTGGGTTATATGTCCTTGCACCCTGGGCCAAAGAATCTGGTGCTCAAGAAAGGCACATCGGCAAACTTGTGCTGGGTATCTGCAGTGAAATGTGACTCCAGCCAGGTTCTACAGTGCATGGACATAACCGCAGCCACTGTTCAAGTGCAGGAGTCACCCAAGCCCAAGGCCATCTGGAGATGGTGCTTGGCGAGCATGCAGCCTTGGTCTCGCATGACCATAGCCTCCATCTGCTAAGAGGCTGGGAGCCTGGGGAGAAAACCACTGAAGAGACCAAATAACATATTGCCATAGCGAGCCATCATCATGGTGTAGTTGGCCTGCCACAGACCCAGAGTGGCAGCCATGTAGACTTTCTTGACTATAGTTCAGTTCCTTGGACTCCTTATTGGGCAGCTTGTTGATATCACCATGAACCTTCAACTTGCAAAAGGCAGAATCCGTTACTAGCCCCTCTGCAGAGGGGTGGTCTGAGAACCACGAGTGACTCCTGATACGAAGGAGGGTTCCAGGCAGGATGCAGCCACATGTCCAAAGCCTGTCCCATGATGGCCTTGGCCATGGGAAAAGCCACCCCTCATGAATTATCCTTGTCCAAGATAATGGTGAAAGGTTATGCAGCCATTTTCTGAACCAACTCCATGGGGAGATGAAAGGACATACTGCGCAGCAGAGCTGCAAAGAGGTCAAGCCCAACTGGGAGGATCAACAGTTGAGGTCAAAATGATGTGCCTGACTTGAGGTCATTGAGGACTCTTCAGAGTCTGAGGCTTCCTTGAAGACTGAGCCACTATATTTCTCAGGGAGGTGGGCCACCGTAGCCCTGTGGCTGACCTCCATGGACAGCTGATCAGGCAAGCCAGCAGAGACTCTTTTATTGGGCCCCCTCATGTAACTGCAGAGGAGAGGGCTCCACCAGGAAAAGAGGAGGAAAGGACACTGCTACCTGTTGAGCTATTGGGGGGGGGTAGGCAATGTGGTAACCCATGGCTTGTGGGTACCAGGAGCAAATCCCTACTCCTCCCAGAAACCGCTCCCTGCTGCCATAGCAAGTCTTCATGCCAACAATGAAAAAGGCATCAACATCAGTCCTCAAAGGAGGACACCAAGTACGGTGGGTGTTGGGGTCAACACTGATCAGTTAATCGACATCAGGACCATGAATGACGCCTCAAATGTTGACCCCTGTCATCCACCAACAAGGCCACGTAGACCACAAGTTTTTATTTTTCTTTTATTTCTTTTTATTTGTTGGATGTGACAACAATATGAGGTACAGTCATCGATATCTCAAAATAGTATGTAAACCTATTACAGTAAATCTGTATTTGATTAACAGGAGTGAATCTAGACCACATTCTCTTATTAAAGTATCTCCATTACAGACAAAGAACCTCTGTGCGCAAACACTGAGGCAAGGGTTACCCCAAAGGGCATTTGGCTGGGAAACCAAGTTTCAAGAAAATACAAAATCACACATGCCCCCACAATGCAAAGCATCATGGGCTGCATATGCAAATCACCACAGAATGTTATGCTGGTCCAACTTTAAGCAGAATTGCATGGTGCCGGAAGGCCTCTCACACAATTTGCAAAGGGTGCTAACAGAAGACTCTGTTAGCACCTTCCCTAACAATGAGCATCCTCCAATCTAACAATGCTACTGCTCTGTTATTCACATATACAACTTATAATACTACGATAATTTATGTAATTTCCGATAATAGAATGCTAGGCTTTTTACTTTATAAACATTTGACCCCTTCCAGCTCAATGCAATTTGTACTCCTCTATGTGACTCACTACTAGTATTGCAAATGTGAAGGTTACACTTGGGATTTACCCAAGACCTAGTCTCCCCTGTCACCTATGAAGTTGTTAGATACAACATATCAAAGAATAAAATCTGGATCATACCTAGATGTATACATCACTCAAGGCCTCCTCAACACCTCTTTCACAGAAAATGTACCATGGAGTTTGGCTGTAAGAGTTTCCATATAATAAATATCAGAAACCACCTCCTTCCAATCTTTGACAGTAGGAACTAGTGGGGACATACACTGCCTTGTCATGGCCTTTTTTGCTGCCAAACTATATATAGGTAATAAGGTTCGGTACCAAGCTGGTCTATGAAGGGGGAATAAAGATAAAAGGACCATCCTGACAGTAAACTCAACCACCTCTCCCAGACAGTCTAACACCTCCTGTTGTAATATACACCAGTAGGGAGTCAATAATGGACACATCCAAAAAATATGTCCAAGGTCGGCGCATGAACAGTTCCTCCAATACCTGCCATAGACCACAAGTTTGACAGAATAACAACAATGGGTCTTGTAATGGGGACCAAAAGGCTTACCACTGGAGTAGGCAGGATCCGGGTCGGCTCGTGAGCCATCTTCTCTTGAAGAAGCACCAGAAGAACTGGGGTCTTAGAGATCGACCAAACTTCATCGACCTCCCACTCCAACATTCAGTCAACTGGCTCAAGAAAATCTTTACTGGCTCTTCAACTGGAGTCAAGGTTGTAGGCTCCGATGGGGCCACCATGGAAGTCTGGTCCAGGGAACTGAGAAAGCAGGAATAGTGTGAGCACTCCTGGTGCTTTTTCTCATGGCGAGTTCTCTCCCCAAAGGTCTGGAAGTTCAGGTACATTACACAGAACTCAAGGTAGTCCATAAACAGCCCTCCAGTGGGGGGCCCAGCCAGGACCACCACCATGACCAGTGAGGGAGGACCCTCTTCCTTGCCACTGCCTCCTCCTTCATGGCTGCAATCTGTGCCACCGATTCAGCAGTCACCAATTCTGTTTGCAGTCCTTAGGCCTACCTAGGAGGAAGTGTGTCTTCTGTTCCTCAGTCAATGAAGGATGCATGGCCTGGAAAGAAATGCACTGTTTTATGTCATGGTGTTTCTCCAGGCAGTCGATGCATGTGTCATGCAGATCTGTGACCAAAATCTACTGGCTCCAACAAATGCACTACTTAAACCCTGGCTTCGGGCATTTCATCCTAAAAACTGTCTAAGAAGCATGAACTGGAGGACAAAAGAAACTTTATAAGTTGAAAGACTTAAAAAAAAAAAGTCGAAAATTCACCAGATACAAGCTGTTAAAAACTGGTTTCCTCACACACATGCAGAGCTATGAAGGAGGAGACCTGTTCCTTCCCAGCGGAGAAGATCAATGGGGCAGAGCCAAAGGATGTGCACCAAGGTTGGTGGGAGTAGCTTAACTGTATGACATCAAGGACGAGCTGTTAACCAGTTAACTGCCAGAGTGTGGATAGTGAAGTAAATGCATGTTGACAAAAATACAAAATCACACATACCCCCATAATGCAACATATATGTATTGGCAGAAATGTTATGTACTTACCGTATCTCCTTCATGGAGTACCACTCTTGGGTCTAAACCAGAGGCCCCTAGAATCCCATGAGAGCAAATCTTTTGGCCAGGAAGAAAAAATTACTCACCTTAGTAATTGTTTTTCTTCTCATGGAGTCTTGCTATATTATAACAATAGCAGTCAGCCACTGCAGCTGAACTGCCCCAGAGAGGAAGGAGTTAACTCCAGAAGATCTGGAGTTCTACAGCGCGAGGGCGCTGTGCCCAAAGCTCTATCTGGCAGTTTCAAATGAAACTGTCAGATCTTTACGAAGCCAACATCAAAGGACGGAAAAAAGTCTGTGTGGAAAAACTACACTAGCCTATGGCTACCTACTAGTAGTAATAACAACAATATAAACAACAAAGAAACACCAGAACCATAATAACAAAGATTGATGGTATTATGGTTCGTTTTACCACCCTTGACAAGCACATATGAACCCCCCTTCCCCCCAAGACTCAAGTCCAACAAGGGGGCAATAAAAAAAAAAAAAATAACCTAAATGAACAATCTAGATCCCTAACCCAAAGGAAAACAGGGTTAGGGGAAAACTAAAATGGCATGACACAGTGCTTGCACCAATTTGCCACCTCTACCCAAGTAGGAGTTCTGAGAGGGGCAGGAGGGAGGGTGGTTATAATATAGCAAGACTCCATGAGAAGAAAAGCAATTACTAAGGTGAGTAATTTTTCTTCAAACACCATGAAGTCTTGCTATATTATAACAATAGCAGATTACACAGCAGTACCTCCATGGAGGAGGGTCAGAACCTACTTAGGAAATAGGCTCTCACAGCTAGCTCAAACCGAAAGCATCTCTCTGGACTGGACATCCAGGAATAATGCTTAGTAAAGGTGTGAACTGTCTTCCAGGTAGCAGCTTGACAAATCTCCAGAATAGAATGTCTCAGCAGCCGCTAGAGACGCAGCTGTACCCTGGTGGAGTGGGCCCTCAATCCTGAGGGGTACTCTACCCAGTTTCTGATAACAAAATTGGATACAAGAGACAATCCACCTTGCAATTGTTCTCTTAGTGGCAGGTTTCCCTTTGCCAACCTCGCCATAGGTAAGAAACAGTTGGAGGGATTCGAACCTATGACCTCTGGTGCGCTCTAGATAGTAACTTAATGCCCTTTTGACATCCAAGCTGTGCAGTCTCCTCTTCACCTGAGGAAGAATGCTCAGTGAAAAATACTGGGAGGGAGATGGATTGATTCAGGTGGAAATCAGAAACCACCTTAGGCAAAACTTCTATTAGTCCTAAGGACTACCTTATCTCTGTGGAAAGAGATAAATCTTCTTCCACTGACAGGGCCTGTAACTCACTTATGCGTCTGGCAGAGGTGATAGCTACTAGAAAACGGTTTTCCAAGTTAAATACTTGAGTTCTGCTGAAGACAGAGGCTCAAAGGGGGTTGCATTAACTGAGCAATGCAAATATTCAGGTCCCAGGCGGAGCTGGTTCCCGAAAGGAGGTTAGTATGAAGTAACCCTTTAAAAACTTGGAGAACACAGGGTGAGAAGAAAGGAGGCAGGCTTCCCTGCTGACACAAAAGCAGAGACAGCTGCCAGAAGAACCTTCAGGGTAGCTGGTCTAAGGCCTAGGGAATTCAGATGGACCAAATATTCCAGAAGAATGGGAAGATCAGCAGATTCTGGGATAATCTGCCTCTCAGAGCTACCAGATGGAAAACCTCTTCCACTTAGAATTATAAGTGGCCCTAGTGGAAGGCTTCCTAGAAGCCTTTAAAATATCCATGACACCTTGAGAAAGGTGTAAGTCAGCAAATTCTAGCTCCTCAAGAGCCAAGCCTTGAGGTGGAGGGACTTGAGGTCCGGATACCACACTCTCCCCTGTGCACAGGCCAGTAAGTCGTGAACTCTGGGCAGGCTCAGGGCAGGGTGGACTGCCAGGGACAGGAGCAGAGGTACCAGGCTGTCTGGCTCAATCTGGGCAATCAGAATCACTCTGCAAGGTTGAGATCTGATTTTCACTAGTACCCTGAAAAGGAGAGGAAAGGGGGAAGGCATACAGGAACTTCCTTTCAATCCAACAGAAAGGCATCCAGAGGGACTGAGCCCAGTACTGGAGGCCTGCAGCAAAAAGAGGAAGTTGGTGGTTGTCTGGGGCGAAAAGATCTATCTGAGGAGTGCCCCAACTGGCAAGAACAGACCCCAGTACTTGTGGATTCAGAGCCCATTCGATGATGGCCCTGAGAAATTCTGCTGAGGCGTCCGCCAGCACATTGTCCTTCCCTGGGAGATGAACCGCTATCAGGGAGGTGTTCAGGAATAAGCCAGAGACCACAACTTCATTGCTTGATTGCACAAGGCTGAAGACCGAGTGCCCCTTGCTTGTTGATGTACCACATTGTGGTGGTATTGTCTGTCCTGACTTGAACCACTTTGTTCTGGACAGAATCTGAAAAGACCGAAGAGCTAAAAAGACAGCTCTGAGTTCCAGAAGATTGATGTGGAGCAGAGATTCCTGAGGAGACCACACCCCTGAGTGGTAAGGTGCTCGGGTGAGCCCCACCCTAACAGGGAGGCATCCGTGGTGAGGGTGAGGAGGGAGAAATGGGAATGAAGGAACCCTTGTTTCAGATTGCTTTGATCCTGCCACCAGTGTAAGGCCAGGATCAGGGTTTGAGTAACTGGGACCAATTTGGTAGAGGGTCCTTCCTCTGAGAACCAATAGGCCCTCAAATGGAACTGAATGTCCCTCATCTGGAATCTTGCTCCTGCACAACAGCTGTGGAAGCAGCCATGTGCCCGAGGAGTTGCAGAAAATGCCTTGCTGGTCGAGACCGCAGGGGTAAGGAGGATGCCAGGCGATGAGTCTGTCCACCCTTTCCGAGGGAAGAAAGGCTCGGCTAACCTCATGTTCAATTCTGCGCCTATGAAAGTTAGGGCCTGAACTGGTTCCAGAACTGACTTTGGTAAGTTTAGCAGGAATCCCAGAGAAGTGAGAAGCTGCTGGGTGACTTGCAGAGTGGGATTTCACCTGACCTGGAGACTGACCCACAATGAGCCAGTCGTCCAGGTAGGGAAACACACAACCTGCCTTCTTAAATGAGCCACTACTACAGCGAGACATTTGTGTGAATACCTTGGCGCAGAGGTAAGGCGAGGGCATTGCCTGAACTGGTAGTGGCCTGAGGCAGTCCAGACCTGAGGTACTTTCGGTGGGAAGGCCTGATCAGAACATGAAAATAGGCATCCTTGAGGTCCAGGGAAGCCCAGTCCCCTGGCCTTAGGGAAGGCAATATCATTGCCAGAGTTAACATTTTGAACTTTGGTTTCAACAGATGCTTGTTCAAGTATCTTAAATCCAGAATGGCGCCATTCTCCTGTCTTTTGGGGTAAGAAAGTATTTTGAATAAAGCCCTTGCCCTGATGGCAAGGAGGAACCCTTTCCACTGCTTTGCAGACCAGAAGAGAAGAAACCTCTGCTTCCAAAGCAAGGGCTTCTGAAGGATTTGCAGGTGGGAAATGCCTGGCTCTCATCTTTGGAAAATATTTGAAGCTGAGGATCAGACCCTGGCCTATTACCTCCAGAACCCATCTGTCCGAGTTAGGGACAGCCAGCTCTGGCTGAAATAGGCCAACCTGCCCCCACTGGTACAGGAGAATCGGCCCTGGGCAGCCCATCAGGGTGCCTGCTTAGCAGCAGCCTTAGGCTGAGGGAGGAGACGGTCTACTTGCGCCACGCCTACCCCTGCCTCTGAAGAAACCCTCTGGAGACAGCAGAGGAGGCTTGAAATTGGTAAAAGGCCTGGAAAAGGGTCTGCCTCACCTCTGGGAGCATGCCTTTGTGGCATGGCATGCTTCTCCTTAGCCTGGGCACTTTTGTAGGTAGTTCTATTCATCCATCTTTTCATATAATTTTCTGTTTGCTCCCCAAACAGAGAATTTCCACTACAGGAAAATCCATAGCCTTTGACTGAGTATCTTGGGACAGATTGGTGCATCTGAGCCATGCCAACCTCAGAAAGCTACAGAAGTGGCCATGACCCTGGAGGAAACATCATTAACATCAACAGCAGTATGAAATTGAACTTTAGAGGCTTCAATGCCATCAGCAGCCACCTGTTCCAACTCACTAGCCAGCTGGCCATGGCCTGCTTGGCTAACTGCAATACTGTGTCCCACCTAGATTTCTGATATCTAGCCATAAGCCATATAATTTGCCTGCCTGAGTCCCAAAGAAGCTGCCATATACTGTTTCTTCGCCATGGCATCAATCTTCCTAGAATCCTTGTCAGGAGGATGTGAGGCCAGAGGAATATTAGCCTGTCACAGGCTGCAGCTTGTACCACACCTACATGACTACACTGCTCAATAAGGAAGTCTGTATCCGAGCCTGACAAAGTATACCTTCTGTCCATTTTTATCTACAGGAGGGACAGAATGAGGATTTTTAAAATCTTTGTTGTTTGCTTCCTAAATGACTTATGCAAAGGAATAGACAACCTCCTAGACTCTGGAATATCCATCATTTCCACATAATCAGGCTCCTCTTGCTCATCCACAGCCTCCTCTAAAAGGAAGCTGGAGGGTTTCTGCAACCTTTTGTAAAAATAAAGAAAGAAGGGACTCAGACAGAATAGGGAGATTCTAAAGGTCTGTCTGGAGAAATGCCCGTTCAATGGGCACGCTCCAGACCCTCCCAGCCACACATATATTGATCAAATTCCTCCTCCCCTCCTGTGGTTCATAAAAATCCTCAACTTCAAAATCCTGAACCACTGGGACTGAACGAACCAACCTTTACCAACTGTTGGTGGTTCTACAGATCCCTGAGACAGTGACTGGACAATCTGAATGGCTTTAGCTATCTCTGCAGCAGTTGGAGACACAATTCTGGACTCCAAACCTCCTGATTTCTTTGTCTTTTTACTTGGGACTGGTTCCTCTGAACCAGTCTTCCTTGCCGAGGAAGTCTCGCCCTGGTCAGAGGGCACTCCCTCTGGTCCAGTGGGTACTGAACCGGGCTGGCCATCCGGGTCAGCGGACTTTTTGGCCTCTCGTTCCCTGAGCCGGCCCAATCTCTTCTCCAGGGTGGCTGCAGGGAAATTTTTACACACCTGGCAGTCTGACAGGAGGTGGTCAGCCCCCAGACAATAGACACAAGTGGTGTGTGGGTCAGCCTTGGCAAAGGCGTCCCCACAGACATCACAGTGTTGAAACCCAGTGGGCCCGGTTTTCTTTTGGGTTTCTCAGACATAATGCCAGCCTAACCAAAAACTTGCCCTTTTGATGGCAGTGCCAGGCAAGACACCCTTATCGGTTCCTAACCGTGTCACGGTATTTGAAAAAAAGCGTAATAATTTAGATTTTTTAGAACCGATAAGAACCGGAACCGCACTCTAAAACCCACAGTACAGTTTTAAAAGGCAGAAAACCAAGCGATCGGTTCAAAACCGAACCGATAATTAATTTTCCACAGACTTGAATTTTGTACTACGGTTACCAGATAGAGCTTTAGAACCGAAATGCGGTAAAAATAATGACTTTTGCCGGTTCAAATGAACGAAACTACTCTCTTGAACCGAGAATGAACCGAGCTGAAGGAGCTGATCTCCGGAGCGACTGTTCAGTGAAACGGAGTAAAGAATCTGACAGTTTCATTTGAAACTGCCAGATAGAGCTTTGGGCACAGCGCCCTCGCGCTGTAGAACTCCAGATCTTCTGGAGTTAACTCCTTCCTCTCCGGGGCAGTTCAGCTGCAGTGGCTGACTGCTATTGTTATAATATAGCAAGACTTCATGGTGTTTGAATGGCTACTGGCTCAGGGTGCCTTCATGACAAAGTGGGGTGACGTGCACCTACCAATAACTGTTGCTTGTCCCCTTGCCTACCTCAGTTCTCTTAGTCAGGAGATATGCTTGCTGATCAGATAAAATTAAATTGATAGGAAAAGGACATTGGAAAAGAAAAGTAACAACTGAATATAACCTGACTACCAAGCTATAGAGGAAATATGAGAAAAGAAAAATTATGTCTGTCCGTCCGTCCGTCCATCCATCTGTAAGATATGCAGAGGGGACATGTGTGATAAATGTTTTACCTATGCAAGTGCTGTCTGACCTTGTGTAACCACATGAGTGGCATAAGCCAAGTGTGAGGTGCCCTCAGTCACACAGGCACGAATATAGTATAGATAAAACATCCGTCACACGAGGGCCCCTCTGCATATTCCATTTATGCAATAGGCTACGGCCCTGTGTGTATGTTTTTTTTTTTTTTTAGCTTAAATAAAGAATTATTTAAAGTTTGTGAGTTTATTCCATGAACTAGTGCTTTTTTGAGATCCTTTAGGTCTGGTGGGGATAAGCATCGGCAAGCGTTTGGTGTCACTGATGACTGCGACAGTTGCAGCATGAGCGTTATTGTGCAGCTGGGGAAGCTCTTTTTTTTATCAGTATTTTATCTCCTGCTATTGATGGACATGCCCCCTTCCGGACCAGTGCCCCGAGACCCACCACCCAGCTTCTCTGGGACTTCATGCCCCAGAGGTGCCCAGCTGCCAGAGTGGGGACTTGCTGGGGACCGGACCATCATCCAGTCACAGCTGAGATTGTTTCTGCTTTCTCCCTTAGGGTCCAATGCATGTTCAGTGCCACATTCTGTGGACTCTGCCTTATCCTGCAGGTGGGATTTCCCTCCTTTGTGTCCCACTGTGCTGCCACCCACATTCTTCCACCTAGCAGCTGCAAAGGCACCTAGCTTCACCTGAGCTCTTTTCTTCTAGGTTGCTTGTAAGGACAGAGCAAGGAACCTTACCAGAGCAAGGAAAAATATTAAGGCTTCTTTGGGCTAGGCACATTTATTGTGTGTTATTATTTTCTTTTGTATTCACAGGGGTTGTTACTGTTTGTTGCTAACATTTTACTGAGACCACCGCAGAATTCAGGACTACCTTTACACTCTGAGGACGATGAGGACTAACCATGACTGGTACTGTATATAACATTTTTCCTGAGATGACTACGAGGTAGACAGGTGACAAAGAACTCACTCCAGGACTACATAGCTCTAACTGTTTTATTTTAAATTTCCCTTTTTCATCTGGTTCCTGGAGGCGAATAGGCTTCAGAACGGTTCATGATGGGAAGATCCTGTCAAACCAACCTGATTAGCTTCTTTGACTGGGTAACAAAGGCAGCAGACAAGAGCCAGGCAGTTGACATTCTATACTTGGATTTCAATCAATCAAAATCTTTATTTATCTAGGCGAACATCATTGAGCAGAGCTCATCTGCAAGATGGACCTGGTTATGATAAAATCTCAGACAAAATACAAAAGATGAGGGATACGTATCTAATTACAATGGGACAGTTTGATACATATAGTTCATAGCATACAAGACATCGGCCAATAGCATAGAATTAACAATGCTGCAGCAGTATTATCTGCAAACGACAAATTGTGGATATCTCAGATTTAAGTGACAGTATGCTAATTTGGGTTAGGTGGGTAACAGTAGAGGAGGGGACTAAGGTAGACGTAGAAGTAAGAAGCCAGAAGGCAGGGGAATGTATCATTATAAGGCATAGCCAGAATAAAACATAATTATTAACAGGTAGCTTAGATGGAGATAGGATAAGTAAATCAATAGAGGACGGTGAAAAGCAGCAGACAGAGGATAGAGCATGAGAAGAGGAAGGATTAAGGGAAATGTATGTAAAAGAGGACAGTTAAAGACAGCCAGTATGGTGATATTGCGCTTACTGGTTTTCAGCAAGGCCTTTGACTTGGTATCCCACAAAAACTTGATCAGGAAGCTGGAGGACTGGGGTGGGAAGCAAATGAACAAGGTCGGTCGCAAACTGGCAGGACAGAAAAGGTGGTGGTGGAGGTGGGGGGCTCTACAATACAAGGGAGGTCACCACTGGCGTTTCGCAGGGGTCAGTGTTTTTTTCAATATGTTCATTAATGACACTGGAGATGGTATCAAAAGCAAAATCTGCCCATTTATGGACAAAACCAAGCTCTCTGGGAGGGTGGACATGGATGAAGGGGTACAGGACCTAAAAGAAGACCTAGTGCAGCTGGAAAAGTGGTCTGGCATATGGCAGTGCAGGTTCAATGCAAAGAAGTGTAAGGCCATGCATGCAGGAGGAAAGAACCCAAGGACAGAGTATAGTCTTTGGGGGTTCAAAAACACTGAATTACTGGAGGAAAAGGACTTGGGATAGACATCACCAGCGACCTAAAACAGGCTATGCAGCGCAGGAAGGCAGCAGCCAAGGCAAACAGAATGCTGGGCTGTACTGCGACAGGGCTCACGAGCAGAAGGAAAGAGATTAGACTGCCACTATATAGATCCTTGGTGTAACCACACCTAGAATACTGTGTGCAGTACTGGAGCTCCTACCTGAAAAAGGAAATCAACTACCTTGAGAAAGTTCAAAGGAGGGCGACAAAGACAGTTCAGGAATGGCAGGGCAAAGCATAAGAGAACAAGCTGAGAGAACTCAGCTTGTACTCGCATGAGACCAGGAGGGAGGGGACTTGACTGAAACCTTCAAGTATCTGAAAGGTATAAAGAAGGTAGATACCAGGGACCTCTTTTGCCTCAGTGGGATCAGGACCACAACAGGGCACAGTCAAAAGCTGGTGGGGGAAGGTTTAAGAAGGAGGTCAGGAGACACTTTACAGAACAAGTGTTGATGGAGTGGAATGAACACCCATCTGAGGTCATCACTCAAAAGACAGTAGAGGGGTTCAAGAGTGGGTGAGACAGGGTGAAGGAGAGGGTTGGCAAGGCTCACTGTAATCAATGGATCAGGGGCTCCACAACTGAGTAGATTTAATACACCATAAGGTTGTCTCCTGCTGGCTATTTCGTATGTTTGTATGATTCAGCTGTGGATTCGTTATGCACTTCTTTGGTCCTGATAATGGGATTTTTTGTTCAGGTTTAGAGGTATGGTCACCAAGGATCCTCAAGAGTCATGAGTAGTTACCATAGTCAGGAAGAGATCAGTAGCAGGCTGAAGGACTGCCCTCAGAAATAAGGGTTAAAACAGGTAAAAAAAAAAAAAAGATTTACTATACCCATGTTGTGGTCCTCCATCATTGACTACATTCAGACGAGTTAGCTGCTTCTTCAAATGAAGTTTAAAGCTTGCATTTATTCTCAAGAACAACATCTGAAATGAGAACAATAAACAGGATCTCTGTCAGCTATTTGTTAGCCTGTGGAAAAATGTTTCTGAGTCCACTACCTTCATTTAGAAACTGTAGATGATACTTGCATAAATATAATTGATTTAAAGTATCACTCCTCGGGATACGCCCTTCTTTCCCCAGCCTGTATTTCATGCCTTGTTTACCTGGCGTATCCCCTTCTGCTGTCCCCCGCTCCCCCACCCCACCATCTACACTACCTTCCCCTGAAGTGTACTCCACCACTTACCCTAGATCAGCTGGTGAGTGGGTGCTTCGATCGATAGAACGGTGTGGCTCTACGGAGGAGACTGACTCTAGAAAGATCTACTTTAAGATATCATTATGGTTGTCAATTGAAAACAATTATGAAATCCAGTTTGGGTACACAACCCTAAAGCACATGCTCTTTCTAGGCACAGTAACAGGGCTGTGTACCCTGGGATGACTTTACAGCATCTCAGTACTGTAATTTGTACCACTCTGCAAACTAGAAAAGAATGTGTTTATTCTTAGAACCACTAGTATCCTTGACCATTTCCAAAAATTATCTTATATATTTTATAATGCTTGAACTCATAGAAAGCTTAACATTTGAACTCTTAATCACAGAAACTTATTTTTTTTCTTAAATGAAAGTTTGGAGTCCAATCAATATGTATAGATCCTAATGATACAGTTCTACTGTGTTGCTTACATGTCTTTCCATGTCAATACAATATGTTGTTAAAAATGACAGAAATGGAAATTATATACCTACAGTAATTCTGATCTTTCTGTGTATCTTCAACATTCATCACCTTTGGGTACTTGGCCAGAGGTCATGACCCTGCGGGAGCTTTAATTTTTTTGGATGGGAGGAGTCGACGCATCTATCAGCATCACCCCGAGGGCCTAATTTCCATCTGGTTTCACAGGTTGGCTTATTAGGTGTTGTTGACTCCATCCTCCCGCCAGTTCTGAGTCATCGTAGAGGTGAGAAAAAAGGTTGGGAGGGTGGGACAAGGAAGTCCAAGGGGCAGGCAAAGGAAAAGATATATAAACTAAAAGGAGAAATAAACGACTGAGAGGACAGAACAATTTTGAAGACTAAGGGGATTGGGTAGGGGCCCCAATCTCTGGAAGTAGAAAGGAGGAGGGAAGGAGGGTAAAGGATTTTTTTTTTGCTGTCTATTTTTCTTCCCTGAGCCACCAGACTGCCTATCTGATCGCTTCTGGCATCACCTTCAGGTCATCAGCTGCCATCTCCGGGAATCTGGTGCTCCTTGTGGGTCCTGCGGCTACCCCTGTGGCGGGGTGGAGGGGAGCTTCTCCCCCTGCGCTCAACCCTCCTGAACAGGATCCAGTGCCACGTATCCACTGAGCTGACCGGTCTTCCTCACAAGGGACGGCCATCAAGCCGCCACGTCTGGTGCCCATATTTCCTTGTTCTCCCTCCTGTCGTCAATGGCGTGCAGCCAGCGCCCCAGGACCTGGTAATCCCGCATGCCCCTGGATCCTGGCATCCTGCCACAGTAGAGCCCATACATCCCATCCATGCTCAGTGAACGCGAGCTGTCGCCAGGGGCTGCCCGAGCACTGGCAACAGTCCACCCCCTCCCTGGAGAAGGAGGGCAGTCCTGTGGACGCTCGATCCTTCTTCTCCCCTGCCGACCCCTGATGGCCCTGGCTCATTCCCAAACCCGGGTCGCCAGCATGGAGTGAGGTGTGGCGTCCAGCGCCTCAACCCTCAGCACCACCGGGCCAGGGTAAAGGATTTTTAGAAGTAAGGATAATAGTGAGGGGGAGAAAAAACAGGAGACACATATCCTGTAACCTTGATCTGCCTCCAGCTTGTATAGGAACTGCGAAGGAGTAGCCAAGAGGCTAACTGCCAGAATTCAAGGCACAGAATCACTGGCAATAACTCCCACAATGCAGAATCGGCTATTCTGGAAGGAAAGACAGGATACAGGGATATCTTCCTATCCCCCAAAAGGGAGATTCTGGTATAAGAAACCTAGTTTCTTAAATTAACTGAGGTTATGTTCAAAGGACAAGGAAATCAAAGGAGAGAAGAGGAGAAGGAAAGAAAGGAGGGAAACTGCCAACCCCCACCCCCACAGGGGCAGAGCCGAAGCACTGAAGAAGGAGTGCCCCCCATCCTGACCACTCTGCCCCTAAAGAAAATGATCCCCCTATGTGCCCAAGTTTATCCCACTCCTGACTAACAGAAAGGGGGGCGAGGATGGGCACAGAGAAGGAAAGGGGACCCAGAGACTGAGGCCCCAGGGGGATGGAGGGCAGGACTGTGATGAATGGTGAAGATACACAGAAAGAGGTTTGTTGTATTTTGAATAACAAAATGTTATACAGTGTGCTAGCCAATTGGAGAGGGTCTGTTTAGTGACCAGGAGACATTCCTTGCCTGAGGCGAAGGTGACAAAAAGTTGAGAAGTCTTCCTAATCGATTTAGTTTGATTATTGCAGTATCGTAATATACGATGCACGTCTAGAGTATGTAAGAGGTGTTCACCTCAATTGGAGTGTTCAGGATAATATACTGGTAACTCCAGGGACTGGTTTAAGGTGTGTTCAGACACTACCTTAGGTAGGAAGGAAATGCTGGTACGAAGTGCCACCCTATCTTTATGAAAAATCAAGTAAGGTTCTCTACATATGAGGGCACAGAGCTCGGAAATATGCCGAGCTGAAGTGACAGCCACTAAGAATAGTGTTTTCTAAGAAAGAAAACAGAGGTCACAAGTGGCCGCTGGTTCAAAGGGCTCAAGAGTTAATTTCTCTATTAGAAAATTGAGATCCCACAGAGGAGTGGGTCTTCTGACAGGTGGCTTAATATGTAACACTCCTCATAGAATCATTTTAGCTAGATGATGTTGATACAGTAATCTGCCATCTAGAGGTTCATGGAAGGCTAAAATAGAGGCCAAATGGACTTTGATGGAGGAACAGCGTAATCCTGTCTTGGCAATAGAGACCAAGTAATCCAAGACTTTCATCAGTGGACAGGAATAGGGATCCAATGATCCGGAAGCAGCCCAGATGGAAAGGTGTTTGCATTTGGCATTGTATGTTTCCCTGGTCACTGGTTTACATGAGGTCAGTAATATATTGGCAACAGAAGAAGAAGACACTCGTAAACATGCTATGAAAGCATCCTCAGGAGCGAAGCGTGAAGGTGTAGTGCCTTCAGGTTGGGATGTAGAAGGGTCCCTTGATTCTGAGTCAAGAGATCTGGTCTGATTGGCAACAGAACAGGTTCCTCCACTGAGAACTGTTGAAGTAGGGAGAACCACAACTGCCGACGCCACAGAGGGTCTATGAGAATCATGGTAGCTGGTCTGAGTTGTAATTTCAGTAGAGTCCTTTGCAGGAGCGGGACCGGGGGGGGGGAAGCATATAAGAAGAGTTCTGTCCACACTCAGGACAGGGCATCTATAGACCGTCCTTTTTTTACTCGGGATAATGGAATAGTATTTGGGGTGATGGTGGTTGACTGGGGAGGCAAACAGATCCAGTTGCAGGGTACCCCACAGATGAAAGATTTTCTGAAGCATTTCATAATGAAGTGTCCATTCATGTGCGGATGACTGGCGACTGAGAAAGTCGGCCAGGAGGTTGTAACATCCTGGTAGATGGATGGCTGTAGGTACGAGGTGTTGCTGAATGGCTTCCTACCAGACTGCAAGCGTCTCTTTGCATAAAGTATAGGACTTCGTACCTCCTTGCTTGTTGAGGTAGAATACTAATGCGGTGTTGTCTGACTGAATCGGCAATGGTCCTGGAGACGGCTGAGGTTGAAAAGCCTGGAGGGCTAAGTGAACCGCCCTCAGCTCCAGGATATTGATATGGGGATGAGGGATGGAAGTTGTTCACTTGCCTTGTGTCTGGTAAGGGCACAGATGCGCACCCCACCCTTCCAGGGATGCATCCGTGGTCAACATCTGTTTGGTTGGGGGGGGGGGACTAGAATGGTATGTCTTGACATAGGTTGGCTCAGAGCGTCCACCATACTAGAGAGGACCGCAACGTGGGAGTGACTCTGATTTTGTTTTCGAAGTTTCCTGTTCTTTGAGACCACTGGTTCTGGAGAACCCACTGGACTGGTCTCATATGAAGACGGGAGAAAGCTACCATAGGGATGGTAGCGGCCATGTGACCTAGGAGACGTAGCATGCATCTGGCTGTGACAACTTTCTGGGCTTGTATCTGCATTGCCAGAGATTGAAGCTTGTCTTACCTGTCGGCCAGAAGGGAGGCCCTGGTGGAGACGGTGTCTAGGACTGCTCCTATATATTGGAGCGACTGTGTAGGAGTCGGATTGGACTTTGACCAACTGACTGTAATCCCTACAGCTTGGAACAGAGTTAAGGTTGCTTCTAGGGAGGAAAGCAGAGCAGCTTTGGACTCTACTTTGATGAGCCAATCGTCCAGGTATAGGAAGACAAGGTGCCAGTTTCATTGTAGGGCTGCTGCTACTACCACTAGGCATTTGGTGAACACTCTCGGGGCCAGTGAGAGGCTGAACAGGAGTGCCCGAAATTGGTAGTATTGACCCAACAGGTGAAAACGAAGGAACCTGTGGTGGGCAGCATGGATTGGGATATGTAGGTAGGCATCCTTCATATCTAGGGCACATAGCCAATCCTCTTGTTTCAATATTGGGATGATGGAGTTTAGGGTGACCATGCGGAACCTTTTGTACTGGATGTATAGGTTCAATTGTCTGAGGTCCAGTATTGGTCTGAGATCTCCAGTTCATTTGGGTACCAGGAAGAAGTGAGAGTAAAACCCCTTTTGGTGTTCTGTACTGGGTACTGCGTAAACGGCCTTTTTGGTTAGAAGAGCCTGTAATTCTTCCTGGAGAATAGGAATATGGTTGGGTGGGTAATGGACAGAGCGGGGGGAGGGGTGATAAGAGGGAGGTCTGGAAAGTAATTCCAGTGCGACCTCGCTGAATGATCTGAAGTACCCACTCATCCGATGTGATCATTGTCCAGGCCTCCAAATGGAGGGCAAAACGACCGCCCACGGTCAGTGGGAGGCGGACTGACCAGCCCCACCAGGAGGGTGGGAGTGGGAGCCCCTGGTGGCAGAGGTGTTGGTTCTGGTAGACTGGGAACGACCTCAGAATCCACCTCTATTTGAGCCTCTGTATTTCCACCTCTTTTGGAATAAAAGGAGGACTGAGGAAGGTAGGATGGCTGAGAAGTATGGTACATGCCATGATCCGTATGCAGGGTTCTTCCTAAAGCCTAGAGATCATCTATCAAAGTTTGGGCACCTGGCCTGAACAGTTTGAACCCATTAAAGGGGGCATTGACCACTCTATGCTGCACATCAGATGTGAAGCCTGAGACGCAAAGCCAAACACGGTGATGAAGGGGAATGCCGGTTGCTGACATGCGGGCCGAACCGGATTGCATCATATCCCAAACTAAGTAGGTGTCGGGAAATGGAGTTGCCAGTAGATATTGTAGCCAGTAACTGTTCCCTTCCTGTGAAGGAAGGAGTTTATTGACTTATTTTTTTTTTTTTATACTTCATCTTTATTGAAAGTATTATCAGATTATTACATATCTGTATCAAGCCCTTTGCTTATAAAGTATGCTCAACAGTTCGGAAATCATATATCTTGGAGTTCCCATTTTCCAGCATAATGGATGCTCTCAGCATTTCTTATAACATACAGTAAAATTGTAACCAAAACAGCAAATGGTCAGTTTTAAACTTAAACCTAATAATAATATCATTAGTAAATGAGATTATAGAATCTCTATCATATGTTACATACTACATTGAATGATAATTTAACTGATATAGTTAAGTACAAAGAGGCCTAAAACAGAGTTAGAAACTGGAGTGTAGAAGAGCCCAATTGTGGCTCTAAAAGAATTACAGGTTACATATTTGAGGAAAGAGAAAGAGAAGAAAAAGGCCTCAATTCAACCTATCCTAGGCCTACTTGTCAATGTTGCAATTAGAATTTAATATGCATAATAAGTAATTACTTCTTTGACTAGGGCCCAGTATCAACAGAAGTGGACAAGACAAGAAACGAAATGAGAGAACTACACCCTTTTTCTCATCTGTTGTCACAGTACTTAGTACCAGAAGGGTGCTAAACTCCCAAAGGACAGAATCTGTTCATTTTCTAACCCCTTTCTCCATTATGTCCCCTAAATAAGTACATCCCATCTAGCCCACCTGTTTATGAATTGTGGGGTCTTAAGAGCAAGAGAAAAAGCTATTCTTTCAAAGATTTTTATATTATTGACCAGCTCCTTCCACTCACTCGGAAGGGGGTGGGACAACCATTTCAGTGATCTACGCAGCCGCAGTAATTATGTTCCAGAGATATTACTTCGCCCCCTTATCTCCAAGGGATATGGTGGCCAAGAATCAGATGTTCTGGCCCCAAAGGGGTTGTGATATTAAAAATATTTTGCAATTGTTGTTGTATGTTACTCCAATATTGATTGCGTATAGGACAATGCCAGAAAATGTGGGCCTGTGAGGCCTGGGTGTCACCACACACTCGCTAACGGGCGGATGTAACCTCAGAGTTCCATTTAACCACTTGTTCAGGTACTCGAAAATATCTACCCCTAAGTTTCCATAAAAACTCACGCCAACCTGGGGATGAAGAGGAATGCCATGTATTTTTTACTGACTGCAACCATCGTGTCTCATTCAAATTTATCCCTAAGTCCTTTTCCCATTTCTCTTTAATATATGTTGTTGAATGCTGTAAATCAATAAGGTAGTTTTTATATAGCAGGGAAACAGCCCTCCCTCCATTCTCCGTAGCCCAGATCTGTTCAAATACCGTTGGTTGTGGGAAGTCCCGAGAGTTTAGTAAAGATTTTCGGAGTTGTTTCGTTATGTAATCCCTAAGCTGATAATAAAATAGGAGATCCCCCTGCCCCCAGTGAAATTTTCCCCGCACTTCCTCAAATGATAGTACCTGATCTCCTTTCATCAATTGCCAGGGTGCTTGGCATCCTTGTTCCTCTTGTCGTTTATACCAAGGATTTTGGTGAGCCACTATATGGTATGAACTAAGGGACCAAGCTCGATACTTCCAGAGATATACCTTAGTGGCCCCTCTAACACAGCTTCTTTTACATCCCTCGAGAGCAGCTTCAGTGCCTGAAAATAGGGGAGTCATATACTAGAGCATTTTGGGCAAATAACTGAGTCACCAACGGAGGAGAGTGGGGGATAGCCAGATCAGTAGTTTTCCAGTGGGCTAGGTATCTTTGACGTTGCAACAGGAGGGTTAATCTGGTCTGAGCAGCCACCCAATACCCCTCCAGGCACGGCACACCATAACCTCCCTCCTCCCTTGGGAGAATAAGGGTTTGTTTCCTGATTCTGGGGCATTTTCCTAGCCAAACAAATTTTAAAATAATATTTTGCCAGGTGTCTAATTTTTCTTTGGGAATCCTGTAGGAGACACACTGGAATAGAAAAAGGAATCTAGGTAGGAGATTCATTTTAGTGGTTTGGACTCTTGAGTGGAAGGGGAGTGGTAGCAAGGACCATCTCTCAATATCCGCTTGTATTTGTTTTATCAGTGGAGGGTAATTCAATTGGTACAGAAACAAGTTATTAGGTGATAATTTTATACCTAGATATTTCATAGCAGGGAGGTTCCATCTCAAGGGATATCTGTCCCTGAAGGCCTGGGTTGGCTCATAGTTAAAGGTGATTGTCTCAGTTTTATGCTTATTCAAGGCGTATCCAGATAACTCTGAAAATTCTTTTAGATGCTGAAAAAGGTGTGGGATGGTTGTTTCAGTTTCAGTGATATAAAGCAAGATATCATCTGCATATAAAGCAAGTTTGTGTTCTTCTTCGCCTATCCGAATCCCCTTTATATGCAGATTTTCTCTAATACTTTGGGCTAAGGGTTCTTGGTACAGTGCAAAAAGGACAGGGGACATAGGACACCCGTCATGTACTTCTACTCAATTTGAAAGAGGAAGAAGTATGGCCATTTGCTCTAATGAATCCTTTTGATGATTTATACATTTTAAAAATGATATTAATAAACTGAGAGGGGAAACCAAAATTAACAAGCACTGCCCGGAGAAAGGCCCAAGAGACCTTATCAAAAGCCTTTTCAGCATCTAAATGTAATAGGATAGAGGGTTGATGAGTGAAATTTAACTAATCGATCAAATGGGTGGTTCGCCAGAGGTTATGCTGAGCTTGCTGGTTTGGAATAAATTCAGTTTGGTCTAAATGAATCAGCTGGGGTACCAGTTTCTGTAACTGTCTAGTAAGAACTGACATAAAAAATTTACAGTCAGTATTTAGAATAGAGATAGGGTGATAAGAGGGACAGAGTGTGGGATTTTTTCCTTCTTTCAGAATAACTGAAATAATAGCCTGCTCCCAAGAATTGGGACCAGTATCTTGCATTATCTCATTAAAGACAGTTAGTAACAGTGGAACCAACTGTCCTTTGAAGTGTTTATAAAACTGTTCCGAAGTCCATCTGTACCTGGGCATTTGGCTGATTTCAGGTTCGAGAGTACACCCTGCAGTTCCGAATTGGAGAGGGGGGGCTGTCAATCCCCCTTTAGTCTGTGGGGAGAGAGACGGCAAAGAGAGCCATTTCAAATAATCTTCCATTTTACTATCTTGGGGAGGTGGGTATGGCATGGTATACAGTGAAGTACAGAAATCTCTAAACGCCGATACTATCTCCAGGGTCTGACTCAGTTTTTGTTTAGTATTTGGGTGTATCAGGGTAGGGATCAATGCCCTTGCTCTTTGACATCGTAGCCATGCCGCCATTAGGCAAATGGATCTAGGGCTTCCCTCAAAATATTTCTGCCTAAGAAAAAGGACCTTCTGCTCTACCTGATAATCTAAAAGCTTAAGTTCTGTTTTGAGTTGAACAAGTTTTTTATTTGTTACCGCCACATATTTGATTTTGAGTTGTGTTTCGCAAGAGTCTATTCCTTTTTTCAGTGCTGTCTCTCTAGTTTCCCTCTGCCGTTTCTTATAAGCTGAAATAGAAATAAATTTACCCCGAACTATGGCTTTTATGGTGTCCCAAAGCAATGATGCTGGTGTCTCTGGGGAGGTGTTATCAGCAACCGCTTGCTTTACAGTATCTATAATTATCTCTTTCACCTCAGGGTCCTGAAGCAAAGATGTATTAAGTCTCCAAAAAGTTCTTTTAGTAAAATCTCCAAGGTGAAGCTGACAGAAAATCGGAGCATGATCCGACAAGGCCCTGTCTCCTATCCAGCTTTCCTTGACCCGTCCAACTGTTTCTATGGGAAGTAGAAAGTAGTCCAGCCAGGAATGAGACTGGTAGGGGGCTGAGAAAAAAGTGTAGTTTCTCTGATTTCCATGTGTGGCTTTCCACACATCGACATAGCCTGTTCAGAAAAGAGTTTAGCAACCTTTTTTATAAGAGACTGATTGCGGCATATAACTGCAGAGGAAGAGTCCAATGCTGGGTTAAGAACTAAGTTGAGGTCACCTTCAATAATCACCTCCCCCTCCGCCCATTCCTGTAGCTTTAAGAAAATCCATCGGTAAACTTGAAAATCTGACCCAGGTGGCACATAAATGGAAGCAAGGGTCAGGATCCGTGCCAAATAACAGCCTTTGAGAAAAGCAAAATGACCCTCCCCATCTACCAACTGCGCTGTCTGCTCAAAGGGGGTTTTAGTAGGAACAAGCACAGCTGCCCCTCTCCTTCGGCCTCTCCCATACGTTGCGCATGCCGTAGCGCAGAATCCCAATTTCGCTAATTTTTGATGCTCCTGTGAAGAAAGGTGCGTCTCCTGCAGTAAAAGGAAATTGGCACCCGTCTTTTTAAGGAAAGACAATATTTTGCTACGTTTAACAGGGTTAGTTAAACCGTTTACATTAAATGAGCAAAAAGTTCAGGGCTTAGCCACCATATCTGGGGGGTCAGAAGGACTCTTCCTGTGCAGTGTCCCGTATATTATAGTTTCTCTAACAAAGGCTCTAAAGTTAACACCCTATAAAAAATGGCCCAGTACTGTACTTGGAGAAGGACTAGTGAAATAGATAGAGAGAAAAAAGACCAAGAAAAAAAGAAGGTAGAACTAGGAAAGTCAAAGAAAGAATCTAACTAAATCTGCAACTATAACTATTATAACAATATTGAAGCTAAAAAACTCCAAACAACAAACAACACTAGAATTGCCCTTTAATAGAGCTTGGCTTCCAAGGTGGGGGGTCCGAAAAAACTTAGGATCCCTTACCCTCCCCTTAGTATGCAGGTGTACCAAACTGAAGAAGAGGGGTAGAAGAGGATAGCGCCCTGAATCTACAGGTCCTCATCAACAAAAGACTCCAAAGGAGAGATTTGTAAAAAATAAAATCGCCACGTGTCTACTCAAGCAGTGGGTAGTTATAAAAGAGGAGAGTATTTGGTATTACTGTTTCTCCCCAGGGCACAAGTCAATGTTAACCAAACATATTTGCAAAAAAAAAAGTTCTTCCTCATCCACATTGTTAAAACTTAGAAGAAGACCAAACACATTTGTCAGCTATAGAAACCATGGTTATGACTCAGGTTCCCAGTATTAGGGTAACCGACTATAGGCACCATAATAATCGTAATTACTGTTGGTTTTATTTAAGGATTATACAAGAACCCTGGGCACTCAAAGCATTGTGTTTTAAAACAATTAAGCTAATTAATTATTGCATACAAAAACTTTTTCTCAGTCTCTGAGTGTTCTGACCCAAGAAAAAAATGAAGGAGTGCCTGTACCACTTCCTGCCCTAGAGTTTTTGGTATAGTTCTACCATGCAGTAAGGTGGTGGAAATCGAAAGAATATTGAAGGGAGTTCGTAGCTACAGAATGTCCATGTCTCCTTCAACTACCTGGAGATAAAGCATCGATCGCTAGTCCAGTAGATCTCGCAGCACGTAATTGCTCCAGTGCTTCTTGTGCCTTTCTCAGTGGTGGGACGCCTCTGTGTCTGTATGCTGTAAGAGGCCATATCGAAGAAGAATAACTTTGTTTCAGCAGGCGATCCACCTCAGTAGCAGGGACTGGTACTCCTTTCTCCCGCAGATCTTCCAAGGCCTTCCCTGGATTAAGGTAGAGTTGAGGGCCTTCCTCCCAGTGCATGCAGAGCTTAGCAGGAAATGGGGTCTGATACTTGATGCCTTTTGCTCGGAGTGCCTTCAAAATTGGGATATACAGTTGTCTGGTTTGTCGTACCTCAGGTGCATAGTCGTGGACCAAGGAAATCCTGGACGTTAGGTATGTCAGCTCTTTTTTGGCCCATGATCTCCTGAGGATATCCTCTTTAATTTTGAAACTACTAAGTTTAAATACTATTGAGTGAGGGCGAACTTCTGTCCCAGTGGGCTTGAGGCCTAAAGAACGATGGGCCCTTTCAATAGAGAGAGCGTACTTTGGTGGCAGGTCTAATATATCTTTAAGCAAGTTTTCGATAAACACTGTCATAGGAGGTCCCTCACCACCCTCAGGCAATCCATATAATCTTAGGTCATTACGTCTGGAACGACCCTCCAAATCAATACATTTATTTTGGACAGCTGACGCATGTTGGAACAGAGCTTCCACCACTGTAGAGAGGTATTTATTATTTTCTTCCGTCTCTTTTATTCTCTCCTCAGCCTTTTGTACCTTGGTGTCAATACTTGAAATCTGTTGTGCAAAGGATTGGAATTCTTTTTTTGAGTCAGCTCGAGAATCTCGGATTTCCTTCAGGATGGTCTCGTATCTAGTCCGTGAGGGAAGATCCGCCTTGGCCTCAGTATCATAGCCCGATCCCCGCTTGCTGCTTCGTGAATGGCTTCTACTGCGCCCAGAGCTAGTCGGAGGCATTTTGTCTCTTTCTTCCCTTTTCGTCGGGGTTCTGAGCGACGAGGATAGTCCTCTATCTCTTTTGCAACCTTCTTTCAACATAATGATTATTTTTAATAGGCAGATGCAGGAGAAATTGTCCCTGGGGAACGGAGGCTCTCTCTCAAGCTGCTTTCTGCTCCGTGGCGGAACCGGAAGTCGTTTATTGACTAATTCAATGGCAGAGGAATAGAGTGTATGCAGGTATTTGACCATATGTCCCATGTAATTTAGGATTCTGGAATTCATGTTGCTTGCTTGGAAGACCTTTTTTCCCCAGATAGTCTATTCTGTGGGAATCTTTATCCGGAGGTAAGGAGCTCATGTGTTTCGGTCGTTTAGTAAGATCATGAGCAGCAGCAAATACCACTGAATCTGCTTCCAGAATGGTAGATAAGAAAGCGTGATCCAGAGGAGCCTGGTATAGGCGGATCCACCTTGTGGGGGACAGCCGTGACAGAAGAAGGCTGATTCCCGGCTGCAAGCATAGCATTTTGGTACATTTGGATTAGCGGGGGTACCACTAAGACTGGATCCTCTGGTAACTCCAAATAGTCTGCCATATTCTTATGTTGCTTGTCATGTTCAGTAGCACAGAATCCCATGACTTTCTGAATTTGGACCATCATTTCATGGAAAGATGGGTCATCTGGGGGAGAGGCAGCCGCATGCCTGGATAAGTCCTCATTCAATTAAGAGATATGAGAGAGGAGAATGGGGTTGGAAATCCAGATCTTGGAATTCTTCATCCTCCAGATCTCCGGTAAAGTCTACTGGAAATTCAGGCTTGTCTGATAGGTAGTCATCTACATAAGAGGGAGGTGACCAGGGCAATAAAGGATCCCTGTCGCTCTGAAATCTTTATGGCGGAGGTGTAGGGGAATGGGATGGGTGGCTCAGCTCTCCTGGGTCAGAGGGCCAAGCATGCCACATGGCATGCAAGACGTGCTGTACTACTGAAGTAACGTCCAGTTGAGTACAACGGGGTGGTAGGGAGGGGGGTTTCTGGGAAACCAAGGGGATAGTGCAGGGGATAGGATGCGTAGCCTGAGAAGGTCTTGCCTCTGGGTGTTAAAGTTCAGGGTCTCGATCCCTGTCTGCCTGGCCCCTATGGGAACCCACCTGTGAGGGTGGAGGGGCAATAAGCATAGCAAATATAGTAGGTTTCTCCAGTGGAATGCAATGCAGCTCTTCGTTGACGGAAACAGTATTATGCAGTGTAAATGACAGCCCCGTCTACGGGAGAGGAGCACCCGTCGATGGAGCGTTGATGGAACCCATAAAGGGTTCATCATAGACTGCCATCAATGCGCTATAAAGTGCTGTCAATGAAAGGGTATAACTCCCCATCGACAAAGAGGCAGTCTGAGATTGTGCCGTCGACAGTGGGCCACCTGTAATGGTGGCTGTCACCGAGCACTTAGGCACGGAGTGTGAGGAGGGCATCTCCTTCTCCTTTTTGTGCCGTCAATGAGAATCAGTGGAGGGGGAATTCTTGGGATGAGCTCCCTGATTCTCTATGAGAGACAATTTCTGCTCCATTTAATGTTTTTTTTGATTTCCAGCAACCATCGTCGATGGGTTGCCTGGTTGAAATCCTGACAATGTATACAGGAACTAGTGTCGTGTGTGTGTCCTAGACACCTTACACAAGTGGTATGGTTTTCAAAGCAGTAGATTTTCCTACTGTAATGGCAGGAATGAAATGGCACTATCTTGCTAGAAGATTTTTTGTACATCCGTCGATGAATGCTGTCTGTGAGCTGAAGATGGCGGGAAAATGAACTGAGGATACCAGGGACAGCCCACACTTATATAGGAAACAGGAAGCTGATGTCATGTGTGGGCGGAACCTGGAAAAGATTGCTAGAAGAGCTGCCATGTGCCACAGCGACCTCTGGCAACGACCCAAGTATATTACCTGCTGCGAAAGACCACTCCGGGAAAGATCTAATGTTACAGGTGAGTAACACGTTTTTCTAGGGACGAGGATATTATGTTCTATCAACACTTGTTGGCAGACTCCTGGCAGTTCTCCAGGAGAAGGGAGGTAAGGTTCACATCCCCTATTTAGGGAACAATGGTTGGAGAACTGAGGCCCCAAAACCAGCATCCTGGCGTGACTCAAGGTCAATGTGATAATGGGAAATGAAGGTGTGTGCTGACCTCCAGGTAGCAGCCCTGCAGATTTTCTGGATAGGGATGTCCCTGGAAGCAGCCACCAAGGCAGCGGTATGACAGGTGGAATGAGTCCTTAGCCCTACGGGAGGCTCCCTACCCACCAACCTATAACAGAGGTTGATGCAGGATACAATCCACCTGCCAATTGTCCACTTAGCTGCCGGTCGGCCAGGTGCAGCTTCAGCGTAGGTGACAAATAGCTGGTGAACCTCTCCCCAAACTCCAGCCGTGCGCTTCTCATAGTAGGGAAGTGCTCACCGCAGGTCCAAAGTAAGGAGCCTGTTGCTCAGCATCCGAGGTGTGACTGGTGAAGTACACCGGGAGATTAATCACCTGATTAAGGTGAAACTCTTACACAACCTTCGGGAGGAACTTTGTGTTGGGGTGCAGGACAACCTTGTCCCTGTGGATGACCAGGTAAGAAGACTCCACCGAAAGCGCCTGGAGTACACTGATCCTTCTGGATGACATAATAGCCACCACCTGTGCATCGGTTCCAATGGCTTGCCCATAGCTTTGCCAAAGCCAGCAACAGATCCCAAGGTGGTGGTGGGTCATGCACCGGAGGGGAAATGTGGTCAAGGCCTTTGAAAAAGGGCCAGACCACCTTCTTACTGCACCACCGATTGCTGACCGGCCCGCATCCAGTAAGCAGAGATGGCTGCCACGTGCACCTTAAGGGTTGTCGACTGAAGGCCTGACTTTGAGAGGGACCACAGGTAGTCAAGGATGCTAGCCACTGGACAGGACAAGGGGTCAAGCCCCTTGCCCTGGCACCAGATAGAAAACCTCTTACACTTGAAGGCATAACATTTCCTGGTCGACTCTTCCGAGATGCCTCCACAACAGTGAGAACATCGTCGGAGAGACCCAAAGCCTGTAACTCTAGCCGTTCAGGAACCAGGCTGTCAGGTGCAGGGATTGAAGGACTGGGTGGAGTACCTTCTCCTAAATGAGGGAAAGCAGGTCCGGGCAGAGAAGAAGACGCCTTGGGAGCCTGCTGCTGCGGCTCAGGAAATTGGTAACGGAGCTTGCGTGGCCAGTCTGGAGCCACCAGGATCACCTGTGCCTTGTCCCTCCTGGCCTTGAGAAGCACCTTGTGGATCAAGAGAAGTGGAGGAAAAGCATAAAAGAGGCCTGGGGTCCAAGGCCTCGAGAAAGCATCCCCCTGCAGCGTTCCCTGCTGAGGGGGGCGGGCACAATACAGCCTCAACTTTGTGTTCTCCCTGGAAGCGAACAGGTCCACCTGAGGGGTGCCCCACTGGGAGAACAGACTGTGCACTACCTGTGGGTGGAGAGATCACTTGTGAGACACGTCATCCACATGGTTGAGGGCGTTCGCCAGCTGGTTGGAGGCCCCTGCCACATGGATGGCTAGGAGATGGGCCTCCAGGCTGCGCACAAGGGTCCACACATGGAGAGCTTCCTTATATATTGTCAAGGAGAGCGTCCTGCCCTGTTTGTTGAGGTAGCACAAGGTCGTGGTGTTATCCGTCTGGACCTGGACCACTTGACTCTGGATGTGTGGAGCGAATGCAGTCAGTGTGAGTCAGACTGCTCGGAGCTCCAGCTGGTTGATATGACATTGGGACTGCTTGGGGATCCAGAGCCCGTGGACTCTATGTTCCCCCAGGTGGGCACCCCAGCCCATGAGAGAGGCATGTATCCCCAGGATGATCATCGTCTCCGGGTGGACAAACGGGATCCCTTCCTGCAGATGCTCTGGGACTAACCGCCACTGGAACGTGACCCACATCCCCTGGGTCACAGTGATCAACTGGCCAAAGTTACCCCTGTGCTGAGACCACTGGTGCAGGAAGTCCCGGGCAGGCGCAATTGCCCAACATGGACCACCTGACCTCGAATGTGAGGAGCAAAGGCAGTCAGTGCCAGGCGAACTGCTCGGAGCTCCAGCAGGTTGATGTGGTATCGGGACTCCTCAGGGGTCCGGAACCCGTGGACTCTTGTGTTCCCCATAGGTGGGCACTGCAGCCCATGAGAGAGGCAACAGTCATCAGGATAAGCGTTGGCTCTGAGTGGACAAATGGGATCCCTTACTGTGGATGTTCCGGGACTAACCACCACTGGAGAGTGTCCCACATCCGCTGGGTCACAGTGACCAGCTGGCCGAACTCACCCCTGCACTGTGACCACTAGCTGGCCAGCTCCCATTGCAGGGAGCACTTTCTCCAGAGGGCTCACCGGACCACACTGATGCAGGCTGCCATATGACCCGGCAGAGGCAGGACGTCCTGGGTACAGTGCAATTGCCCAACCTGAAATGATCGGGCAAAGGAGGAGAGAGCCTTCACCCTGTCCCCCGGGAGCCGGGCTCCACAAGAAGCGAGCTCTGCCCCAATGAAGTAGATCACCTGTGAAGGTACGTGTTCAGACTTGGTTTCGTTGACCAGGAGGCCAAGTCTGACGCAGGTCTGAAAGGGCCAGGTCCCTAGACTGGTCCACCTCCTGCCTGGAGGAACCTATCAACCAGTTGTCAAGGTGGGGTGAACCTGGACCCTTCGGCACCTCAGGTAAGCTGCCACCACTGCAATGCATTTGGTGAAGAACCTGGGGGCCAAGGACAGGCTGAATGACATGGAATTTGTAGAGGGTTCCCTCGGCTCAGAAGCAGAGGAACCTTCAGTGTGATGGATGGATGGGGATGTGAAATAACATATCCTGAAGATCCAGGGAGAAAAACCACATGTCTTGCTCTACAGATGGTATGATCTGATAGAGTTATCATCCTGAAGGTGCGCGACAGAAACCTGTTCAGTTCATGCAGATCTAGAATGGGGGCGCCAGCCCCCCGTCCGCTTTGGCACCAAGAAGTACCTAGAGACAAACCCTGGGTGTTCCAGAGGATCCGTGACAGGAACCACATCCTCCTAGAGGAGGAGCTGGGCTATGTCATCTCTGACAGCTGACAGAATGTCTGCGTATACCAAGTTCTTCCGTTGGGCGCAGGCTTGGCAAGGAGGGTACTGCTTGAATTCCAGAGGCAGATCTTGACCCACCACCTTGAGAACCCACCTGTCCATGGTGACAGTGGACCAGGAAGAAAGGCAGTGGCAGAGCTGGCCACCTATGGGAGGACCAAGGGAAGGTGCAATGGGCATGAGAGAGGCACCCCTCATCCCATCACTATGCAGGCTTAGAGGAGGAGGGTCTGGTTGAAGGGCCACCGGATCCTCTCCCCCTAGGCTTACGGATGACCGAGGCCAATGACTTTGGCCAAGGTCGCCAGGCATGGGCCTGCTAACCAGCTTGGGGTTGGGCTGGTTTGGTCGCAGGAGTAGAGGTTGACCGAAAGGGCTTCCTTCTCTGCTGCTGCTTGGAGCCATTGGAGTCCTTTGGGGCGGATGTCACGGAGTCCTAGGTGGCACTGGACTTCTCGATGCGGGTGAGATGACCCTCAACCTCTGGACTGAACAAGTCGGTGCCAGGAAAGGAACATCTGCCAACTTGTGCTGTCTGCCATGAAGGTCGAGCTCCTCAGCCAACTCCTGCGGTGCATGGCCACTGCGGCCACCACAGAGCAGGCACAGGAGTCCCCAAAGTCGATAGTTGTCTGGAGCTGTTGTTTTGCTACAGCCCTGCCCTGGTGCCGGACCTGCTTGACTGTAGTCTGGAGGTCCACCAGTAGATGAAAAAGCACCTCATGCAGGGTGTCCAGCAGGGCCTGGGAGAAGTGGGACATACAGTAAGGAGTGCCAAGCTTGCTTGGTGAAGACCAAGCGAGGAGGCAGAGTAGACCTTTTTCGCCGCATGGTCCAACGTTTTGGACTTTTTGTCGGGTGGCTTGTCAAAATCCCCAGTGTTGCAAGAGCACCTAAACACACAATCGGCCACTAGTCCCTTGGCCAAGGGGTGCACCGTGAATCCCAAGAGGGAACCGGTAGGTACCGCATATTTGTGGGCCACCTGGACAGAGGGTGCAAAGCAAGAAGCTGGGTGCTACCAGAGCTCCAGGCCAGGGCAACTGGGAAAGCCTCTGTTGGAGTATCTCACCGGTCGAGAATCTCGGTCAATGGGTAAGGAGCCCGTTTGTGGATGGGCTCCATTTTCATACCCATGGACTCAGAGATCAGGCAGAGAAGGCCCAAAAAAAGAGATAGGGCCTTTGTTCATTGAAATATTCCCCACCGTCTCCATGTAGACCGGAAGGGAGTGCAAAGAGGAACCCACCGACTCCAAACAGTCATCAAAGAGGCTTTGACTATCTGAGTCCCTGCTGACCCTCTGCAGGCAGTCAGGGGTGACAGTGACCGACAGCCAATGGGGAAGGCCCGTGACTGGATAACACTCCTTGGTTGGAGCGCCAGCCTTTGGCTGGGTGGCTCTACAGAAAATGGTGGCGATGCCAGGATTGGCCGAGCTGGGACCGCCTTAGGAAGTTCCTGAGGCAGAGAACGTGCTGGTCGATCGGGCAAAGGCCAGGTGATAGCCGGCGTAGTAGCCCGAGCCGGCTTAATGCCAGTGAGCACCAGCTTTTGCCATATGAGATCCTTGTAGCATCGACGCAGTTTGTGCCGAAGCCTCTCCTCACCCGAGGAGGATGAGGATGAAGGGTGGCATTGGTGCCGCTTCCCGTGGTGCCAAGAGCAGGAGTGCTGATGCTGGTGGGAACTGCTTGACTCACGGGAAGAAGACCAGGACCTTGACTGCTGGGGGGACTGGCAGAGGGGCTCAGACGGAGTTGGTGAGCGCCAAGGCTCCTCCGGGTCTTGGTTGGAGACCACAGGCGACGGGCCAGTGGACTGATCTGTCCCTCTCACAGTCTAACTCGGGACAGGAGCTGAGGGAGTTACCACCTGGGTGGGTGGGAGGAGCCAGCCTGAAGATGTTTCTGACCAATCTTAAAGGGAAAGGCAACTACCAACGAGTGTGGATAGAACATCATATCCACGTCTCTAGAATACCTTATCTTTATGGAAACCCGTATACGGTGGATCAATGACCAAAGTGTGGATTTTAGATACTATGTGAGCAAATGACAGCCACCAGAAATGCTGCTTTCCAAATTAAAAACTTCAAGTCATATGTTGCATGGGACTCTAAAAGCTTACAACTGAGCATATCTAACACAGAGCTGATATCACAGGTAACCAGCAGCTTCCTGATAGGAGGCCTTGTGTGTAAAATGCCCTTGGGGAACATCTTGAACAATGGCAGCTGTGCCAGGTAAAAGGCACAGACATGCTTGTGGTATGCTGAAACAGCACATAGGTGAACCTTTACTGTGGAATACTGCAGACCAGCATCAGAAAGGTCCAGCAGGTACTCCAGAACCTTTGTCAAGCGGCCATCCAAAGGGTCCATGCAGGTTCTGGAGCACCAGAGAATCTTTTCCATTTGGTTATGTATGTCTTCCTGATGGAACATTTAAGTGCAGCCAAAAAGTATTTCAAAGACCCTCTGAAGTATCTTGTACCTGTTCACTTCTATCTCTTGAGCAGCCAGGCCTGAATGTGAAGGGAATGCAGGTTGGGATGGACCAGGTGACCCTATGTCAGTAAGTCCATGCTGAGTGGAAGAGTTCTCAGTTTGCTGACTGAAAGTCTGTTTGGCAGAGTAAACCGTATCTGTTGAGACTAGCAGGGGGCTATTAGTATTATCTTGCCCCCTTGCACCTCCCAGTTTGAACAATAAATGGAAATTATGTACCTACCATAATTATTGATCTTCTTGGACAAAGTTTTCACCACTCATTCACACTGATGGGACTATGCCGGAGGCGCTAGAACCCAGCGGGACCCAAAAAACTTCAGGAGGGCTGGCGCTGAGGTAGGACCATGAGGAAGCAGCACTGTGAGCCCGGCTCGCACCGTATAGACTACCTCGGTGTTGACCCTCCAACCACTCAGGATCTTTTTTTTCTGAGGAGGTGCAGTGTAAAATAACCTAGGAAACTAACCTATGTTGGACATAAGATAGTCCGAATGAACCGCATAAGAAGAGTTAACACATAAGAGTCTTCACAGCCCAGACATTGAGGGAGTGAAAACCACAAACAAATAAGTGAGCTCGGGAGATGGCGGGTCGGCGTGTGAATGAGTGGTGGAGACTTCATCCAAGAAGATAAATAATTACGGTAGGTAGCTTCCTGGACATAAAGTCTCCACCGCTCATTCACACTGATGGGAGAGTACCGAGCTAAAATAATCCCCCGAGACGGGTGGCAGGAGAGAAGAGCTCACCTAGGACAGAAGTTCATTAAGGATTGTCCTGTGTAGTGCTTTATGAAAGTGTGCACAGTGCTCCAAGTGGCCGCACTGCAGATGTCCGCAACGGGCACGTTGCGAATTTCCACCAGAGATGCCACGACAGCTCTGGTAGAAGGAGCATAAATTCTACCTTCCAGCTCGACCTGTGCCATGGAGTAGCAGTGGCGGAGACATACCACCAGCCATGCTGAAATACACTTGATAGCAACAGGCTGACCCAGCCGGGCCGTGCTGAAGGAGACAAACAATTGTTTAGATGTGCGGATTTCCTTAGTCCTGTCTAGTAGAACCACAAGGCTCTCTTCACAGCCAGGGAATGTAGGTTATGCTCCCCCTCATTCTGGAGGTTCGCAAAGTAGGTAGGAAGGACCAAGGGCTGGTTCAGATGGAATTCTGAGACAGCCATGGGAAGAAACTTGGGGTGGGTTCTGAGTACCACCTTGTCTTTGTGAAATACAGTACAGGGAGGGTCTGTGACTAAGGCATGTATTTCCAACACTCTGCAGGTGGAAGTAATGGCCACAAGGAAGGCCGTCTTCCAAGTCAGAAATTTTAGGTCACAAGTAGCTAGGGGCTCAAAAGGATTGTGGATGAGCATGTCTAGCACAAAGTTAATGTCCCAGGCTACTACTGGTCATCTAACTGGTGGCCTGGTATGCAGAATGCCCTTAAACTTCTTAATCACAGATAGCTGGGCCAGAGACAAGGACAGTACAGGCTCATGGTACGCTGAGATTGTGCAAAGGTGATCCTTAATGGTTGAGTATTGCAGGCCTGTGTTTTGAGAGGTCTAGAAGATACTCTAGGACTTTGTCTGGTGGGCAGGAAAAGGGGTTTCAGGAGGATTTTGCACACCAGATGGAGAAACGCTTCCACTTAGCCATGTAGGTTTTCCTAGTAGCTGGCTTACATGCCGCTAATAGAATATCAGAGACCCTACATGAAACGTTAAACCTGTTCACCTCTATCTCCTCAGGAGCCAGGCTTGGAGGTGAGGGGACCTCAGGTTGGGATGGACTACAGGGCCCTGGGTCAGTAGGTTCATCTGAAGTGGAAGCAGTCTCAGGGAAGTTTCTGATAATCTGTTGATTAATGGAAACCAGATCTTTATTTAGGATGCTTTTTCCCTGCTCCAGAGTCGTTGAATTCGGCCCCCCAGCACCTCCACCTCCAGCAATTATCACGCTCTCCAGTGTTACCCCTGGCTTGCCCCACAGAGGGTGGGGTTGCGGCACCGTTCCCCTTACCAGTGCTGCACTACTGGTATCTGGTCGGGAGAGCCGGTACCAGAGGCTAATCAAGGCCCAAGGGAAGGGTGCCATGGAGACGACCCGGCGCAGCACACCTCCCCCCCGGTAGGCAGGGGCGGGGACATGCAATGCAATGACGACTAGCGTCCACCCCGCCCCTGATGTCGTGATGGCACCGGTGTGATGCGGTGAACCCAGCCTCCGCTGGGTGCCGCTGATGCACCGGACACTCAGTCCCCCTCCCTCCCGGAGAAGCAGAGCAGTCCTAGGGACACTCGATTCTTCTCCCCAGACCGGCCCTCCGATGACCCAGGTCCATTTCTGAACCCGGGTCACTGCCATCACAAGCAGAAATCCAACCGCCGCGCTGATGGCTGGCATATGGAGACCAGATCTGACAAGGCCAGAATGGAGTGATGAGAATCATTCTGCCCCCTGTGCCTCCAGTTTGAGCAGCACCATCTGAACTAAGGGAAGAGGAGGAAATGCGTACAGAAAGCGTTTTGTCCACTGCAGTCTGAATGTATCCTGACAAAAAACACCAGGTCCTGGAATTCTGGAGCAGAAGAGAGGCAGTTTTGCATTGAGTGGGGATGCAAAAAGGTCCAGGTCTAGAGTTCCCCACTGTTTGAAGAGTGATTGCACGACGCTTGCATCGAGACACCACTCGTGAGGATCTGTCTCTGTTCTGCTGAGATGGTCCACCAGATTGTTCTGGACTCCTGGTAGGTAAACTGCCTGTGTCCCTTCTCTGTCTGGTTGCGCAACCAAATCTTCCTGTGAGACTTCGGACTTGATCAATCCGAACAGTCTCGCAATTCTTTGCCTCTCACTGTCTCTCTGTAGACTATTGCTGTATGTTTTTCCTCTCTTGCTTATCTACATTTGGTAATATAAGAATATGTGCATATCAATATATGGAAATGAAACTGACAATGGGATCACGTTTGTATAGAAAATATCCGTGTTACTGTTAAATATATATATATATATATATATATATACATATATATATATATATACACAATATATATATATATATATATATATATATATATATATATATATATATATTTATGATTTGAGGTGACTATAGAAAACTAGAGGTTACTTGAGTACCAATGTCTCAGCATTTTGCAGCTGCTGTGGGGACTTCAAGAAGCTCACTGTTCTAGCAGATCCTGCCGAAATTGATGATAAATGGAAATTACGTACCTATCGTAATTCTTGATCTTCTTGGACAAAGTCTCCACCACTCATTCACACTGATGGGAGTATGCGGAGGTGCTAGGACCCAGTGAGCAAACTTTCAGAAGGGCCACGCCAAGATGGAGTCGTGAGGAAGGCGGCACATGAAAGCCAAGCGACAGTATAGACCATCTCAAGGCCAACCTCCAACTGCCTCAGTACCTTTTTCCCCGAGGAGGTGCAGTGTAATCAATCTAAAGAGGCCTAACCTAAAAACCGGACATAAGATAGTCCGAATGACCTATGTAAGAAGGGTCAACAACAAAGTCTTCACAGCCCAGCCATTGAGGGAGTGAAGACCAGAAACAGAGAAGTGAGCTCGAGGGATGGTGGGTGGGCGTGTGAATGAGTGGTGGAGACTTCGTCCAAGAAGAACAAGCATTATGGTAGGTACGTAATTTCCATATCTTCCTGGACATAAAGTTTCCACCACTCAATCACACTGATGACAGAGTACCGAGCTAAATAATCCCCCGAGACGGGCGGCAGGAAAGAAAGGAACTCACTTTTTTAGGACAGAAGTCCATTAAGAACTGTCCTTCCAAATGACTGATGTCATCTGGCATGGGCATCCAAGGCACAGTGCTTAACAAAAGTATGCACGGAGCTCCAGATAGCCGCATTGCAAATATCTGCAATGGGGACATTACAGATTTCCACCAGAGATGCCTCGACTGCTCTGGTAGAGTGAGTGTACACTCTGCCTTCTAGCTTGACCTGTGCCATGGAATAGCAGTGGCGTAGGCATGTCACCAGCCATGCTGAAATGCATCTGATAGCAACAGGTTGACCCAACTGGGTCATGCTTTAGGAAACAAACAGTTGTTGAACCTTGTGAATTTCCTTCGTTCTATCCAGATAAAACCGCAAGGCTCTTTTCATGCCTAGGGAATGAAGGGTATGCTCTCCTTCATTCTGGAAGTCTGCAAAGTAGGTAGAAAGGACTAAGGGCAGATTCAGATGGAATTCTGAGATGACTTTAGGAAGGAACAAGATAAGTCCTAAGAACTAATTTGTCCTTGTGAAATACAGTATACGGGGGTCTGTGACCAAGGCGTGTATTTCCGATACCCTACGACAAGAAGTAATGGCCACCAGGAAGGCTGTCTTCCAAGTGAGGAATTTCAACTCACAAGTAGCTAGAGGCTCCCGAAGGTTTACGAAAGAGCATGTCTAGCACAAGGTTAATGTCCCAGGCTGCAACTGGATGTCTAATAGGGGGTCTGGTATGCAGAATGCCCTTAAGAAACCTCTTAACCACAGGAAGCTGAGCGAGCGACATAGAGAGAACTGGCTCATGATATGCCGAGATTGCACAAAGATGAACTTTAACTAAGGAGTATTGCAGACCCGTGTTTGAGAGGTCTAAGAGATACTCCAAGACCTTATTCGGTGGGCAAGAACAGGGATTCCAAGAGGATTCTGCACATCAGATAGAGAAACGCTTCCATGTAGCTGTATAGGTTTTTCTGGTGGATGGCTTACGCGCAGCCAAAAGAATATCTGAAATGCTACGAGAAATATTAAACCTATTCGCCTCTATCTCCTCAAGAGCCAAGCGTTAAGGTGAGGAGACCTCAGGTTGGGATGGACTACAGGGCCTTGGGTCAGAAGGTTCATCCGAAGGGGAAGCGGTTTCAGGGAGGTTTATGATAGCCTGTTGATTAGAGAAAAACAGATCTGACAAGGACAGAACTGGGCAATGAGAATCATTCTGGCCCCCCAACCCATGTCTCCAGTTTGAGCAGCACACTCTGAATTAGGGGAAGAGGAGGAAATGCGTACAGAAAGGGTTTTGTCCACTGCAGCCTGAATGCATCCTGATAAACACCAGGTCCTGGATTCCTGGAGCAGAGGAGAGGCAGTTTTGTGTTGAGTGGGGACGCAAAAAGGTCCAGGTCTAGAGTTCCCCACTCTTCGAAGAGAGACTGAACGAAGGTTAGGTCAAGAGACCACTCGTGAGGATCTATCTCCATTCTGCTGAGACGGTCTGCCAGCTCGTTTTGTACTCCTGGCAGGTAAACCACCTGAATCAGAGCCTTGTGCTCTAGGCACCAATCCCACACTCTCACTGTTTCCCTGCATAATGGGTAAGAGTGATAACCGCCCTGTTTGTTGATGTAATATATCACTGCCTTGTTGTTCATTTGAAGGAGAATGTTCTTGTGACAGAGTATGTCCTTCAAAGCCCGCACTGCATAGAGGACAGCTCTTATCTTCAGGACGTTTATGTGTAGTTGAGACTCGTCCTGAGTCCATGCACCCTAGGTGTGGAGATCCCGGCAGTGAGCTCCCCAACACATCAGGGATGCATCCGTGGTGATGGTGATCTGATGATCCAGAGGGTAGAAGGGATATCCTTCCAGAAGACTGTCCTTTTGAGACCACCAGGTGAGTGACTTCTTTAGAGGCTCCGTCACCCTGATGAGAAAGGACTGACGGTGAGTGGTTGGGGACAATTGAGTACTGAGAGGTCCTCATGTGCAGACGAGCCAAAGGTACAGTGAACACCCAGGATGCCATGAGGCCCAGCATCTGTTGCATCGAGAGAGCTCGTACTGAGTTGTGTTCTCTGATGAATCAGGCCATCTGTAGGATATTGTTCCTTCTGTCCTCCAGAAGAAAGGCTTTAGCACAGGAAGTGTCCAGAAGTGTTCCTATAAAAAGGAGTTTCTGGGAGGGCTGCAACTGTGACTTTTTGAAATTCAGCAGGACTCCCATGGAAGTGAGGAAGTCTGAGGCCATGGCCTCCAGAGTCTCTTGTTTGGAGGGGCTTGCTAGAAGCCAGTCATCCAGATATGGGAATACTTGGATCCCAATTTTCCTTAGGTGCGCCACGAGAACCGCACAACACTTTGAAAAGACTCAAGGTGCCGAGGATAGCCCAAATGGCAGGACTCTGAATTGATAGTGCTGACCCAACGCCACAAACCTTGGGTATCTGTGGTGATTTGGATGTATAAGAATGTGCTGGTAGGTGTCCTGCATGTCCAGAGAGGCTAGCCAATCGTGCTGATGAATCAAAGGTAGCACGGTATCGAATGACATCATCTTGAATTTTTCCTTGTGAAGGAATCTGTTTAACTTTCTGAGATCCAGAATAGGGCACATGCCTCTAGTTCTCTTTGGAACCAGGAAGTGATGGGAGTAGAAGCCTGTGTTTTGTTGATCCAGTGGAACTACTTTTACTGCCCTGTTGTTCAGAAGGCCTTGTACCTCGGAAGCAAGGAGGTCTGACTGTGCCGCAGACAGTCTGGGATGTCACTTGGGAGTATGATCGGGGGGTCCGATAAATTGAGAGAGTACCCCTCGCGGACTATCCTGAGGACCCATTTGTCTGATGTTATAGATCGCCACTGATCGCAGAACTGAGTCAGACATCCTCCCACTGTCAAGGAAGGGTCCCCCTCGGGCAGTTGAGGTGGGACCTGGGCCGTATACTGAGAAGGTGGCACTGGGCGCTTTGGGACCTTGTGCTTTCTGCTGAGTTTTCTTTTGTGGCTCAGGAATTTGGCTTCTGTTAAAACCTCCTCTGCCTTTACCATGAAAGGACTGACGTTGTGAAACTGATGCTTGTTCCCATCTTCTTGAGAGGGAGTGGGCGGAGATCTAGCTGTCTTAATAACAGACCTAGTCTTCTGTATGGTCTCTAGTGCTTGTTCCACCTGAGGCCCAAACAGATACTTACCATTGAAAGGTAGGGCCATGACTTTTTGTTGGGAGTCATTCATAAAGCCTGAAGTACGCAGCCAGGAATGGCGAAGAGTGCAAATGCCAGCCGCTGCTGCCCGGGAAGCAGTATCAAAAGCGTCCACTACAGTTTTAATTTGCTGATTATTGGACTTGTTACCTTCAGTTATGGTCAGTAGTAGCTCTGAGCTGACCTCCGACTCGGGCAGAGCTTCTACTGTTGCTTTGAGAGAATGCCAAGGAACATACTCGTATTGAGAAAAGTGTCCCTGGTAGCTGGCAATACTCATGCCCAGGGTTGAGGCAGCAAAGACTCCCTTATCCAAGGTGTCTATCTTGCGAGATTCCTTGTTTATAGGACAAGCTGTAGATTCCTGAGGGAGGACAGCCATATCATTCTCTGCCAGGACCACTATGGCATCAACAAAGGCTTGTGATGCCAAGATGGGGCGATCCTTGAGGGGCATATTTCCTATCTATGGACTTGGCCACAGAGGGAATAAGAACTGGATTCTTCCACACCATCTAGGAAAGAGTCTCGAAAGAAGGCTGTACCAGAGGGGTTAAATCCATAGCGATCTCCAGGACATGAAGATATTGGAGATGCAGAAGCTTCCCAGGATCGATTTCCATGGTCGGGACAGAAAGAGTGGAATTTAAGTTCTTAAGCAAAGACTTAAAGGAAAGGTCTTCAACAACAGGCTCTGCAGGAGGACTGATCTGTGCCCCAAGGGCAGAATCAGCATCAACATCATCACCCAGCCAAGATCCAGACCGGGCTCAACATCATCTCCTGACAGCCCAGAGGGACTGCATGGACAGGAAAGGAATGAAAACTAGGAGGAAGAAGAGAGGAGAAAGAATCGGAGTTAAGAACCTTTGGGAACTAAGTTGCACCATACACGTCCTCAGCGCCGCTGAGGAAACAGCGCTGAGACATAGACAGCAACGGTGACATGTGTGGCATGGCGCCGATAGGAGCGCAGAACACAAAGCACATGGCGCTGACACCAACCCTGGCGCTGTCAGGGCTGACACTTCACAGTGTTCAAATGGCGCCGACACCACCTGTGATGCCAAGGATCTTGGCGCAGGGAAGTCTCGGCACCAGCAGCATGCACAGCACCATTGTAGAAGTCTGAAAACTGTGATTGGAAGGCAAAGGATGAAAAATGGTAGGAGATAAAGGCATCGGTGTGGACCCCTGTGCCGCAGCCATGTGAGGGGGGATAGACACCGGAGTGCAGAGTCGATGGCACCGAAGAAGGCACCGTGTGAGTAGGAAGTCCTAACTGTCACGCTGGCCCATCCAAAACTGACAGACCCGAAGGCCCTGGCGATGGACTGGCTGGCTTGGGCAGTCGGGACAACCTCCGAGCCCACTGCTCCATAAGAGCTGCCCAGTGATGAAACTGCTCATCGGAGGCCCCTGTAACAGGCGGACAGGGGCTCTGGTGTCAAAGAGGCCGGCTACCAGAGAGAGAAAAGTACAGGTACGTAAGAACTTATCGTAACAGTAGATCTTTGAGAACACCTCTTGCAGCAGGTTACACCATTAGGACTGAAGCTGTCAGGCGCCAGGACCCCACGGAAATTTTCTAGCCAGTAGTCTTCAGTAGGGACCGCCTCCGATGTCGGTCCGGCCCCCGACATCGGGCGTAGTACATAAGGAGGCGGTCCCCCCATAATCCTCAGTTCCCTCGCCGAAGACTCCAGGACACTGGATGACATCAGAAGGGGAGACCGAGGATCCACCATCAGATGGCAAAACAAGTAAATAGGAATATTCCATCTAATGAGATGGGTGCTTGACTCCGACCAACCTCCAGCAGGGATGGTGGGAGGAAATACCTGCTGCAAGACTGTTCTCAAAGATCTACTGTTATGGTAGTTCTTACAGTAACTGTACTATCTTATGATACAGCTCTTGCGGAAGCTACACCATTAGACTGATTTCCAAACATTAATGGCAATCATGCACCATCGGAGGAGGAAAGGTACAGACCTCGAGTTAACTCAAGCCTAGGACAGAAGTCCCTGAAGGACAACTAGACCGAACCCCGCTCTTCGCCTCGATGCAATGTCCAGACTGTAATGCCTGATAAAGGTATGCACAGAGCTCCAAGTAGCTGCAGCGCAAATAGCCGAGGTGGAGACGTTCTTTAACGCCGCAAAGGAAGTAGCCACCCCTCTAGCGGAATGACCCTTGACCGCGCCCGATAAGGGTTTATTGTGCTTCTCATAACAGAAAGTAATGCACTGAATGAGCCACCTAGAAAGTGACTGTTTAGAGACAAGAGCTCCCTTCATCCTGTAGGCAAAGGAGATGAAAAGTTGGTCCGACTTTCGGTGCTGTCTGGTTCTGGTCAGGTAGTATCTGAGGCACCTGTGCACATCTAGGGTGTGCAGAAGGGCTTCTCCTCGATTAGAATACTTTGGAAAATACACTGGTAGATCGATATCCTGATTAAGGGTGAGAGCCGAGATCAGCTTAGGCAAAAATTTTGGGTTTGTCCTTAGGGATACCCTGTTCTGGTGGAAAACCAAATAAGGCTCTTTGCATATAAGAGCGTGCATTTCCGAAATTCTTCTGGCAGAAGTAACTGCAACTAAAAACGTTTTCCAAGACAGAAAACGTAGCTCTCAAGCTGCAGCTGGTTCAAGGGTGGCAGCGTGAGCTGCTCCAGGACAAAAGGTAAGTCCCATGGAAGGATTGGATCTTTAACAGAAGGCCTAAGGTGGAGGATGCCCCTTAAAAGGGCACGAGTAGTGTCCAGCTGGGCCACCGTCCGATGGCCTACGGGGGCATGGTAATCTGAAATAGCACAAAGGTGCACTTTAATCAAGGAGTAAGCCAGTCCGGAGTGGAAAAGGAAAGCAGGTGTCCAGCACCAGCTTTTCTGGACAGTCTAACTGACAGAAAGCCGCGCGCTTGAGCCCACAAGCAGAATCTACGCCATTTCATGGCGTAAGTTGCGTGGGTAGCCAGTTTTCTGGCAGCAGAGAGCACGTCTGCCACTTCTTGCGAGACCCCGTATCACATCATGGCAATGTCTCTAGGAGCCAAGCGTGCAGGTTCAATGAACGTAGGTCCGGATGGACCAAGGAACCCACCTCCTGAGACAATAGATGGGAGCTGATTGGCAAAGGCACTGGGGTTCCCAGGATAGCTGGTGCAAGAGGAACCAGATCTGTCTGGGCCAGAAGAGTGCGATCAGAATGAGTGTCGCTTGCTCCAGCTGAAGCTTTAAAGAGAACTCTCTGGATCAACGGGAAAGGAAGAAAGACATAGAGGAATCTGCCCCCCCCAGGAGAGGGACAATGTGTCTCGCCAGAAAACACCAGGCCCTGAATCTAGCGAGCAAAAATTGGGCAGTTTTGTGTTGGATGGGGACGCGAAAAGGTCTAATTCTGGAGTACCCCATCTGTGAAACAGCTCCTCTGCCACCTCTTGCAGAAGTTCCCATTCGTGGACTATGGCCTGAGAGCGGCTCAGGCTGTCTGCGATGATGTTGTCCACTCCGGGGACATAAACTGCAATTAGGTTTGTGCCATGTTGCAATACCCACTCCCACACTCTCATGGCCTTCCTGCAAAGCGGGTAGGAGTGGGTGCTTCCTTGTTTGTTGAGGTAATACATCACTGCGGAATTGTCAGTTTGTAACAGAAGTGTACCCGGTGGAATCTCCGACTAGAAGGCCTGCAGAGCGTAAAGGACTGCCCTCATTTCTAGGATGTTGATGTGGAGATGAGACTCCTGGGCTGTCCACAGGCCCTGAGACCGAACACCATCAAGGTGTGCTCCCCACCCGAGCCCTCAGGCGTCTGTGGAGAGAGTCACAGTTGGGGACGGCGCTGGGAAGGGAACTCCCGCAGAGAGGTTCCCTGGATGTAGCGACCATTGCCAATCTCGATTTACGGTTTTCGTGATTTGGATTGGATGCTGCAGATGGTCTTGCCTTTGGTCCCATTGTACCCGTAACATCCACTGGGTTACCCACATGTGGAGACAGGCTAGCGGGACTGTTGCAATGGCCACGGCCATGTGTCTGAGCAGGCAAAGGACCAGTCTGGCTGGGACGGTCTTTTTCGCCAACTCCCTGATGAGGGATCTGATGTGTTCTGCTCTGTCCATGGGAAGGAAAGCTTTCCCTCTGACGGTGTCCAGAACTGCTCCGATAAACTGCAGCTTCTGGGATGGAACCAGGTGTGACTTCTGGTAGTTGATGAGAATACCCAGGGATTGAAACAGAGACTAGGTGCAGTGGATAGCAGTCATCAAGGCCTCCCTGGAGGGTGCCATGAGAAGCCAGTCGTCCAGGTATGGGAACACATAGTGGCCTTGTCTCCTCAGAGACGTGGCTACGACCGCCATGCACTTCGTGAACATGTGAGGTGCTGATGACAGCCCGAAGGGAAGAGCTTGGAACTGATAACGGCAGCTCTGAAACTCGAAGCGCAGGAACCTGCGGTGCACCTGAGCAATGGGAATGTGCAGGTAGGCATCCTGCATGTCCAAAGATGCCAGAAAGGCATCCTGCTTCAGCATGGGAATTAGGCCCGCAAGGGTCACCATGTGGAAGCATTTGTAAGCGACCGAAAGGTTGAGGTCGCTGAGGTCCAGTATTGGACGGAGGTCCCCTGTTTTCTTTCAAACCAGGAAGAAGTGAGAACAGTACCCTAGTCCTCTCTGGTTCTCTGGAACGTGCTCTAAGGCTTCCTTTTCCAGAAGCGCGAGCACTTCCTGCTGTATGAGCACGGCATGCTGACCCGAATAACGGGAAAGCAGGGGAGGTCCTGTAGGTGGGCTGCCTACAAACTCTGTATAATGGCCTTTTTTGATCAGCTGCAGAATCCACTTGTCGGTGATCGATCGCCACCCTGGAAAGTGGCATGCAATGCGACCCCCGACTTTCTTTTCCCGTTGATCCTGGGGAGGGGCAGGGGCCGGGAAGGAGTCATGCTGTGGCAGCGTTTGACCCTGCAGGCTGGGCAGACTTTGAAAATCGTTGGCCTCTGCCTGGGGATGACTTGGCCTGGGCCTTGCATGTGAAAGTGCCCCTCTGCTGCTGACCAGAACGTTGCCGTTGCCTTTGTAGCTGGCCATGAAAACGGCTCTGGTTCCTATGAAAGGAACTAGGCCGAGACCTGTACATAGCTTGTACAGATCGGACTGCCTTCCCTGCGTCCTGAAGTTTAGTGATTACTCTTTCAGAGGCTTCACCAAACAGGACCTCACCATTATAAGGGACGTCTAGGATGTTTTTCTGGACGTCCGGGGTAAATCTGGAGACATGGAGCGAAGAGCGTCTCCGGAGACAAATGCCTGAGGCTGCAGCTCTGGCTGAAGAGTCCGCAGAATCATATGCGGCTCTGAGCACTTGTGTCCCCACATCTGAACCCGTGCAGAGGAGGTTCAAGAGCTCCTCCTTGTGTTCGCCATCCGGCATCTTCTCAACCAGGTCCTGACCCTGTTCCCACAGGGCGTTCTGGAACTGAACCATATGGGTCAGATAGCTCAGTGACCTGATGGCACAAGTAGTAGCCCCTTACGTGCGCCTTCCCAGGACGTCCAATTGCTTGGATTCCTCGTCCGGTGGCTGGGTGCTGAGGTCTCTGAGACCGGTCATGCGAAGCAGTGATGACCAGGGAATCAGCCAGAGGATGGTTCGCCAAATACTGGGCCTCCCTAGGGGTTTTGTATAGGTGGTCAGCCTTCTTCGGCACTGCAGGGGTGGAATGCGGACATTTCCAGGCAGCCTTGGTGACGTCCGTGAAGGTATCCACCAAGGGTGGCACTACCACAGGCTTCGGGTTGTTTTGCCCAAGGTAGTGGGCAAGGCATTGTTGTCGGGGTCAAGCTCCTCAGCATCCCACCCCATGTTCTCCTGGATGTGCCTCATGATCTCAGCGAAGGAGGGGTCATCCGGAGGGACCTGGGTAGGTCATGTGGGTCAGGAGAGGGAATGCTGAGAAGAGAAGGTGATCTGGAACACTCTGAAGTGTCCGACCTGGAATCCTCCCTCGACGGAGTGTACCGGCGTCGTCTGGGTCTCTTGGGGCTGGGTGACCCTGAGGGGGATTTGGAGGGAGGTCTTCTCCTTTCCGAAGATCTACCCCTAGGAGGTGGCATCTGCTCCTTGGGGGATGGAGGTCATCCTACGGGCCCCTTAGGTGGAGGTGGAGGTGTAGGCGGTGAAGGAGTAGGTGGAGGCAGAGTAGCAGGTGTAGCAGGAGGAGGACGTGCAAGGACCACATCTTTCTTGATGGTGTCCCACCAGAAAGTAAAAAGCTCCTTTACCTCTGCAAGATTCATACCCGACGACGAGCCTGGCGCCGGTGGCCTGTTGCCGGGGTCAGGCGTCGGGTCCCCGAGGGGTCTCCCGCTCTGGGGAAGGTTCCCTTGGGAGCCCGGCGTCTCCGGTGTCGCCCGCCTGGTCTTTGGGCTGTGTGGCGTCCTCCTCGGTGGAGTCCCTCTGACTGGCGTCCGCCGGCGACGCGGGTGCGGCCCTCTTCTCCGGGGTAGCCGACGTCGGTCCCTTGGCCGATGTCTTCGGAGGCGAATGCCTGGCCGGCGACAGGTGTCTGGGTGTCATCGGCTCCTGTGAGCGCCGGTGATGTTTGGCCGACGTCGGGTCTGACGTCCGTTTGAGGGACGTCAGGTCTTTGGTTTTGCAGGGCGCTGGATCCGAACCTCGGGGTGGCTGGGAGACTGACCTGGAGTCAATGTCCTGGTGACGGGAGGAAGATTTATGGTGCTCACCCGACTTCGATGAGGCCTTGGAAGGAGTAGAGGAGGCCGAGGGCCTCAAAGTCTTTAGAGGCTGGAGAGAGAAGGAACCCCTAGATGACCTGACCTGGACCGGGGGAGGTTGCGACCGAGCCCTGGGGGGAGAGTGGTCTGATTTGGAGCCGGAGCTTCGGGAGTCCGAGGCCCTCGCAGGGGACCTGGACCTCGCCTTTTCCCGGTGCTTGTCCCGGTGTTTGTGGGTTTTGCTTGAAGGCTGTCCCCGGGAGGAAGGTTCCTGGTCCATGCGTTTTAGTTTCTCTTCCAGGAGAAACGCTTGAAGTGCCTTCTGGCGGCAGATCCTGGTGCGGCTGTTGAAGCCCTGGCAAAAGGAGCAGGCCTTGGTGTCATGGTCCGGGCCTAGGCAGCGCACGGAGGCTGAATGGGGATCCTTGAAGGGGATCTGTTTGCCTCAGGCGCACTTCATGTGGTGACCCTCTAAGGATGTAGTTGGAGAGGACATCAGTTGCTCAAATTCAAAATTAAGATGAAAATCATCATAGTTCTACAGTCGTCAGCTGGAAAAGGAGACAGAGGCCGATACTGGCGGTCGATGGCGGAGAAAAGATCTGAGGATTATGGGGACCGCCTCCTTGTATTACTCATGCGACGTCGGGGGAGGGACCTACGTCGGAGGCGGTCCCCGCTGAAGACTGCTAGCTAGAAAATTTCCGTGGGGTTCTGGCGCCTGCCGGCTTCAGCCCTAATGGTGTAACCTGCTGCAAGAGCTGTATCTCGAAGTAAGATCCGATGACTCCAAAAGAGGCAGAGACCGGCTCCTGACCCTAATAACCGACTGTCCACATGCAGACGTACCAGATTGCGACCTCGAGTGATGCCATTTCTTTGTCGACCGGTGGGCCGAAGAAGGACTCGAGGCCAAATGGTGCCTAGATTGGGACCGTTTCTTTGTATGCTTTCGGGGGGACCACCATCCCCAGAGCACTGGACCCGTTCGTTGTCAGACCCCCCCCCTGGAGAGGCAGTGAACCAGAACCGGCCCAGCTGACTGAACAGCTTTCGTACGAAGTCTCCCTACCGTCACCTTCCCCACTCATGGTCAAGTCCGTCAATGGAGGGCTGAAGACTTCTTTTGCAAGTAAGTAGTTTATTAAAAATATTTCGAGATAAAATACAAAATAATAAAACTGAAAACTAAGCTGCTAGTTTGAAGTTTGACTCCTGGCAGGCGAACGTCGTCATCACCGAAGCACACTCGACGGTGGGAAAAAAGGAAATGAGGCGGTTGTAGGGCCGACGTCAAGATAGTCTATACCGCACGCGCTTGGCTCGTGGTGCTGCTTCCTCATGGCTCCATCTTGGCGCTGACCCTCCTGAAAAAGTTTGTTCCTGCTGGGTCCTAGCGCCTCCGGTATACTCCCATCAGTGTGAATGAGTGGTGGAGACTTTATGTCCAGGAAGATCAAAATGTTTTGCTAGAACAGAATGTTTGCTAAGGATGGGGGTCGAAAAGCCTTATAAAATAGCTAAGCTGCAATTGCAGAGAGAGTTTTGTTTTTGTTTTGGAAGAACAAGAGAGAGTGTTTTACAAGAAAGATTTATTTTTTTATCTCTCTGTACATAATTATTCTGAATAAGAGTATTTTTTTTATGTTACTGCAACTGCAAATAAAGAGTTCTGTTGAATTCTACAACTACTCCTGGTTTTCCCTATGCTTCCTGACCTATGCCTCGATGACACTGCCTAGATCAGAGCTTTGTGCTGTAGGCACCATTCCCACTCTCTCATCACTTCCCTGCATAAGGGGTAAGAGTGTACTCCGTCCTGCTTGTTGATGTAGTACATCTCTGCCTTGTTGTCCATTTGAAGGAGAATGGTCTTGTGACAGATGATGTCCTTCAAGGCCTGGACTGCGTATACGACGGCTCTCTCATTTCCAGAACATTTATGTCAAGTCGAGACTCGTCCTGGCTCCATCGACCCTGGGTGTGGAGATCCTGGCAGTGAGTTCCCCATCCCAGCAGGGATGCATCTATGGTGATGGAGATCTGGGGAACCAGAGGGGCGAAGGGATAACCTTCCCGAAGGTTGTCCTCTTGAGACTACCAGCTGAGCGACTGTTTCAACAGTTCCGTCACCTTGATGTGAAAGGACTGTGGATGTGTGGTTGGCGACCACTGAGTACTGAGCATCCACTGAGTAGTTCTCATGTGAAGATGAGCCAGAGACACAGTGAGCACTGAGGATGCCATGAGACCCAGCATCCGCTGCATCGAGAGAGCTCAGACCAAGCTGTTCTCTCTGATGAAGCGGCCATCTGGAGGATGTCGCTCCTTCTGTCCTCCAGAAGAAAGGCTTTCGTGTTGGAGGTATCCAGAAGGGCTCCTATAAAGAGGAGCTGCTGGAAGGGCTGTAACTGTGACTTTTTCAAGTTTAGCAGAACTCTCATGAATGTGAGGAAGTTTGAAGCAGTACCTACGGCTTCTTGAGTCTGGAGGGACTCGCGAGAAGCCAATCGTCCAGATACAGAAACACCTGAATTCTGATTTTCCTTGGATGCGCTGCGAGAACTGAAAAGCACTTCATAAAAACTTGAGGCGCTGAGGATAGCCCAAAGGGCAGGACTCTGAACTGGTAGGTGCTAACCCAACGCCACGAATCTGAGGTATTTGTGATGGCTTGGGAGAATTGGAACATGTTGATAGATGTCCTGCATGTCCAGGGAGGCTAGCTAATCGTGTTGATGAATCAGAGGTAAAAGTGTCCAGAGTGATATAATCTTGAACTTTTCCTTGAAAAGGAACTTGTTTAACTTCCTGAGATCTAGAATAGGGCGCATGCCGCCTGTTTTCTTTGGAACTAGGAAGTAATTGGAGTTGATGCCTGTGTTCCGCTGATCCAGCAGAACTATCTCTACTGCACTGTTGTTCAGAAGGCCCTGGATCTTGGTAGTAAGGTCTGACTGAGCGACAGACAGCCTGGGCTGTCGTTTGGGTGGATGATCTGGAGGGGTTTCCGACAGATTTAGAGAGTACCCATCGTGGATTATTCTGAGCACCCATTTGTCTGATGTGATTGACATCTACCGGTCATAAAACTGAGTCAGACGCCCTGTTACTGTTGAGGAAGAGTCTCTCTTGGACAGCTGAAGTGGGACTTGGGCCGGGGTCTCAGAGGGTGGCACTACGCGCTTTGGGGCCCTGTGCCTTCTGCTGCGTTTTCTTTTGCGGCTGAGGGGGTTTGGTTTCTGTTAAAGTCCCCTCTGCCTTTACCACGAAAGGACTGATGGTTCTGAAATTGATGCCTGTTCCCACTCCTTTGAGGAGCAGGAGGGGGTCTGGCCATTTTGATGGCCGTCCTAGTCTTCTGGGTGGCCTCCAGCCCCTCCTCGACCTGAGGACCAAACAGATATATACCACTGAAAGGCAATGCCATAACTCTCTGTTGGGCATCATTTGTGAAGCCCGAGGTGCATAACCAAGAGTGGAGACAGGTACAAATACCAGCCGCCGCTGCTCTGGAGGCAGTGTCAAAGGCATCCATGGCAGCTTTAAGCTGTTGACTATTGTATTCAATACCCCTATTAATGGTTTGAAGGTGCTCTGAGTTAAGACTCTGAATCAGCAAGCACTTCTACTGTAGCCTTGAGCGAATGCCAGAGTATACTCATATTGAGAAAAGTAGCCCTGGTAGCTAGCAATACGCATGCCCAGGGTGGAAGCAGCAAAGACTCGCTTTCCCAAAGTGTCCATCTTGTGAGATTCTTTGTTTATTGGACGTGCTGCAGATTCGTGCGGAATAACAGCTTTGTCATTCTCCGCCAGAACAACGATGGCATCAGCAAAGGCTTGAGAGGCCAGAATGGGGCGATTCTTGGGAGGGGCATATTTCCTATCTATGGACTTAGCCACAGGGGGAATGAGTGCTGGATTATCCCACACCATGTGCGAGAGAGGCTCGAAAGAGGGTTGCACTGGTGGGGTCAATTCCACAGGAATATCTGGAACGTGCAAGCACTGCAGACGCAGCAACTTCCCATTATCGATATCCGAAGACTGGAGAGAGAGAGAGAGTGTGATATTCAAATTTCTGAGCTCTGTTGAAAGAGGTTTATTCACTGCCACTAGGGAGGAATCATCGTCGGAGTCGTCCCCTAATCGAAGTTCAGGATCGGGCTCAACTTCATCTCCTGTCAGTCCAGAAGGTAGACAGGAAAGGGATGAAAAGAAGGAGGAGGAGCAGAGAGAATCGGCATCAAAAAATGGAAATTACGTACCTACCGTAATTCTTGTTCTTCTTGGACGAGTCTCCACCACTCATTTGCACTAATGGAATCTGCACCGGAGGCACTAGGACCCAGCGGGAGCAAACTTTTTGCTAGAGGGTCGGCGCCAGAGATGGAGCCGCGAGGCGCGGCACTGCGAGCCTCAGCTTGTGCGGTAATGACTATCTCAGCGTCAACCCTCCAACCGCCTCAGTACCTTTTTTTCCGAGGAGGTGCAGCGTAACTAACCTAGAAGGGTAGCCTAACGGAAAAACGGACATAAGATAGTCCGGATGACCCGTATAAGAAGGGTCAACAAAGAAGTCTTCACAGCCTAAAGATTGAGGGAATGAAGACCAACAACAGAGGTGAGCTTGGGGGATGGTGGGTGGGCGTGTGAATGAGTGGTGGAGACTCATCCAAGAAGATCAAGAATTACGGTAGGTACGTAATTTCCATATCTTCCTGGACATAAAGTCTCCACCACTCATTCACACTAATGGGACAGTACCGAGCTAATAATCCCCCGAGAGGGCGGCAGGAGAGACCAAGAGCTCACAGTTTTAGGACAGGAGTCAATTAAGGATGGTTCTGCCAAAAGAAAGATGTCGTCTGGCATGGACATCCAGGGCATAATGTTTGACGAAAGTATGCACTGAGCTCCAGATGGCTGCATTTCAAATATCCGCAATGGGCATGTTGCAGATTTCCGCTAGGGATGCCGCGACCGCTCTAGTAGAGTGAGCGTACACTCTGCCCTCCAGCTTAACCTGCACCAAGGAATAACAGTGGCGAAGGCATGCCACCAACCATGCTGAAATACATCTGATAGCAACAGGTTGACCCAGCCGGGTCTCGCTGAAGGAAACAAACAGTTGTTGAGCTTTGTGAAAGTCTTTTGTTCTATCTAGATAGAAACGCAAAGCTCTTCTGACGTCCAAGGAATGAAGAGAATGCTCTCCTTCATTTTGGAAGTTCGCAAAGTAAGATGGAAGGACCAGAGGTTGGTTTAGATGGAATTCTGAAAAAACCTTATGGAGAAACTTAGAACGGGTCATAAGAACTACTTTGTCTTTATGAAACACAGTATACGGAGGGTCTGTGACCAGAGCATGCATCTCAGAGACCCTGTGGGCTGAGGTAATGGCCACTAGGAAGGCCGTCTTCCAAGTGAGAACTTTTAACTCACAGGTAGCTAGAGGCTCGAAGGGTTTTCGAGTAAGCATATCTAGTACTAGATTAATGTCCCAGGCTGCGACTGGACATCTTACAGGAGGTCTGGTATGCAGAATTCCTTTAAGAAACCTCTTAAGCATAGGTAACTGAGCCAGTGACGAGGAAAGTACTGACTCATGATAAGCTGAAATGGCACAAAGGTGAACCTTAACTGTAGAGTATTGTAGACCTGAATTTGAGAGGTCTAAAAGGTACTCTAGAACTTTATCTGGTGGGCATGAAAAAAGATTCAGAGAGGATTTTGCACACCAGAGCGAGAAACACTTCCATTTGGCTGTGTAAGTTTTCCTAGTGGCTGGCTTGCATGCAGCCAGAAGAATATCTGAAACCTCGCGAGAGACATTGAACCTGTTCACTTCTATCTCTTCAGGAGCCAAGCGTGAAGGTGAAGTGATCTCAGATTGGGATGGACCACAGGCCCCTGAGTCAGAAGGTTCGTCTGAAGGGGAAGCAGTTTCGGAGGAGTTTCTGACATACTGTTGAGTAGTGGAAACCATATCTGCCGAGGCCAGAAGGGAGCAATGAGGATCATTTTGTCCCCCTGGGACTCGGATTTGAGAAGTACTCTCTGAATTAGAGGAAGAGGCAGAAAGGCGTAAAGAAAGAGTTTTGTCCACTGCAGCCTTAACGCATCCTGACAAAAAATGCCGGGCCCTGGATTTCTGGAGCAGAAGAGAGGCAGTTTTGTGTTGAGTGGGGATGCAAAAAGGTCCAGGTCTGGAGTTCCCCACTCTGCGAATAGTGACTGAGCTATGGCTGAGTCGAGAGACCATTCATGAGGATCTGTCTCTGTTCTGCTGAGACGGTCTGCCAGTTCGTTCTGCACTCCTGGCAGGTAGACCACATGAATTAGAGCCTTGTGCTCCAAGAACCATTCCCACACCCTCATCGCTTCCCTGCATAAGGGGTAAGAGTGAGCACCGCCCTGCTTGTTGATGTAATACATCACTGCTTTGTTGTTCGTTTGAAGGAGAATGTTCTTGTGACAGAGAATGTCCTTCAAAGCCCGGCCTGCATAAAGGACGGCTCTCATTTCTAAGACATTTATGTGAAACTGGGACTCGTCCTGAGTCCACGTACCTTGAGTGTGGAGAATCTGACAGTGAGCTCCCCACCCCATCAGGGATGTGTCCCTGGTAATGGAAATCTGATGATCCAGAGGAGCAAAGGGGTATCCTTCCAGAAGGTTGTCCTCTTGTGACCACCAGGTGAGTGATCTCTTCAGAGGTTCTGTCACCTTGATGAGTAAGGACGAAGGGTGAGTGGTCGGGGACCACTGAGTACTGAGCATCCATTGAGATGTTCTCATGTGGAGGTGTGCTAGGGGGTACAGTGAACACCGAGGATGCCATGAGACCTAGCATCCGTTGCATCGGAATAGCTGTCACTGAGCTGCTTTCTCCTGATGTATCGGGCCATCTGAAGGATATCGCTCCTCCTGTCCTCAGGAAGAAATGCTTTCACACAGGTGCTGTCCAGGAGAGTTCCTATCAAAAGGAGCCTCTGGGAGGGCTGCAGCTGCGATTTCTTGAGGTTTAGCAGGACTCCCATGGACATAAGAAAGTGTGAAGCCGTGGCTACGGCGTCTAGAGTTCCCTGCCTGGAAGGACTTGCCTGAGGCCAATCGTCCAGATATGGGAACACTTGTATTCTGATTTTTCTGAGATGCGCTGCGAGGATTGCACAACACTTTGTAAAAACTCACGGCACCGAGGATAGCCCAAAGGGCAGGACTCTGAACTGATAATGCTGTCCCAAAGCCATGAACCTTAGGTATTTGTGATGCTTTGGGTGTACAGGAATGTGCTGGTAAGCATCCTGCATGTCCAGGGAGGCTAACCAGTCATGTTGATGAAGCAAAGGTAACAGGGTTACTAGAGATATCATTTTGAATTTTCCTTTGGGAAGGAATTTGTTTAATTTTCTGAGGTCCAAAATGGGGCGTGTGCCCCCGGTTTTCTTTGGAACCAGAAAGTAATGGGAGTAGAACCCCATGTTCCTTGATCCAGCGGAACTACTTCCACTGCCCTGTTGTTCAGAAGGCCTTGTATCTCGGAGGCGGGAAGTTCTGACTGAAGAACTGACAGCCTGGGCTGTCGTCTGGGGGGATGATCCGGAGGGGTCTCCAAAAGATTGAGGGAATACCCCTTGCGGATTATCTGAAGGACCCATTTGTCCGAGGTTATGGACTTCCATTGATTGTAGAAGTGAGTCAGACGACCTCCCACCGCTAATGACCTCCGCCTTGGATTTAATTGCTCCCACCTGTGTGCGGCCTCTCTCCCTTCGCCCCTGATCCCCTTGGTTTGATCAGGATCTGAGGGAGTTGCGGAGATTAGGTCGAAGGTTGGAGAGATGTTGGCGGAAGTCCGGCTTAGATGCCGACCATCTTAGACTCCTAGAGCATTATAAACTCTATCAGTCAGCAATTACTCATAAGAAGGCAGTGTTCCTGTCCGGAGAATTACTACTGCTCACATCGACCGGCCCAGCTCTTTCGAACCGTTGCGACAGGCTGTACAACCCAGCCTGTCTGCAGGTTCGTGTGTCTTCACAGTTGCAGTGTGTGGAGCTTGCTCGATTCTTTGCAGATAAGGTGGCCGACATCAGGGCGAGATTTGCGCCTCCTCCATGGGAGTTGTGGTGGTCCAGCCTATGGTCAAGCACACCGTTCACCTGGAGTTCCTTCATAAGGCGGAAATCGAGGAATGTTATGAGGATTGTCCAGGGGTATGCGCACCACCAGCTGTAGTTTAGACCCGGGTCCCCAGGCCTGATTATGGGCTGTGGGGAGGTTATCTTCCCGGTTCTAGCCAGGACAGTCTGGTGTTCCCTAGACACTGGTGAACATCCCCACTCCCTGAAGGAAGCGCTGGTGACACCAGTATTGAAAAACGCATCTTTGGACCCCGACTCCCTGGCAATCTACAGACCCATCTCGAACCTCCCCTTGGTTGGGAAGGTAATCGAGAAAGTGGTGGCAGCCCAGTTGGACAACCATCTTACCATCCATAACATCTACGATCCTCTTCAATCAGGCTTTCGAAAGAGGCACAGCACTGAGACTGTGCTGGTTCAGGTCCTCAATGATCTCCTGATGGCAAGAGACCAGAAAAAATGGTCCATTTTGGTCCTTCTGGATTTGTCAGCAGCATTTGACACTGTAGACCATGGGGTGTTGCTTGAGCGCCTGAGATGCATCTGTGGTCTTTAGGGCCTGGTGCACAGATGGTTTACTTCTTTCCTCACAAGTAGAACTCAGAGGGTGGTATAGGGGATTTTTCCTCCAATCCCCGCTCTGACCTGTAGGTGCCTCAGGGCTCTTGCTGTCCCCATGTTGTTTATGGTGTACATGCTTCCCCTCGGAGACATTGTAAGACGATATGGGCTGGAATTTCATTGTTATGCCGATGATACCCAGCTCTATCTGTCCTTTGTGCCTGACCAGAATAGAGCACTCTCAGTGTTTAATAACTGTCTCAGTGAGATCCAGGATTGGATGAGGTCCAGTTGGTTGAAGTTGAACTCAGGGAAGACTGATTGAGGGGTTGGGGGCACTTAAAACCTCTGGTTTATTCCTGGGGGATGCGGAGCTCCCGACCTCTGAACGGGTGCGAGACCTGGGGGTGATCCTTGACGATCAGCTGACATTGCGTGCGCAAGTGTCAGCAGTTGTTAAGGTATCTTTTTACCATCTTAGGAACATCGCCAGGATCAAGCACCTTGTTCCACCCAGCGACCTACCCATTCTGATCCACACCTTTGTGACCTCGCGTGCTGACTACTGCAACTCCCTTTACTTTGGGCTGCCTGGGGTTGATATCCGCTGCTTGCAGCTAGTGCAGAACTCGGAGGCCCGGTTGTTAATGGGGACTTCCCGTTCCTCCCATATTACACCGGTGCTCCGAGATCTGCACTGGCTGCTGATTCAGTGGCGGATCACCTTCAAAGTCGGACTTCTGACTTACAAAGCCCTACACGGTTTGGGCCCTGATTACCTGAAAGAGCTTCTCGTGCCTTACCTACCGACGCGACCACTCTGCTCGGCCAACGAGGGGTTGCTAGAGATCCCGAGGGTAATTTTAAAATCCTTTGGCGCCCGAGCTTTTATGTTCGTGGCGCCGACCCTCTGGAATTCTCTACCACGTTGGATTAGAGAGTGCATGACGGTGGAGGGTTTTAAAAAGGGCTTAAAGTCTTTTTTATGGAGTAAGGCATTTGCAAATAACTTGGATGCCGATTAACTGCTTTGTAGTCAACTGAGTTTTTTAATATGTTTTATTCTGTATTTTATTGTAATGCGCCTTAGTTTTGAGAAAGGCGCATATAAATAAAGTTTATTATTATTATTATTATTAATGAAAAGTCCCCTTTGGGCAGCTGAGGTGGGACTTGGGCCAACAACTCAGAAGGCGACACTAGGTGCTTTGGGTCCTTGCGCCTTCTGCTGCGTTTTCTTTTGAGGCTGGGAGGACTTGGTTTTTATTAAAACTTCCCCTGCCTTTGCCTCGAAAGGACTGACGGCTATGAAACTGGTATTTGTTAACACTCCCTCGAAAGGGGACGGGAGGAGGTCGAGCCAATTTAATGGTTGACCTAGTCTTTTGTGTGTCCTCTAGAGCCTGTTCTACTTGAGGGCCGAAGAGATACACACCATCGAAAGGAAACGGCATTACCTGTTTCTGGGCATCATTCGTGAAACCTGAAGTGCACAGCCAGGAATGACGGCAGGTACAAATGCCCGCCGCTGCCGCTCTGGAGGCAGTATTGAAGGCGTCCATAGCTGCTTTAACTTGCTGGTTGTTGGACTCGATACCCTTCACTATGGTTTGAAGAAGCTCTGAATTAGAGTCCGATTCCGGTAGAGCTTCGACCATTTGTCCGAGCGAATGCCAAAGGATATACTCATACCTAGTGTGGAAGCAGCAAAGACTCTCTTACCTAAAGTGTCCATCTTACGAGATTCTTTGTTAATGGGTCGAACTGTAGTAGTCCGGGGAAGGACAACCTTATCATTTTCTGCCATGACTATAATAGGATCCGCGACGGCTTGGGATGCCAAAATGGGTCGATCCTTGGGGGCAGCATATTTCCTATCTATGGACTTAGCCACAGAAGGAATGAGAGCAGGATTATTCCATACCATTTGAGAAAGCGTCTCAAAGGAGGGCTGCACTGGAGGAGTCAAATCCATAGGGATTTCCAGAACATGGAGGTATTGGAGTCTTAACAGTTTCCCAGGATCGATATCTGTAGTTTGGAGAGAAAGAGTGGAATTCAAGTTTTTCAGCAGAGACTTAAATGACAGGTTCTAGACCACAGGCTCTGCAGCAGGAATAGATCCTGTTTCTTCCACATCATCACCCAGCAAGGTCTGTGTCAGGCTCAATGTCATCTCCTAACAGCCCAGGAGGGACTGTATGGACAGGAAAGGAGTGAAAATCAGGAGGAAAAGAGGAAGGAAAAGGATTCAAAGAAGAGCAGCCCTAAAGACTGGATGACGCCCTAACAGGTCTCGGCACCGAAGAGCATGGCGTCGAACACACGCATGGTGCCGAGGATGGCCCCGACGAGGCTAACTCAATGGCTCTGAGGATGGCACAGACAGACGCATCGGCGCCGAAGATGTCGAAAACATCCCAAGACTCCGAAAAACAGGATTTGAGGAAAAAGAAGGATGAATACCAGGCGATAGAGGCAACGGTGTGGCCCCCTGTGCCGCAGCCATGTGAGGGGGGGAACATGTAGCGTGAGTCCGACGGCACCGAAGATGGCACCGCGCGACTAGGGAGGCTCAACCGTCCTACCTGATCTCCCAGAAAGCCCGAAGGCCCCTGAGTGACCGGGCCAGGTAGCTGGACCAACCTCCGAGCCCATTGCTCCATAAGAGCAGCCCACTGATGAAACTGCTCATCTGAAGACCCACCAGAGGGCGGGGTAGGCCTCCAATGTCAAAGATGTCGGCTACCAGAAACAGAAACCGGCAACTCCGAAGGAGGAGACCGGCAACTATCCCCAATAACTGACCGTCTACACACAGACATATCAGAGGGCGACCTCGAGTGATACGTTCTCTTTTTTGACCTGTGAGACGTAACAGTGCCGAGAGTGCTACTCGCTTACTTTTTATGCTTCGAGGAATACCCACCCTCGGGCATTGGACTGTCCATTGTCAGATCCCCCTCCGGAGAAGGCGTCGGACTGGACCAAGCCCGGCTGACTGAACAGCTTTCATACGAAGTCTCCCTACCATCACCTGACCCGCTCATGGTTGACTCTGTCAATGTAGGCTGAGACTTCTTCCTTAAATAAGAATAAATAAACTAAGCGATACTTTATTCGAGATATTACTACAAAACAATAAAACTGAAAAACCATGCTGCTAGTTTGAAGTTTAACTCCTGGTGAGCGAGCGACGTCGTCACTGAAGTGCACTCGACGGCAGGAAAAAAGGAACCGAGGCAGCTGGAGGGTCGATGCCAAGATAGTCATTACAGACGAACTAAGGCTCATGTGCTGCTCCCTCGCTCCATCTCCACCCGCACCGGGAATTCTCTAGCAAAAAGTTTGCTCCTGCTGGGTCCTAGGGCCTCCGGCACAGATCCCATTAGTGTGAATGAGTGGTGGAGACTTTATGTCCAGGAAGATCCTCAGTATCTCAAGCAGCACCGCAAGCACCCCCCCAGTGCTGCAGCAGGAGGTGGCGCTGACACAGGAAGTGGCACTGAGCACGGCGCCAGCACCGGAGAGGCCGGCACCACAACCAGCAGCACCGCAGCAGAAGTTCCCAACCCTCGACTCATGGAAGACAAAAAGAAGAAATCCTGCAGGAGATAAAGGCACCGGTGTGGACCCTGCGCCGCAGCCATGTGAGGGGGATGAACACCAGAGTGTGGCGTCGACAGCACCAGAGATGGCGTCGCGCAACTAGGAGGCCCCAACTGCCCTGCCTGCAGATCCGACACCGACAGGCCCGAAGGCCTTGGTGACAGACTCGCCGGCTCAGGCAGCCAGGACAACCGTTGCACCCATTGCTCCATAAGAGTGGCCCAATGGTGAAACTGCTCACCAGAAGACCCTCCACCGAGCGGGGAGGGACTCTGGAGTGGAGGATGCCAGGCACCAGAGACAGAGACCGGAGGGGGACCCTGGAAGAGGCGGAGTCTGGTATCTGCCTCCAGAAACTGATGATCGACATGCAGACATACCAGAAGGCGACCTCGAGTGGTGCCACTTCTTTTTCGACCGAGAAGCCAAAGAACAGCTCATGGCCTAGCGGTTCTGAGAATGGGACTGTTTCTTTTTGGGCTTTCGGGAAGACCGCACATCCCCCCCGAGCACTGGACTGCCTGTAGTCGAACCCCCCCTCCGTAGAGGGTGGCAGACCAGACCCAACCCGGCTGAATGAATAGCTTTCATGCGAAGTCTCCCTACCATCACCTGCCCGTTCATGGTCGACTCTGTCAAAGAAGGGCTGAAGACTTCTGCGATAAACTAAAATAAAATTACTATTTTTATTTTATTTTCACTAGAAAACAATAAAAGTACGATAAACTAATCGAAACTGAAGACTGCAGCTGCTGTCGCATAGATGTGAATTTTGACTCTCAGCAGGTGAGCGACGTCACTGAAACGCACTTGACAGCGGGGGAAAAAAAGGAACTGAGGCGGTTGGAGGGTCGACACCGAGGTAGCCTATACAGCGCGAGCCGGGCTAGTGGTGCCACTTTCTCACGGCCCTACCTTGGCGCCGGCCCTCCTTAAGATTTTTGGCTCCCTCTGGGTCCTAGCCTCCAGCGTAGTCCCATCAGTGTGAATGAGTGGTGGAGACTTTACGTCCAGGAAGATCCTCTGAACTAGAGGAACTGAAGGGAATGCGTATAGAACAGATTTTGCCATTTCAGTCTGAATGCATTGCAAGGGAAAGCGCAATGATCTGAATTTCTGGAACAGAATTAAGGCAGTCTGGCATTGAGTGGGGATGCAAAAAGGTCCACATCTGGGGTACCCCACTCACTGCATAGCGATCTCACGATGTCTGGAGCTAGTCATCACTCATGAGGATTGGCCTTTGTTCGACTGAGCTTGTCTGCCAGCGTTCTGGACTCATGGCTGGTAGATGGTTGAAGCAGGATCCCCTGCTTCATGCACCATTCTCACACTCTCATTACTTCCCTGCAGAGAGGGTAAGAGTGTTCTCTTCCTTGTTTGTTGATGTAATACTTGACAGACTTATTGTCTGTCTGGAGGACTCTTCTGTGGCTGACTTGGTCCAAAAGACCACACAAAACAGTTTGCCTCTCCAGCATGTTGATGGGGAGATGAGACTCCAATAGGTCCCACACATCTTGTGTTTGGAGGCCCTGGCAGTGAGCCCCAAAACCCAACAGGGAGGCATCTGTGGTGAGGGTCACCCCAGGCTCTGATTAGGTGAAGGGGAACCCCTGGAGGAGGTTGTCCTCCACTGATCACCACATGAGTGACCAAACCAAGGGCTTGGTCGTCTGAATGGGGTAAGTCTGAGGGTGTGTTGTCTGTGATCATTGTGCACTGAGCATCCACTGGGCTGTTCTCATGTGCAGACATGCCACTGGCACCGTGAACACTAAGGAGGCTATTAGACCCAGCATGCGCTGTATGGAGTAGGCTTGCACAGTTTTGCGCTCCATGATGTAGCATGCTATCTGCAGAACTCCTTGTAGCCTGCTCTCTGGAAGTAAAGTCTGAGCCTGGGTCGTATCCAGAAGGCTCTTATGAACAGCACTTGCTAGGAGAGTTGTAGCTAAAATTTTCTAAAGTTCAGCAAGACCCCCATCGAGGTCAGGAACTGGGAGGCAGTGGCCAGTGCCTTTTCCATTTACTGTCTGGACGGGCTTGAAATCAGTCACCCAAATACCAGAGGATGTGAAGTCCTAACTTCCTGAGGTGTGCACTGAGCACTGCAAAGCACTTTGTAAAGACTTTGTGGCACTAAGAAAAGCCCAAACAGCAGGACTCTGAACTGGTAATGCTGCCCCAGTGCTATAAAAAGGAAGTATCTGTGGAGGTTGGGCTTTACCAGTATGTGCTGATAAGCATCTTGCACATCCAGGGACACTAGCCAGTTCTGAAGCTTCAGGCAGGGTTGCAGAGAGCCCACAGAAATCATTCAGAATTTTTCTCGATCCATGAATCTGTTTACATTTCACAGGCCGAGAATGGAGAGCATGCCTCCTGATTTCTCTGAAACTAGGAAGTAGTGGGAGCAGAACCCTGTGTTTTGTTGTGACTCTGGCACTGCACTGCCCTGTTACTCAGAAGGCCCACAATCTCCAGTGCCAGAAGCTCTGACATGTAAGGTAACTAAGGGGATTGCCTTCTGGTTGGATAATCTAGAGGCATTTCTGTAAAATGCAGGGAGTATCCCTCTTGGATGATCCTGAGGACCCTCTTGTTTGTCGTTATGCATTTCCATCGACAGTAAAACTGGGTTAGGTGCCCTCCCACTTGGGAAGAGAGGTCTGACTAGGGCAGCTGAGGCTGAACCGAAGCCGAAGTTTCAGACACTGGCACTGGGTGCTTTTGGAGCCTGTGCCTTCTTTCGAGGTAGGGGAGTCTGATTTTATCGTTTTGGGGTCACCTGCCTCTAAAAGGGGACTGCTTACTGTGAAAAGAACTGCATCCCTTACCCTTTTGAGTGTTAAAGGGGGCAGGTCTTAAAGTCTCAAGTGTTATTCTAGTTTCATTAGATGCCTTCAGAAATTCTTGATCTTCTGCGACTATCTTCACCACTGATTCACACTAACGGGTCTGAGTCGGAGATGCTAGGACCCTGTGGGAGCCAGAACTTTTCAGGAGGGCTGGCATTGAGGCATGCTGTGTACATGCACGGTGCCATGAGACTGACTCGGGCTGCATGGCTTACCTCGGCCCAGCCCTCCACCGCCTAGTACCTTATTTATAGAGGAGATGCAGCATAACATAATTATTTATGCACTTAACTAAGGGCATAAGATAGCCCTGGTGACCTGTATAAGGGTCAGCAAACCAGTAGCATAGTGTTGTGACAGCCCAACCAAGAACAAGTGGTGAAGACCAATACAACAAGCTGGAGTGAGCCTGGGGGGATGGTGGGTGGGCATGTGAATCAATGGTGAAGATACTTCTAGAAGACCAAAAATTACAGTAAGTACATAATTTTCATATCTTCCTGGAATAAGTTTTCACCACTGATTCACACTAGTGAGCCAAAGTACCAAGTTCAGACAGAATCTCCCAGATTAGGGTGGTAGGAAGCAAGAGTTCACTCAGGATGGAAGTCCATTCAGTATAGTCCTGCCGCAGGTGGCATGTTGCCTGCCATGGATATCCAGGACACAGTGCTTGACAAAAGCGTGCACTGTGCTCCAAGCTGCAGCTCTGTAAATATCACCGAAAGGCACAGAGCGAATCTCTGCTGGGGATGTGGCAACTGCTCTAGGAGTGGGCATGTACCTGACCTTTCAGCTTGACCTCTGCCATGGCACAGCAGTGGCATAGGCAGCTCACAATCCAGGAAGAAATGCACTTGATTGTAACAAGCTGTCTCTTTCAGTTAGGATTGAAGGAGACAAAGAGGTGGTTGGATTGCTTAAAGTCCATGCACTCCCCTTCATTCTTGAAGCTGGCAAAGTAGGCAGGCAGCACTAGTGGCTGATTCAGATGGAACTCCATCACTTTTGGTAGGAATGTACGGTGTGTGTACTTGCTGCAGATTTTAGATACAGTTCATACCCCTAGTCCAACAGAGAGGCCCCTTCTGCTTCTTCCCATGGTGTGCATGTGTGGAGACCCACCTTGTCCTTGTGGAAAACAGTACATGGAGGATCTGGGAACAAGGAATGGCTTTCTAACACTCTGCAAGAAGAAGTGATGGCCACTAGATAAGCCGCTTGTGACAGGGTGGAATAGGACCCTGTCCCAGTTGTTATGGAAAGAGTTTGAATGCAAGGATCTGTTCTTTCCTTTCCCATCTCCTGTCTGTCTGGTTGCGCAACCAAATTTTCCTGTGAGACCTAGGTTTTGATCACCACAACACTCTCGCAATTATTTGCCTCTCACTGTGTCTCTACCTTCACTTGCTGTTCTGTCTTTTCCTCCCTTGCATATGTGCTGGTATAAAAATATATTCAAATTGTTATGTGGAAATTTAACATATATTGGGATCCCTTAGTTTAGAAATTATATAGTGTTAATTTTTGAAATGTATATAATTACAGTCTGAGATGATTACAAAAAGCTATTGGAAACTCAAGAGGTTACCTTAGTGCAATTTGTAAGCCTTTTGCAGAAGAGCTGTGGAAAATGGGAATCAGTTCTGGGACATTGTGTTCCTGCCAGCACCTGCCTGAAATTTACTAGGACATATTAGGAAAAAAAAACAGGATGCTTGTTAAGAAGGGAGGTTGCAAGGACTTATAAAAAGACAGAGCTGCAATTGCTTGCAAGAAAGATGGACACAGAGATTGAAGGAAAACTCAGATGCGTCTTCAATTTATTCTGCCTTTGTAAATAGTTATTCTGAACAATTTTATTATTTTATGTTACTGCTAGTACTAATAAGTCTTCTTGCGAATTTTACAACTGCTCCTGTTTTTTCCTATGCTTCCTGACCTGTGCCTTGACGACAGATGATGTCAGCCTAAGTGGGATGTATGCCATGCATATTCTAAGCAAAGGAGTTTTGTGTGTGGATACTGGACCTAGTACCAAGGAAGCATAGAGAAACGTATGGATTCTGCAGCAGCAAGTACGGGAGTGGTTACCAGGAGAATGGCAGCCAAATTAGCTCAGACAAAAGTCCAAACTGAGATTGTACAGCCAGCACAAGTTATGGAAAAAGGACAGGCAGTGACAGAACCTGAAAGCCTGATGAACTTTTTCAAATGGAGGGCTATACAACAAAAAGAGACGGAGAAACAGAGGAGAGAAGAGAAGCAGCAGATGAGAGAAGAGATGCAGCGACAGGAGCAGAAGAGAAGCAGCAGATGAGAGAAGAGATGCACCGACAGGAGCAGCGATGGCTGGAAGCCTTTGTAAATAGTTATTCTGAACAATTTTATTTTTTTATGTTACTGCTAGCACTAATAAAACTCTTGTTGTGAATTTTACAACTGCTCCTGCTTTTTCCTATGCTTCCTGACCTGTGCCTCGATGACACTGCTTTCTAAGTTAAAAATTTCAGCTCACGTCGCAAGAGGCTCAAAAGGCTTATGGGTGAGCATATCCAGCATAAGGTAGATATCCGAGCCAGCCACCAGCTTCCTGATCAGAAGTCTTGTGAGTAAAATGTCCTTAAAAAACCTCTTGAAGAATGGCAGCTGTGTCACGTAGAGGGTACCGATGGGCTCATGGTATGCAAAAATAGCATATAAGTGGACCTTAACTGTGGAATACTGAAAGCCAGCACCAGAAAGGTCCAGCAAGTACTTCAGAACCTTGTCAGGTGGGCACCCAAAGGGGTACCTGCAGGTTTTGGAGCATCAGATGGAAAATCTCAATTTGGCTGTATAAGTGATTCTAGTGGAAGGCTTACATGCAGCTAAAAGTATTTTAGAGACCCTCTGAGATATGTTGAACATGTTTACTTCTATCTCTTTAGGAGCCAGGCCTGAAGGTGAAGGGAGCACAGGCTAGGAAGGACCAGGTGATCCTGAGTCAGTAAGTCTATTCTGAGTGGAAGAATCCTCAGTTTGCTGACTGATAACAGAAAAAAACTATATGTCAAAGCCAACCAGGGGCGATCAGTATCATCTTGCTCCAGTGCACCTCCAGTCTGAGGAATACCCTCTGCATTAGGGGGACTGGAGGGAATGCATACAGAAAAAGATTTTGCCATTGCAGTCTAAATGCATCTTGACAGAAAATGCCACATTCTGGATTTCTGGAGAAGAATCAAGGCAGTTTGGCATTGAGTGGGTACACAAACAGGTTCACATCTGGGATGCCCCACTCATATAATAGTGATCTCACGATGTTTGGAGCTATTGATCACTTGTGAAGACTGGCCTCTGTTTGGCTGAGCTTGTCTTTTGGACTCCTGGCAGATAAATGGCTTGGAGTAGGATCCCTCCCCTCGATGCACTATTCCCACATTCTCATTGCTTCCCTTTTCCTCCACCTCTCCCAGCAGACTAGTTGAGGCCAGCTGACCCCTAGAGGGGAAGCATGATCCACGAAAAAGTGAAGGACCAGCTAAAGAAGTGGACTGCAAGGCAAAATCAGTTTACTCACCTGTAAATGAAAATTACGTACCTACTGTAATTCTTCATCTTCCTGTGTATCTTCACCATTCATCATTGGTGGGTTCAAGCCGGAGGTGCTAGGACCCAGTGGGAAGTTTTTTAGCTTTACAAAGTTCTCCTCCTATCTGGAGGAGGGGTCAACATCGGAGACAGCACTGCCCTCGAGGCCGACGTACTACGTGGCACTTGCGGGTTGGCCAGTAACAAATGCCAGCCCCTCCATTACCTCAGTTCTGCTCGCTGGAGAGGGAAACCAGAGAGAGAGGAAAAAAGTGGAAGGAGGGTGTGGAAAGAAAGTCCAAGGGATAGGAAAAGGAAAGGATATAAACTGAAAAAGGAATAAGCCGGTCACAAGAGGATGGTGGGACTCTAAAAGGGTCTAGGAGAAGGAACCCAGCCACCAGGCAGGCTAGGGGAGGGTAACAGAAGGGTTGCAGAAGGAGGGAGGAAAGAACAGATGAAAAAGAATGAAGAGAAGAGTGAAAGCCAGAGAGACGGAGAGAGATAGAGAAGGAGAGGGAGACATCCTCTCAGAAGTGCTCGAGCTTCCAGCTGGACCAAAAAGGGGGGGCCCGAACCCTAAAGTGCACTCTCATCATCTCCCCCTCCTTTTTTTTTCTGTTAAGGAGACAAGCGAACTATGCTGAGAGGGCTCAAGATTCAGGAGAAGTGAGTCTGCTGAGGGCATAGCCAGGATTTAACACCTCGTAGGTGTGAGCATCTGACAGGATGCCAAGTTGTCGTCAGGCCAGGTGCAACCCCCAAGGTCCACCGGAGAAGAAGGGCTTTTTGCTCTCAACTCACTCTCTCCCTTCGCAAAAAGAGGTGGGGACCGTACCCACCTCAAGACAAAGTCCCTTCAGAGAAGACCAAGGAAAAAAGGTCCTAGGGTGTAGGAAGGTTATTGACCCTTATGCCCAGCACCACAAGAGGTGGTGAGAGAAAGAATGACATCCTCTAGAAGAGGCCAAGGACCTCTGGGTGAATCTGAGGAGACTCTGCCCCATGAAGACCCAGGAGCAGGCTATCTGCCAGTATAAAGGTGGGCCGGTTAGGGCTTCACGAAAGGTAGAAGGTCCCCAGAGCCCTTGTGACAGTGACAGGAACTCAACCAGGGAAACTGGATGTACTCTTAGAAGAGACAAGCCTGAGAGGGACAAGGTCCCCTTGGTCCAGCGAGTCCTTAAGAGATTCCCCCATCACAGCCAAGAGGGGCCCTGAGGAGCACCTAGGAAAAAAGGGCAAGAGCCCCTGCTTGGAAGTGACATGGAACCCAGAGGTGCCAGCAGGACTGTACCTGCAACTGGCCCCAAATGGGAGGAAGGCAAGCAAGGTGGAGGCACTGCCCAGGAGACTGGGACCCAAGACGGGATGGAAGATGGGAAGCAGTGATGAATGGTGAAGATACACAGGAAGATCAAGAATTACTGTAGGTACGTAATTTTCATATCTTACCTGTGTCAATCTTCACCATTTATCACTGATGGGTGAGTACCAGGCACCACAAAGTGGCACTGACACCTCCCTGAAGGCTAGGATTAGCCTTCAGCCTCTTGTGGGGGACTCACAAAAAGAGGGGGCCCATCACTGGTCTGGCCAGGCCTGCTACTGTAAGGGTCAGGTTGAGCCTCCTGGCCTGCAGGAGAGGGAGGATGCCCTGAGAGTTCTCGCCTGGCCCCACGGGAGAAAAACTGGGCCCCCCAGAATGGCAAGACAGTTGCCATACACCGGGCCAAGGGTGACAAACCGGGATAGGTGGAGCCATGCCGTCAGCCTAATGCAAATCGCTGTTCCCACAATCCTGGAGGCTACCAAGCTGGCGTCATAAAATGCTTGCGCTTGGTGTCTCGTCAACTCCAGGTCTCAAGTGGAAATGGCAATGGCTCAACTGGTTGCTTCTCTATCAGGCATAGCCACCAGGATCTGACCCAGCGCAGCCCACAGGTACCTTTCATAGGTCACCATGTGTGCCTGATGTGCCGAGATCAAGAGTAAGAGGCGTGCTGAAGAGAAAATTCTTCTGCCCCAGTGATCGAACGCCACAGAGTCCGTCTCAGGAGGGTGGTCTCTTGACAGGCGCAGATGCACAGAAGAGTTTCCAGCCACTCTAACCCCAATTCGGGATGGGGCACAGATCCTAGAGACCTGATGGGAGCACAATACCTGTGCTGACAGTCCCGAGGGGCTGGAGAAGAATAAGCTGGAAGTTGCCAGGTGCTGTGCAACTCCTCCATGAAGGGACGAGGCCATGGAGGGATCACCACCGATTCTTGGCTGTATTCCCCAAGGAATGCCAGCATTGCACACACAAGATTGCACTGGGTGGAAAGGGAAAGACGGAGTTCCTCTAGCATCCTCGTCAGGAACTGCTGATACTCTGTGAAGTCAGCATCAGAAGAATAGTAAGAGAGGGAGTCCTCTTCCTCGGAGGAGGAAGTCAATGACATGGAAGGACTCTGCATAGGGTGTGACAAAGTTGAAGGAGGAGATGTAAACACCATCTCATCAATGGCCATAAAATAAAGAGGGAAAGCACCCACCATTGCCCTATAATGCTCCGAAGTGAGGGGCCCCAAGGGACCAGAAAGACCTGGGAGAAGGGGTAGAGGAGGCACAGAGGAAGGAGGGTGGGAAGACTGATCCTGGGAGACTGATGTACCTCTGCCAGGGCTGTGGGCACAAGCAGGGGACCCCTCTCTAATGAGGGGGCTGCGTTGCCCAGCCAACGCCTGCTGCTTAATCCTCCCCGAGCCAGCAGGGTGAAGCTCTAGAGGAGAAGACCGCTGGTGAGGAGATTGGAGCCATGCAGACCCAGAAGGGTGGCCCCTGCCCCCCCCCACAGCAAGGCTCTCGCCCCTAAATGGACAGAGGGAGCCTGGGTCATTGCTCTGACTCAGTCCCGAGGTGGCCAGGGCCACCCGGAAAGAATGGGAAGCCAACCGGGGCCCCACCCCCTGACTGAGGCCCTACCTTGATGATTGCTCCAAGGAAGGGGGAAGGAAAAGCCGGCACTCAGGTCAGCTCCAACTCCCCGACCGACTCTGTGTTGGCACTGACTGCCGATGCAGTGTCAAAGACAGGATCCCGGACAAGGACAGCCCCGGACGTGGCGCCAGCACCAGAAGTGGCACTGACTGCGACATTGACCATTGCGCCGTCACCAGAGGCAGCACCAACATCAATGTCGGTGCCAAGCCATCAACCTCAAATGCGGTGCCATCCTTGGGGACGGTGCCGAAAGAGGCACCAAGCGTGGTGGCGCAAGCGGTGCCATCACCCCAGATGGCACTGGAGATGGCACCAGAGCCATCCACAGCACTGACACAGAGAAGGGTGGTGTTGTGCATGGCAATGACTCTAGGAGCTGTACCCAAAAAAGACGACCTCCTACTGAGTCTGGGAAATGTCCTTAGCTCTTGGGAACTTTGTTGCCAATCCAGGTCATCCCGGTCATCCCCAGATTCTGAGGCAGAGACCATGGCGACCCACAGAGAGGCAACCCTGGATGCTCTACCCGTCCCGGCACCAAGGATGGTGTTCGGAGGGGACTCAGAGGCAGCGATGCTGCAACATCGCTCACCGGCACCAGGGTCAGTGCCAGGAGCCAAGGCCATGCCCACTGCCACCTCCGAGGGAACCACAGATACAGGTCCCATGTATGGCAGAGACCTCAACACCGTGGTTGCCTGGCTCCCCGAAGGAGAACCAGGCCGTGAGTGGTCCACAACTGTCCCCCCAGAGGAGGCCAACTGTCCCCCAACCGCTCACCCAGGCGTCCGTTCTCAGTGAGACCTGAGACAATGGAGGCCTGTTGCCTCCCGGTGTGTATAGCAGTGGGGAGTGATCCAGGAGGAAGGCCGAGGGACATTACCTTGGCAACCCTCGATGCGACACCAACCACTGAAGGTTAGGGAGTTGCAGACCAACCTCACCACCTGGGTAACTAAGGTGCAGAAGTCCATGGAGAAGCAGGCGTCACATTGATCCATGTCATGGTGTGGCCCCAGGCAGGTGAAGCACCAGTCATGAGGGTCTGTTATGGAGAAACGACTACCACAGGTGCACCAACACATCGAGGTAGTCCCTGCCTTAGATCATTTTTGCCCGAACCTGACACGATTGGCCACAATCAAAATATTAAAAACGATAAAGACTTGATGCCGAAACTATAAACAATGGTGCTGGTACGCGGCAAAGATTGGCATCGAGTAAACAATTGAGCAGAACTTAAGAGTCACTGGTAGATGAAGAAGGGTGCTGTCCCACGGAGTTGTGGTGTCCTTGACAGTGGGAAAAACAGAACTGAGGTAACGGAGGTGCTGGTGTCCGTTTCTGGCCGTGAGTGCTATGTAGTATGTTGGCCTCGAGGGCGGCGCCATCTCTGTCGGCCCCTCCTCCAGATAGGAAGAAAATTTCGATTTCAGCCCCTCCTCCAGATAGGAAGAAAGCTTTGTAAAGCTAAAAAGCTTCCCGCGGGGTCCTAGCACCTCTAGCTTGAACCCACCAGTGATGAATGGTGAAGACTGACACAGGTAAGATCAGTAGTTCTAGGAGTGGTATATGGTGTTCATCCACACTTCAGGCAGTTTCCTTTCTCCTTTGAGACTTGCTGGAACATCTTCAAGCTGGCTCCTCACACTCACCCAGGTGGTACATACATACGAAATTGCCAGCAGAACAGGCCATAATGGTCTACCGAGTCTGCTCGAGAGCGCAGCTCAGTTAGTTCAGTGGAGCTGCCCCCCATCTCCTCCTGGAGTTTTCCCCCACTATCCCTATCCAGTCCTCTATCTACTTCCCAGTATCTCCTCCTTCAGTCCTAATCCTCATCACCTTACCCACACCCCCCCTTTAAACTGGCCACCGATTTTGCTGCCACCACTTCCTCCATTAACTCATTCCACCTCTTAACCACCCTTTCAGTGAAAAAGTGCCTCCTCATTTCCTCCTCGAATCTACCCCCCACCTATTTCAGGCTATGCACCCCTGTTGTACCCTCCATTCTTAAATTAAAGATACCCTCTGAATACGGCAGGGAGAACTGAGGATACCAGGGGCTTCCCACACATGACATCATCTTCCTGCTTCCTATATAAGTGTGGGCAGTCCCTGGTATCCTCAAGTTCCCTTGCCGGATTCAGCTCACAAAGGCGAATACCAAGGGGAAGCCGAGGTACCAAGGAGTCCCAACCCTAAGTCATTGGACCAGAATTTGCTCTGTTAGAGAAGGAGGGGGATGGAGGGTGGAATTGCACCTACTGCAAGAGACATTCCTTGAAGATCTACTGTTATGGTAATATTTTAAGTAATTGTACTATCTTCCACGGAATGGTCTCTTGCAGTAGATAATTACTTCTGGGAGATTCTCTA